>OW964577.2:6097262-7425855 GCA_943138885.2 Tholera decimalis | reverse complement strand
ACACATATTCACACACAAAACAAACCAGGAAACGTCTAGCGAAAAACAAACAAGGGGTCTTTTGTATTGTGTAAACAATTGGTTGATCGTATGCAACAGGCGTGACGTCGCCTCAAAAAAACGCTACAGGTTATCTACCCTAGATGGCGCTGTTACAACGATTCTTGTCAAGTAGCTAACTATCAAGTTCTGGAATGCATAACTAGATGGCGTTAATTTAATTTTGTATTAATAGATTTAGATAACAATTTATTGGCGCATGTTTACACAAATACACATAAAACGAATCAAAACTTGATGATAAATGAGAGATGTTTATAAGGATGAAATGTAAATAAGATAGGTATATTTACACGTTGTGTTACTTGATATAAATGTATGAGTAATAAGTAGGCAACTAGATAAACATTTATTTAGAGTTAAATTAGGTAATTTAAAGATAAAATAAATATAGGTATATTTATTTTATCTTTCACCACTGAAACCCCTTTTACGTAATTTTTATTGAAATCCAGAGGGTCCAGCTTCAATTTTGTTAGATTTTACATGAAAATTTAATAATACCAGTTTATTTTCACTATTATCATTTATCATTGAAACGACTAAAATTTTACAAAAAGTTGATCCGATTGCAATATTCTTTGGGCCCCTAAATCTTGTTCTAAAGCCGTCCGTAATGACAAAATTAGGTATCTCTTTTTGTCTTGCACCTCGCGACAAGAATTTGCAAAAAAACCAAGGCCAAACCAGCCCTAAAATGTGCAGAATCTGGGTATCGAATTAAGGATCCCCGTCGTAGCTGAATAATTCCGGATCTATTCAAGAGTGCCTTTGTTTATTTTCAAAAGCTTTTATTCAGACGTGTTTTATGTCTAGTCTGGAGTTATTTGCGTTAGGGTCGAACACAGTCGGAAAGTTGTTTACTGGGCTATTGTAAAGAAGGGGCTGATCTGAATTTTGATGGACATCTGTCCGGCGATTATGTCAACAATGAAGAAACTAGAATTTTTAAGATATGACATTCGTTAAGGACGAACTTTTTATAATAACACAGACAAACATATTTACTCTCTAACCCTTATTAAAGTTTATTTTGGGGTTGACAAAACATATGTAGGTATAAATGTTTATACCATCTTTTGCCCAAGACTTCGTTCGCATGGGAAGGTTTTCCCGCATAAATCCCGATCCCGTGGGAATTCCGGGATAAAAAGTATGTGTTATTCCAAGATGTCAACTATCTACTTACCAAATTTCATTCAGATCCGTTCAGTAGTTTTTGCGTGAAACAGTAACAGAAAATATCATTTCACATTTATAATATTAGTATGATAAGGAGATACATATGTATCTTCTTCCTTCTCCTCGATCCTTTATCCTCGAATTGGAACGCCTTGCAGCAATTACATCAATGGAGAGCTGGTTTCGATAGAATCCAACATTCTGCCCGCAGCGGGGTGCTTGAATCGAATGGATTGATTGTGGGATACGCACGCTCACTTGCGCATTTGGCTACCACTTCTTCAGGGATTTACGTAATAAGACTAAGGTTCTGACTTGATAAGTTTTTCAGATTCATTGAATTTGTCTGTGTTTCCCGATAGCTATAACCCAGGAGTCTTTAAGTCAAGAGTGAATAGGCTACTTTTAGGTAAGCGTGCTCCATCTTCGACCACATCATCACTTACCATCAGGTGAGATGGTGGTCAAACGCGAACATATTTTATAATAAAAAAATAAAAAAAAATGAAAAATATACAGATTATTTTGATATGTATTAAAAATTATGTGTTCTTATTTGATATGTTTTCCTCATTATCAGAGCGACAAAAGCATAATGGCTAAGGTGAAGGTGTCGATCTTGTGATCGGGAATTCGGGATATCGCAGGTTGGCACCTCACCCATTACACTATGGCCACTCCAGACACAAGCATATTGAGTTTCAGTAATGTGTATTCTACCCACATTGCTCCATCCATCCCTTCCAACCCTTATCATCTCGCAATAAATTATCAATAGAAACTATTACCGACTGGCTCTGTCTGTGACTTTGGTTTCATTGGCGTCGATATTGCCTGCGTGGATTTTCCAACATATACCCCGAGTCCAAGGGAATGCTGGGATTAAAGCCTCTATCTTGCAGTGTAAGCCCCATAAAAATAGGTTCCAGAGACGAACCCCAACAAACAGACAGACAGGCAGAGAAAAATTTAAAAAGTTATTTGTGTTTAAGTATTGTGTAAGCACTTGAGAAAACATAGTTATTTTGAAATGACAGACGGACACTAAGAAAATATGATTGTATAGATTATGATGACTTTCATGATTTTCACTCAAATATGTTTTTTCTTTTCTTCGGTTCTTCTTCACTTTCATTGTTTTCGCTTTCTCCCCAAATCTGCGACCAATAGAATATGATTTGTTAGCACAATTTGATGGTGTTTCCATTTCAAAAGTTAAACACAGCTTGTTATGATACAGTAACGAGACAGGTCGTGTTTTGAGCTATCGTATATCATGCAACTACTGTACTTGGCCGACGATTTCAACAGTTTTGGTTTAAAGCGTAAAAAAGCGTCAGTAGTCAGTTTTGTTTTTGAAGAAGTACGGAACCCTTTTTCGCAACCAGCGTGGGAGGAGTCATTTGATGATTATTTTCCTTTCGACAAAAAAGTGGAAAAACCAGACTGACTTTGGAGTTCTGAAAATAGTAAGTAATAAGTTAGGTATGTGCCACACGGTAGGTCTTTATTTTTTCTATAGTTGGCTCCTTGATGTTTATGAAACAGGATATTAACAAAAATGTTTTGCTTAGCTAGACTGACCATAGAAACAAAATATTTTGTTTCAGAATAGTATCGCCTTCAGGTGTCATTTTACAACCAATTGTTCTTTCTAAACATGTAATGTCATATAGGCCATCACTTTCCTTGTCATTATAGTCTTTATCTTTATTGTAATAGAGTTTGATTTCCGGTTGATTTTATTGTGTTGTATTTGTTATGTTATGGCCTGTATAGAAATTAGTCATAGGCAAAGATTGCCGGGCAATATTTAAAAATACTACTTATTGTTTGTGTAAAACTATTGTAGGTGAATGTTAGAAGTCTTGGAGTACAGCTGCGTTGCTGTTGGTATTTTTTTCTGTAAAGTTAAAACTTTAGGTTGGCAAAGTAGTGAAAATTCACAATATTGTAACTGATTTTGAGTTTTTGTATAACGTTTTAAGTAACGACCAAACACCAGACCATTTTTTTTAATTTTCAATCCGTATTTTTCACGTCTTTAAAAACTCTGTGTTCATTATCTATAACATTATTGGTTTAAAATATAATACAAAAATTAGATTACGTAATGTATGTATGTTTATCAATACGTGCAAGGAGAGTACGGCTTTAGTGAGTCTAATGATAGAATAGGGTAGAACGTAGTAACATCGCACCTATTGTTCCAAATATACTCTGGAAATTAATTAGAAAATTATATAAGTGAATATGTAATTTTCAGGTTTATTTCTAGTATAGTTTATGAAAATTCTAATATTGTTTGTTGGATTAAATTCACACTATAACGACGATTTTTATATGAACTGTAAGTTAAAAAAAAAATTAGAGCTGATTTATTTACAAACAAAGATAGTTCTCCCAAGCCTTTGACAGCCTTAACAATACATACACTCTCACCACAATATACAAACATAAAACTACGGGCAAGTGTAGTTTATTATTGTTTTTTTCTGTTACAGATTGTATTCAAAACATCGAAGCTGGCCTGCGTCAGTCTGGTCGGGAGAACTGTCGTGGAGTGCCGCAGGGCATCGTGTTAGGCCCGATAAACTTTAATTATTTCATGAAGTGAAGTGACCTGGGATTAGTGTTTTCTGGATGTGTCTCCAAAGGGATGAAGACTATGGTGACAACTTAGATGAAGCGGTGAGTAGCTCTTATTGTCACTGGTTTTAGTGCTAGATTCGATTGAAAATCTCTATTCCGCGACAAAAGTTTCAATGAAAGTAATATCGCTAAAAGCGCAAAATTATTATTACATTGTATTAAAAGCTTTTTATTCGCTGGCTGCGTTGTTTTGTTATAAATAAGTAGGTAAGGTGTTATAAAAGTTGATTTTATTGGAATCCATTCAAATGTTTTTGCTACTTGCGACACAGTAATAATAATAATAAATAATAATATTCCACAACTTTCACACAACGCCATCTAGTCCCAAACTAAGCAGAGCTTGTGGTATGAGTACTAGACAACTGATATACTAATACTAACAGTTACTTAATGTTTTTTTTTTAACTTCTAATATAAGGCTACAGGTAGTATACAATGGAATACATAATAAATAGTATCAAAGTAACATTACTTCTTGGTTGAAATTAACCTGACCACTTAAAAATTTAAAACTAAATTGATCTGTGTATTCTTCGCCTTAGTTATTTTGGCACCTTTGTTTAGTCTGATGTGATAGTTAGCGAGAGCCCGTGACTTGAAAATAACGGGATCTTATCTAAATAAGTTGTAAAGTTAGAGCCTTATTTGTTTTTAATATGGAGAATCCGTTACACAGCATACCTGAGAGTTAACAAGAATATTGAAAGAGCGATATTATTATACTTACTTCGAATGTAAATGGTAAAATATTTTTAAGAAATTTTAATAGTCTACGATCGTTACGGGTTATTTTATTCATTTTTCAAGACTTAAGTAAAGGTTGCTTTAAATTAGAATTTTCAAGCGGTTCGCCTCCTATGGCACAAGCGACACGACCTAGCAATGAAATATGTAGTTTTTGACATCAGATGGATAGTATTTGAGATAGCCTCATAAATCTGAACAATATAATCAATATAAGTTTTTAAGCTGACATGGTCACTAACAGAGGGTAGACCGTTTTATCTGCTTATTAAACGTCCATCCGCAGTGACTTCAGTTCATCCGTGATCATAGCGCTTGTAACAGAGCCGAAATATCGGAACCTCTAAACAATAAATACACATAGTACCTAAATATCCCGTTTTAAGTTCTAATGATAATATAATCAATCGCATTAAATTTTATAGCAACGTTCTAATTCTAATTTCTTATACTTAGTTATTTCTGGTATTCTAAGTTCTTATACAATACGTACGGTCGGCCAAGAAAGTGGTGTACCAGTTTTGATTTAGTTTCCCGGTCATCGAAAATTACAACAAGGTTCGTTATAAAAAGATATTACTGAAAGAGACAACATTATCATGACGTAAACCTATGTATTTAGTATTCATACGTCATATGTCACATATAAGTAAATGACATTTTAACCTTTAGTATAAATGAAAAGGACATTAGTTTCTACAAAGCAATTGAAATGTTTCCAAACAAAAGTAATAAAAACTATTTAGACAACCGAATTCCATTTGAAAAAGAAAACTGACAATTGACATTTTGTGAAATATATGCAAAAAATCGATATATTTTCCGTGTTATTTTTCAATCAACTGCATATAAAATCATCTCAATGCCTGCCAACTTGACCATTGCCGAAAGAGCACAAATAATTGCCCAATTTAATGAGGGAAGCAGTATCAGTGCGATATCCCGGAATTTGAATATATCGAGGCGTTCTGTCCGCTTTTGGATTCGTCGTGAAGGAGAGGAGGGAAGTTTGTTGGATCACAGAAGAAGTGGTCGCCGGCCTGCACTCTCCAATAACGATAGAGAATTCATGAGACGGGAATATGAAATCAATGGTTTTAAGCCCACAAAACATTTTGCGGAGATGTTCGATGTGAGTGCCCAAACAATAAGGAATCATCTACATTACATGGGGTTGCACCACAGGCATTACGCCAAGAAAATATATTTGACGGATGCTCACAGACTTGCTCGTCTGAACTTCGCCAGAGAGCACTTAGAGTTTGATTGGTCTAATACAGTGTTTTGTGATGAAAAAACGTTTAAATCCAGTCAGCATGGACGTCTTCACCTTTGGCGATATAATTCAACACGGTATAAAGATGATCATGTAATCCCAAATAGAGAATCAGGTCGAATTTCCGTAAATATTTGGGGCTGGATGAGTACGGATGGTGTAGGAGAATTGTGTTCTCTACCTCCTCGAGCGACGGCTGTAAATTATATCGACGTGCTTCAGAATGCAATGCTACCGACAGTCCGTAATGTTTACCCGGAGAACGAAGTGCCACAATTTGATTTTGTTCAAGATAATTGTTCAATTCATAATGCGAGGATCGTAAGAGCCTGGTTTCGTTCACACACTGACGTAAGGGTAATTCAGTGGCCCTCAAGATCGCCGGACCTCAACCCGATAGAAAATCTTTGGGGCCTTATGGTCCAACGATGGTCGCATCAAAATGAAAGAACCAAACAAGCTCTTATTAGTCACTGTAATTATATCTGGGAGGAAATGCGGGGAACCGATATTTGCTCACGGCTTGTTGGTTCAATGAGGTCTCGTCTTTTAGAGGTTATAGAGGCCAACGGCGGTTACACCCGTTTCTAATTTTTTAAAATTTTCAATATCTTCTAAATATTACTATATATGCTATGTTTTTGTTTGTTATAAGTATTTTAAAATTGATTGTAGAAATTTAATAAAAGGATAAATCTATTTTTAGCTTGTTTTTATTGATATTGTAATTACAAGTTTACAGAAATTGTAGGTTTGTGGACTCGCCTTGTGCCTTTACAATTTTATGTAACTTGTTGATTACAATTCTGAATTTGTAGATACAATTTTGTCATCAAAATCTACAGCCCCCCGCCGTTGATTTTACGACGTCATTGGTTCCATCAAGTTCAAACTAAGAACAGCTGTCACGTTACAAACAGTAATAGTCGTTATCAATAATCAGATAAAGACAGCAATAGAAGTTGTCAGATCGATCTGCAAGCGAAACTAATCTTTATCACCTATGAATCTGCAAGCGATATTCAACCTTAGGATGGTACACCACTTTCTTGGCCGACTGTACCTAAAACATATTTTTTAAATCTGCTTTTCCTAAAGTAATAAACTATTCTTGCTATTTCATCGAATTGTCGATCCTACCTACCTACTCGTTAAAATTTAAGATATTGAGCTTAAATTTTAACGGGTAGGTAGGTACTATTTCAAAAACATAATTTTAAATCTTGATAATCAGTATTACACAATAACACCCGTTCTTTTCATTGCTTCTTCTGGAC
Source organism: Tholera decimalis (assembly GCA_943138885.2). Lineage (NCBI taxonomy): Eukaryota > Metazoa > Arthropoda > Insecta > Lepidoptera > Noctuidae > Tholera > Tholera decimalis. Next base: position 7,418,661 of record OW964577.2, on the reverse strand, counting down.
CGTTTCATCAGATGACGATGCATATCTTAGATTCAAAACATATTTTGACGTTACTCCCCTCTGTAGAATTTAATTTTTTTCCAATTGAAAAATAGACGAAGCCGCTCTGGGGGAAGATGTGGCAAGGTGATCCACTTTTTTCCCGGGTGGGAAAATCATCGAATGACTTTTCCCGCTCTGGGTGTAACGGAAGGGAGTGTCAGACTTCTACTGACTAAAAACCCACCCTGTTCCTTCAGCTGCCCTTAAGTTCCGGGGCCGCGGTATCTCGTTAGAATATTCCTGCAACCCCGGCGGGCAATGGCCCTATGGGGCCCCGTCACTATTGCTGACAATTGTTTGAGGCGCGCGTGGAACATGACGCGCCGCCGACCCGGGAGGTGGCGAGATGATCTAGACGTATAATATGAAGACTGGTTCAAGACCACGCGGCAGATGAACGGTTGGAAGGATTTAGGGCAGGTAGAGTAGCAGTGGGATTCAAACGGCTATAATAAAAAAAAAATCAAATTAAATTTATTTATTTTCAAGTCTCACAGACTCATGCAAATTAAAAAAAAAGTCAGTCACAATTAAAACAATAAGGTAAAACAATTAACATGAAAAAACTGTTACTAATCTAAACTATATAATAATATACTATATATATATATATATATATATATATTATAATATAAAACGACGAAAGTCGAGAAGTTAGAAACTAACAAACTTTTATAAAGAGGAAACATTTGTGTTTTTGCTAGCTACTGGTCTGATTTCAAAAATTCTTTCACCATTAGAAAGCTGCATCTTCACTTAGTGACATAGGCTATATTACATTTTCAAAAAAAAGTAGGGATCCCTAATAAAACTGGCTACTCCTTCACGCAAAAACTACTGAACGGATTTGAATCGGCTAGTAGATAGTTTACATCCTGGAATAACACAGTCTGATTTTTATCCCGGAATTCCCACGCGAACGAAGTCGCGGGCAGAAAGCTTGTAATATTATAAAGCTGAAAAGTTTGTTTGTTTAAACGCGCTAATTTTCAAAACTACTGGTTGGATTTGGATGAAATTTGGTATAGAATAGTAGCATGAAATATGAGGAAGGTAATATTTTTACCCGACTGTAAAAGAAGGCGGGCTATGTTACTATCGTGATAAAATTTACGGGAGCGAAGTCCCACGCGATTTTTAGTCATTCATATTTGTGGTACCTACCTATTTGCTTTCGATCGAAGCGATGTGCCTCTTTTGCGCATCGTAGTGTAGAAGCTATCAACGCGTGCCTCCGCCGCGGAGTCAGGCGTTGATGGCTTCTACAGAGAGCGCTTTTGCAGAGCATCGACAATGCACGCGGAGGCTCCGCGTGCATTGTCGATGCTCTGCAAACGCGCTCTAAGCTAAATATGCTTGTGTCTGGAGTGGGTTCACGGCTATAGTGTAATGGATGGGTTTTGCATCCGCGACTTCTCGATCGCAAGCCCGACATCTTAGCCATTTGGCTATTGATGCTTTAATTGTATGTACACTCATGTTTGAGCAATTAAAGTTATCTGAATTTGTAGCCGTAGGGGTAGCGTCAGCACATCATGGTAAACTTAAGCCTACATCATTCTTGATCTATACAATTAAAGTAAAAAAAATTCAAAAAGATAATACAGGGTGGCTCGTTTACAGTGGTCCAAAGATTTTTTTCAGCTTGAGAGCATCATACGTGATCATTTAAAACATACTTTAGTTAAGCGAAAACTTATGGTTTAGAAATTATGTTTTTTTTTTAAATTACCCGAAATTTCAATATTTTTGACACAATACCACTCTGTTATGAAAAGTACTGGACCGAATCGAATGCATAGTGCAATAATCTACCTATCGCGCTATAGGCTCACCTAGTGTAAATAACTAGACTAGATTATTAAAAAAAAAACATAATTTCGAAACCATAAGTTTTCGCTTAACTAAAGTATGTTTTAAATGATCACTTATGATGCTCTCAAGCTGAAAAATCGTTGGACCACTGTAAACGGGCCACCCCGTATTTTAAAGAACTTTATTTACTAGCTACCGCCACGCCAGCGACTTCGATCGCGAGGGAGTGTTTTCCACCGTAAATCCTGATTAAAATTCTTTCCTTTTGTATACTTTGTGGCATATGCCGAATAAAGTTTTTTTCTTTCTTTTCTTTTTACTAAACTTCATTGAAATCCGTAGTGGATGCCAACTATCTTTTTACCAAACTTCATTCAAATCAGTAGTGTTAGCGTGCAAGAGTAACAAACATACATACATCTAAACATCCATACTCACAAACTTTTGCATTTATAATAACGTAAACGCACCTATTACCGCCAGTTTAAGCCAAGTTCACATTTATGTGCAAAAAATAAGCACATGCTTAATAACTGGTGTCATTTTTTATTTTTATTCAAGTACTGAAACTAACGATCTTGTCAGTCAGATATAGAAACAATTCGAAAAAATGAAATAAATATTTAAAAAAAATATAAATTGATGAAAAGGGCTATGTTCCTATTACCGACTCGAACCATGGGTGTGTTCCTATTACCGTTTTTGTGGCACCTATTACCGACCGCTAAATGAACAGATCAAATTCAGTCAAATAAAAATGCTCGTGTGGGTTTAATTCTTTAGAATACAGAATGTTATAATTATAACCAGCCTTTAATCAGTCTTAAGAGATATGCTTCATAATATGAATTACATATTGAAATATAACAGTGAATCCAGTCTATTAAATGGCGTTCTTCGTGCTTGGTGAAGACAGGTTGAACCCCACAATTTTCATTAGAGTACTTGTGATTTCTCTTGTCACGAAGAGTTGTTCTAGGAATCCCAAATCTCTTTGAGGTTTCATAGATACTTGCTTCATTATCGATAGCCATCAATGCAGAGTCAAGTTGATTAGCTGTATATTACGTACGTTTTAATCGTTCCATGTTTCTGAATCAAAATGTACCTAGTTGAATATACTAAACTACTAAACCTTTGCTTAGCAGTGGGTTAAGAATGATAGTAAGTGGAAGTCAATAGGTGATTTTTAATAATAGTTTTTAATGCAAAATGAATTACAGTTTTATATTTTTTCTAAATATTTTAAATTGTTATTAATGTTAATTACATTATATTTACCTACTAGGCAAAAAAAAAATAATTACTAACACACTATCCATAAAAACTAAAAAAAAAAACATACAGACGAATTGAGAACCTCATTCTTTTTGAAGTCGGTTAAAAAGTACAGGTACATCGGTAATAGGTTCTATTGAAGAAATTCTGTATAACCTATTACCGACCCAATGAAATGAATATGTATTGAGTAAATGTATGGTTTTTTAGAATATTTGTATGATTATACAGGTGCCAGTAGCTATGCTAATTTTATTTTAATGGTATTTTAACTATAAAAATACAATATTAGAGAATTGTACATCGTACATTCATCAAAACATTTACATAAGAATAAAGTTGATTTTCACAGTATCGATACTTTTATTATGTATGGCGCTAATAGGTCAAATACAACTTGACACACTAACTAATCAAATTAGTATAGCCGACTACTTATTAATTGATGCATTATAACATAAAAAGTAGAAATTAAAATATTCGTCAAAAACCTAACAACGACCTAGGTCGGTAATAGGAATAAAATTGAGATTATTGTTCCTATCACCGCCACATTTTAATATTGAATTTGAAGCAAAATAAAGCTGTATCTCATTAAAATTAGTTATTATTTGTGTTTATGAAAGTATTAAGAAGGTATCAAAATAATTAATAGGTTCATTAGATTGCTTTACAATTATATATTATGCTAAAAAAGAAATAGGTGTACTTACGTAATCGGGAGCGGGACACTACTAAATATGCGCTATATCCGGAGTCCGACGACAAACTGTGAAATTATTCTTTAAATCGTTGGTTTACGCGCACAAGCAAGTGATGAATATTTGCCTTACAAATACATCTATATTTTCTCTAAAGCAACGACTTGTCTAACTTTAATGCAACTCTTTAAAATGATAGTTTTATGAAACGGACGGTAATGGGAGCCGATTTTGAGGGGTCGTTATTAGGCGCCTTTACGTTATTAGTAAGAAGTATGATAAGATTGTGTTCGAAATTTCCTCATTGATTTTAACCGTTTTTACTACGCCTAAATTACTTCTGTCCTTCTATCCGTTAGAACAGGCTTGGTAAATAAGTTTACTGACTAAATATTGATCCAAAACCAGTAATGAGCTTGTCTGGGATTCCAAGAATATCAGATGGTGAGCGGAGTTACGTCTGCCGTAGTTTTAATATGCTGGTATTTAAAATACTGTTTTATCCGGTTATTTAACTTCTGGTTAATAATAATAATATAATAATAATATTCCACAACTTTTCACACAACGCCATCTAGTCCAAACTAAGCAGAGCTTGTGGTATGGGTACTAGACAACTGATAAACATACATATATATTTCTAAATACATACTATAGATAAATTACACCCAGACAAAGAACAAATGACCGTGCTCATCACACAAACATTTGTCCTAGGTGGGAATCGAACCCACGACCTTGCGCATAGCAGTCAGGGCCACTGACCGCTATACCAACGGGCCTGTCAAGGTTAACTAAACTTTTATTTAGTGGAAGGTTACGCTTTACGGATTTTCATCCTAACTGGAAAGTCTCTACTTAGAAATCAATGAACCAACTTTAATAAAACTTGATATAGTATGTAGCCCATGTAGGTTAAAGTTAGCTAGTTACTTTTTTTATCGTTTAGTAAGTGTTTGATTTTACAGACTTAGGCCCGTATAACGGAACGTTACTCAAGTGCAGTTTGAGCTTAATTCACCTGATCTTAATTTATACATAGAATCTGCACTTGAGCAATGGTCTTATTCCAGAACGGTAATCAAACTACACTCAGATTCAAATCGACCCTCAAGCAGAGAATATCTATTGTCTATAGATGCATCAGTCTGTTTTCGTTTACGTTTTATTTTCTTCGTCTCCGCTGTTCCGATCTACGAATGATCGTAAATAATTAAATTTACTTTAATACCAAATTTTTAAGATAAAATAATATGTAGGTATTGCACGGTTTCACTATAGAAATTACTTTTTAAGAATTTTTAAAAGCAAATTCTTGAACGTAACTTTTATAACATATACTAATATTATAAAGCGGAAAAGTTTGTTTGTTTGTTTGCTTGAACGCGCTAATGTCAACAATCAAAGCTTAAAATTTTGTCTATATTTTTAGGTAATATTAAAAAAAAGTTAGATATCTATACTATATATTATATATATATATATATATTATATATATATATATATATATATATATATATATATATATATATATATATATAATATAATATTATATAATATTATAAAGCGGAAAAGTTTTTTGTTTGTTTGTTTGTTTGCTTGAACGCGCTAATCTTCGAAAGTACTGGGTGGATTTGGATGCAATTTGGTATGGAAGTAGCTTGAAGCTTGAGGAAGGTTATAGGCTACTTTTTACGCGACTGCAAAAAAGGAGAGTTATGTTTTTACCGTGATAGAATCCACGGGAGCGAAGCCCCGCGTGAGTACTAATATAAAATATAGCAACTGTAACTCGTTCGTGGAACGGAATGGAAGGAAATCTCTGCTCAAGCGTAGTGTCGACCATACTTGGGTGATGAATTTACAACTGAGTAACAATCTAGAATAAAGCCGTACCTGGCTGAACTATGAACAATGAATCTATGCTTGAGGAGCATTCTAAAATTAAATCTCGACTCAAAACTAGTTTTAAACAGAGATCAGTGCTTGAGTTTCGTTCTGTGATACGAGCCTTAACACGTTCGCTGACAGTGAGCACTTACCCTGACACCACATTACGACAGTAGAATTTTCCACGAAGTACTCTTAATAATAAGTGACCCGTCCCTCGACGTACTGTCACGCACTATTTAATTTCCCGCCTAACGACGTACTGTCAGCGAACGTGTTAAACTTAGAATAGCCCTCTGTCTGTCTCTCTATGTCCTCTGTTGTCTTTTATTTTCCGGTACGAAAATCATCAAATGACTGCTCCACTCTGGGTGGAAGGGAAGGGAGTGTCAGACTTCTACTGAATAAAAACCCACCCTGTTCTTTCAATTGCTCTTGTAGTCCGGGGGCGCGGTACCTCGTTCCCGCAACCCCAGCTGGCAATGGCCCCATCGAGCCCCGTCAAATATTCTCTGTAGTCTAAGGTCCGTATTACAGAACGTTCCTCAAGTCCAGTTTGAGCTTAATTCGCCCGATCTCAGTTTAAATATATAATCTGCACTTGAGCATTGGTCTTATTCCAGAATGGTAATAAAACTACACTCAGATTCAAATCGAGCCTCAAGCAGAGAATATCTAATTGTCTATGCATCAGTCTGTTTTCGTTTACGTTTTATTTTCTTCCTCTCCGCTGTTCCGATCTACGAATGATCGTAAATAATTCAATTTACTTTAATACCAAATTTTTAAGAAAAAAAAAATGTATTGCACGGTTTCACTATAGAAATTATATTTTAAGAATTTGTAAAAAAAAATCTTGAAGGTAAAAGGTGTTAAGGCAATATTTTCTAACATATAAAAATATAGCAAGAGTAACTTGTTCGTGGAACGGAGTGGATCCTAAATAATGTCTCTGACAGTGTTGTTTTGAATTGCTCATTAATCATATAATAAGTAATATTCAAATAAATAATGGTTTGGGAACAACGATCAATAAAAATATTAAAAGGAAACAAAGTTATAGTTAAAACAAACAGAAATGCATGTTTTACCAAATCTTGGTCAATAGATGGCAGTATTACAAATTGTCAAAAATCTTCATCTTGTGATTTATACCATTTCTTAAAATAATTATTAGCAAAATTGTATGGGCCCTTCACATGGAACGCTGAAGTCCTGTTTTTCTCTTCAAATCATCGGTGAAAAAATCATTGTTATAATCTGTTTAAGTTAGAAAACACGGGATTCATCTAGTAACTTAAAATGGCAAAAAATTACGTGTAAAAGTGTTATTTGTAACCAATTTGCAAAATAAAATGTGATTTTATCATCATTCGCCAAAAATTACCATTTTTATATCAAATAATAAACTGAAAAGCAAATAGTTAACTGACAAGGAAATCTCTGCTCAAGCGTGGTGTCGACCATACTTGGGTGATGAATCTACAACTGAGTACTTAACGATCTAGAATAAAGCCGTACCAGGCTGAACTATGATCGATGAATCTATACTTGAGGAACATTCTAAAATTAAATCTCGACTCAAAACTAGTTTTAAATAGAGATCAGTGCTCGAGGTTCGTTCTGTAATACGGGCCTAAGTGTTGTTTTTATAAACTAGACTTGATTTTACAACAGCGACTACCATATTTGAATATATTAACACACTCTTAAGCCTGCAATACATGTTGGCCGAGCGTTGTCGAGTGAAGGCCAATACCAACATGTAGACAGTATATTTGCCTCGTCTTGCTATCGCTTGGTATCACTTGCCTAGTTGGCCAAGTGAAGGCTACCGCCAACGTGTATAGAGCTCATTTGGTGCAACTTGCCTTCGCTCGCCGTTGCTCGTGATCACTTGCCTCACTTCGGATCGGTGTCGGTTTTTAGTCACAAATCAAAGGCGCTACAGACCCTCTTCTACATTGGTCGTCTGCATTGGCGTTCGACGAACTTGTCGAACGTGTGGACATTATTTCTTGCCTTGTACCTATTTGCCAACGCTCGCGTTGGCCTACGCTCGGCCAACATGTACTGCAGGCTTTAGAGGTAAAACTGCTGTATTTGGGCTTGAGCAAAAGGTTTTTAAGAAAAACCTCGTTTATAAATTAAAATGTAGGTATTATATCTCTTGCGTAGCCAATGTAGAGGCAGTCCCTTTTACCTACTTGTAATTCAAAGCCCTTTTTTTCGATGGTAAAATCGTCTAATGTCTCTTCCCGTTTTGAGTGGTGTGGAAGGGAAAGTCAGACTTCTACTGACTAAAAACGCACACTGCTCCTATAATTGTCATTATGTTCCAGGGCCGCGGCAATGGCCCTTTTAGGCCCCGTCATTGCAGCTGACAATTCAGACCCCTTACTCCGAGGCTTATCTGTTTATATCAAAATTAGAAGTTCTAGGCATTTAGAGGAAGTTCATTTTTATTTTAACTTTATGGAAAGTGGTTGTGGCTTTGTATTTGGGCCTTCAATGGGTAACCCATATTCTCGGTTTTCAGGAGCTCTTTATAGCGATGCGATGACTGTTTATCTTCAGCAAGTATTAATTACGTTACGTAAATGTGTATTTTTATAATGCAACAGTTTGAGCAGCTAATTCAAGGCATCATCTACGTACACCTCCACATCATACCTATAGTATTAAAAACTTCGACACAACATCTCACTAGCAAAAACAATTTATTTTTAATTTAAAAACCACTACCGAACCTAAATCACCTTTATCGATTAACAATAACAATTAAAAAAAAGTCCGCCGCCACCCGCGATGTTTATAAAAAACAATTTTAACGAAAGTAAACGTTGATAAAGCGAGAAGAGTGAAAAATCTAAACAATACAAATCCGTGTCGGCTCTGATCGGTTTTATACGATTATTATAAACAAGAAAATCGAATGGTAACATACACAGAGCGATACAAACCGATGGTGTTTTATAAATACAATGCGACATTACGTTTATTGAGATTTAATGATTCGATTTTAGTCAAGTTTTGCATGATTCTTTCAAGTTGAACTCTTGTTATTCTGCCCTGCACTAACTAAAAGTCACAAGTTAAGCCACAAAAGGTCATTTTTCACTTTTTAATGTATCCTTAAACTACCTTCAATTCTCCACCTTCTGATCTAAGAATCATTTTCCTATGATGAATACTTTTCGAGATACAGCAATTTTTCTGAACAGTTAAACCACATAATTTTTGTCACTTCCTTAGTTAAAAAGCGACTAAACCACAATACTTTACATACAATACTAAAATATATTACAATAATAGGGAAAACAATTTACTGCATCACTGTACAACAATGTAATTAAGTGGAGCACGGGACCCATATAGTACCCGTGCTCCACCCAGGTGGAGATTCTAGGTGGATTAATTTTACAAAAAACAAACGTTATACAATGTGTAACAGATTAAGCGCAATACCTCAGACACCCCAATTAGAATATTAAATTATAAGTCTAAAACAACATCCGTAACTAAATAAATTGAAACCAAACCTAGACATTTTTTATATAATAGTTATCCTTACTAAACGCAAAATTTATGTGCGTCATACAATATCCTTACGCAAACGCATGCACTCATGCAATATTAGCGGCCGACACGCACACGAGCGCATTTCCTTGAATTAAGAATTGTATTAATCTGTCATGATACCGTGTTTCCATTTTAAGTTAAATGAAAGATTTTTCCGACAACATGTAACACGTATTTTTTATGACTGAAATCGATTCAGAAGCCGATTTCAAACCAACTCCTTTCAGGAATTGCGTTTATTCTGTTACACCTTGTATATTGTGCACAGAAACTATGGCCACAAAAAATAATTTACAACCATCGTCCTAGCTAGCGTAGTTTTGTAGAAATCTTATTTTCAAGTTTACTCGAAAAGTACTTTTTGGGGTTAGCGGCTTTTTAGTTAGTGTAGGGCAGTATTGTTAATAGACGTTTTTGAGCACCAAAGCGTGGTCGTAGATGAGGCACGCTTGCCCAGAACCAACCTAATTCACTCTTGACTTAAAGACAGCAGGTTTTAGCTATCAAAAAACACAGACTCCGGCAGGGAATTCCACTGCTTAGCTGTACGCACAATGAAAGTACCTATTCCCAAAAAGTTAAGCTTAGCTCATGGCCAAATAATAAAACACATACGGTCGTTCCATGCTGTCATAACAGTTCGAGAATCTTCCTTGCTTCGGAAAGCTGTTGTATGTTGTGTTAATGTTAAGCCATTGATCCTAGCTGTCATTAGTACAACTTCTTTTTTTGACATAATATGACGGATCGCGTTCCATGTTTAAAAATACTGGATCACATCACTGTCAAAGGTCTTTCAATCTGCAAAAATATCGTTTTATTTTATTTTAAATGCTTTAAGATACAAACGGTTATCAAAATACTTATTTATTGTGATAAATATGTGTAAACAACTGATTAAATTGTAGGTATTATTCTTGGCATGTAATGCTGGCCATTTTTGGCATGTTAATTCTTTTTGTTATCTATTTGGGGCATAATATTTTAAAAATAAATGGGTAGGTCGTATATTAACTTTACTGGCCGGATAAAATACTTTCTAGGAATCCTCCTTGAGTGCTTGAACATGATACACTGTTCCAAGGACTTTTTGCTTTATCCTTAAATATGACAGAGATAGATTAAAATGTGTCTCAATTCTCATTTGCACAGATTTATCTACGTTATGTCGTGCTTACGGGATGGTCTACTGTGATACCGCGGCCTCGGACCCAAATGCGTCTGAAGGAATAGGGTGGGTTTTTAGTCAGTAAAAGTCTAAAACTCCTCCGCACCTAGAGCAGGAGGAGACCTTTGATGATTTTCTCCCTCTTATTGCGGGGTCAATTCATGGATGGCTAACCAAGTGAACATTCTTTACGCACTGTCTAACCTCCTTCCCTCGGAAATCACATAAATCTTTAAAAGTCTTTACGGATAGTCAGAAGCCCGAAAATCTACCAAACGGTATCGTATTACTCAGTAACTAAATGTGTGGGTCGAATAGGCAGCATGTAAAGTTGGGAGAAGGTTAGGCAGAAAATTATTTTGGCAAGTATTTTTGGTTACAACTCATCAGTTTAAGTAACACTCAGAAATTCGAATAATTTAATTCTTAATTCAATACTTATATTTATTTCAGATGATTTTTTTTATTTCTTTGATGAGGGATCCTTGCATGTTTGCATGCTTACGTCCCAGAAGAAAAACTCTCCTCAAGAAGTCCTTTTTATTAACAGTAAACACCAATTTATTTACTGTAATTAAAACATAATATACCTACTTGAAAAGCAAATAATTATGTTTTCTTAGATTATTTTATTTGTGTGTATTATGTCCAGATATCGCCTTGCGATGTGGCAACTATTATAAAAATGGCTCAGACGCAGTTTGAATCACGTTTTCAAAATTGTGCGGGATTAAGAATTGTCAGCGATTCTAAGAACATTTGTGTCTTGTGGTGCATTTCAAATGGATTATTATTTTAAATTAAGAACGCAAAATCAGGCTGGTTTGTTTTAAGCGTCAATAGCCTCTGTCTTTTATAAAGAAAAATAGTTTTTGCAACAATTTCGCGAGAAAACCAGAAAGACGAAGTAGTCCATAGTATTGTGCTGTTATCTCAACGAGTAGTGGTTATCTATATTTACAGAAGAGCCTATCACTGGCACAGATAACGTGTCCAAACATAAACAACCAACTATCTATAAACTACATACCTACTTATCAACTAACACTACAGCAATAAATGAGCTTGTCTGCGTGTTTCGCAAATTTTTGCACAAGAGAACGCACTTATGTTTGACTTTATCTAAATTTATTGTCATTTGCTTACGCTAAGTGGGTGTGGACTCTAGATAATTGTGGTATTGCTAATTAGATAAAATAATAAAAAGGGGTACTGGGATAGAGGTTTTCCATCTAATCTTTTCAGTAGTAGCTCTGCTTCTGAATTTGTGTTCCGTTGGTAGAAAAAAGCAGAGGAAAAACTTGGTTTGCAATGATGTAGTTACACTAGTATCTTTGGAATACTAGCTGTTGCCCGCGATTTTGTTCGCGTGGAAATTAGATAATTATTCCGGGATGGGTGTACTTGTAATCAACATACATACGTACTTACATCTTAACTTTCACATTTAAAATATTAGATTGTATGTTTACGTTTGAGAAATTATGATTATAAATTACAACACCTATTTGAAAGACCAGTCACTAAAATATAATTTTTGTGATAAACATGATAAAACTTAAGTATTTGAAAATAGAAAAGTTTTAGAAGATATTCTTATATCCTTGTCACGCATAACGTCACTACTCTCAATCGCGGTGTTGAAATTTTCCGCCATCCTATGACCGCCTCCGCGTGTTTATCTGAAATAAGTGTTTCTCGTTCTGAGCTTAGGGTTTTCTTTGGGGTAACCCAAAAGCGCCTTGAGGCTCCTTAGGGTTTTTGGGAATTTGTGCAGTGACCATCAATCTGTAATAAACGCTTGTAAGTCTTCTCGCCAGCGCTTTCTAAGCCTTCTTGGCGATGAAAACCAACTGCGTAATGACTCTAGCCCATCTGTCCTGATAGTTTCTACATATGACCAGCCCAATCACTTAAACTCACAGAAGGAACTGGGCGAGACGATTGCGAACACTTCCTTAATTTAAAGTCAGCAGTAGGTACCTGATGCAGGCAAGACCATACAATGATTATCACAGCAAATCTGTTTATTTATTTACTTATTTAGATAAAACTCACACAAAATTTGTTGTTAAAACACCTTACACCTTACATATATTTTCCGCAGTATCAAGTTTATGTATGTATCGGAAATGCTGCCTTTGTATAAAGATTGCACAAATAATATCGCAGATCACTAGGCTCACTCTCAAGTTCATTTTATTATATTATTGTACGCCACCTGCTCGACGTCCGTAACTACGGCTACTGGGATCCAGCAGAATACCAGCGTCAGGCATATTTGCCTGGCACATGCTGAGCTGGACTCCCATTTGGTGCAATTCGGAGACACACACCGCACCGATTTTTCGTGTCACGTTTTTGATTTGTTTTCTTTTTCTTTTTTTTTTAAATTTAATATTATTTTTGATGGTATATATGTTTGCTCTGTTCTTTTTTTTGTAATATATGTGTTATATGTTAATGTATTTTTGTGTGTTGTGTCTTCTGTTGTCCAATAAAAGTTTTATCTATCTATCTATCTATCAATCCCACTTCAATCTGCCTGCCTTGTTGCCCATATCAGCGATTCCTCTTTTGGAATGGGTAGCTCGCCGCCCGACAGAAACCAGGACCCTGTAGACGCGAGACGGCGCGGCGCGCGGCGCCTCGTGTTCCACGCACGCCACAAAGAGTGTCAGCAAAATTGTCGGGGCCTACTAGGGGATCGTTGCCAGGCGGTATTATTCGAAAGAATTACCGCGGCCTCGGAACACGAAGGGCAAATGACGGAACACGAATGGGTTTTAGTCAGTAAAAGTCTTACACACCCTCCCGCGTCGCCCAGATCGGTAGGCAGCCGCTGCATGTTTTTCCATCCTAAAAAAATCCCCATTATCTATTCGAAAACCTTGAGTTCGGACAGCGTTTGAAAAAAAAAATTATTAAAAAATCCAGTCAAAGAGCTCTTGTTTTATTATTATCTCGTAATGCGTCGATACAAGAAGGCTAAACCAAACGTACACAAATGCAATGACGCAAATATAAATACTTCCAATTTATCTAAATAATAATTTCAAGGCAAGCCGAAGTATTTCACTATCTCATTTAATGTAGGTTCACGAATAACGTATTAACTTATTAATATCGCGTAAAAGAGCACATTGTTAGTTCATAAAAAAAAATAGGTATGTGTGTTTGTGTGTACAGTCTTATCAATTGTATTGGAGTGTCAAGGATTTATTGAAGATCAGGTTGCACTAGCTTTTGGTAGACTCACCCATGAAGGGTTCCGTAGCTATATATTTATAATAACTTTGTTTTTCATAATGGTTGCATGAAATACAACGTTATATTTGCGGTTTTAGAAAATATGCTATATCTCAGAAACCACTGACTCTATCTCGTTCAAACTAATTTTCGTTGAAAGTGTACAATAACAATATAACATCTACAGCATTTATTTTATTTAGATTTTTCACTGTATTATTATAGAAGTTAGAGGGGGAGGGGGCGGGGGGGGGGACACGCCCATTTTACCACTTTAGAATTTTCTATCTCTTAAACGATAAATTTTCGGAAAAAAATATTTTAGAAACCTTTGTGTCATTTTCAAAGATCTATCTATAGACACCAAACACGTAAAGGTTTGATGAAAAAAAAAATATTTTCAGTTTCAGTTATATTAAGTTAGTATGGGAACATGGAACTGAAACTGAAAATATTTTATTTTTTTATTTTTTGCCTCCTTAATTTTGTTTTAATTTTTTATAAGAATCGGTAAGCGGCTCATGGAATACATCTACTTACCAAGTTTCACATGTGTAGTCCTAATAGTCTCGGAATAAAATGGCTGTGGCATACGGACGGACGGACAGACAGATAGACATGATGAAACTATAAGGGTTCCATTTTTGCCATTCGGCTACGGAACCTTAAAAATGATGTGTAAAAGTGTTATTTAATAAGTAATTTGCAAATTAATGATCATTATCATTAAATTGTCAGATAATTTACTAAAAAACCCACCCTGTTACTTTAGTTGGACTTGCGTTTCGATATTTTGTTAGCATTCCTGCATCCCCCAGTACGAGTTTGAGCTCCTCAAAAATTCTTACTTACCTAGTTCATAAATTGATTTCTAGTGTATTTCATGATTCAAGTTCGCGCTTTAGTAGCGTCGTCTGTACGATAATTTCAGGCATAATCTTATCTTAAATACATTATCTAAAAGGTATGTAGGTTTAGTTCCTGAATACAATGGTGACACATTTTCGTGTCCTTGATCTAATTTTCATCATCTGTGCAAACGTGGAGGCGAAAGATCGAAAGAGAGATCTTCATTACGGTGGTTGTTTTTTTTTTATAACGATAACCAGCAGTGTGGGTAGAATACACATTACTAGAATTATTGTTAACCCCTCCAACTAAGCTAAATATGCTTGTGTCTGGACTCTGGGGTGGGTTCACCGCAATAGTGTAATGGTTGGGGTTCGAACTCGTGACCTCTCGTTCACAAGTCCATCACCTTATCCATTAGGCTATTGACGCTTCGAATCAACTGAAGTCGAACCGTTTCCAAAGTTTAGAAGTTCTCTGTATGGCCACCGATAATGCAGTAACTGGAAAAAATATACATTACCTGTGGTATCACACCCAATAAAAAATATACAATCAAATTAAATCAAAAATATTTATTTGCCAGAATATGGTACAATAGATGTTACAATTCCTGGTTACCAGCATATCCTGCCATGACATGGCGTACA
This sequence comes from Tholera decimalis, assembly GCA_943138885.2. NCBI lineage: Eukaryota > Metazoa > Arthropoda > Insecta > Lepidoptera > Noctuidae > Tholera > Tholera decimalis. The sequence goes on along the minus strand of OW964577.2, from coordinate 7,403,437 downwards.
AATATGTCTTAAAAAATAAACACAAAATTTATATTAAGGAATAAAAAATATCTAAATCTTAAATAATTAATTTATATCATTGAAATTGTATTATAATAATAATAGAATATAAATAGAATTGTAGCATATGATCGAATAACAGTTGATTTGTTTTATTACATTAGTGACTTATCTCTAAGTATTCTTGAACACTATAATAGTTTTTTTTCTAATAACAATCTGAACAATAATCTTTTGAATAGCGGCAATGGTAAATCCTGAATGTTATTTGACAGGCCCGTTGGTATAGTGGGCAGTGGTCCTGACTGCTATGCGCAAGGTCGTGGGTTCGATTCCCACCTAGGACAAATGTTTGTGTGATGAGCACGGTCATTTGTTCTTTGTCTGGGTGTAATTTATCTATAATATGTATGTATTTAGAAATATATATGTATGTTTATCAGTTGTCTAGTATCCATATCACAAGCTCTGCTTAGTTTGGGACTAGATGGCGTTGTGTGAAAAAAAGTTGTGGAATATTATTATTTGGCAAATGGTTAAATATAATAATTGCCATGCAGTATATACCTAGTCTAATAACATTCTTCTGTTTTACAAAAAACCCATTCTGTTCCTTATCACGATATCTTGTTAGAACATTTCCGTAAGCCTGGACTTACCTCACATTTTTACACGTTATTGGCCTTTCAAATCTTGAAAGTTAGAAAATGCTTTCTCCTGTTTAGATTTTTACAACAAATATTTTTACTTTGTTTCAGACACCAATGGTGCAACTACCTCCTGTGGTAAGTAGACGTAAGATACTTTTTAAAGATTTTTTATATTTATATTAAGTATTATATATTTTAATAGCAGGGGTAGCTTACCGTTCGGTAAGGACCAGGCCCGAGTCGGCGGGACATTGTGTTCCACGCGCGCCTCAAAAAGTTGTAAGCACTAGTGACGGGGCCCCGTAGGGCCATTGCCTATCGGGGTTGCGGGAATGTTCTAAAGTAAAACTGAGGCCCTACAACGGAAGGGCAACTGAAGAAACAGAGTGGGTTTTAAGTCAGTAGAAGTCTGACACTCCCTCCGCTCCGCTCGTTCTTTGGGCAAAGAACGAGCAAACCTTCTTGTCACATTCAGTGCTGATCGTTCGCCGAGAAATAATAATAATAATATAATAATAATATTCCACAACTTTTCACACAACGCCATCTAGTCCCAAACTAAGCAGAGCTTGTGGTATGGGTACTAGACAACTGATAAACATACGTATATATTTCTAAATACATACATATTATAGATAAATTACACCCAGACAAAGAACAAATGACCGTGCTCATCACACAAACATTTGTCCTAGGTGGGAATCGAACCCACGACCTTGCGCATAGCAGTCAGGGCCACTGACCACTATACCAACGGGTCTACGTAAAAAGAACTTAGGTACCATAGGCCAAGTTTAATAGAACATATTCTGTCAAAATATCATCTTCTGTGAAGACAGGAGTTCAGAAACATAGACTTTGGCCTTTGTAGAGAGTAACTAACTATTATAACATAATCACCTTTTGCGGTTCCACGGCTGTGACACAGGCCTTCTCTTTATAAGAGGGAATGGCCATATACAGTCACATGGGCCCAGTACTGGTTGGATTTCACATGTCTTTGGATGTTTCTTCACGATGTCTTTCTTCACCATATTGAGAGCTGATGAATGAAGATGAATGATAATGATGAAAATTACAAATTGACATGTGCCAGGGTGTGTTCGAACTCACAACCTGCAATGCGTAAGTCTTACCTGTAACTATTGCGCCACCACTGTTCAAAGTATCTATAGTATAGTATTATGTAGTACTAGACTCTGCCCGCGACTTCGTTCGCCTGGGAATACCAAAATAAAAACTAGCCTGTGTTATTCTAGGATGTCAACTATCTACTTACCAGATCCGTTCAGTAGTTTTTGCGTGAAGGAGTAACAAACATACATCCTCCCAAACTTTCGCATTTACAATGTTAGTAGGTACTGTAAGGGGGTCGTGTGTGTACACGGGATTTTCAATATAAAACGCGGTAGGTTTTACACTTTGTATAATAATATGTTTATATTTTTATGGAAGACCAGCGGCTTCGCCCGCTTGGGAAGTTTTTCTCTTGTAAATCCCGATCCCGTGGGAATTTCGCAAAATCCTTTCTTAGCGGATGCCTACGTCATAACATCTACCTGCATGCCAAATTTCAGCCCGATCCGTCCAGTGGTTTGGGCTGTGCGTTGATAGATCATTATGTCAGTCAGTCAGTCAGTCACCTTTGAGTTATATATATTTAGATTATTCTAGTTACATTTTTACGTTATTATAATATTGAGTCTGCTTATGCGGGCGGCGTCCCAAGCCGTCTCCCCTTTTGTTAAAACAATTTCTTCGCATGTCCAACATTGCAATCTAAATTCAAACATTTCAAACTATGCCAGCCAGGTAGACTGCTCGCTCGCATAGCAGACCTCCACAGTACTTAGTAGGATATACTCAAGTCTACATAGGGCAAATGTTTCAATCGAAGCAATCCTCTTGATATGTTGACATTGAACCTTCACGCTAATACTGAGGGCAGAGGGTGAACAGCCCTTATTTATTTTCCAGATCATCTTGTATTTAAAACCTCCTTTTAGGCTTTCATGTACTTGATGAGGTCAATGACAGAAAGCGGTTTGGCATAAGTGCCGAAAAAACAAGCAAATGAATGCGTAGCGCGTCTTAATGCAGAGCCAGAAAACAAGGAGCATATTAATTCTATTAATCAATTACTTATAAAAAATTATATACAATAAAGAATAATATCTATCGATCTATCTATAAACATATGAATTCTTAGAATTATGACTTCCTGATTCTAAATTCAAATTTTCTACAGAGAATTTGGTTAATTATTTGCGAGCTTAATTTTTGTTACCGCAATCTTAGTTTGAATAGGTACTTATCAGTAGATTCTGTATTCAAATCACCCATAGAGAATTTGAATTCAGAATCAATTAGTGAGATGCTTACGTTTTTTTTATTAATAACCTTTTAAATGATATGGTTATTATGTTTTTTATAAATGAGGCCATAACATGTGTAACTATGCTATAATTGTCGTTATCATTTCTCCCGACAGCATGTCTCAGGCATCTCCGAAATGTTGTCAAACATAAACCAGTTCTGTCGGCTTCCATTCTTACTTTCATTTTTTTTTATTCATGTCACAATTCTTATTGTGTTTGAATTATGTGTTTATATTATGTTATGAAAATTTAATTTAATTATGTGGTACATCATTTCAATTCAATTTTCATATTTTATGTTAGCATATTACTATATTAGCATATTACTATTATTAACTCACTGCTGAGCAAAAGCCTCCCCTTTTTAGGGTTCCGTAGCCGAATGGCAAAAAAACGGAACCCTTATAGTTTCGACATGTTTGTCCGTCTGTCTGTCTGTCCGTCCGTCCGTATGTCACAGCCATTTTATTCCGAAACTATTAGGACTATACATGTAAAACTTGTTAGATAGATGTATTCTGTGAACCGCTTTCCGATTTCAAGAGAAAATTTAAAAAATATTTTAAATAAAGAGGGCTCCCCATACATGGAACTGAAACTGAAAATATTTTTTTTCATGAAACCTATACGTGTGTGGTATCTATAGACAGGTCTTTAAAAATGACATTATGGTTTCTAAAATGACTTTTTCATAAAGTTAATCGTTTAAAAGATATACGCTTCCAAAGTGGTAAAATGTGTGTCCCCCCCTCTAACTTCTATAATAATGAAATGAAAAATCTAGAAAAACCATATGTTGTAGATCTTAATGTAAACTTTTAACCAAAATTGGTTTGAACGAGATCGAGTCAGTAGTTTTTGAGATACAGTATATTTTCAAAAACCGCAAATATAACTTTGTAATTCATACAAATACTATGAAAAACAAAGTTATTTGGCGTAGTTGTAAAAATTGTAAATAAGCTAGTTTTAATAAATTTGTAAGGTTTTTGTTATTTTTTTTTTTTTTCAAATAAATATATTAAGTATGTTATATTTATTATAGTTACTACGGAACCCTTCATGGGCGAGTCCGACTCGCACTTGGCCAATTTTCCTTCCAAACCTCTCTATGTTGAGTAATTTGGGACCATGTTTGCCCCGCGAATATGCTCGACCTCGACGGCGTTGTCCTCCTTCAGGCGTCCAATGTGTGACGATCTTTGCCCACCTCTCCAGGTGCATTCGTGCGACGTGGCCAGCCCATTCCCATTTCAGCTTGGGTGTTTTAACTCTAACATCAGCTACCAAAGAAATAACTTACTCATATAACTTTAAAAATTATCTGCAGCTAAGTACCGGTACCTATCTTACATAAAGCTTCTGTTTAACCTCCACTTACCTTCAGGATCCCTTCCATCATCACTTCTTTTATCTTGATCGCTTAGCATCAGGTTAGATGGTGGTCAACTGTGAGCCTATAATCAATAAAACAACCCAGTACCTTGATAACATAGTCTCCTAGATCAGACTAGTGTTCAGGGCCGAGCCGTCCCTATTTTTATTTATTTTATTTTATAAATTTTAAGGAAACTTACAGCTAATACATTTGAGTGATCATTGACAATATGTAGAAAAAGGCCAATTACAAGCTTCCGCTAATAAACAGTTATATGTAACATAGATACGACGGCGGATGTCGCACGGTCATAGACAAGTACATACATATTATGAAGTAAAACATGCATAAATCAGTACAAAATGTAAGCATCATTTGATAACAATGAAAGAAAAAAAGAATGTTAAGTCATCATTTGTCAAAGAAAAGGCTACATAGGCGTTTTTTTAATTGCTGAACACTGGTTCTGAATAAATCCAACTCCGTGTCCTGGCACACCATATTGAAAGTTCGACAAGCTCGTAACATAAACGAATTTTGCCTATAGGCAGTTTTTACACGTGGTACATGAAGAATATGTGGTCGTCTAAGAAACACAGATGGCACGCGAAGTCCAATCTTGGCCAACAGCTCGGGGATGTCAGTGGACCCGTTCAATAAACTAAATAGGAAAGTGAGACCTATGTGCGAAGTGTGCGGCGCACACAGGCGCCAAGGCAGAACGAGCGCCAGATGTAATGCCAGCATCAATTATTTAAATTATTCTTGTAAAACTACAACATATTATTCTTTATAATTGAGTAGGTACAAACAGTGTAAAGTTAAACACAGGCGTGAGTATTGTCTTGGGAGACCCTATGACAATACTCACGCTTGTGGAAAAAATCATAGGCGCTTCATAGATTTTGCACACAGGCGCTGTCTTAGGTCAGCGCGGCCCTGCTAGTGTTAGATATGTCTAGTTTGTTACCGACCACCGGCTTAGTACAGAGTCCAAGGCACGGTGGAATCTTTATATGGTATGGTGATTACCCATCCGCAGATTGATCTTTGCATACGTTGCTTAACCCTGCTGTTAGGCCGTGCGCGCACTGCGTTGCGTTTTGGAAACGCATAATCTGTGAAGTATGGAGTGTCATAGAAGTGCGCGCACTGCGGTGCAATAAACGCGTGCGGTAGTCACCGGTGGCCCCGGTCATTCTACCGCTGCGGTAGAACTACCGCAATTGCGGCCACCGCAAGGCAGTGCGCGCACGGCCTTATTATTAATAATAATATTTTTATTGCCAGTTTACAATTTTTCAACTTATAACTAGGTTATCGTGTAATGCATCACATTAAACTGTAAATTTTTAAACAAAAGTTCCTCCTCTGACTCCCAAGCTAAGATCAAACTTGTGTTATGGAAGTCAAGGGTTGTCTGTCATTATGTCGAGTAAATTATTCACATATAGGTAATTATATAATAAAGTTCAAAGATCACTCGCCGCAGATGTACAGACGCCAGCACATCAAGCTACAACAATCTGTCAAATTTCTTTAATAGATTTTCAACTTTATCGTTAAAGAAATTAGGTTCAAGGTTGATTGGGAAAATTTTACAGTTTCGGGTAGCTTCATGCGCTGGCGTCTGTACATAATTATAGTTATAACACTTTAGCAGTAACAATTATTAAGACAGAGAAAGTGTAATTACAAAAATTTAGGTACTTATATCATTAAACTGGTATTTGTTATTATTTATTTATAAATTAAAAATAAATATATCCATAAGTACTATTTTTATAAATTCTAAATATGTAGCTCTGGTTTTAACCTCAAGTTAGTTTGTATGAGTTTTTAAGGGACTTAAAACATAGATAAAATACTTTTCATTATTATGATTCTCCTTCACAAGACATAGTTTGCGCTGTGGATGACGGTTTGTATAATATACATAATTATATTAGGAAATACATAAGTGGGTCAATTTATATATAACCTGTATGTCACTCTAATCACTCAAAGATTTTCGAGGAGAAAACTCAACTTTAGGTAATTTTCATTTGTGAATGAATTACCATAATAACCGTATACAATGTCGAACCATATAAACGATTATGAATTATGAGTCATATACTCAGGATATACGATTGACTTTTCATTAACACAAAGACTAACGTAGCCTTCAGGCTATCCCTTCCGAAAGGTTTACTTACAACGAACAGTTCAATTAAAATTAATTGTCCAATAAACGTGTTTTTCTCAACGATGATAAAAGTCGTAAAAATTGCTTCTTGCCGACGTTTTGACGTCCAGTTTCCCGTTAACAGTTGCAATAAACCCGTTTATGGGGAAAATCTCCTTCGTCATTAGTTGCATTTATTTCAACCCTTTACTACTCTGCTTGGAGGTTAGGTAGATAGAATAGATATTTTATAGTACACCAAAATATAAAAATAATTTAATTTTTTTTCAGGGCTATTAATTTACTTTTAAAATATATATCTTAGTTAGCCTGTTCTTGCAGTGTAAAGTTTCAAATATAAATCCAAATATTGTATTAAAAACTAGTTTTTCTCCCGGGTTCACTCGTGTAACATCTTCCACAGAAACCATGTTTCTTATACACCACGCCATTTACGCCATTCGTTTACGGTGCAGGCTATTCGGTTGTGGAATGGATTGCCGGTGTCAGTACTCGCTGTTTTTAAAAGCTCGGTTGCCAATCATTTTTTTTTTCAAACTTACGATTATTCCTTTGTGAAAACCACACGATGTTAAATAACACATTATATATTTAATGTACTTCTGTTTTTATATAATTATATTTATATTTTGTTAGTTTTTCTGTTTTGATGAGTGTTTGTAAAGTAGTATACTAATACAGCCCTCCCAATTTTAATTAAAGCTCGTAAAGTCCTTCCAAAGGTTGTCTGGAAGATATCGCTCTCAGCAATAAGACCGCTATTGTAACCAAATTTTATTACAATATTGTTATTTAAGTGTGATTCAATTATTGGTGTACAATAAAGTATATTCTATCTATCTAATAATAAGTAGCTGATGCGGTTACGGATTACGCAATTATCAATTGCTTAGCCTTCTCTCAAATATATTGGTGTAAAGTCCCAGTCTTAGGCTGCGTTTCCACCAGAGATGTGCGAGGATGCGTAGCGAGGGATGTGTTTGTAAAGAACCAATAGAATCGCTTCATTTACCTCGCCTCGGTCAGCACAGCTCTGGTGGAAACGGCTCAGCGGAGCTAGATTTTTGCGCATACAAAACAAGTGAGGGATGTGTGCGAGGGATGTGTGCGAGAGATGTGTTGCGAGGGATGTGTTGCGAGGAATGTGTGTTGAGAAGGATGTGTGGCGAGGTTTGCGCATCCTCGCACCACACATTAATGCGCATTTTTACAGCTCCGCTACACATCCTCGTAGGCACATTTTCATCGCACAGCTTTGGTGGAAACCCCCACACATTTTCACAGCACAGCTAGACATCCTCGCACGATACATTTCCATCGCACATCTCTGGTGGAAACGCACCCTAACTGGATGCAGCTGAGTATTAGTATTTTACATGGAGCGTCTGCCTATCTGACCTCCAAAACCCAGTAACTGGGTAACACGATACCTCTTGACCAGACCAGTGTCAGACTTTCTAGCTTCTGACTACTTGTAATGACTGTCAAAGATGTCCAAGTGACAACTGGAACCAAACTCTTAACGTGTATTTCGAGGCACGGGTGTATTACACCGCTAACTTCCAAAGTCACGGCTGCTACTGAGAAATTTCTTATGGAAATGCCCAATAGCTGTTTTTTGCCCGACCCGAGACCAGTCGCGCTTGCGGGCCAAGAGACTCATTGGCAACGATGCACTGGTCGAGTTAAAGCTCCAGAGCCTTGAACATCGACGACGAGTTGCAAGTCTGTCGGTTTTCTATCGGTTACATTTCGGGGAGTGTGCGATGGAATTACACAATCTAATTCCACCAAGCCCGTTCCATCATCGGATTACAAGACAAACGGCGATGCGCCATCGTTACATGGTGGACTGGACATCCCACCCATACGCACGAAACGTTTTGGGAATACTTTCATTGTGCGTACGGCTAAGGAGTGGAATTCCCTGCCGGAGTCTGTGTTTCCTGATAGTTATAACCTGGTAGTCTTTAAGTCAAGAGTGAATAGGTTACTTCTAGGCAAGCGTGCTTCATCTTCGACCACATCATCGCTTAACATCAGGTGAGATTATGGTCAAACGCAAGCCTATCAACTACAAAAAAACAAGTGCGAGTCGGACTCGCCCATGAAGGGTTCCGTAGTAACTATAATAAATATAACATACTTAATATATTTATTTGAAAAAAAAGAAAAAACCTTACAAATTTCTTAAAACTAGCTTATTTACAATTTTTACAACTAAGCTAAATAACTTTGTTTTTCATAGTATTTATTTATTACAAATTTATATTTGCGGTTTTTGAAAATATACTGTATCTCAAAAACTGCTGACTCGATCTCATTCAAACCAATTTTGGTTGAAAGTTTACATTAAGATCTACAACATATGGTTTTTCTAGATTTTTCACTTCATTATTATAGAAGTTAGAGGGGGGGGGACACACATTTTACCACTATGGAAGCGTATATCTTTTAAACGATTAACTTTATGAAAAAGTCATTTTAGAAACCATAATGTCATTTTTAAATACCTGTCTATAGATACCAGACACGTATAGGTTTCATGAAAAAAAAAAATTTTTCTATTTCAGTTCCATGTATGGGGAGCCCCCTTTATTTTAAATATTTTTTAAATTTTCTCTTAAAATCGTAAAGCGGTTCACAGAATACATCTACCTACCAAGTTTTACATGTATAGTCCTAATAGTTCCGGAATAAAATGGCTGTGACATACGGACGGACGGACAGACAGACAGACGGACAGACATGTCGAAACTATAAGTGTTCCGTTTTTTGCCATTCGGCTACGGAACCCTAAAAAGCATTTTTTGCGCGACCCGGGAATCGAATCCGAGACCTTATGCTTAACAGTCGCGCTTGTGAGCACTAAATCAACGAGGCAGTTGTTACTATCCAGATTATGCCATCCTTTATTCATTAAACAAGCAAAATAAATTATGTATAAATTATATTTAAAAAAAAAACGCAAAAATACTTCTTTATTGAAATCTGAAACAATCTTATTGATACACCACAGGGGAATATAAACATACACAAATAGGTAATTGAATCAAAAAGTTTCTATTTCATGAAAGAATCTGATTGAGAAACAACACGTGTAGTCGCCCAAGCAGAGTTTCTATACCAAAAAATAGAAATATTTTTATGGGCATCAATATAAAGATACACTGTATATTGTAATTTTGACTGCTGAGCTAGGCAAAGCCTGTTTCAGGAGTCATATAAAGATTTAAACCAACACAATCCTACTCAAAACGAGCGGAAACGGACGGAGAAACGGGTAATCCAAAAATCCTCATTTAAAACCCAAACCTATACGGAACTACTACACTATTATAACTTACTGGTGAGTGATTCTCGACACAAAACTGAAACTCTGCTATAAACCGTACCTACCATTGCCGTACTGAAAGGTACAAAATCTCCCTCTCCACTGGGGGGTGGCAGAAATACTGCGCTAGTTTGGACCCATATAATACGTAAGTATAGAGTTTATTGTCCGGACCAGAGCAGTACGCTTATATTACGATTTCTGCGCCATTAAAGGGTAGAATAGGAGCTAGGGCCTGAGAGTTAAACGTCATCAATTTGTAGGTTTTACTTGACGAAGTCGTATTAGACTATACGTTGAATATATATTGTAAAAGTAATGACAAAACATATATGTTTTTTTCTGGGTGCGAAAATCATCAAAAATCTCCTACCGCTGTGGGTGGCTTCTACTGACTAAAAACCCACCCTGTTCATTTGCCCTTGTAATTGTGATCCGGGACCGTGGTATTTCGATACAACATTTCCACAGCCCCACACTGAAAAAGGTTTGAGTTACACCGTTTTGTTATACACAGTAAGTGTATTTTGAGACTCTAGCACCTTTGACAAAAAAACTTGTGTTAAAGGTGCTGGGGCAGATATAGTTAGAAAGGAGGTGGCACATGAGACGAGAAAGAATAGTTTTGAAAAAAAAAAAATTCACGCTGCGTCTATCCTAAACGATTGTTTGATGATTTGACCAAAAGCATCTATTGATGAAAATAGGATACCCAATATTACATTATTATTTTTAATACTTGATAAATTAAGAGATTAAAAAAACACAATATTTTTCACGTTGATAAAAGTAAAGTGTAGCATATACTATGTTTATTTTTGTTAAATTTTTACTACTTTCAGAAATAGTTGAATCGAGAATGAAAAACAGTCATTGCATTTAATTTGATTTTCAAGTAAGCTTCTAAATCACGAATGAAAAGTTAATGAAATAACATTTGATATGTAACAAAGAAGAATATTTTTCACGAATGGTCGTCAAATCCAATGAAAACTTTTTCTAGTATCGATATTGTTCGATAAAAATATTTGTTCAATTTCATTTAAATCGTTCAATATAATAAAAATTATATTATAATATGGTATGTTAAAATTAGAAGATTTAAAAAAATATTACAGATACATAAATGACCAGTCACTTAAACATAAACAATTTTATTAAATCTTATTTTTTATTTATGTTTTTTCAGTAGGTAACAAAAAAGGTCATCTACATTATTGAATACCAAATATACTGAAACTAACTTACTCGCGACCTTTAGCAAAATAACAAAATTGCAATGCTGCTCACTAAGGTAGTCAATTTTCTGTTTAGTAGAACTAATATAACATGTACCTTATAAAGAAAGAAATTTCCGATGAGGAATCCATCTCCTAGACATGGTGCGGTAGGAGGTCGCTTTACAGCGCGGCTGGGCGTCGCTTTTCAGTAGGCGGGGCGACCGCCCACACGCTCATCAGTTCGTCTGAAACTCAGCGCTGAAAACTTTTAATTAATTATTTTTTTACACTGAGAAACCTTTTTTAGTTCTGCGTGTCGAGAATATCGGCGATTGTATTCGCCGTAATTGATTTTTTAAATTTATTATCTTTAAGTTGGTGTTCCATTTTTGAATTTGTCTTTTTTATTTGGTGTTTACGTTTTGTTTATGGGACAAAAAAAAATATTGCACATTAAAAATAAAGCTTAGCAAAGGTTAGAATTATTTTCTGAATTTATAAATCTGAGGAAACGATTTCTTGTTCTCGGTACGTGAATTCTTTGTTCCAGTTACTATCCAGCTTATTCCATCTTTGATTTATTTATTAAGTTATTTTATAATACTTATTACATATAAATTTGCTACGCCCTAATTTAGAAAATCCATGCTAATTTCAATAATTAGCCATTTTTCCGAAACAATTAATGTCAGCTCAATCTTCAAGTTTTCCCTCCAGTCATTAGCAGGCTGTGGCAACTCCCTATAAATAAGGGACCTCGAATAATATTTTTTCCCTTCGAATGAATAGTGGAGCCACAATCGATATCCATTAAATCATCGCCCAATAAAAATGTCACTGGCCCACTGGTATACTGGACGCATTTACACCGTAATTCGTGGGCAAAATATTTTCGAACTTAGCTTTTTAAAATTATATTTTTTGGGATATAAAAAAAGGTTTTTTTTTAATGTCGCCCATTGCACGAAGGCACGGGTGGGTATAAAATTTCACTCAAACACGCAGACGATGTGATTGTTCGTGTGGAGAAAATTAAAAGGCAGAAGGCTGAAATAGAATATATTTATAAAATAATCGCTCTATTACTGCATCATAACTCCAGAATATGACGCTTGCAACAATGAACAATCAATGACAGTCCCCTAAGTTTAATATAATTTAAATTTCGTCATCACAATGTAATAAATAATTACGTGAACACTGATATGACATTATTAATGCGAAAGTGCATTTAAATGTTTGTTTTTATTGCAACACTTTCACTCCTAAATTCGTCTACCAATTTTGACGTTTTTTTTATGAATACTGATTAAAAAATGCTACTGTATTAAGAAAACTACGCAAGTGAAGCTAGTACGTATTATAACGATTCATTGGACTCTTCACGACTTCACGTGTCCTAAGATTTGGCTATTTATTCAGATAGAGAATAATTAGTATTGTCATTCCACCACGTGGCAATGCTGAAAGGGTCTTGGTTACTATTCTCATTGATATTTTCATGATTTTGTACATGATCGATAAGATCTTTCTTATCTCCTTTTTATTTATAAGCACTTGTACATAGCTGTTACTTTTATAATTCTTTGTGTATGTAAATCATAATTAATTTAAATGGTTATTGCAAAAGCTAAGAAAATAACTAATTACACATTATTAGCTATAACTTTTGGTTGGTTTACAGATAACGATGAATTGTTATTTCATTTAATTAGTAGCTTTGAATTAAAAATTGCCAACTGGTTAATCAACTTTGTTTAGTTGACGCAAAAAAATAACTTTTTATCAAACAATAATATTTTAATTAAAACCGTATTCAAAATAATTTAACTATTCAAATAAGATAAAGCTGAACGTACCTAAAAAAATAAGTTAGAAAAAAACAGGTTTTGGTATGCGAATTCTTATATGACATTTAAAAGAGGCTTTTGTTTGTTTAATAGAAACCATAATATATGTAAATTATGCGAAACCGGCTGGCCTTGTCCATGCGAGTTGTTGAGCTAATTTTGATAGTCACGACACACATATTTTAGCAATAAAGTACCGGAGAAGTTATGTAAGTCCGAGGTCTAGGTTTGATAGCAGTTCTTTTTTAACTACCAAGTTTGGTAGGCTCTTAAAACAAGACTATAGCGATAGTATAAATTGCTTTCTTTTGCTTCGCATAGATTTCGTAACATTTAGGGCGTTCAATTTAAATATTTTTATTTTTGTATGAAAATCTAGTGAACTAAAATATGACGAATTTTTAAAAGTCATAGAACAAAAGTTGTTGATTATGATGTTAGTAACATAGTCCTGAGAGGTTTTCAGTGTTTTACATTTAACCCTGTATAAATATAATATTATTTTCACCACAAAAGTGCTTTGGCATCGTTATATTTTGGCAAAATATGTATAACATCTACCTGTAATGATGCCAATGCACATTTCTGGTGAATATTTGACAAAAAGGTAAGTAAAACATTTTGTGGAATAGTATTAAGTTAATTATACAAGACACTAACGATCTTCATGAAAAGTTATTGACTTATTGTAAGGCATTTTAGGAAAATATTAGCAAAATTATTTGTATATTATGCAAATAGAAGCTTTATACACAAAACAAATGAATGAATATTTAAATTTTTTGAGTATTTTAACCCGATAGGACATGTTTTTATGCAAATTTATTATAAATTATAATTTTGTTAATGGGCGGATAACCACACAATGAGCTACTATAGCGAAGTAAAAATAAGGTTGTTTGAAAACACTGATGATAGAAATAGATAAACGCAGCATTATTCAACGAGCAGTACGATATTGTTCAACAGCAGCTAGGAGTATAATAAAAATTGCACCAATAACAAGCCGAGTTTGTATACAAATATTTTCCTTAACTCAGGAAAACTCGCTTCGGTGTAAATGATGCCGCACGCATGCGCTGAACTCTCATATCGGATTATAATTGAAATAAATCCAGCTCAAACTCTCGACTGCCTTGCTGAAAACTGATTATATTCTTATCTTTTACTTTACTAGGATTACCTCATCTTTTGACACCTAAATGTGACCTATATCTCATGTAAATTTTTGTTTAGGCTCACGAAAATTCTTATTTCGTAAATACGGAAGCCATTTTCCAAAATGGCTTCAGCCGTTCCGTTCCACGTAGAAACAGCCAGTATGGGGTTGCGTCAAAAAATAAACATTTTGCATCGTCAATAACATTCTTGTGCCTCGGCGGCTAGCAACGCGCATGCGTGCGACGCTTTCTCACAACGACGCGTTCCTGTCAAAAATATGCAAATTAATCTATAAAAATGTGATTCAACATCACTATTATGATACGAATGTTAGTTTCAAAGTAATAAATTTACTTGTGACGTTCTCGAATCGCTGAAAAATGTTATTAGTAAGCGTTTAGTTTTGACGGCGAGTGTCGCTTCGTCCCTGTCTGCGGCCACGGCGCATGCTCCGCCGTAATGTTTATATTATTTGTATTTGAGCTGTGTATCACGTAAACTATAACTACCACAAGCGTAGCTCCAATACTGTGGGCCAGTGCCCGCCCCACCCCTCTTCGGTAGTTAAATATTTCTTGCTTATTTCGCCCTTGCATTGTTGATGCTGCGGCGTCGCAGGCTGTTGTGTATTGTTTAGACGCGCTTTTCCAAGCAAATATTTTTTAAATATAAACAGTAACAGCGCGTGCGATTTGAATAGATATCAAATGGTGTTGAGTGGTTGGTTTTAGTAAATTTTATGCACGATGCATCGTTCTGGTGCAGTGTAAATAATTTGCATCTGAAACTGCAGTGCACCGGTACTTATGAGTGGTATACTCGGTCGCTGTAAAGTGTTAGTTTTTTATTGTTTGTTAATTGTTTTTACTTTATGTTAAACATTTTGTTGTTCCCGTGAGTGAAATGAGTTTTTGAGGATTTCTGGCGAGCGCGTAAGTTTTAAAATAGTGATTTGTGGTGAAGGGTCGCGGTATTAAATATTTTTTTGGCTAGATTTTCGAATAATATTTCAGCTTTTAAAGAATATAAAAATTAAGTGTTAGTGAAAAAATTGCTTTGCCTAACAAATATTTGGATTCAAATCAGATTTTAATAAACAGTGATTGAGAAAGAACTAGAATTAAAAAATGAGAAAAATTACGAATAAAAATATTTGCATGGTTTCTGCTTAAAAATAATTATCGTAAACTACACTGTGGATTTCGTCAAATTCAAGCACTTTAAAAAATCTTAAATGACTCGATATTTCAAAAAGAACGCAAAAAAATTCAAGTTTGAAAATGCAATACAACGCGTATCGTAAAAAGTTTGAATTTCCTCGACGGAACTTATGAGCACGTGGTGTGTCGCTCATGTGCGCCGACTGGCGACCAATCACAGCGTCGCTCATCAGCGGCTCGACCAATCACGACCGCCCGCTTTTCAGCGCCTCTTTTGACAGCTGATAAGAGACGGGCGGAAAACTGCGAAAGTATATTTTGAATTTAGAAACTTTTTACATACCTACTATTTGTCTTTCAGTTGTTTTTTATTATGAATCTGTGGTTGAAAAATAAAAAGATTATGTCGAAATTATTTTTCTATTTTTCACCGAGTGAATACTGATTTTTGAGTTCAACACATCGACGAATCAATGCAAAAAGGTGTTTTAGGGTATGTAGAATATATATTTAATAAATTTTAAATGGTTGCTCTTATCAATATCCATAATTTTTATATCCCGTTCGTATGACGTCTTTTACGCTTCCGATGGATATCATCGATTAAAATGAATTTTATCTGCGTTATTAACTTAATATTCAACAAATAATTTATTATTCATGAATAAATACGATGTAATACATTAAAATGTATAGTGGCAAACTAGATTTTGTTTAAAACATACTTAATTAAGAGTTAGGCCTTTGATGAATTTATGTAGTGATGGGATGGAAAACACACTTACTTAAAATACAATTCCCGACTTGTCCTGACAAAAATCGCGGGTAATTCTAGTCAAATAAGTTACGGATGAACACCTATCTTTGTCGAAACGCTTAGAACAGATTTATGTCAATATTTATTGCTTAGTTAATGGCTAATTATTCATGAAATATGAATGAGTGATATATATACATATATATTTATTTGTGATTTTGTTTAAAGACGGCTAGGGTTCACACATTACTAGCAATCATATTAACTACTCCAACTAATCTTAATATTGGTATCTTGGGTCTCGATTTTGTTTAAAAGCGCTAAGGTATTTAGAAAACTTATTTTATTATTATAAAACGTTTCATCTATGTTTTATTCGGAACTTTATCAGTACGCTATTTGTGCTTTGATATGAAGTTCCGAACATGAAAATATAGATGATCAATGATATTCATTTTGCAAATAGGTTATGAATAACACTTTTACACGCCATTTGTCCTTAAGTTTAAACGAGATGAGACCGATAATTGATGTACAACAAAATACAATTTCATCAATTGGTAAAGTAGGAAATAAACCTTATAATAAATTATGTCTACTCACTCAAAGCTAACGGTCCTCAAAGATGAAAAAAAAACTTATCAGAATTATTGGTGTTTCATTTTTCTTGCACATGCATTCTAGGACTACTTTTCAGGTAGTCTAAATATCTGTAGGTACTCGTCATCTGTTTAGCTTTTTCCAAAATCTGTCGGGTTCAGCTTACAGTTTAACTGGCTGCAGCTGTGTTCTAGTGTTTGACATGGAGCCTATTTGACCTCCACAACCTAGTATTTAGTTAACACGGTACTCCTTGGCAAGATTGGTGACAGATTTAATGGCTTCAGACTACCCGTAACGTCCGTCAAAGAGGAAAAAATGGCAGCCGGGACCTACGGTTTTTTTTTGGTAGGAAAATCATCAAATCCTCCCTTTTTGGGCGGAGGGAGTGTCAGACCGATTAAAAATCCACCGTGTTTCTTCAGTTGCCCTTGTGGTCCGGGACTGCGGTATCTCGTTTGAAAATTTCTGCAGCCCAGCAGGCAATGGCCCTGTCAGGCCCCTTAATGCTGCTGACTGGTCTTTGAGCGGGCGGCGAGATACCCCTGCTCGCCGTCCGCAAGCCCGCGCGATGCCAGGAGATCAGCTCGCGATCCCCATGGGACCATACGCTTCACGTGCTTACTGAAGCACGGAAGTATCTCGGTATGTTAAGACGGTCACGACGGAACTTGGGCAAGCGTTCTTAAACGTTGAACATCGACTCATGAACACTTCGAAAGACTCGTATCCGATTTTCAGGCGTCTGACTGGGTATTCACGTAACGACTGTCAAACTAATGACAGCTGGGAACAAAAGCTTGTCGTACCGAACGCTTCTCCTCCAGATTTATTGTGCGCACAGCCAAGCTGTGGAATTCTCTGCCGGCTTCTGTGTTCCCTGCCACTTACGACCTTTCAGCCTTGAAAGCACGAGTAAATAGGTATCTTCTGGGCTCGCTCGTCCCATCTTAGACCTCATCTATCGCTTACCAATCGAGGTTAAGAGTGGGCTCATCAGTAGTAAAAAAAATCCATCCACTGACTATCTGACTATCTGACTATGGCATCGCTAACCTTGAAGATTGACCAGTGTAGTCATTATTTAGCCACGACCTCCTCTAAATCACTGTAATGGTTACCATCATGCTCTAGAATCTAGAGTATCTCAACTACGGTTACACTTCGGGGAGTGTCCGATGGAATTGCACAAACTAATTCCTCCATGCCCGTTCTATCATTAGACTTCAAGACGAACGGCGTTACATGGATATCCTACCTATACGCACAATACGTTTTAGGAATTATTACATTGTGCGTACAGCTACGGAGTGGAATTCCCTGCCGGAGTCTCTTTCGCGATAGCTATAACTTGGGAGAGTGAATAGATTACTTTTATGTAAACGTCCTTCATCTTCGACCACATCATCGCTTACCATCAGATGAGATGATAGTCAAAATTCGAGCCAATCAACAAAAAAAAAAACTAGAAATCTGCTTAACTGGAGCTAAGAAGTCCTGAGATAGTTACGATTTACCTCGAAATGATCGACGTAGTATAACGCATTGCATATACAAGGTGTAACAGATTAAGCGCAATACCTCCGACACCCGAATTAGAATATTAAATTGTAAGTCTAAAACAACATCCGTAACTAAATATATTGAAAACAAACCTAAACATTTTTAATAAAATAGTTATCCTTACTGAACACAAAATGTATACAGTGCGTCATACAATATCCTTACGCAAACGCATACACTCATGCAATGTTAGCAGCCGACACGCACATGAGCGCATTTCCTTGAATTAAGGATCGTATTAATTTGTCATGATACTGTGTGTCCATTTTAAGTTAAATGAAAGATTTTTCCGTCAAAATTTAAGACCTATTTTTTATGACGGAAATCGATTCAGAAGCCGATTCTGAACCAACTACTCTCAGGAATTGCGTTTATTCTGTTACACGCTGTTATAGCGCACGAGTATTTATTATTATTTGTTCACATTTAATATCTTTGGAATGTGGGTGTGGAGTCAAAGGTCTTAAATTTAGTTATTTTAATAATCTGGTATTTATTTATTAGCTCTATACATGTATGACGAGCTCGTGACTAAATGAAAAATAATGACTACACTGGTCAATCTTCAAGGTTTGCTGAGGTAAGTCAGTCGATGGGTGGCTGAGACTCCTCAAGCCTCGGAAAGCACGTTAGGCTTTTGATCTCAGCTGTCATTAGTTTGACAGTCGTTACGTGACTACCCAGTCAGACGCCTAAAATTCGGATACGAGTCTTACCATTGACAACGACTCATTGGCAACGATGCATTGGTCGAGTCAAAGCTCCAGAGCCTTGAACATCGACGACGAGTTGCAAATCTATCGGCTACATTAAGGGTAGTGTGCGATGGAATTACACAATCTAAATCAGCCAAGCCCGTTCCATCATCGGACTACAAGACAAACGGCGATGCGCCATCGTTACATGGTGGACATCCCATCCATACGCACTAAACGTTTGTGAATACTTTCATTGTGCGTACGGCTAAGGAGTGGAATTCCCTGCCGGAGTCTGTGTTTCCCGATAACTATAACCTAGAGGTCTTTAAGTCAAGAGTGAATAGGTTACTTCTAGGCAAGCGTGCACCATCTTCGACCACAACATCACTTACCATCAGGTGAGATGGTGGTCAAACGCGAACCTGTTATCAATTAAAAAAACCAAGGGTTCTCGTGTTACCCGGTTACTGGGTATTGGAGGTCAGATGCATCCGGTTAGACTGAAAGCCGATCCCAATATTGTTTGAAAAAGTCTAAACCTAACATTTGTAAACACTTCGACACCTCCATGCAATAACATCGTAACTCACTTTTTGTGATTTTACAGGAGAGCGATTTTAAAGTTTGAAAAATTATAGCAAACTCAAAACACCCCGTACAATTTTTGAAGCTGGCTCTATTTATTAAAGTTTAGGCGGACTATAAATAGGTATGGTTAAGTTGTAAAAGAAAAATTGTTTTCATGGGTTTTCATGACTTACGTGAAAAACAAAACAGTGAAATGACATATAAGTTACGAGGACAAACATTGTATGTCTGAGTTACAATTTAGTTTTTTTGTAGTTTAATTTATTTTTGTGGTCAGATAATTGTAACTCCAAGGTGTTAAGTTACTTAAAATGTTTTTAAATAGTAAAAATTAAGTTAATTCATGCAATCCACAACAAATTTGTAAATACACATCTCATAATGCGATAATGTATTATTATTATACCTATTTTTGTGTTTGTTATTATGTTGTCTTATTAATTTGAAAGATAAAAGAAACATTTTGTAGTACTTAAATATTATTTAATGAGATCACAAAATCAGAATCAGAAATTACAAAATAGCAGAACTTAACAGAATACCTTCTTATAATATTCAACATAAAATTGAGACACTAAGTATGTATCTTTTAAACGTAAGTAACAATTTTTTAAACATATTAAAAAAAAAAACAAAATAACTTATTAAAAATATTAATTTTCTTCATCACTGTCATTGTCTGGAGCTAGCTGAGTGGAATGTGGAAGATTTAAATAAAAACTATGATAAATATCTGGTATTGCCTTACATTGAGACAAGCTTACAAGGTCCTTATACTTTGCGTTGATATTGGGAGCACTTTATTGTACAATAAAGGAATACTTTGTCCTTCGTTTAAATGTTCACACTGAAGTCTCTTGTGCTCTTTTCGTTCGTTTGATTCGTGAAGTAGGTTTCATAGCAAGGTTAATAGATAAGTGCTGATCACTGAGAAAATCGTATTGAAAATAAATTAAATCAGGGTTTTCCTTTTCTATTTTAATGTGTTGTATTTTAGTCCATGTCATATTTTTTCCAGAACTATTCCAGTCCCAGTTTAGTTTTTTCTTTATAAGACATTTATAATCAAGAATCCGGTTTTGATCTAATTCAGTAACATCATAAAGAGTCCCCGTAGTTTTAGCACACCTGATCAGGGTGATCCATTGTTCTGGTACAAAAATAATCTGATTTTTCTTCCGGCGCTCTATCAACGCGTACATAGCATCCCCTTCAGATTGTGAGGGTCCTACTTCAAAATAGTTATGTGTAATTGTTATTCCAAATAGTTTACTTGCATGCGAGTACATAGCTATTTGCAAAGTAGAGCTTTGAGGTTCTTTTTCTTACATAATGTGAATCTACTGTAGGAATTAATGAAATATGAGCCCTAACAGATTCTTTAACTTCATTTGGTATCACATTTTTCCGATTACTATGTCGCCCCCTCAAGTCTCCTGTCATCAATCCGGTTCCGTCTTTGTCTATTTTCTTGTAAATTGTTTGTAGCCACATATCACTAATACACAGGGTATCAAGAAACATTTTTTTGCAGACCCTTTTTCTGTTACCATCTTCAAATAAATAATACTCAAAGGACCAGTGGCGCCGTGACTGTCCAATAACTGATGCTGTTATTTGTTTTCGTGGAACTTGTTCTACAAATCTACAAATAAAGTCTGCTTGTCTTGAGTGATTTTCCAAACCCCAAAAATCTTAAAAACTCAACTTACAATGCAGTAACAGTACATTTTATGATCATAAACCGTAATTTTATCATGTACATAGATTGTATCTAATGTTACAATTTTGTTGTACTTGATAAACAAGCTACTCATAATATTTTCTATAAATTGTAAATCAAGTTGCAATTATATTGTTGACAAAAAAAAAATTTTTGGATTAGTTACAATACTTTGACGTTGGTTTATTTTAGAAACGAAAGGGAATAGAATTACAATGATAGTACAGAAAAAATGCATTTTTTTTTTACATAACGATGCCGTTGTAACTTCATTTTTGGAAAAAAGTGAGTTACGATGTTATTGCATGGAGGTGTCGACTTACACACCTATATTTAAAAACTGGCTAGACTATGTTTGATCTATTTTTGTTTAGAAAATCACGTCATATGTATAGCGGATGAAGGTCTAACAAATCAATTACAGTAGCACTTAAATATGTTAATTAATATCTATTTCTGTTATTACATAGAATGTTAGTTGGTATTTGTTGTGGGTTAAGCAACGGGTGTCTGGGTTATATGGTGGGTCTTAAAGGCCTATACTACCTCAAATGGCTTAGCATGATCCTCCGTTATGTCGAAAATACTGCAGCAATAATTTTTAAATACATATATGGCAGGGGCGTGCACAGGATTATGACAGGGTATGCGGCGGAGTAATCGGTCACAAAAACTTTGCCTTTTATAGATTTTTAGCATAGCCACTGCCACGCATCGCCACCATGCTACGATGCGTGGCTGTGGCTATGCTAAAAATCTATAAAAGAAAAAACTTTTGTGACCGATTACTCCGCCGCATACCCTGTCATAATCCTGTGCACGCGCATGATATATGGTGAAGTTGAGGATTAATGTTAGGTACTATATTTGACGAAAACACGATTCCAGAAAATTTTCTTGATAGGAAAAAATTCCAAAGTTGCCTCCAAACTAAACAATAAACCGCTGGTATTCAAAAATAACTTCATATTAGGTAATTATACGTTGCATATTTATTGAACTAACTATAAAGCAGGTCTTATGTTATTTACTTTTCTTAAATTACCATTATTTTCACCGTAAAAAGAAATAAACTAAATTATCGGTGTCTTGGAGTATTTTCCCTGCCATCCTGTCTCGCTTGCTCGTGTGATCGTGGCCAGTAGTGTGCGAGCGAGATAAAGAGTGAGAAGTGCTGAGGTAGTATAGGCCCTTAACGCATCGAGTTTTCTTTGTGCCTCGGAAAGCACATAAGTGGTTGGTCCCGGCTACCATATCAACGGTCTAAATATCAGAGTTCGTAACTCCATTTGAGTAAATTTTACAGGAGCAAGAGAAAACTGTTTTATTTATTCATTTATTGCAATATTTCAACCTGTGATTTAAGGGTAGAATTGATAGAGAAAATTATTTATACATTTATTTAAATATATTATTGTATTTGTTAGAAAATTGACTTAAGTACGACCTTTTCTTGTCACGGTGTTTGGAGTTAGGAAGTGTAAATGCAGTACGACTTTTTATTTTTATAGATTGATGAATGTACAGACGCCAGCACATGAAGCTACCCGAAACTGTCAAATT
Source organism: Tholera decimalis (assembly GCA_943138885.2). Lineage (NCBI taxonomy): Eukaryota > Metazoa > Arthropoda > Insecta > Lepidoptera > Noctuidae > Tholera > Tholera decimalis. The sequence goes on along the minus strand of OW964577.2, from coordinate 7,380,626 downwards.
TTTCCAATCAACCTTGAACCTAATTTCTTTACAAATAATATTGAAAATCTATTAAAGAAATTTGACAGATTCTTGGAACTTGATGTGCTGGCGTCTGTACGTACCTCATCGTATAATAGTTTTTGGGAAATAAGAAGTATTCCATTGTATAGATTATAAAATACAGCACGAGATGGCATTAAAAGTCCATTTTCGTTTTTTTTTGGAGTTACGCATTTTGATAATTAGACCGACGATATGTTTATCTTTGACAGTCGTTACGGCTAGTTACATGGCAGAAAATCTGATACTGGTTTTGTCAAGGAGTATTGTGTTACCCCGATACGGGGTTTTGGATAGGCAATCGCTTTAAGTAAAATACTTATACTCAGCTGTATCCGCTTAGACTTAGACAACATAGTTGGGGAAAGGCTAAGCAGATAATGACGCTGTTTTATTTTTAAATGACTATCGTGTAGTAATTATGCCTTAAATTAAATACAACGTGTAACAGAATAAACGCAATTCCTGAAAGTAGTTGGTTTAGAATCGGCTTCTGAATCGATTTCCATCATAAAAAACAGGTGTTAAATTTTGACGGAAAAAATCTTTCATTTAACTTAAAATGGAAATATCGTGACAAATTAATACAATCCTTAATTCAAGGAAATGCGCTCGTGTGCGTGTTGGCCGCTAATATTGCATGAGTGTATGCGTCTGCGTAAGGATATTGTATGACGCACATACGTTTTGCAAATGTTCAAGTTTGGTTTCAATTTATTTAGTTGCGTATGTTGTTTTAGACTTATAATTTAAAATTCTAATTGGGGTGTCTGAGGTATTGCGCTTAATCTATTACACCTTGTATATTATGCCTCTATTTTTACTATTTAATGAATAACTTACTCCTTAGTGACGTGAAGCTTGTTCATATTTTGAAACTGAACTTAATTATAATTTAATTCAAATTTTACTGAATACTGAATCATCGCCTTAATTAAAAATGTTGTTTAGTATGCGTATGACGTGCAAGCACCTTATTTAAAACGTTATGTTTTATTTATTGATTATGTTTTGAGTTTGATTGAATGCACAAACATTGCAATATGTTGAAAAATCTTTTTTCTTTTTCATTTACTTTTTGCCATGACACTATTTTTGATGGTCATCTACCTTGCAATTAATTATACTGTGGACTAATTAAGATGACACTAACGCTCCAAAGCTAGCTTATTAAATCCTATGGGACTAGTGTTCTTTTTTTAAAGGCCACCATCTAAGGAATACAAAAGCTGTGACTGGATAAAATAAATTAATAGTTTAAAAAACACTAGAAAAACAGGTTTTTTTAAATGCACGTAAAAACAAAAAAAGAACGTGTTCAAAGTCCATTACGTGGCCTTTCTCACAAGTGCAAACACGACTATGATACGATATTCCATCATGGAATCCATCATGGAATGCCGGTGCCTATCTTCCAGCGTCATCATCAGACCTTGAAACCTAATCTTGGTCAAAGTTCATTACAAGACTTTTCTAAGAAATCCAAAACAGCTATGATACGATTTTCCATCATGAAGTTCCAGTTCATATCTCCCGGCTCCATCATCAGATCAGTTTGACAGTACCATATTATTGTATTGTCATCAGAACTACATACAGCTGCCAATTTTCATTACGCTACGACCCTTTGAACATGGTTAAATTCGTTACCTTAGATTTCATTACATAGTTAGTTACATACAGGTCGACCTAATAAAAGCGTGTTAAAAAAGAATAAAAATAACACTGCGTATGAAGATAAAATAATTAGCATTTGAATTTTTTTTAATTTTTTTAATTTTTTTTTTTTTAATTTAATTTAAAATTTGACTCTGAACTTGTCAAGGAGTATCATGTTACCCAGCTACTGAGTTATGGAGGTCAGATAGGCAGACGTTCCATTTAAAACAGTAGTACTCAGCTGTATCTTACCGGTAAGACTATAAGCCGGTCCCAACACAGTTGATAAGAGGCTAAGCAGATAAAGATGATAAAGTATAAATTTATTTAATTAAAAATAACCATTTCACTATTTTCATAGTAAAATAATGTTTTGTTGTTGATTTATTAAACGCCTAGTAAATTTAAATATGCAGTAGGCGAATAACATTAACACTGTTACTATTTCCGTCTTCCTATTTATTTGCGTCATACAAAACCTTTACAGAAATAATCTAAATACGTTATTGATATTAAGATTATTAGACTGTCAAGGGTGACAGATTTAGACGTAAAACTAAATATAAGGTTGAAGTTAAACAGTATAGCTACGCTACGCTATAAACTAGCGGCTTTATTGTAGGGAAACTGCATAATTCATAGCTGGCTGCTCTCACCGTCTTCACCCACACTTAAGTACCAAATTTCAAGACCCAAACCTTAAGAAAAGGTACCTAATACCGGGAAAAAATATCTAAAACTAAGATACAGTGAGATCGCGAGTCGGCTTGCGGACAGCTAGCTGGGGTAGCTCACCGTCCAGTAATGGCGGCGGTCATGTGCCACTCATGCCACAAAGATCAGTTAGCAGCATTATATAGGTTCATTGTCTGTTGGGGTTGCGGGAATGTTCTTCTGAGATACCGCAGCTAACGGTCCCGAAACTTAAAAACAACTGAAGAAATAGGATGTGTTTTTGACAGTAGAAATTAGACACTCCCTTCTGCTTCTAGAGCGAGTAGAGTCATTTAACAATATTAAACCCCGAAAAAAATTTAGGATCGATCTTTCACGTTCAAGAGTCGTTTAAGTCCATTGTTAACTAGTGTTCAGATTCTTGGTGCATGCTGCAAATGTCTTGTTCATGCTATGTAACTCGCATAGCGTAGCAGCAGTCTTTGTGACATCGGCTTTATCTACATCTATTTGACGTACCTAAAGATGTATTTATTTATAAATAACGAGCTGCAACATACAAATAATAATGAAAGATATCTAATTTCGTTTAACGATCTAATTTATAGTGATGAGGTTTGAAACATGTTTTCTACATTTCCTTATCGCTTACAGACGTCCTTCGTAGGATATGTACACGTGTTACCAAGTGTCTGACTAAGGTGTGCCGTCTGACTCAGTTACTGGGTGGTGGAGGTAAGGCAGGCAGTAGCTCCACGTAATATGCTGGTATGTAGCCGTATCTGTTTAGTCTGGTAGCCGACTACTAAATCTTTGGGAAAAGGCGAGCCGGACTGATTTTTGGATCGTCTTTGGGCTGCTAAAAATACCAGGAATTAACAATGATTTTGGTGGAGGCAAGTGTTAGGCTAAAGGGTTGCAGGAATGCCACGGCACGCAAAAGAACCTGAAGGAGCAGGGGTTTTTAGTCAGTAGGAATCTGACACTTCCTTCTACACCAGCCAGAGCCAGAGTAGTAATTTGATGAATTTCGCCTAAATAAAATATAAAACGCACCTAGCTTTCTGATGGAGATCTTCGCAAGTTAGTATCTGGGTATAATTGATGTGCGGATGTGCCTTTACCACTAACCCACGCAATGATAGATACATAACAAAATGTATCTTACTAGTAAGGTCAGGCATATCATTAAAATCCACAATGAATGTTTGATTTTTTTTTACCACGATTTAAGAGATAACAATATTAAGACTTAATTAAAATATGAATAAATGCAAATATTTATATTCTTTGTGAATCCAATAAAATGACGTTTCGGAACGTGACAGTTATATTTAGGTAAATAAAACACAATTTGAATAATATGAAGTTTTATTGTCAAAATACAAATTCGATAAATATTAAATGTAATTTGATATAATATCTATGTTTTGTTGAAGTAAACGTATAATTGTTGAATAATAGATCGCAATGAAAGTACTAAAACGCTTTTGAGAGTAGATAACATCTTGATTAGAATCTAGAACATCTTATAAGATCTGATCTTAGAATGTATGAATAAAAGTGTACAGTGCGTTTCAACTGCTATTAGGAAAAACTTAGCGCCATATTGTGACGTCTTAGCTGTAAAATTGAACCATTTGGGTAGAGTGAACAAAACAAGGATTTATTAAATTATTTATTTACAAATATTGAGCGAAGCAAAAGTAGTCCCCTTTCCATATTCAGGTTGTCAAACGCGAGCCTGTTATCAAAAATAAAATAAAATAGACTTTTAATAATTTTGACATGACTTCTGGACCTTTGCCCTATGCGTTCTGTTTACTTTCAGGCGTATTGGTGCCAACAATGAAAATAAGAGAGAAAAGTATGTAGGGCTGGCTATTTCTTTGGTCAACGGCTAAACATTGCCATACAACGAAGCAATGTCGCCAGTATCTTGGGTACGTTGCCAGCCGACAGCGTTGAGGATCAATTTTTTAATGCTTTATTCTAGTTTGTATTTTTTGTTTTATAAAAATATTTAAAAATGTAAATAATATGTATATAAAATGTAATAAAGGAGATAATAATAATATTCCACAACTTTCACACAACGCCATCTAGTCCCAAACTAAGCAGAGCTTGTGCTATGAGTACTAGACAACTAATAAACATACATATATATTTCTAAATACATACATATATAGATAAATTACACCCAGACCAAGGACAAATGATCGCGCTCATCACACAAACATTTGTCCTGGGTGGGAATCGAACCCACGACTTGAGCATAGCAGTCAGGGCCACTGACCACTAGACCAACAGGCCAAATATTATATTTAAATTTATGACGTAAAATAAGCCGTTATTATTTTTCGCCATTAAGTTTTCTTTGCAAACCGTACTTTTTGAGTGACATTTAACGGATAAAAGTCATTGAAATTCTCAAAAGCATTTGAAACTCATATTTATTCTTAAGCTTTGTACATAGTTTTACGTAATTTTCCAAAAAAAAAATATCATCATTCGTGTAAGTTAAGTATATTATGAAATTAAAGTTCATTTTTTATTTTTTTTATTTTTATTTAGAATAGGTTCGCGTTTGACCACCATCTCACCTGATGGTAAGTGATGATGTGGTCGAAGATGGAGCACGCTTACCTAAAAGTAACCTATTCACTCTTGACTTAAAGACTCCTAGGTTATAGCTATCGGGAAACACAGACTCCGGCAGGGAATTCCACTCCTTAGCCGTACGCACAATGAAGGTATTCCCAAAACGTTTGGTGCGTATGGGTGGGATGTCCACCATGTAACAATGGCGCTTCGCCGTTTGTCTCGTAGTCCGATGATGGAACGGGCTTGGTGGAATTAGATTGTGTAATTCCATCGCACACTCCCCGAAATGTAACCGATAGAAAACCGATAGACTTGCAACTCGTCGTCGATATTCAAGGCTCTGGAGCTTTGATTCGACCAGTGCATCGTTGCCAATGAGTCTCTTGGCCCGCTTCTTGATAGACTCAAGCGCGTCCAGTTGGTATTTAGCAGATCCATCCCAAAGTTGAGAGCAGTACTCCATACACGACTGAACCTGGGCTTGATAGAGATTGAGCAACTGTTCGGGTGTGAAGTACCGTCTCACCTTTGCCATTAATTCCCAACTTTTTTTATGCTAGTTGAGCCTTAGCCTCGATAAACGGGCCAAAATTGAGGGTAGAAGTTAGTGTTACCCCCAGAAGCTCGGTTATCGGCATAGTCATCATTATCTGCTTAGTCTTTTCTCAACTATTTAAGGGCGGATGCAGCTGAGTACTAGTGCTGAGCGTCTGCCTATCTGACCTCCAAACCCAGTAACTGGGTAACACGATATCGCTTGGCAAGACTAGTACCAGATTTTCTGGCTTCTGACTATCTAATGACTGTCAAAGATGTATAAATGACAACCGGCATAATGGCTTTACATTCTTTCCGTGATACAAAGAAATCATAATATGATAATAACATATCGTATAAAGTTATTAAGCTGATTTATATATCAAAGGCATCGGCGTTTGAGAGCTGAAATAAAGGCTTATTACCAACCACCAATTGAGCAACTGGACTTTGAGGGTCGAAGAGTTGAAGTCGCGTCATGAAACGAATTTTAAATCGTTTGTAATGCGGGTTCCAACTTTTAGAAAGATTAGAGACATTCCTCAAGCAGGAATTTTGGCCGAAAGGTGTCGTGTATCGACGATTTCGCGGAAGATTACGCGACACCTCGCAGCGCAACACGACGCCCTCTATTCGTGTTAACTAGTTTTTGTTTTTAAGTGTTTTAAATTTGTTATGTATTTGTTTATTTATAAAATTTTGTATTTGTTTATTGTTTTGTATGGGCCTAGTTATTAATGCCTAGTTCAGCCCTAATTACTAATTCTTTTGTGTACTCGTAAGTTTAATGGTAGCCACTCTATTTGGTAATACAGTGTTAAATTATTTGGAGAATAAACTTATCATTATTAAGGGGTAGGTCCTAGATCTTCTTTATTACGAGTTTCGTGTCAATTTTCATTTATTCTGCGAAAGATCAATAACATTCACGGGAATCGCAAAGAATGCTCCCTATTCAATTTCAGTAGCCATTTTCAACGTAAATAAACTGAGTAAAGGACAGTAGAAAACATTAGGTACCTTCAGTATTATCTCCTGTACCGCTAACATAAGCCTGTGTTATATAAAATTCGGTATACATCAAAGGCGGCGCTGTCTCTTTATAGCGGGTGGGCGTGTCTCTTTTCAGTGGGACGCTCCCATTGGTCGCTCGCTCTTTGATGTCGCCGACGTTACTTTAAAGTGGGGCGGGCGGACGCTTTTCAGAGGTTAAAGCTAAATTTCAGACAATGAAGGCTTTTTTATTGTTTATTCAAATGTTATATTACAGAAATTCGTAGGAATTGTTGTATTGAAATGAGATTTCAGTTCTACTTACTAAAATTATTTATTTTTATAAAATTTGGCTAGTGTACCTACATGAAATAAATGTGTACAGAACAAAAGATTTTTATTCTATGAAAGGAATTGTCAGTAATAATATGCTTTTTTCCAAACTAGGTATAACATAAATGTTTTATGTCAGTTGAAAAGCCTGCTCATTATTTCAATTATGAATGGTTTATGCTTTAAAAATATAAAAATACATAAGCTGTCAGATCACCAATTTGTGGACTTGTTTCAATCATAACTTAGTCTTCTAAAGTTGGGATGAAAAATTTGGATGTGGTAGTTCATAAGACAAAGAATATTTATAATAATAGAATCAGTCTATAACCTTCCCACTACTGAGATGGTTCCTCTCTATGAGAGAGAATGGGTCGTGAATCGTGATCCACTACGCGAGCTCAGTGCTGGTTGATGTCGCATGTATTCGGATAATAATATTACCTACCTACATTTTATCTAAACTCTTTATCTAGATAATAAAAATAAAATAACTTCATTATACAAAAGTAAACACAATTATAAAAAAAGAGTGGAATTGGTTTTACAGTCACAGTTCAGATCGCAACTGGCATCTTAGCTCAATATCTATATCCTATTTCTAAGGCATTATTGCATCCATTATTTTAAAATGATCCTACTAACAAAAATAAGAATAAGAAACAACGAATATGTCCCTCACTCATTATATTTACTATATTACCTTAAAACCTTAAAATTAGGTTAAAAAATAGTGTAGATATCGCAACATTTTTAGTTAACAATAAATCGATTAGAAAATCATATGTAATTTTTGTCGAGAAATATCAGGCTTATCTACCTTGAAATTCGAACAGAAACTAATGACTTTCACTCACGGTTTTCTCTTTAATAGTTTTTAACACATCGCAAGTCGCGATAGGGGAAGGATTAATAATATTTTATTTTCAGATGATATTTTCAATGTTTAATTCCGTATTATAACATGAAAGAGAGAATGTTAAATAGTGAATTATATACTAACAAAAATATAAATAATATGACTGATAGTTAGTAAAATAAAAATAAAAGTGTTCGTATAAATAAAAATAGTAAGGTGTAAAAGTGTAAAATATCAATCGTAAATCGTTGTGAAAACCAGAGGAAATAAAGAAGAAATTACGATGTTGTATGCAGTTCGGCAGGTGAGTTTTTAGAAGATTGTTGGTAGACAAGTTTATTTAGTTTTTTAGTTTGTTTCCGAAAAAATAATAATTTCGTTTGGCTAACGGTATTTAAAAAGCACAAGTATAGATATGTAGCTGCTGTTTTTGTGCTTTAAATAAAAATGGTGAATGATTCTATTGATCAGGTTTTTTTTTAATAAAAATTATGTTAATTTCGTTTGGCTTACGGTATTTAAAAACCAAAAGTAAATTACGTAGCTGCTGGTTTTGTGCTGTTTTTAATTTGAATAAAAATGTTGAATGATTCTATTGATCAAGTTTTATTTTTAATAATTGCTTGATTTGTTGTTATTCCAGTTTTATTATTAGTTACTCATAAAAAGATAAAAAAGTGTTTATTTTTGGAGTGGTATTTATTTGTTGACCTATTATCAAGTAAATATACAAACTAGTTTCTGTAAGTACATAAATATTAAAAATTACAAGCAGTATTTATAATTTACTATCTATAGCCCGCTACTTCGTCCAAATTTTTACTTTTTTTACACTTTTAAAGTATTCTTCTGATAATAACGATCACTAGGGAAAAGAATTTTCCAATTTGATGCAGTTTTTTCGAAGTTATGTGCGTATATACATTTTGACAATTAATTTTCATTTATATCTTGTATCCCAGTTCTTTCCTACGCACCTCCTGCTCCAAATTGATCCATATAACACGCCGTTTTCTGTCTACAATGGTTTTGAATAAAATATTGACTTATGTTTCCGCGCTCTTATCAATCAGGATATTTCTGCAAAAATGTTTATGTAAATTGCAGATGTTTTTGTATTGTTTAAAAAAATTCTGTAATTTATCTACACGTTTCCTGACAAAAGTTCCTTGTTTGATTCAACCTATGCTGACCCACTGTTAGGCAAAGACTCCGCTCTTCTCTCCAATCTATCCAGATATGACTTCGATCACACATGATGGTATGCGATTGTTGAGATCTACGATGGTACGAGCGATCCCAGAAGATGAATTTTCGAATGCTTTAAAGACTGACGGATCATATTATGTGAAGGAGTTCCACGCTTTGGCTCTGCATGTTATTTTGACTAGCCGCAACCACATGCATCTATATTACTGTAACACCATGCGTGTCTGTGGCTTAGTCGTAGCGTGGAAGTAGGCGTAGCATTTTCGTAGCTAGCACGTAACATAGACGTTTTAGCGTAGGCGTCTCCGCAGGTGACTCCCAGCCACCGCAGGCGGGGGCCTGTGGTTTGCGAGCAATGGGTAGCTCGCCGCCCATCTGAAACCAGGCCCGTGTAGACGGCACATCGTGTTCCACACGCGCCTCAAAGAGTGTCAGCAAAATTGTCGGGGTCACAAGGGGGCCGTTGCCTGCTGTGGTCGCGGTATTGTTCGAAAGAGTTACCGAGGCCTCGGAACACGAAGGGCATATGATGGAACATGGATGGGTTTTAGTCAGTAAAAGTCTGACACACCCTCCTGCTTCGCCCAGGATTTCCCATCCTTTAAAAAAAGCGTAGGCGTCTCAACTGATGACTGACGATACGCAGACCGTTTGACCTATTATTGTCACCTTAGCCATCCATCTCGGTCTTGGCTGCCTTAGTAGTAACACACATTTTCCATTAACTAATAGGTTCTTCATGTCACTGTTAGGCCCTTAATCATACTAACAATCCGGTCCTTTGTAAATTAACGAAGGTTTATTTTTTGCTTTTAATTCATCAATTTCTCAACTCAAGATTGGAGTCGCTTAGTTTACCAGGATATTTTGCAATTTATTTAATTATCATCTCAATTGTTGTGTTATCTTCAGTGTGACGTCACGACCTCACAGCAAAGTTTTTTTTATAACCATCCAGAAGTCGACGTTTTTTATGAAGATTAATTAAAGTTTTGAAAGTCCTTCCAAACGTTGTCTGGAAGATATCGCTTTTAGCAATAAGACCGCCATTGAAACCATAGAATTAAGAAATAATGTTAAATAGGTGTGTTAAACACACCTATTTTGGTGTACAATAAAGTATATTCTATCTATATATTCGTAGATATTGATGATTACTAGTAACGTGGGTAGAATTCACATTACTAGCAATTCTATTAACCCCTCCTCCTCCTGCTTGGGTCTGGAGTGGGTTCACCGCAACAGAGTAATGGGTGGGGTTCGAACACATAACCACCCAATCACAACTCCGACACCTTATCCATTAAGCTATTGACGCTTCAACAATGGAATGAGAGTCATAGTCATTTAATCATAAACAAACAATTTTGTATCTGAATTGGCACGGTATCACATCACCAACTTCTAAACTCCGGGCGGGTTGCGCTTGCAACCACTCAACCAATAAGGCAATTACACACTAACTTGGTCTATGCTAATAACATATTAATGAAAAAAAAAATGAGTATGGCACTCGGGGACTGCCGCGGTAAAGCTATTGCATAGCATTTTTTATCAACTTATGCAATTATAATTATTTATTTATTTTATTTATGCAGTATTTTTTTTCTTTCATATTTTTTCAAGTTACACTTTTTGAGGGTGGTGACCGATAAGAAAACCATGTTTTTTTCTTTTATTGAATAAATGAGAAGTTAATTTTGTTTCAAATATTTTTATTATCTTACAACACATGTAGGTTATTCAGGAATTTTTATCATTGAAACTATAGGTTTATTAGCAGCTAGTCTACACGCATACGTTTAGTCGCACGCACACAAACACCGTGCTGAAGTCTGCCGAACTGAAACGACGTTAGACGATGCACGGATTTCAACGCCGCACCGCTGTGCCGATCGGAGTGGGGGGTGTTAATGTATATTCAACACAATGTAAATTGTTAAGGAATAAATAAATGAATAAAATAAATGAATGTTAGGTTTATTTTCGTTACGTAATTTCTTGATTCGGTCGCCGCGCTCAAAGCCCGCGATAAAAGCTATGCAATAGCTTAAAAAATTGAGCGACAATGAATACATTTTACGTTAAAAGGTCAATAAACTAAAAGTAATAGCATACATTAAATCTTAACATGACATGTCCTGATATGAGTAGGTATATCATCAAATAAAATAAAATACTCATTAGGAAAATCTTTATTTTTAGCAAGACTTAGCGCAAATCAATAACAATCTGATATTACAGGAAAATATTTAGTATTAATTCTACCAAAAACCAGTTGTTCATGCTTGCATGTAGTATGCAGCACCACAAATATATACACGTGCAGTAAGTGATGCAATGCAACATGCAAGCAAGTATATACTCGACACGTGTTTCCCTTCTATAGAGCATTCCGGGGTTGCGGTAATGTTTTAACGACATACCGCGACTCTGGAACGTAAGGGCAGTTGAAGAAACAGGGTGGGTTTTTTTGTCAGTAGAAGTGTGAGACTCTCTTGCGCTCCACCCAGAGCGGTAGAGAGTCATTAGATGATTTTCCCACCGAAAAAAAAAGAAAATGTTGACTCGCCAACCGTTGATAACGGGCGAGAGGGAGTGGGAAGAGGTCGCCTCCTTCTGCGAAGCAGTCATGCTTCCGAAGGAGGAGGCGGGCCGCGTGAGGGAGAGGATGGCGTCCTCCCTCCAGCCCAGCCGCAGTGGTAGACGCCCACGGCGTCGGACGTCGGCCGACGATCTCCGGCCACCGTAGGCGCGGGCATGCGGACAGCGAGTAAAGGGCAACTCGCTGTCCGACCATGGACCATGCCCGGGTCGACGGCGCGTCGTGTTCCACGCGCGCCTCAAAGAGCGTCAGCAATATGACGAGGCCCCCCAGTAGAGGGCCGAAGCCTGCCGGGGTCGTGGGACTCATCCCGTTACCGTGACCCCGGTACGTAAAGGGTTATTGAAGGAACACCGTGGATTTTAGTCAGTAAAAGTCTGACAGTCCCTCCCACCCTGCCCGGGGTGGGAGGACTTATTTGATAATTTTACCTTTTTTTTAATTTTTTTTTTAGGGTACCTCTAGACAGACGTGCAAAGTTAAAGACCTCATTATGATAAATAGATAGATATATTTTTTATTGTACACCATAACAGTAAAACAAAATTATGGACTTGACAACTAAAAAGGGTGATACAATCCGGCGGTCTTATCGCTGAAAGCGATCTTTTACAGACAACCTAAACATTTACCTTAAATATATTATCTACTTCGTTTTTTATGCATCTGCCATGATACCTCTTCGCCACCTACGGTTGTCTGGTAGAGAATGCCTAAGGCATTAAGTCCGCCTCTGTACCATTTGTGTTGCATAAAGTTTTAATCTATATATATATATAACTCAAAGGTGACTGACTGACTGACTGACATAGTGATCTATCAACGCACAGCCAAAACCACTGGACGGATCGGGCTGAAATTTGGCATGCAGGTAGATGTTATGACGTAGGCATCCGCTAAGAAAGGCTTTTGCGAAATTCCCATGGGATCGGGATTTACACGGGAAAAACTTCCCACGCGGGCGAAGCCGCTGGCACAAGCTATAAACAAATAAATATAACTTAATATCGGATAAGACACAAGTAACACAGGTCACTCTACCATCCAGGATGTCCCGCCATCTCCTTCGTATCCAAGAGATTCAATAGTTACTTCTATTCATCATAACCACGTTGAGTTTGAGCATGTTACAACGTTCATAAATACAGCATTGATTGATTAATTGGTTGTGTCCGAACAATGAACTCTTTGTTGTTGTTGGTTGTTGGGATTGACCCTTGTGCTCTTGTAGCGACGACATCATTCAACTTTTTTTATCTTCAATTGATATGCCATAACGATCATTGTCGTCATATTTTTTTTCTCAAGGTTGTCATCCTACGCCCTGGGGATGGCAAAGTTCTTGACTACAATCAGTGTCACTAGAACTTAAAACGGGATACCATGTGTATTTATTGTTTCGAGTTTCCAATATTTCAGCACTGTTGAAAGCGCCGTGAACAGATGACTACAATCGGGCCATGTTACCTGGCAAACTGGAGCTGGGGATTGTAGGAGCATTTAAAATATTCTCTAACGCAAGCCCCGACTGGTGCCGACTCGCCCCTCTGATCGAGTGGGGGAGTGAGGTGTTTGACTGCCCCCGCGCATTCTTGGAGGTGCATGCGTGGAGCAATACGAACAATACGTGGAACAATACGTACCACCTCTGGTCTCATTGTAGCTTGACTTCCCCCACTGCGGCTCATGCGCCTCTTTTGTTCCAGGCCCAAATTTCATAATTTGGAAATAAGCAAAGTGTTTTACTAAATATATTGTTTCTCATCTCATAAATTCTTTCTCATCTCAGTTTTCTGGTGCAACAAAATCTTTAAAGATGAATGGTTTTTTTGGATTCATTGGCACTTCTATCTTTTCAACCGACGACAAAAAGAGGAGGTTATCAATTCGACGCGTATATTTTTTTATTTTTTTTAATGTATGATCATCGATTACTCGAAGACGGCTGAACCGATTTGCAAAAATCTTTTTTCTTATTTTTTCATAAATGAATGATTTTCATAAATGTCAGGATCTGATGATGGGATCTTGGAGAAAACGAGGGAACTCTTCAAATATTATAGGCACACCTATGACGTTTTGGGTATTTATTAAAGTAACTTGTGCAGTTGCTCTCAAAAAGTACCATTTGAGGAAGTGGAACTGATGATGAAGATCACAGATGGCCGCCGAAACTACTCAATATTAAGTATTGAGTGGATTGCGATTCGATTACTTGAATATGGATGTTAAGCACTTTATGCTCGTCACAATGCATATGGTGATGTAGAGCTGATGGTGAAGTACCAGAAGAACTCCTCAACAATTAACGGCCCAGCATTGGGAAAAGCAATATTTTGTAAAAGGTTATAAGTAGTTGACATTTAGGCTCTTGTAACTAGGAAAATTAAAAATAGACCAACTAAAAAGAGTAAAATAAAAACTTTTTACCATAAAATTAAACCGACTCCCAAAAAACACTGCAAGTGAAAAATAACTTTAATTTCGGAAGTCGGTGCCAAAAACGAAAATACAAAACTAAAGACTACCGAAATTAAAGTTATTTTTCACTTTGCAGTGTTTTTTGGGAGTCTGTTTTATATTGAGTAGAATGAGACAAGATTAACTAGAAGTATTGATGTGTCAAATTTTAAAACTTCAACAATGTCGGAAAGTTAAATGCAGCAACAATGTATATGTATGAAGCGAATGAAACACGCGTGTGGTCAAGACGTATTATAATTAATTTAAAAAATGCAGATTGTTGACACACGCGTGGTACTAAATTACTAACACAATGAGTCATGTTACTTGAGGAATAAATATATGATTATTATATTTCGATGACAAATAACTAAAATGACATTACAAGTATTTTGTTTAGTGGTTATATTTTTAACTACCCGCGATTTTTGTCAAGAACTTGATTTAAAACAAATTAAATATTACTTTCTCTGCTTTGAGATGTGATTCGAATTTTTTATGTTTGCGTATATCTTTCATTAGGCCACCTAATTAAGTCCTAATCAATTCAGTGATTTTCTTGGTGTTGAGTATTGTAATTTTTGAGAATTGGTCAGGTTTCGAAGAGAATAGATGTAGCTCCACCTTCATCGGAAACTCTATTTTTCTTTAAACTGGTTTAGCATAGGTTTATATTTTTGTTATCGGGAAAAACTTACAACCAGGGAGAGTGGGGTTTATACCTCACTAAACATACCCCGGTGAACACCATCAGCACGGAGAAGGGGCCTCGTTATCTCCTAAAAGACCACTCCGGAATCCCTTCTGTGCAACGCCTGTTAGGAGTGTTAGGGCATATCCTTGGGCTAGGAAAATTCTCTGGGGTTCCTCGGGGTATTAGCATACGCAATTTTTTTCAGTGGAAAAATCATCAAAATAAAGTTTCGTACCGCTTTGCGTGGAGAGGCAGGGAGTGTCAGTTTCTACTGACAAAAAAACACCCTGTAGATTTTTTTTAGAAGGTGCGTTTTCTCATCATAATATCTTCTAGTTGTAAAACAATATCTACTCCGCATAGATACATTCTCATAGTTTAGTATTTTAGTTTAGTACAAATGCTTGGCTGACCACCTACAACTCACGAGCCCAGTATAGCTGATCGGTACGACATCTTAAATTGTTGTTAGATTGTCAACGGTCCTGGGAAAAGAATGCATATGGCATCTAACTATTATATTGATACACATTACTGTATAGTTGCTATAGATATAAAACTAGGCGACTACACGTTAAGGGCACCCCTGTGGGGTACGGACCTCGGTTTAGGGCGTCGCAGGGGGAGGGCAGCTAGGGACAGGCTGGATTGTATCATTATTATTCTTAATTAGCGAATTTAAAGCTACTGGCTCAGCGTTAAGGCCTGATTCTGGCAATGGTCGGGGTCGACAATTACGGGGACGTACTTATAGTATAGACTGTCAGAGTTTGCCTTTGTACTTTTGTGTTGCATAGAGTGTTAATAAATAAATAGGTATAGGGAATGAAGGAGCTCGTGGATAAATAATAACAGCTGCACGGGTCGTTCTTTAATGTTAATCTAATGTGGTGCATCTCGGAAGAGCCTTCATCGCACAGAAGAGGTGTATACGTGCGATTTGTAATGTAGACCCACTCACATCCTGTAAACCACTGTTTAAGAAACTTAGAATACTTACATTAACTGGTATTTATATTGAGGAATTATGTAAATTTACCAAATCTCATCCTGAGATGTTTGAAAAACTGGGAGAGAAATGCAAATTCAAAACTAGATTTCCTAATAGGTTGATTAATCCTAAAATTAAAACGGAACTATACAGGCGAAGTTGTTACCCTATGTGCATTAAAATTTATAACAAGGTTCCAGACCAAATTAAGGAACTTCCTATGGTCCGCTTCAAAAGGGCTTTACGCAGATGGTTGATTGAGAATCCCTTTTATACAATACAAGAATTCCTCCAGTTCAAATTTAATTAATTTAATATCTAATTTATCTTACATTTAACTAATTAAAATAATATCAACAAAAATTTGCATGTCATAATATTATGATTAAATATGTTAAGCTACTATTATACCATTATAAGAACTTGTAACCATATTTATTTGCAAATAAATCTTTGACTTTGACTTTGACTTAAGCAACGCTTGTGAAGTTCGGTGACCATTTTAACATATTCCTCCGTAGCTCGGAAAGCATTTAAAGCCATTGGTCCCGGCTCTCATTTATTTATTTAATTACTAGCTTTTGCCCGCGACTTCGTCCGCGTGGAATAGTTACTTTGGGCTAACGTTAAATTTAACCCCGATTTTGAAGCATTCTTCAATGGCGCTCCGCTCCTATTGGCCTTAGCGTAATGATACAATATAGCTGTGCCCGCGACTCCGTCAGCGTAAGTTAATGTATTGGTAATATTGTTTAGATGACGTTCACATGTGGCTTAAGTACCTAGAGAACGCTTCGACCGCGAGACGCGTCGAGCGCGGCGACCGTTTCTCAAAAATAATCCTTATAGCATGATTCAATATTCACGCGCGATGGCTTATTATTATAAGCGTATTTCATGTATAACTTTGGTGTTTCTATACCGATTTATATGATTCTTTTTACGGTTTCGTAGCCGAATGGCAAAAAACGGAATCTTTATAGTTTCGACATGTCTGTCCGTCTGTCTGTCTGTCTGTCTGTCCGTCCGTCCGTCTGTCAAAGCAATTTTATTCCGAAACTATTAGGACTATACATGTAAAAACTTGATAGGTAGATGTATTCTGTGAACCGCTTTCCGATTTTGGGAAAAAAATTAAAAAATATTTAAAATAAAGGGGGGCTCCCCATACATGGAACTAAACCTGAAAATATTTTTTTTCATGAAATCGATGCATGTGTGGTTTCTATAGACAGTTCTTTAAAAACGACATCGGGGTTTCTAAAACCACTTTTCCATAAAGTCAATCGTTTAAAAGATATAAGCTTCCAAAGTGGTAAAATGTGTGTGTGGCGGACACAACCTCTAACTTCTATAATAATGGAGTGAAAAATCTAAAAAAAATATGTCTGTAGATCTTAATATAAACTTTCAACCAAAATTAGTTTGAACGAAATCAGTTCAGCAGTTTTTGAGATACAGCATATTTTCTAAAACCGCAAATATAACTTTGTAATTCATACAAACACTATGAAAAACAAATTTATTCGGCGCAGTTGTAAAAAATGTAAAAAAGCCAGTTTTAAGAAATTTGTAAGGTTTTTTTTTCAAAACAAATTTATTTGGCGCAGTTGTAAAAAATGTAAATAAGCTAGTTTTAAGAAATTTGTTAGGCTTTTTTTTTTCGTCAAATAAATTTGCATATTATATTATAGTTACTACGGAACCCTTCATGGGCGAGTCTGACTCGCACTTGGCCAATTTTTTTATGGAATAGTTAATAATGTTAACTTTTTCTGACTGAGAGTGTTATAAACGTAAGAGTAGACAAATATTATAATCAGAAAGCTTGAACTGCTAAGCTATCGGGAGTTACACGTGTTATTGTGAGTCAACCATAAAAGTTAGACATATGCTGTCGTGGGATATTTTTTATATAATTTTAAGGAGAACATTTCCGTCATGAAATGATTTGTGTAGCTTTAACCATTAAGGTTGCACACGCGACGGAAGCTTAAAAAATGGAGTAACTTCTCCCGTTTTCCCAACATTTCCCTTCACTGCTCAGCTCCTATTGATTGTAGCGTGATGAAAAGTATACTATAACCCGCTCAGGAGTATGAAAAATAATTGTACCAAGTTTCGTTAAAATCCGTCGAGTAGTTTTTGTTTCTATAACGGTTATACAGACAGACAGACAGACAGACAGACAGACAGACAAAAATTTAACTGATTGCATTTTTGGCATGAGTATCGATCCTTAATCACCCCCTGATAGTTATTTTGGAAATATATTTCATGTACAGAATTGACCTCTCTACAGATTTATTATAAGTATAGATTATACAACGTGTAATTTAAAGGGTATATACATACCGAGTACACGGCCTCTTTGGATGGTAACAAACGATATGGCAAGGGTTTTCTAATCCTATGTCTACATGTGTGGAACTTATTAGAAATTTCAATACATTGATACCAGAGGCCGAATTTTTCAAATTAAGAAGAACGAAGCGAAGAGAATTATCGTTTTATTGGCAAGTGATGTGGAAAGTGATGACCCTCATAGTGCTGTGACACGTTTGTTATTACTGGTATTCAAGAAACATATGAAACCAATAATTTGGGGTCAATTCTGTGAGTCACTTATTTTGAGCTGAAACTTTGCATGTGACTCCATACGAGATGTTGTCTTCAGTCCTTTTGGATAGATATGGGGTTTCCGTTACACGTTGTATACTTTATTGTACACCTTACAATACACTTAAGGATACAAATAATAAAACTAGTGTACAATGGGCGGTCTTATCGCACAGGGCAATCTCTTACAGACAACCTTTGGATGGACAGAAATTAAAGGAGATAGATTTGACCGTCGTTGAGAGTAGTTAGAATTAGAAGCCAGAATATTGGGCACTGGTCTTGCAGTAGATGCAAATGATTATAAGATGCGGTGCAGCAGTCGACGAGTTAACATCTCCTGAGGAAATCCGTAGAGGGGAACGAAACGAGTCATTCCGTTCGGAATAACTAATATTTTACTGCATGAACTATTTATATCTTGACTGTACTTAGCATTCAAAAAGAGTAAGGGGGTCAGACCGGAATGTCAAAGTTTGTAGGGGATCAGACCGGAATAAAAAAATATTATAAAATAAACTGATCCCCAAGGATCAGATCAGGGTATCAGACCGGAATAACTCAACAAAACACGTGTCGAGTGTGTGTGTTTGTTTTTTTTATTGCATCCCTTCTGCATACTGCATGCAAGATTGATAATCTAGTTTTTGGCGGAATTGACACTAGATATTTTCCTGAAGTATTAAATTGGTATGGATTTCCGCAAAGTGACGCCTGATTCCATATTTAGATTATGAGTTGTTAAATGGGCTATGGTGGACTAACAGTATTATATTATACCTACTTACCAACTCGACCCGTTGTAACAAAATGTTAGTGTTTGTGAAAATAAGTAAAAAACTACAACATCCGGTGGTCGCATAATTTCTTCTAGGCGCACGTTGTGTAGGTACAATATTTGCTTAGTTTATCAACGTACAGCGGCCATGTTATTGTTTTCCTACGGGCTCGCATTCAACCGCGTCGCGCAGTGTTTTCCCTAAAAAAACAAAACAAAGTAACTCGATAAGTAAACAATTGGAGCTGAGTCAAACGTGGCGTTTATTTTAAACAAACATGTATATGCATTTCTTTATGTGTGCGTCTGTTGTTGGGAAAGTACCGATCTTAATGCAAGAGGAATTGTGTTTAACTTGGGATAAATTAACGGGCTAATGAAAACTATCGCAGGGGTGATCTTCGTGAGGCTAAGCAACCGAAGGTCAACCGATCATCTTAACATAATATTTAGATTCCTCGGCACCTCGTCTTTCAATAGTACATCTTTTTTAGCCAGAAAATCACTATCAAGACACTAGTCTTGCTAAAAACTTACCTAGCTGAGTAGCTAGGTAAGTTTTTAGCAAGACTGACTATTTGACCACCACAACCGAGTGGTTGTGGTGGTCAAATAGGCAGTCAGCCGGTTAGACTCGAAGCCGAACCCGACATACATAATTGGGGAAAAAGGCCAAGCAGATCATTATGACTTGTTGATATCCACTGTGGGACAGAACGTATAGACCTATCCAAGTGTGCGTCTGACATCTTTGATAGATAGACAGAATATACTTTATTGTACACCAAAATTTAAACACACCTATTTAACAATATTGCTTATTCTATGGTTACAATGGCGGTCTTGTCGCTGAAAGCGATATCTTCCAGACAACCTTTGGAAGGACTTTAAAAACTTTAATTAAAGTGGGGTGGGCTAAATTAGTGTACTTAGGTACTACATTGTTCATAAAAACAGAGAAAAAAAATACATATACAACGTGTAATTTAAAGGGTATATACATACCAAGTGCATGACTTCTTTGGATGATAACAAACGATTTGGCAAGGGTTTTGTAACCCTAAGTCTACGTGTGTAGAACTTATTACAAATTCCAGTACACTGATACCAGAGACCGAATTTCTCAAATTCAGAAGAACGAAAAGAATTATCGTGTTATTGGCAAGTGACGTGGACAGTTATTGACCCTCGTAGTGCTGTGACACGTTTGTTATGATTGGTATTCAAGAAATATATATGAAACCAATAATTTGGTATCAATTCTTTGCGTCAGTTATTTTGTGCTGGAACTGTGCATAAAGTTCAGCCCTTTTGGATAGATATGGGGTTTCCGTTACACGTTGTATATCCAGATATATATATATATATATATATATATATATAAATACAATACAATACATATAATATGTTCTTTATCATCATGTTGAGAGAAAACCAAAGAATAATCATAAATTGGAAAGAAAATAATTAGCAACCGAGCTTTTAAAAGTAGCGAATGACTGAGCTTGTCGTACTGACACCGGCAATGCATTCCACAAACGCTTGCAACAAATAGCTTGCACCATAAACGATGAGCCATAGAATTTAGTGGGATGTGCAGGCATTGAAAGTCTCAAATTCTCCGATGATCTGTCTCCGATGATGAGTCTAACATGTGTGTCATGAAGGAACTTAAAACGTTCTTTGAGATAAAACGGAGTTATAGGATTGAAGAGAATACTGTAGAGTAATGATAAAATATGTGCATTCCGGCGAAGCGGATTGGCCACCCAAACTTAAGTTATCTATACTTAATATTATAAAGCGGAAAAGTTTGTTTGTTTGTTTGCTTGAACGCGCTAATCTTCGAAAGTACAGGGTGGATTTGGATGAAATTTGGTATGGAAGTAGCTTACAGCTTGAGGAAGGTTATAGGCTACTTTTTACGCGACTGCAAAAAAGGAGAGTTATGTTTTACCGTGATAGAATCCACGGGAGCGAAGCCCCGCGTGAGTACTAGTTATTAATACAGTGGCGTACGTAACATGGGTGATTCCCAGTTCGCATACTGTGTGTCACCCCTGACATATATTTTTCTGCGCCGTACCTCAGAAAGGTTAGATTTTTAATCAATAATTTGTTGATTGACGCAAGCAAGTTCAAGAAAATATAATTAAAGAGCGAAAGAAGTATGCTTGTAATCTTCAACAATGCACCTTAGGTAGGTTTGATTTTCTAGGCAGCCAACCAGATTCGAAGAAGGGTTTTAGAATAATTCAACATTATGTATGTTTTCATAGGTACTATTATATTGCGGAGGTATCAGAGCAGTACGAATGAATTGTCAATATTTAATATATCGTCCACAAAACCTATTCTCAATGTGTGTCATTGAGATTCTTAATCTCTTACAATGATGAATGAATTATTATAAAATTAGAAAAAAATGTGTAGGTCACATTCTTATAGGAAAGTAATAGTAATACAGGATACCCACCTGGATGCGGGAATGCTACCGTACGCACAAAACTTTTTGGGAATACTTTCATCGTGCGTACGGCTAAGGAGTGGAATTCCCTGACGGAGTCTGTGTTTCCCGATAGCTATAACCTGGGGGTCTTTAAGTCAAGAGTGAATAGGTTTCTTCTAGGTAAGCGTGCTCCATCTTCGACCACATCATCACTTACCATCAGGTGAGAAAAAAAGAGATACCGCGGCCGGGTACATAAGGGTCGTTGAAAAAACAGGCTAGGTTTTTAGTCAGTAGTAATCTCACACTCCCATACGCTCGTTGGGGTCAGCTTACAGCCTAACAGGATGCAGATGATTACTAGGGTTTTTCATGAAGCACCTGCATATCTAACCTCCACAACCCAGTAATTGGGTAACAGGATACTCTTTGGCAAGACCAGCGTTAAGGTGTGTCCAAACGTTGAGCAGCAAGAGCTTGGCAGCAACACACGGCATTGCTAGGACACATTTCTGCCGCGCTCTAGTTAGGACAAAGCCAACTAATGTTAGCGCGGCAGTCGTCTACTAAACACAGGGCCGCGCCCGGTTGCCGCTCGATGTTTGGACACACCTTTAGATTTACTGGCTTCTGACTACCCAAACGACTACGAATGCCAGGACCAACGGTTTAACGTGCTTTCCGAAGCATGGTCGAATCTCAATATAGTAAGATCCACCCATCCACGAAGCGACCTTGCGAAGCATTGCTTGACCTTGAAGATCAACTCAGGCGTAAAGTACATTAAGTATTAACACAATCACGTCTGAAACTTCCGATAACTCATCAAATCTCTCGGCTTTCACACTAATTACATAATAAAATTCCATGTAGTTTGGTTTGCTCGTTTGTTTGCATCACGTAAGTAGATAATTACTGAAAACGCGTAGAACGTGATATATTACAACAAACGGCATTACGCAGCATATTGTGTTGTTACACATCTTAGTGTAATTTATGTTTTTGTTTACCGCACGTTTGTTATAATAATATGAACACGTTTATCGGTAATCTGATGTGAAAAAACATACTGAATGTCACCTTATGCAAGTACTTTGGTTGTTATACATAGTATAAGGCCTGCGCACACAGGGCCTGAATGCCAGAAGATTTTGCCACAGGTCCGCGAACATTAGTCGCTTTGATACCGTAGCATTCCGGCGGTCTACCAATACATTCTACGATGTGTCGCAACATCCCTTTTTTTAAGGATGGGAAATAATCCAATATATCTTCCGATCTGGGCGAAGCGCGAGGGTGCGTCAAACTTTTACTGACTAAAACCCATCCGTGTTCCGTCATTTGCCCTTCGTGTTCCGTAGCCGCGGTAACTCTTTCGAACAATTCCGCAACCACGGCAAGCAACGGCCCTCTAGCCGGCCCCGAAAATTTTGCTGACAAGTCTATGAGGAGCGCGTGCAACACGACGCGCCGTCTACACGGGCCTGGTTTCAGTAGGGCGGCGAGCTACCCGCAGGCCCAGTCTATGGTGGCTGGGAGTCACAGGGTGACTCCCGACGCCCGGAGGTCATGGCATCCCTTGGCGCGCCCTCCATTGCCGTATCAAAAATCCCTTTCGATGCCACAGAATCAATTTAAAACATTGGAATTTAAGTCCTATTCCTACTGGATAAGGTTGAATGTCAGTTGATAAAAATATAATCCTCTGCCATACCATACTGGTGTGCATAGACCCTTTATAAGCCACCTGCGAAAGTTATCAAGTTCCGATAATCTGTCTGTACTTCGTAAACTGTCGCGGCTTCATACTTTGCTACCCTAGTTGGTATGAGCATAGTAGCTCCTAAGTGTTACTGTCTTCAAAAAGCACTAGCTTTGTGCATCTTTGCTTTTAGGGTCTGGCCTTCCATCTGTCTGTCTATCAAGGCCATTATTTCTCAGGATCGACTAGAAACAACAAACTGAAATTTAAATCAGGTACTCACATTTAAAATCATTTTTTACAACTGATATAAAAAATCTAACTAAACTAAAAAGATATGACCATACGCATATCTTGTGATTTCACAAGGGAATTAAATTAGTAGGTATATTATACGGGTACCGTAAATATGTAGTTGGTTCGTTATTATTAAACTTAAATACATACATACTTAGATAACTTAAAGCTACACAAGGCGTCCCGCTATTTCTACAGTCTACCTGCATCACGGTTTCTCGTATACATAATTTAGATTCTGTCTAGTAGTACTAAGCGCTTCTCGTCCACATTTCAGTAGGTACAGCCAAGGTGTCAATCTCTCTGCCAGCTTCAGTGTTCCCTACAACATATTACCCGTCAGCCTTTAAAGCAAGACTGAACAGACAATTTCTGGGCTCGCTCCTTTAACCGTAGACCTGATCTCTCACTCACCATCAGGCATGATTGAGGTCAACAGCGCACTCATTCGTAATAAAAAAAATCTAACCTGAGCGTGGTGTTTCACGTCTAAAAGTTTTACCTTTCACAATGCAAGACGAAGATTAAATTTATTCCGTCTTTCCTTCATAGGTGCTAAATACTTGGAAGAGGTAACAGGTAGAAACGCTTGCCAACTTAGTAAGTTCAAAGAATCCATTGATACTTACGAGTGTCTTTGTAGACAGTGATTACCCGTATTAAGTTCACGTATAATCAGGTGATATGAATAAGCCAATATTCGTTTTCTATAGTGTTGATCTTTAAGGTTAAGGAATTGTTGCTGAGGTATATCTGCGGATGAGGGACTATCTTATCGTACCGAAACTCGTCTCTGCCTCAGAAAGAAAAAACGACGGGTTGCACTCCGGGAGTGCCGGCCGGCAGAAGTGAAAACTTGAATATTAACGTTGTGCATTTTTGATATTTTGTAATGGTTAGGGAATAATTTTGCACGAATTGCTTTAATTATCAGTATACAAGTACTATCATTTGTATGGTAGAATACAATATTTATTTATTGCGCTATCGTACACAAACATGACAGTTTATATTACATTAAAAAGTTTGCGCAGGCATACATTTTCGCCGCGCCGTATAAAGAGAGGGGGATACTTCCTCTCCTACGCCGCGCCGGCTGTCTACTCTGTCCGTCTTACGAATTTTCGATCAGGTTACGTGTCCTGACGCGAGTTTAACATTTTTTACCCATTGCAAAAAAAGTGCACAACACCGCTAAATAAGTTTTCACTTCAAAAATTAAGCTGGTTGGTTCCTACTGTTATTTGATGGTCTTCGATAGCCGTTATGTAAAGTTAGAATTCAAGAAACTTGTCAAGTAAACTAGATGAGGCCAATGTTTCCTAACTGACTTCCCTGAGCAGAAACACCGAAACAAACTTAGAAGTCAACGTCTTTTTTAAAGTCTAATACAATCGTACTGGTCATATCTAGGGGTACGTAAATTTCGTTTTTACGAAATAGATGCGATAAAAGCGAAATCTGCATTTTATTTGCGATAAAAGCGAAATTTGAAAATTAAATACTTTCGCACCTTTTTACGTTACGTGCTTTCAAATGTTGATCAGACGCGCTAACAATTATTACAACTCTGTTCAAAACAGACAGAGACGGCACGAGTTGTTGCGTAGATGAGGAGCGAGCGAGTGATAATCGGCGCGTGGGTTGGCGTCCATCCATCTCTTGTCTTTCAATCAGTCACGTTTTTCAAAAGTGTACCACAAGAAGAACTAATTGACGGGTACTCTCATTGTCACAGACAATTACTTCGATTGGTTAGCCAAGAAGCTCCTGTGAATGTAGTGCAAGTTTTAGTTGCATCAAAATCTTACTACCCTTGATTTGCAAAAGCAGCTATTCAATGTCTCAATTGCCCTGTCAATAGTGTTGATGCCGAGAGATACTTAGAGAGAGAGTATCTACAACATTGTCGTAACTGATCGCAGGCAAACAATGAAAGATGAAAATGTATAAATTACAACAATGATTGAGTTTTTAACACTGTATTTTTTTTGCGAAATAAATGTGAAATTTTTTATTTTGAGTTTTTTTTAATGCGAAATCACGATTTTTTATTTGCGAAATTTACGTACCCCTAGTCATATCCAATGAGAACCGTGTAGTTTTATATCTGTGGGTTTTTTTTTAGGAAACAAACTCACTGATTTGGGACGACCAGTTCGAGCAGTGCAAGCATTTGTTAGTTATCACGTAGCTCGACTTGGAACTTTTAAGGAGCTCAACCTTTTGACGAACAATACCTAAGTAAGCTGCACAAAGTACTCAAATTACCAGACAGTGCGGTAATTAGTAGTTCTCTTCTCACATTACACATTTAGACTGGTAGCCTCAGATTAAACTCTCTAAGGCACATAACTTTAACTTAATTGTACACCATAACTGTAAAACAAATATGGACTTAACAACTAAAAAGGGTGATACAACGGGCGGTCTTATCGTTAAAAGCGATCTTTTACAGACAACCTTTGGATGGATTTAACACAAGGAGAAAATAAATACGCGGGTAGTCCACGGTGTACTATTTATCTATCCAAAATATATAAAAACAATAAATAACGTTCTCAAAACATATATAATATTTACATACAAATATTAAAAAAAAAGAAACAAAAAGACATACATAATAACAACAATTTAAGGAGACATATAAAGATCTTTTACTAAGTTTTTGAAAGAAAATAGGGTTTGTGCTTGTCTTACTGACATGGATAGAGCATTCCACAGCCGTACTGCTTGAGCTGCGAACGTCTTACCATAGAAATTGGTGGCGTGACTCGGTACCGCAAGCCTTAAGTTTTCTGATGACCTCAGAGATTTTGCATATGTGTCATGAAGGAACTTGACTCGTTCTTTAAGATAAGTGCCCCCCATTGATATACTAAAAACCCAAGATGCACACTCAACGTCTCAAAACCGTCCGCATAAAATGAGTGCTTAATTCTAAATTATGCGCTCATTTCAAATAGTATCGCATCACTCGCGTCTAGGTACACACGTCAAAAATGCCAAAATTTTCTTTGTAAAAGCAACCTTAAACAATTGTCATAAGATACAATTTCCAAAAACATATTTTGTACTTATAGCATATCTATTACTACGTAAGTGGTGAGTGTTTGGCGACAGTTTCGAGCGTCACTTTTCTTCGAGACTGTGCATCTTGGGTTTTTAGTATATCAGTGGTGCCCCCACTTAGGGTTAAACAGCACACTGTAAAGCAGAGACAAAAAGTGTAAGTTTCGGCAGTTTTCATGGTCTCAAGTCGGTGAACGAAAATATTATGAGAATTTGAATTCGAAGACTTGTGACTACCACCGATCCACACTGATCCCGTGAGATGGATTACGCCTCATTCCCTCATAAGAGAAGAGGCCTGTGTCGCAGCAGTAGAAACGAAATCGGCTGATTATGGTATAATGATGATGGAACTCTATTTTTAACCGACTTCAAAAAAGGAGGAGGTTCTCAGTTCGTTCAGGTGAAGTAGAGCTGATGGCGAAGTACCGGAAGAACTCCTCAAAAATTAACGGCTCTGCATCGGGAAAAGCAATATTTTGTAAAAGGTGATAAGTAGTTGACATTTTGGCTTTTGTAACTAGATAAATTACAAACCGACCCTCTAAAAAGCGTGAAAAAAAAAACTTTTTAGCAAAAAATAAAACCGACTTCTATGTGAAACTCAAAACACTACATAGCCAAAAATAACTTTAATTTCGGGAGGCGGTGTAAAAAAAAGCAAATACAAAACCAAGAACACTGACTACCAAAATTAAAGTTATTTTTGGCTTTGTAGTGTTTTGATATGGAAGTCGGTTTTATTTTTTGCAAAAATGTTTTTATTTAATTACCTATCTTACCGAGGGCCATCCGCTACTTGATTTTGATAAGAAACAGTTCATATATTTTTTAGGCTCACGTTTAACCACCTCACCTGCTGGTGATGTAGTCAAAAATGAAGCTTACCTAGAAGTAGCCTATTCACTCTTGCCTTAAAGACCCCCAGGTTAAAGCTATTAGAAAACACAGACTTTGGCAGGGAATTCCATTCCTTAGCCGTACGTACAATGAAAGTATTCCCAAAACGTTTTGTGCGTATGGGTGGGATGTCATCAAGTAACGATGGTGCAACACCGTTTTTCTTGTAGGTAGTCTACTTCTTTATTTTATTTCGACATGTCCTTCTTACCCCCATTGTTCTACTGATAACAATAGCAAAATTCGCCACCTATCCTAGACCATATTTTCTTTTCTATGTAGAGGATGTTTATAAAAAAATGTATCTTAGTTTACAATAAGCGAGGTTTCATGTTTATAATATGGTTAGTTATTTATGAAAACAAAATGTCACCACGGGTAGTGGTGACCTCATAGTGTAAATATGTTTGTTCTTCAACGATAGTTGTAACGCTAGTAATAATAACATTTTGCTTAGTAAGATTGACGTACCTAGGTACAGTTAAACTATCTCTGAACTGTTATTATCTACTAGTAGCTGTACCCGTGATTTCGTTTGCATGGGCCGTTTTCCTTCGTAAATACAGATCCCGAGGGAATGCCGGAATAAAAAGTAGCGTGTGTGTTGCCCTAATACTGATTTTATCTTGCAGTGAAAGTCCCATCAAGGTCGGTACAACAGTGCCAAAGATTAGCCAAACAGCACAAACACACACACACAAACAGATTTGTCAAATAGCAAGATAGGCAAAATAAAAGTAAATGTAAGTAATTTATGTGATACTGAAACATAAAGTTTATTTGTGTTTCAGTATCGCATAAATAACTATAAGCACTTGAGAAAACACAGTTATTTTGTAATCGCAAAGAAACACTTAAATTTCATGCAAAATGAGTGTCCGTAAAATACTTACCTGTCGTGTAATGCTCTTTATTTTAAATGCTCTTTAATTGTTATACGGTTAAAAATGTGGTAAGAACGGGAGAACGGTCACTATATATACATATATGGCATACTGAAAGATATTAAGGTTTTTTCAGAGATCGGCCTGTAAGTACGAATGCACATTCGGGGTTGCGGGAATTTCCTAGCGAGATACCGCGGCTCCAGACGCTAAAGCAAATAAAGAAACGTTTTAGTCAGTAGAAGTCTGACACTCCCTTTAGATCATTGAATGATTTTCCCCCAACAAAAAAGCATGTTAAAAGCATCACATACGCACATCATCGAAGTAAAATCTGATTAGATCAAATTTTGCTATCAATTTCGATGTTTCAGAGCACTCTTCTCTATTGATGTACCTCTATGTCAGTTCTATTGTTCGATGTAACTGCTGAACAAAACACGTGCACCTACATATTGATTGCATGATGTCAGCAATGCAGCAGCATGCATACTTTAAGCTCGCTAAACTTAAACACTGTTTTGTTTATACAAGCCGAAAACTGTAGAGGGCTGTTTAGGCGACAGTTTTTTTGTTGGTTATAAGCTTGCGTTTGACCACAATCTCACCTGATGTTAAGTGATGATGTGGTCGAAGATGAAGCACGCTTACCTAGAAGTAACCTATTAACTGAAGTATCAGTTGCGAGTTTTTAGGGTTCCTTAGCCGAATGGCAAAAACGGAACCCTTATAGTTTCGTCATGTCTGTCTGTCCATCCGTCCGTATGTCACAACCATTTTATTTCGAAACTATTAGGACTACACATGTGAAACTTGGTAGGTAAAATTAAGGGGGGCTCCCCATACATAGGACTGAAAATATTTTTTTTATCAAACGTTTACGTATGTGGTATTTGTGGACAGGTATTTGAAAATGACATTGAGGTATCTAATACCACTTTTTCTTAAAGTCAATCGTTTAAAAGATATACGCTTCCAAACTGGTAAAATGGGTCCCCCCCTCTAACTTCTATAATAATGGAGTGAAAAATCTAAAAAAAATATATGCTGTAGATTTTAATAAAAACTTTTAAAGAAAATTAGTTTGAACGAGATCGGGTAGTCTGTAGGAATCAGTAGTTTTTGAGATATAGCACATTTTCTAAAACTGCAAATATGACTTTGTATTTCATACAAATACTATGAAAAACAAAGTTAGTGGGCGTAGTTTTATTTTATTTATTTGGCTCACCAACAGTTAGATACACTGATACAAATTGAGAATACATTCAGTAGGTTTATGGATTAGTATATCAACTTCTTACGGGTAAGCACATCGTGCAATAGGTACATGTTACATGATAGAGTGGTGACTTACAATTAGAAGAGTTATCAATTACAGAACACAATAAAGTTAACAAGCATAGGATTAAAATCAAAACTAACATTAACAGTTACTACGGAACCCTTCCATTGGCGTATCTAGAGATATTTCCCAGGGGGGGCCTGGCCCCCAGTAGTAGAAGCGATGATCGCTTATCAAAGTTGCGTTCTCATAAATTAATTTAACATGTATCGCATAACGGAACCTTGCATGAGTGAGTCCGACTCGCACTTGGCCAGATTTTTTAATTACTCAGGCATAATTGTTTGTTAGTAAAAATTCTCGGGTGGGCACCAGACCATTCTGGGGTGGGCACGGCCTACCCGGCTACCCCCCTTCCTACGCCTATGAAACCTTGCATGAGTGAGTCCGACTCGCACTTGGCCAGATTTTTTAATTTTTCAGCCATAATTGTTTGTTAGTAAAAATTCTCGGGTGGGCACCAGACCATACTGGGGTGGGCACGGCCCACCCGGCTCCCCCCCTTCCTACGCCTATGAACCCTTCATGGGCGAGTCTGACTCGGACTTGGCCAATTTATCTGCATTTCATTTCTCGAAGCGAAACTCGTGGGAGGAGCTAGTGGCTTCATAATAACAGCCGCAAGGTTTGATCTTCAAGCAACTTAATAAAGATTAAAAAAAAAAAAAAAAAGGTTAAGCAAGGCTTGCCAAGGTCGTACCTTGGATGGGTGACCTTCACATAACGAGTTTCCTCTATGCCTCGGAAAGCACGTTAATCCGTTGATCCCGGCTTTTATTTGTACCTCTTTGACAGCCATTACGGGTAGTCAGAAGTCTTAAAGTCTGACACTGGTCTTGCTAAGGAGTATCGTGTTGCCCAGTAACTGGGTTATTGAGGTCTCTGACGCTTCATGTAAAACACTAATACTCAGTGATATCCAGTTAAAGTTGAAGCAGATTCGGAGTAGTAGGCTAAGCAGAAGATGATTTTAAGAAGAGAAACTGGGAATATTGCTTGTAATTACATTTGTCTGGTGGCAAATCTTATAATAGTAGTAAATCTTATAATCTTCTGCTGGAGTCTGTGTTTCCTGATCGCTATAATCTGGGAGTCTTTAAGTCAAGAGCAAATAGATTACTCCTAGGCAAGCGTGCTCAATGTTCGACTACATCATCACTTACCATCAGGTGAGATGGTGGTCAAACGCGAGGCTGTTATCAATTAAAAAAAAAAAAAATTAAATTACACATGGTCACTAAAAGTGTCATTAGAACTTAAGTTCTAATGACACTTTTAGTGACCATGTGTAATTTAATTTTTTTTTTTCCCGTTCCCGTTTTAAAACGGGATATTTAAAGGCGTTTAGTGTGTAGGGAATATAATCAAGTAGATGTGACAGTGGTGACAATATGTTGACCACAAAAACGAACGAAGAAGAGGGTAGACCGATTCGTCTGTTCATAAACACCTACCCGCAATAACTTCAGTTCATCTGTGATCATGGCACTTATAACAGTGTGAAAATATTGGAAACTCGAAACAGTAAATACACACGGTAAATAGCCTTTTTTAAGTTCTAATTTATTTATTATGGGTAGGATAGCGTTTGACCATCTCATGGTAAGCGATGAACTGGTTGAAGATGAAGCAAGGTTACCTAGAAGTAACCTATTCACTCTTGACTTAAAGATTCCCAGGCTATAGCTACATGGAAACATAGACTCCGGTAGGGAATTCCAACAGAAGAGATATTATCTGTTCTGTGGGAATTCCAGTCCTTAGCTAAACGCATATTGAAAGTATATAAAAAACGTTTTGAGGGTATGGGTGGGATGTTCACCAGGGTAACGATGGCACAACGCCTTTCATCTTGTAGTCCGATTATGGACGGGCTTGGTGAAATTGGATTGTGCAATTTCCATCACACACTCCCCGAAATGTAACCAATATTTCTTACCGAAATCATGATGGTTTTAGATGAGAGATGATTGTATGCTCTCAGATGGCTCGTTTCGTAGTTCTTACTGTTCCGTATTAGTTTAGATTATAGTTTTTTATATTACTGTTGTATTGTTCTCAGGGTCCGGAGTCGGCACTGAACTCAAACCCAGGTGGCGCCGCGAAGCCGCCGCTCATCAACTCATTCGAGCTGGACCGGTGTTTGGACCGGTAAGTTACTTGACAACCAGCCTATAACCCTGCGATACAACTCAGCAGTGCTGTGGGTGGTTTTCAGTCCCCCCTACATAAGTGGAGGATTGGGCCGCGATCCATTTCTCTGGCCCAGCGGGTCGGTGGATGTTTTCTACGAATATTTTGGACTGTGACATTCCGATTTCCTCACGATGTTTTCTATCACAAGAGCATCTCTTATCTGTTATAGCCAACTAAACTGTCATGTGAAATAAATAACAAATATATAGAAAATGTATCATCTAAGTTTTAAATAGAAAGGTGTAACATATAATTGAGAAAGTCCAGTGATGGCCGAAGTTCGATAACAAAACCTGTGTGACTGGATTTCGAAATATCTATATATATAATTATGCACCCTACTACCAAAGAAAACAATTTTAGAATTGGATCATTAGTTCTGCAGATTACCCCAACACTTTTTGTGTCTCACAAAAAATACCACTTTTTAATATTAGTATACATTAGCCCCCCCGAAGGGTTCTATTTGCAATATTTGCGGTCCAATCCCGATAAAGTGGAACTAAATGTAATAGGCAATTCTTGAAAATAACATGTATCCTCAGGGAGGAGTCCGGCAGGTGGGGCGGCGAGGCGGCGCGCCGACGCCGGCGCAGTTCGCCCCCGCGCCGCGCCTCGCCCCCTCGCGACCATGAGCCTCTCGCTCTTGCACGGGTAACTTATCAACATCACCATCTTAGAATACTGCATAGATGAGTAACCTCTCATTGAGATACAAATAAGCTTGTCCGATCCAGCCTGTCTCTAGCTGCTCTCCCTCAGCGATGCACTAAGCCGAGGTTTTGTAACCCACAGGCGATTACACGCTAAGGGCACCCCCCTTAGCGTGTAATCGCCTAGTTGTAAGTTTATTATAAGCCCTGTCTGGAGGCTTTAGTTATGGTCAAAAAACGAAATAAGGTCAGCCTTTAAAGCAAGAGTGAACAGACATCTTCTGGGCTCGCTCGTTCCATCGTAGACCTCATCTGTCGCTTACCATCGGGTCAAGAGCGGGCTCGGGCAAAAAAAGCAGCCATAATCCTCAGAGGTTAAAAATTCTGTTACCAAAAACACAAGTTAAATCTTACATTGGTACCAGTGGTTAACTTGTTCAGATTGAGTAAAATGTTTTCAATGTGTATTGTAATTTAGATGAAAAAATAAATATTCTATTATTGCAATCAGCGTTTTCAAAACGATATTTATGTACCTACCTACCTAAGTTTAAGACTTGCAGTTTTCTAACCTTACAGGGTACTTTCATCAATGATTAAATGCATCTCGTTCATTTCTAACGTTATATAACTTCCTAGTAGCCAAAGATGTGTCGAAGATTTGTCGACAATCTTCATATAGCTGGCCTGGCTTGTATCGACCCGTTATTTAAACTTATTGAAAAGAGGCACTTGCAATCAATAATGTAACATTGACCCATCTCAAACGCAATGCCGGTGTCGAACCCACTCTACACTACACCTTTTGTAAACGAGGCCTAACCTACACCTTTTGTAAACGAGGCTAATGTCAGAGCTGTGCATGTAGCTGCGTAGTCAGGAAATATTTCAGCATCGAAACGTAAAAGAAGAAGAAGAATTAAAAGCCTATTTACTTATTAGGCGTCAGCCCCAACAACTCCGCAAGGGTCGGCGCACTCGAGCCCTGCTCCCGTGTCTCCGGCTGGCAGCGCGGGAGCAGCGGCCGGGGCTCGCTCCCCTCTGCCTCTGGTCGCACCAGACCTTCTGGCCATGCAACTCCTGGACCAGCATACACAGCTGCAAGCCCTCATGAAGCAGCGGCTGTTCCACCAGCATCATATGCAGAAACAGGTAAGGGGTTTAAAGACTAAGACCAATGCACTAAAATGGAACCTTTCTGGTTCTCCATAAAAGGGTTTTTAAGTTTTACAAAGTTCTTCTTCCATAAAAAGAGCCTTGGATGAATTGAAAGTTAAAATATTTTAGTGAGGTGCTAACACAGGTCTGACAATTTGTACATATTATGAAAATAATTATGTATGTTTGTTTTGTAAGATATTTTTCTATGGGCCATAGATGCCTGATAATAAATTATGTATTAACTATTATGATATATGTAGATAATATTACTCAAATTAGTTTCTATAATAATATAGAATAGAATAGTCTATCTTTCTCGTCACCACATTACAGGAAAGGTAAATTGATTCGAAGGTACATACAGGTTTCCAAAATAGTTTTTAGGAGACTGGTGCCCAAACTAAGTTATTCTTCTTCAGTTATGTTTCTTCTGAGACAGTTGCATAAAGCTTTATTCTGTCCATAGGACCATAAGGAGCGAATAAAATCCAATTTACTAAAATAAATAACATTGTGTGTTTTTTGAATAGCACATGACTTCTGAGGCTGCTAAGCGCCAGTTGGAACAATCTCGGCTCCAAGACCAGATCAATCTCAACTTGCTGTCACAATCTCACTTGCCGCCACCGGACGCCTCGCCAGGTTAGTACTGACACTAAGGCTACTCTTCTTTTTGCCAGCCCCCCATCACTAAACAAGATCTTGAAGAAAATATGACGTAACGTTACAGATAATGTTTGTCTTAGTTCTTGCTTTCATGGTCTCTTCTGTGACTTTGAGAAAGTAGTAATAAGGATCTTTGTGGTTAGTGCTGCCAATAATGTTTGTATTGTGATCAAACCTACTAAAATAATTCTATTGTAATAAACCTATAACGTTCCAACTGCTAGGGCACAGGCCTCGTTAATTTTTTCATTAATTGCGGATCAATGCCGATCCAAGGACATACAAAGTAGAGAAGACAATACAATCATAAATTTACCAGAGCCTAAATTATTTTCATATTTTTCCACAGGCTCTCTTTATTTTGCTTCAACGCAGGGTCAAATATCCTCCGTTTAAACACAAAAAACTCTCACACTGTTAAGGTTTTAAGTCAATTCAAAGCATCTTTCACTATAAAACGGCAATTTCATACTTTTACCTGTATTATTTATATTAATTTAAATTTTTTTTTTAATGTTTGTGTCACATCTTATATTATCCTTACTATGGTTTCCTCGGGATTAGTATAGTCGGTGTTTTCATTTATTGTCGTATCATCTTCCCCACCTTGTATATGAATATCAGCCCGGTGATGTTATAAATTACACAAGGTAAGTAATATTTATTAGTTTTTAACATTCAATTTCTAACACTTTAAACACTTAAATAAGAATATTTAAGCTAACATGGTCACTAACAGTATCATTAGAACTTATTAAAAACTTTTTTGCAAAAAAATAAAACCGACTTCCATATCAAAACACTACAAAGCCAAAAATAATTTTAATTTCAGTAGTCGGTGTTATTGGTTTTGTATTTTCTTTTTTTTCACACCGCCTTCCGTTATTAAAATTATTTTTGGCTTTGTAGTGTTTTGATATGGAAGTCGGTTTTATTTTTTTGCAAAAAAGTTTTTATTTTCGCGCTTTTTAGTGGGTCAATTTGTAATTAATCTAGTTATAAAAGCCAAAATGTCAACTACAAAAAAACTAAAAACGCGCGAACAAAAAACACAATATAGAGTAACCGAAAAGATCATCAATGTAAATATTTTTTTTAGACTTTTGTTGATTTTTCAGAAACGGTTTGTTCGATGTCGATAAAATTTTCATGGGACCATTTGGGAAGTATACCCTTTCCAACAAAAAAAGAATTTTTCAAATCGGTTGGCGAGCGACGGAGCTATGCCCGAACAAACATAAAAAAAAAAAAAAAAAAAAAAAAACAAACATCCGAATTGAGAACCTCCTCCTTTTTCAGAAGTCGGTTAAAAAGGGGATATTTACCATGTGTATTAATACTCACTACTATTAACTATTATTATTATATTGTATTAACTCAAAACAATTAATACACATGGTAAATATCCCGTTTTAAGTTCTAATGATACACTTAAAGAACCCTAAACTACATATATATGTCTAAAAATAAACTAAAATATGGCATCCAGAAATTCGTGCGGAAAATTACACAAGGTAATGGGCCTGTCTGGGTTTGAATCCATGACCTAGAACTCGTTAGCTTCACCTTTTCCCCCCAGGCTAACCGGATGCAGCTGAGTCCTAATGTTTAACATCTGACCCCTACAATCCAGTAGCTGGGAATCACGATACCCCTTCTATCTTAGTTTAATTTTATCTCGAGACCCCAAAACTGGTGTCAGTTTGTCTAGCTCCCGATTACTCGT
The DNA here is from genome assembly GCA_943138885.2 of Tholera decimalis. Classification (NCBI taxonomy): domain Eukaryota; kingdom Metazoa; phylum Arthropoda; class Insecta; order Lepidoptera; family Noctuidae; genus Tholera; species Tholera decimalis. Next base: position 7,344,514 of record OW964577.2, on the reverse strand, counting down.
AACGACAGAAGTATCAATGTGAACTGGAGTTCTAAAACCTCCTTTTTGTACCAGGTTCTCTGCAGCAGCAACTAGGCGCACAGCAACAGCAGCTGGTACAACAGTTGCAGGCAGTTCAGCGTCAGTACCTAATGCACGGACCACTTTCCGTGCCACCGAATGCTCCACCAGGTTTGTTCATGTCACTTCTTTAAGCTTCTTCTTAGCGAGTCGATGGCAGAAATATTTTATATAAATTTGGCCCAAAATCTAACTACGTGAACCCCGCTCGCTGATACAGACATAAGATCACTAATTGTACAGGTGACAGGGTATGCGGAGCAAGATAGAAGATGGGCCGTTGTCTATGGAGCTATGCCTCATATACAATTGAGATCTAAGCCGTCTGTGAATTCCCATCAAGTGAAGATTATCTAAAGATCTGTATGTAATTGTTCTGTAAACATAAAAAATCTTCCTTAACTATGTCTCCTGGGAACGTACCCAAAAGACTGGCGGTATTGCCACGTTGTATGGCAATGCTTATTATAGTCTTTGTTAAAAGTAATAGCAGGCTCTTGGGTCACGCGAAGCCTCAACGGGAGCATAAATGTCCTTGGGGGACTTCTATATAATCAGTAAGCTAAAATGGAACTGGTTTGGCTTCATCACATTGGACTTCAAACAACAGGAATTGGCGACGTGGTAGGTCCAGAAAAAGATGGAGTGATAAAAAAAATTGCTACCTAAAGGATTGGCCAGATGTAGAAGTCACATTCAAATATTTTTATTGGGAGACAGTGGCTAGACAAATATTCTGGTGTGTATTCGCATTGAATTTTGGAATCTACAGGTAGCGTTATTCATCAGGCAGTTTTCCACATTCAACTTTATAGTTTTTTCATATATTAAAGGTCTTATTATGAAATAGCGACGGTATAATATGTGTTTGTCCAGCAGGTTTGATGCTGTGGGGTAGTGAAATGGAGGAGCATCCTCTATTCGGTCGCGGCGTCTGCAAATGGCCCGGCTGCGATGCGCTCGCTGAAGATTACCAAGCTTTCCTAAAGTAAGTTTCTTGTTCAATATAATTGCCATAATTTAAAATTTAATATTTGTAGGTATGTATTTAAAAAACAATTTTCCTTATTTGCAAAATAAAGTTCAATAAAAGAGGATAACGGAAATATTACCTCAATTATATTTTAACACGATACCAAGTTCATGATAATAATGAGAGAAGCTCTTGGCTAATACCCGTAATAGCAATACGGATCAATATTTAAGGTCATCATATTCATATCATCGTAACGTACTTAGATGCCTCCATGCCTCGCAAAGCGCCAATAGACTAATGGCTAAGGTGTAGGACTTGTGATCGAAAGGTAACGTGTTTGAATCCCATCCATTACACTAATCCCGTAAACCCACTCCAAACACAAGCATATTTAGTTTAGTTAGAGGGGTTAACAATATTTTTAGTAATGTGAATTGTAGAATTCACATGACTAAAAATCTTGTTTAGTTAGCAATGTGGGTAGCCACGTTGCTAATTCTCTTTAACCTCTCAAGGACCGTCATTATTTACGTCAACTATTAGTTGAGCCCCGCTGGCACACAAATTTTGTGCCTGCGGGGCTCAACTAATACTTGTTTACTGGCACGTTTTTGTGCCGCTGGGGCTCTAGAGGTTAAAATAAAATGGCCTCTCGCCTAAGAGGTTGCCAGCTGCTTAGTTGAACTTGCCTTTTTGTTTTTGGGTGGAAAACATCATAACCCATTAGCTGGGTGACACGAAATCCCTTGACAAGATCAGTGTCAGATTTACTGGCTGGCTTTTTAAATCTAACTAAAGGACCAAATCGAATAATAATTTTGAAACTACCCTAACATAGTCTCTTTTTGCATTCGATTTCTCTTACTACCCTCATCTTCCCAGGCACCTGGAAGCTGCCCACACGCTCGACGACCGGTCAGCTGCTCAGGCGCGTGTTCAGATGCAGGTTGTAGCTCAATTGGAACTTCAACTGCGGCGTGAAAGGGACCGCCTCGCCGCCATGATGCGTCACCTTCACGCTGCTAGGGATACCACGCACCATCAACCAAAGCATCCTCATGGTAAGATATTTTGTAGCTAGTGTTCAGACTGTCCTATGCAGAAGATTTGGTGGGATGAAGAGTACAGCAATGTCATTTTCGAATCATTGGGTGAAGCTCAACGATCTGAAAATAACAACAAATTTACTAAGAGTGTTACTGGAAGAATACCCTTAAAGTTGTCTCTAAAAAACGATAAAATTCATTTAGGTAAACACAAAGTAGAAACTAACGGGCTGAATGCCATCCTATGGCGACTAACACTGCTGGTCACTCTGCATTAGTCAAGTTATAGACGCAAAGCGGACAGTGCTCCGTGAAAAGCGGACTTAAGAGACTACTAGATAAATTCTTCACTGTACACCAAAAATGAATTAAACAAGGATTTGACAGCTAAAAAGGGTTAAGATAAGAGTTATAATCGGTGGTTTTATCACTAAAAGTGATCTTTTAAAGACAACCTTTGGATGTATTTGACATAGGAGAAAATAAATACGCAGGAAGTCCATACTGTACTAATTACTTATATACAATACATATATCTATAATACACTGTTAAAATAAAACGAGACTTTTTACTGTTGTTGTACAGTAAAAAAAACGATTTTGAAAACTTATTTTTATGTTAAAATAATTGATTACTGACAGTGCACTGAAATGGGCACAAACAGTAAAGAGCTGAAGAGTTATTTTAATTGGATGAACATTAAAGTTTACTGAAACAAACAGTTCTTTTTAAGTATTGCCGTTTTCAGAGCTTTACTGATATCGTAGCAGTTATTTTTATTGCTTCTGAACAGTTATTGTAGCATACAGTAAAGAGCTAAACAGTTATTTCAATTATTTGAACATTAACGTTAACTAAAACAAGCTGTTTTTTTAAGTATTTCCGTGTTGATTTACTGTCTTACAAACAGTAAAAATAGCCGACCAGAAAACAGTTGCAGATGCACAGTAAAATCTACTGTTATAACTCAACTGTTTTTTTCTTCAGTTAGTTTTACTTCTTTGGACAATAGGCTCTATTTTTTGACCAAAGCGGTGAATATAACCGAAAAATCGATTGAGTTTACCGATTTCTTTTTTTCAGTGTAAATAAAAAATATCGCCGAAATGTATGTACGCCGCATAACCGCCGTCTGCACCAAATTGGATAATTCTTTTTTTATAATATCACACCCAGATAAAAGAAGCTTAACCAATGAATATTTCTCTAACTACATATCGCACCTCCGATAAAATAGGGTTACAACTCGAAAAACCTGGATTTTCAGAAAAGCGAAATTAAACTCACGGATTTATTAATCAGTCTTTATTCTTATCCTATTATTATTATGTTATCAAAATTATACATATTTGAAAAACTTACAAAAAATATGTTTTAATGACATACGCTGTTTTTCAATTTTCCTGAAAAACAACCTGAAAATTCCCAATTGTAACAGTATTTTAGATAACTATTCGAACTTCTTCTAACAAAAATATAATATGACAAATGTAACAATTCTTATTATAATAAAAATCAGGCAGTTCTTTAAACTTTTTTTAACTTAATAAAATATTCATACAGCTGTAGATTTGGAAACAAAATCAACTTTAACAAAAACATTTAAAAAAAATTAAACAATTCTAGTCATCACAATTTCAAAGAATTACTTTACAATACAAGTTTAGGTAGTCTTTAATTAAGCTATGCTTAAATAATATTTGTTTAATGTTCTCCTTAATTAAATTATGTTACTACGTAGGAACTATCATCACTATAAAAATCAAAATCACAGTTACAATGTAAATTTCAGTCGTCTCATAATTAGGGTGTATAATTATAAAAAATGTAGACATTAGTATTAGGTAATTCAATATTCAATTACAATTGGTTGTAAAAAGGCGCATAGAACCGTGGTATATGATTACTATTAATCAAACTCATCAAATCAGCTTTCTTCCTCTCGCTTATTGAGAGCGGTCTGACGTAAGCAGGCTTTAGTCCAGGCAGAACCTCAGGGTGTGTTCGCCAAATTTTAGATTCCGAAAATCCTTCGTCTTCGTAAGAGTTCTTGTAATAAAGAACACAAGGTGTTTCTTTCATGAATTTAACGACTCTGACGTCTTTCAATTTCATGTTACCCGTACCGAAGTGTAGTTCTGCATGTAACTTCTTCAGGGATATAAAATCATTATAGGAAAACTCATTTACCGAATATGGGGGTCCAGTTTTTTTGGCTGTTCTTATAATTTGTGCATATTGAGAAGGCACGTAAATTGGGCCAGATTTTAAACTTCTTTTAATGCATTTCTCAATTACCGAATGAACCGAGTCGCCTTCATTTTGAGTATGTCCGGTCACTAAAAATTTGTGTGTAATAGATTTCAGTTTATCGTATTTGAGTACGCAATAGGCGTATAGAGCCATTATAAACTTGTTTTTATTTTGTCCTCCGCAGTTGTCCGAATAAAAAGTTATATCAATGGCAGAACCATCACTGATTTGAGGCAATTTTTTTTCTATGAACTGGAGGATACAACTTCCAATTTCATCTGAACCACGATTACCTGTGCCCTCATGCCAGAAGTAAGATTCAGTTTTTTTTGTTGCAAGGTCGGACACCGTAAAGTTAAAGCAGTTCAATTTACTTTTATAGTAAAAAACAGATACGTCACCTTTTGGAACTGGCAGAACAGCTTGCAGATCATAAGCCGCTATTATATTTGTTTCAGAAGCGTGGTCTTTGTCGCACTGTTTTTCCTGTCGTGATAATTGCTTTTCCTTATGGTGTTGATTATACTTCTGTTGAAGAAGTGATTTGTCCTCTGCATTTTCATAAGCAACACACAGCTCACAGCGATCTTTTTTTGGCAGAAAAAAACCTAAATTGAACTCTGTGTTAAAAATTTTGGCATACATGACATAATTGCTGTGAGGTTCACCATTGCGCTCACATTCTGCTACGTACTCACGATGAAGATCAGCTATCGTTTTTCCAGCCTCGATGAACTCTCTTTCAGTTTGCTGTCTCAAATAATGGCTCTCGATGCGGGGGATTGAATTTATGTGTTTGCGAATGGATTCCTTAACACAATCAGGCAGTTTGTGATGACTGAGATGTTTGCCTCTCTTATCCTCTTCAACGGAACCAGTAGATGTCCTCTTCTTGACTACAGTCTGTATTACTCTGTTATTAATGTCTAGTGTATTCATGAAGAATGTCTTGCAGATTTGGATTTGACATCCCATTTTGGTCAAGTAAAATGCATTATTTAATTGTCTTCCTTTTTGAGTAGTCGTGTATCTATATTTTCGTTTTATTGGCGCCATATGCCTGGTGACAAAATCTCTTTGGCGGTTAATATCTTTAAGCTCCCAGAATTCTTTAAAAATAGTTTCTCTATCTACTTCTGAAAATTTTTCTCTGCACTTTAACCGACAGCGTTCGCTACAGGATGGCTTAATTTTTCTAGCTTCCTTCTGCACCTTTGTTTTTATTGTTACGTAAGCAGATCCGGCATTTCTAAGGATTTTACATTTATTTTGTAACCATTCGGTCGGTTCAGCTACGCGTTTTCTACTTCGTTTTTTCGTGTCCGGTATTGGCGCGTCATCTGGGTTTGAGTTCAACGATGGAAGTTCGTCTACAGCTAGTCCAGAAGATATAGCTGCGGATGTAGCTTCAAAGTCAGCTTGGTTACCAATGTTGTCTTCAGTTTCGGAATCGTCAGACACTTCAATGGAACGACGTTGCTCAATTTCAAAATCGGGGTCTTTTACCGAATCATCACTGTCCTCATTTAAAGTTGAACTGGAAGAGTCTGAGGAAGATGTACTTTCTGTATCTGAAGATGAATCAATTGAGTCATCAAACTCATCAGTTATAGGGTTGCCAATTTGCTGGGAGCTCTGGTCTCTAACTTCGATTGAACTTGTAGATGGTATTGCTTCAGTATTATTAGCGGCAGAATTACTTATTGTTATATCTGTAAATGCAAAATTAAATCAACAATAATAATGATGACTCAACTTCGAGCCAACTTTTATAATAAAATAAATAAAACCTTTTTCACTTTGAGCTTCGGGATCAGCTAAGAAATCTTGATTGGCTCTGGCGAGGATACATTGGCGTTTATCGACATAAATTTTCTTGGTTCCCGGGTTGTCAATAATATCAAAATCCGATAATTCTCCTGATTCTGAAAAAAAAAATTAAATTAAGTTGTTTACATAAAGTTACTTAAATAAGATCATCATACAAAATAACTTTTAGATAAAAAAAGAACGTGGTAAAAGAGGTAGGTAAGGTAAGTATAGTAGGCATCTTACCTTGCAAGTTTGTTTCCCCAATCTTTTGATGATCATCGGCGGGTATTTTGTTTTTATCCCTTAGGGCTAAACGCAGAATTGCGTCATTACGTTTCATTTTGACCCTAGAATCATAAATCATATTCCAAGCAAATAATCTGAAAATACCTAAACTTTGTTATAAATCAAGAATACAAGTCGAAATATTCAGACAACACAGTCATGTACAGTAATATTTTTAGTCAAATACTGTTACAACGTGAACAGTAACAGTATATTACAATAAATCCTATCTAAAATACTGATACAATACAAAATATATCACTTTATTATAGAAATATTGAAATAGTTTAGTTCAATCCTTTAACAATAAACTGTAATAATTCGACTTGTAACTATTCATTAGACATATTGATGTAAGCAACAAGATTTTACCTGTCTGAAACACTGTTATATTTCAAATTGTAACACTATTTGTCTCAACAAACGCACGTCCACCTTTCATAAAACTAAATGTAACACTAATTGAGATCATTCTGGAAACAAAATGCTTTAGTCATGTAGCGTTACAACTCCGTCTAGCGGCGAGTTTTAGAGTTACAGATGTAACCATATTGGAGAAGATAGATAATAAAATTTTAAGTATTTCTGTATCGTTAACTCAAAATTCGACTTTTTCGAGTTGTAACCCTATTTTATCGGAGGTGCGATATGTTGAGGTCGGTTTTCTAGAAGCATGCTTAGGTTACTTATAGTAACCTATTCAATCTTGGGTATAATATGGTTATCTATACTAATATTATAAAGCGGAAAAGTTTGTTTGCTTGAACGCGCTTATCTTCGAAAGTACAGGGTGGATTTGGATGCAATTTGGTATGGAAGTAGCTTGAAGCTTGAGGAAGGTTATAGGTTACTTTTTACGCGACTGCAAAAAAGGAGAGTTATGTTTTTACCGTGATAGAATCCACGGGAGCGAAGCCCCGCGTTAGTACTAGTAGTCATATATGTATGGTTAGAGCTATCAGGAAATACAGAATCCGGCAGGGAATTCCACTCGTTAGTCAAGAATTTACCGTATAATTTCAGGTGGCGCTTCTGAAGGAGCATCTCCAGGCCCAGTTCGGCGCCGTGTCTCTGACAAATCAGGGGTCGCCATTGCAGGAGGTAAATATCCCTTCTTTATTACTACCCACATCACAAGAAATCTTCTGAGAATTATGGGTAACAACCACCCGTCAATGTATGGTATTGGATTGGACGAATATACTTCAGTAGTTGTAGTACTAAATTTCATTAATATTGTTTCTGTCCTCAAGGTCTTCCGTATATGCTCGAAAGAGCTGGATTAGATGTTCAACAAGGTAATAATGATTAAAGGGTTAAATGATTGAATCGTTGTGTGCAATTTGTTTATTTATTGTATACTAATTGTTGCCCGCGTCTTCGTTCGTGTGGGAGGCTTTTCTCGCGTATATCCCGATCCCGTGGGAATTCCGGGATAAAAAGTAGCCTATGTGTATGTGTTATTTCAGGATGTCAACCATCTACTTACCAAATTTCGTTCAGATCCGTTTTGTAGTTTTTACGTTCATATTCAATTTAAAAAAAATATGACCACGTATCGAGGTACAGAACCGAGCTCTAATGGACGCCCATTCTCCACAGAAGAAGTTTGTGCGCCTTGACTACGTTTTTCTCTTTGCTAAACTGTCCTACCCCTCCCTCTTACCTTATTTCTCATTTTCGATTTCTATGTTCTTCACATGCTAAAACACTGCGCTCTTCCAATAATCTTCTCTTACTCTGTCCTTCTCATACTTCTGATTTTATTCATTCTTCCTTTTATATACAGTCTATTCTTCTGTGGAATGCACTACGTCTTGATATCAGGACAGCCACCAGTCAATATGCGTTTAAGAGAAAATTGCAGGATTATTTATAAAACGAATAGTGGAAGCAAAGTTTATTATATTTTAAGTTTATTTTAGCATTAAGTCCGCCTTTGTACTTTTTGGGTTCCACAAAGTTTTAATAAATAAATAAATCTATCCTCGCAAACTTTTGCATTTATAACATTAGTAAAAAGAAGTTAGTTGAATATATGGAATAACAAAAAGAAAAAAAAAGAAAAAGCCCACCGGTATCGGGGTCCAAGCTGCTGGCAGTCAGGTCTGGAGAAAGAAACCTCCTATTATCCCTTCTTCAATAAAGCTCTTATAGGCATCAAGCCATTGGTTAATACGACTCGTTACAATATTTTTGAGTCCAAAAATCGACAGGAAATGCTTGGCATAATATTGTTTGGCATATTGTTTTCGCAATAATTTTGTTAGCATATCTAATAATATCGTGGAATAATAAAGTCTAATTTGATTTGGTTTTAGAGTTGCATAAAATATCTTGGTCTAAGCTAACAGGTTGTATTACACTTAATAAAACTACAATACGTTTAAGTCTAATAAATATTACCTATGCGTAATTAAAATTATGATGAAAATCGTTATGCCAAAGTATTAAAACCATATTTGATTTTAAGCGCTATTTCATTTTATTTTAAAACAATGTAATTACATTTTCAGAGATACAACGCAACCGCGAGTTCTACAAATCAGCTGATGTGCGGCCGCCGTTCACTTATGCTTCACTTATCCGACAGGTCTGTACTTACTGAAGCTTTTGACTCATACCATATCATGTTATAGATAAAAAAAAAAACAATAAATTATAGCTTTTTGTTACAAACATAGTATTTAAAAAAATACAGAATTATTTTACATACTAGCTAACCTGGGGAACTTCGAACCGCAATATATTTATTATTTTCGTTATCTTCTCACCTTTTAAACCTTCCCTGTATGAGACGTAACATAACACAAAAATCGGTCCAGCGATTCTCTAGTTTTAGTGGGACTAACGAACAGCATTGATTTTTGTATATAACATTTAAAACTAAAATAATTGATGGTATGGTAATTCAATCGGTTTGAATTAAAGGGTTGCTTAGTAGGAACCCTTAAAAGATTCCTTCAAGGGTTCATATTGGGCCCTGATTTGATTAAAAATATTTTTATATCATAGCTATGATTTCGGCTTATTTTCTGGAACGAAGATAAAAATTATTATTGGCTAAATATCTAACTGACATTTGCTTCTAAAGTTGGCGAAATAAATTTAAGCAAAATTTATGTCTTCAATTTTTGATGCATTAAGCGTTGTTCATAGTAGGTATAAAAAAGTTACATATCGACGGTTAAAAGGAAATAGGGTATAAGCGACATTTTGGACTGGTATTGTTTTGAAAGCCGACTGTTCTTGTGTTCTATTATCTTTTATTTTGTCATATTTCCCGATTGGAAAATTAAAAAATGTTTTAGTTTTCACGATGTTTTAATAAAAAAGTACACCAGTTTTTCAAAAATTCTAAACTTTGAACGGCTCTCCTGAACATTTCATTTATTGTCGCTTATACCCTATTTACTTTTAACCGTCGATATTGATATGTGTCGCTTAACTTCAAACTCGGATAAATCCACTCTAGCCTCTTAGGAGATATTTACAAAAAAGTGATAATAGTCTTAATTTCATGAATTAAAATGCAGTATTTTGTTATTATGGTAACAGGTATTGAAAAAAACGATCCTATTTAGTAAATTCAGTATTTAACCCATTAATTCTTTCAAAAATGCAATATTTAGATTGGATTTACCTTCATTTGATATAATGGAACGCAATTTATCTATCTTTAAAAAAAAATTATATGGTAGTAAGTAGTAGTGCCCGCTTGCGGGCTTTACTTGGTGACACAATTTAAATAGTCCATGGGAAGTGGCTAAAAACAAAAAGAAACAATAATAATGCAGGAGGGTACCGTGCTACTATCGCAATGTTTACGTCAACTGACGGCCATGTTGAACAAATGCAATTGTCTGATTGGCTTTCATGGACTTAACTACAATTGAAAAAAACTGTCTCATGGATCTATCTGATTTAGATAAAATATTATGATTTTAACTGTTTATTTCTCATGAACCATGCGGATTCATACGCAACTGATAAAATTGTTTAAAAACATTTTTTTTTTCCTTTTTTTTGATACCAAAATCTTAAAAATGTTCAGAATTGGATTTATCCGAGTTTGAAGTTAAGCGACACATATATTGGTCGGCTTCTAGTCTGAGTACTAGTATTTTACATGGAGTGACTCCCTGTCTGACCTCCAGAATCCAGTAGCTTAGTAATAGGGTACCCTCTATTGGTATATTTTTATTAATATTTTTTACTCCTGACCACTCGTAACGACTGTCAAAAATGTACAAATACCAGCCAGGACCAACAGTTTAGCGTGTTTTCCGTGGCGCGAATGAATCTCGATGAGTTAAGGTAGTCTTCAATCTAATCGACCTGGATGAGCGTTGAGTAAAGTGTGGCTTTTATTAATTATTCATCAATACAACGTGTAACGGAATCCCCATATCTATCCAAAAGGATTGAAGACAACATCTGGTATGGAGTCTCTATGCAAAGTTTCAGCTCAAAATAAGTGACTCACAGAATTGACCCCAAATTATTGGTTTCATATGTTTCTTGAATACCAGTAATAACAAACGTGTCACAGCACTATGAGGGTCATCACTTTCCACGTCACTTGCCAATAAAACGATAATTCTCTTCGTTCTTCTTAATTTGAAAAATTCGGTCTCTGGTATCAATGTATTGAAATTTCTAATAAGCTCCACACATGTAGACATAGGATTACAAAACCCTTGCCATATCGTTTGTTATCATCCAAAGAAGCCCTGCACTTTGTGTGTATATACCCTTTAAATTACACGTTGTATATGTACAGCATGTAACAAAAACCCTGTCCGATCCTTAGGAGAATTATTCTACATCGTAACGCGTAGCCATACGTAGCCATTTAATGGATTTGAGATTATTATTATTTTTCCCCAGTAAATATAATTAAATTTAAATAAAAAATAAAAACTGATCAAAGGCAACACTGATCGCTCGACGTTCACATGTTACTATCTACAGTTTTGTGTCAAAGAAGCCGCCTGACTGGGTGGAGTGTTGTCAACTTATGAAATTGTTTTGGTGCTTCTTCTCAGAGTAGTCAGTTAGGAAATACCGGCCTCATCTAGCTAAACTATACTTAATACGCAAAAAAACACGACGTGTAAAAGTGTTATTTATAACCAACTTACAAAATAAATATTTAATTTCATTTTATTTCATATTCAGTGTTAAATTTCGCATGGATTATAAAAATAAAAAATCAATAACTTTTGGTTTTTATGAGTTACATTTTTATAAAAAAATTCTAGTACGTATGTTGAACCAGAAATATGCCTTTATTGGATCGGACAGGGTTTTTGTTACATATTGTATATGTATTTACTTTTGTCCTTATTATTCATGAATGTATTTTTTGTATTTTCCAGGCTATAATAGAATCTCCAGATAAGCAGCTTACTTTGAACGAGATCTACAATTGGTTCCAGTCCACATTCTGCTACTTCAGGCGTAACGCTGCAACTTGGAAGGTATGTCTTAGACTTAGTAAATTTATCTAAAAATATAGAGAGAAAAATAATTGGCAACTAAAAATAAAGTTACTGAACGTATAAAAATAGTATTGTTATTAAAAATTTTGCACACTACAAAAAGTTTAATAAAAAATGTGTAGATTATAGTCATAAAACTAATATTTTCTTTTTGAACGAAAGATTGTTTGAAATGCAAAGAGACCAGGTAAATGTAGTTTATTATAATATTTATTCATATTATCTACATAATATCGACTTCAATCGTCAAATGAATTTTATCAATCGTTTATCTTACGAAGAAAGAAATTTTAGCTTTTCATTCAGTTGATGATTGAAGTTTCAATCATTACGATAAGAAGCTTGTAGATGTATTTTTTATCTTATAAGGTGTCCTAATTTGTGTATCGAACAGATAAATATGTTACCACGACGATACGCTATGATGCAATTCAACGTTATACAGAGTAATATCCAATTCGCCATCATCATTACTACCATATTATCAATATTGATTTTGAAATCAACAATAATATTTTTATTATCATTGGTAATGGCGATTTGTTTATACGTATTAAGTTTTAGTATAACAACAGAGGTCTACGTTTGCCGTTATATCTGAACAAACAACGTATCGTTACGCGCAACGCATTACCTCCTTCAAAATTTTAAGATTCAGTCCTATCGTTGGTGAAATTAATGTTGCATGTTCAATAAATGCTGATACAACAAGCAATAGTGACCGTTATCATCATGCTATAACACAAAAGCTCAACGCCAAGCCATAGCGTATCGTCCATATACCGAGGCAAAATAAAGACGCGTTGAGTGGCGGCACAGAACGCGGTGCGTCACAACCTGTCGCTGCACAAATGCTTCATGCGCGTGGAGAACGTGAAGGGCGCGGTGTGGACCGTGGACGAGGTGGAGTTCTACAAGCGCCGCCCGCAGCGAGCTGCGCACGCGCACCCGCCGCCCATGCACGCCGGGTACTACTCCTCCAGCCATGCAGACCTGTTCTACTGCCTATTTGCATTACCTACATTACACTATACTTTACAGTTTACACTTTACTTTGGAACAGTTTACACTTTACTTTGGAACAGTTTACACTTTACTTTGAAACAGTTTACACTTTACTTTGAAACAGTTTACACTTTACTTTGAAACAGTTTACGCTTTTGACTTCTAACTACACTATACAGTTTTGAGACATATCTGTAACATTTCTACACCACAGTAACACAAATACAGCCATGCAGAGCTGTCATATGCATAATACACGATACTTTACTTTACTTCGGTTATCTTCAAATTACACTTTACGTTTCTGTAACATTACTGGCAGTTTTCTGTATTAACACACGTCCAGCTATGCAGATCGCCTATATTCATTATACGTGCCACTTTACAGTTTACACTTTACTTCAGACTTCAAACTAAACTTTACATTTTGAGACAGTTCTGTAACACTATTAACACTAATTCATTAACACACATACAGTCATGCAGATTTACTATATGCTTTATACACGATACTTTATAGATTTTTTAAAACTTCAAAATATACTTTACATTTTAAATTTTGCTTTGAACTACAAACTACACCTTGCGTGTCTGTAACTTTACTGACAGTTTTTTGTACTAACACACATCCAGATATCTCCTATATGCATTATACATGATACTTTACCGTTTACACTTCACTTTTGACATCAAACTACACTTTACATTTTTGAGACATTTCTGTAACACTAGTAACAGATTTCTTTCATTAATTATTTAGTTATGCAGATCTGCTATATGCATTATACATGATACTTCACAGTTTACACTTTACTTCGGAATTCAAATTACACTTTACATTTTGGGACGTTTCTGTAACATTATTGACAGTCTCCTGAAACAACACACAATCAGCCATGCATATTATTTTATGGTTCTTGTTGCACTACAGAGATTTTTCTGCATTTACAAACCGCCAGCCATGCAGATATGGCATTTGCATTACATAACACGAAACAAATCTACACTTTATTTTAGACTTTCCACCTTACCCTGTACATTTTTCATTACACTATGAGTAAGTCATACACACAACATTATAAAACAATAACATACACAGTTTACAAGTCACTTTGAACTTCAGATTTTACCTTTCAATTTCAGCCATGCATTCTTTTTTACTGCTTAATATACAGTTAAGACTTTGGCACAACCATATTTTTTACATTACAATACTCTTTCTCAATTTATTGTCACTTCAAAATTCAATTCTTGTATACACAAATTATGATTTTGCAGTACACAACTTACAACTAACACTAAGTAGTAGCCTACATTTCAACAAGTTTACTTACATATTTTTACACTTTTAGTTACACCTTTACCATTCAATACAACTATCTCTCGCCATGCAGACCTTTTCCTAACGACGAAGTAAATATATGAATTACACTTACATTTCTAATTGCCCTAACAATCTATACATATCTGATGACTACACACTATTTACTTCGCCCATTACACTGAAAAGATACAACACTTTTACTAACGTTCAAACTATACATTTTATACGAAACATAGGTATTACTCTATGCAACACAGAATTTCAAAAAAATTATATGTATAATTTTTATTCACATTATACAAAATATACGCAACTTCATCACAACCTACAAAAGGGCAAGTTTCAACATTTCAGACGAAAACAAATACAGAATATTTTTTTCGACACTATTAACTAAAATAAATTTATTTATATAAAGAAAATTACACTAATTATAACATTTTGGAGTCTATAACCAGTTTCAAATAACCAAAAGATTAAAGACAGAAAGTCAGTCTAAAATGGCCTTTATATGACCATAAATTTTATACATAAATGAGCAAATAAACCAAATGTTTCTTTATATACCCAACAAAAATGTAAGATATACACTTATCAGTTATTTAATAGCGTATTGATGCGCAAGATTCACTATCAGTACAGGCAATGTTAATTTTACAAACAAAGACCAAGAAAAAAACAAAAATCTAGCACAGATAAAACTCTACACATTCCACACACTACACAGTTTTCGGTACATTTTGATCTTCTCTTAAATATTTTCTATCTAACCTAGCGATGTATCTAACTCTTATTGTGTAAATAAACGTTTTCATCTCGTTTCAGATTTGAATCTGTAATTATTTGTGTAGTGGGCTCTTAATAATTGTGAGTGGGTTTATAACTTGCAGCTTGCTAGTTATAGAGTCACCAATTTGTGAGGTCTTGTAATTTTTTCTGTATTTAGGTTTTATGTGTGTGTACGTGGGTTTCGGCACAACGGTGAATAACGTTTTCTCGCTTGCCTATTAACGTCCTTTCCTATCCATCCTTCAGGGTTTCCGGGGCTATCATATCCTGCATGGTACGGTGTTCCATTCCACGACGATCTGATTGTGCTCTCATTGTCAGTTTTCGCAATTTCTTAACCAAAATTCTAAGCAATGAAAGCACAAGCATTAATATTAAGATGATTGGAGATTTTTGAATAACTGTGATAGTTATTAAACGGCGATGCAATTATAGAACGCTATCCGGACCAACCTGTCTCTGCACAAATGTTTCGTGCGCTACGAGGACGACTTCGGCTCGTTCTGGATGGTGGACGACGCGGAATTCGTGAAGAGACGCCACCTGAGCCGAGGCAGGCCGCGGAAGTATGAGCCTGCCGCCGGGCCCGCGCACAACCCGCCACAGTAAGGGCGCCGCGACACACAAGCGACCGTCCAACGAATCTACTTAGTACAGCTTTCATGATGCCCATAATATTACACACCGCTGCAAAGTAGCCGATGATTTCGACCAAAATTTACTTTGATGACGTCGTAGTAGCCTCCGCGACGGTGTTACTAAAATTATGAACATCAACACAAAAGCTGACTAAGAATAAAATATATACTTAGATGTCATAAGATTATTTCTTTAGTTACACAAATTTCTGACTATATGTCGACATATACATTTGATTCTCAGTAATGAAGAATGTGATATGATGAGGTCTTTTTATATAAAAACGTGAGTCGTTGGACGATCGCGTCCACATAGCGTTAATGTATGTGAGAATACAGAAACCGAGAATTATCAGGATATTAGAGTAAAAGAGATAATCCTCGGTCGACACACTAGATTTGATGTTTTCTGACCATTATTGTAAAGTGTTTCACCGTGTAAGCTTAGATTAATTCAACATGTCATGTTAGTCTGTAACTAGACACGTGTTTATAATAGCGGATTATGAACACTGTGTGTGCTTATATTTATTAATATATAAAATACTAGCAGCTGCGTTTGCGAGTAAAATTTTCAGCAAAATTAAAGTAGCTAATATTAGTTGCTGTTGTAGCAATATTTGGTTTTAGACACTGTATGAAGAGTAAAAAAAACAACCAAAATAAAGTGAATGAAGAAATACAAGCACACACACGTATTATAGACTCCTAGAGTGCGAAGCTATAGCCAATTGTTTTGCAATAGTTTTTAACATCACATTAAAACAAATAACTTGTTCTATAAATAAGCTTATATCATATTTTTGCTAATGTAATTACATGGACTATTTTAATTTACACTTGATGAAACTCCGGAGCTATATCGATGATTATAAACAATGTTTATTTTTACAAAGACTTGCATGTATTGCATCTAATACGAATTATTGTAAAGGATCGTCGTTGGATACCCAAGTAAGATTAAATATTATAATTTTAATCTTTTACTATTCCCAATCTTTAACATTTGTGCATGTATTCCCCGAGGTAAGTGTACCGCTTCTTAAGCTTTGCCTGTGCATTTTTGTCGCATGGTAGATAAGTTTTTTTCTAACATATTTTCGATAAGCTTGCCTTTTTTCCCATTTTCTATTTTATATTCTATTTATCTTTCTCTTTCATACACATCACACACTCACTGATACACTTTTCATATAAATTGGACTTTAATTCAAAATTATACACTCCACAAGATGTACACAATACAGAATTCACTAAATATAGTGTAAATGGTTATATGTTGATTTGGAAGAGGTCTGAAATGGCCGGGGTATGATTTTTTATTAATTTTGTTTTTATAAAGATCAGTTCCATTTAATATTATGAATTCACTTTAGTCAAAATCTTTAAAACTTAAAAAATAAATGCAGTAATATATTTTGAAAGCCGAATATGATTTTTATGATTTGCTGTTTCTATAACTAGTGTAATATTCTCACAGATTCATGGGAGCTCAAAGTCCTCCAATGATGACCAGTCCTCACGGGTACAGCGAAGCACTCAAAAGAAACCTGCAGGTATGGTACAATGTATGTGATCTAGTTAAAACTTGAGTGCGGTAATATTTCCTATATTAAAAGAATATTAGAGTAGAGTGTTTTTCTAAAAATAATCTATTTGGTCCGTGCCTTAGATTCGCGTAATTCAAAATTACGCGAATTGACAAAAATCATAAGCTTTAAAATCCAAGAGTGGGGGCTGTAATTTTCGAATTTTTAATTCGAAAATTAACTATGTTACGCTTTCGTATACTTTTAAGCTACAAGTGATATTAACAGCCCCCACTCTGGGATTTTGAAGCTTTTGATTGTTGTCAATTCTCGTTAATTTGGAAAGACAAAACATATCCATACCAACTGTATCTATATCAGGCAAGCGCGTATTTTGCGTACGGGTAGGACAAATACATCATAAGATCTCCACTTGAAACCCGAGAAACGCCCTGGTTTTACTTGAGTTGCCGAAGTATTTGTAGCCAAAACAAATATCTCATTTTAAGATTATTTATATTAGTTTTAGGATGATTATTCTTATCATTAGAACTAAAACGGGATATTTACCTTGTGAATATCCCGTTTTTGTTTTGAGTTTCCGATATAAAATTAAGTAAATGCCGTTTTCAGTTCTAATAATACTGAAATGGTCACTTAAACCATGTCATTTTAAAAGAAAATAATCATTGTTCAACACAGGAAAATACCCTATTGTGTTTTGAAGTTTTAAAAGTACATACATTTAAATAATTTTGGATTCTTTCTACAGTATAACTTAAAACTTACTGTTGTCATTTTATATTTGTAGGGCATGATGGAAGATTGCAACTTGTCGTACATGTCTGGTGAGGACCACATGATGCAGTCTGAGGATTACCCATCCTCGCATGATGATTACAGGTTAGCTAACTTACACTTCATGCACTTAGGCATAAAGGTGGACATAATGCCGTAAGCAGGGAGGGCGATGTTATCGCTCAGCGATAAAGCCCTTAAAATAAAGAGAAAAAAAAAATGCCGTAAGCATTCTCTACCAGTCAACCAAGGATGGTGAGACATAGCGTGGCATGTACAATAATTGTGCGTTAATTAAAGTTACACTAACTCTGCCAGCAATTCAAATTTCGTGAAATTATATTACGGGAAATTTTCATCTGCTTGAAATTTTTACCAACTAAAGCTTTGGTTTCCTAGAAAAGCGGTGCCGTCATATAGCGGCCGTAATATTACGGACGCAAAAAGGCGGCCGTCTTTACGTTGACGACATGTGGAAAGTTCCACGGCCGTTTTAACACAGTCTGCTTCATCGCTATCAATGAAACGTTCACGAAACCATCTGTCACCGACAAGACGGCCGTCATGCAAATGGCGGCACCGCTTTTTGACGTTACGGTGTCAGTTACCGCTCTCTAGGAAACCGCGCCATTTTGTTTACATAGATAACGTTATAGTGACGTCATTCACCGCTGTATTACGGCCGCTATATGACGGCACCGCTATCCTAGGAAAACAAAGCTTAAGTGGGAACGACTTCCAGTATAACCAGATGAACCTGAGTACTAGTGTTTTACATGGAGTGACTGCCTGTCTAACCTCCACAACCCAGTAGCTGGGGCAGTAACATGATAACACTTGGCTAGACTGGTGTCAGCTATTCTGGTTTCTGACTACCCGTAATGACTGTCAAAGGTGTACAATTGACAGTCCAGACATGGGGGTATCACACCGCCAACTTCCAAACTTCAGGCTACTACTGAGAAATTTCTAAAAAGACACCGGCAAGATTGTCGAGAAAAGGGATGAGAAAATCTGATTTATACATATATACATCACGATTGTCAGCAATATACAGACGCCAGCACATGAAGTTACCCGAAACTGTCAAATTTTCCCAATCAATCTAGAACCTAATTTCTTTAACAATAAAGTTGAAAATCTATTAAAGAAATTTGACAGATTGTTGTAGCTTGATGTGTTGGCGGCGGCGGTGGCGTTAACGCTCTTTCCGAGGAACGAAGGAATTTCTATTTGTTATAACCATCTTCGGACCGACCACGGTAAGTCTTGCTATTCTAGAATTATTGTGTTAAATAATATTGTCTTGTTTGACAGCCGGCCTCCGATACTAAACGGATACGGCAGCAGCTCGTCTCACGATGTTAAGGCTGAGGACCTGACAAGCGACGCTCAAGATGTCAAGCCGAATATCTACGCGCTCAAGAATGAGATGCAGGCATCTGACTACTCTAACAAAGGTAATATACTCTACATTCATCACGCGACCCCTATATTCCTTTAAGAGATACATAGCGATAATATAACTAGTCTATAAGGTACACACTGCTAGAATACAGGCCTCTCCTCTATGAGAGGGAATAAGCCGTAATTCAAGACTCGGGCTCAGTTCGTGTTGGTGGCTTTCGCATGTCTTCTGATTTTCGGTACTAGGATATGCTAGTTTTCTCACGATGTTTTCCATCACTGTACTGAGAGCAATGGTGATGATAATGATGTTACACAAAGTAATGTGCTAGTCTGTGTTCAAACTCACAACCTACACCTCGTACGTCGTACCTGTAACCACTTTGCTACCACTCTCTTAGAGATTGGTAGAGCTGTCTTTTATCAGACTTCGGAATGCTACTGAATAATTTCAAACGACAAAATCTCAATAAAAAAAATACCGTCACTAAAATCTAATCTAGCATCTTATACTAAGTAGTATCGCTTGCGATATCTAGATCACCCATTTCCTCTCAGAGAGAGGAGCCTTGAGTCCCAGCAATGGGATCGCTATAGACTGCTTATGCTGCTATGTAATGCATAAATGTTTTAAAACGTCTAAGGCAGTACATTCTCTAGATTTCAGCTAGACCACATTAGTTCAAAATTTCGTTTCGTCATACAATTTCGTTTATCACCAACCTGCAATGGGCCCGCGTGATGGATTACGGCTCATTCCCAATTATAGATAGGAGGCTTTTGTCAATTAGAATTAGAATGTTATAGACTGAATTAATAATTATTATGAAGATCGTTTACCTGGATGACGTGTTCTATGCATGATACCAATGTTCAAGTAACATTTCACATGATTTGAATAAATTTCTCTCCTTCTTTAAAGACTACTCAAACTCAAACAAAGAGTCGTCCAGCAACCGTTCTGGCGAGACCAGCCCGTATGACGACTACCCTCGCGCTGAGGACCGGTACCGGCCCTCCATGTCGCACATTAAGGATGAGGCTGAGAACTTGTCCCTTAATGAACAGAGATCTGACAAATAAGGGCGAAAAACTCCCTACGACCACCCGCAGATGGACCCCCATCTGACGCAATGAATTATGAAGAGAAGCTGCAAGTACATTGATTAGTGTACAGCTCTGTATCCAAAGTTAAGGAAAGTGTCAAGTGTACTAGTGAACTAAGTGTAATCATTTACACAACACTCCAGTGTGACGTTTATTATCACAGTATATAATACTATATTAATTACGGGTGTAGATCTATTTCAAGTTATTAGAAATGGTGTTCTAGAAAGTGTAATGTGTTCACTGTTGGAAGTTTTTTATAATAAATAAAAAAAAATGGACGATCTCGAAATGAGGAATTGTAAGTTAGAGTTAACCAAATATTTTTTGTCATTTATTTTTTAAATTGACCCGGTTTTAACGGGGTTTTGAAGTATTATAGGTTTTACGTTTTTTTAGGTTTCCCTTAGGTTTGGTAGCTGAGGTAGGTATACTTGTTAGAGATATTTATAGTATAAGTGTTAGGAAGATTTTAGATGGAACGGATTGCGCAAATAATCATTGAATTCAACGATAAATAACCTTAAAAGGTCCATATCAATATTTAAATTAAAATATTTAATCATTATTTGTAATATACAAGTAATAAGAACAATAAGTAGCAACTATTGGTATGTTAAAATAAGCTTAAATATACGCCAAGCGTTTCATTTTGTCCACGTTTTATGCTACAGATATACAAGGAAGATCTCACCATTTACATTTATTTTCAAAAAATGCAGATTCCGCTTTATTTTTTACATATTTTTTGTGATTATTGATCTGATGTAAAAATAAAAAAGTTATTTTTATTTAAATTCAATAGCGTGCCATGATTTTTTATGGTACCATTTTTATATTACTTTATTGATTCCAAGGAATTGTTTCTAGCATAAGTTTAGAATGTAAATATTTATCATGGATTGTAAAAAATAAATCTTTTTTGAAAAAAAAAATTGGTAATTTAGACGAGTGTAAACGTTCACTTAACTATTGCATATTAAATCGTTCATGTTGTAGAAAAAAATTAGGAGAAATAAATACTTAGTAGTAAATAAATCACTGTATTCTGATAAATCTTATTTTGGTTATGTTAAAAAAAAACTTGTATTTTCGTGCATTGTTCGATTTTGCATTTACTATAAAATAATGTTAAGTGCGTATTACGTTGGGTTTTGTTACTTTTTCGATAATTATCGAAAAGGGTGAAAATAACCATATCACACATTGTATGTATACTTATAACGTAGAACTGTAAAATGAGTATGTTAAATGTATATTCGATTACGCAATAACTTTGGGATTAAAAAATGTATACATTAATAGCGATGTAGTTGTGTCACTTTTACATATACTTTGCAAAAAATATAGCGTTGTCCCGACAGGGTTGGGCTATGGTAAAAAGCTTTTCAATTTAAATGGTAGAAATGTATAAAAGACGTATGTTTGATTATTAGCATTTATCATCCGCCTAATATACCCTGATTCCCGCCGCCTGATCCAAATAATACCTTTACCATGGCCTGACCCAATATAGATATACTTTCACACGCATTCGTCACAAACCTGTAGCCAGTAGATATACAAATTCTTCGTACGTCTACTTAAATATAGTTGTCGTGAATTGAAAATAAGTATTCGCTGACTGATTTTTCTGTATACAATTTCGCGATTTTTTATCTATCACACATCATTGCACGAATACGTGTGAACTGCCCCTAACAGTTAAGTACAATAGTTACGTATGTATCACGTTGTAAAACCATCTTTATGCGCATACGCACGAAAACATTGTACCAGATTTTGGAATTGAAGAAAGTATATTTTGACATTATTTTTTTATTATTGTTTAGCGAATGGTGCGCGGTTATTAAAATAGTTTCAAGTTTCTCACTACACCGTATACGAATTGTTTTTTTTTTTACATTTATTTTGCTATTGTAGAATTATTAAGTTTGCGTCGATGTGTTCGTTAATCTTCGGACGTGTTCGGATATGTTCGGGCGGTGTAGTGCGACACACCTCTTATTTGCGTTCCGTTTTACATAGCTGGTCAGCAGAATGAGTGCTTATGTTTAGTGGAGCGTGCGCTCGAGCCAACACGAATACTTTTATTGATCATTGTAAATTATACTTAGTGTTGTATTAAACGAAATCATTACAATTATGAGGTGTTTCTTTTTGTCGCCCATTTGTTTTTATTTAGGGAAGTACCAGCTCTGGATCTCACTTTTTCTTTGAGTGTTGATGGCAATCTACTGGACATGGCCCAAAACTGTTTATCATTTCCTGCAGTAAGGACAGGATATCAAGGTTTCTTTTCAAGGTAGTCAGTTAGGAAACACTAGCAGTATACATTTACGAAAAAATGACGTGTAAAAGTGTTATTATTTTTTTGCAAATTTTTTTTTTTTTTCAATATTTCATTAGGTGGATGTACATCATTAATTTGTTGATGGAGTGCGTCAAGAACCAAGAGGAAAAAAGAGGGAGAAGACTGATAAATGAGTTTAGATTAAATATATTACAGGTAGGTTTAATATAATCAATTTTAGCTTTAACCGAAGTCAGATGTAGCAAAAAGATTATGTCCGTAAGGATTGAGGAGCCACATCAGATTTTTAAAATCTGATCTCACCATTATTTAGCAGCAATGTAGCTTATTTTGCAGCACGAATTCTAGATTTAGCAGCAAAATATATCACTAGTTATTTTAATGCAAAAGTGGCTCCTCAATCTAAACGTCTGAATTGAGGAGCCACCTGGAACTCGTTAAGTAATAGATGAATATTTATGAAAATTTTGTATCATTTAGCAGTAATTTTGCATATTACCTTCTAAAAATTTAGCTTCTGTAGCGCTAAAATGAAAGAAGTTACAATACTTTTAATATGGCTCCTCAATCTAAGCTCAAGAGGTGAATTTCTATTGGATGTGAGCGATCAATTAATATATTCGACATAATTATCATTTAGCAGGTGTTGTGTTTGTTTTTGCAGTATAGGAATGAAATAGTAAAACAGAGTAAATTTTGTATTTGAACGCATTTTCTTTGGCTCCTCAATCCTGACGTTCTAATTATATATGTTTGACTGTAGCCACCTGAGATCTCAACGGAATCTAAAGCCAGAGATACTAACATTTAGCAGAAATGTCTGCTAAATATATCTGCACAGTTCAGCAATGTATATATTTTGGATTCTGAAAAAACAATACTTAACTATTTTCTTGTAAATTCAGTGTGTAGGGTGATCACATAAGATGACTGTGTAGTCATCCTTCCAATTGAATATCTAGTTCTTTGCGTTTATAGTAATATTTACTTATTGTTTATTATGTTACTCAATTATTTATTTTAACTTGTGTTGATATTTTAAATTAATGATCTAGCAGAGTATGTTAAGAAATTGATATTTTTTGTGTATCATACTTTTAAATTCGAATTGATATAAGATTACAATGAAATATTTTTAATAATAAATGACGGTGATTTTATATTTCCATAGCACACTTTGATAGTCTTTAAATTCTAATATTTGGACCCTTACAACGTTAAAACTAATTTGATCATTTTATTTCCATAATATCGGAAAAATATCGAAATACCGGAATACCGATATCACAGAAATCAAAAATACAGAGAAGTGGTAAGGGGGCGTATCGGTGTCCGCGCGACATGGCCACAGGGCTCATGTCACAGGCAAGTGGCCGTCTCCGCGAACTAGTGCGCTTTCGACGGCGATCGTGATAACATATATGAATGCCGAGTTGTTCTGTGGTATCTTGTAAAAACCGAAGCCAAAATCAAATCTATGTGAATCATGGAATCACTTACCATATGTAAGTACAAGTATTTTACAATATTTGTCTTTAAAATCATGAAAAACAATAAATCGTAAAATATTTCTTGGTTTTACTATGTTATTTTTGTTTTCAAATATCAGAGCGACTGTACTCCTTTTGCTATAAATACATTGCTCCTTAACCACTACCTGAGTTCGTCACTAAGTAACTGGACAAGCAATGTAAACATAACATACGAAACTGTATTACGCGGATTCATCGCGTAGTGGGGCCGCCACTTCTTGCGACGAATTAGTGATGTGCTTGTGCAGATCCACTAACGTAAGCTATCGACAGCAATGTCGATTGACGAATGAAATATTGCTATTATAGTTTAGGGGTTTTTCAACCGATGACATAAAAAAGAGGAGGTTATCAATTCGACGCGTATATTATTATTATTTTTTTATGTATGATCACCGATTACTCGGAGACGGCTGAACCAGTTTGAAAAATGCTTTTTTTGTTTGAAAGGGTATACTTTGAAATTGGTCCCATTGTCACCAAGTCAGGATCTGATGATGTCCCATCATCAGATCCTGACTTGGTGTAATTTTTTGGTAAAAAGTTTTTTATAACATACGGAAACATCTAAGAAAATATGTTTAACTTTTATTTTACATGAGATGACAGAAATAAAAATACGCTGAAAAGTCAAGTGTACAAAAAAGTAAAAAAAATAAACAATTTATTTTACGCCCGCAGCATGCGTAAGGAGTTCCGACGTCGCCGTCGCTACAATAGTTTATTTTTCAATCTGTCAACCGTTTTAGCCCGGTTGGAAGATCGATGTAAATAATGTTTTTTTACTTATTTTGATTTTTTTACAGAGTAGTAGAGAAATGCGTAACCAATATTCGTAAAGTAAGTTACTTTAATTTTAGGTTAATAATCGGTGGTGTTTTTCGGTTTAGAATTATCGTATGTTATGCCTTATCCTCATGCTGTTTCTTTGTTTTTTATGGTTTTTGTATTTTGCTTCCATTGAAGCTTCGAATGCGTTATAATAATCGGCATGGTTCAGATAATATATTTGTGAATTGAGCTTAAACAATAATTTGTTCATTTTATATATGGATGGTAAGGATATATTTAAACAATTAATTACAACAAATATACAAAATTATGTACTAAAATACAAACTACAATAAAGCATCAAAAAATTCGTCCTCAACGCTGTCGGCTGGCAACGTACCTAAGATACTGGCGAATGCCGCCAGTATCTTAGCCTCGTTGTATGGCAATGCTTAGCCGTTGACCAAAGAAATAGCCAGCCCTTGGGTCGCGGGAAGCGTCAACGAGCCTTTTCGATATTTCTTTAAAAAGGCTGTGAGCACACGGGCCCCATGGTCCGAGAGTTTCGACCCCAAACGGCTCGAAAATATAGTTATCACCGAGATGACTATATTTACGCCGCTTGAGGTTTTCTGCAGCCGCAGCGGGAGCGCCAGCACAACATGATGAACTGGGAAGATGGGATGGCGCGACAGTATCGACACAAGTTGCGTCCCACACTAAAGGCCTACCCATCTTCCAAGGAAACAATGACATGCCGTCCGGTCTCTTGCCATCGTCACGCGCCAGTCCAATGGGTTCCAATACGGCTGGAACGCCGACGGTGACAAGGGCTCGTCGGATAATGTCATTTAAGTTGGCATGTCGTGCAAAACGACCCGCACTACGGCTGCAAGAGAGACCATGGTGCCCGAGGCTGTTGACCGCTTCCCCACAATTACAGCGATGAGGGGAACAACAAGGGGCTCCTAGGCGTAGTGAAGCAGCGATGCGGAAAGTGGTGTCGTCGAACAAAGTGCCAAGATTTGAGGACGGTAGAGCATGTAACCAAAGACCTGATTCCCACTTTCCCACAGCCAGCAGACGAGCACACTCAGCAGAAGTAGCAGACGTGGTTAGTAAATTATTCAGAACTACTCTGCAGAGCGGCTCGTCCCACCGCCTCTGGGAAGATGGTATAACAGGTAGGTCAGAGTTCGGACAAGCGAGATTCCAGGCATCAATAGCCTCAGTGAAGCACGGCACATTGAAATCAATCAGTGTGGAAGCCAGGATATTCCTGATTAATTTCTCAGTGCTGTGGACCGAGGAAATGAAAGCCGGTAAACTAATACTAGAAATTTTGCGGATTCCGAGCCCTCCCATGCGGATGGGAAGAGAGGCTTGGGCCCAAGCTCGGTTATCCAAAGCCACATTCAGAATTAAGGACAAAGTTCGTCTGATAATTTGATCCATTTGAACTAAAAGTTGATGGTGCTTCCACAAATGGGAAGCACGAAGAGAGTATGTTAATTTAGGGCCCAAACAGCAGAAACGAATTATAGTGATGGCCGAGTGCATATTGATTTGGAGCAATCTTTCCGAAACGTCATTGAATTTATTAATTTGTTCTGCAATAAAGTCGGGAAAGGAAGTATCAAAGATTGGAGAACCAAGGAGACGGAGAGAACTTTTCTCAAGAATTTGAATTCCAGGAGCTATTTCGTTAAATTTAGAGAGAGTCAGTAGTCTGTCAGTGTTATCTGTTAAAAATAATTCACATTTTGAAAGGTTGAGGTCAAGGCCAATAGAATGTAGTTCATTTTTTAAGAAATTTAGGTCTGCTAAAATATTTTCTACATCACCTCCCAAGGTTCCGTCGTCAAGATACCAAACATTGAATTTAGAATTTAGCTTTCGAATTATTGGGTGAATAGCTAAACTGAAAATCACTGGCCCGAGAGGGTCACCTTGTTGACAGCCAACAGCTGATTCTAATAGATTGTCTCGAAACAATAATTTGGATGGATTTCTATAGCATTGCCAAAGGAAACTATAAATTTGGGGTAATTCTTTTTTAGTCTCAGCCAACAAAGTGTCCCTGTTAACTGAATTGAAGGCGTTCTTTATGTCAACCTTCAGAATGGCCTCGCTTTTCCCAGAATTTAGGTATGTCGACAAAGCGTGTACGGCAGCCTCACAGCCCCCTTTGGAACCGTAACCAAGTTGCAGGGGCTGAAATTTTTCCGAAACAGCCTCACCATAAAATTTACAGCAAATCTTGGCTGCCATACGGCGGTAGGTGGTTCCCACGGCAATGGGACGAATGCCGCCATCTTTCTTGCGTAGCGCACATAAATTGGCGCCATACAGAATATCGATGACAGATTCGTTTACCTTGCCGGAGAGCATAAGGTTAACTAGAGCCGTCAGCTCCCTCAAGAGCGACTCACCAGCTACCCCGGCGCCTGAACAAATGAGGTCCTTCAGGTGCTGCGGACTCAGGCCGTCGAGACCGCCAGCGGAGCCGCTCCGGAACGAGCTAACGGCTGTGATTACCTCTCGACCTGAAATGGTGAGGGAGTGAATATCAGGATCAGGAGGGTCGGGAAAAGCAAGATCATACGCTGGGGCAGGGTGTTTAGTCTTCAGAGCTTCGAGAGTCTCTGAAGAACAAGGTGCCACCACATCGCTGCTGAAGAGAATCCTGGCAGCTCCGCTAATATCACCGTCCCCTAACTTCGTTTCTACCAAATGGGATATACCTCGTGAAGAGGTAATTCTAAGAGAGGGAGAATCGAAATCAAAACTTGGAGCCGAAACATTACAATTTTCTTTAATTTGAGCTGTTAAAGTCTTTTTTGTGGCCGGATTCTTTTTCACGTGAAGAACTTTGTAGGGGAAGGTAAGCAGTTGTTCCCAGGCGCTTTGTGAGTTCTCCCGGACAGCTTGGCGAACGCAACTAGCCAGGTGTTGAGCAACTAGAGGTTTGGCGCCGCGGGGAACTCGCTTCAGAACCGGAACGGATTTTTTTAAATTTGAAAGTGTTTTCCAAAAAGGGTCGGAAGTGGTATTAGAAGGTGTGGAAATAGGTATGGAAGCAGAGTCTGAAGGTGCATTTTGCGACTTATGTATTTTCACAATATGCACATTGAGCTTAAAATAAGTCAATATATTCATGCTATTTATTTGTTATGCATGGATGTGTGTTTGTTTTCATATATTTAACAATTTCTCTACTAACTAGGATTTTTCTTATAACAAAAACCTATTATAACCTATTAAACTATTACCTGCGGTTACCCCGCAGGTAATAGTTGCGTAACACACTTACAGTAGGAATCGGTTTCATTATGCTAAATCAACAACACTCACTGCGGTATTTACGTTGTTGAGCAGACCAATATTTCGAACATATGAAGCAATGGATTAGCAATATACGTCAAAATCATTCAGATCTTGATTTATAGTGTGTTACGTAATTATTGCGATGCTTATTATATGGTGACGTTTAGAAGTAGCTTAGGATGTATGTAAATGATAAATAAGTGCTTTTCGTACTTTTCAGCTTCCCAAAAGATGGTAACATAAAAAAGGAATGGATTGATGCCACAGGCATGCCACCTAACTGGTACCCTACAAAAAATAGCACCATATGCTCGGTTCACTTCAACGCAGAAATGTTCTAGTCTCTAAAGAAAAGTCGCAGGCTTTTTGAATGGACAATTCCAAAATTAAGAGTACAACTGATATTTTCAGAAGTGTGTTAAATTTTATTTTATTACTGAAAGCTATTCTCATGATTTAGGGTATTCATAAAATCAGTCATTCAACTTTTCAGGATACTATACAACCTATACGGCTGGTATGTTCCGATCAAGAGCGTAATGTAAGTTAACATCGACTTCTATTTGACCTATCACTATGATAATTAAATATTAAGATTTAAGTCGAAAGCGCCAGGGTAGCCCTTAATACTTAGTAGGTAGTACTTAATAATAATTATGTATGTTATGTTCTTAATAATATGTTTATTGTTATTGTAATATTTTCTGGACATGCCATTTTTTATTTGGTTCATTTTCAGGTGCCCAAAAAAATTGTACAATAATAAATGGAAGAATCGATAACTTTCCGATTTAGTCAATCACTAGCGTATATGTGAAATAAATTGCTTTTGCACAGCACAACGATAGCGACCGATGTTTTTGTGTTGGTAAATTCTACGGTGCATGGTAAATACACGCTGTGTTTGACGGAATAAGGTTTATTATTGATTGTATAGTACGTTCTGATTTAAGAAATGCGGGTGTGTGCGCGAGTGCGTATCTATTGATTTTATTAAACTGCATGTGTAGTTGTTGCCCCGCCCAGCGCCTAACTGGAGACACACGGTTCCGATATAATTTCGTCTGTTGACCAAATCTACTTATTTATTTTATCTATGACCGATATTAAAAAATTTAATATCGAAAACCAAAACCGGTATTGGAAAAAGGTTCCGATATTCCATGCTCTAATGTTGCTTTGATTCGGTCATTTATTTGTTGAGCATGGCTTTTAATCAAAGCAGACGTTTTCAAGAAATATTAAACACATAATCAGAAGATTTAATCTCACAATACTGACGGTGATATACACAAAATGAGAACCCAAATTGGCGTGCTGTATTTTGATACTACAGTAAATAGTAGCCACTGCGAATTTGCTTGTAACGCGTCTTACATTTTTGAACACGTAGCCTTGAAGTATTGCTTTAGTGCTATTTTTACAAAAAAAAATGTACTAATGATTCGTGCCATTTTATCCCAGTATCCAGGCAGATCGCATTTTTGCCTTTGAATTTGAACATAATTTCTGTTTTTAGCATCCAAGGTTTAGAAGATGCAACTTTAATCGCTGAAGATAAGACCGACTGTACGTTTTGTAACAACCAAACTGTGTGTAAATATAGTCTATCAAACACAGTTTCATATGAACTGAATGGTTGTGAAAAGTTTAGAGTGAGTGAAATACCAGAATTTGTAATGTTTTCGAATAAATCATATAAATAAGTAGGTGCTATAGAATTTATTCCTGCAATTATCGAAACTGGCATAGGCCACTACAAATGTCACTATCTTACCCCAAAAGATGAGATGTTCTGTTACGATGATTACGATTCTAAAATTCGTATAAGTAGGTACTGTCAGCCAATATTCATTCATTCTATAACTCATAGCGAAATTGATTGCTAAATAACCAAATCGTAGGTACGATAGATATAATCTGTTATGAAAATATAAATTTAATAAATTACTTATCCTGGTTTCATAAATACGAGTATAATATGGTCACCCTACACACTGAATTTACAAGAACATAGTTAAGTATTGTTTTTTCAGAATCCAAAATATATACATTGCTGAACTGTGCAGATATATTTAGCAGACATTTCTGCTAAATGTTAGTATCTCTGGCTTTAGATTCCGTTGTGATCTCAGGTGGCTACAGTCAAACATATATAATTAGAACGTCAGGATTGAGGAGCCAAAGAAAATGCGTTCATATACAAAATGTACTCTGTTTTACTATTTTATTCCTATACTGCAAAAACAAACACAACACCTGCTAAATGATCATTATGTCGAATATATTAATTGATCGCTCACATCCAATAGAAATTCACCTCTTGAGTTTAGATTGAGGAGCCATATTAAAAGTATTGTAATTTCTTTCATTTTAGCGCTACAGAAGCTAAATTTTTAGACGGTAATATGCAAAATTACTACTAAATGATACAAAATTTTCATAAATATTCATCTATTACTTAACGAGTTCCAGGTGGCTCCTCAATTCAGACGTTTAGATTGAGGAGCCACTTTTGCATTAAAATAACTAGTGATATATTTTGCTGCTAAATCTAGAATTCGTGCTGCAAAATAAGCTACATTGCTGCTAAATAATGGTGAGATCAGATTTTAAAAATCTGATGTGGCTCCTCAATCCTTACGGACATAAAATATTTAGTGTACGGAATGATGGCGTTGGCGTATCCATTGAGATAAAAGTCCCAAAATAATTAAAAAAAATCATTATTTCAGTCTGTCAGTTTCTCAGCCGTCTTGTTAAAAAGAGTGCGTCACTTATCAATAATTATTATGGCAGATGATTTTCCCATAATGTATCTTTTGTAGTAGGTAAATAAGTAGGTACTAACAAATTTTGAAAACGCTAGTTGACTCTATATGTGACCCAAGGGCTTAGTTTCATTTTAGCCAGAGGATAAGCATTGCCATACAACTTGGCAATGCCGTCATTTCTTGGGCACATTATCAGCTGATAGCGTTGAGGACGAATTTTTTTAGCTATATCATAGTTTAGTTAATAAAGTATCTATATAATAAAAAACCACAAATATACTTAACTTCATAGATTGTAAACTACATACTACATAAAACACGAAGTCAAGATCATCTGTCGTCATACGCACAAAACGTTTTGGGAATACCTTCATCGTGCGTACGGCTAAGGAGTGGAATTCCCTGCCGGAGTCTGTGTTTCCCGATAGCTATAACCTAGGAGTCTTTAAGTCAAGAGTGAATAGGTTACTTTTAGGTAAGCGTGCTCCATCTTCGACCACATCATCACTTACCATCAGGTGAGATGGTGGTCAAACACGAACCTATTTTTAATAATAAAAAAAAGCGTCTTATACGAGAGGACTTCCTCGACATTGTGAGGAGGTTCCTTTCTCTGGAGCCCCTACCTATCGGTAACTATGGTCCTTTTTATTCAGGTGGAAAAATTATCCAATGGCTTCTCCCGCTCTGGGTGGAGCGAAAGGGAGTGTCAGACTTCTACTGACAAAACCCACCCTGTTCCTCCAGCTGCCCTTCCATTCCAGGCCCCGTGTCTCGTTAGAACATTTCCGCAACCGTCAGCTTGGACCTTGGTGTGATAAACAATCGGGTAGTTTCCTAAAATATTTTATTTAGTCCGTCACGTAGTTTAACAAAAAACATTGGACACGATTTTTTTATTTTTTCACGTACCTAATTGAAAACGTCAGACAATACAGTGAGTTGAAATTTCGCGTGACGTCACATATAATCTCCGGTATAATTCTTAGCACTGTGTGACGTCAGCAGCGCCTACTCCTGTACTTTGAATCTTTCCATCTTTCTGATTTTTTCTTGACTTGAAAAGGCAAAAAATACGTGACCAATATTTTTTGAAAATCTACCTAATGGACCAAATAAAATAATTATTTTGTAACACAGGAAAATATCCTATTATACATATTTTTTACTTAAACACTGCATAAGATAGTCATTACAGTTTATCAACTCTTGTAAGTTAAGTACCTACAGGATCAAGATTTTTATCCAGATAATGTTACATAAATCGCTAACAATGTGTGATTGTTTCCTGTTTCAGATCATGTTTTTTATAATAGCTATAGAACTGTATTCTTAGGTATGTGAGTATGTCATAACGAAGTACAGTCAACTACAAAATTTACTAAGCATTTCAGGTGTCCTTCAGGACACGTAGTACTACATATATGTGTTACGTGCTAAAGTGTCTATAATTGTTTATGATATAGGTATCATCTATACATATGTATATGGCGAGCAAAAACCTGCTACAATATAAAAAAAATGGTTTTAGCACATGAAAGTATTTCCTTTTTTTATCCCTATGTACTGGTAAAACTCAATAATATGTCTTCAATGTGTCCTATCTTCTTGTGGCTATTAAGTTATTTAACTTTTAAGACTGAATACTTCAAAATTATCTTGAGCATATTTTTGCAGTATACCTTTGTTATGTGAATACTCATGTGTAATAATTATTCCCAGCGTAAATACACGAACATATGTAAATACACCCGCTGCTGTTCAAGAAATACTGGCTCTCATCCTAATTTAGATAAATGGCTTTTGATATGTAGGTATTATGTAAAAGGAGTTTAACGATTATAGTTAGCTGAATACGACCAATGTGGCACCTTTCATATTATGCTCAACTGGGTGTATAGGTATACATATACTATGTATTTGTAGTCGATCTTAGTGGCATAAGAATATCGTTTTGAGATTTAACCTGACTGGTTAACTTAGTTAATTTAACCTCAGGCATCAATCTTCAGTTAAATTCAGTAAACTACAAACATTGTCAAGCAAACATTGTTGTTTAGATAACAGATTTTTATGGCACAGCATGCTAAAAATAATTGCAATACATTTGCTGCACAAAGCGTGCAGATGTGTTTCGTTTCTTAGAAGTGTAGACATACCTTCTGTTGACTGTACCTAGCCATTTCATGAGTCAGTAACGATCACATTTGTTGAGCATGCGCTCCTAAGAGTCCTGCTATAATTAATATTATGTAAAAATAAAGAAGTTCTCGTATCCGTCGTGTACGTATCCGCTGTAGATTCAACGATCATCGTGAATTGATGTTTGATAGTTAGTGACAGGGTGTGAGTCTTTGATTAGGACATATATCACTACTTACCTGAATAAATATAGTTTAAGGTACCTATAGGTGCTGGTAGCATCAAAGCCAAGTCCAACTAATTAAACTAAGTACTTTTTACATTACACCTAAGACATAATTACGGAAGAATTGGAAGTCGCCAATCGTGGTGATTTTTGATGAATGATTGGTTGATATTTGATAGGTAGTGACAGGGATGGCAGTTTTCGATTAGGATATATCACTATCAGGGATGGGCCGAAATTCAGTTCACATTCGGTTCAACCGAATTTCGGCAGCTTGAACCGAACTTCGGCATTCGGCCGAAATTCGGTTTAGATGCTGAACATTCGGCACAAGAAAAATAATACTTACTTGCACTATTTTGACTAAAATTTTATAGAATTAGAATAGCATTACTGTTATAAAATTATGTCTTTTACTCACTCATGGTCATTTATTTTAGTTACGAACATTGTAAATGTAAATCTTAAATTAAATCGGTTCTTCTTATTAGTCTTGATAATCTCTGCCTAATTAATTTGACATAATAATTAGATGTACTATTACAAAAATATAAAACTTATTATTCTTCTAACAAACATCTGGATTACAATTCGTAAATTGAATTAAAAAATCACGTTTTTGATTCACAAACTAAACATTCAAAGGGTACTTATTTTTCAAATTAACAAACTTTTCTCATCTATCTACTCACTCATATTTAAAATTTACTAGAGGCAGGCTATGGTGCAAAAAAACCAAAAACTGCCTTATCTGGCAGAAGTTTGTTACATTTTTTTTTTCGTATACTTTTCCTGCCTAAAAGTTGCTCAGAACATACAGAGCTTCCAGGAGACGATAAATATATTCGAGATTGAAGTAAATGCGTAAACAAGTCACGACGTGTCGCTCTCGAGAAAGCGCGCGAAATTGAACCGAAATTCGGCCGAACTTCGGCCGAACTTTTCATTTTCACCGAATGTTCGGCCGAAGTTCGGATTCGGTTCAAACCACATTCGGCCCATCTCTAATCACTATATACCTGAATAAAATAGTTTAAGCTACAGTGCGATTTAACTGCTATTAGGAAAAACTTAGCGCCATATTGTGACTTTGAATTTGACAAATCGAACCATTTGGGTAGAGTGAACAAAACAAGGATTTATTAAATTATTTATTTACAAATATTCAGTCATTAGTCATGCATTCTCTTTACTTTCGGGCGTATTGGTGCCAACAATAAAAATAGGAGAGAAAAGTATGTTTAAATAAAAAAAACTAATAATTAAATATTATATTTAAAATTAAATTTTTGCTTTAAAGCCTTTTTGTGGCTTTAAAGGTGTGATATGATCGTAGC
This sequence comes from Tholera decimalis, assembly GCA_943138885.2. NCBI lineage: Eukaryota > Metazoa > Arthropoda > Insecta > Lepidoptera > Noctuidae > Tholera > Tholera decimalis. Next base: position 7,309,557 of record OW964577.2, on the reverse strand, counting down.
CACAAGCAGAAGCTATAGTTTCTAACTAGCTTCTTCTTCTATAAAGAATTCTTTGGGCTGTATTTTTATTTGCAGCAATCAAATATTTTAGCATGGACCTCTATTGACTTATGAAGATGACCTGTAAGACGTGAAAGGCACTTTTGTAAAATAGCACTTTTATCGAAAAGTCATTAAAAATTACGGAGTTTAAGAATTAAACAAAGATACTACAGTTACTGTTAATTACACTAGGTATTTTAAATTCAAATCAGAATATCACAAGATTTTTTAAAATCATACAGTATAAAGGTTTTAAACAAAAATAAATAAATCACTTGCCCATCTTGTAAACCGTGCCCGAAAACCCAAGGCATAAAACATGTATATACATGAGCCTAGCATCCAGATAGGAACCGCGTTGCTAAAAAAATTGTGTTAATTACCTACAAAAGGTCATTAGCCTCAAAACATTCATTCAAGATAACATGGCAACCGTTATCTTCCTCTTAACAAGCTCATGTGTGATATTTATTGCTTAATTTGCAAGATAAGTTGACAAAAATATTAAAATTATGCAAGATGTGAATTTGATGGGGTTTCTCGTTATTAGACAGGTAAAACGTGAGTTTTTTTTTAATGTGCATTATTCTCATAGGTATTATATAGAAGAGCAGTTCGTTGTTGAATAATAATAGCCAACGAGTCGAAGTTCACACTAGCCTCATCTAGTTCACACTTACGAAAAGAAGTGTTTATGACCTATTTGCAAAATAAGCATCATTATTTAATTATTTCACGGTTAAGCAACGCTCAATCACTCGCAACAGTCGGTTCGTCATCATCATCGTACGGAGATTCCTTTATAACTGTATCCAGCTCATATTCAATTTAAAAATATATGACCACGTATCGAGGTACCTACAGAACCGAGCTCAAATGGAATTCTCTCAAAAAATTCGCCAGAGAAGAAGTTTGCGCGCTTTAACTACGCTTTTCTCTTTGCTGAACTCTCCTACCCCTCCCTCTTACCTTATTTCTCATTTTCAATTTCTATGTTCTTCACACGCTAAAAGTCTGCGCTCTTCCAATAATTTTCTCTTACTCTGTCCTTCTCATACTTCTGATTTTATTCATTCTTCCTTCTATATACAGTCTGTTCTTCTGTGGAATGCACTACCTCTCGATATCAGGACGGCCACCAATCAATATGCATTTAAGAGAAAGTCGCGGGATTATTTTCTTAACAAATAGTGGAAGCAGTTTTCATAACCCCCTTTCTATAACTTTTTATTAATATATATAATATTTTTGGTATGTATTAGTATAAATATATATGTAAGTTTATTCTAGTTGTAAGTATGTATATACACTTGTAATAAAACTTTTCCGTTGAAAATATTATCTACTTAGTTTATTTTTTTTCAACCGACGACCAAAAGAGGAGGTTATCAATTCGACGCGTATTTTTTTTTTTATATGTATGATCACCGATTACTCGAAGATGGCTGAACCGATTTGGAAAATTCTTTTTTTGTTTGAAAGGATATACTTCGAAATTCGTTCAATTGTCACCAAGTCAGGATCTGATGATGGGATCCTGGAGAAATCGAAGGAACTCTTCAAATATTATAGGCCCACTTATGGCGTTTTGGGTATTTATTATAGTAACTTGTGCAGTTGCTCTCAAAAAATACCATTTGGGGAAGTGGAACTGATGATGAAGACCACAGATGGCCGCCGAACCTACTCAATAATAAGTATTTCGTGGATTGCGATTCGAATACTTGAATATGGATGTTAAGCACTTTATGTTCGTCACAATGCATATGGTGATGTAGAGCTGATGGTGAAGTACCAGGAGAACTCCTCAAAAATTAACGGCCCAGCATTGGGAAAAGCAATATTTTGTAAAAGGTTATAAGTAGTTGATATTTAGGCTCTTTTAACTAGGTAAATTAAAAATCGACCAACTAAAAAGAGTGAAATAAAAACTTTTTACCAAAAGTGTCTTTAGTTTTTAGTTTGAAGTTTAAGTGTCTTTAGTTTTGTATTTTCGTTTTTGGCACCGACTTCCGAAATTAAAGTTATTTTTTACTTTGCAGTGTTTTCGGGAGTCGGTTTAATTTTTTGGTAAAAAGTTTTTATGCACCTACCATGTTATCTCTTCACCACCCATGGTTGACTGGTAGAGAAGGCCTATGGCATTAAGTTCGCCTTTGTGCATTTTGTGTTGCATAAAGTTTTAATAAATAAGTAAGCATATTAAGCCGCTGGTAACGGCTATTATTTGTACTTCTTTGATAGTTATTGTAGGTTACATTAAGATGCTAGCAAATCTGACAAAAGTCTTGACAAAAGGTATTTCATGTTACCCATCTATTAGTTTGTGGAGGTCAGTTAGGTCCATGTAAAACATCAGTGTTCAAACTAGAACATAATTGAGTACACGAGCCTCAGCATCACAGCGTCAGCAACACATATTTGACACACGCGCCGGAGTCACCGGCACACCGTCAGCACTAAGAAGTGACCTAATGAGATCTTCGCTTCATCGGCTCAATACACATACAGCACACATGTAAATAGCCATAAATGTGTATTGACCATAATATTTGTATATATTATAGGTAATTATTGTAATAAATCAGTCATCAAGCTGGAGTTGCGTGTGATTCATACCCTATACTTCCTCTTACTGTGGCCAAGACACCTTTAGCCATCATCGGTCCTATGAGTCTGTGGGATCGGCAGTAAGAAAACCATTCCCTGTGTACATTGCACGACGTACACAACCCTTATTCCTACCCAAACTCCGTCTGTTACCATAGACATCACTGTACGCACTTGGACTCGGCCGTATTGAAAGGTTGGTCCCGGTGCGTACAATCAGAATTAACAGGTATCCGATTAGACTGGAAGAACGATACTTAACGTAGCTGAGAAAAGGCTAAGCAGATTATATTCTTACAGAGCTTCTTAAAGAAGCAATAAGAATAACGTTATTACGATTTGTAAATCCCAAAGTTACGTGTTTTAAAGATCCCTGGAACACGTTCTTCTCCTTAGAGATCTACGCGTTGGAATCATTTCCTTGCTTAATCGAACTTGAAACTTCAAAAGACCCTGTAAATGGTTCATCCATACATCTATATATATATAACTCAAAGGTGACTGACTGACTGACTGACATAGTGATCTATCAACGCACAGCCCAAACCACTGGACGGATCGGGCTGAAATTTGGCATGCAGGTAGATGTTATGACGTAGGCATCCGCTAAGAAAGGATTTTGCGAAATTCCCACGGGATCGGGATTTACACGGGAAAAACTTCCCACGCGGACGAAGCCGCTGGCACAAGCTAGTACATACATATAGAGAGAATTAAAGTATCTCTCTGATATTTACGCGGGCATGACCTCATAGGTAAATCGACTCCCGAGCGAGCACTGCTAGATTTGAAATAGAAGATTTGGGTTTGAGCTTTATAAAAACCCTGTTCCTATATTCTTTAGAACTGAGGGTTAAGTTCATTAAGGCTGACGGTATAATTATCTCTACCTATTACGCCAGAATTTTAGTGGGTGCTTAAATGACCACAGTTTAAATATAATGTAGTTTGTAGTAACTAACATTTGGTTTCTGAATATCGGTACAATATGAAGTTGAGATCGTGTCAAACTCTATTTCAAATCCTTTATTTAGGATTCTTGTGTGCAGAAATCAGTGAAACTTCTGAACTATTTATTTACATACAATAATAAAATTTCATCAATGCTTTTTTTTTTTTTATGTAGTGCCACTCGTAGATCAGCTCAGTAAGACTGTGCGTCTACTTAACCGGTCTGTCCTGTGGTGACCTCTAATAAATTAAAGGCCCCCAGCCAGGGCTTACAAACTAAAATATACTTAAAAACTAATGACCGCTCGCTAAGGGCACTCCCTGTGGAGTACGGGCCTCGGCATAGCGGGGTCATTTTGGGAGGGCAGCAAAGGGACAGGCTGGGTCATATTATTATTTACGGGAGTATTTATTGCTACTGGCTCAGCATCGCGGGCTGGCTCGTTTGGCAAAGGTCGGGGAGGATTTCCATTACAAGTACGCGGACGTCGCGATGGGCCTCGTCGGCGAGGCCGGAATACGGAACGCGTTTTGTGTTTGTATTTTCTAAGAGTGCTGGTTTCCCTACTGCTCTCTTGTCGGATGGTGGTGGGGTCATCGGGCTCGTCTAGGACGTTACGCGGGCGACGAACCCGAGAAATCTTGGAGGGTCTGTATCGGGCGGCCGATACGATCAGGGGGTTAGTGTGGGTATCAGCAGAGGTGAAGTAACGCACTGACATGCGTTTCAACACTTGCTTTATGGTCGGGAGTTTGAGGTCTACGTGGAGATGCTCATTCCTACAGAACCAGGGCGCGCCCGTGGCCTTTCGGAGAAAACGGTTCTGAATGACTTGCATCCTATGGATCTGATTGGGACTGGCATGAGCAAACACCGGACAGGCGTACGTCATGATAGGACGTATGCATGTCGTGTAGATTCGGATTTTACATCTAAGGGAGAGCTTACTGTGTTTATTCAGCAAGGCGTGGAGCCTACCGAGAGCGAAAGCGGCTCGCGAGCGAACCGACTTTATGTGCTCACTGAAGTTAAGGAACTGGTCGAGGATCACACCTAAGTATTTGGCTCGCTTCTCCCAAGGGATTGGCTTGCCGAACATAGTGATCGGGCGGGGGGGGGGGGGGGGGGGGGTGAAGTGTCTGTGTTGGCGAGCCCTGCGAAACAGGACTGCTTGACTTTTGTCGGGATTTACCTCAATCCTCCATTTCCTAAACCAATCGCCTAGTGCGTTGGCTGAGGTCTGGAGGGTATGAGCGATGCTATCGGGATTATGTCCCGAGTAATAGGCCGTGTCGTCGGCAAATAGGGATAACTCTACTGGGGGCTTTTTGGGGATATCGCTAGTGAATAGCGTGAAGAGTGGGGGGGAGAGCACGGCGCCCTGAGGGACGCCGGCTCTGATAGGGCGGGGAGTGGAGAGCGCTCCTTCGATACGATATCTGAAGGAGCGGTTCGACAGAAAGTCTCGAATGATGAGCACGAGACGGTCCGGCACACCTAGTTGGTAAAGTTTATAAATTAAGCCATTGTGCCAGACTTTGTCGAAAGCCTTCGCTATATCAAAGAATAGGGCCCCCGTCACCAGACCGCGTTGAAAACGGCCGCTAATGTGCTCTACGATGCGGTGGGCTTGGTGGACACTGGAATGATGGGCTCTAAAGCCAAACTGCTCGTTAGGGATTAGGCTCTTTGCCTCGACAAAGTCCTTGAGCCGATTTAGAATAATCCGCTCGTAGACCTTGCCGAGGGCGCTGAGCAGACTCAATGCATTTCAGTTTACACGAAACTTAAGCCAAAAAAAATAATTGATCACTAAAATAGACAGTTTACGTAATGACTGTGTGACATGAAAAGTGATTGACTTTGTAAGAAATACGTCCAACGCGGGTAGTCTAGATAATTTATTTGAGATAAAAATTCGACTCTGTATTGAAATCAATTTTATCAGTCGTCAAAGCGTTGAATATGGCAGTCATACCTATCTTTCAGTAAAACACAGGGGATATTATTTTATCCACATCAAAGGGCGACATAGTACAGGTTGAAAAGATAAACAGAATAAAACTATTACTGAAATGTGGTGTGTAATATAATCGATACGTCGTAAGCGCGAGCTCGCTTGATTTATGATACGAAACAAGTGCACTAGGGATGTTACCCAATACTATCGATAGACATGTTTTTGTTTTGTTCAATAACATGGCAAACGTGTGTTTGGCTCATCGAATTATCTGTAATACGACAGATGTAATACATTTACAATTACAAGACTAGCTTCGCTCGTATTAGCTTTTTGGGTTTATCAACAAATAAGAGTAATAACTTGTTTTTTACAAATCTTTCCTATTTTTTAATTGCTTAGTGTAGATCATGAATCCCATAAAAAGACAATAGGCCTGATTTACTGATGGGACATTATACAAGATTATTTATTACAAAACGCAGCCGAAAACTTTTTAAAACAAAGACGCCTAATAAACACAGAATTTTTCAGTTTCGAACTTGAATTCTCTAACAAAACTTATTTCGTCATACGTTCAGCCGTTCAAAAGTTTTACCGTATCAACATATTATGTCGGCCAACACTAGTGTGACATGTGGCTCTTAATAATTATAACTGGAGTTGTACGCGCCTAAAAACTAGTGAACCGACAAAAAATCTAAAATAACTGTAGTTTTTAATCCCTATCTGGTTACTGAACTTTGAGAAAAAAAAACCTTTTTTGTACACATGTCTACGAATGGGTTAAAATTAAGATGAGCGCGTTTTTTTTTTTACAAAAAGATGTCATTTCAATTCGAAATGGAAACTTAGGGGTTAATTTAGTATTTTTCGGGTTTTTAGTGTTATTTCGTCTTCTTTTTTTTTTGTTAAAGGGATGAGTAATGACGTTGCATGTGGCTATGATTTGGTGTCGTCACTCGAAACACGTGAGAATCTTTTTTTTTTTCAGGTTGCGTCAGTTTTGTTTATAGATTTCCTACTTAGAATGGAAATGTTTTGAGCGTGAGTCTGTAGATGCTATTTAGAAACTGCGTTGTTTTTATGACAGTGTTCTAAGAAATGATATCATACCAGCATCTGTCAGTGGCTTCGTCTTGCATGCTTAGGAGTCGAAAAATCTATGAATGTCTTACCTGTGCCAGGTGAAGATATGGAAAGGTTTTTTTTTATTGAAAATTAATTCACGTTTGACCACTATCTCACCTGATGGTAAGTGATGATGTAATCGAAGATGGAGCACACTTACCTAAAAGTAACCTATTCACTTTGGACTTAAAGACTCCTTGGTTGTAGCTGTCGGGAAACACAGACTCCGGCAGGGAATTCCACTCCTTAGCCGTCCGCACAATTAAGGTATTCCCAAAACGTTTTGTGCGTATGGGTGGGACGTCCAGCATGTAACGACGGCGCTTCGCCGTTTGTCTCGTAGTCCGATGATGGAACGGGCTTGGCGGAATTAGATTGTGTAATTCCATCGCACACTCCCCTAAATGTAACCGAGAAAACCGATCGGCTTACAACTCGTCGTCGGTGTTCAAGGCTCTGGAGCTTTGACTCGACTAGTGCATAGTTGCCAATGAGTCTCTTGGCCCACTTCTCGATAGACTCAAGCGCGTCCAGTTGGTATTTCGCAGATCCATCCCAAAGATGAGAGCAGTATTCCATACACGACCGAACCTGGGCTTGATACAAATTGAGCAGCTGTTCCGGTGTGAAGTACCGTCTCACCTTGGCTAGGATTCCCAACTTTTTTGATACTAACTGAGCCTTAGCCTCGATATACGGGCCAAAATTGAGTGTGGAAGTTAAAGTCACCCCAAAAAGCTCAATATGATCGGTTATCGGCACGGTTACACCACGGAAAGTAGGAGCAGGTTCGAATTGGCTCCTTTTTGCGGAGAAGAGACACGCCTGGGTAAACTTGACCAGGTTGACATCACCCCATTCGGAGACAGCCTTCAAGGTCAAGTTCAAGCACCCAACCATATCCTCACGGAGAAACTGGATCTGTGACCCACTAGCTCGCGCGCTGGACACATATCTCTCAGAAACTTACCAATAGACAAACCGACTAGCTTGACGAGATTGGAATATATGTATTATCTGAAGTAAACCTGGGTCGCGTTGGTTGGATAGAACGTTAGACAGGTTAAGCTGGCACTATCTGGAGTAGGGCTGCACCTCAGGGGTTATTTATACAAAACCCTTGATGTGACGTAAAGAAAATTAACCAATGAACGGAAATATTTAATATTCTACATCTTTGCTATGTGTTTGGCATTGGGACGCAGTCCTAGACAATGGTCTGATCAGGTGTCCGAAGATGCCAATACCCCCGGCTCTCCATCAAGCTGAAGACCGTAGTACATGGAGAAAAAAGTCTTTTGCAATACTTCCGTTGAAGCCACGATTCTTAGCTCTGAGGAACCAACTTAAGTAGGAGAAGGTCGTTTATCTTTACGTTCAACGTTTTGGGAATACTTTCATTGCGCGTACAGCTAAAGAGTGGAATTCCCTGCTGGAGACGGTGTTTCCAGATAGCAATCCCTGGGGGTTTTTAAGTCTGGAGTGAATAGGTCACTTCTAGGTAAGCGTGCTTCATCTACGATCACATCATCGCTTTATCAAGGTGAGATGGTGGTGAAACGCCAGCCTACAAACAATAAAAAAAATCTTTGGAAATATAAACCGTTACATTTTATTTTTGTAATATTAGCTCGACCGACGTTATTTTTCTTATCTTTTCAACGTTTTCTGTATGAATAGGAAGTTTGTTAAATAATTAGTATAAGGGTCGGTACAGCCATTCTACGTCGCTGCAGAATGATAACCTCGTATGTCCAGAAATCCAAACGTAGCAGGAAACGAAAAAAACGTTTAATTTTGTCAATGTTTAAAATATTTTTATGTGCTTTTGTCTCATGTTTTGAATGATAAAAAGGACTTATTTATGTTATTAACCAATGCGTTACTTTAATGGATTATGCCAGAGAAATGATATAAGAGGTTTTCTGTTCTTATATCTACGTAGTTTTTGTTTAAACGCCCATCTATAGATAAGAGGTTTTCGTTTTACTCCATAGATGGCACTTGTAGTAATATACTGGGTTCACAGTTTCACCGTATTATAAAATACGTGGTTTCCATACGATTTCCACAAAAAAAGGAAAAAAAAAATGTTTTTTTGACATACGAGGTTTTCATTCTACAGCGACGTCTAGAGCTTTAGTGACTAACTATCTGAGAGGTATGCGCATAGGTACTATTCTCTCAGTTAGTTAGTCACTAAAGCTTATATTCTTATTCTTGCCTAATTCTTACCTCCATACCATACGTATGGTATGAAAGGTAAGAATGGATAAGACTGAGAGTCCATACTTAAGAAAACTATTGTAACTATATATTCTTCCGGGGTTGCGGGTATGTCCTATTGAGATACTTCGGCCTCGGAACGCAAGGGTAACTGAACAAGTAGTGTGGGTTTTTGGTCAGTCAAAATCTGACACTCCTTTCCGCTTCTCAACCAGAAAAAAAAGTTATCTATCCTTGGTTGTGTTGGTGTTGTGTGTGGTTTTGAAAAGAATGTATTACTGTACAATTAAGTGATTTTTTTTTTTTTTATTAAAAATAGTTTCGCGTTTGACCACCATCTCACCTGATGGTAAGTGATGATGTGGTCGAAGATGGAGCACGCTTACCTAAAAGTAACCTATTGATTACTTGAAGTAAGGGTCCCTATATTATCCCCGTTCACCTAGATGGTGAACCGAGGTGAAGCATTAGTTCAGCTTCGTATGGGTTGGCGTGTACTTATGTAGATAAAGTTTTATCAATTTGGTAATGAACTATGGAAGGTATTTGAGCAAGCATATTTTAGATGAAATGTTGATAGCTGCACAGTGATGGCTTGCTGGGAATATATTTGAAATGGGAACGAAAAGGCACTCAAATCAATTTAAGAAATTTTTTAAATGGTTTGGGACGTCTGCTTGCCTGTCGGTCTTATACATTTATTGTGCGCAGAGCTTAGGTGTGGTAGGTACTCTCTGCTGACTTCTGTGTTCCCCATCACATAGGACCCGTCAGCCTATGAAGCAAGAGTGAACAGGTAGCTCTAGGCTCGCTCGTTCCAACGTACACTTCATCTATCGCTTACCATCACTGGAACTTACCGGATAGAGTGGAAACCGGTGTCAATTCTATTAAAACTAAAACAGTATTTACTCGAACATCAAGAACAATATGTGAATATTAAAATAAATTCATCTGCGATTTGAGTACCGACTGCCGTCTCCGTGTTTTGAAACATGCTGGTCATTATTTAATTATTCAATTTTAGTAATTTCTACAATTTTAATTATTAATATTCCGATTTAATTTAATTTTAATTTATTGATTATATTGATATTAATATATATGCATATTATTAACGCATAATTCAATTTTTTATCGTTCAAGCGGTGTTAACTAAAATGCTTACGCGTGTGTATTGCACGTTCGAGCGTGTGGCATCCGTGGGCTGCGGCTGAAAATCAGCGTTAGGCAGTAATATTTAGGATTGCCACCTGACATTATGCTGAGCTGAGGCCCTTTTGGCACAACGATGTTTTTTTTTTATTTTTAATGTTGTCTATTATGTGTTTTCTTTGTGCCAATAAACGCAATTTTCTTTCTTTCTATCCCGTTAAGTTCCAGAGTTTTTCATGGAGCAATTGCCTATTTGATCTCTACAAGCCATTGACTTAGTAACATGGCTACAAGCCTTGGCCAGACCGCTATCAGATTGTCAAAAATGTACAAATGACAACTGGAACCGACGGCTGAACGTGTTTAAGGAGTCAATGAGTAGTCTCCGTACGTAAAGGATGTTGATTCTAATGCAGAAGAGTAAGAACAATCAAAATGTGCGTATAAAAGAACAAATAAGCCTTTAGCATTGAGAGATGTCCAGTCTCAACATGATGCGTTTATCAGCACCATTCTTCTCAACAGTGAGTATACCAACAAATCATTTTCTGACGATAACCAAAGAATAAGCTTCAATAAACCCGATGTTATTAACCATACCCTTTTACCATTAATTATAATTTATCTAACCAAAGTTACATAAACAAATGCCCGACTTATCTACGGAGTTTTCAAAGAGAGCTTATTTATATAAAAAATGGTGTTGTCTTTTTGTCCGCGCGCCGAAACGGGCGTGTGGCACAATTACTACTAAGTGTAAGTATTGTGTTTATTTCTGTTAGGCCACATGTGCGCGTGCTTACTCTTGTACCTATCGCCGGGGCTACCAACCCTCGGGTCGCATCGCCAACATTCTCTTACACTCATCCCTGAACACAGAACTTGTTATTCGCATGAATGGAGGATGATATTTATCATCTGGATTATATATAGGCTTTGTTTAGAAATCGACACGACTTCAACAATAATAACCTAACTTGACGAATTGTCACATTTTGCATCGAGGTTCGAACAGGCGATAGATTAACTCTTTTTATGGGGAGTTTTTGCAGCACTTCTTTTTTCCAGCTAAAACGATTTAAAAATCTAGCACTTATGGCTTACGCGTGACTAGGATGAATGTTCTGAAGATGTACCGCGGCCCCGGAGCGTAAGGTCAACGGAAGGAACAGGGTGGCTTTTTAATCAGTAGTAGTTTGTCACTCCCTTCTGCTCCATCTAAATCAGGAAAAGTTATTTGATGATTGTACCCAAAAAAGGCTTATATTAGGTTAATGATAGGTTAAAGATATTTATTTTTCTCAAAAGAATTACATCCTATCCTATCTATAAGAATTACATAGGCTATTTTTTATCCCGGAATTCCCACGGGATCGGGATTTATGCGGGAAAAACCTCCCACGTGAAGGAAGTCGCGGGCAAAAGCTAGTGTTAACATAAAGAGAAAATATTACTTGGGTTTTGAAATGTTATTTGCCAGTCAACGTAATGTTGAAACTAACATTTCAAATAATGCTTTGACTTAAAGCATATTCGTACATATAATATGCATGTAACTCATTAATGTTCTATTTGGAAATGAAATGAGTAAACTTTTATTTATTGGCCACAATAAAAAGGCAGGGCTTTTAAGAAGCTCGTTATAATTTCTTCACTCACTTTCTACTCGTTCTCAGAGGCTCCATGCATTTATTTCACGTCGAAAAACAAGGGCCGAACGCGTTATCAGATCTGAACTAAATTTCATAAGATTAAATGTATAAAAAATAAAAATAAGCTGAATTTGAAATCTCGCGGGCCGCAGTTGATTACTCCAGATGCGCACGAGTGTGTTAATTTGGTGTACCACCGCGATGATCAATGGTACTCAACTTTATCGATGCTACTTTCTCTAAAAATAACTAATTTCAAATATATATCAAGTATTCCTCCATAAAAAAAACTAACTGGAAAGAACTTATATTTTTATTTAAAATTCTGAATACAAAACTCTAAATCTGTCCACAGTCCACTAGTAAAGTGCCTAAGAGACTGGCGGGATTGCCATGTTGTATGGCAATGCTTAATCTCTGTCCAAGGTAAAAGCCAGCCCTATATTGTCAATTAATTTATACCTTAAATGAATCGATGTATTAGCAACCAGTGTATGAATAAGTTTTTGCGGTTACCCATGATACAAATTCTAATTAAAATGAATAAAAAGCGTAATTAAATCTATATGTAAGACTGGACTACAATGACAACTGGAACTAACAGCTTAAAGGTTGTCTGAAATTATCGCTTTTAGCGATAAAACCGCCCTTTGTATTACCCATTTTAGTTGTTTAGTTCTTATTTGATTCTGTTATGGTATTATATATGTTCGCGGATGCGCATACGGATGATTATTATGTGATCATGCGCAAGAAAGTCGCATCTATAATACGCAGAGTGAGAGGAAGCAACAATAGCGTTCTGAAAGTTTTTGCGGAAAGACTAGATGGGCCTACAATGGAAAGGTTTATCAAGCTACACGTTAGACATGGGGCTTGATAAACCTTCCTCTGATTGTGATTGTGAGTATTTTTTTTTTTTTTTTGTTACGTCCTTTATATTTGTCTGTGTATGCCTGTTTCTTACTAACCTAGTTATTAAGTAAATTGTTTGACTAATACTATGGGCCTTAGAAGCCTGAAAATAAAAGATTTTTATTTTTATTTATTATTTATTATAAAGTAAAGAGTACGTAGGATAAAGTGATTTTCGAGGTGGTATGATACGACAAAATTGCAAGCATAGCGTATCCTGTGGTCAACTTAGAATTTGTTATTTAATTTTAAATTATTAATAAAAGTAAACAATAAAGCTTCGTACTTCAAGAAACAGATCTAGAAACACTGCAGTGTATTAGCCAAGTTTAGCCCAGCCATATTATAAAAATAATTAAACAATAGTTTCTACAAGAACACTTTGAGAGTCACTGTCGTGCAACAAGTGTAAGCATTTCTTAAAGATCTTGTGTCCTAGATAAAGCTAACGTGACGCGGTGTAAACATATAATAATTAATGAACATTTGGTCATATTTTCTTGTAGATACAGTTATTACTTTAAGTAATTAGTAATGCTATTAGTATATAGGTCATGGACTTTAAAACAATTCCTTATAGACTAATTAATAATGGAAATATGTTTCGGAAAAGTTTTCTTATAAATGTGTAAGTTTTAATCTTCTTATCGCAGGCGGAGGAGCAAGAATTCCTTTTTTATTTTGACGGTAAGCAGTGGTGGGCCGGTGGTTTGAAATACGACTTACGAGTTGTATGTCGTAGCTTCAAACCCATGCAGCCACATTATTTTGTGTAGTTTATATCCGCACCTTAAGGAATTAAATAAAAAAAAGTTATTTAAAAAATCTGAAAAACCCGACTGCTCAACTGAAATGCAAGAAACAAGCAAATTTTTATTTTAAAAAGTGACAAGCAGGCGGGACCCAATTGAACGAATTTTTATTTAAATTTGACGGGTCCGCCTGCTTGTCACTTTTTAAAATAAAAATTTGCTTGTTTCTTGCATTTCAGTTGAGCAGTCGGGCTTTTAGATTTTATAAATAACTTTTTTTTCAACTTTTCAGTTAAAATATTATCATTTTTTTAATTTTCCCGGTCATGTCACCCATGTCACACATTGGCACCCCACCGGATTAACACGTTCGCGTGAGTAACCTCATTTCTGAAAATTGGTACTGTGGCGCACCTTTTTCCCATACAAAGTTAAGCAACGTCTAAAGACGTCCCGCCGTAATACGTACGTCTTAGAACTGTGTTATGTGGCGCAACGTTATTTCACGTTATTATTACGCTATTTTCACTGAACGAGTATCTACGACTATGTCTCTTCATGGGTCTATTTTTATTGCATAGAGCCTCACCATATTTATTTGTATGTTCGATAAGTTGCCTAACAATATGAGATGGTTATAATTGTTTGCATACATCGAGAAGAAATCGAAGTATTTTGATCAATATGAAACTGGACGCCTGTTGATGTAGAATCGAAATTGAATTCTGGGATATCTAATTTTGTGGGTTTCCAATTTACAGTTGTAGGTGGTGTAACGGGCCTGTTATGTCTCTCCTGTACATTTCTTGGTCCTGGTTCTGGATTTTGCATAGGTATATTTGAGCTTTAATCAGACTCCTGTTGCTGTTCGACCGTTACGATTACGCAATGGAGCTGTACTTACGGGTTGAGATCTATTAGGAGAACGATTACGACGACATAACCTAGTTCTATTTACAGGACTAATGCTATCACTACTAATTTCATCATTACAAGGATTATAGTCTCCATCAGATCCATACTGACCATTATCACTCTAAATGGATCTGGTATCGTGCTTCCCGACGACGACGCTTCGAAAAATTTCATGATACGTTCTTCTTCCTTATCCATCTATAACAATGCAATATTATAACTTTACTAAAGCAAATAGCAATGTAACTATATGTTACGTTATTATAAAAACCATAACACCTTTATTTTATGATTATTACTATGTTCTCACTGTTCAAAATAAGCAAATACAAAAAAGCACAGAAAAACCATTACGAACTTCTCTTTTGAAATTATATCAAATTCATGTTAGTTATGACATTGTTTGTTACTCAAAAACAAACGGAGGCTTATTCCAAGTAAGTGTAATATAGAAATTTATAATATTTACTAGCCTTTCATGATAAAATATTACGTAATCCAGATAAGTTGCACGGCGTTCACAATAAACACACGTTAGGTCGTCTCACCGCGCGCAGATCAATTGGCAGTGGGAATAGCGGTACAAGGGAGGACGTCATAAGACGTTGCGAGTTTGTGCGCGCTACCTTTGGATGTGTGCTTCAAAAACTAGAAAGATGATTTTTTTTAGGGCATGCGGCTGTCTATGCTATAAAAATCGAATGTGTTGCGGCGTTAAGTAGATGCGCCATAGGAATTTGCCCATAAAATAGTCGTCCAAAGACGTTCCGTCTAAATAAATATGACAATCTAGAGGCCGTCATATGACGTTGCGCCATTTCATAATCATATCAGCACGACGTTATAAGACGTTGCTCACGCGAACGTGTTAAGAAAGTGAAAGAGCTCTAAGTCCATGTTTTTAAACTTTCTCTTTGTATTATTTTTGCTAGTATTACACTAATGATAAATACGATATACCTTTTTGAAATTCTTGCAATAAGTCCTTTAATTTGATACCCATATTGTGGTATTCGAAACAAAACATTTTTTTTTTCACTATGTATAATGGCTTCGCACAGCCGCCATGCTTGATTTTTTAAAATGTCACCTATCTAAGAACACTTGGGCTGCTAAGACGAATCTAACGATACCTCAAGTATGTAAATCCGTTCAGCGGTTCTGGAGATATAAGGTAATAAAGAATATTACAAACATACATACATACATACAAGATACGCGCGAAAACATAACCCTTCCTTTGCAGTCGGGTAATTATTTAAGAAATAACTTAAAAACATTCTTATAAAAAAATGCTATTATAATATTTCCGAGTTTCTTACTGATAAAGATTTGCTACAAGGTTCTATTGTTTTGTTTTAAGTTATATTTTTTTATAATTACGTTTTCTTTTTGTTTTTATTATAATCCATATCCATACTAATATTATAAATGCGAAAGTAACTCTGTCTGTCTGTCTTGTTACCTTTTCACGCCTAAACCACTGAACCGACTGAGCTGAAATTTGGCATGGGAATAGCTTAGGACCCTGGGAAGGACATAGGATAGTTTTCGTCGGGAAAAACCTCCCACGCGAACGAAGTCGCGGGCAAAAGCTAGTTACTTATAATCGTTTAGATGATTGAGTGATTTGATGTATACTTTCTTTTGATTTTGTGTAATTTTATGTTTAGCTCTATAGAATAATTAATTAATTTAGTTCTAGGAAATTCATTTCCTTATATAACTTTTCAATAGTGTCTCAAATATTTGCACACCAGTTCCCTGGTAGAATATGATGGACTCTTTAATGTATACTTATCAACTTTCTGTACTCGTATTCATGCAAATCTATACTATAATATTATTAATATTATAAAGCGGAAAAGTTTGTTAGTTTGTTTGTTTGTTTGTTTGCTTGAACGCGCTAATCTTCGAAAGTACTGGGTGGATTTGGATGAAATTTGGTATGGAAGTAGCTTGAAGCTTGAGGAAGGTTATAGGCTACTTTTTACCCGACTGCAAAAAAGGAGAGTTATGTTTTTACCGTGATAGAATCCACGGGAGCGAAGCCCCGCGAGAGTACTAGTAAATAATATTTTATTCTCTCAAAGAGGTGAAGGAAAACATTGCTAGGAAATCGGCATGTACTAGGATCAAAAATTTTAATCGGCGCGCGTAGCTAGAGCTGCCATACGAACAAAATTTTCCGGACATATCCGGTAATATAGGTCTTTGTCCAGAATGCGGAGGGAATCCTAAATCGTCCGGAATTTCTACAATTTAATGAAAGAGTGAAACATAATAAAATTTATATATATATAGTCAGTGGCCCTGACTGCTATGCGCAAGGTCGTGGGTTCGATTCCCACCTAGGACAAATGTTTGTGTGATGAGCACGGTCATTTGTTCTTTGTCTGGGTGTAATTTATCTATAATATGTATGTATTTAGAAATATATATGTATGTTTATCAGTTGTCTAGTACCCATACCACAAGCTCTGCTTAGTTTGGGACTAGATGGCGTTGTGTGAAAAAAGTTGTGGAATATAATATTATTATTTCAAAATTTAAGAAAGTCAGGAATTTTCATGAAATGTCCCGGAATTTACTCCGGATTTTCGATTTTTTGATCTGGCAACTCTTCGCGTAGCGGACTGCCCTTTTCCCTCTCATAAAGTGGAGCACATATCCTAGCAGTGAGAACATTATAGGTTGGTTCTGTTATGTTATTTTTGCTACAAACTATTTCACTTTGATTGACTAAAGTCCCTGTGGTTCACGGAGAAAAAAAATCCATCGGTCCAAGTGTCTGACCACCTGTGACACCTACCGTAGATCCTGTCTATATCATACCCAGATGTATACTAAAATCTGTAAATCATAGCCAAAGTAGTGTGAGAGCAGTCAGCCCTTCAGTTGCGGAGGTCAAATGAGAATGAATATGTTTCTTTTTAGAAAGGCGTTATAATCTTGGCTTATCTAAATATTGAGCAAATAACCTATCTATTTATTTATTCACACTTTATGCACATACGTACAAAGGCGGACTTAATGCCGTAGGCATTCTCTATCAATCAACCATGAGTGGTGAAGAGATAGAGTGGGAGGTGCAATATGAACGTGTGAAGTAAAATTATAAAACAAAATATATATATCGCACGCTTAATCCAATACTATCACTATCCAAAATTTTGCCAAATCGACTTTTTAATGCCCTCTGTTGGGAAACGTAGAACTACGCGTAATCGCGCTTATACTAGTCTAAAAGTAACAGAAATAACCGCTATACGGGCAGTATTCCGCTTCGTCACTAAACAAAAATGTTCAATTCTCATTCCATTTTTTGCCTCTCCTGAAAAGTTGACTTTTTGGGATAGTGACAGTATTGGATTAAGCGTGCGATATAATAATAGTAATAACACAAAAACCCTAGTATCATTAAAGTTCATAATGTTGTGCTGACGCTTCTGCTGCTGCTACGAAAACCTTAAGCGGCTTGAATATGGTAAGTTATCTGTAGTAACCTGAGGAGCTCGTGGCTAAATAATTACAGCAGCACGGGTCGATATACAAGGTTAAGCAACGCTTGCCGGGGCCCGTCTGTGGATGGGTGCCCATCGTAATATATCGAGATTCCTGCGTACCTCGGAAAACACGTTAAGAAGTTGGTCCCAGCTGTCATTTGAACATTTTTGACAATCTTTACAGGTAGACAAAAAAAAGGAAGACAGATATTTGACACTAATCTTGCCAAGGGGTTGCCAGACCAGTGTTAAATTTTCTGACTTTTATCATGTTACGCATGACACTGGGTTGGGAGGTTAGATATGCAGTGACACTATGTAAAACACACAGTCTAATTCCGCCAAGCCCGTTCCATCATCGGACTACGAGACAAGCGGCGAAGCACCATCGTTACATGGTGGACATCCCACCCATACGGACAAAACCTTTTGGGAATACCTTCATTGTGCGTACGTCTAAGGAGTGGAATTCCCTGCCGGAGTCTGTGTTTCCCGATAGCTATAACCTAGGAGTCTTTAAGTCAAGAGTGAATAGGTTACTTTTAAGTAAGCGTGCTCCATCTTCGACCACATCATCACTTACCATCAGGTGACATGGTGGTCAAACGCGAACTTGTTTTTAATAAAAAAAAACATAAAGAAAACCCTAATACTCAGTTGGATATAGTTAGACTAGAAGCCGATTGCAACATAGTTGGGTAAGGCTTATCAGATGATGAAGATATCAGTGGTATCTATATTTTCAAGCAATTTGGGGTCGAAACTCACCGACCTTTGTGCTCACTGCCTTTTTAAAGAAATTTCGAAAAGCGAATTGAAGCTTTCCGTTACCCAAGTGCTGGGTATTACTTTGGCTAAAAGCTCTTGAGAACGTCACTAGCAGACAACTTGATTTTAATTTGCAGTTTAATATCAATAATTTATAAATGTATTTTAAAGCGTAATCTATTTCTTAAATGGTAGGCGTTTAAAATCAAATGCATTTAGATCTGCTTAGTAAGCTAAAGTCAATATGGAAAGGCTGGAATGCTTTTAATCAAGACAGGTGTGTAACATGTGCTTCCATGTCCCACCTGCTGGAGAATCCAAAATGCCCAAATACGAGCACCTTTGAAGACCTGATAAACAGCACTGAGCCGCGACTAACGTGGCTAAGAATTTAAAATTGTTAAGAAGCAAAAGAAGTAACATGTCCTAACAATCCAGTCAGGATTATACAAAAAAGACCTTCCATCTCAACACAAAAATAGAAGACACAGTAAAAGTCTTTCTCCAACAAATAATTATACAAAAAGCTAGTGATTATTGTAACAAATGGTTCATCTCGTACACGTGCACGACAACTGCAGCACAATAAAACGAGCGAAGCGCGCGCACTTATGTACACGCAACACGTTCTTTTTTTAAACGGTAGTATTCGAATTGATGATAAAACCGTTGCTTTTTTCAAATGAAATGAAGAGTTAGGTGTCTTGTTTTTATTTTTTAGTTGACAGCGTGAGTGGTTATTTTTTATTTTATTTATTTATTGTTTATAGGGTACAATATAGTTCTTATAATGTACTACGATGTCTTTCAAAACTATACTGACAGTTTGATTGTGGGATGTGTTTAGTTTAGGTTTTCTTATAAGATCTGTGACAATCGAAAAAAAAAACTACTAAAAAGAAATTTTAGTAGTTTTTGGCAACTGAGCCTTTGTCGACTATTATGCCAGCGTCAGTAGTAAGCAAATCTGACTTACCAGGTTTTTGACAAGGTCAGTTGCCAAAACCAATTTATGCAGTTGCGGTGGATAGATAGGTCGTTCCATTTTGTAATGGGCACCTCAGAAGGGAGTCGCAGAAATCAAACGCAACTTAGCCAACTATAATTATTTAATACATATTAACTTCACAATCACTGTACAAACAAAATAGGTATTCGGCACTAACCTTAGTCTCTTAGACTCATAAAATTTTAAGTTTTAAACAAAGAAAGAGTTAAACAAACGCGCAAATAGTTCCCAATGAATCATATTTTTTATGACATTATTTTGAATCCAAAGAATTTTTCAAAAACATCTCTATGAGTAAACAATTACTATTTTCTGTACAACATGTATCGTAATTAACGCACACCCTTAAACACACCAATCAGAAAATTATGTTATTATCATAATTTATACACTGAATTTGTAGTTTTACTTGTTTAAACAGTTTTTTTAAGACTAACTTAATTTAAATGAGTTTCATTTTCCTGTAATGTGTACTGAATTACGGAATTTATATACTTAAATATGCATTAAAAAAAAAAGGTAAGACTTTAATTTACCGTCCCTAGTTAGTTTGTTTTTACTATACAGCGAAAGTGTAAGTCGTAATTTACGTAGATTTAATTGCTTTGGGATAAAAATTATCGATATTAAAAACGATAAAAATCGATTCAGTTAACGATTCTGAACAAACCAATTTCAGGATGTGCATTAATTATGTTACTAGTTGTATAAATGTAGATTTTCATATCTGTATCTCAAATGAATCTGTCTTGTCAAAATGAGGATTTTGATGTTTTTAAATAGTATAAATGTGTCGCTTAACTTCAAACTCGGATAAATCCAATTCTGAACATTTTTAAGATTTTGGTATCAAAAAAAAGGAAAAAAAAATATGTTTTTAAACAATTTTATCAGTTGTTTATAAATCCGCATGGTTCATGAGAAATAAACCGTTAAAATCATAATATTTTATCTAAATCAGATAGATCCATGAGACAGTTTTTTTCAAATGTAGTTAAGTCCATGAAAGCCAATCAGCCAATTGCATTTGTTCAACATGGCCGTCAGTCGACGTAAACATTGCGATAGTAGCACAGTACCCTCCTGCATTATTATTGTTTCTTTTTGTTATTTAGCCAATTCCCATGGATAATTCTATTTAAATTGTGTCACCAAGCAAAGCCCGCAAGCGGCCTAATATAAAATTTCGCCGTAAGAAAGAGGAAAGAGCGAAAATTCGGTAGTTTTGAAATACCTATACTTAAGCGTCGTTTGGAATCCCGGGTTAGCATTAGTGTTGTGCTAACTATTATCGATTATTATTATTTTGTTGTTGTAGGTACTGTTACCGAATAATTTGGACATAATAAGTATGTAAGGATATAATATTCAGTACATATTAGAACTGTCCGGTCAGATTTGTGTAGGTATACAGGATCAAAATTTGATCAAATTCAGGTTCATGAAGCAAAACTAATTGTAGTTCGTAAACGCACTTTGACCAAGACTGGGCATCGTTGGTGGAATTAAAACATTATAAAAAAGTGCTTAACAGTGAAAATGTGATAGGGCGACCAATGCACAAAGAAGAAACTGAAGAAACTGACTCAGAAGAAATATTGAATTTTGTTTAAAATTATTTAAATCAGTTACCTCTTATTTTTGTAAAATAAAACTAGATTTCCTTATTTTGTTTGTTTTATTTTTAGTTTTATTCAGTTAGCTAACAAAATTTGACTATCGATGGTATACCATGATTTCGCCATCACCACATCCCTCCCAACTAGCACAAATGGGCTGCATTAGGGCTTTAGAGCGTATCCGATTATTACTTATGGTAATAGACGTAAGCGCTAGAGCGTCTACTACAGACTTAAAGCAGCCGCTGTAGCGCTATTTGGGCGCCATTTTATGCAACCTAAAGTTCCATTTAACCTGCACAACGGTTGCATAAAGGTTCCTTAATAGCTATAACGATTTATTAACGCTATACTAAAGCTCTCATAGCGCTACTTTTGAATGATTTTGAACTACTTTGAACGAATGAATTGATTATAGTTCTTTATTCTATATCTTCAGTTGACATTATTTGTAATAGTTTGGTAAAGTGTTTTCGTCGCCATCATGAAAATAAAACAAAAAGAAGTAAAAGTTTGTATTCTGTATTAGCAAGATATATAAAGATACTTAAAACGCTGTCCAGTTTACTGTAGATATTTATGATAATTTTTGAGTAATTTTAACGCGCTTTTATGATATTTAAAAAAATAACAAAAGATATGTGATATTTTTTATTTGTTATACAGAATACCTTTTATTTCCGTATTTTTACGTGTCGATAACTTACTATTTGCAAGTGGCCGATTGTTTACCGGTATATTTAATGCACATTTAACTAAAAAACCAATGTATATCAACTCAATTTTGCAAGTGAATTATAAGTTTTCTTAAAAAATCATGGCGTCATTGTAATGTAGCCATAACCTGCAGTTTGAGCTCTAATAACTCCCATTTGAGAATCATAGCGCTAATTTTCACCCTTCTAACGCTTCCAGTGATTTTTGTTACCCTAGTGCAACTCACAGCCACAAAAAGCTCCTATTTTCTTGTTTTTGAGGTTATAATATGTAGTTACGTACTTATTCGTTTAGCATCCATTTTTATTGTTTAGTGTTTAGTGTTTTTAAATGTGTTATAATAGTTACAAAAGCGGCTGTAAAATGGCGAATGGATTGAGCCTGCAAGGAATGACTATTGCTACTAAAGGCCTTAGTTACACTGATGATTTTTTTGTAACTATAGTATGCATAAGAGTTTCTATTATTTCTATAATGGAACTTCTAGTAGTATAATAGTGGTTACTATAACTATAACCTATAAAAGTTACAATGGAAACCTCTGTACAGCTGTGAGTGGCAGAATGACCTTCGTAACTCTCATATAAAGGTGTAAGTGGTAAATGAGTTCTACCGTGGACTACTGTGAAAGCTAGGGTGGTATTTGATTCAGCTTATAGCACCTTAAGTAACTTTTATAACTATAGACGTTTACGGATGCAGATATGCAACTCTGAACTGCTTTTTAAACCCTTAAAGCGCCATTTTACAGCCCAAAGTAATAAAATAGGCTGCTATTTCCACTAATGTGCTCGTTGGGCTAGTTCTGATCGTATATTTTCAAATCCAGATAACTCCAGATCTATTAAATCAAAATTCTATAAATCCACACTGAGTTTTTTCAAAGATATATAAATTGCGTTCCATTATATCAAATGAAGGTAAATCCAATCTAAATATTGCATTTTTTAAAGAATGAATGGGTTAAATACTGACTTTACTAAACAGGATCATTTTATTCAGTACCTGTTACCATAATGACAAAATACTGCAGTTTAATTCATGAAATTAAGACTATTATCACTTTTTTGTAAATATCTCTTAAGAGGCTAGAGTGGATTTATCCGAGTTTGAAGTTAAGCGACACAAATATGCATTATACATAGTTAGGTACAAAGTCTTTCACAGTAAGCCTTTTTGAAATGACGAGCTTTAAAATTAAACAGAACAAAATAGATTCGAAACTAATTGCCTGTAACACACGGATAGACAGACAGGACAGACAGGAAATATTTGTAAATTGGTCACTTTCGCATGTCATTTTTTGTTTAGTTTACCTAGATGAGGCCGGTGTTTCCTGACTATTCTGAGAAGAAACACCGAAACAAAGATGTTGACGTCTCTTTTAAAGTCCATAGAATTCGTACTGGTAAACCCAATTGTAAGCATTTAAGTTTATGTCTGTGCAATTCTTTTGAGGCAAGAAACACACAGTTTTGAGCAGACCTGAGCAGACAGCTCGAAGGAGGAGGATTAAAAACAAAAATATTTAACAAAAAAGAGAATTAGCAATATGGATAGAATTCACATTACTAGCAACCTTGTTAACAATCAATCAATCAATTTATACAGGGTTAATTGTAAAACACCGAAAACCTCTCAGGACTATGTTACTAACATCATAATTAACAACTTTTGTTCTATGACTTTTAAAAATTCGTCATATTTTAGTTCACTAGATTTTCATACAAAAATAAAGAAAATAAAAATTGAACGCCCTAAATGTTACGGAGTCTATGCGAAACAAAAGAAAGTGATAATAGTATAAATCGTTTTCTTTTGCTTCGCATAGACTTCGTAACATTTAGACTCTAGCTGTTCGACTCTCAGGGAGAAATTGGATTTCGCTAAAATGTATTTCATTATGTCCTCTGCGCTTGTAGAATAATGCAGACGGGACACGTAAATCAATTTTGTAGGTACGGCCGGACGCAGCAGTTGGTTTGGTTCGGCCAGCGCAGTGCCACACTGATTTTGACAAGCTGGCTTCCTCTTCCTCTTCACCACATTGACGAAGCCATCCTGGTCGCACTTGTCCTTCTCAAGACTCCGCTCTCTCGGACCTCCCTGGGTTAACCCCTCCAACTAAGCTAGGTTCACGGCAATAGTGTAATGGGAGAAGTTCGAACCCGTGATCTCTGTATCACAAGTCCGACACCTTGAGCTCTTCTGAAAATTCTCTGCAATGTTCAGAATGCTGCGTCAATAAGTTACCCCTTACGAATTGAAGCACGCAGTTGAGGCCATTACCCGTGCCTCATGTGGTAATGAAAATAAAATGGATTTATAAATGTAAGAATAGGTGTGTTTTCACGAATGAAAGCATCTTTTTTTTATATAATATTCCACAACTTTTTCACACAACGCCATCTAGTCCCAAACTAAGCAGTGCTTGTGATATGGATACTAGACAACTGATAAACATACATATATATTTCTAAATACATACATATTATAGATAAATTACACCCAGACAAAGAACAAATGGCCGTGCTCATCACACAAACATTTGTCCTAGGTGGGAATCGAACCCACGACCTTGCGCATAGCAGTCAGGACCACTGACCATTATACCAACGGGCCTGTCAAAATCTTGATTATTCATTATGTTATGGTTATATAATACTATTTTTATAAAATACTTTGGTTTGGTTGTAGAGGCTAGATAGGGCCATTCTCTCACAGTGAGAGAAGACCCATGACCTAACTGTGGGGACGTTATAGACTGACTCATCATCTGCCTAGACTTCTAGACTTTTCTAAAATACTTTGGGATCGGCTTCCAGCGCAACAGGATACAGCTGAATACTAGTGCTTTACATAGGGCGAATGCCTAACACGACTGTCAAAAATGTACATAATACAGCTGGAACGTTGGGCCTAACGTGATTTCCCAGGCACGGTGGAATCCTAAGATAATCACTCTTCAACACTCGTCCTAAGCAAGCGTCGGCCAAATGTTTTAATTTAATAAGATGAAATTTAGGTAATTGGGGGATATTGAGCACATCATCAGGGCGACCGCGGTGGGGTTGAGGGCGCGCGGGGTGAAGCAACGAAGAGCAAGCGCCCGGCCGGCACAACCACTGCGTCATCATCCGCCTTACTGAGCGCATTCTTGTAATTTCACCATCTAATTTTTCTGTTTAATGTATCTGCTTGTTGCTACCGTTTCTGTTAAAATACAGTCCAATATAATATTACTGGCGTTTTGATCCTAACACCACCATTAGGATATACCCCGTTCTTTTCTAGGGGATAAGAGGGACGAAGGGCGCCTGGATTTATTCAAGTTCAGAAGTGCAGAATTTCTGAGACTCTACTGTAGTACTGTGATGTGGTGTTTTACACCAATACCGAGTATATGTAGTCTGTTTTTGTAACATTATTACTGTGTTTTCGTTATCAAACATAACATTTGTGTTGTTGTTTGACTGTGCCTCTTTTTAGTTTTTTAAAACAAAATGTTATTAAACATAAAGATAAGATTACTTGTTACTACCTCTGCAATAAAAACGCCTATCTTTATCGTCTATCTACCGTTTTATTCTTCTGTTCTGTCCAACCGAGAGAAGACTGCATATTGTATCACCCTTTCTTTATTTAATTTGATTTCATCTCCTTTTTTGCGCCACCTCAAACCATTACTTTTTGTTATCGGTTTTTTTAAACAGATCTAGCAATCTGGATAGAATTCACATAACTAGCAATCTTGTTAACCCCTCCAACTAAGCTAAATATGCTTGTGTCTGGAGTGGGTTCACGGCAATAGTGTAATGGGTGGGGTTCGAACCCGTGATCTCTCGATCACAAGGCCGACACCTTAGCCATTTGGCTATTGTCACTTATACATAAGATAAGATTTACTGGGAAACTTAGCCTACATTTCAGGATAAGACAGAGGAATGTAGTATTTTTACCACACTAAAACCAGCCTGGTGGGCACCATCAAGCACACGGAGGGAACTTCCGGAGCTAGGTGACCTCCAGAGATCCCGGTGCAACGCCTGTTAGGGCTCCTCCCTGGGGGAGACTTTAAAAGGGTCTCCCTTATGCCCCACTGTGTACGAGAGGTACGTGATCACTGTGCCACTATCCCCCTAGTGCTCCCTAGAGTCACGTTCTCCTCCCATTTTTTTAGGTGGGCAAATCATCTAATGACCCCTCCTGCGCTGGGTAGAGCAGACAACGGAAGTCTGATAATCTGGTCAGACTTCTAGTGAATAAACCTACCCTGTTTCTGTCACAGAGAAGGGAAGGGAAGAGAGTTGTCTCTTCCTCACGCGTTCAGCCTCTTCCTTCGCTAGCTACTATAACTGCTTCGCAGAAGGAGGCGACTGCATCCCACTCTCCCTCGTCTGAATTAGCAGCCAGATGCGAGCAGACAACGCCGCTGGTCGCCTCCAACTCCACGCCTCCCTGGAGTCACCTTAAACCATTGCCTATCTACGAGTTCCTTTGCATGTTTACGTTAAAAACTTTCAAAATATTCTATCTCACATAAAAACACCATCCAAAATCAAGTTGTGTTAAAAGAAGGCAAAAAATGTTTGACGAGATCCGTTTCTTCGATGATTTTTAAAGCATCATGACCCATTTGCGTCAATTTTACAGGAGTCTCGTTTTTTTTTGGCACGTCATTTTACGAGTTAGGGGATTACAATTAATAAGAGGCGTCTGCTTGGGGTTTATGGGCAATTTTGGAAAGATATAATGTTTTAATGAGCCACTTTGTGTTTGAAATACAAATAAATTGTGTATGTTCATAATTATTGTGCGGCTTTGTTATTTTTTTGAAGAATGCTTATATATAATTGAAACTGATATATTCATATAGAATACGTGAATTTATATTAGACCACCTGGATATTAGTCTAATGGGTTGCTCGATATTTCCGTCCCATTACCTGTTAGTACCTACATATTTATTTATTAAAACCTTATGCAACACAAAAAGTAAAATGACGGACTTAATACCATAGGTATTCTCTACCAGGCAACCATGCGTGATGAAGAGATAACATAGCAGGTGCATAAAAAAATAAACTAAGTAGATAATATATTCAAAGAATGTTAAAGTTACTTAATAGTGACTTATAGACCGAAATATAACACCTCTATTTTTTTTTCTGTATCGATTACGTGTACTTGGCCCAGTTCAATTAACAGTTTTCCTCTTGTGTGCCTGTTCCTAGGTAAGGTGAGTTCAGCTCTCCTCATTAATCGGCACCAATTTCAACCAGAAAATCCAAGACCGAGCTTGGGATGTTGGGTCTGGGAGATATTTTTTCGTAGATACTGGTTCACCATCTAGAGTGGTTGTAGTAGTATTCTGGAAATTTTAAGGTGTTTTGCAGTCAATCTATAAATTCATAAAATACTCAGTTTTAAGAGTACTCAGTTTAAACCCCTAAGTTATTATACTTATCTTTATCTTCATTTGTTCATACATACTTGTTTTTTTTTCTTTTAGTAACGCAAGGAGGATTTCCTTGCGTATATTTCCTTGATATTTTTTTCTTTTTTTTTAGTCTTTTAATCATGCCAGACATCCTAATCAATATGTTACGGGTCTGTCAGTCTATACTGCTCACCTGTTAAGTGTTTAAAAGGATACATAGAATCCAAATCCACGTATCTTAATGTCCCAAATAAACACACAAATTCAAAGCAGTTTCATTATAATTATGTACTACCTATATTGGTAGGTACGAATAGGTTATCAACAAACAAGTAGGTAATCATTTTCAAAATAAAAATGTGTATCATGAACACAAAGTGTATAATCATTACGCAAAAATATGAACATAGGTACTTAGAAACATCTGGAATATTTTATGTTTATATGTTGCGGGTCCATTACACTATTGTGCCGTGAACCCACACCAGACACAAGCATATCGACGGTTAAAAGGAAATAGGGTATAAGCGACATTTTGGACTGGTATTGTTGAGAAAGCAGACTGTTTCTTGTGTTCTATTATCTTGTATACAACCACTGTGAAAAGTACCTAATCCTTCTTTTACTATAACACTTATTCAACTGTCTGATGTTTTAAAAATTGGCCAAGTGCGAGTCAGACTCGCCCATGAAGGGTTCCGTAGTAACTATAATAAATATAATTTAATATATTTATTCGAAAAAAAAACTTCAAAATTTCTTAATACTAGCTTATTTGCAATTTTTACAACTACGCCAAATAACTTTGTTTTTCATAGTGTTTGTATGAATTACAAAGTTATATTTGCGGTTTTAGAAAATATGCTGTATCTCAAAAACTGCTGACCCGATCTCGCTCAAACTAATTTTGGTTGAAAGATTACATAAGGTCTACAGCATATATTTTTTTTTTTAGATTTTTCACTCCATAATTATAGAAGTTAGAGGGGGGGGACACACATTTTATCACTTTAGAAGCGTATATCTTTTAAACGATTAACTTTATGAAAAAGTGGTTTTAGAAACCTCAATATCATTTTTAAAGACCTGTCTATAGATACCACAGACGCATAGGTTTCATGAAAAAAAAAATATTTTCAGTTTTAGTTCCATGTATGGGGAGCCCCCCTTTATTTTAAATATTTTTTATTTTTTTTTCATAAAGTCGGAAAGGGGTTCACAGAATACATCTACCTACCAAGTTTCACATGTATAGTCCTAACAGTTTAGAAATAAAATGGCTGTGACATACGGACGGACGGACAGACAGACAGACGGACAGACATGTCGAAACTATAAGGGTTCCGTTTTTTGCCATTCGGCTACGGAACACTAATAAAAAAATACATCAGTTTTTCTATCATTCTAAACTTTGAATGGCTCTCCTAATCATTTCTTTTTTTGTCGCTTTTAACTTATTTCCTTTTAACCGCCGATATGTAAAACACTAGAACTCAGCTGCATCCAGTTAGACTGATAGCCTATCCCGACATAGATATGAAAAGGCTAATCAAATGATGATGATATGTTTCTCAATGTATAGGTTTCTAAATAAATTTTGAGTAACCTCTAACCTGTAAATTTTCAAAACTGTTTTTAAACGTTGGCTATCGTGTATCATATCTAACGGCATACCCTTATCACGACCTTTAGCGTCTCTGATAGTCTTCTTACACAATAGTTAATAAAATTTTCAAAACGGTTGGTTGTTACCGAAGCGATTTCATAAGTACCTAATTGTTTGTGATCCGACTCGCTTTAAATATACTGATGGTTCATAGGACTGAGGCAGTGCACTTTAAGAGCTGAAAGTTTTTAAATTAAACATTTATTCCCTAAATTATTGTAACTGCAAGAAGACTCTCAAGGAAGCTCTTCAAAGTATGTCCTATGAAGACACAGAAAAGTTATTACTGGTACTAAAATAGAGATAGTTCGTATTTTATTTAAATGTAATTAAGATTAAGAATAAGAGACTAAGATTATTTTCATATTATTTACACCTTTATACATTACCTAAGATGACCATACACAGTTTATTGTATATAAATGTGATTATTTAAAAAAAAGAAACCTATTTTCGCCTGAAACACAGGATTACCTAGTTCAGGCACATGACATGTGTAAACTTAATGTAGATTTAAGCGAAATTGTATTTAATATTTACCTTAAGATTTTGAATTAACATTTTATTATTTATTTATTTAGCAATTTGCAATTGTTTTGAGTCTACTACTAAATTCTAAGATTATTATTCTGCCATCACACTGGTATTCCACCAGTGTGGTCCCTCAATTAATGGCGGGCTTGCTATAGCATCCTCACTAAAGACGGCCTGCCTATATCACCGTCATCTTTACCTCGTCTTAACTCACTGTCATGCTGGGTTGTGGTATTTTTATTATCCCATCAAAAAATTAAAGTTATTAAGGGGCGCATTTTTAGGAACTGTCTTGTGTAGGTAAATGAGATTCAAAAAGAGCTTTGGTTATTAATATTCAGTATCATAGTTTCAGCTATATAGAAAGATAGATATACCTACTCTTTATTATACACCATAACAGAATTAAATAAAGACTTAACAACTACAAGGGATGTAACAATGGGCGAATAGAAACGATATTTTTACAGACAACCAGCAAAACTACTCAACAAATAATGGTTCTGAATAATCAAGGCATTAAAACATTTCTTGTTTACCATAATTTTGAACTAGTTTATTTGACTCCTATAAGTCTGTCATAATATATACATATATTGCCTATAACATAATAAATAATGTTAACGTATTAATTATTCTGTGATATAAGACAGCCTACTGAACATTTTTATACCTTTTTTTTCCGGTTGGGAAAATCATCGAATGACTTTTCCCGCGCGGAAGGGAGTGTCAGACTTCTATTGACTGTAAACCCACCCCGTTCCGTTCCGGGGCCATGGTATCTAAAATTGAAATTGAAAAATATTTATTCGGACGAAGACACACACAACAACATACAATACAAAATTACAAACATTATAAAAAAGGATAAAAAAAATCGTTGAGCATGTCCACACCTAAAGGCACACCAACTCAGCATGTGCTGGGCGGAAGACACCCAGCGCTGGTTTTCAGTTCGCACCCAACACTGACACACGGACGAGGCCAAGTAAATTAAATAAATGTTAAAGAGTGTGTGTTGCATTCCCGCAACCTCGGAGGCAATGACCCTATGGGGCCCCGTCACTGGTGCTGACAACTCTAGGAGGCGCGCCTGGAATACGACGCACCGCCGACCCGGGCCTGGTCCTTACCGGAAGGTGAGCTAACTGTAAATATTCCTTGAGGTTTAGGTACAATGAAATAACTAAATCATATTTAATATAACATATAAAAAAACAAACAAATCAAACTCCTCCGAAACGGCTAGACCGATTTATTGCTTAATTATTGTGTATATTTGGTAGTACAGAACATAGGTCATACGCTAGTTTGTAGCTGAAAAATAATCTCTTACCGCGGGCGAAGCTGCGGGGCAGAAGCTGAGGTAGGCAGGAATGAGGATAGGTTGAGAAGTAGGTAAATTTCACATCGAGGAAAAATAAACTTTACGGTACAGCTTGTAATAAATAAATTTGTTCAACTATTTAATGTAGGTAACTCAGTTGACGATGAGCAGGGGTAGCTCACCGTCCTGTAAGGACCAGGTCCGAGTCGAAGGCGCGTCGTGTTCCACGCGCGCCTCAAAGCGCAGTCAGCACCATTGACGTGGTCCGAAAGGGCCATTGGGTCCGAAAGGGCCATTGGGTCCGAAAAGGCCATTGGGTCCGAAAGGGCCATTGCCTACCGGAGTTGTGGGAATATCCTAACGAGATTTCGCGGCTCCGGAACGTAGATAACTGAAACAAACAGATTGGGTTTTTAGTCAGTAGAAGTCTGACACTCACACTCCTATCCGCTCCACTTGGAGCGGGAGGACTCATTAGATGAATTTTACCAAAAAAGGGTATTTCAGTTGGAATGGTGGTTGTGTACTGGATAATCTTGATACTATCGTTTTAATATTTTTGGTAACTAAAAGATCGCATCCATTTACACATTGG
This sequence comes from Tholera decimalis, assembly GCA_943138885.2. Classification (NCBI taxonomy): domain Eukaryota; kingdom Metazoa; phylum Arthropoda; class Insecta; order Lepidoptera; family Noctuidae; genus Tholera; species Tholera decimalis. Next base: position 7,278,066 of record OW964577.2, on the reverse strand, counting down.
ACCATCTTCAGAAACTTATTTTTATTTTGTTTTATTATATTTGGAAAACTTACAGCTAGGATACAGATATGTAGTTGAAAAATATTAAAAGAAGGTTAAGGCAATTACAAGTGTTCATAGAGAGTATTAGAATAGAATAAGAGACAATAGACAGATAAAAGAAAGCAAGAAGTAAAAGCACTCGGAGCGAGTTTTGAATATAGAAGCGATACAAAGTAATAATTTCTTATCATATAAAAGTTTTGCCGATAAATACAGCACAGAGGAAACATACAGAGATCGATGATTCCTTAACTTGAGAGATGAAACATTGAATGTAAACAAAGATAATAAATGGTTACACTCTTAATAGTATTTTTATTAATTGCTCTTTAATACTATCCACATGATAAGTTTGAACCTGTCTGTTTATCTGTAGTGAACAAATAAAAAGTTGTTAATCAGGAATAAAGTTTAGTTCTAATCAACAAATCTATGTATATATATTAATAAAAGAGTGTATGTCTGTGATTTCGAATAACTGTGTTTTCTGAATTGTTTTTAAGTTATTTACATATTTACTTTAAAAAACACAGTGATATCCATAACGTAAATACTAGAAATAAACACAACTTTGTCATTCCAAAAACAAGGCTCAAGAAAATAGGTGGTTCTTTTAAATGCCAGTGCATACGTTTTTATAATAAACTACCTTGCCATTTGCAAGAACTGAGCCTCAACAAATTTAAATTAGTCATAAGACGCAAGCTTTGCCAGAAGGCTTTTTACACAGTTAAAGACTATGTTGAGGATAAAAAGGCTTGGGATTGAGCTGCTCCAATGATATACAGGGAGCACTAGTGTTGTTTACAATCACAATTTCTTGTATTTTATTTTTTTTATACAAATTGACATTTTTTTTTGTTTTTTAATATTTATTTTGACATGGATATTTACTTTTTAAAGTATAATATTTTATTTTATTTTGACATGAATATTTACTTTGTAAATACTTTGTAAAGTATAATATATGTATTTTTTTGAATATTTACTTAATTATGTACTTAAATACGAGGATTATGTGGTATTCTTTTTTTTTTTTATTTCCATTTACATTTTTTTTTCTCTCTCTTTATTACGACGTTGTCTGACAGTTTGAGTATTTTAGTGACCTACTCAAATGTACCGTCTTTGGCATTGTTCGTCAGGTCGTTGAGCTCCTTAGTAGTCCAAAGTTGAGCTTACAGACTAACTGACAAAGGCTTGCACTGACGGGACGGGTCTACTCAAATCTGTTTGGTCTTTCCTCAAAAGGCCATTTCAGACTAATCTACATAATCCTCATAAACGATTGTGAATATGTGCACTATGTAGGTTTTTTTTTTTATTTATTTATTCGAGTTAAACATAATAAATTGTCTGGCAGTTTGAGTGCTTTTTGCGGCCTACCTAAAGGTCCTTACCTTGGTATTGTTCGTCAAATCGTTAAGCTCCTTGTTCTAAGTTGAGCTATACGTCATTTGACAAATGCTTGCACTGTATGGACAGGCCCACTCAAATCTGTGAGCATCTTTCTTCAAAAGACCGCCTCAGACTGAAACCTACAAGGTTCCCATATAATTAATTCAGTGTAGATTGTATGGACTTTAAAAGAGACGGACCCCTGAGTTTGTTTCGGTGTTTCTTCTCAGGGTAGTCAGTTAGGAAACACCGGCCTCATCTAGTTAATATTTAAGGAAAAAAATGACGTGTAAAAGAGTTATTTAATAACCAATTTGCAAAATATAGATCATTTATCATTTACATTTACACTATAATACAACACAACACAAAACGTTTTGGGAATACTTTCACTGTGCGTACAGCTAAGGAGTGGAATTCCCTGCCGGCGGCCGTGTTTAGTTTTTATTTTTTGCAAAAAAAGTTTTTTTTTTTTGCTTTGTAGTGTAATAAGTTTTATTTGTTATTTTTTAATGAAAAAGTTTTTTAAATTTATTTTATACGTATATTAATACGGCGACTGACATGGTCAAATTAAAATAAAGTCATATATTTTTGTACGTTTTCTTATCTTGTTCACGTTTCCACGGGTCATGAATGTGGCCTCTAGCCAGTATGCCGCTGTTTCTAATCAGTGGGTAGCATTGTCACCTCATTACCCATTTTATCGTGTGGATATCCATGAATGTCCTTGACCCTGGGGGTAGCGGGGAGTTTTTAATGATTTTGAACAAAACAATACGGTATTCTAAAGCTATCTTCATATACTACTGGTTACTGGAGATCTTCTGCATTTCTGATTTGGAGCTCTTCAAAGTATGTCCTATGTACTAGAATAGAGCTTTTTTTAACACGCTTTTATTAGGTCGACCTGTATGTAACTATGTAATGAAATCTAAGGTAACTAATGTAACCATCTTCCAAGGGTCGTAGCGTAATGAAAATTGGCAGCTGTATGTAGTTCTGATGACAATACAATAATATGGTACTGTCAAACTGATCTGATGATGAAGCCGGAAGATATGAACTGGAACTTCATGATGGAAAATCGTATTATAGCTGTTTTGGATTTCTTAGAAAAGTCTTGTAATGAACTTTGACCACGATTCGGTTTCAAGGTCTGATGATGAAGCCGGAAGATATGCACTGGCATTCCATGATGGAATATAATGTCATAGTCGTGTTTGCTTGCTCTCTTGACCTTGATCACGCCTGATAGTAAGCGGTAGATGAAGTCTACGATGGGATGAGCGAGCCCACAAGGTGCCTCTTCACTCTTGCTTTGATACGGGTCATATGTGGAAGGAAACACAGGGGCTTTTGAAGGATACCTTTTTTTCGGTGGTAAAATAATCTAATGACTCCTTCCACTCCTGATGGAGCGGAAAGGAGTGTCGAACTTCTACTGACTAAAAAGTTTAAAACCTGTCCTGTTGAAACCTGCTTGTAACCCTAGCAGGTAATGGCTCTAGAGGGCCCCGTGCAAGGATTGGAAATCCCTTGAGAAGTTGCAAAATATTCGAAAACATGCGAAAAACGAAAATATCTTTTGATGGCTTTATCTAAGTAGTTTGATTTTTTATAGCTGTAAAAATCGTACACAAAATGTCAGTTTAGGATCCTCAGTGGTTTTACCCTTAGTGAAAATTCGATGCGTTGGGGCCATGATGTATCACGCCAGCATCCGCCCTAGATACCCTTTACTTTAAGTCTATTTTTTATGCACCTGTCAACCTGTCATGTTATCTCTTCACCACCCATGGTAGCGAATGCCTAAGAATTTGAAAGTCCGCGTACCTTATTTGTTGCATTAAGTTTTAATAAATAAATCACTCACTGGCTAAGATGTCGAGTATAAAGCCCGATTTACACTTCAACAAGTACAGTAGCCAGTTAAGAACTCAGACAGTTAAGTAATAAGTTGTAAGTAGCGTCCAAACGTAGGCGAGTGAGTAGTCATAAGTTGCCCGAGAAGAAAAAAAGAAAATAAAAAAACTTGAGAGGTGTCAAGGGACACCCGGATGGAACGAAGTTCCTTTCGATTAATTAGTGAAGGAATTGTAAAATAAATATATGTGCAATTCACACGTGGTAGAAGTGAAACCTTCAAAAATTTACGAAATTTCAAAGGTATACCGTTGCCCTCTCTCTCTCTTTACCTCAACTCCCCACGAGACGCCCCTCAACTCATGCCTCAACTCATCCCGCAACTCGACCCGCAACTCGACCCGCAACTCGACCCGCAACTCGACCCGCAACTCGACCCGCAACTCGACCCGCAACTGGACCCGCAACTGGACCCACAATTAGACCCGCAACTGGACCCGCAACTCAACCTGCAACTCGACCCGCAACTCGACCCGCAACTCCCCCCTCAACTCCCCCCTCAACCTACCTGTAACCTACAAATTTATGGACTGTACTAAACTCGCCCGTCTACATGCCAGCCAGTTAAGTTGGAGGGGTGCGGGAGACGCGAGAGAGGGGGCTACTTCGCACTGGACTCGCCGAAAAATAGGATCGCGATCTATTTAGCTCAACTTAATCAACAACTTACTACTTAACTCGCTTTTGCCGTTCAAACTAACTACAATAACAACTTAACTCGCCGATGACGCAAGTTAACTCGCTACTGTACTTGTTGAAGTGTAAATCGGGCTTTACTTACCAGTAGCAACATTTAGTAGGTAGGTATTAATGTTTATTTTTGGTAGAAGTTTAGAATGATGGTCGATGGTCAAAAATGTTTTTTATAGTGTCTAGAATCTGTCAGAAGCCTATTGAAGTTATCTCTGAAGCAATCTGGATATAGACCCTGAATAACACCACGTCGATCGTGTCTGATTACTTCTTTGGCCTCTCAGTAGATCAGCGGTAGGTAGAGTATTAGAACCATGGATAAAAGAGACGTTGACCTTTGAGTGTTTCAGTGTTTCTTCTCAGAGTAGTCAGTTAGGAAATATCAGCCTCATCTAGTTTGCATTTACGAAAATATTTTTTTTTTCTTTTTTTAAAAGATGACTAGCAATGTGGGTAGAATTCACATTACCAGCAATCTTGTTAACCCCTCCAACTAAACTAAATATGCTTGTGTCTGGAGTGGGTTCACGGCGATAGTGTAATGGGTGGGGTTCGAACTCGGGACCTCTCGATCACAAGTCCGACACCTTATCCATTAGACTATTGACGCTTAAAATGACATGTAAAAGTGTTATTTATAACCTATTTGCAAAATAAACTTCATTATTTCATACTTTATTGGTTTAGATTCTTTTAAACATTTCTCCATACTAGGAATTTCTCTTGTATCGTGGGTGCATTAATACAAACATCCAGGCCGAATCAAATATCTGTAGGCCATACAAACATTAGTCGAAGTCTAATGTTGTTGCTTTCCAAGTTTATTTTAATATAATAGGTATAAAGCTTTTTTGTGAATGTTTTACAATTTTTTGTTAGTAATTCCATTGTGCTGTATTCATTCATTCATACGCTAGCCGCCATTAGCCGTGTAGAAAAATTAAAATAAAAAATGTATTTCTGTTGATCACGGAAGCAGTATAATTAGTGCAACGTCTGAAAACACACAAAGGCATGCTTTTCCTAATTTTCTTTTAAAACACATTTTTTCTTAAGATGTGTAGTGTAGCGATCGCGACACAGGTTCGTGCGTAACCTTATATGTATCATCTATGTGCGTAACTAAACAGACACGAGGCACTTACCTTGATTTCAACTTGCCATTTTAGAGCGCGGACAACGTATCTATAGTTTATTATACATATATCTTTGTATGAAACCAATAATTTGGGGTCAATTCTGTGAGTCACTTATTTTGAGCTGAAACTTTGCATAGAGACTCCATACCAGATGTTGTCTTCAGTCCTTTGTATCTATCCGATATCGGGTTTCCGTTACACGTTGTAGATTAAGCAATATTGTTAAAAAAAGTGACAAGCAAACGGGACCTATTCCTTTTTTTATATTAAATTATAGGAGTTTATGTATTTATAGATATTATATGTTAAATAGGGTCCCGCCTGCTTGTCACTTTTTAAAATGCAAATGTGCTAGAGTCTTGCGTTTCAGTTGAGCAGTCGGGTTTATTAGTTGTTTTTTAAATAACTTTTTTATTTACTGCTTTTTGTTTAAATATTAATCAACAAGTTTTCAGTCCTTTTATACTATTGAATTCCGTTTTAAAACGTTATATTTCCTTAACGGTTGCTTCAAATGAAAAATTATATGTTAATGAAAAATCTATTTAATTTTAGATTTTAGATTTTAGATTTTTTAATTTTGACTATATGGCGTCTGGTTGTCATTGTGGTGATTTGTTTTTATTTGGGAAATAATAATGGTTCCGGAAAACAAATTAATCTCCAGCGATCTGTGGCCGACTATTATTCTAATTAACCAGCGTTATAATGAATTACCGACAAAAAACCCAAAACATAAACGAAAAATAATATCCAATTCAACAACAAATAAGAGCATATTCAAATTACATTTTCTCTTAAAAAAAAAAAAATGGATCTTCGAATAACAAAACTAAACTTCCGAATAGAATACTGTATCTCTGACAAAATTACTAAGTTACCGACAACAGCGGTTTTGTCAAAATAATCATATTTTTACAACTTGCATGAACTGTTTTAATTTCTATTGTTGGTTATCAAATTTATTTTTTAACTCTCAATAATGATGAAAATACAACTGTTCGGCCCGAGCGATCGGTTTCGGGTCGCGTTCGGCTGTTTTCGCGTGCGAGTTCGAAAGATCCGAGCGCAGTGCGCTTGCAACGACCGATCCTTGCGTGTTTTGTCTGTTTATGTTACAAAATTAAATAGTTTTTGTTGCTATTGGTTTAATATTATCATTTCAACGAACTAATAAATATACTAAGGAAACTACTAACTTACTATCTATTAAGGAAACTTAGTATTGTTACGAAATATGGATGAAGTACCCGTGTACCGTTCTGAGTCGGAGGAGGAAGAGGAGGGAGCAGGTTCATCAGTACCGGTGAAGAAGAATCGTCGTAATAAAAGTTGAGTGTTGATCAAACGGTGCTTGCTATAATGTGCAAGAAGCAGAGGAGTTTGTAAGTAATGAAAAGACTTGTTCAAGAAACTATACGCGGGACAGTGATGAAGGCCAAAAACGTTTCTATCGTTGTAACAAGATAAAATTCAAGGGGCCACAGTGTGATTGTGCATTATATTTATTGTTTGTGAATGACTGCAATGATATTCTTATTTTTAAGATCACTTCAGAGCACAACCATGACCAGATTGGTATGCGTAGTGAGTACGAAATTCCGGAAAACGTTAAAAGAGAAATAAATAAGATGTTTGATTTACGCCTAAAGCCAAAAGCTATATTAGAGGCTCTGAACAACATGACAGGGATAAAGGTGCCTTCGAAACGGCAACTTAACAACTACTTATATGACAGAAGGCGCGAGAAGTTCGCAAGAGCTGCAATTTACTTAGGTGAACTTGAAAAATGGATTTTCGATCGAATAACTATTCCCGATGATAAAAATGAAGTTTTCGTGTTCAGCTATTACGTGATAGAAGCGGAAGAACCAAATTTTCGTCTCGCGTTGTCCACTAAAAAATTACTCAACATAGTTTGTTCCATGGACGTACTGCACATAGACGCCACATATAAACTCATATGGCAAGGGTTCCCCGTTTTAGTTCTTGGTACCACTGATTTCTTATCAGTGGTACCATATCTTGGTGTGTCCACTAATGAACGTCAAGAAGATTTTCAAATGATTTTTGACGGCCTTAAAAAAAAGGTTGTCTTTATTTGATCACGTGATGCAACCTAAAGTTTTAGTTTGTGACGCTGCTCAGAGTATCAGAAATGTTTTCATCGCAGTTTTTGGTACTACACCAGTTGTTCGTATGTGCTGGGCTCACGCGAAGAAAAATAAGCAGCAGAAAGTTCAGAAACTCGTCAACAATAAAAGGAAAAAAAATATACAAGACATAGACGCACTACATAATGCTACATCATATGAAGTTTTTAATGCTGTATCACAGGCTTTTGTTGAAAAGTGGCAGATTCAAACCGAGTTCATTCACTACTTCAAAGAAGAATGGTTAAAGAAACATCCGAATTGGTTTTCAGGCGCAGCGCCGTGTTCGCCTGCCACAAATAATGCATTAGAAACGTACAATCGGAACATTAAATACCACAACACCTTACGTGAACGTCTTCCACTTTCACATTTCCTGGCCATTGCCACTGAGATGGTTGCTCAGTGGTCTTTACAAAGCTGTAAGGAATTGTTACCTGAAACACGTACTATTTAGCTGCAGGACTGGACTGACCAGTCCTTTTTGGGTATTGCTGGGCAAGGAAAGATTTAAGAATAAAAATTTTATCATCCAACACGGCATACACTGAATACTTGATCCCAAGTAGTAGCCAAGTAGGGGAGGTATCGTACGGCGAGCAGTGGCAACTTTGATGATTACAAGATGAAACATTTCGCTTTCTGGAAAGCCACAGTGCCTAAAAACGAAACACAAAATATAGAATGGAGAAAAGGATCCTGCACTTAACCGCAGTTTTATAAAAAATACGTTTGTAAACATCTTTTAGGGCTCGCTATTAGATTGAAGCTCGCGACTCCGCCCATGGAAGCGAAAGCACTACCTATAGGACAAAAAAGGAAACGGGGTCGTCCTACTAAATCCAGACCTGCTCTTATAATACAATGAAGATAATTAAGATACCTACTGACAACTAACTACCTGCCTCCCTATTATATTTTCGAGCCGTTTGGGGTTGAAACCTTGGGGTCGTGGGGTCCGAGTGCTCACAGATTATTTAAAGATCTATCCAAACGCCTAGTTGACACTTCGCGTGACCCAAGGGCTGGCTTTTACCTTGGACAGAGGTTAAGCATTGCCATACAACGTGGCAATGCCGCCAGTCTTTTGGGCACATTACCAATGGACAGCGATGCGCACGAATTTCTGGATGCCATATTTTAGTTTATTTTTAGATGTATATATGTAGTTTAGTGTTTTTTATTTAAGTCTATAAAGTGTAAAAAATTTATGTTAAAAATTAATAAAGACCTCCTCCCTATTTAGTTCATAAGTACAATTATGTATACCTAACATTTTCTACTACATATTAAAACTACATTTTCATAATAAACTGAGTTTTGTTTTATTTTTATCTTTGTTCTCGCTGACGTTATAAAAACTAGGAAATGTCGAATAATAATACAGTATAATAGTAAAATATTCTAGGAAACCAAAGTCTACTTGATTTTAGATTAAAGCATGAATACGACTGTTCTAACTTTTTAACGCCTCAAATAGGTACTGATATCGAAGCATACCTGTGGTAAGTAAAATTCATGATATATGATGCAAGTAAAAGTTATTGTTACAAGTACATTTTTATATTTTTTATAAGTTTCTGTATAACCACTCAGAATAATATTTTCAGTATAATGTTAGAGTTAAAATAGCACCACCGTCTATGAAATATGAAAGGTAATTTATGGATTAATAGTATGCAAGTAAAGATAAAAATTACAAAGCAAAGTTTTCAGAAGAACGTAATTTATGCTGATAGAAAAGTATTATAGCAATAAATAGTCATGTTTATTTTTCGAAGATTTCAGTATCTCATTCGGTCGTTTCGTCATTTTTATTCGGACAAAAGTAGTCGGAAAGTTAGTATTTTAGGCAGTAGATTTAATATTTTGAGTAAGGACAATTCTTCTTTTTTTGTGGGAGCTTTTAATACTACCCTTTTTATTTTAATGTACCGATTCAGTAACACTCGTGCATCATTTAAAAAATCCGTTCAGTGGCTTAATAGTTACGAGGGAACAAAGGAACGGACATACATACGCGGTAAAAACATAACCCACCTCCTTGCTTCGCCGCAGTCGGGTAAATAGGTGTCTTTAAATTTTGGTGCACAATAAAGTATATTCTATCCATCTATCTTGTGTACTATAATATCTCATGATGCAGATGGCTAATTTCCGCTGACATTGCGGAGATGTCATAGTACCAAAATCGAAAACATGTGACGTGCACTAACCCGCAGGAGCACTTGGAATGTTTTAGGCTAAATTATTATTAGTATTTCTTTATTACATATTCGATTACACAAAATTACTCCGAGCAAAGCTCTCCGTTATCCAGAGTGACTTTAAGCCTGATTGAGTATCGTGGGCGACCACATTTTATTATTTTATTTTGCTTACTTACTTAGTAAAGTAAAATTACAAAAGCATATTTGAAAAGGACACTACAAAAGGCTAGCAGATCCATCATTATCAGTTTAGCTTTTTCCCAACTACATATATTGGGGTCGGCTACGGAGTCTAAGTACTGTTTAGCCGTCTGGATTCAGCTAAGTACTTTGTAGCTGTGTGTGTCTTATTTATTTATTTAGTTATAACAAAATCCACAGCTCTTAAAACAATGTTTTATAGTAACTTATATCTAATCTTACAGCCAATTACGGATTTACAATTTATTCACTAGTAACAAACATGTAGGAAATATATTTTTTTAGATTAACATTATTATACAGTATTAAGAAGTCTGCATGGGGAGTATTAAATGAATGTGTCTTGGTGTGTGTGCGTGTGTGTGTGTGTGTGTGTCTTATAAAAATCTTTTTACCAAAAAATTAAACCGACACCCAAAAAACACTGCAAAGTGAAAAATAACTTTAATTTCGGTAGTCGGTGTCTTTAGTTTAGTATTTTCGTTTTTGGCACCGACACCGTGATTTTTGGGAGTCGGTTTAATGTTTTGGTAAAAAGTTTTTATTTCACTCTTTTTAGTTGGTCGATTTTTAATTTACCTAGTTACAAAAGCCTAAATGTCAACTACTTATAACCTTTTACAAAATATTGCTTTTCCCAATGTTGGGCCATTAATTGTTGAGAAGTTCTCCTGGTACTTCACCATCAGCTTCACTTCACCATATGCATTGTGACGAGCATATTGTGCTTAATAACCACATTCAAGTAATCGAAGCGGAATACATGAAATACTTATTATTCCTACTAATATATTGAGTAGTTCCAGTAGCCATCTGTGGTCTTCATCATCAGGTCCACTTCACAAATGGTGCTTTTCAAATGCAACTACACAAGTTACTATAAAAATTACTCAAATCACTGTAGGTGTGCCTATAATGTTTGAAAAGTTCCCTCGATTTCTCCAGGATCCCATCATCAGATCCTGACTTGGTGACAATGAGAACAACTTCGAAGTATACTTACCCTTTCAAACAAAAAAAAAATTTCCAAATCGGTTCAGCCGTCTTGGAGTAATCGGTGATCATACATAAAAAAAAAACTACGCGTCGCCTTGATAACCTCCTCCGTTTTTTTTTCGTCGGTTGATAAAACGACCTGTCTAACCTCCACAAACCAGTAACTGGGCAACACGATACCTTTTGGTAAGACTGATGTTAGAATTTCTAGTTTCTGATAGTGTTGCCCAATCGAGAGTCTCGCAAGAGTCTTGCAATAAGCGATTATCCTATTGCTATTTATTAAACGGTAGTTGAGATCTCAGAACAATGTAACAGAGTCTGTTACATTGTTCTGAGATCTCAACTACCGTTTAATAGTCTTGCAATAAGCGATTATCACAATGTAACAGACTCTGTTACATTGTTCTGAGATCTCAACTACCGTTTAATAAATAGCAATAGGATAATCGCTTATTGCAAGACTCTTGCGAGACTCTCGTTTGGGCAACACTAGTTTCTGACTACGCATAACGACTGTTAAAATTGTGTTGATGATAATCGGATCCAATGGCGTATCGTAAATTTCCGAGGCACGAAGGAATCTTAATATGTCAACATGGTCACAAGTGATGTAACGAATACTACTTTTACGAATACGAATATAAAACCTACTATTCGGCGAATACGAATACGAATATCTCGCCATGATAATAAAAGACTTATTTGATGAATGTTTACTCTTCGAATAATTAAAATTTACAACAGGCAATTTTTTATTTAAAAACATACAATTTGTAGATTTTCTGGTTTTAGGCGATTTCTTTTTTCAGTCTGGGTGTTCCCAGCCGTTGAAAAAAGTCTTTCCGAGGCGACTGTACATGGCTATACATACGACATACGAATGACATGGCATAACATACGAATATTCGTATTCGTATTCGTTGCATCACTAATAGTCTCCCATCCACGAACCGTAAACGTTTGAGCTAAGATTGACTCGTGTGGCTGTTATTAATTAACCACGAGCTCATTAAAGGTCGTACCACACGTAACAACTCAGAAAGAGATCGTCACCGTATCAACTCGAGCCGTTCAGTATTATTTGTATGAAACTCCCTACTGCAAGGCACACTAATCGGAAACGTAACGTAATCGTCTCGCTTCGGGACACGCTCACGAACCGCGGTGCGGTGCGTGGTCGACTTGCAGTTCCCGCGCTTACGGTTCTCCGTACCCTAGCTTACGGCTCTCCGTATCCTAGCTTACGTCTTTTCGTCCACGCCCCTCCCGCGGTCTGCGTTGCCGAACGTGCTTTCACTGGCTGTCATTCACAAGGCAGCTTCCAGTTGTGCCGCCTAGCCGTCAACCAGCGGTCGGCGAGCCGTAAGCGCGGCGTCGCCGTCGCCTAGCTGTAGCCGAGTCGACGTGCCGGAGCTTCTGATCCGCTTACGTTACGTGGACGCCTGTTTGACGCCAAGGGGAAAGGCGAGGCGGAGACGATCTGCTCCTGAGTTGATATGTGTGCTGTGACCCTAACTGGGACAAGCAGAGCCAGTTACAAAAATTGTAACCTATCAAACTCAATCTCAGAATATTTTATTTCACATGGGCACTTACAAAACGTCAGAAGTGAGTGCACGGTTCGAAATTGGTCATTTTCTATGGAGAGGAACCTACACGAAACTCCACAGTTACTCTTTTCAAAATATCATTTTTACAATGTATCCATAATATAGGTTAATTAGGTATGAGAGGACAGTATAGACCAATTATTAATTCAATTTCTGTTGATCAATAATCAATTAACGTTTATTTCAGACATAGTCCATAGTGCTAATTTAAAGACTAGAACTTAGAAAGATTTAAAGAAAAAGAAGTATAGTTAGATGAATGTTGTCTCTTCATATATGTTATTGGTCATTGGACATATCAAAGAGTCAAGACTGAAGATGAACGAAGGGCTTTGCACGTAAAAACGTTACTAACAAACAGACAAGTTGCATTCGCATTTACAATACCTATCTCACCTTACCTAAAAGACCTTACTTAGAAATGGCAATCTTGTGTACCATCTTTTCAAACTGAAACTCAGTTCATATAATAATTTCTAATAAAAATATTATATTGACAACTGAATCAATAAAATACATATTCTTGGCGCCAAATGCCAGTAAAACATATCTTAACATCCTTGTGCATGAAAGTTTACAATGCGTTGAAGGATATTGAACCTTATACTGATACATATAAGAACGTTTAGCTAATAACTTCAGCAGCGTTCGACCGAAAAGGAGGTGGCATTTTGAAAGCACATGTTGTAACTTTGAACTAAAGTTACTAGATGGGGTATCTTTTAGAATAGTAGATATATATAAAAAAGCCATTTACTGTTTGTTGTATAAAAATATTGATTTTATAGTTGTATAAAAGTACTGCTGGTAGATTTTCTCGGTTCTAAGTAAAATGAACAAAATATGATGGTCGTAAATTAATAAATTTTAAATTAAGCAACAATTAACTCTCTAAATAATAACTTTTACAGACTATGAACGCCTTTTTAATAGTTTTTAGGTATTTACAAAATATATAAGCAAAAATGTATCGGGTTCTCAACATGATTCATACCATACAAAACACAATACATTTAATAATAATAAGATAATAAAATTGTACTTACCTTGCATATTTCTTATTTAAAGAGTAGTTTAAATTATGTTTCTCTATTACAATATTGATTATACATGCTTCCACTGAATGGCACCTATATTATTGTATAAAATAAGCGAGAGGAATGGTAATGATAGCCGAAATACATGCTATGCCTAGTTCGGCTGCAGATGCTAATTCCCTGTATATTACTTTACTCTTTGTGCTAAACTCAACGCCTTAACGGAAATTGTTGCCATATTGCATATGTCAAATACCTAGTTATAAGTTGTTTTGGAAATAAACATAATTATTATATTATTACTACACATACTTAAATATTACCAATTTAGATAATAACAATAAAACCGATCAACTTAAAAACATTTTTTTTTGTTACATGTCGGACATGAGTTTTTGTTTGAACATATAACAAACGGATATGAAGCCTAATCTATTGATATTTATAGATATTGAAATACAAATATTAAAAATACCATGCTGCATTTTTATAAACTTACTAAACTACCTCACCTCAGATTGTTTTAAATGTCCAGATATCACCTCGTGTTGTCACAGATGTCATAAAATTGTCTCAGTGGAGTGTTTCTTTTAAATTGAGTCAACGTAACGGTCCGTTATTTTATCGTGCATGATAAAATAACGGACTGATACAAAGTCTAATCTACTAGAATTAATAGATATTCAAATACAAATAATTAAAACTACATTATTACATAAATATTATTACATGAATTAGTTTTTTGGTTCATTACTTTAAATTTTTTGTTAACATAGAATGTAAGGTGTGTTACTAAGAAACCTTGTATGGATTTTTTTCGACATAAATAAGTGAACAACGAAAAACAACAACAAATAATAAAAAGCGTAATTTTCCCTAAAACTATTTCAGTAACTTCCTCTTTTTTAATATTTTTTTCTAAACCTGCCAAAGCCACTTGAACAGTAGCTATGCAAAAAATTATCAGTATTCGCGTGCTACTTTTTTTTCCAACAGCCGCGACACACGTGGGCTTACTCCTTCCATGTTTTGCCATCTCCATGGCCTCTTATGGTTTCAGTAAGGAGTTTTTTCACGATCCCGTTAGCTCCTGTACTATTCCCGGCTATGTTCTGGTAACGTTCACTCGTGTGCTTTGCGCACTTAAAAAGGTTAAGTGTCATTTTGACAGTTCGCGCCAAAAATTGTGAAGTTTGTGCTTTTTAATTTTGCCGTTTTTGACAAGTGAGTATTATGTGTGTGTTTTCTTTAAATCTTTGTTGTTCTTTAAGTTTATTTAGTATACAATATGACGTGAAGTGGGCATAATACAATGTACAGAGGTGTGATATTCATGAAGTTTAATTTACTTATACCTACGTGATCTGGCAAACATTGCCCTGATGGATATTTATATTTATTAATTTAGGTATTTAATGCTTTATCCACATAAATACATTTTTATACGCGCACTTAATTAATTTTCCCTGTATGTTTTCCTATGTGTTTGTACGTATCCAAATACCTTATTCAAAAAGTAATGTCAAAAAGATGCAATTATTTTGAAGTATACAGTTCAGGGTTTTACTAATTAACTTCAGAATTTATCTCTGGTTTCCCTTCAAAACGTATAACGTATAACTTCAGAATTTTCTTGATATTTTTTGTTGTTATTCAATTTATTTTAATAAAATACTGTTAACCTATACATGATTATCTGAAAGAGATATTCTTATTAAGAACTCTTGTGATTATAATATTTAGAATAACTTACCTACGAGATAAAGGTCTTACATAAAAATAAACTTTTTTAATTTTCTCGTTTAATTAGGTAGGTAGTTATAAAGAATTTAATTTTAATACGAAATATTTTTTTTATTCCTTACTATAAGGAATAAAGAAAAAATATTAAATTAAATTTTATTTATATATATTCTATTATTATTAATTGGCTGGCGTTTAACCAACAAATCACACGATTGTAAATGAAACACGCTTACCTAGAAGTTACGTACTCTTGACTTAAAGACGCATTTAAAATATTTTTAAATAATAATATAAGTTGACGAGTGGATAAACTGCTAAGAGATAGCAAAAAACATAATCAAATAACATAAATGTGGTTTGGTAGTTTTTTTTTTTAAAGTTTCACCAACAATTGCCTACACTTGTTTTATGGGTGATAGTACAATGTTTAAAAGCAGGCTAAAGTGTAACAATCACTTATAGGTAAACTCTGCATCCATTAGTTATATTTATATCTATACTATATTTATAAATAACATTAATCATTGATGTAACTACACCACCAATTCCGTTTAATTAAAAAATCACGGCATACAATTAATTCATGAAATATATTATTATAGTACCAAAAACCATCACAATTGGTGCATCTGTAAAGGCGTAAAAACTGAGAAACAAATAAACAGGCATACTAAATTATTTTCCCAGTCATAATATACGAGGGAGAGAGATATATACGAGGCATGCCTTTTAAGTTCTGTCGTTTCCATATTTCCCGGCAATTTTGAATTTAGAACTGTTCTATATTCGAATGTGTTTAAATTTTGAATCAGTTGGTTCAGAATCGGCTTCTGAATCGATTTCCGTCATAAAAAATAGGTGTTAAATTTTGACGGAAAAATCTTTCATTTAACTTAAAATGGAAACACAATATTATGAAAAATTATTACAATCCTTAATTCAAGGAAATACGCTCGTGTGCGTGTAGGCCGCTAACATTGCTTGAGAGAATGCGTCTGCGTAAGGATATTGTATGACGCACATACGTTTTGCGTGTAGTAAGGATAACTATTTTATAAAACAATGTCTAGGTTTGGTTTCAATTTATTTAGTTACGGATATTGTTTGAGACTTATAATTTAATATTCTAATTGAGTGTCTGAGGTATTGCGCTTAATCTGTTACACCTTGTATATTAGCTGAAGATCTTTCGATATAATTTTGTGTTCGATGGGTAACGCCGCCGACGGAAGACGGGAGCGCTCTCCGTCGGCTCATAGGACACAAACCTTAGTAAAGACATATAAAAGTTAAGCTTAGAATGGTCTCCTTTTTCATTTATTTATAATCATGTTATACACGGTGACTTTTTAATCTTCTTACAAAGCTGGCCCACTTAATGTATCAGACGTAAAGTACCTCTAGGCGTTATTATATTTTTTTTCCATTAATTAAGATAATAGGTATAAAGAAAAATATTTTAATTTATTGAACTTAAACGCAAAACGTATTTTGCGTTAGGGTGAATAAACCCTGATAAAGACGCCGCGCCCTCGCCTCTCCACTGATACAAGGCTCTTAACAGGGTGTTTCTAAATACGCCAAGCGTCATGATAATGAATAAAATAAAAAATAAAAATTATTCAAATCTTATAAAAACCTTTTTTTCATAATCTTTTACTAGTAATTGGATACATGAAGTGGGCTGACGTTGTCAGAAGTTAAAAAAGTCACGGTTTATATGTAGATATTATCAAAATTGTGATTTATATTAACCAACTAGCTTCTATCCATACTAATATTATAAATGCGAAAGTAACTCTATCTGTATGTTACCTTTTCACGCCTAAACCGCTAAACCGATTTAAGGCTTGTATTCATGCCAATAACCTTGACCATTTGGGCGGAGCTAACGACCCCTCTCCGCGCGCCACTCCGCGCAGCTCTCCGCTACCCGCATGCAACAGAAAAGAGAGGCGCGCTCGGCCCGCGCCTGCGCCGCCAGCATGCGTCGTCGCTTCGCCTAGTCTCGGCACAGAGTATCGAAATCACAGAAGGTCAAGTCATCGTGAAAGTTAAATTCATTTTTATTTGTACCGCATCAAAAGTGGTCAAATTTTGTTTTTATTTATTATCTATTGATATAGATGCACTTTGAGTATGTACTGTAGAAACTATACCTCTATTATAGATCAGCCTGGCTCGAAACATGAGGTAAATAACTTGATGTATTTTTTAACTAAATTATATATAAATAAAAATTAATGGCTAAATGTGTTGCTAAGCGCAAAACTCAAGAATGGCTGGACCAATACGGATTTTTTTTCGAATATTCGTTATAGTCTGAGGAAGGTTTCTATTAAGAGAAAAATGGTAGGTAGGTAGGTAAGGTAGGTATGTAGGTAGGAACTTAGAGTAAGGTAGATAGGTAGTATAATTATTACTAGTGTAAGTGTATGTCATATTATTTGTTACATTTTTTATAAACAAATAGATTATAACTAAAATTCACTGAAATTTAACTTTCTTTCCGCAAGTATTTTTATTCTTTTGGTTTGTTGAACTTCTTCATCCTCATTTATTTCTCCGTGTTCACATATATTTATTTTTAGAAATTTTGATAGCCATATAAAATCTTGTTCTATGTTTTCTTTTCGTCCTTCTTCGTTCTCGTTTTCTTCATTTTTATCATCAATCTATTTTTCTTTCCTTAGTTCTATTTCCTTCTCTTTGTCGTTTTCTTCTTTCTCTTGTACATTATCTTAACTCTGTCTCTCTATCTCAACTGGCGGCTTCGTCCATACGAAGAGAAACCGGTGCATATCGGCTCAAGCCAGGCCTCGCTCAGACGAAGCGCACACACGCGCCTTGGTTGTAGTAGTGTACCTATCATAGCGCAGTTGTATGAAGCTTACCCTCTGTCCGTTTACTCTGTGCTATCTACTTTTATGCGAGGTAAGTAAAGCGATAGTTTATAATGAAATATGTAGATAAAACTTTAAACTTACCTTGATAATAAATGTATACCCTTTTGTTTGTAATATTTTTTTAGACCTCTCTTCATTCGTTTCTGCTTATTCCCATGTTTTACAAACTAAATTTAAACACTACTAAAACTGTAAAATACTATGAGTTTATAACACTAACACTACTTATAGATACATAGAATACTCTTTAACTTATAAACAAGAATCAGAAATAAAACTTTTTGACAAATCGAAAGTCGGTTCTATTTTTTGATAATAAGTTTTATTTCACGCTTTTTAGTGGGTCAGTTTGTAATTTATCTAGTTACAAAAGCCAAAATGTCAACTACTTATCACTTTTTACAAAATATTGCTTTTCCCGGTGCAGAGCCGTTAATTTTTGAGGACTTCTCCTGGTACATCACTATCAGCTCTACTTCACCATATGCATTGTGACGAGCATAAAGTGCTTAACATCTATATTCAAGTAATATTATTCAAGTAATCGCAATCCACGAAATACTTATTATTGAGTAGTTTCGATGGCCATCTGGGGTCTTCGTCATCAGTTCTACTTCCTCAAATGGTGCTTTTCAAGAGAAACTAAACAAGGTACTATAAGAAATACCCAAAACGCTATAGGTATGCCTATAATATTTGAAGAGTTCCTTCGATTTCTCCATGATTCCATCATCAGATCCAAACGTGACGACAATGGAACTAACTAGAATGTATACTCTTTCAAACAAAAAAAGAATTTTCTAAATCGGTCCAGCCATCTGCGAGTAATGAAGTAACATCTTAAAAAAAAGTTCAAGACGAATTGAGAACCTCCTCCTTTTTCTAAAGTCGGTTAAAAAGTTGTTCCACTATTTACAAAATTAATTTTTGCAGTAATATTTTACGATATTATTTCGTAGTGCTTGAGCTCTCGCAACGCGACGTAGGTCCACCTAGCAACACGATGCGCCCCGCACTGAATTTGTGGACGAGTGCGGGGGTGATGTAAACGCAGTCTTTAATTGGACGCATTTTTAATTTATTGTAATAAAAATAATACATATTTGTAAAAAGTAACAAAACCAAATCATTTTCATTTGTATTGCAAAGCAGTAGTATATTTTTTTATACTCTTTTGATAAGAAATTAAGGAGTAAAATGGTTTCATCTCAATGATTTGGAGGTGATTTGGCTTTTTTTTTTCTTATTATGTGATACCGATAGAAAAAATGTGGCTAAACCAAATTACGGTTCATATCATGTAGATTACTAACAATTTTTTTCAGATGTAATTTCTCTGTAATTGCCGACGAAAAGTTGCTTCATCTGAATGCTTTTTTCAAGCTTTTTTCGAGAGAGCAGCCTTAAATGAAATTCGGCATGGGAATAGTTTAGCACGCTGGGAAGGACATAGGATAGTTTTTATCCTGAAATTCCCATGGGATCGGGAATTACGAACGAAGTCGCGGGCAAAAGCGGATATATTCTAAAAAAAAAAAGAAAATAAAAATCATTAAATCTAAAAAAATAAATATAATAAGTTTAAAATAAGCTGGTTGCATTGAAAGATGAGATTGCCAGTATTTTACACGGAGTGACTGCCTATTTGAGCTCGTGGCTTAATCATAACAGCGAAGTGGATCAATTTTCAAGGTTAAGCAACGCTTGACGAGGTCAGGCCAAGGATGGGTGAACATCTTAACTTATTGCTTCCTTCGTGCCTCGGAAAGCAGCCGAGACCGGTTAAATGTTGGTCTCGGCTGTCAGGTCTTTGACAGTCGGTACTCAAAAGCAGAAATTCTTACACCAGTACGTAGATTCTGTAAAATTCGAACAACAACTCGCACCTCACATAGCTATTCACTGTCACTTCGCTTGTGACCTTGATTTTGCATTCTGTAAACAGCGTCGAAGTGACGGAGGAAAATACCTTACTGAATGCCACTTCTCACGTCATCTCATACTTTATCTGTCAAAATATTTAGTTCAACTCGCTGATACGCTCGCAAGGGTAGCGCTAGTGTAAATTCGAATTAACAACCGAGTTTTTAGAATGCCAATCAATAAACTCGCAGCGGATTCAGATTCGAAGTTTAGAATGAGGTCTTACAGAATAACATAGCAGTCTTGCCAAAGGGTGTTGTGTTACCCAGTAACTGGGTTTTAGAGATCAGATAGGCGGTCGCTTCATGTAAAACTAATACTCACCTGCATTCAGTTAGACTGGAAGCCAATCCCTACATAGTTTGGAAAAGGCTAAGCAGATGATGATGAGATTGATGACCACTTATCTGAATGCTACAACCCATTACTTAACCATTTAAAACGATATCCTCTGGCAAGACTAGTGCCAAACTCTCTGGCAAGACTAGTGCCAAACTCTCTGGCTGGACCAAAGTTGTAAAAATGATTCAAGTATTTATTGCAATCTTATATTTATATTTTATTTATTTTATTCAGGTAAAAACATTTATTTCAGCAAATATATTATAATTATGTACTAAAATACAAACTAGAATAAAGCATCAAAAAATTAAAAATTAATTCTAATTTTATTCCACCTGTATGTGTGCATAATGCACACATACAGGTGGAATAAAAATTAGAAGTAAGGACACAGCAAAATTTAAAATATATAGGAGAGAGGAAGACGATCGATGAGATAGACGGGTTAGTCCCGTCTATCTCACCAATCGTCTAAAAAAATTAAAAATTAGAAGAAAGAATATTATGGACACAGCAAAATTTAAAATAGATAGGAGAGAGGAAGACGATTGATGTGGTAGACGGGACTAAAAACTTCGTTAAGTTGGTCAACATGCGTTGCTTTACCTTGAAGAAGCCGCATGGATAGACCATGCGGCTTTGATTGTTTCATATTTCATTTCATGGCCTTGAATTAGTCGAGTAAAATAATTATTATCAATGAGGGCCCACACCAATTACTATTTTTACTATTACAACACACGTTACCTGTCCACTTAAAAAGTTTCTACTGCGTTTCGAGGCCATGTCTCGAAATAAATGTTACTGGAATATTTTTTCCCTGTTTCGCTTTGCATTGGTCTGATAAAAATATAAATTACGCAATGCCATTACTTAAAATGCGATGTTTTGATTTTTATACATCAGGTCATATTTTCAAATATTAATTGTTACCACCTATACCTACAGTTATTATCAGTTCAAAAATATGCATCAAAAATACATAATTTCAAGTATGACGGAACATTCTTGATTGTTATGATAAAATCTACACGATATAATAAAACTCCTATTACGAATTATTATCTTGCAATTGTTAGCACTGTGTTGTTTACTCAATTTCTAAGCTCGTACCCGACAAAACGCGATAATTTCCTAGATTCAACAAAACATTTGGCAATAAAATCGTGATTGATAAAAGGATTCTGTCATGAATTAAAAATATTTCTAATCTGATTCAAAGCAAATGATTCTCATTCAATATTTAAAAATAAAACCCTTTTTGCATCATCCAATGAGCTTCCTAACTCTAATAATAATAGGCCATAAGTCAGCTCACTAACACGTGTGACGACGAAATAATAATTCTAAAGAGACGATTAAATTTATAATTTGCAGATGCTCGAGCCACGCGTGATCGTACACAGAGAAAGTTTATTTTTATAATAATAGCAAAACCATATGCGCGAAGTTACAAGTAAACACCACATGGCAACACCTCTACATAGAGATTACTGAACTTTTGTACGCAAATGAACCTATGAAGATGGCGCAATATGATATCATACCTTGTTACGAGGATGAGGACATGTTCAAAGATAGACATGATAACGTAACAGACCTACATGCTTATTACATGTCACAATTTAATTTAGAACTAGAAAATAGCAATAAAAATAAGAAAGTAGACAGTTTTAAATACGGAGCAGAAGAAAGTTTTGACTTTGTAGTATTAGATAACTGGAATACTCCGACAAATAATGAAGCGGATTTCGAGATAATAGACGAAGTTATAGACAGCAATATAAACGAACAAAATATTAAGGAAGTCCTTTTAGATTTAGATAGCATCGACTTTGAAGATAAGAACTACAAAACAGATACATATAAAGAACAGGAAAACAAAATGTATGAAGTGAATAACGACTACATCGACGACGAATCACTTATTGATGAGCTTTGCAGAGAAGATGGAGAATCTTGTAGATTAACACCAGATTTCAATGAGGAATATTTGAATTCTACAACGCCGGAGAATAATCTTTTACCATCAATAGACACAGTGTTTTCGAAACGGTATTGCAATTATAATGTAGAAGATGCTCCGATGCTAGAATACAATAACGTAACTCCTGTTCCTCAACATGTTAGTTCAGTAAACAGCATGGAACATTACAGTTACCCGAACAACATTCTTTATAATTTAGAAGAAAGGAAATACGTATTACCTGATACGCCGACAAGTTGTAATGAATTTTGTTTTGATAGAAATGAGAGGAAAATATCAGTATCGGAATCTATTGAGAGTGATGTACATAGCTCTAGTTATTACGATGAAAATTCTCAAAACTTTGATGACGATGATTTGTTTGTTAACTTGGATGACTTTGGGTTAACTTTTGAGACCGACAATAATGTTAATGCTATTGAAAATAAACCTCAACATCAGAAGAAGACTGACAAAGATAAGGCTCAAGGTAAAGTATTCGATCTACCTATTAACATTTTGAGTCGTTTCATTTTATAGATTGCTTTTTATAACATATTTGTTTATTTATTAGCATCTCCAATGAAAGATACACCTATACATGAGCGCTGTTAGTTATAGATGTTCACAGCATTCACATAGGAACAGAGAAACAAAATAAATTTTATTTTCAACCCAGATGTAAAGGGCATACAATAAATCTACAAAACCAAATTAAATTGTGCATTTTTTCACTAATAGGAGACTATTAGCATACACAACATAATCGATAACTGGTAGCAAAGGCAAATAAAATAAAATATACAAAGTAAAATAAATAGTTTATTATGCTAAATCTTTTGCACCTTACGTGCAATATATTTCTTTAACTTTGTTCTACGCTGGAAATTTCTCCTGTATTATGGGTGCATATTTTTACGAACAGACAAGTATTTGTTCTGGTGCGCGAATCAATCTGACTTTCCGTTCCCCTCTTTGTTTTATGTTCATAAAGTCCATCCAAAGGTTGTCTGGAAGATATCGCTATCAGCGATTAGACCGCCATTGTAACCATAAGCTAAGCAATATTGTGAATCAGGTGTGTTTAAATTATTAGTGTACAATAAAAAAATATTCTATCTATCCATCGAACCCGCGACATACTGCTTAACAGACAAACGCTCAACCACTGCGCCAATCGTGACGTCAATTAAATAATGCAATTTTTTTACCAAGAGGGGTATAACTGTTATAAAATAATGTTTTCTATTTTAGGTGAAAGAGTATGTTTATGGGAGCAGTGTTACGAGAGATATCCAAACCAAACCACATTAGTGGAACATATAGAGAGAGCTCATGTCAACACATACAAAGGTAAACTTCTATATTTATCATTCATTTACCCTTTTTTTCGGGGTAAAAGTCATCAAATTACTCCTCCCAAACTGGGTGAAGCGGTTTCTTCAGTTGCCCTTCCGTTCGGGGCCGCGGATGATACTCAAAATAAAATGAATTTGATTGAATAATTATAATGAAAATAAATGTTCAATAATTATGAGGAAACTCTTTATAATTTTAGGATATTAATATGCCACGTTTATATACCTATGTTTAGCAAATAAATTATTATGAAACATTAAGAAGATAGTAAGAACTATACATTATTTATTAATAGTAATTTGGTCTTATTGAGACGGGCATTGTCTTCTATGTTGTGAGCGGGACTACTAAAAACAAAATAAAAGCTAGCAAAATGACAATTACTATACACTAAAGTCATTGGAGCAAAATATATAAGTAAATTCTGATCTTGTCGTATTAGATTTATTACTTCTCCTCTACATTTGTTGAGCGCACAGCCAAGGGGTGGAACTCTCTGCCGGCTTCTATGTTCCCCGCCACATATGACCCATCAGCCTTTAAAGCAAGAGTAAACAGGCATCTTCTGGGTTCGTACGTTCCATCGTAGACCTCATCTAACGCTTACCATCAGGATCGGGGTCAAGACCGGCCTCATCTGTAATAAAAAAATAATTCGTTCTATGTTCAAAAAAAATAATTCGTTCTATGTTCAAAAACATCTGTTTTTTTTTTATAGGTGATGAGTTCAGTTGCCTTTGGCGCGACTGTGCGCGTGAGCGCCGCCCCTTCAACGCTCGCTACAAACTTCTTATCCATATGCGCGTGCATTCAGGACACAAGCCCAACAGATGTCATGTGAGTATTACCTTTGTAACCAGCCTATAATGTTCATACTGCTAAGACACAGACCTCTCTATAAGAGGGCCGTAAACCACTACGCGGGCCTAGTGTGGATTGGACCTCAAACGCGAGCCCATCAGAAATAAATAAAAATGGCAAGATGTTCTGTTATATCTGGGTCCAAAGACCTCGGATTTGGAGACTTCGGTCTCCCTCAGCAATTAGGACCCGAGATTGTGATAAATGGTATTCCACGCACGCCTCTCTTTAACTCCTTTTACGACTAATCGTAAAGGGAGTTATGATTATGACACATTCTGTATTAGGTATTGCTTATGGAATTAAGCCTGCTGCCGATTGACCGAAACGAGTCTGGGGCAGGCTTTTGTCAGTACGAGTCAGACAAACCCCTTCACAGACCGCAAAGCAGAGCATATCCGTGAGAATTTCTTAGGAAAAAGCAGACATTCATAGAAAAAAGGTCTTTTAGATAGATAGAATATTATTTATTGTATGCCAATAACTTTAATCACACCTGTTTCACAATATTGCTTACAATGGTCAAGCCTTTAGCACTTTGATACAAAAACTTAAAAGTCTCATAGTATGGTAAAGTAAATGTTTATTATTAATCACTTTTACCTTAATTTGAAGTACCAATTTTCTCGTTTTTCTAGCACCCTGGTTGTGGAAAGGCATTCTCCCGGCTGGAGAACTTGAAGATCCACGTCAGGTCCCACACTGGGGAACGACCCTACGCATGCCCTGCGCCGCACTGCAGGAAGGCTTTCTCCAACTCTTCAGACAGGGCCAAACATCAGAGGACACATTTCAATGCCGTAAGTATTGTATTATACATTAACCTGAAACTAGAACGTTGTTTGGAAGTGGCGGCGTCGTCATCTGCTAGCCAGCTTAGCCAGAAAGTAACCTTAAATATATTTATTTGCCGGGGTTCGGGAATGTTCTACCGAGATACCGCGGCCCCGGGAAACAAGCTACTGAAGGAGCAGGGTGGGTTTTTAGTCAGTAGAAGTCTGATACTCTCTACTGCTCTGCCCATAACAGGAAGAGTCATTTGATGATTATCCCACCCAGAAAAAATAAAAATAAATTATTTATAGACAGCCAATTACAGGCCTCCATATACAGGGTTAATTGTAAAACACCGTTAACCTCTCAGGACTATGTTACTAACATCACAATAAACAACTTTTGTTCTATGACTTTTAAAAATTCGTCATATTTTAGTTCGCCAGATTTTCATACAAAAATAAAAATATTTAAATTGAACGCCCTAAATGTTACGAAGTCTATGCGAAGCAAAAGACAGCGATTTATACTATCGCTTTCGTTTGCTTCGCATAGATTTCATAGAAAATCTGGTGAACTAAAATATGACGAATTTTTAAAAATAATTGAACAAAATTTGTTGATTATGATGTTAGTAACATAGTCCTGAGAGGTTAACGGTGTTTTACAATTAACCCTGTATAGCAACGTGTGATGTTAACGGCTGCACCCGGTTATACTGGAAACTGGCTCCAACATAATTAGGAAGAACCTAAACAGATGATAATTTCATTTAGTCCGGCAATTAGATTACAAAAACGTAATTAAAAAATTAAGACTTAATTTACAGAGAGTTGAAATTTCATGTGTCGTCATGCCGTATTATACACTATCTGATCTCAGCAGGCCAGTATCTTTGTAAATTTTTATAAATTTTAAAAGGCAAAAACTTACATGTACGATATTTTTGAAAATCTTACTAAAGGTCTAAATAGAATAATCATTTTAAAACAGACAACTGCCTTATTCACATAGTGAACGAAGTTCAAGAAAGGCTTGATATATTTACGTGCAATTTGAGTCAATTTGCAAATATTATCTTAAAAGTAGTGCATTAAATATAGTGTGTTATAAATCTGATATACCTACTTACTATCAGTAACTTAGTATGAATGTTTGTTTTTAGGTGTTAATTTTGTATTATGTAAGAGAAATTTAATCAAATTTAAATATAGCAGATAGCCACAATATCGTTTTAGGTTTTAGTCTGTAGAGATAGTGTTAAGGGCCTACACTACCTCAAATGGCTTAGCATGATTCTCCGTTATGTCGAAAATACTGCAGCAATAATATTGAAATAAATATATGGTAAAGTTGAGGATTAATGTTAGGTACTATGTTTGACGTAAACACGATTCCATAAAATTTTCTTGATAGAAAAAAAATCCCAAGTTACCTCCAAACCGAACAATAAACTGCTGGTATTCAAAAATAACTTCAAATTAGATAATGAAACTTTGCATATTAATTGAACTAGTTAGTTCAATTAATATGCAAAGTTTCATTATCTATGGTAATATAAAAAAAAGTAAATAACATAAGACCTGCTTTATAACTATAAAGCAGGTCTTATGTTATTTACTTTTTTTTATATTACCATTACTTTCACCGTAAAAAGAAATAAACTAAATTATCGGTGTCTTGGAGTCTTTTCCCTGACACCCTGTCTCGCTTGCTCGCATGACCGCGGACGGTAGTGTGCGAGCGAGATAAAGAGTGAGAAGCGCTGAGGTAGAAATGAATAAATTTATTTTGTAACTAGCCGTCGCGCTGGGCTTTGCTCCCGTGGACTTACCACAATAAAAACATAAACCTCCTCCTTTTGCAGTCAAAATTGCGGTGGTAAAAAGTAGCATATTAAATTTCACTTCTATACCAAATTTCGTCCAAATCCACCCAAGACATTCGAAGTTCGAAGTATCGCGTTTAAACAAACCAACTTTTCCGCTTTATAATAATTATAAGTAAACTATAGATAAAAAAAAAACAACAAACGTGGAATAGCCAAAACACTACTTAAAGGTCAAAGGTTACAATTCCTGATATATTTTGCAAAATAACAATACTCGCCTGAATTTCGGTAGATTGCGCAATGTTAACATCTACTGCTTGTCAAAATAGGTACCCACTCGCATCGCAACCGAAAAATGTTGAACTTGAACTTCTATCTAAACATATGACACAATAATTTGGAATAATAACAGTGATATCAGTTGCTTTGTTTTGTTTATCATGTAGAGTTTGTTAGACTACATAATGCCGATAGCCTTTGCGTTTGCAGATCTTAGTATCTCTTAATTTACTTTTTACCTAGGTCATTCCATTTTAAGCATTCCTTTGGTAAAATTGTAATAATAATATGTTTATTTTCACATAGTAAATAAGCTCGGTATTTAACATTTACATATACAACGTGTAATGGAAAGGGTATATACATACCAAGGGCACGGCTTCTTTGGATGATATCAAACGATACTGGAAGGGTTTCAACTCAAAATAAAATACTCTAAAAATTGATACCAAATTTGCGGTTTCGTAAGTTTTTAAATTGAAATTATAATAATCGTGTCACCGCACTACTTAGGTCAATAACTTTCCACGTTACTTGCAAATATTACGATAAATCTCTTCCGTAATTCTGTGCGCCTAGTACTGTATCTGGTATCAATGTATAAAAAATTCTCATTAATTCCAAACATGTAGAGATAGGATTAAAAAGCCCTTCCAATATCGTTTGATTTCACCCAAAGAAGCCGTGCCCTTGGTATGTAACCCTTTCCGTTACACGTTGTATACTTAGTGAATAATAAATAGTCAAAAGCTAAATAATAGTTGAGGAGCTTGTGGCTAAATATTAATAGCAGCAGATCTTCAAAGTTAAGCAGCGCTTACCGAAGTCGGTCCGTGCGTAACTTTGCATTCATATTCTGAAACTCTTTTACCATATTCGGGCTCGAAACTAAATATCGTAAGTCTCAATTCTTATTTCGTTTATAACTAAAGTAATAATTAATTTAGAGCAAAAATGTCCTATATATGGATAATAAACTATATTTTCTTACTGTCAATACTAATTTTAGACATAAAAGCCGAGTAATCTTGATTAAATTTTGAATAATCTTTAATAAAGACATGATTTTCGATTAAAAAATGAATCGAACGAAAATGTTCCAATTACGTAACTGGTATAGACATGTAAAAAAGATCCAATAAATCAAATACAGTTCCATTTTGATTGTATGCGCGATTGTTTCAGAATATTAATGCAAAGTTACATACAATTTAGGGAGCCTCCTCTTAAGCTGGCTGGCATTTGTCGACACATGTTTGACAATTGTTTCGGTTAAGTCAGAAGGCAGAAAATTTTACACCAGTGTTGCCAATGTGTTAACCAGTTACTGGGTTGTGGTTGATGACCTGTTAGGAGTTGCTCCATGTAAAACAATAGTACTCAACTGAATCCTGTTAGACTAGGGTGCAGGCTAAGTAAAGACTCAGTAGATAATGATGATGAATGGTAAAGTGCTATGTTTGAAATTATAATATTTATGAAATTAATTATTATTTTTAAATTATATTTAATTATATATTAAACTAGCTTGTGCCAGCGGCTTCACCCGCGTGGGAAGTTTTTCCAGTGTAAATCCCGATCCCGTGAGAATTTCGCAAAATCCTTTCTTAGCGGATGGCTTCGTCATAACATCTACCTGCATGCCAAATTTCAGCCCGATCCGTCCAGTGGTTTGGGCTGTGCGTTGATAGATCACTATGTCAGTCAGTCAGTCAGTCAGTCAGTCAGTCACCTTTGAGTTATATATATTTAGATATTGTACTATATTTCCTCAATAATGTCTAATGCTTCATTTATCACTGTTAAACACATTTTTTGTTTTGTTTTTCCGTTATTGAAATATAACATTTAGAAATTGTGATAGTTTTTCCCATAGAAATTAATATCCCATAGTTAGCTTTATTGTATGAAAAACCTACCAAAATATCTTTAAATGGTGGGCAATCGTAGAGAGTTGATTTAAAGTAGGTACAAAGAAGAGAGCAGGACATTTATTTATTATATTTTTTTCAATAAAAATAAACTCCTCAAATATGCAAAACTATGAATTTTAGGAATTCAACAAGCAGATTACTCAATAGCTACAGCTGATAGATATATAATTTCTTAGAGGATTATACACGCTATCCATATTTCTTTATTCAATTGTCATTGGTTTCTCTGCGTTAAAAGTGAATTAATTGTTAACATTTTTGCAGAGACCATACGCTTGTGGTGCCATCGGATGCGGCAAAAGGTACACCGATCCTTCGTCTCTTCGGAAGCATGTGAAGACTCATCCCCACATCACGAACGTTCCTCGTACTTGCATCCCGGCTTCCAGGCCAATGAGGAAGCCGGACCAGGAGCAGACGGTGCCAAGCTCACCAGCTAAGCTGACCACGCTTAGGTGCATTAGGGATAAGTTGACTGTACCGAGATTACAGAAACTGTAAGGACTCAACATCTTCTTGCCCTTATTCCATTTCCTTGGGATCAACGTTACGCGTTTCCTTCTTCCATTCTCCCTTGCCAGACGTCACGGCATCATTTGCTTCTTTTGCTTTTGTATCATCCATCTTTTCTTCGGCCTTCGTCCACCTCTCCATCCATTAATATTCAAACCCATCACTCTTTTGGTTACATGCGTGTCATTCCTACTCATGACATGTCTATACCACAAAAGGACTTCCTTTAATGTTTTCTGCCTTGCGCGCCACTTAATTTTTAAATTTTGAAGTGTTTTTCTCTGCTGTTGCCAAATGACAATGTTTCTGACTGAATAATATTAAATTCTATTTAATGCCAATACATATTAGAAATTAATGCCCTGGCTCCTGAATTACTTATAAACTGAATGACAGGATCCAGTGTATTTCTTTCAATTAAGCAGCTATTACAAAAAAGGCAGAGGCAAATCAGTTAACTAAATAAGAAAACTATTAAATATTAAATCAAAATCTGACCTGATTAAATCAAAACTAAAAATATCAATGGTTCATCTTTCCGGTGAGGTACAAACCGCTCTAACAATAATCTAACTATATCTAACAATAATGCAGCTAGAGGTTTTGGTAATTTTATAGCCACCAAAGTATTAGGCTATTTCTTCCAATAATTTTTGTATTATAAATAACACGGAATAGTATAAGTTATATTTAGTTTTTAGAATTAAACAAATAATGCTCAAATGAGGACTTCCATTTTATGTAAATTTCATAATGTTAATTATTGTGAAGGTTTTTATATTAGGTATCTTGTTTTCTTTTTTTAAACCAATTTAGTGTTGTAAAATAGTGAAGTATTAAAATAAATATCTCATTGTAGCTCAAAAAAGACTGAAGAAACACGATTGGCTCAATATTCGATTATTCGATAATTTTAATGACATAATACATAGTTGTAATTATTAACGTAGTTCGTGTTGAAAACACATAAATGTAGATTAAGGTATTGTAAACAATTTCTTAATGAAATACTTACAAAGGTTGTTTGTGTGACAAAAATATTGATTGTAAAAACATTATGATAATTTTTAGTTGATCCGTTGTGTTATCCGACAGATTTTTTTCAATCATCTGTGTGTCGGCTTTTCGAACTAATTTTCTTAGGAGGCACAGGGGTTGACTAGTAATGTTTGACTACCATCTTACCTGATGGTAAGCGATGATATTGTGGTCCTAGATGAAATACGCTTACGTAGCAGTAATCTATCTCTTGTCTTGTTGCCACCCAAGTTTTACCTACCAGGAAACACAGACTCCGGCAGGGATTTCCATTTCTTAGCTATACGCACATTTAAAGTATGCTTGTGGATGGAATTTTCACCGTGTAATGATGGCGTATCGCAGTTAGATTGTGCAATTCTATCGCATGCTCCGTGTATTGTAACCGATAGACTTAAAATTCGTCAACGTGTATTTTTATATTGTAAGACAGTTAAAATAAGGGCTCTGTGCCGCTTCCACCTGAATCCATATTTGGAATCTTGAAGTTAAGCTCAGAAATAGACACATTGAAATTTCTGTCTGTAAGTAAAATTTCTGTTTGGATACCGTAGGCATAATAGATTAGAGATTGTTCAAAAAATAAAGGTCAAATTTTATCGAAGTTTTTGGGTAGGTCTTATTACTGAAGTAATTATACAATAATAACATTTATATTTTGTGAAAATAAGATTGCCTGAAGACTAGCTGCGCTCGAGACTCTCCCCAAGAAGTTTTTCCCGAAGAAATTCAGATAAAATTCTTATATGTTGCACTATAGCCTCCTCCATCTTCCAGTGAAAGTCCCATTCAAATTGGTTCAGCCGTTCCAGAGTTTAGGCTGGGAAATAGGCAGACAGACAAAATTAAAATAAAAGTGTAAATTACAGTAAACACTTTTAAAAACACAATTATTTTGAACCTATAGTCTGAGGCGGATGGCCGTTTTCGGAAACTTCGATATAAATGAATGCCTAAAACTAGGTAGGTATTGTTTGTTTCGTTGTTGATTATCATCAACACTCGGAGCGGAGCTGAGCTTGAAAATCAAATTGATACTATTAATATAAATACAAAATCTACCTATCTGTATGTTGGTTACCCGTTCAAGGCCTTGAATGCAACTTGACACACCGATAGACGGAAATATGCATGACAAAATGTTAAAAAAAACTGGCCAAGTGCGACTCAGACTCGCGCACGAAGGGTTTCGGTACCATTATGGAAAAAGAATTAAAAAAAAACACGTTTGTTATATAAGAGTTCGTCTTAAATATTTATTTTATTCTATTTTTAGTACCTATTTGTTGTTATAGCGGTAACTGAAATACATCATCTGTGAGGATATCCACTGTCTAGCTATCACGGTTCATGAAATATAGCCTGGTGACAGACAGACAGCGGAGCCTTAGTAAAAGGGTCCCGTTTTTACCCTTTGGTTACTGAACCCTAAAAATGCATGCATATTTTCTATTAATTTATTCGTGTGTCGGGTACTTTTGAATCCGGGTATACGATAGTTTGGGACTATTTTTAAAAGTGCTTTAGGAGATACAGTCAGCAGTGGTGATGGAGGTGGAATTCCTCTAGGATGTCCTTTACTCTTGGGAGCTTACTAGCTCCATAGCCATATCAATATGTTATGTATACTCATAATAATACTTCAAAGATGTATATTTAAATGACGCGAGCTATCACGATCTCCTAACTACCGTCAATTTTAAAACGACATGACAGTAAAATATTCATAAGTAATGACAGTCCTGTAGATATTAAGTAATTGTTCCATTTGCACCTATATTTGCTCAATTAAATGTAAGATATTGTACATTGCAGTAGACTAAGCAAGTATTATAATAAAACGGCGTTGTCTGTAAAGTTTATAACGTTTGAGCAACTGCTGTGTTATTCTGTAAGACCTCATTCTAAACTTCGAATCTGAATCCGATGTGAGTTTATTGATTGGCATTCTAAAAACTCGGTTGTTAATTCGAATTTACACTAGCGCTACCCTTGCGAGCGTGTCAGCGAGTTGAACTAAAGATTTTGACAGATAAAGTATGAGATGACGTGAGAAGTGGCATTCGGTAACGTAATTCCTCCGTCACTTCGACGCTGTTTACAGAATGCAAAATCAAGGTCACTTTGAACCATAAGCGAAGTGACAGTGAATAGCTATGAGAGATGCGAGTTGTTGTTCGAATTTTACAGAATCGATGTACTGATTGTTTTATGGCAAATTCTGACAGATCGCTTGCTTTGTATGTAGACTTAAGCGAGTCACCTGAGGTGCAGCGAAGTGAAATGAAATGAAATATTTATTCTGTAATTTTTTTTTTTTGCGTTTTAAGTTTAGCTAAATGAGGTCGGTATTTATTTACTGACTACTCTGAGAAGAAACACCGAAACAAACTCAGAGGTCATCGTCTCTTTTAAAGTGCATACAATTCGTATTGGTCCAATCATACAAAAAGCAGGTAGATTCATGTCTGTGATGATATTTTGAGGCAAGAAGCACACAAATTTGTGCGGACTTGTCCAGACAGTGCAAGTATTTGTCAGTTATCGAGTAGCTCAACTTAGGACTTAGGAGCTCAACAACAACAATGAAAACAATATTCTTAAATGGTTGTAACACGCCGTAGGGACTTAATAGGTGCTCAAGGACTTTGCCATAATAAAAATAAACTTTACAGACGACACTGCCGTTTAGATTGTAAGTTATTCCTAAAATGTACAAATGCATGCTTTCCAAAGAATCTCGTATTAGGATTACAAAAGTATTTCCCGTTTTGAGATCTCTTTATTTGCTCATTAGATAAGCATTTTTTAAAGATGTTTGAACATCTTGTTTTTATACTTTATTGACAGTTGCTGTCGTTAATTTTAATGCTCAATTAAAGATAAGATTCGATCAGACAAGCCTGTTTTATTTTTATTTATATCATGAAGAATGTATAAACAAAGGAAAACGTTATTTTACAGAATAATTATCATTTTTATTACGTTGACATAAAGATGCATTCTCTTTTCCGAGGATCAGGATAAGAAATTGAATGTACCTTTACGTACCAATGGTTAATGGTATGTTCTGTTGATGGTCACACATCACTCGCACTGTCTGTCACTATTAAGCCACATAGTATAACAATTAACAACTATTAAGACATATTTGGAACATTTCACACGAATACTTAGTCTATAACGAAGTGATGTGTCACGCAGTATCAGGTATCGGTCCACAGAATCACCGGGATATGAGACCTTTCGAGGAAAGTCTCCCTTCCTGAAGGTCAACAGACGTTCAGTAGGAATACATACCAAAAAAAAAAATGTGACGAGAATCCAACCGTTCAACCCTTAGATAATAAACTAACCAGGCGCCTCCTACACCTGGACAGAAGAAGCCTGCGAATGGTGGCGGGGACCATCACCGGGCACTGCTCACTTAACAAACACTATCACACAATAGTTATAACGGACAGTCCCCTGTGCAGGGCATCCATGGGGACGGAGGAAACGGTAGGACACGTGCTCCTAGAGTGCACGGAAATCACCGAAATACGGAAACGAACCCTCGGGTCATTAAATTCCCTTAGAGATATCCTGAATAGACCGAAAGACCTGATCTGCTTCTGGAGGGAGGTTGGCTGGATGGAGTGACGGCCGACATGGCTCACGCACAATGGTCTCGTGCAGAGACTAAGTGCGAAAACCTAACTACAGAAGAAGAAGAAGAACCGTTCGACCCTCAGAGTACTTGTTAAAAGATCCCATGCCTCGTTGTTGTCCATCCCACTGCATCGTTGTTCTAGTAATCACAAA
Source organism: Tholera decimalis (assembly GCA_943138885.2). Classification (NCBI taxonomy): domain Eukaryota; kingdom Metazoa; phylum Arthropoda; class Insecta; order Lepidoptera; family Noctuidae; genus Tholera; species Tholera decimalis. Next base: position 7,243,382 of record OW964577.2, on the reverse strand, counting down.
TATGGCTGCTGAGCACAAAGTGCTTTTCCTATTAGAAATTTCTCAGTAGAGTTTGGAAGATGGCGATACCACCATACCTCGAAAAGCCGTTCATCATGATATCTCTCCGGTCGTGTCGGATTGCCGTACCATCGGACTATGAGACTAAAGGAATAGAGAATGCATCTGTACCATGTACACTATACCATCTCCTGCGCAGATGGCTTATCATCGTAGAAATTGGCCGCCGTAGTTGAAAGCAGTAAGCAGGACTATAAGATAATAAAATATTGTTAAAATATTGTTTTAATTTTGGTGTACAGACGCCAGCACATAAAGCTACCCAAAACTGTCAAATATTTACCAATCAACCTTGAACCTAATTCCTTTAACAATAAAGTTGAAAATCTATTAAAGAAATTTGACAGATTGTTGTAGCTGGCGTCTGTACAATAAAGTATATTCTATCTGTCAAATACTAAATACCTGCATATATACTACATAGGTAAGTAGATAGTAATAATTTTCGTAGCTAAGGGTTCTTTGTGATTCCAAGTAGACGGCGCGCAGTCTTCCACGCGTTCCCGATTAGGGCTTTCAAATACCGGATTTTTTCGATACCGGTATCAATACCGGTATTGGAAAAGTCAATACCGTGATCCCGGTATCAATACCGGTAATCCGGTATTAAACGCAAGTTCAATTAGGACATTAATAAAAGCAATAAAATACGTGGTTTTTATTTTCAAATCAATCTTTATTGTTCTTATTTATTGAAAATATTAATAATAATAATTGATAGGACTGATCCTAATTGATTAATTGGGATCGGTCACTGATAGGACTATTGTTGCCAATAAGCCTGATATAGTGGTGATAGACCGATTAGTGCGCCGCGCAATGATAATCGATGTGAAAGCTGAGAAAGAGAAACACATAAAGTATCTCGACTTAGCTCATGAGGTTGTTGACATGTGTATTGTGGACTCGGCTGTCATTGTGCCGATTGTCATATCAGTCAATGGGCTGATAGCTTAAAAGCTTCGACGACCATCTGTCGAAGCTGGCGTTGCACAGCTGGATAAAGGGCCTGATACAGAAGGCAGTTCTCTTCGATACAGCTCGTATTGTGAGGAGGTTCCTTTCTCTGGATACCTAACCACCGGTAGTTTGGACCCTGCTCCCGACACTAGTGAACTGCCATTTTTATATTTTTAAATGTTTTTTTTTTATTGTAATTTTTTTACAGAAAAATATTTAAAAATGTAATATTTGAGAGATTATATGTAAAATAAAGGAGATAATAATTAATACGTTTTATCCATAGCTCTCTTATATAACAATTTGGTAATGGTTGGTTATTTAAGTAGGACTAGGAATTAGGAACATAATGAAAACTTAAACTTAATCTATTATTTTTGCAGGAAGGCATTTCACATAGACTTTGTATAGTACAATATAAAACAGCCATTCCTAATTCGTTGAAAAAAGCACATGTAAAAATTAACATAGGTCCCATTATTTTCTGAAATGTAAGTAAGTAAAGTATAGCTGAAGTAGTTAGCTAGCAATCATTTGGTGATCATTTTAATAACATTCTTAATAATGATGTAATAAAAAATAATCAAAAAATCTAAAACTAAACAAGTAACAAAATAAATCAAGCGTTACAATTTCTGAAAAACATAGTAAAAAAATGTAAAAGTATACAAATAACAATAATACAAAAAGTTTTAATACAGCACAGTCTCAGAGAGATACTTATCCAGTTCTATAGCTGACAGGGACGAAATTGCCACTCTCAGAAAGGCCATGGTAGAGCGCATGAATTTGACCTTAAATCTCGTTTCCTAATGGGGTGACGACAATCTGGTCAAATTCAACGCTCTGAAAAAACAGGCTTGTCATTTCAGCGCTAAAAGGAGCTCTTTTGAATTGACCCCTACTTTCCGAAGTACATCTGTGCCAGTTACCAATCGCCTGGAGCTTTTGTGCATGGAGTTGACGTCAGACCTCAACTTTGGCTCCACCATCGAGTCCAGAGCTCAGACTGCAGTAAAAAAGCTGGGAATACTACACAAGGTGAGGCGGTACTTCACGCCTGGACAGCTTCTAAATCTGTATAAAGCACAGGTCCATTCCTGCGTAGAGTATTGCAGCCACTTGTGGGATGGCTCTGCAAAGTACCAACTTGCTGCATTGGACTCGATCGAGCGCAGAGCTAAAAGGCTTATAGGCGACGAGGTACTGGTGGACAAACTTCATAGCCTGGCTTATCGGCGAACCGCTTGCCTGTCGGTTTTCTATAGATTGTACTTCGGGGAGTGTGCGCTGGAGCTCCATGGCCTGATTCCTCCATCTCCCTTTCACTACCGGTCTACCAGACGCACGGCTGGGTACCACCCTCACTTGGTTGATATACCGTCTTGTCGTAACAAGCGCTTCTCCTTCACATTTATTGTGCGCACAGCCAAGCTGTGGAATTCTCTGCCGGCTTCTGTGTTCCCTGCCATTTATGACCTTTCAGCCTTTAAAGCACGGGCATCTTCTGGGCTCGCTCGTCCCATCTTAGACCTCATCTATCGCTTACCATCAGGGGAGATCGAGGTCAAGAGTGGGCCCATCAGTAATAAAAAGAAAAAAAAAAAAAATTCTGAATTTCAAATGCCACGAACGTTTTGGGTAAGACACGAAGTGGCAGCAACGACGGCAATCTAATTAAACTAGAAAAAATACGCGCTATTATATCACAACTTCACAGTCACAAGTTAACACAACACAATATAACAAAGTCTATATACGCGTTATCCCGTAGCCTTTACGAAACTGACTGACAATAACAAAAACGACATAAGTACAGCTCGATTTCGGCTTAAGACTACAGCGAGGACCTTTGCGCTGGTGAAAACTAGTATGAGAATAAGATCACATATATTTTCAGATCTAATGTTTGTAATACCGTAATCACGGTATTGGGGCGTCAATACCGGTATTGTAACAGGCCAAAATAAAATCCGTGATCACGGTATTACGGGATCCCGGAATACCGGTATTGAAAGCCCTATTCCCGATACATTGCCTGTCAGGGTCGTGGGAATTTTAATTAGATACCGCGGCCCCGGGAAGTAAGAGGAATAAATTGAAGGGTGGGTTTTTAGTATTTTTTTTTTCTTTTTGTTATAATGGCTAATTAATCATATTCTGGACTGAGTTTTTTTAGACAACCCATTTGCTATATATTTATTGACATATTTAATCCTTTGTAAGGATATTATAATGCGAAAGTAACTCTGTCTGTCTGTGTGTTACGCAATCACACCTAAAGTACTGAACCGATTTTAATGAAATTCGGTACGGATATAGTCTAGAGCCTGAGAAAGGACATAGGCTGTTTTTTAATGCGAAAAGAGGGCTGTAAGGGGTTGAAATAAGGGGATGAAAGTTTGTATGGAAATTACGTCATTTTTAAAACTAGAAGCTTGAAACTTAATTTTTAGACTTTTGATCGAATATTAATAAATACGACATTCAAATTATGTATGATTTTTATTTTCAAAATAAATAGCCTAAAAAATTAAATATGCTGCCGAAAGTCACTATTCCGCGCGGACGAAGTCGCGGGCACAGCTAGTTGGATATAAAATAAAATAATAATATAAATATACTTTCATCCATTAACCAGCTCGGTGAAGGTCGTTTTATAGTGGGATCTTAGACTATGAGAAAACACTAAGAGAAAATTATTAATCAACATTCAAGTCGTTTCACACGAAAGTACGAAGACATGCCCAGCTTATATTAGCTTGGATTACGGGAATGTTTTAACCTTCAGCCCGGAATGCAAGGCAACTTGAAGGAATTGTGGCAATAAATCAAGTATTTAAATATTCAATCATACATCAGACATACCAAACTTGGTAAGTACTACTTTAATCAATTTATTATTTTAAACAATAATGGAATATACACTTAAATAAAAACCCTAAACTACATAATCAAATACATCTAAAAATAAACTAAAATATGGCGTCCAGAAATTCATGCGCATCGCTGTCCACTGGTAATGTGCCCAAAAGACTGGCGGCATTGCCACGCTGTATGGCAATGCTTAACCGCTGTCCAAGGTAAAAGCCAGCCTTTGGGTCACGCGAATTGTCAACAAGGCGTTTGGATAGATCTTTAAATAATCTGTGAGCACTCGGACCCCACGACCCCAAGGTTTCAACCCCAAACGGCTCGAAAATATAACTACCAACAAGATTATGATATTTCCGCCGCTTGAGGTTTTCAGCAGCCGTAGCGGCAGCGCCAGCACAGCAAGACGAGCTAGGAAGATGGGATGGCGCAAGAGTATCGATACAAGTTGCGTCCCACACTAAAAGCCTACCCATCTTCCAAGGAAATAAAGACATGCCGTCCGGTCTTTTGCCATCGTCGCGTGCCAGGCCATTGGGTCCTAATACAGCTGGAACGCCGACAGTGACAAGAGCTCGTCGGATAATGTCGTTAATATTCGCGTGCCGTGCTATGCGACCCGCACTGCGGCCGCATGAAAGGCCGTGGTGACCAAGGCTGTTGACAACTTCGCCGCAGTGGCAGCGATGAGCAGAACAACAAAGAGCACCTAATCGAAGGGAAGCAGCGAGGCGGAAAGTAGTATCATCGAAAGAGGTGCCTATGTTCGACGACGGTAGTGCATGAAGCCAGAGACCCGACTCCCATTCACTCACAGCCAGCAAGCGCGCACGCTCTGCAGCCGAAGCAGATGTGGCAATAAGGTCACTCTGAACTGCTTTACAGAGCGGCTCATCCCACCGCCTCTGAGATGATGGTATGTCGGGTGGATTTAGATTCGGTGAAGCGATTCTCCAGGTGTCCATGGCCTCGGTGAAGCACGGCACATTGAAATCAACTAGTGACGGAGCTAGAATATTCCTGATTAATTTCTCAGTACCGTGGACCGAAGATATAAAAGCCGGGAGACTAATGCTAGAAATTTTGCGGACGCCGAGACCTCCCATACGAATGGGAAGAGTAGCTTGTGCCCAAGTTCGGTCGTCCATAGCCACATTTAAAATTGCTGTTAGAGTATGCCGGATAATTTGGTCCATTTTTTCCAAAAGGTGAGGATGATGCCAAAGATGCGAAGCACGAAGAAAGTACGTTAATTTAGGTCCGAAGCAACAGTAACGAATTAAGGTGATAGCCGAATGCATATTCATTTGGTGTAATCTGTCCGAAATGTCGTTAAAATTTTGTATCTTTTCCTCGACAAAATCGGGAAAGGAATTCTCAAAAATTGGAGACCCAAGAAGACGAAGAGAACTTTTATCCACAATTTGGATTTCTGGGGCTAATGCGTGGAATTTGGAAAGTGTCAGTTGTCTGTCAGTACTGTCGGATAAGAATAGTTCACACTTCGAAAGGTTGAGATCCAATCCTATGGTATGGAGTTGATTTCTTAAAAACTGTAGATCATCTAAAACTGTGTCTACATCGCCTCCCAGGGTTCCATCATCGAGATACCAAACATTGAATTTGGAATTTAGTTGTCGAATAATTGGGTGAATAGCTAAACTAAAGATCGCTGGCCCGAGGGGATCACCTTGTTGACAGCCAACAGCTGATTCCAAAAGGTTTTCCTTATAAAGTAATTTAGTCGGATGTCTGTAACATTGCCAAAGAAAACTAAAAATTTGAGGTACTTCTTTTTTAGTTTCTGCTAAAAAAGTGTCCCTATTGACTGAATTAAAAGGATTTTTAATGTCAACCTTCAAGATGACCTCTCCTTTACCAGAATTTAAATAGGTCGACAAGGCGTGTACGGCAGCCTCACAACCCCCTTTGGAGCCGTAACCCAGTTGTAGGGGCTGAAATTTGGTCGAAATATCCTCACCAAAAAATTTAGAGCAAATCTTGGCTACCATACGACGGTAGGTAGTTCCCACTGCAATGGGGCGAATGCCGCCATCCCTTTTGCGTAGGGCACATAGATTGGCCCCGTACAAAATATCGGTGACGGCTTCGTTCACCTGGCCCGAGAGCATAAGGTTAATCAGAGACGTTAGCTCCTTCAAAAGCAACTCACCAGCCTCCCCAGCGCCTGAGCAGAGTAGGTCCTTCAGGTGCTGTGGACTCAGACCATCGAGGCCGCCAGCAGAGCCGCTTCGAAAGGAACAAACGGCAGTGACCACCTCTTGACCTGTAACAGTGAGGGTGTTTATTTCCTGATTGGGGGGGTCGGGAAAGGAAAGACCATCCGCTGGGGCAGGGTGTTTGCTCTCCAGAGCTGCGAGAGTATCTGGAGAGTACGGGGCCACCACATCGCTACTGAAAAGTATCCTGGCAGCTCCGCTAATATCACCTTCCCCTAATTTAGTTTCGACTAGGTTGGATACACTTCTTGTGGAAGTAACCCTCTGTGTTGATAATTTTGAATCCAGATTATGGGCCGAAATATTACAGTTATCTTTAATTTGTGCAGTTAGGGTCTTTTTGGTTGCCAAATTCTTTTGAACATGTAAAATTCTATACGAGAAGGTGAGAAGATGTTCCCAAGCACTTTGGGAGTTCTCCCGAGCGGCAAGGCGAACGCATCCTGCTAGGTTTTGCGCCACTACAGGTCTGGCACCGCGGGGAACTCTCTTTAAAACCGAAACAGAATTTTTAAATTTAGAGATTGTTTTCCAAAACGGATCCAAAGTGAAAGAAGTTGGTGTAAGTGTTGTAGAAATGACGGGGACAGAAGAAGATACATTGGGTGGTTTGTGTACCTTCCCAATATGTACTTTCAGAAACACTGAATAGAAAAAAAAACGTCAATCGTTGACACTTCGCGTCAGAAATTAGCGCAGTCGCGGTGGTGATGGTGACATAGGGCGCCGCGAGGCCAAAGAAGACATTTCGGCGGCGGCGGCGGCGCCCTGGAACATTGCCGGGAGACACGCAGCTGGTCACATCTTCGGTGTCATCTCATCCATATTGTACAGCGAAAACGTCCTTGATTGCTTTTCCTTTATTCACGATAAAACCGAGCAACGGATCGATGTGAGTTTTGGTGTTGAGATGGTCAAGAGGCTGGAAAGCGGCGTGAGCAAAATTCTCAGAGACCTAGCGGTCGCGGGTGGAAAAGACTTCCGAGGTACAATAAAATAATTCAGAAGAGGACCCTCTTTGCACACCTGACGAATTTTCTTTTTGAAAGATTGTATTTCTATTGTATTTTACTTATTCTATTTATATTTATTTTGCTAATTTAAATTTATTTTGATAGTTTTTATGACACATGTCATCATGTCCGGTAAGTACTTACATCTCTAATGTATTTTTCTTGGTCAATCATAATCTGCTGGAAGAAATTACTTAGGAAACAAGCAGCACCTTTGTGCTCTTTTGTGTGTATTTATATGTTTTCCTTTTGTAAGTTTCATGTAAATAAATAAATATATAGTGTCTCCATCCCTTTGTTATGACCAGATCCTTCAACTCCAAGTATTGCATAAGTCTGTTTTTGATCATGTCTCTTTCTACTTTATTAGAAGTAAACAAAATAAGGTCATCAACCCATACAGCAATGTTCCTGGAATTCTTATTTACATTGAAATAAACACATGGGTCAGACTTTGACCGTTTCATCCAGATCTCCTGCAGCACAGTGTTCAGCTTTGAATTCCACAACCTGCTTGCTTGCTTTAGCCCATATAAAGATTTATGCAAATGACATGGTACCTGAGACTCTTGTTTGTACAACTTCATGCTTCATATATCCACATCAATGTCTCCTTGGAGGACACAGACACTGGACTTGAAGGCGTGGCTGACACTGCACCTAGCTGATCAATCTCAAGCCCCAATCTTGCAGCTAGAGATATTAGATAGCGTATGGTACTGTACTTTACAACTGGTGAGAACACTTGTGCCCTTCCTCTGGACATATCCTTTAATGAGTCGTAGACCTGAGTCTGAGACCTACGACGAATTATATTGCCACTTTAGTCAGTTTTAGTTTTGTATACCCACTAGCAAGGTAAAATCTTTCTATCTGAAGGCACATCCTTTAAACTCCAGGTGTTGTTTATCATCAGTGAGTTATTATTATTATTTATTATTATTTTATTGTTATTAATACATGTTACATTAACATCTTACAAATAAGCCAATGCCCTACAAAACCGTTTACACGGTTTGTCTGTGAGTACAGATATTTAAAGACATAGATATAAATTTCTTATGACATACATCAGCATTATAGAAACATACATCAGCAAACTCCTCTCTTTTACTTCCATGTTATGTAATGTTATTTAAATAACATAAAAGTAAAAGAGAGAATGACGTTACATTAATTATATTTCACAAAAGGTATATTAGGTACATATGTATTCTCGCCAAACTGTAAAGTCTGGCGAGTAAAAAATAATTGTAGAAAATAAAAGAAATTACTCCAAAATATTGAATACAAAGAAATTTAAAAATTATAAATTATTAATTACAATTACACTTCTTGAGTGCTTTTGCGAATCTACTCTTTTTATTCTGATTTAAGATATCTGCAGGCAATGTATTGAGTAAGTACGGTACTCGCTTATCTATTGTTCTATTACCAAAGTAATTATTTACTCTAGGTACATTAAATTTACCTGCAGATACTGTCCTCGTTGCGTGGTTATGGGTAACTAGCGAGTGACGCTCCCAACTGCCATAACTTGTACTCCTCATCCATTACCTGTTTCCATTGTTTGGCATATGATGATGAAAGTACCTCCTCAACTGTCTGCGGATCAGAGAAACTAGACAGTAAACAATACATACTGTTTTCATCAGTATCTGTGTTATTTCTTCGTGTTCTTTTGCGAGGTCTTAGTGTGTGTTCAAAGTTCTGCTGATACTGTGACTGTATATAACTTGGCGGGACATATCGCACGCTTATTCCAATACTGTCACTATCCCAAAAAGTCAACTTTTCAGGAGAGGCAAAAAACGGAATGAGAATGGGAACATTTTTGTTTAGTGACGAAGCGGACTACTGTCCGTATAGCGGTTATTTCTGTTACTTTTAGACTAGTGTAAGCGCGATTACGCGCAGTTCTACGTTTCCCAACAGATGGCATTAAAAAGTCGATTTGGCAAAATTTTGGATAGTGACAGTATTGGATTAAGCGTTATGTTTCATCTAAATCACCTGTCTCCGTCTCATAGTCACTAGAATTCTGATCACAATCCTTTCCTATCTCAGAAAAGGGTGTTTCTATAGGTACCGGGACACTGTTGTTGTGACTTGTGGAAGTAGATTGACTGCCTGATAACTGTGACTTCACTTGTGGATCTTGATAAATGACTGGTTGACATGAAGCTTGATAGATGAACCTGAGACATCCTTAATAGTTGTTAAATCTGACCTTTTGCTGTTCTCTAAGGTTACATCTCTGCTTTTAATAACTTTGTATGTCTTTTCTTGTCACAGTATCCCAGAATCAACCTTTTTACTTCATGTTCCACTTTTGCCTTTTTTTCTTTGGTACAAAGACCATGGCCTCGGAGCCAAATATTCTCAGGTGAGACAAGTTGGGTTTGTGTCCATTCCACAATTCAAATGGTGTCTTATCGAGGAAAGTTTTATATTAGGTGACCGGTTTAAAATATATACTGCAGTTTATGTACTGCCTCGGCCCATAGCTTTTTCGGTAGGTTGGCATGGAACAGCATGCACCTAGCTTTCTCAACTAATGTCCGATTCATCCGTTCGGCCAGACCATTGTGTTACGGGGTGTAGGGAGTGGAGGTCTGATGCACTATACCGCTGTTAGATAAAAACCTTTCTAAATGAGTATTGCAGTACTCAGTACCATTATCTGTTCTTAATACTTTTATAGTCCTTGAAAAAAAAACGGTTTTATTTTCCATGAAATAAATATACATACACCATTCTTGTGTAGTCGTCTATAAACGTAATATAGTACTTCATACCTGCTTGCGCAAGTTTTATTTAATTTATAATTTTCTACTATCATATATCCGAACGCATCTTACATATTAGAATACAGATTCCTATTTGACTGCGATTTTTTGACGAAGACTAGTAGACTCAACATGGCGGAGGTAATTATACTTTCTCGAAATCACAGCATCTGTGTCGTGATTGGCTGGCGATGAATGCGCCAATCAGTGGCGCGCGCGGTGAACATTTCTTCTCTCATTTGTGGGAATTGGATATGAGGAAGGGAGATATTGGTCAGCTCAAAAACCGCGGTCAAATAGGAATCTGTATTCTAATATGTATGATGCGTTCGGATATATGATAGTAGAAAATTATAAATTAAATAAAACTTGCGCAAGCATCTGGTCCAAACGAGCCGGATTCAAAGAATCTTCTATATTTATTATAAGTTTACCGCAACATAATTATAGGTCTCATACCTAGGATTTAGGTCAAAATAACTAAAATACAAAGTTCGTAAAAACGCCATATTGGACGCGTACCTAACGTTCAGTAGTATCGTACTTACATTCCCGCTAAATACATAATTCATTGAGAATTACTGTATCAACTTAATATTTCTCCTATTGCATTGAAATAGCATAGGTAAATATTCAAACCGCTTATTATCGTGAGTTATCTGGCTCGAAGGACCAGATGCTTGCGCAAGTTTTATTTAATTTATAATTTTCTACTATCATATATCCGAACGCATCTTACATATTGGAATACCGATTCCTATTTGATCGCGGTTTTTGAGCTGACCAATATCTCCCTTCCTCATATCCAATTCCCACAAATGAGAGAAGAAATGTCCACCGCACGCGCCACTGATTGGCGCATTCATCGCCAGCCAATCACGGCACAGATGCTGTGATTTCGAGAAAGTATAATTACCTCCGCCATGTTGTGTCTACTAGTCTTCGTCAAAAAATCGCCGTGAAGTTACCACGCCAAGACAAGTTCCCGCGCCGCGCCGAGATAATTAAACTGCTAATATATCTATAAATCTAAAACTATTTATTTATTATATACTTTATTGTACACCTTACAATATTTCTATGGATACAAAAAAAAATTAAAGTAGTGTACAATGGGCGGTGGAAACTATCAACTATCCGTGTTGACCACACACGTGTGACGAAATAAAGACCAAAGTGAAAGTGTTCAGCAACTAAGAGGGAGAGATTCAACACACGTGCGAGATCTTCTCAAGCTGTCCATACTACATCCAAGATATCCAAGTAAGTCCTTTTTTCCTACCCCTGGTCGGCTCAATACTGTGTGGTCAATATTTTACCACCAAATTATATCCCCGCTAAGGTCCTTCGAGAAGTTTTTAGTAACCACCCCGCTTCCGCATCAATACCTGAGCAGCTCAAATTCTCCACGGGTCCACAGAGGTCAGAATTAACCAGCTGTAATGGTGCTGTAGCAATATTCTTAAATGATAAATAGAGACACATCTTGTAACATTACTCCTGAGAGTAATGATTCAAGAGCTAGCTCTCCCTTAGCTCAGCTCAGCTCAGTTCTCGCTTAGCTCAGCTCAGCTCTCGCTTAGCTTAGCTCAGCTCAGCTCTCGCTTAGCTCAGCTCAGCACTCGCTTAGCTCAGCTCAGTTCGGCTCTCGCTTAGCTCAGCTCAGCTCGGCTCTCGCTTAGCTCAGCTCAGCTCAGCTCTCGCTTAGCTCAGCTCAGCACTCACTTAGCTCAGCTCAGCTCAGCTCTCGCTTAGCTCAGCTTAGCTCGGCTCTCGCTTAGCTCAGCTCAGCTCTCGATTAGCTCAGCTCAGCTCAGCTCGGCTCTAGCTTAGCTCAGCTCAGTTCAGCTCTCGCTTAGCTCAGCTCAGCTCTCGCTTAGCTCAGCTCAGCTCTCGCTTAGCTCAGCTCAGCTCAGCTCGGCTCTCGCTTAGCTCAGCTCAGTTCTCGCTTAGCTCAGCTCAGCTCCCGCTTAGCTCAGCTCAGCTCTCGCTTAGCTCAGCTCAGCTCTCGCTTTGCTCAGTTCAGCTCTGGCTTAGCTCAGCTCAATTCTCGCTTAGCTCAGCTCAGTTCTCGCTTAGCTCAGCTCAGCTCAGCACTAGCTTAGCTAAGCTCAGCTCAGCTCTCGCTTAGCTCAGCTCAGCTTTCGCTTAGCTCAGCTCAGCTCTCGCTTAGCTCAGCTCAGCTCTCGCTTAGCTTAGCTCAGCTCAGCTCAGCTCTCGCTTAGCTCAGCTCAGCTCAGCTCTCGCTTAGCTCAGCTCAGCTCGGCTCTCGCTTAGCTCAGCTCTCGCTTAGCTCAGCTCAGTTCTCGCTTTTTTTTATTTTTTGAAAGTGCTGTCTCAGAAATATAATTCCAATTATTTTACGAGATCGGTTTTAAAATCACTTGTTGGCGCGAAAGGCTAATTTAGTGGACTGTATTTGCGGTGCGGAGCTAAACGATTGACAAACGCTTGGCGTTAGGTAATTCAAGTTGCAGTGGGTGTGGGACAATGGAATACAACCCGAAATAAATAGGGAAGGAAGCACAAACCTTTACGGGAGCCACGTGCTCGCGTCGTCGCCGGTGCACCGGTTCACTTTTCCAGGTTCAGGGCAGTTGGGCTTCAAGTTATTGTCCTCACACGTTAAACACAAGCACAAACTATGGATTATAAGTCTTATTACATGCGAAAATGCGGTGATTCCAAAGTTATTAATATTTTTAAGCGGAGCGCGTCGACGCCATTGTCAACTTGTTGCGGAGCGATTCGGAAGCAAGTTTTTTCGACCAATGGCGGGCGAATCTTCTTACTCACTCGCGAGGTATGTGCGGGAAGGAGATGGATATAGGAAATAGCGGATGTCAATCATATTTTGAATGTTGGCGCAACCATTCCCCCCGGTTTGAAGGGTTACCTTCAAAAACTATAAGCGAAACTAATCAAAGAACTAAACTCTGGAGTAACATCTAACTTCTAACCTTATTCCTAAACTATAATATAAAGCGTTACCATAACAACTAAACTAATTTGAAGCCTGCTGCTGATTGTGCAGAGGACAGAGGCGAATAACCGGACGTAAATACGAACCGGTTGCGGTTTTAACTTTTACTATACGCGTTACTCCCTTTGGATCAGGGAAAACTTCCTCCACTACACCTAGAGGCCAGTGTAGAGGAGGCGCACTCTCGGCCATTAAAACTACTACAGTACCAACGGTGACTGGATTCGATGGAGTATTCCATTTTTGACGCGACTGAAGCGTGTGCAAATAATCTGCTCTCCAACGCTTCCAAAATGATTGAACTAATCTATCCAAAAGAGCATGACGCTTTAGGAGATGTAGTCTGTCTTCATCAACATCCATAGCGGGCAAATACTTAAGAGGAGTCGTGGTTAAGAAGTGAGCCGGAGTTAAAGCTAAAGATTCTGAGGGGTCACTAGATAGAGTTCGGCACAGTGGACGAGTATTCATTACTGCCTCTATCTGAGCGAGTACAGTACTCAGCTCCTCATAAGAGAGAATCTGTACGCCTACAACGCGGAACAGATGCGACTTGAGGCTCTTAATATTCGCCTCCCAATTACCACCAAAGTGACTAGCAGCGGGCGTATTAAAATGCCATTCAATACGATTTTCGGCCAAAACATGAGCGAATTCACTCTGATAATACTTTGACCGTAAGAACGCGTGCAACTCCGAAATATTACGGCGAGCTCCAACATAATTGGTACCGTTGTCAGAATATAAACGTTTGACGGGACCACGGCGCGACAAAAAGCGCTTAAACGCGGACATAAAACTTTGCGTACTTAAATCACCGGTCAATTCTATGTGAACCGCACGAGTTGTCATGCAAATAAATAGACAAACGTAAGCTTTTGTGGAGCGTATTCCGCGACCACGGGCAACAGTTACCCTAAACGGGCCGGCGAAGTCTGTACCGGTGTGAACGAAAGGTTTAGCGGATTGAACAACACGACAAGAGCGATGATCGGCCATTTCAGGCGCGATAAAACGCGGGCGAAGCTTAAAACAGGGCACACATTTGTGTACTCTAGCACGAATCAAATTGCGAGCGGAAAGTATCCAATACTTCTGTCTAAGGATAGACATCAACAAGTCTGGACCTGCGTGGCAATTCAACCTATGATGATAATCTACAATCAAATCTAAAATATGGTCCTTGCGGGGTAAAACTACTGGATGCTTTTGCTCAAATCCTAAATCGGAATTTCTCAAACGACCACCTACTCGAATAAGACCATTCTGCAAAAAAGGTTTCAAATGTTGAAAGGCGCGGCTACAAGGTTTGTTGGACTCCAAACTACTAATTTCGGATGCGAAATAAAATCTCTGCAATTCACGTAGCACGACTGACTCAGCTTTATCCAGATCAGCGGCGGTTATAACACCGCGCGTGGGTAACAGTTTTAGAAAACGACATACATACACCACACAACGCAAAAGTCTCGACCAAGACGAGACGCGATTAGATAACGATAAAATAATCGACTCTTCACGTGGAACCGAAACTACAAGCGAATGCTTCTTCTCCTCGGGTGGTTCTGAAACGGCAGCTGGATTAAAGGGCTTAACCGGCCATTCCTCGAGCACGCTATGAATTCAAGACGGAGCGCAGAACCACAGCGGATGATCTAAAATTTGCGAAGGGAGCAACCCACGGGAGAGACAATCGGCGGGATTATCTGTGCCAGCAACGTGAAAGAGATTTTGTGGTGGTAATTCGGACTGGATTTTGGCCACCCTATTGGCGACGAATGTGTCCCAGCGATGGGGCGAAGAATGTGCCCAACACAAAGCTACAGTAGAGTCAGAAAAAGCCATAATTCTATCAATAATAATGCGGTGCCTACAAGCATTGACAATCGAGCTGATTAATTGCACTAACAAAAGTATAGCGCACAGCTCCAGGCGCGCCAGAGAAACGACCTTGCGAGGGGAGACTTTGGATTTAGCGCTTATAAGACTAACCGAAACCTTGTCAGCATCCAAAACGTGAAAATAAACTACCCCCCCGTAAGCCTTTGCACTGGCGTCGGCGAAGCCTACAACAGTAACTATACTGTTCGACAATATACCAACATGGCGAGGAATTTTTATTTGATTGAGCAATGGAAGTTCTTTCCGGAAGCGAGCCCACAATTTAACAATATTTTCGGGCGCGGGGTCGTCCCAATCACTATTGGAAAGCCAAAGTTCTTTTATAAGCAACTTGGCATATAAAACGACGGGAGCTACAAATCCCATAACATCCCATATACGTGCTACACACGACAGGATAATGCGCTTAGTACAAATTTGCGGAGTCGAACTAACTTTAAGACTGAACATGTCAGACGCGGGTGACCAACTTAAACCTAGAACCTTATGCGTATCATCACCATCAAATTCCTTCACCGAAGATAATTGATGCGATAGTGGAATCGAATCTAGAGCGGTCTGCGAATTACTAGTCCACTTCACAAGATCAAACTGACCGGCCTTCATAAGACTTATTACTTGAGCGGCGGTCTCAACGGCATCCGCCTCGCTGGCTACACTATAAACAAAGTCATCCATGTATAGCCCAGTCTCAATAGTGTCTTTCGCTTTCGGGAATCTTTCACCCTCATCAGCGGCTAATTGCTTGATAGTGCGAAGCGCATGGAAAGGACTCGACTTAAGCCCAAAACAAACACGATTAAACTCGTAAACTCTCAAAGGTTCTTGAGGCGAAAATCTATACAAAAAACGTTGAAATTTGCGGTCGCATTCGCGAATACCAATAGAAAGAAACATTTGCCTTATGTCGGCGGAAAGCGCGACAGCAAACAAGCGGAAATTCACAATAATGTCAAATAAGTTACCTTGAAGGTTTTGACCACAATACAAAATATCATTGAGCGATACGGAAGTGCTAGTCTTAGCACTGCCGTCCAAAACCACGCGGAGCTTAGTAGTAAGCTTGTCTTCTCTAACAACTCCGTGGTGCGGGATGATGTAAGATGGATGATCAAGAGTCTCGTCAGTCTCGGCGGTGGATGCAGGTAAGATGTACCCTTTATCTAAGTATTCGGTAACCACCTCATCATAGGCTTGCTTCAACTTCGGAGATGCTTGCATCTTACGTTCTAAACAAGAAAAGCGTTTTTCCGCGGAAGCGTAGGAGTCACCGAGCGAAAAAATATCTCCCTTGAATGGAAGCGCGACAATATAACGACCATCATTATCACGGGTAGTCGTGTCACAATAAATCTCCTCAGCCACCTTATCATCAGGGCTTAGGATAGGCGGGACATTGACCTCTTCAATTTCCCAGAACCTGCAGATGGTAGACTCCAGCGGCGGCTCAACAGTGCAGCAATGTGACACAGTCGAGTAACTATCTAAATGTGCGGGTGCGGAACCAACAATAACAAAACCTAGAACTGTTTCTAGGGCGTGCGGTGCGGGAAACGACGAATGACCTTGAATCTTACGAGATAACTGAAGGTGCGGGAGAATCGATGCGCCGATCAACATATCGACGTCTCCAGGGACACCATAAGATTCATCTGCCAACGGTAGGTCTTTAAATTTGGTCAATAAAGACGTGTCAACCGGGACAGTAGGCAATTGTTCCGTAATTTTATCTACGACAAGCGAATCCATATCAAAACAAATATTAGAATTAAAACGCGATGCAAATTTAATTTTAATCTAACCATGAATGGTTGATTTTAAACCACCGAACCCCTTAACTACTGAGCGGGCTGGTCGGTTATTAATACTAAAACCAAGGCGTTGACAACAATTTTGAGTTAAAAAATTACTCTGCGAAGCGCAATCTAACAACGCTCGAACAAGACACGGATTACCAAAAGCATCATCAACAACAACGTGAGCGGTCGCGAGCACCACGGTAGTGCACGTATTGCTTGCGGCGGACATCGAACACAACGTGACGTCACTCACGGCGGCCTGCGAGCGGGCAACGTCGCGCGTTGATTGCGGCTGCGGCTGCGAAGCGGACGCAGAGTTCGCACCGACTGACTGCGACGACGTGTCACCGCTTGGTAAACTAACTGTGCTCACATTGGATGTGGCATTATTACAACTTTTCTCCATGTGAAGTAAAGTGTGGTGCTTCGAAGGACACTTACGACAACTTTGACTACTATTACAAGACGTAACCCGATGCTTGTCACTAAGGCAGTTAAAGCACAAATTTTTTTCGCGAACAAACTTATAACGTTCATAGGGCGTAAATTTTAAGAAACCAGAACACTTGTACAATTGCGAATGTTGACTATTACACAAAGAACAACTCGATTGTACAGGAGCAGGTGCTGTATTCACATACGTATGTGTCGACTTTTGTGACTTCGAAGCCGCATCTGTTCGACGGTCGGACTTCTTCGTAACTTCATGGGTTGACGAAGTGCGTTGTAATATTTTAAAGCCGGCTCTACACGTTGGCCAACACAGTGGCGAATGTAGTGGCCAGCATATTGGCCAAGAGTTCGTGATAGCGTCCACACGTTGGAAGATCGTTCAGTTTGCTACGGTTCAGGCCAATGTGCGGACGTATTTATTAAAATGGGTATTGAGGCGCTAACTGCTGCTTCTTGGGTTCAACAAACAATTTACGGCTTGGTAGAGCTCTATAAACCGAAAAGTTTCTTCGTTATTAGTCATTACTGACATTTTGTTTACACTAGTTGTTACCGACGCGTGACTATAAAAACTTTTTAACAAAATATAAAACCAACTTCCATATCAAAACACTACAGCGCCAAAAATAACTTTAATTTCGGTAGTCGGTGTTATTCGTTTTGTATTTTCTTTTTTTGACATCGCCTTCCGAAATTATAGTTATTTTTGCCTTTGTAGTATTTTAATATGGAAGTCGGTTTTGTTAAAAAGTTTTTGTCTCGCTTTTTAGTGGGTCGGTTTGTAATTTATCTAGTTACAAAAGCCAAAATATCAACTACTTATCACCTTTTACAAAATATTGCTTTTCCCGATGCAAGCCGTTAATTTTTGAGAAGTTCTCCTGGTACTTAACCATCAGCTCTACATCACCATATGCATTGTAACGAACATAAAGTGCTTAACATCCATATTCAAGTAATCGAATCGCAATCCATGAAATACTTATTATTGAGTAGTTTCGGTGGTCATCTGTGGTCTTCATCATCAGTTCCACTTCCCCAAATGGTGCTTTTCGAGAGCAACTACACAAGATACTATAAGATATAACCAAAACGCTATAGATGTGCCTATAATATTTGAAGAGTTCCCTCGATTACTCAACAATCATTGATTGATTTCATAACAATGGGACCAACTAGAAAGTATACCATTTCAAATGAAAAGATAATTTTCTAAATCGGTCGAGCTGACTTCGAGTTATGAGGTATATCATAAAAAAACAAGTTCAAGACGAACTGAGAACCTCCTTCTTTTTTTTGAAGTCGGTTAAAATGTTTAATTAGGTGCGTGCGATCGTTCTGGGAGCTCGTAGCATACTAAACGCGCGGCCAACGTGTGGACGCGGTAGCCAATACTCGGCCAACAACCCTTTGATCTCCTGAAAAAACCGACACCACACGGATCTCGCGCCAACTCGTCGGCCATCATTCCAATACAACCCAAGATGCAAAAACACCCCCTCTACACGTTGGCGAATAGGCACTGGCCACTACATTCGCCACTGTGTTGGCCAACGTGTAGAGCCGGCTTTATATGATCGCGAACAAAACATTTTAAATCATTGAATTTTGGCAGTTTACTACTGCGATGGTCTATTTCAAATAAACGAACAGTTTCACTATCTAATTTCTTTAAACCCAAATATAAAAACAAAAAGTCGCAGAGGTCATCGACCTTCAGGTTCTTTACTGCGCGAACAGATGATGCAAAAGTATCTAAAAACTTCTCTAAATTATGTTCATTACAAACTGTAATATTTTTCAACTCGAATAGCTGATCTAAATATGGGGTAGCAACTAATCTTTTGTCTTCATATTTCGACTTTAAAGTTTTTAAAATTAATGAATAATTTTCGGCACTAAAAGTAATGCCGGCACAAACAGTTTTAGCTTTACCAGTTAACTTTTCAACCAGATAGTGTAACTTTTCATGATCTGTCAAAGAGACGTTCCCATTTATAGTGTTTTCAAAACTATCTATAAATAGATTCCAATTGCGAATATCACCATTAAATTCAGGTATCTGAATGGGCGGTAATTTGGGTCGATCGCGAGTGTAATTTGCCTGGCTCTGATGGACAGACGGCTTCTCCAACCTCCTCGCGACGCGTTTGATGCGACAGAATAAATCATCAAATGACGCCAAAGCCTGATAACTCACAGCGTATTCTGGATTTAATTCTAACTCTAAAACGTTAATATTATGAATTACGGATTCAAATTCCGTGCGCAAACTATCCAAGTTTTCTATAGAACATAAGAACGAATCTCTAATAGCTAGATCAAGTGTTTTAAGTGCATTATCACAAATAGATTGCACGCGAGAAAATATCATGTCTCTTTTAGCATATAAAAGTTTCAATTGAACTTTGATGTCCTTATGAGACATCGTGAATAATAATTATTTATTACAAACAATCAATGCGGTAAACAAGCAAATAAAGTTATTTTAACAAATAAGCGATGGAGGACAGCGACGCGGATAATATTAAATACCTAAAGTGGGTAGGTAGTTATAACGAACTGCGGGTGAAATAAAAGAACTGTAGGTAGTTTTTAAACAATCTTAATTTACCCACTAGGTTGTGTCTCTGTTTCTGATATACAAATAATTTTAGACTTCCGAATGAATAACTAATACGAGCGATCTATGGCTACGTAGGTATGTAGGTATTACGCACGTACGTAGGTAATAGATGAACAAACAACGAATTGGGTTAGGTATAAGACTGCGGTGCGGTGCGTTTATTCCTTATGGAATAAATACCAATGCGATAACTACAACAAATATGTACCTAATTCAAATAAGTACCTAACTATCCGGTGAGAGGGACCAAAAAAATTGTTGGCGCGAAAGGCTAATTTAGTGGACTGTATTTGCGGTGCGGAGCTAAAGCTTTGGTTTCCTAGGATAGCGGTGCCGTCAAATAGCGGCCGTTATACAGCGGTGAATGACGTCACTAGAACGTTGTCCATGTAAACAAAATGGCGCAGTTTCCTAGAGAACGGTAACTGACACCGTAACGTCAAAAAGCGGTGCCGCCATTTGCATGACGGCCGTCTTGACGGTGTCAGATAGTTTCGTGACCGTTTCATTGATAGCGGTGAAGCTATTTTTAATACGTATTTGTGTTTTTTTTTACCGGAACAACGTACAAAATGAGTTCCAACTCTTGGACGTACTAAAATCTCAAATGCACCTTCAGTACCACGAGATTGGAATAAATCGTCTTCCACCATACGACTATTTTCCTCTTCTGATGATATCATCCTCCAAGTAAATTAATAAAGCTAAATCAAGGCCGTCCATTTTCTATCTTGGATACTTTTCGTTTGAAGTTTGCTTTAAAAAAATGACTGACAGTGTGAAAAAACGGCCGTGGAACTTTCCACATATCGTCACCGTAAAGACGGCCGCCTTTTTGCGTCCGTAATATTACGGCCGCTATGTGACGGCACCGCTTTCCTAGGAAACCAAAGCTTAAACGATTGACAAACGCTTGGCGTTAGGTAATTCGAGTTGCAGTGGGTGTGGGACAATGGAATACAACCCGAAATAAATAGGGAAGGAAGCACAAACCTTTACGGGAGCCACGTGCTCGCGTCGTCGCCGGTGCACCGGTTCACTTTTCCAGGTTCAGGGCAGTTGGGCTTCAAGTTATTGTCCTCACACGTTAAACACAAGCACAAACTATGGATTATAAGTCTTATTACATGCGAAAATGCGGTGATTCCAAAGTTATTAATATTTTTAAGCGGAGCGCGTCGACGCCATTGTCAACTTGTTGCGGAGCGATTCGGAAGCAAGTTTTTTCGACCAATGGCGGGCGAATCTTCTTACTCGCTCGCGAGGTATGTGCGGGAAGGAGATGGATACAGGAAATAGCGGATGTCAATCATATTTTGAATGTTGGCGCAACCATCACTGATTGGGTATAATTTATTCCCGGATATTAATTTTCATCAATATGAAATAGAAACTACCAATCATTTGATTGAATTAGCAAGATGCATAATTCAGAAATATATAGACGCTCGGTTATCATTTTTTAGCAAAAACAATCAGGACCGTAAAACTTTAATTCGAAAAACTTTTACCAAGCTAATTCATTTTAAAAATCAATAATAACAGCATACTTGTTTTTTTTTTGTAATTGAGACTGATAATGATTAAATATTAATATGTGATTTTATTGAGTATTTTTATAATGTTAAACTTCATTTTATCGATATCGATAACTTTCCCTCAATCAAGTAGAGCAATCCCTAACTCAGCATATCTATGAAGCTTGACCTTGAACTGACCAATTGCAGTAGCGCATTTTTTCCTCGCCTCCCAACCCGTATTGGTGAGTTGTGTTCTTCAAAGAAATCGGCCTATAAGCTCTTTTAAATACTTTCGGAGTTCCCCCATGTACCCCACATGGAACTGAAACTGAAAATATATATTTTTTCATGAATCTTATGCGTGTGTGGTATTAATAGAGAGGTCTTTAAAAATGGCATACGGGTTGCTAAAACCACTTTTTCATAAAGTTAATCGTTTAAAAGATATACACTTCCAAAGTGGTAAAATGTGTCCCCCCTCTTCTATAATAATGGAGTGAAAAATTATACAAAAAATATATGCTATGATCCTTAACGTAAACTTTCAACCAAAATTGGTTTGAACGAGATCGGGTTGGCAGTTTTTGAGATACAGCATATTTTCTAAAACCGCAAATAAAACTTTGAATGTCATACAAATACTATGAAAAACAAAGTTATTTGGCGTAGTTACTACGGAACGCTTCATGGGCGAGTCTGACTCGCACTTGGCCAATTTTTTAGTTTTTGTACGAACTGAACATTTTGGCCTATTGAACCGTATGTAGTAAGCCCAACAAAAGGTAACTGTTGTATATCGTTGACGAATTCCGTCGACTGTCTATGGTCTCCATCATCAGACCTGTAATGGCACTGTTCTAAAATAGTTTTAATTCTACTACTAAATCTAACGATTTGTATTTTGTGAGATAACAGTGAGGTCCCTAAGTTCACACGCACATCAAATTCTCGTTCGAAGAAACATGTTTTCTTGGTGCGTGCACTGGGCCTGGGCCCCTAGTTGATGCGGGGCCCCTAGGCAGTTGCCTACTCCGCCTCCCAATCCTAATCCGGCCCTGGGCTTGATTAATTTGAATTGACCAGAACTTTACACCTAGATAGTTTGTGACTGTCATTAGAGGTCTGATGCTGAAGACGAAGGACAGTTAAGGGAACTCCTCAACGGTTTACAGTAGCTACCTTGTGTTTGGACTTAATTCATTTATATTGATGAGAACTTTGCACCCATATGGGTTATAAGTGCCATTACAGGTCTGATGATGGAGACCATAGACAGTCGACGGAATTCGTCAACGATATACAACAGTTACCTTTTGTTGGGCTTACTACATACGGTTCAATAGGCCAAAATGTTCAGTTCGTACAAAAACTAAAAAATTGGCCAAGTGCGAGTCAGACTCGCCCATGAAGCGTTCCGTAGTAACTACGCCAAATAACTTTGTTTTTCATAGTGTTTGTATGACATACAAAGTTTTATTTGCGGTTTTAGAAAATATGCTGTATCTCAAAAACTGCCAACCCGATCTCGTTCAAACCAATTTTGGTTGAAAGTTTACGTTAAGGATCATAGCATATATTTTTTGTCTAATTTTTCACTCCATTATTATAGAAGAGGGGGGGACACATTTTACCACTTTGGAAGTGTATATCTTTTAAACGATTAACTTTATGAAAAAGTGGTTTTAGCAACCCGTATGCCATTTTTAAAGACCTCTCTATTAATACCACACACGCATAAGATTCATGAAAAAATATATATTTTCAGTTTCAGTTCCATGTGGGGTACATGGGGGAACTCCGAGAGTATTTAAAAGAGCTTATAGGCCGATTTCTTTGAAGAACACAACTCACCAATACGGGTTGGGAGTCGAGGAAAAAATGCGCTACTGCAATTGGTCAGTTCAAGGTCAAGCTTCATAGATATGCTGAGTTAGGGATTGCTCTACTTGATTGAGGGAAAGTTATCGATATCGATAAAATGAAGTTTAACATTATAAAAATACTCAATAAAATCACATAATAATATTTAATCATTATCAGTCTCAATTACAAAAAGAAAAACAAGTATGCTGTTATTATTGATTTTTAAAATGAATTAGTTTGGTAAAAGTTTTTCGAATTAAAGTTTTACGGTCCTGATTGTTTTTGCTAAAAAATGATAACCGAGCGTCTATATATTTCTGAATTATGCATCTTGCTAATTCAATCAAATGATTGGTAGTTTCTATTTCATATTGATGAAAATTAATATCCGGGAATAAATTATACCCAATCAGTGATTTTAAAACCGATCTCATAAAATAATTGGAATTATATTTCTGAGACAGCACTTTCGAACCACTCTCGTTGATCGCCCTTTTTAACCGACTTCTAAAAAAGGAGGAGGTTCTCAATTCGGATGTTTGTATTTTTTTTTTTTTTTTTTTTTATGTTTGTCCACGCATAACTCCGTCGTTTGCCAACCGATTTGAAAAATTCTGATTTTGTTAGAAAGGGTATACTTCCCAAATGGTCCCATGAAAATTTTATCGAAATCGGACAAACCGTTTCTGAAAAATCAACAAAAGTCTAAAAAAATGTATACGTTGATGATCTTTTCGTTCACGCTGCATTGCGTTTTTTGTTCGCGCATAACTCCGTCATTTACGAACCGATTTGGAAAATTCACTGACCCACTAAAAAGCACGAAAATAAAAACTTTTTTGCAAAAAATAAAACCGACTTCCATATCAAAACACTACAAAGCCAAAAATAATTTTAATTTCGGAAGGCGGTGTGAAAAAAAAAAAGAAAATACAAAACCAATAACACCGACTACCGAAATTAAAATTATTTTTGGCTTTGTAGTGTTTTGATATGGAAGTCGGTTTTATTTTTTGCAAAAAAGTTTTTATAATATTAATTTCACAACGTTGACAAATTTCTATTACTGTGGTGGATCCGAACAATAACTTGTTTTAGTGTCTTTTTGAAATTGTAAGGCGTTTTGATTTGTAACACCAATCAACGCTCCAATACAAGTTAGGCATTTTATTTGCTTTATCAAAGCATGGACAATGTAGCCGGCCATATATTATTTTTATATTTTATTTTTTATATTTATTTTATATTCCATAATACATATATTTTCATTAAAATCAGTTGTGTCAACAACTGTAGCTTCAGCAGGCACTCGGTAATAATTATTTTTTTGGTGGTGAGTCATTAGATGAATTATCTAATGACTCCTCCCTCCTACATACACTTAACCCGTGGACTCGACATCGAAACAAAGTAACCTGTTTCTTTTTCCTGGGTGGGAAAAACATCGAATGACTTCTCCCGCTCTGGGTAAAGTGGAAGGGAGTGTCAGACTTCTACTGACTAAAAACCCACCCTCTTCCTTCAGCTGCCCTTAAGTTCCGGGGCCGCGGTATCTCATTAGAATATTACCGCAACCCCGGAACCAAAGTAACTTACGAGGGCGATATTGTAATGCAAAGGTCCAAGTTAATTAATATTAGACTCCGTCATACTATTTGAAGCCTAGAAAGATTGGATATCTTATATTATTTTGACTTTTCTCAACATTATATAAATAAAAACCAAACTAGAAACCAATATTCCCTAGTAACCTTATCCATCCACTTTTCTTTTTAATCTGGAATCTTGGGAAATCTAAAATGAAAACATGCATGTCACACAGAAGAAAAAATATCAGAACTTTCTCCTTTTCTCAAAGTCGGTTAATGTAGATAGGTATTTTATGACAACTATCTGAATTGAATTAAAAAAAATAAGTTTAATTTTATAATTATCGATATCGTATTCAGCCGTTATAGGTAACAGCACAGATTTTTACGATAAAAATACAGATGAAAAGACAGGGATAAAAGAATTAGAATTTCCAATAAACATCAACGCGCGACACAATTTTGTCCTTGACCACCCAAACCACCACTTTAAATGGACCTCTGCGGTAGCTTATAATCTGATTAAATAATAAATAATTTTCATATTATTTAATTACTGATGAATAGTTATGTCATCCATTTGGTATCTAGATGTCTGGGAATGTTTTCCACACCACTTCAACGTGCATGAAAGCATTATTATGCGTTATAAATTGGATACAAAAATTTAAAATTTGTAATTGTTTAGCATGCAGACAGGCCTAATACTTGGTCACAACTAAAATGGTTAATGTATCGTAGCCAATATATAAGAGCAAAAACTCGCATAGTTTTCGTGCGTCGGGGCAACGTATGCGCGATCAAGTAGTTTTCAAATCAGTAATGGAACTGAAACTGAAAATATTCTTTTTTATATTTTTTTAATATTTTCAGATGATATTGCAATAGTGGTGCATGGTAATGATTGGTCCGATACGTGTTCTCATGCTGAGTCCGCGCTAAAGACCACTATAACCTGGCTAAGAAACAATCTGCTGACCCTTAAATAAATCTAAATTTATGACCTTTTCACCTCGTATATCTTCACAACCGACCGCTGCCTATACACTAACAGCTCACAAATGTAACCCTAGCTCAAGCCAGGACTGTAATTGTACTCAAATAGTCCGTACTCATTGCATGAAGTATCTTGGAATCTATATTGATAGTACATTGTCATGGAATGAACATGTAAACACACTGGTGGGTAGAGTACGGAAATTAATATATGTGTTTAAAAACTTGAGGACTTCTGCTGACTTCTCTACATTAAAAACTGTTTACTATGCTTTGGCTCACTCAATCCTAACCTATTGTATAGTAGCCTGGGGCAGTTCAAGTAAATCCTCGTTATTACGAGTAGAAAGGGCGCAGAGGGCAATTTTAAAAGTCATGGCCCATAAACCAATCCGCTTTCCCACGAGTGAACTCTATGCTCTATGTGAGGTACCGCGAGTGAGACACTCATGTGTACTTAGTGCCATACTTCGCAAGCACTCCGAACTGCCGTTTGACCCTGACATAAGACATGAACATAGACGAAGACCTGTTAGAGTCTGTTCAATTGAGCCAGTCAGCACCGAAGCAGTTAGACGACAGTATAAATACCTAAGCCCTATTTTTTATAACCGAGTCAATGAAGTAAGTGACATTTATTCACTCAATCTAAGAGATTGTCCAGTCACCGTTGACAAATGGCTGAATGGTTTAACCCATGAAAAACTTGAAAACCTTGTTAAAACGTAAAATTTAACTTCTTAAATCTCAACGCATACTTAAATACGCACTCACACGCTAACACCTGCATATATCACAACACCAGTATCACGCACTCACACGTACAACACACCACACGCACAACACACCACACGCACAACACATCACACACACGCACAACACATCACACACCCATAGAACTCATGCCACATACACGAACACACACGCATGCACGCGCGCACACTATAGGTAACTTTATGCATGTTAATTACGTATTTTGTTTTATATTCTTTTCTTCCATCTTTAATCTTTGTTTAAACTTACCTAAAAATTTTGTTTACGATGGAACGCTGACGCGTAAACTACTTGTATGGGCGTTAATGGCTGCAACACAGTTTATAACTAATGCAGTCATTATCGTACTCTAATTTATTGTATTTGTGTTTTTAGTTCCAATAAATCTTTTATTATTTATTACTAGTACTCTCGCGGGGCTTCGCTCCCGTGGATTCTATCACGATAAAAACATAACTCTCCTTTTTTGCAGTCGGGTAAAAAGTAGCCTATAACCTTCCTCAAGCTTCAAGCTACTTCCATACCAAATTTCATCCAAATCCACCCAGTACTTTCGAAGATTAGCGCGTTCAAGCAAACAAACAAACAAACAAACAAACAAACAAACTAACAAACTTTTCCGCTTTATAATATTAGTATAGATTTTTTACTTTTTTTCTCAAAATCGGAAAGCGGTTCACAGAATACATCTACCTACCAAGTTTCACATGTATAATTCTAATAGTTTCGGAATATAAAAACTTTTACCAAAAAAATTAAACCGACTTCCAAAAAACACTGCAAATTGAAAAATAACTTTAATTTCGGTAGGTAGGCGGTGTCCGAATTCCGAAATTAGTTAGAAAGTAGACAAAATATTGCTTTTCCCAATGCTGGGCCGTTAATTGTTGAGGAGTTCTCCTGGTACTTCACCATCAGCTTCACTTCATCATATGCATTGTGACGAGCACATTGTGCTTAATAACCATATTCAAGTAATCGAAACGGAACCCATGAAATACTTCTTATTCCTACTTATATATTGAATACTTCCAGTGGCCATCTGTGGTCTTCATCATCAGATCCACTTCACAAATGGTGCTTTTCAAATTCAACTACACAAGTTACTATAAAAAATACTCAAATCACTGTGGGTGTGCCTATAATATTTGAAGAGTTTCCTCGATTACTCCAAGATCCCGTTATCAGCTCCTGACTTGGTGACAATGGGACGAATTTCGAAGTATACCCTTTCAAACAAAAAAAGAATTTTCCAAATTGGTTCAGCCGTCTTCGAGTAATCGGTGATCCAACATTAAAAAAAATATACGCGTCGAATTGATAAGCTCCTCCGTTTTTTTTCGTCGAGTCAGGAGCTGATGACGGGATCTTGGAGTAATCGAGGAAACTCTTCAAATATTATAGGCACACCCACAGTGATTTGAGTATTTTTTATAGTAACTTGTGTAGTTGAATTTGAAAAGCACCATTTGTGAAGTGGATCTGATGATGAAGACCACAGATGGCCACTGGAAGTATTCAATATATAAGTAGGAATAAGAAGTATTTCATGGGTTCCGTTTCGATTACTTGAATATGGTTATTAAGCACAATGTGCTCGTCACAATGCATATGATGAAGTGAAGCTGATGGTGAAGTACCAGGAGAACTCCTCAACAATTAACGGCCCAGCATTGGGAAAAGCAATATTTTGTCTACTTTCTAACTAATTTCGGAATTCGGACACCGCCTACCTACCGAAATTAAAGTTATTTTTCACTTTGCAGTGTTTTTTGGAAGTCGGTTTAATTTTTTTGGTAAAAGTTTTTATATTCCGAAACTATTAGAATGATGCATGTGAAACTTGGTAGGTAGATGTATTCTGTGAACCGCTTTCCGATTATAAGAAAAAAAGTAAAAAAATAATAAATAATAAAATATTTATTGGAACTAAAAACACAAATACAATAAATTAGAGTACGATAATGACTACATCTTACTAATCTTACTAATATCTTACTTCTTACTAATTAATATTATAAATGCGAAAGTTTGTGAGGATGGATGGATGTTTGTTACTTTTTCTCGCAAAAACTACTGAACGGATCTGAATGAAATTTGGTAAGTAGATAGGTGTCATTCTGGAATAACACATAGGTTACTTTTTATCCCGAAATTCCCACGGGATCAGGATTTGCGCGGGAAAACCTTCCCATGCGTACGAAGTCGCGGGTAGAAGCTAGTAATATTATAAATGCGAAAGTTTGTGAGGATGGATGGATGTTTGTTACTCTTTCACACAAAAACTACTGAACGGATCTGAATGAAATTTGGTAAGTAGATAGTTGACATTCTGGAATAACACGTAGGCTACCTTTTGTCCCAAAATTCCCACGGGATCGGGATTTGCGCGGGAAAACCATCCCACGCGTACGAAGTCGCGGGCAGAAGCTATTTAGTTATAAACTGTGTTGCAGCCATTAACGCCCATACAAGTAGTTTACGCGACAGCGTTCCATCGTAAACAAAATTTTTAGGTAAGTTTAAACAAAGATTAAAGATGGAAGAAAAGAATATAAAACAAAATACATAATTAACATGCATAAAGTTACCTATAGTGTGCGCGCGTGCATGCGTGTGTGTTCGTGTATGTGGCATGAGTTCTATGGGTGTGTGATATGTTGTACGTGTGTGTGATGTGTTGTGCGTGTGGTGTGTTGTGCGTGTGGTGTGTTGTACGTGTGAGTGCGTGATACTGGTGTTGTGATATATGCAGGTGTTAGCGTGTGAGTGCGTATTTAAGTATGCGTTGAGATTTAAGAAGTTAAATTTTACGTTTTAACAAGGTTTTCAAGTTTTTCATAGGTTAAACCATTCAGCCATTTGTCAACGGTGACTCGACAATCTCTTAGATTGAGTGAATAAATGTCACATACTTCATTGACTCGGTTATACAAAATAGGGCTTAGGTATTTATACTGTCGTCTAACTGCTTCGGTACTGACTGGCTTAATTGAACAGACTCTAACAGGTCTTCGTCTATGTTCATGTCTTATGTCAGGGTCAAACGGCAGTTCGGAGTGCTTGCGAAGTATGGCACTAAGTACACATGAGTGTCCCACTCGCGGTACCTCACATAGAGCATAGAGTTCACTCGTGGGAAAGCGGATTGGTTTATGGGCCATGACTTTTAAAATTGCCCTCTGCGCCCTTTCCACTCGTAATAACGAGGATTTACTTGAACTGCCCCAGGCTACTATACAATAGGTTAGGATTGAGTGAGCCAAAGCATAGTAAACAGTTTTTAATGTAGAGAAGTCAGCAGAAGTCCTCAAGTTTTTAAACACATATATTAATTTCCGTACTCTACCCACCAGTGTGTTTACATGTTCATTCCATGACAATGTACTATCAATATAGATGCTAAGATACTTCATGCAATGAGTACGGACTATTTGAGTACAATTACAGTCCTGGCTTGAGCTAGGGTTACATTTGTGAGCTGTTAGTGTATAGGCAGCGGTCGGTTGTGAAGGTGAAAACGAGGTGAAAAGGTCATATATTTAGATTTATTTAAGTTAAGGGTCAGCAGATTGTTTCTTAGCCAGGTCATAGTGGTGAAAATATTAAAAAAATATAAAAAAGAATATTTTCTGTTTCAGTTCCATCACTGATTTGAAAACCACTTGATCGCGCATACGTTGCCCCGACGCACGAAAACTATGCGAGTTTTTGCTCTTATATATTGGCTCCGATACATGAACCATTTTAGTTGTGACCAAGTATTAGGCCTGTGTGCATGCTAAACAATTACAAATTTTAAATTTTTGTATCCAATTTATAACGGATAATAATGCTTTCATGCACGTTGAAGTGGTGTGGAAAACATTCCCAGACATCTAGATACCAAATGGATGACATAACTATTCATCAGTAATGAAATAATTTGAAAATTATTTATTATTTAATCAGATTATAAGCTACCGCAGAGTTCCATTTAAAGTGGTGGTTTGGGTGGTCAAGGACAAAATTGTGTCGCGCGTTGATGTTTATTGGAAATTCTAATTCTTTTATCCCTGTCTTTTAATCTGTATTTTTATCGTAAAAATCTCTGCTGTTACCTATAACGGCTGAATACGATATCACTAATTATAAAATTAAACTTATTTTTTTTAATTCAATTCAGATAGTTACTCGTAAATTTATCTAATAACCATCTAAAATATGGCGTTCAAAATTCAGACGCAATGCTGTCCACTGGTAATGTGGCCAAAAAAAATATCTGGTATTTTCTCATCGATTTCCGCAAAGTTAATTTCATTCTCTACCTTCTATCAACATCAATGTTATAAAAGTTCAAAATTGAAATTTGATATATTTAAACAATTAATTACAACAAATATACAAAATTATGTACTAAAATACAAACTACAATAAAACTTCAAAAAATTCATCCTCAAAACAATAAAATATGTGTGTGTGTGTCATAAAATTGTCATAAAATCATCATCATCCTTCTAGGCTTCAAATAGTATGACGGAGTCTAATATTAATTAACTTGGACCTTTGCATTACAATATCGCCCTCGTAAGTTACTTTGGTTCCGGGGTTGCGGTAATATTCTAATGAGATACCGCGGCCCCGGAACTTAAGGGCAGCTGAAGGAAGAGGGTGGGTTTTTAGTCAGTAGAAGTCTGACACTCCCTTCCACTTTACCCAGAGCGGGAGAAGTCATTCGATGTTTTTCCCACCCAGGAAAAAGAAACAGGTTACTTTGTTTCGATGTCGAGTCCACGGGTTAAGTGTATGTAGGAGGGAGGAGTCATTAGATAATTCATCTAATGACTCACCACCAAAAAAATAATTATTACCGAGTGCCTGCTGAAGCTACAGTTGTTGACACAACTGATTTTAATGAAAATATATGTATTATGGAATATAAAATAAATATAAAAAAATAAAATATAAAAATAATATATGGCCGGCTACATTGTCCATGCTCTGATAAAGCAAATAAAATAAAATAAATAATAATAAATAACTTGTATTGGAGCGTTGATTGGTGTTAGCTAAGCTAAGCGAGAACTGAGCTGAGCTAAGCGAGAACTGAGCTAAGCTAAGCGAGAGCCGAGCTGAGCTGAGCTAAGTTAAGCGAGAGCTGAGTTGAGCTAAGCGAGAGCTGAGCTGAGCTGAGCTAAGCGAGGGCTGAGCTTAGCTAAGCGAGAGCTGAGCTGAGCTAAGCGAGAGCTGAGCTGAGCTAAGTGAGAGCTGAGCTGAGCTAAGCTAGTGCTGAGCTGAGCTGAGCTAAGCGAGAACTGAGCTGAGCTAACCGAGAGCTGAGCTGAGCTAAGCGAGAGCTGAGCTAAGCTAAGCGAGAGCCGAGCTGAGCTAAGCTAAGCGAGAACTGAGCTGAGCTAAGCGAGAGCTGAGCTGAGCCAAGCGCGAGCTGAGCTGAGCTAAGCGAGACCCCGCGTAGGTATGGACGGGGTCGACATTGTCCTCACGAACGAAATCAAGCTACTGGGGGTCGTCATAGACCGGAAACTCACATTTAACACCCACGTCACGCACGTTTCGCTTCGCGCAGAAACTATCCAGGGCATACCGAACTACCTCTCTGAACTGAGCACTGTTGCTGGCTCGGATACTCCCCCTCGACCTCCGTGTTCGCGAAGCTGCGACCTTATACGAGGCGAAGAGGAGGGTGCCCCAACGGGTAATAGGGGATCGGGAGGTGGAGCGGATGACCTCGGCTCTGCGGTCTCCGCACCCCGCCTGTCATATCGACCTTGAGTTTAAGTGTCTGGTAGACCAGGAACAATATAACGCGAACTGCGACAATAACTTTAACATCTTTACGGACGGTAGCAAGATTGAGGGCAAAGTGAGGGCGGCGTTGTCCGTATGGACCGGTGCCGCTGAAACCAAAACCCTCAAGCTTGCTTTGCCGTCCTACTGTACGGTATACCAGGTGGAACTCCTGGCGATATGCCGGGCGGCGCGGATGGCCGCGGACCACTTGGCCGGATCAATCGGGATTTATTCCGATTCCTCGTCGGCATTGCTCACGCTCAAAAATCCGAAACTCGACTTTTTAATGTCATCTGTTGGGAAACGCAGAACTACACGTAATTGCGCTTACACTAGTCTAAAAGTAACAGAAATAACCGCTATACGGGCAGTAGTCCGCTTCGTCACTAAACAAAAATGTTCCCATTCTCATTCCGTTTTTTGCCTCTCCTGAAAAGTTGACTTTTTGGGATAGTGACAGTATTGGTTTAAGCGTGCGATATGTTTCTTGAATACCAGTAATAACAAATCTGTCACAGCACTATGAGGGTCATCACTTTCCACGTCACTTGTCAATGAAACGATAATTCTCTTCGTTCTTCTTAATTTGAAAAATTCGGCCTCTGGTATCAATGTATTGAAATTTCTAATATGCTCCACACATGTAGACATAGGATTAGAAAACCCTTGCCATATCGTTAGTTATCATCCAAAAAAGCCGTGCACTCGGTATGTATATACCCTTTAAATTACACTTGTATATTGCGAAGCTCTGCTGAGCACCCCGAACAATGTCCCCCGTGGCTCTGCATATGGCCAGGAGTTCTTCCTGATAGACGGTGCCGTAAGATGGCAGTTTAAGCTTGACAGCTTTGGTTTCCGCTGCGCCGTTCCAATAGGATACTGCGGCACCCACCTTGCCGTCAATCTGCTCAGCACTAGCTTAGTTCAGCTCTACATTATTTCCTGAAAATGCTTAAAAAGCTGCAGCGAAACCTGCGTCTTTTTTGCTTTTTTCATTCTCAGACTTTACCTTCTTAACTTAGCAGTGCCGATAACTATTGCAATTGTAGCATCTAGGCCCCTTTTTACCCTATGGTTCTTGTTTCTGACGTTGATGTTGTTTTCTTGATTTAGAGCTAACATTCAAAGCAGTGCTGGTGTCTGCTGATCTAACTTCCTATAGGAGCTTGGTCTTGATAAGATCGGCACTAATCGTTGCGCCAGAGCGCTCAAGCCCCATGATCCGATGATCATCCGACGTCTATGCTCCGATGAGCATAGACGTCGGGCAGACCGGCCAACATCAAGGTGCCTAGCCACTCATCAACCCTATGTTGCGTAACTTGTGGGCTGTCGTCATTATTTTGCTAACGTATGACATCACAGTACAGCTAGATTCCAGAGTAGTATTCATTTATAGTTATTTTATTGTACTTCTTTGGCGATCTGACAACTTTGTACATGTTCCGTAGTTTTGCGAACCCAACAACAATATTAACTTGGTCTTTGCCTTAATATCCCTACTTGAATCAATAGGAATGTCACCTTTGTGCTCCACATATTTCCACAAGTCTTCATGTTCTAGGTACGTTTTGACACTCAATTTCCATGTTGCGAAGTTTTCACGCCCGATCAACTTGGGTGCGACGAACTTATTTTTTTTAACAGACGAAAAAAAAGGAGGAGGTTCTCAAGTCGACGCGTATATTTTTTTTACGTATGATCACCGATTACTCGAAGACAGCTGAACCGATTTGGAAAATTATTTTTTGTTTGAAAGGGTATACTTCAAAATTAGTCCCGTTGTCACCAAGTCAGGATATGATGATGGTATCCTGGAGAAATCGAGGGAACTCTTCAAATATCTTAGGCACACCTATAGTGATTTGAGTATTTTTTATAGTAACTTATGTAGTTGCATTCGAAAAGCCTCATTTGTGAAGTGGACCTGATGATGAAGACCACAAATGGCTACTGGAACTATTCAATATATAAGTAGGAATAATAAGTATTTCATGGGTTCCGCTTCGATTACTTGAATATGGTTATTAAGCACAATATGCTCGTCACAATGCATATGGTGAAGTGAAGCTGATGGTAAAGTATCAGGACAACTCCTCAACAATTAACAGCCGAGCATTGGGAAAAGCAATATTTTGTAAAAGGTCATAATTATGTAGTTGAAATTTAGGCTTTTGTAAGTAGGTAAATTATAAACCGACTAACTAAAAAGAGAGAAATAAAAACTTTTTACCAAATTAAAAATAAACCGACTTCGAATATTTGTACTGATTCTTGCTGATCAACCACGCTCTGCTACCATGAAAGAATTGTGTCAATAAATCAAGTATTTAAATATTCAACGGTGTAATTTATTATATAGTGTGAACAGTTATAAAATGGGGATTTGACAAGAAGGAAAAATAAGCGTCACACCGCGGCTAACTGCCAGTAACTTATGGTTGCGTTCTATTCCTAACACAACTGAAGGACCACGGTGTGTTTTTAGGCAGCAGAAGTCTGACACTCTCTTCTGCTCCACCAACAGCAGGAGGAGTCACTTCATGGTTCTCCATCAGAAGAAAAAATTACATTAGCTAGCTTTCTGAGCCACGTCAGTGATCTCCGCTTCGAAGCAGAATGCCAAAAAAAGTATTGTTAAACACAAAGTAGGTAAAACGCTAGACTGTAGTTATTACGATAAAGTAGTGTCCCTGGAACAAGAGGTTAATGTACACAACTTTCGGTAACATGTGTGTTGATTGTTACTATGTTCACGTTAATTTGTTGACATGCTGCTAAGTAACCCGTTTTGGAAGGCTTTCCCATTCTTAAAAAGTGACATTAGGGCATATATTTAAATAGTAAATATATATGTCAATGCATTAGGGATACTTTCCATCGTCGTTTGTTTAACTGTTTTCGATTTTTATTTATTTATTTAAACTTTATGTACATTAGTAGTAATGGGTGGACTTAATACAACAAGGCATTCTCTACCAGTCAACCTTTAGGTTACAAAGACCACTAGTAAATAATATACTGGATGACATTTTTTACTGTGACAAAAATAATATGGTGTATTGTGTAAGTGGAACTGAAGCCATACACTATCTTTTGTTGGCGCGTGAATTCTGGGTGGAATACCAAGAATTTCCAGTAGCAACAAGGAGATCCTATGTTGTCTGTATCCGTGTGTGTCCAGGTCATGGGTTCGAACCCAATACGTTCACATTACTTACTAGTGTAATTTATAACATCATCACTGCTCTCAACCAACCTGCACTGGGTTTCAACAACACGTTGATCATCTGAAGGTACCTCATTCGTACTTGAATAGCATAATCTTGTTCCTAAGATGAATGTCCCCTTCAACAGCTAAATAAAATCTGTCTAACCTTTTGCGATATGTATTGTGGTCTTCTTCTAGTCTACCCGATGCAGCGAAGTACTTTCTTCTCCGTATTTTACGTGGAGCGACTACCTATGTATTTGACCTTCTGAACTCAATAGTGTAATAGATAATAAGGTAACTACCCTTAACAAGTCTAGTGCCAGATTCTATGGCTTATGCTAGGTGTTAAAGATAAAGACATAACAGCCGTGACTAATAATTTAAGTAATAATAAAATAAAATAGCTTTATTTTCCTTATACAGTTTTGATCAACTTGTCTAATGAAGTGTTATAAATTTAACTTAGAGTGTTGGTAATATTATGTTTCTCAATTTATATTTTATATAATTACATTAGTTATTTAGTAAATTATGTACAAGGACCGCTAAATAGCGGTGAAAGCCTCCTCCATTCGTTTTCATGCTATTCTGTCTATAGCAACTCTACTCAAAATTTTACCTACTATTTTTGTAATATCTTCGCTCCATCTCGTTGGTGGTCAACCTAGTCTGCGCTTTTTGTTTAGTGGGACCAGTTCGTGGTGATTTTCGTCCACATTTCATCTGGTACTCTTTGTAAATGTCCAGCCCAATTTTTGAAGGTTTGAAGGTAAACTACCTTCAAAAATTACTAACTAACTAAGTGTCCTACTCGTCAACGTATTCAAGGTTAGTAGATGAGATTATTATTGGTGCTTTGTGTCTGTTTGTCATTAGTTTTGTTTTTTGCTCTCTTCAAATAGCGACTTTAGCATAGACAATTTAATTAATTTAAGATTATTCGTAAGCCGCGTCATAATACTCGTAATGCCTAAAAATAACAATAATAAATAATAATGTTTACAAAACGCACAAAGATAATGTAAACAGAGTTTATCTAATACTAGTACTCTCGCGGGGCTTCGCTCCCGTGGATTCTATCACGATAAAAACATAACTCTCCTTTTTTGCAGTCGGGTAAAAAGTAGCCTATAACCTTCCTCAAGCTTCAAGCTACTTCCATACCAAATTTCATCCAAATCCACCCAGTACTTTCGAAGATTAGCGCGTTCAAGCAAACAAACAAACAAACTAACAAACTTTTCCGCTTTATAATATTAGTATAGATTTGGTTCTTGGTGCACGAAGGTAGGTACGTCCGTAAATAAATATTGTTTTTGTTAATATAAGATATCTTTAGATTTTGGGAATACGTATTTTATTTTGTAGCCAACGTATGAATGTAGAAGTTTACAAAATGAATTACCTACTATAATGAATCCATTGCAAAGTAATAGGAATGCATGATGACAACCTAATAATATGGCATTAATATAGTTTATTTAATTTATTTTTAGCTACCTTATTGGACACTTTCTAGTTTTATTTAATGCATTCTGTGAAACTATTACAGAGTTACATACGCTTCAGAACTTCATGTCACTTTGCTACCATATCATGCAATCCATACAAACATTTGTCCCGATGCGGAAATCGAAGCCGCGATTGTCTAGCTATAAAAGCTGACGGGTCATATGTGTCATATATGTCTATAAATACCACACACTCATAGGTTTCATGAAAAAAAAAATTATTTCAGTTTCAGTTCCATGTATGGGGAGCCCCCATTTATTTTAAATATTTTTTATTTTTTTTCATAAAATCGGAAAGCGGTTTATAGAATACATCTACCTACCAAGTTTCACATGTATAGTCGGTAGTAGTTTCGGAATAAAATGGCTGTGATATACGGACGGACGGACAGACAGACATAGAGACAGACAGACAGACAGACGGACGGACAGACATGACGAAACTATAAGGGTTTCGTTTTTTGCCATTCGGCTACGGAACCCTAAAAAGATATCATAAGACGCTATAATTTGGAATATTTTTAAATAGTTTTTTAGTACTAAAATAAAACTTTATCTAGAAAAAAAAATCATGTCTTAAAGTAGTTGTAGTAGTGTGTTGTAGGTATAAGAGTGCGTTATTTACTATTACGAAACATTTAACGTACATGCATGCAGTGCTTCAGACGTAGCCACAATCCTTAGCACTGAGAGACCGACTCGAGGACGAGGAAAAGCAAAACATAGTGGTGTAGGAGAAATGTTGCAAACTTAACCATCTGAGTTAAACACAAAAAAGGAGATTCACTGTCGACATGCGTGGTGCACTCTACCTAACAAAATCCGTATGTAAACAGACGGGAGCTTAAAAATGAAATGTGAATGTTAGGTTATCGCAGTGTTAAGTTTAATTATCATCTTTGGGGACACATAATGGGAGCTTATCTCACTATGTATATAAGCCTAAGGTTCCCAGGTTTGTGCATCAGAAGTGTGCCTGACCAGCTGCACTGAATACGACCACAGCTCACAACTTGGAACCATGAAGCTCTTGATACTGACGGCGATTATCGGTAAGTATCTAATTTATGTCGTTAATACACTTACTTTACATAACGCTTACCTTTCTTAACTGCTTCGGTGGTGTAGTGGTCATTCGGATATCCGAATGACCGCTAGACCACCGACGCAGCACTTTAAGCCCTTCAGTTGGGCATAAAGTGCTGCCTTGGTGTCGGGTCGGGCATAAAGTGCTGCCTCGGTGTCGGGTCGGGCATAAAGTGCTATTGGATTTTTCTAATAGACATTTCTTATTAGTAGCCCGGAATTTGGAAGTTGGCGGTGTCATACCCCTGAGCCTTGGAAGCACATTAAGCTGTTGGTCCTGCGCCTGACCTCTCTCCGATCGTGTCACATTTCTCACCGGGCTATGAGAATAAAGGTAGGTACAGAGAGTACATCTGTACCTGCGCACATGCTTGTGAACTTTAATATCTCCTGTGCAAATAGCTAATCAATTATGAGATTAACCGAAATCGGTTAAGAGGATTATAAAATTTTTACATTATCATCTGCCTAGCCTTCCAACTATATCCGAGTCGACTTCCAGTCTAAGTGCACGCAGCTGAGTACTAGGGTTTCATATGGAGCGACTGCCTTTTAGACCTTCGCAACCCATACCCAGTTCCGGATTAACCCATAGGCAAGTTAAGCAAGTGCTTAGTAGGGCATCACGACTTTGGGGCACCAGAATCATCATCAAAAAAGAAATGGCTAGCACAAAGAATGATTAAAAATTCACGTGCTTTAAATTATTTTCAATGTTTGGTGTGTTAACCTGTGTCTGTTGCTCGCTCACTTGTGCATAGTTGGCAGCGTTTGGAAATTCGAATGATTCCGATTCGCTTGAATTTTCCTTTTGAAACAGTAAAATGCAAATATTATAAAGTATAGTATATATTATATAGTAGTAGTATATATTATATAGTAGTAGATTAACGAATATTAATGTTTCGAATTAAAGTTAAATTTCTCTAGCTATCGTGTTTTGTTCAACAAGTATATTTTTATCCTTTATTAATTTAATGTAAGAGCGTAAGTAATGTACAACAATGTTTAAAATAGTTTATTCATATCTTCCTGACGCTATCCCAGTTACTTTTGGTCGGCGCAACACGTTTTCTTCTCCCATTCTCCCCTGTCAGGCGTCATAGCATCATTTATTCCTTTGTCTTTCATATAATTCCTCACGCAATCCATGCATCTTTTCTTTGGCTTTCCTCTACCTCTCCATACATCAACATTCAAACCCAGGTCTCGCTTGACACCTCAATAAATAAGCTCCATGTTTATATTTCTATAAATGGGTCAGGACCAAATTTTTGACGTAATCGCACAACGGAAATCACAACGGAATGTCTCACACTGGAAAATAAATGTAGCACAATAGAATTATTAAGGTGTGTGTAAATAGTCGTAAGATTTTAGGTAGGTAAGTGGAATAAATAAAAAAAACATATTTCGAGAAATATTTAATAAGTACCTAGTACAATCCAAATAAATTAAATTACAAAACTAAAACTTTCAAATAGAATCCAAAACAGTTTGATAAAACACTAACAACCTTGCAGGGTTACTTAATAAGTACCTAGTACAATCCAAATAAATTAAATTACAAAACTAAAACTTTCGAATAGAATCCAAAACAGTTTGATAAAACACTAACAACCTTGCAGGGTTACTAACTATACTAACATCATAAGCAACATCTTTTATTTTTTGACTTTAAAAAAATCAACAACAAAAAGCAGCTGATCTATAACATTCTGGATCAGCTGATTTTACGTTGAATTTTTAAATTTTATAAAACAAAAATTGTTGTTTATGGTGTTTAGTAAAGCAGCCCTGCAAGGTTGTTAGTGTTTTACCAATAACCCAGTTAACTAAAAAAAAGTTGTTTTTATCATTTGTTTTTCTCACATTAGTAATGTTACAAAACTTACATTTAAAACATCAAAATCTTTACTAATAAGCTAATCAGTCATTGGTTTACATAACATTGCTTTAATTAATAATAGTCACTTAGCCTAGAACAAAAATTAAAAAAATTGTACAGGTAGGCGAAAAATCGTAGATCAAACGAAACAGTTTGGGTTATTTGCAGAAAAAAAGACAATTTTTTTTTTTATTCTTAGCCTAGGTACTGCTACTAGTGGGTTCTAAAGTAACATTTTTTTTTATTATTACTGCAAGTTATCCTATCTATCGCCCTGTTTCGTTTGATGAACGATTTTTCGCCCAGCCTGTAGACGTGAAAGTTAAAAAAATTGCCACTGCCAATGAGATATAAATTTAAAAATAAATCAAATTTATAAAATAAAATTATAGCTAAACAAACTCAAATGATATCTAAACAAAATAAACTTCGTCAAAATCATCAACCAAATAGTAATCTTTGGAATCTTGCATTACTCTTACTTTTTTAACAAGCGAATCGCTTGTAATAACATCGAGATCAACTTTTTTTGGTAAAAAAAATTTTAGCTTAGGGGCTTTTACAGTCTTCAGGAAGGAGATCGTAAATAATGTCTTACCATCTTCATTATGAATTTTCTGAACAAATCCTATATAGTACCTCCATATTTTTCTTACGTAGTATCTAACTAAAA
The DNA here is from genome assembly GCA_943138885.2 of Tholera decimalis. Classification (NCBI taxonomy): domain Eukaryota; kingdom Metazoa; phylum Arthropoda; class Insecta; order Lepidoptera; family Noctuidae; genus Tholera; species Tholera decimalis. The sequence goes on along the minus strand of OW964577.2, from coordinate 7,202,776 downwards.
CAATGTCATTTATCAAAAAATCATTATTTTCCACATTAGCTTCTTGATTCATCGAGGTATTTACTCCAGAACAGGACGGAATAGGATTTAAATATATATTTTCATGATTTTCTTTCTCCGATAGACTATTATTAGATGATGGTATTTTTCCTGAACTTATATCAAAGTTTAAACCTATTTCTGTGAGCTTTCCAGATGTTTTAAAATCAAAATACCTACTGTTTTCAGGCGTATTCCTTACATCGGCGAGGATTTTAACTCGAGAGTTTCCATTCTTTTTCTCTTTACTTCCTGATCCTTTTTGCATGACACTATCTAATTCTATCTGTAACACTCTTTCTTCTTCTATGTTTGTTTTTAATATTACATTTTCTTTTGTTAAATGGTTTTCAATCTCTAGTTCAGTCTTATTTTCATCATTATCATCAAAATATTCAGCTTCTATCCAATCAGATTGATCACTTTCGGCATATTCTATCTCCGTATTAGTATCTTCGGAAGATGAATCTAATTGTATTTTTTTTTTCTTGAATCTACGAGCCTTTATAAATATGTGAATTTTAGGAGAAAAACAGTCGCAAATGCCTCGCATACAGAAGCAGCTTAGAGGTCTGTATTTAACTGTATTTTTATTTTCAGTGACGATAACTTGGTGAATTGTCATTGTGGATGGTATTGGTAAAATTCTTTTGGGATTAGATATTTTAATTTTTTCTATGTCTTGGTCAGAAACGTAAAATGTCTTGACTGATATTTCTGATCTTAATAATGTCTCAAATACAGACTTCTCATCAACAATATCTTTCCCATAGGCAACTCTTGCATCTAATGTTCGTTTCACCAATCCACCAACACCATCGGCTGCACCTTTACCATGAGACGCCTCAAAGAAGGACCAGGTCGCTTGATGGAATCCTTCATTCTGCGTTATTTCACAAAACAGAAAAAAGTTGTATTTTTGACGATATTGCGTCGTGGGTCCATCAGACCAAAAGTGGATGCGGCTAACCGTGGGAAGTTTTTCTTTAATAAAATCTATGACTGGTTTTAAATGACCCCATATAGCTTCGGGACCATGCTTGAGTGAAGGTGAAACGGTGCAAAAACATAAAGGTTTCTCATTTTTTATATATAATAGGCCAGTATGCAACGTGACTTGTGTTTTTGAAGCTCCATAGTGCATGGACTGCACTTCTTCTGCCATTTTATACACGTAATTCTCCGAAAAGTCACAGTGAAGAATAACTTCGTTATCTTCCAGTTTTTCTATTGATTCTTTATATTGTATATATTGATGGTAAATGTTATAATGATGAACTTTAAAACTTTTGAGGTCTCGTTGTATCAAGTCGGCAAGATGATGTAGTACACCAGTTTGTTGTGATTTAACCATTCTTTTGGTGATTTTTTTTTCACCGTTCCTTTCAAATTCGTGACTTTTACTAATAAATTCATACCAAGATACTTCATATTGATTTTGGTCAGCGGATATAGTAATTTGGAGTACTTTATCATGGCACAGATTACATTCCGAATACATGCAACGTTTTGACTTTACGTCGCACACCATTTCAGAAACTAAATCTGTTAAATCTGTTGTTTTTATTAAGCCTAATTTCTTTAAGGCTTCAGCCTTAAAAGTCAAATTGGAATGCTTAATACAAGCACATGTATTGCGGGTGCTTAGTTTAGGCGGAACTATATAAAATGGACGGTAGCGTTTAAATGTCGTGAATGATACAGTTCCGCCTTCATTTTTGTATTTTTTAAACAATTTTAGTAGCGTATCAAGCAAAAACCGTTTTTGTTTTTGTATTTTATTTTTAGTGACATACTCTTTCTTTCCTGCAGTCATACGACTGACGTCATCTCTTTCGAAGAATTTTTTCAAATTATATGCTGTTTTTAGTCTCTTTTGTTTAATACTGTAGTACCTTTTAATACCACTCTTAATACCTAAACATTTTGCTAGGTTTGTTTTCATGTTATATTTCTTGCTTGTTTCAGTTTCTGTGAGGTTCTTCAACAATTTTTTTTCCTGGAATGATTTACTTAGTTTATAAGTTTCTTTTAAGGACTCTTCAAGAACATTCTGCTGTAAAAGTCTTTGTTTAACTCTCTCTTTAGCTTCCTCTGAAATATCTGGAAGTTCTTTCTCAATGAAAATATTAGATTTAGTCATTGGAGTAAGTTCATTTGGATAGTGAAGTTCCTCGATTTCAACGGATTGTGGCTGATTTATAATATTTTTTCCCGATTCCTTTTGTCTTTCTAACTCTACAGTCAGCCTTTGTACTTGGCTTCTTGAGCGTCTTAACATTTTTCTTAAATTCTCATTTTTCCGCCGCAGAACTTCAATCTGTTCTTTTAGTTTTTTATTTTCTCGCCCTATTTGGCTACGATAGCGACGACGTGCTCTTTCAGCTTCGATTACCACTGCTTTATTTTTATTAACTTTTTTACGTTTAGCATCCCTCCATTGTTTTCTCACATCTTGTTTTTCATTTTCGCTCATATCGACTATTTTTCGTTTTTTAGCTTTCGTTCTTTCCAAGTTTTTCTTTTTCATTTCTTCAAATTTTTTGTGGATTTTCTTTTTTTAGTTTTTCGCGGTACTAACGACATCTTTCTGCGGATGATAAAGGCATCTGAAAAGAAAAAGGTACACGGTCTACAAAAAAAAAAACACCAACACTAACTGCTAACTTGGACAAGCTCGAAGACAACGACCACGAAAGGTATCGAGAAAAAGCATTATAAACCTACCAAAATCACTTCAAATCTAGGATTTTCACTATTTAAAAGAACTTATTCCTAAGGCTAAAAATCACCATAACGGCAGCTTCTAGTTACAATAACGGCCAGCAAACGCGCTGGATCATGTTCTCAAGAAACGAAAGAGTGTGAATGTGAGCACGAATGGCAGGATGATACTAAACGCACAGACAGGACATAGGACCGCACTGACAAGATACAGGACTGCTATCGCCCGCGGCACCGCAAGCGGTCGCGTACCGCAAGCAGCCGTGCACCGAAGTTTTGACCGGTCGCAAGATTCACAAGAAAGATCGCGGCGAAGCGGGCGGCAACACGACCCTATGCAGCCATTTTAGGAATGGAGTTAAAGTTTAAATTGCATTAAAACTGAAACTACCCTCCGTCGTCTTGACATGCCGTGCAATTTCAGTGAGATTTGAGCCTAAGAGAAAATCAAAAATTGTTATTCAGGATAAACTTCCTGAAATCCCAAAGGAAGCAAAGGGGAGAGTTGAGTAAAAACTTTTACAAAAGCATGCTCTTTAAAAGTCCCAAAAAAGTAGGTATTTTAAATTTAGTAATAAAAATTATATGAAAGAAAAAAGTAAAGAGGCTTACGTGAAGCGGAACAGGCAAAAAATATAACGTGACAACAAATCTGGCAAAAATTTAATAATAATAAAATTCAAACTTCATACCAATGAGTATTATAATTACAGCCAGTGTTACGGAACAAAGACTCAATGATGTCTATGTAGCATCTAGGAGGTAAAATAGCAGCCGCGGTAGTTTTGCGGTGAGTGCTAACGCGTGCCCGTGTTCCCGTCATAAACGGCACAGGAGGACACGGAGTTTTAGTGGGTTGGTGGCCCACATATCTGCACTATCTTCTCGTGGTGGTGCAGTATGCATGAGCATTTCTCCACGCAAAAAATATAGGAAAAAAAGCAGGTTATATAGAGACAGACATACAAAACAAACCTACTAAAACATTACCCTCTTAGGCTTTAGAATAGAAAGTTAAAACTATTTTATGTTTAAACAATAATCTAAATATTTAAGAATCATATAATACATGTAGGTAGCTAATGAGATGAGAATGATTGTAAACACAGCTTTATAAATTTCCCTTGTGACACGTCGCACAATTTCGTGTCACAAATCGCACAACGGAATGAAAATTCTTCACGACCTAACCTTAAAGATGCAACAATTCATAAATTTAACCATTAATCAAACACTTCTGCATCCCTTTTAACCATAAAGTTGAAAGGGGATTTATAAATATATATCAATTTCTAGAAAATCGTAAAAATATTACAATTTTACTCACCTAAAGTCAGGAAATCTTAACGACACGCGCTGACGACACAAACACAATCTCAAATAACAGTTAAAAAACATGGCGGTTTGTATCCGAAATTCTGTTGCCAGCTTGAAGCTAATGTTGCCGTACTAAATAATCAAGGAACTTCCAAACACGTTTATTGGTTTCGAAATTATGGTGTCGCACAACAGGAGTATCACAACGGAAAGAATTTTGGGACATATGTAAAATTACGTGTAAAAATTAAAACAACAATGGTTATTGTGGTATTATTTATAAAAACCATTACTGGTGTTTATAAGGCTTTAATAATATTAAACTATAACGGCTAGCTTACGTTAAAACAAAAACAGCGGCAAAATATTCTTAGGTAGTCAAGCAAGGACATGCGTATTTTACATAGCGTAAAAAGACACCAAGCCTGCTAATATATTTATTTTGAAGAAATTAAGCTTCTAGTTTAGTTATTTGATGAATGAGACTGTTTATAACATATTAAGATATTATTAGCAAATAAGCAAAATTATTTTAAGGCATGTATTGCACTCAATATTTTGTCACTTATGAGTCGGACACCACAGCGTGTCTGTATCCGTCAAAAATTTGGTCCTGACCCAAATAATGTTTTAAGGACGCATTTACATTTATCACTCGCTCAATTTTAGGTATCCTAGTAGCAACACAACAACATTGCGCGCACACACACTTACAAACCATTGTTCGCCCGATTTTATACATTACTTAAACTAATATTGATACTTGAATGTAATATTATATTTTCTTTAATATTGTTTGATCATAATAAGTTGTAACTTATTGTTTACAAAGGCTTACATGCTTATTGATTAGATGTTAGTTTCAATTTTGTATTAATGTGTTTGACGTCCGATTAGGAGTACTAGGGGACTTTGGAAATAAAATACTCATATGTGATAAAAAAATTAATAAGAAATAAAGAAGTTTCGTCATGCCTGTCTGTCTGTCTGTCTGTTTGTCCATCCGTCTATATGTCACATCCATTTTCAACCGACGAAAAAAACGGAGGAGGTTATCAATTCGACGCGTATATTTTTTTTAATGTTTGATCACCGATTACTCGAAGACGGCTGAACCAATTTGGAAATTTATTTTTTTGTTTGAAAGGGTATACTTCGAAATTGGTCCCATTGTCACCAAGTCAGGAGCTGATAATGGGATCTTGGAGTAATCGAGGGAACTCTTCAAATATTATAGGCACACCTACAGTGATTTGAGTATTTCATTATAGTAACTTGTGTGGTTCAATTCGAAAAGCACCATTTGTGAAGTGGATCTGATGATGAATACCACAGATGGCCACTGGAACTACTCAATATATAAGTAGGAATAAGAAGTATTTCATGGGTTCCGCTTCGATTACTTGAATATAGTTATTAAGCACAATATGCTCGTCACAATGCATATGATGAAGTGAAGCTGAGGGTGAAGTACCAGGAGAACTCCTCAACAATTAACGGCCCAGCATTGGGAAAAGCAATATTTTGTCTACTTTCGAACTAATTTCAGAAGTCGGACACCGCCTACCTACCGAAATTAAAGTTATTTTTCAATTTACAGTGTTTTTTGGAAGTTGGTTTAATTTTTTTGGTAAATAGTTTTTATATTCCGAAACTTAATAGACTTAATGGACTATACATGTGAAACTTGGTAGGTAGATGTATTCTGTAAACCGCTTTCAGATTTAAAGAAAAAAAAATATTAAAAATAATATAAAAAAAATATTTTTTGTTTCAGTTCCATGTACCCCACATGGAACTGAAACTGAAAATATTTTTTTTTCATGAATCTTGTGCGTATGTGGTATTAATAGACAGGTCTTTAAAAATGACATACGGGTTTCTAAAACCACTTTTTCATAAAGTTAATCGTTTAAAAGATATACACTTCCAAAGTGGTAAAATGTCCCCCCCTCTTACTTCTATAATAAAGGAGTGAAAAATTATACAAAAAATATATGCTATGATCCTTAATGTAAGCTTTCAACCAAAATTGGTTTGAACGAGATCGGGTTGGCAGTTTTTGAGATACAGCATATTTTCTAAAACCGCAAATAAAACTTGGTAATTCATACAAGCACTATGAAAAACAAAGTTATTTGGTGTAGTTACTACGGAACGCTTCATGGGCGAGTCTGACTCGCACTTGGCCAATTTTTTAGTTTTTGTACGGACTGAACATTTTGGCATATTGAACCGTATGAAGTAAGCCCAACAAAAGGTAACTGTTGTATATCGTTGAGAAATTCCCTCGACTGTCTATGGTCTCCATCATCAGACCTGTAATGGCACTTATAACCCATATGGGTGCAAAGTTCTCATCAATATAAATGAATTAAGTCCAAACACAAGGTAGCTACTGTAAACCGTTGAGGAGTTCCCTTAACTGTCCTTCGTCTTCATCATCAGACCTCTAATGACAGTCACAAACTATCTAGGTGTAAAGTTCTGGTCAATTCAAATTAATCAAGCCCAAACAAAAGGTTACTGCTGTAAATCGTTGAGGAGTTCCCTCGACTGTCAGGCAGGAGTCAATCTGATGAAAGGCTCCATCATCAGATCAACTCTAGACCTTCTTTAATTTGTAGTACTTTAAGATACTTAATGAAAAAAAAAAAACATTTATACGGTCGAATTGCGAACCTCCTTATTTGAAGTCGGTTAAAAAAAAATTGTTGTTTCATGCTAGGTTCAGTAACCAATATCCATCCAATTCTAAAAATAAGTATGGTTCTCGTTCTTACTTTTGTTTCGGTACGAAAAAGCATCAACGTATTTTAGTCACAGTATACAAGATGCCACTCTTTTTATTATAGGTTTCAACGTATTTATTTTTTGGAGGAAAGCGATACACCCCTGCGTTCACGAGCGCGTCTCAGCGCGGAATGACGGTCGGAGCCGTGCGTTTGGTAGAAAAATGTATGAAGAAATTTGAGACCGATTTTATTTTTCTCATAAATCATAAAGTTTTTTATGTATGTTCAAAATAATTAACTTAACGTATAGATAAATACATAGGCTATAATTTCTTGTTATTTTGAAGTTATGAATATGCTCCAGATTTGGCTTACAGGTACGTATTCAGACCCCATTTTTTGTAATTTTCTACGATTATTGCGGCGATAAAAACGTATTTGTGTGAAAAAGATGTATAGTCCTATACATCTTTTTCACACAAATACGTTTTTATCGCCGCAATAATCGACTTGTGTAATTATAATGCATTCAATGTGGAGATGAATAAATTATCTTGAAATTAATATCATAACATTGTCAACATTTTAACTCCTTATGTATCAAAATGGGACTAGAAAAACATTGATATTTGCGAGAAAACGTAAATGCGTCCTTAAGTCATTCTTTTGTGTTAAGTATCATGAAGTCATAAGTGTAAGGTCCTAATTTACCAGTGTAAGCGTTATCTAAGTGATTAATACGTAAATAATTTGTAATAAATAAACCTAAAATAAAATATGGAATGCTCATAATCAAATTATAAAAGTGACAGTTTAAAGTGACAATAACAGTGTTATTAAAAGAACCAATATAATAAATCAATCAAACTGTAGCAAGTGTGAACGTTTTCAACACAAAAAGTTTATATTGGTGTCTTAAATTAAAGTGTACCCACAACTAGTGAAAAAAAAAAAACCACTGACTAATTAGTCATATAAACTGCTTTGCAAATCACTCGTTCTTTGAGAAACAATACTTAATTTCAACCGTTACGCATATAACCAAGTGGCTAAGGAGATTAAGTCGCTACCTCGTGACGCGGCGTGAGCGCGCGTTAAGAAGCAGGTTCGAATCTTAGAGCGACTGGACTTTTTGTGAGTTTTTACTTTCATCTTAACTTTGTTCACCTATCATTCGAGTTCAACAACGAACTATCAGGGCGACTCAGTAAGATAACTGACAGAGTTGACGATCTAATCAAACATGGCTTCTGACAATATCACACTTCGGAAACATAACACCAGATCTATGACTGACTTATCTGTGCTGACAAATGATGATGATAAAACAATACTGGACACCACAATGTTGAGTATACCGGACAGCTTACTTGATAATCTTAATGACAACGAAACTGTAAACGAATTGAACGCACAAATACAAACACTTAAAATGCAACTTATGAGTTCTCATCAAGAAATAGACGACCTCAATAGTGAAAATTTTCGATTAAAATCCGATCTACAAAAAGCTTTAAAGACTGTCGAAACATATAAAAAGATTTGCTTAACGCCTGACAGAAAAAGTATCACACCATCATCCTCGAAAAAAAATAATTGCAAACATAATAAAATTCCACCATATTCCTCAAATAATGACTCCAAAACTTCGATTGACTCTCAAAAAGAAATAAGAGTGGACACGCTCAACAAGGAAACTCAGACTTCCGAGATGACCTATAACACATTGACCCAAAAACCAAACCAGACACGAATATCACAATTGGGTAATATTACTACAAAAATCCCTTCAGGCTCAGCTATACCAAGACAAAAAAACAGGCTTGCTATAATAAGTAGTAGCTGCACTAAAGGAACTCTGCCATTACTCGACGAAGTCTTTCATACTCAATTTCATTATTGTCACTACTTGCTACATAACGCCGTAACAGAAGATGGGTTATGTAACATCCAAAAGTTCTTAAAAGACTTTTCCATGCAAGACTATTGCCTGATTTTTATAGGAGTAAATGATTTGCAAAGTAATGACCATATAGAGATCCTGGAGAACCTGAAAAATACCCTGAAAAACACTACACACACAAATGTTGTTATATGTGCTCCGACTTATAGAAGAGGTGCACTGATACATAATTATAAAGTTGAGTTATTCAACAACCTACTCAGTTTGGATATTAAGAACCACAAATTGGCATACTTCTTCGACAGTAATCGCATACTGTCACTTGACATGTTTTCCCACAAAACAGGGAGAATTAACAAAGACGGATGGAGAGACATCTTTAACCAGATCTTGTCCAATATTTTAATTGACTACGGCTTATTCGGTTCTCAAGATGTTTCGACAAACTCAAATTTAGAAATTGATGACGTATTACCCACAAACATTCATACTGATGGCCAAAATTACAGTAAATCAACAAATGATCAGTTTTTTCTATTATAAACACGTAAATATTATGCATCAAAACATTGCCGGCCTCCTAAACAAATCAGATATGTTGACGCTGCACATCCAGGAGTTGCGCACTGAAAAAGATATAGACATCGATATATTATGCATAACAGAACACTTCGTAACTTCAGGACAAGAATCATTAATTAATGTGCCAAACTTCAAGCTTGCGTCTTGTTATTCAAGAAATCAACAAAAGCGTGGAGGAGCGTGTATCCTAATAAAAAATTGTTATGAATATAAGGAACTTCCTAACACGTCCATAACAGGTATATTTGAATATTGTGCCATAGAATTAAGTCAGCAAGGATTAATTGTTGTCTGTATATATAGACCGCCAAATATGTCGTGTATTACTAGCTTCTTGGATAGGTTAGATATTTTACTAAGAAAATTATGTACAAAGGCCATTGGCCTTTGTACATAATCCCCACACAGGACTATCTTTTTATTGAAAGATAGTCCTGTGTGGGGATTTTAATATAAACAGATTGAAAAGGAATAGTGTTACACTTGACTTCGAAAATCTACTGCTTAACTATAATCTTAAATTAGAATTCAATCAACCGACCAGACCAAACAGCGGAACTTGTTTAGATAATATTGCTCACAATTCCATACAAAAATGTGCGAGTGAAGTGATTGATTTCGCTCTATCCGACCATACTGCTCAAATTGTAAAAATACAGGTAAAAAAAAATGTAGACTGAAATTTTGGCGTACTTATAAAACTAAACTATCTAAGGAAAACTTAAAGTTATTCAAAAAACACCTTCAATGCCTATCTTTTTCGGAAGTTTTTGAAACTAATAACCCAAATGAGGCGTATGAAAATTTCATTAATATATTTGGTTTATTCTATAACTTATGCTTTCCAAGACAATTAATTAAAGTGAATCCTGAAAGAAAAGTTAAGTGGATTTCACGTGGGATTAAATTATGTAGTAAGAAACAAAGAAACCTACTTTGGAAATACAGAAAAGCACCAACTTTTGAAAATAAAAAAATATTTAAAAGTTATTCACAGAGACTTAAAAAAATTGTAAATCTCACTCAAAAAGCTCAAAATAATTATTTAATTAATAGCTCACAGAATAAATCCAAAGCATCATGGCAGTTAATTAATTATCACAATTCAGTAAAAGAACCTATTTTAAAAATACATAACAAAAATGATTTAGTGAAAAATCCCAAGGAAATTGCTGAATCATTTAACGATTACTTTGTTGACCAGGTACAGGATGTGTCTAGTAATGATCAGGGTTTTAGAACTGGCATTGACAGAATCCCAAATTCTATATTTACGTGTCCGGTGGTGTCTCAAGATATTATACGTGTAATAAACAAGTTAAAGAATAAAAAAAGTGTTGGATACGATGGCATTTCTACCGTTGCTGTAAAATTTGTTTCGGATATCATTGCAAAACCATTAAGCTATATAATGAATATATGTATAAGCTCTGGTGTATTTCCCAACAAACTAAAGACTGCTATAGTAAAACCACTACATAAAAAGAGCAATAAAGAAGATATGTCGAACTATAGACCGGTAGCTTTAATATCAGTATTTTCTAAAATTTTTGAAAATATTATATATGAGTCATTATACAATTTCATTACTAAAAATAATATATTATGCGAAGAACAAAAGGGCTTTCGTAAAAATAAAAATATCAATATGGCAATATTTGATCTCCTAAAAGTCATCGTGAATAATATGGATAAGAAAAACCCTGTATGTGCAATATTCACAGACATGACGAAAGCATTCGATTATGTTAAACATGACATACTTTTGGATAAGCTTAACGATTATGGTATAAGAGGCAACGTATTAAGTCTAATAAAATCATATCTTACGAATCGAATACAATACACAGAGATATCAAGAATATGTACGAAAACTAAACGTGAATTCAAATATCTATCTACCGGTAGAACAATTAAGTTTGGGGTGCCGCAAGGCAGTGTACTTGGGCCCTTGTTATTTCTACTATATATTAACGACCTGCCACGCCTAATTCATCATCCCATGACATTGTTTGCGGACGACAGCACAGCCATAATTGAATGCGTAAATAAAACAAAATACGAAAAAGACATAAATGATACACTCAAATCAATAATAGATTGGCTTAATAAAAATAATCTCGTTATAAACCTAAAAAAAAACTAAAATCATGCATTATTATCAGCGACTGCAGCCAGACAACATTACGACCAAATATAAAGACCAAAGCGTAGAGACAACTGTAGTGATGAAATTCCTAGGAGTACTCATTGACAATAAGCTGTCATGGAAACCTCAGGCTGAAATGATATGCCAAAAATTAAGTAAATCAGCCTATCTACTCTACAATCTCTCAAAGAAGGTAAATATTAATACATTAGTGACAGCATATCATGGTTTAGTTGCTTCTTTATTAAGGTTTGGAGTTATATTTTGGGGCAACTGCAGTGAGAGAGAAACAATATTCAAGGCTCAAAAACGTTGCCTTAGATCAATGATAGGTCTGAAAACTACAGAAACCTGTCGACCATATTTTAAATCTCTAAAAATTCTAACTTTTCCATCATTGTACATACTAGAAGTTGCCATATTTGTAAAAAATAACAAACACTTGTTCCCGTCAATGGTTGATCTAAGACAACGTTCAGGACCAATAAGGTCCCAATATAAATACCAACTTCACACAGGTGGTCATAAAACAGCACTATCCCGAAAAAATATACTTGCCATGGGTCCTCTAATTTATAATAAACTACCCAACAATTTTTTAGAATTACCAATTACTGAGTTCAAAAAGCAATTAGAATAAAAACTTTTTACCAAAACATTAAACCGACTCCCAAAAATCACGGTGTCGGTGCCAAAAACGAAAATACTAAACTAAAGACACCGACTACCGAAATTAAAGTTATTTTTCACTTTGCAGTGTTTTTTGGGAGTCGGTTTAATTTTTTGGTATAAAGTTTTTTATAAGACACACACACACAAACGCACACACACCAAGACACATTCATTTAATACTCCCCATGCAGACTTCTTAATACTGTATAATAATGTTAATCTAAAAAAATATATTTCCTACATGTTTGTTACTAGTGAATAAATTGTAAATCCGTAATTGGCTGTAAGATTAGATATAAGTTACTATAAAACATTGTTTTAAGAGCTGTGGATTTTGTTATAAATAAATAAATAAATAAGACACACACAGCTACAAAGTACTTAGCTGAATCCAGACGGCTAAACAGTACTTAGACTCCGTAGCCGACCCCAATATATGTAGTTGGGAAAAAGCTAAACTGATAATGATGGATCTGCTAGCCTTTTGTAGTGTCCTTTTCAAATATGCTTTTATAATTTTACTTTACTAAGTAAGTAAGCAAAATAAAATAATAAAATGTGGTCGCCCACGATACTCAATCAGGCTTAAAGTCACTCAGGATAACGGAGAGCTTTGCTCGGAGGAATTTTGTGTAATCGAATATGTAATAAAGAAATACTAATAATAATTTAGCCTAAAACATTCCAAGTGCTCCTGCGGGTTAGTGCACGTCACATGTTTTCGATTTTGGTACTATGACATCTCCGCAATGTCAGCGGAAATTAGCCATCTGCATCATGCGATGTTATAGTACACAAGATAGATGGATAGAATATACTTTATTGTGCACCAAAATTTAAAGACACCTATTTACCCGACTGCGGCGAAGCAAGGAGGTGGGTTATGTTTTTACCGCGTATGTATGTCCGTTCCTTTGTTCCCTCGTAACTATTAAGCCACTGAACGGATTTTGATAAATGTTGCACGAGTGTTACTGAATCGGTACATTAAAAAATTTTTAGCAAAAAATAGAACCGACTTCCATATCAAAACACTACAAAGGCAAAAATAACTTTAATTTCGGAAGGCGGTGTCAAAAACGAAAATATATACAAAACTAAAGACACCGCCTTCCGAAATTAAAGTTATTTTTGCCTTTGTAGTGTTTTGATATGGAAGTCGGTTCTATTTTTTGCTAAAAATTTTTTTTTCACTCTTTTTAGTGGGTCGGTTTGTAATTTATCTAGTTACAAAAGCCATAATGTCGACAACTTATCACTTTTTACAAAATTTTGCTTTTCCCGATGCATAGCCGTTAATTTTTGAGGAGTTCTCCTGGTACTTGACCATCAGCTCTATATCACCATTATGTATTGTGACGAGCATAAAGTGTTTAACATCCGCACTCAAGTAATCGAATCGCAATCCACGAAATACTTATTATTGAGGAGTTTCAGTGGCCATCTGTGGTCTTCATCATCAGTTCAACTTCCTCAAATGGTATTTTTCGGAAGCAACTGCTCAAGGTACTACAAGAAATACCCAAAACGCTATAGGTGTGCCTATAATATTTGAAGAGTTCCCTCGATTTCTCCAGGATCCCATCATCAGATCCTGATTTCGTAACAATGGGACCAACTAGAAACTATACCCATTCAAACGCAAAAAGAATTTTTCAAATCGGTTCAGCCGTCTCCGAGTAACGAGGTAACATACATAAAAAAAAAAAAAAAAAAAAAAAAAAAAAAAAGTTCAAGACGAATTGTAAACCTCCTTTTTTTGAAGTCGGTTAAAAACTGTTATTAGACAAGTGTTACTACACAATCAAAGATTTCATAGAGGACAAAACAGTGGTTTAAAAAAAAAATGTCCTAGAATTGTATTTTTTTTTCTTTTTTAATGTACATTGTTATTACTCTTTAATTGACATAAATAAATTGTTTTCTTTTTATTATCGTAGACATTCTTACTTTTGACATTAATATTATTTTTTGTTATGTTATTGAATGGTGCTGGACAATACTGTATTTAATTGTATGTTTCAAAATTTGATTTAGATATAAGTATATAACCATGGTATATAACATTGTAATATTTAGCACACCGTAATGGTAAATATATTGTAATTAATCTTTAATCGTCATAAATTAATTGTATTTTTGTTCTTATTATTATAGACATTGTTATCTTAGACAATCTTACTTTTGACATTACTATAATTATATTTTTGACATTATTATTATTGCGTTATTGCCATTATTATTTTGGTCCAAATTGCATTAATGATGCTGGACAATGCTGTATTATATTATATGTTTTTAGAATTTGATTTAGTTTTAAATAACACTGTAATATTTAGCACACCGTTATTGTAAAATGTATTGGGACGCTACTAAATCTAACCAACTTATATGTATACCTACATTATGGCTAATAAATGATTTCTTTCTTTCTTTCTTTCTTTCATCAAACTTTTAGTTACGTACGTGTCATAAAACATTATAATAGTTTATTCAGTATCCCTTACTTCTTTCCCGGCTCTAACTGCTGCTTTCATGCGGTTTCTCATGACAAGGTTGAGAATCACAATCTTGTGTTGTGTGATGTTGTTCAACTCGTCCTGAACAGCTGACCAAACGCCTCTGGAGCGGAATCATTCGCTCTGATTTGTCTCTTCAACTAAACCCATAGGTATTCTAAGGATTTAATATTCGGGTACCTTGCTGGTCAGCCCATAATGGTATTCATTAACAATGTCTGCACTGGCATTGTTCTGCATAAAATCAGCCCCTGACCAATAAAATATGCGTAAGCAACCACATAAGGCTCCAGATGCTTTTCGATGTATCGTAGCCGGTATAATAACGGTAAGTGGGATACAAACTTTCATTTCCTATTTCAACCCCTTTCAGTCCTTTTTCGCATTAAAAAGTATGCCTATATCCTTTATCAGGATCTAGGCTATCTTTGTACCTTTCATTTAAATCAGTTCAGTTGTTTAGGCGTGATTGCGTAACACACAGACAGACAGAATTACTTTCGAATTATTATATTTTTGATTTTTTTTTGTCTTGCAATCAGTCATTCAGCCTATAAACAGATGAGGTGTGAGAATTTTATCATTTAGAGCCCTATTCCCATTGGAACCTTAATCTTTATCTTTGACTGGATCTGGTCTCCATTAATCAAAGATGTCTCGCCACTTTTTAAGCCGACATGTGGTTTTGGGGACAGTGAGCTGCTCCGCGAGCTGGTTCGAGTGCCTTGCCAGTCTTAGTTTGTATTTGGCAGCGTAAGTCCTAATTTCCTCCCCTATCATGGTCATGTTCAAGATGTCATGCATTTCCTGTGTTTTCATAAACCAATTTGCATTGGTTATTTTCCTTAAGATGCATTTTTTACGAGCGATTTTCAGAAGTACCGCTTTCTGAAGCCTCCGAATGTGTTAATAGATATCCACTGGCTGCTGTAAAATATACACTCCAGCAACCACTGAATATGACAGTAAGAATAGAAGTAGGCCACTTTTTCTACTGTCATTTTGTACTGTCATAGGTACAAGTAATACGAACGATAATTACTTACATAACAACTAACTAACTCCCTCCTTTTACAATTAAAATATACAAATATTTCTTTTTGCAAAAATACGTCGCTATCAGAAATCGCAGCAACTTGGTTTGTAGGAATGCCTAACGCCGCCGCATTCATAAGTCCGTTGAAAATGGTGATCCAGCTAAAGTCTGGAAATTTCTTAGATCAATGGGAATTGGGAAGTCACGTCAAGAGTCTATTTCTAAAGATATAGATCTTGAATTACTCAGTCAACATTTTTCCACCTCTTGAAGTTTCAATGAGGCTGTTAAAACCAAAACTTTAGATAATCTTTTGTCTCTTCCCACTTCCGATTATTCTCCTTTTGTTTTTAATCAATTTGCTTGTTGTGATGTTAACTGCTGTTGGTAGTGACTGTGTAAGTCGCAAGATGATACTCCCTATTTTGGAAGAAATCCTTCCTGTCATCTGCCATATCCTTAATCATTCCGTATCCTCTGGTGTTTTTCCATCTGCATAGAAAGAAGCTCATGTAACCCCAGTTCCAAAAAATGTAATCCTGTTTCTTTCTCTGAATTCCGCCCCGTTTCCATTTTACCGTTTCTATCCAAAGTCCCAGAACGACACAGAACAGACTCCTTAACTTTTACCCATACGGGTTTCGTCCGGGGCATAGCACTACCACAGCTCTTGGTAACATTACGAATAATATAAGATTATTATGGGTATGGACAATGGGAAATAGACGGTCCTTTCCTTACTTAATTTCAGTAATGCTTTTAACACTGTTGATTTTGATGTCTTACTCGGGATACTATGCTCTCTTAACATATCTCCAACAGCTATTGATTGGTTTCGTAGTTACCTGTGTGGCCGTCGACAACATATTTGCATTGAAGGTCGTTGTCTTCATGGTGCAATACTACTGCTGGCGTACCACAGGGGGGCGTTCTCTCTCCTGTTCTTTTTGCCATATTCATAAATTCTATTTCAAATGAACTTCTCTCATCCTACCACCATTATACTGATGATCTGCAAATTTGTTCGCATGATCCCGTCGAGGATTTGTCTGAGGCGGTGAAGATAGTGAATAAAGATTTAGCGCGTATTTCTGATTGGAGTTTGGATCATGGTTTGAAGGTTAGTCCTGCAAAGACTCAAGTCATTATTGTTGGCAGTCCTAGGCTACGTTCCAAAATTGACTGGATGACCCTTCCCCAAATTGTTTTTGATGGAGCTGTTATACCCTACTGTGATTCAGTAAAAGATCTTGGTGTTTATATTGATAAAGATTTGTCTTAGGGTCCCCAGTTGCAAGAAGTGAGCCGCAAACTGTTTGCCTCTGCGGGGTCTTTACGCAGATTGCGCAATTTGCTGCCAACTGCCACTAAAACTGCACTTGCCCAATCTCTTCTTCTCCCTATCCTTGACTATGCTGATGCAAGTTATCCAGATCTAACTGACGTGCAGTTAGATAAGCTTGGGTGACTCCAAAATTTTTGTATCAGATTCATATTTGTTTGCGCATATATGATCATGTTTCTGAGTTTCGCATTAAACTTAAGTGGCTGCCTAACCACCTTCGCCGGAATGCACATATTTTATCATTACTCTACAGTATTCTTTTCAATCTAACGACTCATTTTTATCTCAAACTAGCTTCCGCCCGCGACTACATCCGCGTGGAAAAAAAATCCCCCAATTTCGAAACATTCTTCATTAGTGCTCCGCTACTATTAGTCTTAGCGATATGATATACAGCCTATAGCCTTCCTCGATAAATGGGCTATCTAACACTGAAAGAATTTTTAAAATCAAAACCGTAGTTCCTGAGATTAGCGCGTTCAAGCAAACAAACAAACTTTTCAGCTTTATAATATTAGTATAGATAACGTTTTAAGTTCCTTCACGACACACATGCTTTTTTGAGAGAGAGGTATATTTGAGATCATCAGAGAATTTGAGACTTTTGATACATAAATCATATGTCATTTATTTCGGAACAATATACATCGTGTAGAAATTTTGTAAAATAAAACAATACCATGCAAATAAAACAAACAAAAAGATACATGTCAAAGAAAATAACAAATTCAAAACCATAAAAGCCCACATTCAATTTAAAATAAGTAGGTAATCGTATTTACAATAAAATAATCAGTCAAATAAAACGAAAAAAAAATCAGTTTAGTGTAAAAATATCAAGAATTAAATCAATACAATTAAATTAAATAAAAATTATGTGAAACAGATTAATAATATGCATCTTATTGTCTGTGAATGATCAATAATAAAACTAGAATGTCAAATATAAATAAAAAGGAGAAAAAATAAATAATAAAAAAATTGTTATAAAAATGTCCGTAATAATATGTCATCTAATTTTAAAATGAAATGTCAAAGATAAAATTTATAATTATGCTAGAAATAATAAACAGAAAAACAAAATTTAATCAGTAATGAAATAATGATGTTTATTTTGCAAATAGGTTAAAAATAACACTTTTACACGTCATTTTTTTTTCGTAAATGTAAATTAGATGAGGCCAGTGTTTCCTAACTGACTACTCTGAGAAGAAACACTGAAACAAACTCAGAGGTCAACGTCTCTTTTAAAGTCCAGACAATCTGTAGTGATCAAATCATATGAGAGCCATGTAGGATAATGTCTGTGGCGCCCTTTAGAGGACAGAATCAAACAGATCTGAGCAGGCCCGTCCGAGCAGTGCAAGCATTTGTCAAATATTTCGTAGCTCAACTTATATATTAAGGAGCTTCAACGATTTGACGAACAATACCAAAGTTAGGACATTTGGGTGGGCCATATAAAGCACTCAAACTGCCAGACAGTGCGGTAATCAATTAATAATATTTGTTCTTATCCCACATTGCGATATGATTGCCATTGAGTGATATTATAAAACAAAAAATAATAGACAACATAACATTTAAATTAGTTTCAATCTAAAACAATAATATTACGGTCATCGCTAATCATCTAAAAATTCATCGACGCTGTAATAGCCCTTCCTCAGAAAATATGTCTTCAATTTGTTTTTAAATAAGTTGGCGCTAATTATGCTTTTAAATTCTAATGGAAGCTTGTTTTATATAAATACTGATTGGTACCTAAGACTGTGATGAACTACATTTAGTTTTGGTTGGATTGTATTTGGCAAATCTTTCCTGCGTGTATTAACTCTAACTTGTCTTTGTTCGTCAGTTTCAAATTTGTGCAAGTTCTTGATGAAACTGGTTAGCAGCACCAGTATATAAAGACATGGCACTGTTAAAATATTGAGTTCTATTAAATAATCTTTGCACGAATCCGTTTGTTTTAAGCGGAGCATTGTCCTTAAAGCTCTTTTTTGAATTACCAATGCCGAGTGGATATTGTACTTATAGCTGTTGCCCCAAAATACTATATCGAAGCCTAGACTCTACCATAGCAAATTAAACAATCCTAAGCTGGGCCAAGGTCAGCTCTTCCCTCAGGCTTCTGATTGCATAGCACGCAGAGCTAACCGACTTAGTGACAAATGATGTCTCAACCTTCCAGTTTAATAATGCATCAATGTGAACACCTAAGAATTATACGTAGTCAACCACTTCAACTCTGTTACCACATGACGAAATCTCAAGACTAGCGTTGTTCCGCACGTTCGACTTGAATAATATACATTTTGTTTTTTTTTACATTGAACTTAAGGTTGTTTGTAGCAAACCAGTGTTAAAGCTTTTAATAAGCTATTAATTTTGAGCTCTAAATTATCTAAGTTATTAGCAGACACTATTGCATTAGTTTCATCCGCAAAAATAACGAGCCTAGTGTCTGTGAAACGTTTTTGTATGTACTCAATTAAATCATAAAGGAAAAGAATGAAGAAAATTCAATATTTTTTGTTCCTCATCCGCTACTGTCTTAATCTCTACAAATTGACGTCTATTATGCAAATAAGACCGAAATAGCTTCAGAACGTTGTATCTTATACCATAATGTTCCAACTTGGCCGGCAAAATTTCGTGGTCCACCGTGTCGAAGGCAGAACTGAGGTCCAGAAATACACCTGCCACCTTATGTTTGTCATTAAGATGGCAAATAACAGCATCGGCGGTTCCCAATGATTTTGATAGCCAACGGTGCAAGCTATTCGGCCGTGGAATGCATTGCCGGTGTCAGTAAGACAAGCTCAGTCACTTGCTGTTTTTAAAAGCTCGGTTGCCAATAATTTTGTTTCAAACTTATGATTATTTATTTTATGTACTTATGTGTTGTATATATATATATCGGCGCAAATACAATAATTTGTCTATTAAAATAATTGAAATTATTAAAGTTTAATAATTGTTTGTTTTACAAACTATTAATTGATTTTTAAGATGTAAAATTAACGTTTAACATGTTTCAACTTAAAGTATTGTAATTTAAGTAGCTTAATATTTAACTTGAAAATGTGGGTACATGTGTGACAATCCCTCTATATAAGGCCGCACTGTGAGCGCTAGATTCAGATTCAGATTCATTCTTGTTCGAGCCGCTGGACAGTGCGGACCTATCTGTGAAGTCGTTACGCTGTCAGTTGAATAAACGAGTCTCCGGTAACATTAACAAGTGCTTTTATTTGAAAATCAAACATGGGTGATCACCAAGACAACATTCGTTTTTGGAAAAAACTTTTGGAAAAACACATACGAAGCTGTCCCGCCGTCATATATATTTGTATTAGTTTTTCCGTTTTGATGAATATTTGTACAGTAGTACACTAATATAGCCCTCCCCATTTTAATTAAAGCTCGTAAAGTCCTTCCAATGGTTGTCTGGAAGATAGTCTCTCAGCGATAAGACCGCCATTGTAACCAATTTAATTTACGATATTGTTATTTAAGTGTGATTCAATTAGTGGTGTACAATAAAGTATATTCTATCTATCATTATGTAATAATAATAAGTAAAATAACTTTAAAAAGTTTTTTGAACATCATCATGTAACAGAAAATATCTGTTTCAGCCGCGGTAGCGTCGAGCCCGCTCACCCAGAGTCAAAGCTGGCCCTGGCAAGTTGGCAAAGAGTACCTGTATGATGTGGATACCTTAACCTGGACCACATTCGACAACAGCAATAGCAACGGCAACGCCTTCAAGGCCCAGTTCATTATCCGCGTGGTGGCGCCTGGACAACTCCTCGCCAAGTTAAACCAGCCCTTGTACGCGCAAATCCAAGCAGATAAAGTCACATACCACGATGTGCCTGCTGACCTCAAGCTTGACCCATTGAGATCTCCGATATGCCTTTCGAGATATTCGTCGAAGGAGGCCGAGTTAATACATTGAATGTCCCGCTCACACTTTCCACTGCTCACGAGAATTTGATCAAAGGTCTGATCAGCGCTCTCCAAGTTGACATATCCGCCTATGGACATATCGACAACTTCCCTAACAGTTTTGACAAGGAAACCTTCCAGGGAGCCTTCAAGAAGTTTGAAACGGATGTGACTGGTGAATGTGAGACCCTATACACTGTGTCACCATTGTCTGCAGAATGGCGTCGGGAATTACCCAAATTCGCTTCAGAGGAGGATCCCATCGAGATCGTCAAGAGTAAGAACTACGGTTTATGCAACCAACGCGCTGCACTCTACTTTGGCCTATCAGAGGGCGCCGTTTGGAATGGTATCGCTTACGACAATGAAGAGAAACAGTTCATCAAACGCACTTCTGAATCTCGCTTGGTTGCTGGTAAGCAGGGAACTATCTTCAAATCAGAAGTCGTAAGCTCGGTCTCCGTAAGTCCTCTCCTTTTCGGCAAACAGAAAGCTGAAGTATACAGTTACGTTACAGCCACCCTGTCATCAGTTCAAAACTCGAGTAAGACTGAGTGGAAAAAGCCTGCAGAGAGCCGCAAAGTTAATTCGCTATTATTTACCATAAACGAGTCTATGTTTAGTCCCAAGGTTACTGAACAGAGCATTGCTAACGCCCAAAAGTTGCTCCAAGACTTGACACCTTTGCTTCAGGCGCCCAGCCAATTGCCCAAGACGGACTTCCTTTCAAAGTTCAACATTCTTGTTCGCATTATAGCCTCTTTAAATTCAGAGCAGCTGACCCAGCTAACAAGCAGCGTAGAAATCGCCAAATCCTCGAAAAACGTCGCTAAGACTGGTATGTGGCTAATCTACCGTGATGCTGTAGCTCAAGCAGGCACTATTGACGCATTTAGGGAAATCAAAACCTGGATCCTCACTAAGAGGGTTCAAGGTGAAGAAGCGGCTGAACTACTTTCAGGCATAGGCGCTGCTACTCGCTACCCCAGCAAGGGACTGGTAACTGAATTCTTCGACTTTGCGTTGACCGCCGAGGTAAAAGAGCAGCAGTTCGTCAACAATTCAGCCCTGTTAGCTGCTACCAAGATCATGCGCTTTACTGAGGAAAACTCATATGTAGTCGACACAGTTATCCCACGACTTTCCAAATATCTGAAAAAGGCAATCGAAAATGGAGACTCCAACAAAGCTCAGGTTTATATAAGAGTTCTAGGAAATTTGGCTCACGAGGACATCTTGAGAGTATTTGCTCCATACTTGGAAGGTCGCATTGCAGTGACCAAGTATCTCCGCATGCAGATGGTTGCCACTTTCAAAACCTTGGCCAACCTGAGAAACGAATCCGTCCGTACTGTGCTCTACAGCATCTTAAGAAACACAGCTGAGCCTTACGAGGTGAGAGTGGTTGCTGCCCTGAACATCTTCATGGCTTTCCCTACCGCTGAGATGATGCAAGTGATGGCACACATGACCAACGATGACCCCAGCACGCAAGTACGCGCTGTTTTGGCGAACGGAATCAACTTCGCAGCAGGACTCAAAGACCCACGTTTCGCAGAGCTGTGAGTTATTATGTCTTTTATAATATTGAACTAACTTTCTTCTACTTTCTTTCGCGTTTAAGTTTTTTCTGCGTATATTTCGATCCCGCGTTTCAGGATAAAAGTCTATATTTAGTCTTATAGCCGCTATTTCCCAGTGAAAGTCCCGTTAAATCAGCCACCAGAAAGTAGCCCGGGCAAACAGACAGTCAGACAAAAATAATACAAAAAAAATGATTATTTATGTTTTAGTATCGAGTAAATTAGTATAGGCACGAGAAAATATTATTATTTTACAATTACAGACTGGCACTTCTATTATGTTTATATATGTAAGCTTAGAAGATGTATAGACACTACAAACAATAAAATTATAATATCAATAGAGGAACTACATACGTGATATTATAATATATATTGTCTTTCCAGGGCTAAGACTGCTCAGTCAGTACAAGCTATCGTTGCCAACGAGAAATTCGGTTACCGCATCTCAACCGATAGTTTAATCGATATATACACGAGCGACGATGAACTCGCTTTCTTCAGGGAACTGTCTTATGTTGGCAGCGAGGACAGTTTCTTCCCTATATACCACAGGGCAGCCTTGAGGGCGAGAGGTACCAGTCGTACTGAGGAAAACCAGGTGCGTAACTATATGAGAGGTTTCTGAAATAACCTTCACCAGGTGGCAGCACTGGCGCTCAAG
This sequence comes from Tholera decimalis, assembly GCA_943138885.2. NCBI lineage: Eukaryota > Metazoa > Arthropoda > Insecta > Lepidoptera > Noctuidae > Tholera > Tholera decimalis. The sequence goes on along the minus strand of OW964577.2, from coordinate 7,179,551 downwards.
TTTTTTGACATCTGTCAAATTGACGGTTGTGTCGTATTTACTTTTCCAAAAAAGAAGACTTTTTGCCTCACTCAAATGGTGATATGATTTTTTCTGACAACTATATTATCTAATCCTGAATATAGCACCTTAGTTGTATTATCTGTAATATCTAAATTTGATTGTTTGTAATCGATAAACTCAAAAACTACTGAACTGATTTTTTTACCTGTATAAAGATACATTACATAGACTACATTAATTTTGTTAAAAAAAACCTTTTCACGCGAGTGAAGCTGCGAGCAGAGGCTAGTGTATTTTAAAAATACAGAAACATAAGCCGCGTGGTTATACAAATATAGTGAATATACAAGTAGCTATGTAATGTACAATATTCTAAATAACCTGTTGCCCGTGACTTCGTTCTTGAGAAAGTTATGATTAATGTATTCCACGGTAGTCGTATATTTTATCGAAATAATAAATAGCCTATGTTCTGTTCCAAACTATAATCAATCTCTGTGCCAAATTTCATTCAGATCCGTTTAACCAATGTGGCGTACTAGGATAACGAATATCCATAAATCTAAGTTTTCGAATTCTTCTTTTTCTTATTTGCGGGTCGATACTCAAATATCTTCAATCCAATGTACAGCTTCCTGGGCAGCTCCGACATTGCTTGTTTAAATCCTACAAGGTGCAGGTGGCCTTGCACGATGGGATGGCCATGACAAGAGGCATACCTTGTAAAGGGGTTCCACATTGGCATTGTACTAGCGATGGGATAAGAATATTTGACCAGATAAGATATTGAGTATTGGATAAAATTAATTAACTTTCGCATTTATAATATTAAGATAGATTATGTGTCCCTCCAGTGTAAAAGTTAGCCCTGACATGTTACATACATTGTGAGTATTAATTAACAAGTAACTTTTAAAATTTCAGTTGACCTTATCTGTGTCGGGCGTGCAACAGCTCCTGGACTACATTGCACAGAACCAAAATCAATCAATCAGATCAATCAGATGAATCAGATTGTACGAACCTAACAAATCTAAGGTTGACTTGAAATTCTCCGCCAAGAAAGTAGCTGAGGCACTAAACATCAAACGTGAACCTCGTGATCCCCTCGAGGGTTCTTTCTTCCTCGAAAACTTGAACCAGCAGAAGCTTCTGACTTTCAATGAGGCTGACCTTAAAAACTTCATTGCTAGTATTATCCAAAATATGGAACAATTATTGAAAGGAATTGATGTTCAATACACTAAGGTGTTGAGCCACAGAGAAACATACGTTGTGTTTCCTCTAGCTGCTGGAGTGCCCTTCTTTTTTAAATACAGTGAACCACTAATGTACTCAATTAACGGCCAAGTTAAAATGAAACTTGACAAGAGCAGCAAGGACTTAGCCGGATCTTTGAGTACAGATCTCGACATCACTTATGCTAGAAACTTAGCCGGTAATGTCGGTTTCCTCGATACTCTCAGTGATGTTTATGTTGCCGTTGGTGTCATCAACAAACTTCAGTTCTATTTGCCTAGCAATATGAATACAGTTATCGTACCAGGACAAGTCAAACTGAACTTTGTACTTCCCGAACAAGACGCCACTTTCGTTCACTTGAGCGTTTGGCCCTACACTACTCTGCAAAAGACAGAGTCTCTTCTGACTGTTGCTGAGAATCCAACGACTAAGTACATCGAGCGTCCCGCTAAAGTTTTTACTTCCGATTTTAAGTTGGGTAACCCTGTTGGTGTCTCCTTCCTGTTGCAAGGATACTCATACTCTTCCGACTTCAAAGACCCCACCGATCTTTACAATACTGATATTTTGACGTACATTGGCACATTGTTGTACCAAAACGATGTCGCTCTGACTGAATTCAACCTGAAATATATAGCCAAGGAGACAAGCAACCGGGATTTCACATTCAACTTTTTCTACGGTAGGTGAACATGGTACTTTTTTACACAGGATAGCTACAAAAATTAAATGTATGAAACGAATATAACTTCTCCCTTCACAGACACATTATTCAACCAGAAGAAGGGTGGTGAACTTGCACCAGCGTCAGTCATCGCAAAGGATGTTTTAGAAAACAGCGAGGCCCGCCGTGAGGAAATCGCCAAACGTGCCGCGTCTGGCATTGCTTCTGCTGAAGTACAGCTGTATGACGTCAGCGCTATCTTCAATGGAAAACAGAAAGTAGAGTTCGTGTTCACCACTGCCATTGCTGATAGCTTTGTTGATAACAAAACCCAGGCAGTAATTTTATTCAATGGCCAAGAGCAGATAAACGCTGTCTTCAAGATGATAAGCCCTAAGATTGCTCCTTTCAACTTCGGGGAAGCTTTGAAAAATAAAATCAATGTCACTTACGAGGCTGAACTTAAATACGGCAACTTTGACATCATCAAAATTCAAGGATTCGGCGAGCGCAGCCAGGAGTACACCGAGCGGCTATCGAAGGACCCCTTGGCGAAGCAGTGCCTGGAAGAGACCAGCAAAGACAACTCCTACCAGAAGGATTGTTTCAAGATGATCATTAAGGCACACGCCCCTGACTACTTTAAGTTCACTGTTACACCGTACAAAGACTTCACCCCGGTCTATCTTAACGAGATCTCCAACACTTATGGTATCTCTAAAAATATGTTCTCCTGGGAACAGGAAGCGGACGTGTCGAAGATAGTTGATGATGGTAAAGTGGAAATTGAAACCCAGTCATTCTACTACGACAATTATGAGAACTACGAATTAACATCTAAATACGGAAAGTTCCGCTTGAACAACGTCAAGGCCTGGGGTTACTACCCTTACGCTATGGCTTACTATGCTCCCATCATTGATTGGGAACGTACCTACAACTATTACTACGGCTACCAATACATGCGTGAGTTTTTTTTTAAATTCCATATACTATCTTGACATCTTTATTTAATGATTAATAACTGTATTGTCTTCAATAGCGTACTGTGCTGTGGACGGCAGCAAGGTCCAGACGTTCAGTGGCCGCAGCTATGATTACAGCCTCACCGGCTCCTGGCACGCCGTGATGGTTGACGAGTCCAACGACTTCGGCAAGTGGACTGACCTGGTCATCCTCGCCAGGAGACCCAGCGAGAAACAGGAGGAGGTTTATGTCTCCTACAAGTAAGTGTTTAGCTTTCTAAGTTTGAAAAATTAAGTGAAGTGTTATACTTGACCTACAACTACAAGCTCATAACTACCTTTGATTTCCTACTAACGATTTCTTTTTCTTTTCAGGACCCCAGCTGGCAACTACATTGAGCTGGACATCAAGCCCTCAACAGTTGACGTTAAAAGTAACACTAACAAGGTGTCTGAAGGTGCGCTGACCACCTACTGGGATGACATTGAGGAAGTTCCTCTGTTGCAGTACTACACCCTCGCTGAAGGCGTTCTCGTATTCAATATCAATAACGGCGCTCTTCGGCTAGTGTACGACAACCAGAGGCTGGCCATATTCACCGCTGACCACCGCAGCACCACCAGAGGTATCTGTGGACAAAGCTCTACCCAGACCCGCGACGACTACTTGACACCTTACGGTCTGGTGGACCTCCCGGAGCTGTACGGAGCGTCCTTCTCATTGGACGACGAGTTCAGCAACCCTAAGACCGCGGAGCTGAAGAAGGAAGCTAAGCTGAAGGCATATCAGCCAGTCACCAAGTACACCAACATCCTCCGCTCCGATGCTGAGTGGACCAAGTCCAAAAACTATTCCCACTAAGCAGACTCAAGATCAACATATTTTTTACAAATGCTTGATATACAAGGAATGAACAATAGTATTTATTTATTAATTATTTATTTATTTATATGACTGTGTTAATAAACGTAAAGCATAAAAACACCATAAGAATTGTATCTAGGAACAAACCAAATTGAAGTAATAAAAAAAAAATCAATCATCGCAGTTTTAATATCTCACAGTTAAGTTTAGGTTTCGTGCTATACAATGCTAAGGACTTTAAGAACATTAGTGCTATTAGATCTATATTTATCGTATTACTTCGCAGTAAGTTGCGAGTCTAGCGTATGGGTCTGGAATCCTTTTGAAAAGAAATACAGGGTCTTTCATTAAGCGTGTCTTATCTTTATAAAACAAAGTGTGTGTGAGATATTATCGAAATTATTTATTTATTTGAAAGATGTAGTGATACCATTATGTGTGGAATATGACATCATTCAAGTGTCCGCCACGGCTTCTCTGGGTGGAGCGCATGAGAGATATCCAATTTTCCATGACTTTTACGCATAAATCAGGCTGAATTCGACCTATGGCATAGGTTATGTTGGCTTTGAGGGCCGCTGTGGTTTGTGGTTTATTAGCATAGACCTGCGACTTAAGAAAACCCCACAAGAAAAAGTCTAGCGGGGTTAAGTCACAAGATCTCGGTGGCCAGTTCACATCAGCTCCACGTGAGATGACCATGCCCTCAAATCTCTCATGCAGAATACTCAATGTGGCATGAGCTGTGTGGCACGTAGCGCCGTCTTGTTGAAACCACATGTCGTTGGTGTTCATATGATCCAGTTCATGCCATAAAAGTTGGTAATCATCGACCTATAGCGCTTGCTGTTGACAGTGATGGCCTGGCCAACATTGTTCTCAAAGAAATATGGCCCGATGACGCCGCCAGCCCAAAACCCACACCAAACTGTAACTTTTTCGGGACTCATTGGACGCTCTTGGATCTCATGTGGATTAGTAAGGTAAACGCACCAATTACCGCCAGTTTAAGCCAAGTTCACATTTATGTGCAAAAAATAAGCACATGCTTAATAACTGGTGTCATTTTTTATTTTTATTCAAGTACTGAAACTAACGATCTTGTCAGTCAGATATAGAAACAATTCGAAAAAATGAAATAAATATTAAAAAAAATATAAATTGATGAAAAGGGCTATGTTCCTATTACCGACTCAAACCATGGGTGTGTTCCTATTACCGTTTTTGTGGCACCTATTACCGACCGCTAAATGAACAGAACAAATTCAGTCAAATAAAAATGCTCGCGTGGGTTTAATTCTTTAGAATACAGAATGTTATAATTATAACCAGCCTTTAATCAGTCTTAAGAGATATGCTTCATAATATGAATTACATATTGAAATATAACAGTGAATCCAGTCTATTAAATGGCGTTCTTCGTGCTTGGTGAAGATAGGTTGAACCCCACAATTTTCATTGGAGTACTTGTGATTTCTCTTGTCACGAAGAGTTGTTCTAGGAATCCCAAATCGCTTTGAGGTTTCATAGATACTTGCTCCATTATCGATAGCCATCAATGCAGAGTCAAGTTGATTAGCTGTATATTACGTACGTTTTAATCGTTCCATGATTCTGAATCAAAATTTACCTAGTCGAATATACTAAACCTTTGCTTAGCAGTGGGTTAAGAATTATAGTAAGTGGAAGTCAATAGGTGATTTTTAATAATAGTTTTTAATGAAAAATGAATTACAGTTTTATATTTTTTCTAAATATTTTAAATTGTTATTAATGTTAATTACATTATATTTACATACTAGGCAAAAAAAAAATAAAAATAATTACTAACACACTATCCATAAAAACTAAAAAAAAACATACAGACGATTTGAGAACCTCATTATTTTTGAAGTCGGTTAAAAAGTACAGGTACATCGGTAATAGGTTCTATTGAAGAAATTCTGTATAACCTATTACCGACCCAATGAAATGAATATGTATTGAGTAAATGTATTGTTTTTTAGAATATTTGTATGATTATACAGGTGCCAGTAGCTATGCTAATTTTATTTTAATGGTATTTTAACTATAAAAATACAATATTAGAGAATTTTACATCCTACATTCATCAAAACATTTACATAAGAATAAAGTTGATTTTCACAGTATCGATACTCTTATTATGTATGGCGCTAATAGGTCAAATGCAATTTGACACACTAACTAATCAAATTAGTATAGCCGACTACTTATTAATTGATACATAAAAAGTAGAAATTAAAATATTCGTCAAAAACCTAACAACGACCTAGGTCGGTAATAGGAATAAAATTTAGATTATTGTTCCTATCACCGCCACATTTTAATATTGAATTTGAAGCAAAATAGAGCTGTATCTCATTAAAATTAGTTATTATTTGTGTTTATGAAAGTATTAAGAAGGTATCAAAATAATTAGAAGGTTCATTAGATTGCTTTACAATTATATATTATGCTAAAAAAGAAATAGGTGTACTTACGTAATCGGGAGCGGGACACTACTAAATATGCGATATATCCGGAGTCCGACGACAAACTGTGCAATTATTCTTTAAATCGTTGGTTTACGCGCATAAGCAAGTGATGAATATTTGCATTACAAATACATCTATATTTTCTCTAAAGCAACGACTTGTCTAACTTTAATGCAACTCTTTAAAATGATAGTTTTATGAAACGGACGGTAATGGGAGCCGATTTTGAGGGGTCGTTATTAGGCGCCTTTACGTTATCGTCCCAAATTCCACAATTTTGTTTGTTTACGTACCCATTCATCCAGAAATGGGCCTCATCGCTGAAGATAATTTTTCTGTGAAAATTACGGTCAGTTGCTAACTGCTCCAGTGCCCATTCAGCGAACACACGTCGTTATCTATGGTCGTTTACCTTTAATTCCTGGGTGAGTTGAATTTTGTACGGGTGCAGGCCCAAGTCACGACGCAAAATTCGCCAAGTTGTGGTCTGTGAAAGGCCGAGTTCTTGTGAGCGACGCGAAATAGACTGCCTCGGATTCTCCTGCACACTCTCACGGACAGCGGCGATGTTTTCGGTAGACCTTGTGTTTTGTTGACGTAAGGGTGTTGGTCGATCATTTACCGAACCAGTGGACTCAAATTTATCCACCATACGGCGAATAGTCCTCTCGGTAGGACGATTATGGCGACCGTAAAATGGGCGAAGCACGCGGTGCGTTGCCCGAACAGAACACTCATTTTGATAAAACAATTTTATCATTTGCACGTGTTTTTGAATGCCCATGATGATTTGGCAAAACAGAGTGAATAAATGACAACCAATTTGACAGATGTAGCTTCAACAAGATGGCCACTACTAAGTTCGGACGTGCCTATTGGAAGACCCGTTACTTCTAAATCCTTTATTAAACGGTTAGGTGCCTTTATATACGTACTTTTGGTTTTTATCCCTTTTTGTATCCCTATAACTTTCTCATAGGCAGCTTAAAATATAATTCTCTAGATTAGGCGGAAAAATTGGCTAAGTGTGAGTCAGACTCGCCCATGAAGGGTCCCGTAATAAATATAATAATATAATATAATATGTATATTTATTTGACAAAAAACACCTTAGAAATTTCTTAAAACTAACTTATTTACAATTTTTTACAACTACGCCAAATAACGTTGTTTTTCATAGTGTTTGTATCAATTACAAAGTTATATTTGCGGTTTTAGAAAATATGCTGTATCTCAAAAACCACTGACCCGATCTCGTTCAAACTAATTTTGGTTATAAGTTTACATTAAAATCTATAGACTTGTATTTTGACTTGACTTGTATTTGGGGCTCACATTTTACCACTTTGGAAGCGTATATCTTTTAAACAATTAACTTTATGAAAAAGTTTCTGGGTTTATTTTGTGATGATGTACAATATTTGCAAAAATCAAATAACAGAAAATTCTTTATTCAAAATACTTAAATTGTCAACGAGGCAATGCCGCCAGTATCTTGGGTACGTTGCCAGCCGACAGCGTTGAGGATGAATTTTTTGATGCTTTATTGTAGTTTGTATTTTAGTACATAATTTTGTATATTTGTTGTAATTAATTGTTTAAATACACATTGATCTATCTGTCGTTGTAGATGACAATTTAAGTATTATGAAAAAGTAGCTTTAGAAACCTCAATGTCATTTTTAAATACCTGTCTATAGATATGACACACGCATAGGTTTTATGACAAAAAAAAATCCAATGTTAGTTCCATAATAGTAACAATAATAGGGACCTTCCTTTATTTTAAATATTTTTCTTAAAATAGGAAAGCGGTTCACAGATTACATTTATCTATCAAGTTTCACATGTATAGTCCTAATAGTTTCGGAATAAAATGGCTGTGACATACCTCTGAGATCCACATGCCGTAAAATACTTGAGATCTGACCTCAATTATTTGTCATTCTCATTTTTTTTTTGTTTTTGTTTCAAATTTTTATGTGCATTTTGTAATGTGTGTTTCTGTATGGGACTATTGCTTCCTCAAATAAACGTATATTATTCAATATTTCCTTTATTTACAATACATACACATAAATTAATTTTTTAAATATTCTCTAAAGAAAATTAAAAGGTAAACTTGGCCTGGAACTTTAAAAGTGGCATGAAATTTCCTACTGTTACTTATTTCGCTACAAAGTATGTAATTTAAAAAGCGCTATTATATATCCGAATATGTTTTAGGAAATTATTAGAAAACTCGTGATGTCCACTCAATAATGACTTCAAAGGTTCAAACATAAACAAAGTCTCTTTTTGCCATTTAAAGCGTGACAGTAATTTCAGAACACATTCATAACACCTACATTTGAATAAGTAGCATAGTCAATAGAAGATGAATAAGAAAATCCACTTCTTTTTTTATGAGTCCATATCAATGATTTATTAGCGACGAAAGCCTCATCTAACATGTCTTATTCTTCTCATTAGAGGAAACCAACATCCTATTTAGTGAATGGCGGATAGGATCACTGTGTAAGCGAGCTTCATGCTGATTTTCCGTCTCTAGCAGACGTATATCGTCAACTCTTTCGCTTTCCATACACGAAAACTCAATTGATCTTGAATCATCTGTTGATAATGTTCTCTCGTCGATTCTAGACGTCTCTGGTGTTCGTGTTCATTTTCAATAGCCTTATTCTTCTTTTTTTTTAAGTAATTAAAAAAAATATATATTTTGTTATTATTTTATAATGATTGATTTTTTATGTAATTTATTGATTTTTATTGATCTTTATATGGATGTTTTCCTGAATTAAATGATTCCATTCTTATTCTAACTTGTCGGTTTCAATCCTTTGTCAATCTTTCTTCACGCTGAGTGAACGTTTCTGAGTCGCGAGACGCAGCGTGACGTTCGCGGTCAGCTATGAGACGTTCTTCACGCTGTTTGATTTTTTTTTAAATTGTTTATAGTCTTGCTTTGACCACCTTCTCACCTGATGATGAGCGATGATGTGGTCGAAGATGAAACACGTTTGCGTAGAAGTAACTTAATCACTCTAGAATTAAAGACCCCCAGGTTATAGCTATAGGCGCGAGAACTTGTGATACGGTCTCGGTCAACTGCTAATCTTTCTTTCCTTTGCATAGCTGTTTCCAGAGACAAAGATTCAGCATAACGTTCTCGCTTTGAAGCTAAGCGTGGCTCATGTTCGTCCTTGTTTTCTTCTGCTCTAACTTGCCTCATCCCTTTAGAGTTTCTCGAACATTGAGAAAGACTTGTTTTCTTTCGCCTAGGTATTTTGGCATTTGTTACAATAATGCCTTGTTTAAGATTTCGCTATAGAAAATATACGAAAAATTAACACTACACAGAGGTGATAGTTGAAACCTAATTGAATTAAAACAGATGAACGATTTGTTGATACGAAACTTGTAAAACATTTTACAATATTAGGTAAACTGGTAGTACATTTTCAATATTAGATGATAATCTATACTAATAGTATAAATTAATAGTTTAAAAAACCAAAAACACGCTTTTAAGACTAATGTAATAAGCAGAAATTAGAAATGTTTACTAGTAGGCAGTCCAAGGTTCCATCAGCCACCTTCCAATTCCATCGTCAGACCAGCTCGATGGTACCATAATATTATAATGTCGTTTAATCCACATATAATTGCTAAGTTTCATGATGATACAACTATTAGAAGTACGTTTAATTCAGATTCTTAGATTTTATTGCATATTTAGTTCGTTACAAATCGACCTAATAATAAATCTATAGATTACGCGGTAATTCAAAAAGGTTAAGAAAACCGATAACGGATTTTCTTTAGGTTTGTTATAACCTTGAAACCTGATCGTGTTCAAAGTCCATTACGTGGCCTTTCTCACAAGTGCAAACACGACTATGATACGATATTCCATCATGGAATGCCATTGCCTATCTTCCGGCTTCATCATCAGACCTTGAAACTTATTCGTGGTCAAAGTTCATTACAAGACTTTTCTAAGAAATCCAAAACAACTATGATACGATTTTCCATCATGAAGTTCCAGTTCATATCTTCCGGCTCCATCATCAGATCAGTTTGACAATACCATATTATTGTATTGTCATCAGAACTACATACAGATGCCAATTTTCATTACGCTTCGACCCTTGGAAGATGGTTAAATTAATTACCTTAGATTTCATTACATAGTTAGTTACATACAGGTCGACCTAATAAAAGCGTGTTAAATAAAGCGGAAAGGATTGTTTGTTTGTTTGAACGCGCTAATCTTCGAAAATGTGGGTGGTGAACTGAAAACATGGCAGTTGCATAAGAAATAAAGTAGGTATGTAGAAATAATATTTCAGGTTACAGAAACGGCTTATAACATGTATTTATTTATTTCGGGAAAACAAACAGTTACACAAAGCACTTAGTCTCTAGTATCATTAAGTAAACAATAACATATGTGTAACCCACTGCGTTATCCACAGATTAAATTTTACGACGTGACAAAGTTACAATACTCACAAAACAAAAATAATAATTATAAAAATAAATAAAAAAAAAACAATATTAATCAAAAAACTGAAAAAATTATCGTCAAAATAACATTGAAATAATATGAAAGAAAAACAAACGGTATCAAATCATATTGAAATTGGAAATAATTAAAATTAAACAAATCCAAATAAATTACCAATAACGAAGGATAATTATTACAATTAAATGTGTCACAAATTTGATGCATCAACTAAGAATTTAAATAAGGAGATCTTAAACTTATTTGCAGGCACAGCAAACAAGTCTAAGTTCCCAAAGACGATATTAAAATTGTTTGCCATACGACGAAGAGGTGCCCGAACCCCAGCGTTAGTGCGACAGAGTCACAGCAAAAATTGGACGAGCTCGCACCTCCCGTCTAATGATGGTCCTTGGTACAACATAACTAAGCCTATTAATAAGGTCTATGCAATCATATCTATTATTACACAAGTCATAAAAAAACATGGTTTCAAGATACAGGCGTCTAGATTTTAAGTTCAACAACTCAATATTCCTGTGGGGTAAATTCGAAGATTTCAAATGGAGGCGGCACCGATATTTTATGGATTTGAGGAATTTACGTTGTATCCCTTTCAATATGTCAATGTATTTTTAGAAAGAGGATTCCAAATGAGTACAGCGTATTCAAGTTGAGACCGAATTAACGATTTGTATAAATGTATGTAAGTATCAATACGCTTAAAGTTGTTGGTAGCTCTCATCACAAAACGATACATACGATATGCGTTACTAACTATTTTCCTTATATGCTGATCAAGATGAAGTTTAGTGTCCAATAGTATTCCAAGATCCCTTAGTGATGTAACTTTTTGTAATGTATTGTTATCCAATGTGTAATATTTCTATTCTTCGTAAATGTAATAGATACACACTTAGATGTACTCAGCTGGATTTTATTTTCTACACAGTAATGAGAAAATCGATTAAGATCATTTTGTAGGAGTAAAGCATCAGTGTCGTTACGAATTTGTCTGAAAATTTTAAAATCATCTGCGTATGGCAAACACTTAGAATGCGTGAAGCAAGTCCCGATGTCATTAATAAAAATAATAAAAAGCAGAGGGCCTAGAATAGAGCCCTGTGGCACACCAGAAGTGACGCCACCGACCGTGGACCGATAACCTCTTATAACAACTCTTTGGAACCTATTCGAAACATAGGATGCAAACCAGCGAAGTAGATCCCCATGAATGCCATTATATGCCAGCTTTCTAAGAAGCAGTTCATGATCCACCTTGTCAAAAGCCTTACGAAAATCTGTGTACACTGCGTCTACTTGTACCTGACGATCCATATTATTGAACAAGTATTCTGTAAAAGTTAATAAATTTGTAACAGTAGATCTTTTTTTAACAAATCCGTGTTGTTGTGTCAGAATAATGTTATGAATGGTTTTCGAGAGGCTTGTACACAAGGCAATATACCCTATATTGCCTTGTGTACAAGCCTCTCGAAAACCTTGGACAAGGCAGACAACATGTATATGTATAAAATACTAAATAACTACTAAATAAACGTATGTACATATATACGAATCTTTAAACATTATATAAAAACCTATATACGTGAATAAAACATTTTGTACCCTTTTTACAAAAATTACGCAAACGGAGGACTATGAAATTGGTACTATTAAGTTTCTATGGAGAAGGAGTGCAGAAAGCTAATTAATATTTCTATATAATGATCCATTAGAAATAATTTTAATTATGGTTGAATTTCGACCACTGGCGGCCTTTAGTATTTATAAAAAAGTTATTGAAAGCTGCTCAAAAACTCTAAAGTAAGTGTCAATGCAAAATGACAATGCCCAATCATGACCCAGTCATGTTATCATTTACAGAAAAAGTAAAATGATAAAATAATTGTGACGAATAAAGAACCTTTTCATATTAAATTGTTTTTCTTTAAAAGTTGAGGTTTATAATTTTCTGAAAAAAGGAATTCAATCCCGGAAATTATTTTTTGCCATTACCTATTTTCTGATAACCATCTGCGTTACATAAAACACATGTACAAAACTAAAAAAATAAGTACTTATGTAACTGTAAAACAAATATCATTTTACATAAAATATTATATCAAGATTATAATTATGCGTAACGTTTATTGGTTGTTTAAATCGTTAAAGATGAAATTGCAAATAATTATGAAAATCAAAAAACTTTTACAAACAATAGTTCTGAATTTGGTGTAACGAAACGTTTTGAAGCACTCAAGTCAGCTGTCAGTGTCAACAATAAAATATCCATTGTACACATATAGAATTCCGATTGATTCCGATATCTATGAAAATATCATTCATCTAATCACTAACTTTGTGTTTGTGCTAGTTATGACGAATTCCGATTATTGTTTGTGATTTGGTGAACGATGTTGCGGTGTAAATTGTTACCTGAATGAATGTTAAGACACATTGTGTCTTCATTACAAACTCTTTCGTGGGTTGTTGCAACAAGTATGTATAATCAGGAGTGATATGAAGATTCGAATGACGTTATTGCGACGCACGCTATTTCGAAAAAAAGTTAAGAGTGGTACGCCAGTTCGAAAACACATTAAGTCGAAAACCGCTATATCGGATGACGTTGTCGCGAATACGCTGATTCGAAAAACTGTTTTAATGGTACGCTAGTACGAAAGTCTTGGCATTGAAATACACTGTTGCGAATAGCATATTCCAATCTGAATTTATCTGGGGATCGAATTCGCGACGCAGTGATTACCAAGAACTAACTACGCTACGATGATAAAACTGACATTGAGCTAGTTGTCTATACTACTAAGTATAAATGATTAATATTAGTACTTATTAAGACTACTAATTAAGACTTTTGTACTAGGGTACCATTAAAACAGTTTTTCGAATCAGCGTGTTCGCGACAACGTCATTCGATATAGGCACCGTGCGTAGCGATGACTCTGCTACCTGGTGACTCGTATCCGAAACGTTTACCTCCAGTGCCAAAAATTCTACTGTCAAACCACGGAAAAAATCTGAATTTTCGTGTTAAATTTTGCTAATTTAAGTTATCAATAAGTATTGTTCTTTTTATGGATGCTGTAATACATCCAAAAACAACTCCTTGTGGATTCATAAGTTTTGTATCTAAATGTTATGGAGGTCGCTCTAGCGACTGTTTCATAACAAATCATTGCGGAGTGATAGAATTATTGGAGCTTGGTGATACTGTTCTTGCTGATAAAGGCTTGCGGATAAAGGATTTTCCTGCTATTAAAACATCAGTTGATAAGAAAAAAGCTATTTTAGTTATGCCGCCGTTTCTTCATAAACTTTTCACCAGAGGTAGTAGAAGAAACATTAAAATTGCTTCATTGCGAATCTACACAGAAAGAGTCATACAGAGGTTAAGCAATTTCATAATTTTTATAAAATACCAATTACAAAAATGTTAAAATATAGAGATCAAATAGTTTATAATCATAATCATAATCATAAATCATTTATTTGCATAAAATGTGGTAGGTAGAGATGTTACAAGAAATTCAGTGCAAGACACATTCTGCCATTTAGAATTGGCGTGCAAATATTTATATACAGAGCTAAACAGCTACAGTACTACACAGTAAGGTTATATAATACTAGTGTAAACTTATAAATAACAATCAAAGTAAAATGTGCTGACTTATAAAATAACACTCGAAAATTAAATGTATATGTTGATTGTGCGTTAGTAAATGTTGAAAATCCAATTATTAAACAATAAATGTAAGATGTACTGTTTTAAAGCAACATTTTGGTGAAACTCCGCTTATAACGTATTTTTATACTGATTAGCAATGTGTAAACTAAACATTATAATAATTGTACTTGAAAAAATCAACTTGTGTCAGGTCAAGAATTGTTCGGTGAAATTACTCGCATGGTGTCTCTACTGTCGGGATTATAACGCCATCTATAGTTTCTGCACAGAGCGAATAGCGGTTTTCGACTTAATGTGTTTTCGAACTGGCGTATTACTCTTAATTTTATTTCGAAATAGCGTGCGTTGCAATAACGTCATTTGAATCTTCATATCACTCCCTGTATAATCATATGTATAATAATTTATTTTAACAATTATGTAGCTACACCACCTAACCTATAAATCAGTGTCATTGTTTTTATTATTAAACGAAAAGTTTCAGGACAAATGTTTAGTTATCAGTAATATATATACAATAAGATGCTGCATATTGCATAAATGTTAATGACTTTTATTGAGTGGGGCAAAAGTCTATAGAGTGGCAGGCATTCTCTTTACTGAGGTCCTTTTAAAATTTTAGGCTAGAGGTACCAAGTTTGAATGGCATGCAATCGCCTCCTTCTGCGAAGCAGTCATGCTAGCAAAGGAGGAGGCCGAACGCGCGAGGGAGAGACAACTCTCTTCCTCACGCCCCAGCCGCCACGGAAGACGCCCCGGCCGTCGGGGATCGCAAGCTGATCTCCGGCCACCGTAGGCGCGGGCTTGCGGACGGCGAGCAGGGGTACCTCACCGTCCAATAAGGACCAGGCCCGGGTCGGCGGCGCGTCGTGTTCCACGTGCACCTCAAAGAGCTGTCAGCACCAGTGACGGGGCCCCCGGAACTTAAGGGCAGTAGAAATCTGACACTCCCTTCCGCTTTGCCCAGAGCGGGAGAAGTCATTCAATGATTTTCCCACCCAGAACAAAACAAAATATTTATAAATATATATTCGTAAGTGACTTAATTGCTACCTGTTTACAACTACTAAAACTAATAACAAAACAAACAACACTTGCGTCGAAGTAAGCCTCCAAATCACCGTCGTCCAGAAACATGCCCAGAACACTAGCAGCATTACCACGTGAATTTTATATTATATTTTATTCTACAACAGTTTTCGTCCCAATAACTGGTTATGTAAAATCCACTTTACCAACTGTTTTAGGGTCAGCATCCAGTCTTACCGGATTGAGCTAATTACTATTATTTTACATGGAGTGAATCCCTATCTGAACTCCACAACCCAGTAACTGGGTAACACGATACTTCTTGGCAAGACCAGTATCAGATTTTCTGTCTTCTACTCAACTCTCCCAGCCCACCTTCTTATCTGATATCTCACTTTCAATTTCCATGTTCTTCACACAATAAGAATCTACGTTCATCCAATGATCTTCTCTTACTCTGTCCTTCTCATACTTCTGACTTTGTTCATTCTTCTTTTCATATCCAGTCGATTTTCCTCTGGAATGCGCTTCCTCTCGAGATCAGGACGGCTGACGATCGCTACGCATTTAAAAAGAAATTGCGGATCCACTTTCTTCACCAATAAGCAGAATTTCCACATTTAATTTTCATTTGCTTCTCAAGTATATACATATGTATATATAAGTATTTATTCATATATACTATTTATGTAGATTTCTATTTTATGATATTAGGTTTTTTTTTGTGTTATCACTCTTATTATAATTATTTTTTCCAATATAATTTTCACGTACATATTGCACCTCCCACACTATATCTTCCTTTAAGTTCCTTTTTCTCTTTAAGTCCGCCTTTGTACCTATGTGCATAAAGTGTAAATAAATAAATAAATCACCCATCCACAGATACCACAGACCAACCTCGGTAAGCGGTTCTTAATCTTGAAGATCTGCTATTATTTAGCCACTTATATTTTATTCCTTATCTCTTAGGAATATCACGGCACGCTATGTATGTCCAAAAAAGACACTAGGAACGCGATAGGCTCATTGATTAAGTAACTTGCTTTTTGTATCAGAATTCTTGATTAGCTCGTTATCAAAACAAAGAGACGAAACTAATTATTATTGACATAAACAAATCATTAACTATGTTTATACTTTGTAATCAAAAAACTGTTATCGACATTTTGTTAAAGACTAAGTCAGTAATTAATTAATTATAATCACAATCACCTTCCCATAGATTTTGTGCATTAAGTCCATCTTTGTGTCTTTGATTTTGTACAATGTATTTACAAGTGCATAAAAAAGTTGAAATACCTACATAACATTAGAAACTTTATTGAGGCTTTATTATTATACAAAATGTAACGTTAAATGCGCAAAAGCTCAAACACCCCAACTGATTTTTACCATTTCAGAAAGAGGAAAAAAATATCGTTAAAAATTGTAAAGGTTTTATGTGCTGTTTTAGTTTTACTGGCAATTCTGATCGTTTCTTGCGTTTGCGACGACGTTCTATCGAAGGAGGGGTCGTCACCGGGCCGCCGCGCTGGCATTATTATTTACTATCTACGCTCATTTTTTTCATCAACCTTTTGTAGGTTTTAATTCACATTAACTATAGTCACATTTCGAATAAATACAATTTTTCCTAATTAATTTTATTTGTTTTCTTTTTTGGCAGTTACCGCTTGCTCCCCTGCATCCAGTGCTGAGTTAATATATTCATTCATAAGCCTTGCTCGCAGCATTACTAGTGTGTGTCGGAAGGTCCACTAAGAAGCTGAATGTAGCTTTAACTTTACTATTCCAATAATAGTATTTGAAAAGGTACGAAACTCAATCTTGTGTTAACAATGGTGGTAACTCGTATGGTATTTGTTTTTTAAATTCGCCAACGTAAGGTGAAATTCCTTTTTTGAGCTCTTCATACAAAGTGGTTGTAGTTGCACTGTCTTTCCAAACTCCTTTATCAATGGTGTAATATACGGCCG
Source organism: Tholera decimalis (assembly GCA_943138885.2). NCBI lineage: Eukaryota > Metazoa > Arthropoda > Insecta > Lepidoptera > Noctuidae > Tholera > Tholera decimalis. Next base: position 7,162,093 of record OW964577.2, on the reverse strand, counting down.
AGCCGAAAACGGCAGATTTTATTCCGAACTTTAACATTCTTGCGGTTTGTTGCTCATCAAAATAAAGTTATTTTCTATTACTTATTATTATTTACTTCTAAAATTATGCAATTTTCGGGGCAGTAAACCTTAATTTGATTTATGCTCATAAAGAACATCTCATCTTTGGACAGTGATTTAAATGTTTCCATTACACTTTTCCAGGGTTTAGATTGGCAACATTGGGTAACCCACGTCATTTTCAGACTAAAAGCTTTTTACCTACAGTAATTATGACGTGCTGATTAGGTAGGTACCTAAGTATGTAATACGTACCTAAGTAATGTTGGCGAGTTTAAAAAGTTTAAATCTCTGTATATACAAATTGCGCATCTGATGGCTTAACCTATTAATAAATAGACACATCAACTTTTTTAATGATGATTTTTTGAAAAATGTGACCTATATAAAAAAGTGGATCAATTGATTCTGCTCGCTATTCTGATCAAACTGTTTTCAGGTTTTGCGCATTTATGCTCGTCACCATGCATGCATATGGTGAAGTAGAGCTGATAGGTGAAGTACCAGGAGAACTCCTCAAAAATTTACGGCTCTGCACCAGGAAAAGTAATATTTTGTAAAAGGTGATAAGTAGTTGACATTTTGGCTTTTGTGACTAAGTAAATTACAAACCGACCCACTAGTTCACCCAATAAATCACCCATAAGGAGTTGTAGAGTGCGTGAGTTAGGCCCTAAGTGATTTCTTCAGAAAATTGTTCAGGGTACTTAGGGAATAAACATACTAAAAATCCTGACGTCTAGGGGGTGAGGCGGAGTGGGGGGAGGGGATAAAAGTTCATTTTTTTTAGTTTTTTGCTAATATCTTTAAAACGGTATGTTTTAGAGAAAAGAAGTTTTCTGCGCAATGAAAGCTTATAAAATTTCCTACAACTTTAGTCTTATACACTTTTTCGAATTACTACCCATTTTTTACATATATACATTCTGAAATAGTGAAAATTTTCGAAAAAACTACTTTTATGAATCTCTACCTGTTGCCTGCTACTTTGTTTGCGTTATTTCGGGATAAAAGTAGCCTAAAAATCCAAATATTTAATCATAACGAATTTCATCCAAATCGGTTCAGCCGTTGAGTAATGAAATCTTGTATCTTTGATACATATTATCTTTTATCTTTTAATTCGTCTAGGCTGTGAGGGTCCTGACAATGGTTCTTTTTCCAAAGCTCCCTCATCCTCAGTAGATGGTACTTGCTGAAGAGGCTCTACGTCGTCTTCATCATCGTCAACGTCAACAGACACGCCGTTGAGGCAATTCCCTTGGCAGTGGAGGCACGCCGCGGAACAGTTCAACATTGCTTTCCGACATCCACATTTTCTACTACCAAAATGCTTCATGCAGCGGCAAAATATTGTTTTTAGTAGTATCTCTGGTGCTGGCGAATCTTCGGTTGTTATTGGCACCAGGCTGTCCCCTTCATGTTTCCATCCCCACTCTTGAGGAGGCAGCTCATTTCCGAGCCACAACTGCACTTGGTGGTAAGTGCGCCGCGAATGCTGTTTAGCTGCGTTTTCAGTTGATGGGAGGGAGCTGAAATCAGGCTTAATATTTGCCACTGATCTCACGAATGACTGGTATCGGTACTCATTGAGGGAGGTCAGTCTTGCTGGTGCGCCATACCATTTGAGGATGCACATCTTCCCAGCCTCTTCAACCTCACTGTGCGTGGAGGTGGGCTTGTAAAAGATCGCAGCCGCTTCCTTGATAATATCTGACTTCAAGTACAGTTTTAAGAAACCCACTTTGCTTCTTCTGAAAGTTGCAGATGTTGTGTCACAACCTGTAAGTGAATGAAGGAAAAGGATGTGCTCATATCCATGTTGCTGCATCTCTTGGGTGGACAGTGCAACTGTTTTGGTTTTTCCTCGGCCGGGTTTCAGCAGAATAATATCTTGGGTGGGAGGAGTTAAAGCTATCAAAAGGACAGCAAGGTCCACATCCTCACCAACGACAGCGACAGAACTATGAGTCGATAGTTCCGAGAGAGAGCACGATAAGAACGTCAGCATCATCAGTGGCTTGGAGAGTTTTTATACCATTTTCCTGAAGCTTTGTCTGTAGTAAAGAAATGAGCTGACTTTTGTTGGTAGGATTAGACAAAAAATCTTCTTGCTTCATTGGTATTGCTGTGTTCAAAGACAAATTCATATCAGCCGACCTCCTCAATTTATATCGTAAAATTTGGAAATAGTGTATAAGACAAGTATAGATAAAAGTTTTGATATCCCAACGGCTGTACAGATTTGGATAAAATTTAGTAAATTGATGTAGTAGGAGTTGATTTAAGATATAAGATACTTTTTATCCCCAAATGACGTGAAGGAACATATACAAATAAATAAATAATAGAAAAAAATAATATAAAAATAGTGTATACAAAAGGTAGTGTTCAATTCAAGTAGTTTTTTTTTTCAATTTTCACTTTTCCGGAATGTGTAGTTCAACAATAGGTAGGAATGTGAAAAAGTGTATAAGATAAAAGTTGTACATAATTTTATAAGCTTTCATTGCGTAGAAGACTTCTTATCTCCATGACGCACCGTTTAAAAGATATTAGCGAAAAACTGAAAAATGGGAACTTTAACCCCCTCCCCTCACCCCGACTCACCCCCTAGATGTCAGGATTTTTAGTATGTTAACTCTCTAAACACCCTGAACTATTTTCTGAAGTAATTGCTTAGGGCCTTGCTCACGCACTCTACAATCTCTTTGTTGGATGGACTACACTAAAAAGCGTGAAAAAAAACTTTTTAGCAAAAAATGGAACCGAATTCCATATAAAAACACTACAAAGCCAAAAATAACTTTAATTTCGGAAGGCGGTGTCAAATAAAAAAAAAGAAAATATTAAACAAATGACACCGACTACCGAAATTAAAGTTATTTTTGGCTTTGTAGTGTTTTTATATGGAAGTCGGTTCCATTTTTTGCTAAATTTTTTTTTCACATGCCTATTATATGTTGCTTTATCTAGATCCGGATTTGAAAAAAAAAAACAATACATACTAATACCACATGAAAATAGGACTAAAAGTATTGTATATACCGGAATACTCTAAATCTATTCTTAACAATATAATTAATAACTATCTGTACTTCGCGTTTCACTACCCGATTTAGATTTTTTATTTAAATTTTAATATCCATTCATCCATAATCAGAAAAATCGTGTTTATAGTAGTATGATTATACGCGGGTGAAACCACGGGGCACAGCTAGAGATATTATAAAAACTTTTTTGCAAAAAAATAAAACCGACTTCCATCAAAACACTACAAAGCCAAAAATAATTTTAATTTCGGTAGTCGGTGTTATTGGTTTTGTATGTTCTTTTTTTCACACCGCCTTCCGAAATTAAAATTATTTTTGGCTTTGTAGTGTTTTGATGGAAGTCGGTTTTATTTTTTTGCAAAAAAGTTTTTATTTTCGTGCTTTTTAGTGGGTCAATTTGTAATTAATCTAGTTGTAAAAGCCAAAATATCAACTACAAAAAACTAAAAACGCGCGAACAAAAAACACAATGCAGAGTAAACGAAATGATCATCAATGTAAATATTTTTTTAGACTTTTGTTGATTTTTCAGAAACAGCTTGTCCGATTTCGATAAAATTTTCATGGGACCATTTGGAAAGTATACCCTTTCCAACAAAAAAAGATTTTTTCAAATCGGTTGGCAAGCGACGGAGCTACGCCCGAACAAACATAAAAAAAAAACAAACAAACATCCGAATTGAGAACCTCCTCCTTTTTCAGAAGTCGGTTAATAAAGTGGAAAAGTTTGTTTGTTTGAACTCGAATGAAATTTGCAGGTATGGAAGTAGCTTATAGCCTATCAGAATACAGCTTATCAACAAAATTCTTATGAGCAAACTAACAACAAAAGATATCACCACAACCAGTTAATTCCACAGGAAAATCAATTAGTTTTAATCTGTTGTGACAGTTGGTGGAATACATACTAATTTGCTCTTTGGTTCTTTCCCCCCAAACAATTTTATTGTGAACAAACACATTTTCAGGGATCCTATATCCTAGGGAAATGACTCCTCCCGCTCTGAGTGGAGGAGCAGGGAGCGTCACACTTCTACTGACTAAAAGACTAAAACCTACCCTGTTCTTTCAGTTGCCTTTGCGTCCAAGGCCGTGGTATCTCATTAGAACATTCCCACAACCCATTTGGTTGTGTGACGCACAATCTTACCTAACTTGATTTTATATCAGCTGTGTCTGTAGTATTGGCAGCCTTATTACCATACGTTTTATTTTGGCAATTTCTAAAAATATTTACATTTTAAATAAAAAAATACATCTATTAATGCATTTTACAGATTTACTTTTTAAATGATAAATGATCTTTATTTTGCAAGTTGGTTATTACATAACACTTTTACACGTCATTTTTGTCCGTCAATTTAAACTAGATGAGGCCGGTGTTTTCTTACCGACTACACTGAGAAGAAACACAGAAACAAACTAGGTCAAAGTCTCTTTTATAGTCTATACAATCTGATCCTACTGTTAATATCATAATATGAAAACCTTGTAGGTTAATGTCGGAGGCGATTTATTGAGGAAAGATACAACAGATTTGAGTAGGCCTGTCCAGACAGTGCAAGCGTTTGTCGGAAAACATATAGCCCAACTTAGAACTTTACTCAACGATTTGACGAACAGTAATTATAAAATTTGGGAAGGCCTCAAAAGTACTCAAATTATAAGACAATTAAGTTTATCCCGATGTTTATACAACCTACACAGTTCTCATATTCACAATAATTATACTATAAAAAATGATTATACTTTGTAAAGTAAGTATTCATGTCAAAAGAATTAAAAGTATTAAATATGTCAATTTGTATGAAGTAGAATAAAAGAAAATATAATTGTAAACATTACTAATGGCCGTTGTATACAATCGAAGCAGCATAACCCCAAGCCTTTTTATCCTTAATATAGTCTTCAACTGTGTAAAAAGCTTTACGGTTTATGCCTAATTTGAATTTGCTTAGTTCTTTTGTTCACTGACATTTAAACAAAAGTTTTTAGAACGACAAAATTTTGTTTATTTCTTGTGTTGACGTTATGGATATCACTGTATTTTTTAAAGAGATTAATATTTTAATGTGCATACAAGAGATTCTCATAAATATACTGCGAGGGTATAGTTATTATATTTATTATCTTTGAGGGAGTGCCTTGGAATTTATTTATAAATAGCACGAACAGCGAATAAATAAGCTGAGCGGGCCGTCAACAATCAGTTAGGCTACGGATTTTTCTAACGGCCAATACTGCAAAATGTAAGTTTTTTGGACAAATTATCTGTATGGAGGCCCTACTGAAGCGTCGCATCTAATGTAATGCCTGAGAACACTGTGGTATCTTTGGGTTTTAAGCTTTCACCCTTTATGTAAGTGAACATAAGTATCATGTTTACCATATGGGTATTGTAGTCTTTATAGCCTTAGATTTCTTCTAGTTAAGCATAAGATTATTGGCATAAAACCAATGAACTACAGTAGCAAGGGCACTATTAACGTCGTCAGAAACCATCTGCTGACGTTTAAATTTAAATAAAAGGGAATTGTCATCAGCAAAAACCACTATATCATGCTTGTCCTTTATTGTACACCATTATAGAAAACTATTTAATTTAACAATTTTAACTTTTCATCTATTTATTTATTAACAATATTCACATTGTGTTGAATAATTATATAATAAGGACTATGACTGTTTCAGTTCACATAGCATTAAGATTGCTAAGCTATGCTATGCTATTATAGCTATCGATAATGATGGCTAAAATTTGATGAACACGTCTAGATCTATGAACTAACTAATAAAAATCAGAATTATGACTACAAATCCGTGACCTGTCGATCTCTTATCGTAAATTTAAAAACAATAAACGTAAAGTATGAAAGAAAAATAGCTAAAAGCCAGATAAACATATGACTACCTACAATTTTTATCTAAACGATATTTTTGAAAAATATAATGTTTTTTGTGAGCACTAACTACGTAGGGTTGTTACTTCATTAAAAGACATGTTTAGGAGTTGCATGATAATTTGGTCTGTAAACAGATAGTTACAGGATCTTATTTAATATAATTGCTAAATCAACTATGCTTCACTTGAAGAACCTGTAAAGAGATGCTGATGACAGAAATCTATGTTTACAGTGCCTAAAGATTTATAGCCAGAAGGCTGTCGGTAGATACCAACACACCGTTAAAAAAAGGACCACAGAGCAGCCCTGGGCTCGAGATTTTATTTTCATATTCTTATGTTATCACCTTTTGCACGGTCAGGGGTTAGTCTAGAACTGCCAAAAATTTATACAGGGATTCGGAAAGTGGTAAATAACGTGCCGATGAACAGGTTTAAGCATCAGAGTGTGCTCGACCGTGCCACACTGACAACTTGGAACTATGAAACTTGTCGTATTGACGGCGATCATCGGTACGTTTCTAACGTCACTCTCGCTCTATTTTCTATATTTTAGTGTTTTAGCTCGTGGCTAAGTGATAAAAGGCACACGGGTTGATGTTCGATGTTCAAATCTTGTTGAGATCTGTACGTGGATACTTGGACATTTTTTTTTTGATTTGGTGGTACTTGGAGTAGATTTTTCCATGCCCCGATTGGAGATTGCTCCATACCCCGGAAAGCAAGTTAAGTGTTTGATCCCGGCTGACATTTGTACATCTTTGACAGTCTTTACGGGTAGTCAGTAGCCAGAAGTTTGTGCAAGTGAATTTAAATGTATGTTAACGAACCCACGATAAAGCAGAAATTCTTAGAGTATAAAAATGTAGTTTCTATATAACTCGGTTAAATATTTATCCTAATCTCTTTTGTCTTCTTATTATATTTTTGTAATTTGTAAGCTCCATATAATTTTAGTTAAAAATAGTTTATGATAAATTGTATAAGCTTCATAATATCTACTTCTTGAAGATTAATAGCTACATTAAAAAATTGGCCATTTGCGAGTCGGACTCGCCCATGAAGGGTTCCGTAATCCGTAGTAACTATAATAAATATATATAATACTTATAATATACTTAATAATTATATATATTTGAAAAAAAAAAAAAAACCTTACAAATTTCTTAAAATTAGATTATTTACAATTTTTACAACTACGCCAAATAACTTTGTTTTTCATAGTATTTGTATGAATTACAAAGTTATATTTGCGGTTTTAGAAAATATACTGTATCTCAAAAAGTGTTGACTCGATCTCGTTTAAACTAATTTTGGTTGAAAGTTTACAGTAAGATCTACAACATATGGTTTTGTTTAGATTTTTCATTTCATTATTATAGATGTTAGAGGGGGGGACACACATTTTACCACTTTGGAAGCGTATATCTTTTAAACGATTAAGTTTATGAAAAAGTCATTTTAAAAACCTTAATGTCATTTTTAAAGACCTGTCTATAAATACCACACACGTATAGGTTTCATGAAAGAAAATATTTTCAGTTTCAGTTCCATGTATGGAGAGCCCCCTTCATTTTAAATATTTTTTTTAAATTTTCTCTTAAAATCGGAAAGCGGTTCACAGAATACATCTACCTACCAAGTTTTACATGTATAGTCCTAATAGTTTCGGAATAAAATGGCTGTGACATACGGACGGACGGACAGACAGACAGACGGACAGACATGTCGAAACTATAAGGGTTCCGTTTTTTGCCATTCGGCTACGGAACCCTAAAAAAAGCACTGTCTTTTCAGTACTAAGTTATGACTTTTCGATGTATATATTTCCATATGAAGGGTTTAATGCAATAATGATGGATGTCCTTTGTGTATTGTTCTGAGATAATTGGGTTCTAAGTTTATAAACGGTGAAAAAAAAACTAGATTTAGAGATAAGAAAATAAATTTAATTAAAGTTACAGGACGCATATTATAGTATCAAATAATCATTCATAAGTAACTTTAACTTATTAAAAATTAAATAATCTGAGGTAAGTCTTAAAAATTAAGGACAATAACTATCAATATCCACACTGTGATAATCATATTTGTTCTATTTGTTAAAGAAAATGAAGTTAAAATGGTTTTCATTAAAATTTGAATTTCTAATTGCAGCTTATTAGTCTTTCATTTCAGGCCTACAGATTTTTTTCAAAAACTGTAGGTCATTATACTTTTCCATGGATAGACTAGGCAGCCTGTTTTTATATACTAAAACCTGGTATTTTAATATATCCCTCATTAATGTCCTCCTTGATAGATTGAAGGCAGGCTGGTGTATTAACCACAGTTGATTTCTGTGGACTATCACTAAAATTGCTATGAAACATGAGCCGTGGATGTTCTTTATGGATTTTAAATTCACGCACACGTTTTAAGGGAAAAGGACAAATTTGCTAAAACGGTTTTAGAAATGGGGTCCAGCCCTTAAATGCATTTTGTGAACATTCGATGACCTCGAAAGGTTTCGGTCTTTGTCGAGCTTCAAAATGGCGACCAATACGAAGCAAAGGACATTGATCATTATTGCCGTAACTACCTGCGAACGTTGAGCGTTCTGGCCGTGAAGCCAAATATTAAAAACTAAATTACTTCGGGATTGTAAGTGATATTGTCAAGTTTGTAAACGAGATTATTAACTGCATTATATCCAGTGACCGAAGGACTACTGACTAGTTTGAATTTTAAAATTTTTGGATATTCATCATTATTGCGTGGACCTTATGTATTCTTCCAGCCGCCGTCGCATCGAGTCCGCTCACCGACAACTCAAAATGGCCCTGGCTAGTAGGAAAAGAATACGTCTATGATGTGGACTCTTACACCTGGAATAAATTCGAAAACAGCAATAGCAATGGCAATGCTTTCACAACGAAATTCGTCATCCGTGTCTAGGCACCAGGGAAACTTACAGCTAAGCTTGAAAACCCCTAGTACGCTCAAATTCAAGGTGAGATGGATATCAACGATGTTCCTTTCGACTTGAAATACAAGCCCATTCAGAAGCTCGACGAAGCCTTTGAGAACATCGTTGACGGTGGACGTATTGTCTCATTGGCGGTACTACCTTTCTTTTCCAATGCTAAATTCAACTTACTCAAGGGTCTGGTGAGTGCTCACCAAGTAGATCTTTCTATAACTAAGACTAATAACTAAGAGCAAGAATTACGGCTCCTGCAAAAGACGTGTTGATTTCGCTATTGGCGTACCAGAGGTTGCCGTGTGACAGGGAATCGCTTATGAAAATGATGAGGGATTGGTACCTACTCACCTGTTAGAAGTTGGTGCCAAGTCAATGCTTACCGCAAATTCGCGAAGACGCCGGTCGCCGAATGTGTCACTTATAAATTATATCTCAATTATGACAAAACATAGCGCACCCCCTGTAATGTCCGGGAGGCACAAGAAAACACGGATATTTGGAAGCACAGCTGTATTTCGAATGACTTGCAATTGTGACATCTAGTCGTTACAAAAGTAATAACATTCTACCCACAATAGGTACATAATGACTTGAATCTTAAATCTATGTTTACCTACATACACTACATTCCTCGACACTTATTTAAGGACTAGCTTTTGCCCGCGACTTCGTCCGTGTGGAATAGTTACTTTGGGCTAACCTTAAATTTAACCCCGATTTTGAAGCATTCTTCATTGGTGCTCCGCTCCTATTGGCCTTAGCGTAATGATATATAGCCTATAGCCTTTCTCTATAAATTGACTATTTAATTAAAAATATTTTTTCAATTCGAACCAGTACCTGAGATTATCGCGTTCAAACAAACAAACTCTTCAACCTTATATTATTAGCATAGATAGCTGTTGCCCGCGACTTCGTCCACGTTTCAGTCGTTTTTCGTAAAAAAAGTAGCCTATGTCCTTCCTCACGGTTCAGTGATTTTGATGTAACAGACAGATTAACTTTCGTAATTTAGTAGGGAAATATAATATGACAATCTATAATACTGTTGAAAAATATCGCAATACCGAACCGCACAATATTATTGTTAATAGCTGTGCCCGCGACTCCGTCAGCGTGTAACTCCTAGTGTGTTATTAAGTTAATGTATTGGTAATATTGTTTAGATCACGTTCACATGAGGCTTAAGTACCTATAGAACGACAATACTTCAGCGCAAAGCTTCCGGGTAAACTATGTTGAAAGTTGACCCGTCCGGCACATGAAAATAAAGATTTCTAGAACTGATAACCCGGGAAAGAGCGACGTACAACTGATCATCCGAGAAACAACTGACACCGTGATCTACTCAAGCAACACTAAAAGTCTGCCCTTGAGCCTTATTAATTGTCATTGCATAACACACCGATACTGGGAATCGCGTTCTTTTAAATTGGAATGGAAAATGATTTGGTATTTTGGGAATTCTGGGAATAAAGACGGTTTCTCCTGCACTGCAACCTGTTAAAATTTGAGCCTCGATTATATTTTGTTGCAGCTGGGTTACTTTTAGCCGAGTTCCATTGCAAAGTTGTGGTGGTTTTAAATTTCGGAGCAGAATAATAATCAGAAAGCTTCGAACTACTAAGCTATCGGGAGTTACACGTGTTATTGTGAGTCAACCATAAAAGATAGATATATGCTGTCGTGGGATATTTTTTATATAATTTTAAGGAGAACATTTCCGTCATAAATGATTTCTGTGTAGCTTCAACCATTAAGGTTGCACACGCGACGGAAGCTTAAAAAATGGAGTAACTTCTCCCGTTTTCCCAACATTTCCCTTCACTGCTCTGCTCCTATTGATTGTGGCGTGATGAAAAGTATACTATAACCAGCTCAGGAGTATGAAGAATAATTGTACCAAGTTTCGTTAAAATCCGTCGAGTAGTTTTTGTTTCTATAACGGTTATACAGACAGACAGACAGACAGACAGACAAAAATTTTACTGATTGCATTTTTGGCATCAGTATCGATCCCTAATCACCCCCTGATAGTTATTTTGTAAATATATTTCATGTACAGAATTGACCTCTCTACAGATTTATTATAAGTATAGAAAATAGAAGGGTAAATCTTAAACTTAAATATGTTTTAAGACATTGATAGATAATACGAGTACATTCAAACAACTGCAATAAGGTATTATAATACATACATTACGGTACAACCGCACAACTTCAATTTTGTCGCTTAACTTCAAACTCGGATAAATCCAATTCTGAACATTTTTAAGATTTTGGTATCAAAAAAAGGAAAAAAATATGTTTTTAAATAATTTTATCAGTTGCGTATAAATCAGCATGGTTCATGAGAAATAAACCGTTAAAATCATAATATTTTATCTAAATCAGATAGATCCATGAGACAGTTTTTTTCAAATGTAGTTAAGTCCATGAAAGCCAATCAGCCAATTGCATTTGTTCAACGTGGCCGTCAGTCGACGTAAACCTTACGATAGTAGCACGGTACTCTCCTGCATTATTATTGTTTCTTTTTGTTATTTAGCCAATTCCCATGGATAATTCTATTTAAATTGTGTCACCAAGTAAAGCCCGCATGCGGCCTAATATAAAATTTCGCCGTAAGAAGGAGGAAAGAGCGAAAATTCGGTAAGTTTGAAATACCTATACCTAAGCGTCGTTTGGAATCCCGGGTTGGCACTAGTGTTGTGCTAACTATTATCGATTATTATTATTTTGTTGTTGTAGGTACTGTTACAGAATAATTTGGATATAATAAGTATGTAAGGATATAATATTCAGTACATATTAGAACTGTCAGGTCAGATTTGGGTAGGTATACAGGATCAAAATTTGATCAAATTCAGGTTCATGAAGCAAAACTAATTGGTGTTCGTAAATTACTGCAAACGGACTTTGGCCAAGACTGGGCATCGTTGGTGGAATTAAAACATTATAAAAAAGTGCTTAACAGTGAAAATGTAATAAGGCGACCTGTTCAGGACTACAAGAAGCCAGTGCAACGATACTGGTGTGTCCGTACTTGTCCACGGTTCGTGGAGCCCTACCGTTGCATTCAATGAACAAAAGGCTCTCCGGCCGACAACAATCTATAGCCTCTGAGGCTTTATAAATACCTTATTACCACTAACCTTCTGTGCTGGGTTCGCCAAGCTTCGACCTTCCTAGGTCACGCCCAAGTGTGGTATGTATGTAAATATGAGGTGAGTAAATGAAAGTGTGATGTAAGTCAAGTGTTCTGAACGGTCACAAGGCGTCAGTCTCCAGATGGCGCGGTTCAGATCAGCATCACAGCCCTAACTCGCACCGGATTGAAGCTATTTATCACTACTTTTTCCCAACAAATGCGCGTGCCACGCGGTGGCAACGAACCGGCGATAAATCCCAAAATATCCCGGGTTTTTCATCAAATGGGGATTACAACTTCAAACAATAGTTAATCGCGACCCAATTATCGGTTGCAAACGGCGATTCCAACGATATTTTACCAATTACAATTAAATCAACAGGTCCCACGCGGACATTTTTCAACAAGGAAGCAAAGTCTATCTGTCAAGAGAGTAATGTCAAGTGTCAACATCAAAAAGACAATAGAATGTTGCCACACCAAAAGATCGTTCAAAAATACATTTGGGACGCAACACGACCAATGCACAAAGAAGAAATTGAAGAAGATGACTCAGAAGAAATATTGAATTTTGTTTAAAATAATTTAAATCGGTTACCTCTTATTTTTGTAAAATAAAACTAGATTTCCTTAATTGTTTGTATTATTCAGTTAGCTAACAAAATTTGACTATCGATGGTATACCGTTATTTCGCCACTACCACAACCCTAGTTCTGATCGTATATTTTCAAATCCAGATAAATCCAGACCTATTAAATCAAAATTCTATAAATCCACACTGAGTTTTTTCAAAGATAGATAAATTGCGTTCCATTATATCAAATGAAGGTAAATCCAATCTAAATATTGCATTTTTGAAAGAATTAATGGGTTAAATACTGAATTTACTAAACAGGATCGTTTTATTCAATACCTGTTACCATAAAAACAAAATACTGCATTTTAATTCATGAAATTAAGACTATTATCACATTTTTGTAAATATCTCCTAAGAGGCTAGAGTGGATTTATCCGAGTTTGAAGTTAAGCGACACACTTATCGATTTACACAATCAACACGTAACAATGGTAACCTATAACGTAATGAGCTCACATCTAATTTTATTTTTACATCACATGAATGTTGATTTACGGACACATTAACATTTTACATTTTATAGTTTGGCCGGTTAAGTTTGCACTGCCTAACGGGCCGTGGCGTGGCCCCGATACTGGTGAACTTTCACTATTGACAGGATCATGAGCAGGGTCCCGGGGTTCAGGCACGCTAGTTCCGAGTGGAACCACGATCTGCTGCGCCTGCTCTGACTGACGAGGGATCTGTTGGTTATCTGCCACCACTTCCTTCTCTGCCACCAGAGGTTTCAACACACCTGCCTGTTTGGGCAGGCCCGACCTCTCCGGGTTAGGGCAAACCAAGGAACTTCTACTCCTGCGTTTTAATTGGTCGATGTGACGATGTGCTTGAGCGTCTCCCCCTTCCCCTACTACTCTATAGTTCAACGGCCCCAGCTCACAGTCAACTTTACCAGGCAACCACTTCTCCCCCTTTAAGTATTGCCGGAACCAGACGTCGTCCCCGGGCCTGATAACTCGATCGGCGCCGCCCGCGTCCTCCACTTGGCGCTGTTGGACGCGGAGCACCCTGGTCTCCTTATCTGGCTTCAGCGCATCTAACCTCGTCCGTAAATGCCTGCCTAACATTATCATTGCGGGGCTTTCCCCAGTAGACGTATGCTCGGTATTTCTGTAGTACAATAAAAACGTATACAATGCTTTGGAAACGGTTTTTTTTTCAAATTCCGCTTTTTTAATTACACGTTTTAAGGATCTTACTGCATTTTCTGCTGCACCGTTTGATGCCGGATGATACGGTGCTGTGAAGATATGTTCAATACCTGCATTTTTGACAAAAGATCCGAACTCACTACCCGTAAAAGTCGCTCCGTTATCTGTGACAATCTGCCGAGGCAGGCCCCAACGGCTCCATAATTCGGTTAATTTATCAATGCACCAGTTTGCCGCCGTGCTGGGTACTTGAAAGACCTCTAACCATTTGGACATAGCATCTACTACTACTAGATAGGTTTTACCATATATGGGACCCATGAAGTCTAAATGTAGCCTGGACCAAGGTCGACCAGGCCAGGCCCAGGATCGCGGTGCCTGTCGCGCTGGCGCGTCCGCCTGCGCCGCACATGCTTTACAATGGTGGCACATGGATTCTATAGCCTCATCAATCCCAGGCCACCATACATAGCTGCGAGCTAACGATTTAGACTTAACTATTCCCATGTGGGGCTCATGCAACATTTTTAGTACTTTTTCCCTACACTTTTCCGGTATCACTAGTCACTACCCTATGTCCCCACATTACGCAACCTAGCTCTTCGTAAAGCTCATTCCGCCTGTTAAATAATGGCTGCATACCTACAATTTCACATACCGAAGGCCAACCGTCGCGTATGAACCTCAGTAACTTTCCTAATACTGGATCACGCCCTGTACAACTTTTAATTTCATTATAATCTAATAACAAGGCGTCTTGAGCAAAATGCAAATGTGTTCGTTCCGGTACCGGTATCGGAACCGGTTCCTTATCGCGAATTGGCAATCTGAACAACCCGTCCGCAGAATTATTTTCTGATTTTACGAATTCTATATCGTAAGAGTACGCTGATAAGATTATAGCCCATCTTTGCTTTCGACTGGCCGTCATGGTTGGAATACCATTATGCGGCCCAAAAATAGATACCAGCGGTTTATGATCTGTACGTAAAGTAAACCGCCTACCATATAAAAATTGGTGAAACTTTTTCATACAGAAAATTATAGCCAGGGCCCTCCCTGTGAATTTGCGAGTAGTTTTTCTCGGCACAAGTCAGCGTCCGCGAGACGAAAGCGACCTGTCGCTCTGCGCCGTCGGCGGCCGGCTGTGATAGCACCCCGCCTATCTAGAGATGTAAATTGAAAAAAAAAACAAAATGTTTTTTTTTCACAATCTTGAAAAAAAACATGAAACAAATCTTGGCACCGTTGTTTTTTTTCTGCATTTGGTTTTTTTTTCAGAAAAAGTGAAACTATATAACTAAAGTGGAATAAGACACTAAATTTGATTGTTTTGTTTTTATTCAAATCAAATAATGTTTAAATCAATGGGTAACTATTATTATGAACTTAAAAAATACTTAATGTGTTACAATCATCTGTATCAGTATCAGTAGCTATGGCTACGCTTGTTTTATCAGCTTCGGAATAATGTTCTGTGTCTGTATTTGTTTCATCTGATTCTGAATCAACGACTATACCATCAGAGACTCTATTACATTCTGCTTGTGTTAATATTGTTGATGATTGTACTGATTGCACGATGTACACTATTTTCCTAGCCCTGTTATTTGTCAGTCTATTACGTTTCTTGGTATGAATGTCGCTGTACGTACTAAATGTTTCTTCAGTCTGCACGCAAATCAACCAAAACATAAACCAAACGAGGATTAGGGAAATCCCCGTCCGTAAATGTAGTTTACACTTGGTGTTGCCAATTATGTTAAGACATGTATTATTTAACAAAAAACAAATGGTATTTTCTTATTGAACAAAAAAAAATAATATCAACTCACATAAGACAACCGCCTTACCATATTTTTATTTTCCTACTCATGAAAAAAAACCTACTCCAGAAAAAAACTGTTTCTTTTCTTGATTTTTTTAAACGTTTTTTTTTATCTCAGAAAAAAAACCGTTTTTTTACAACTCTACGCCTATCCCCGCCGCACTCGCGTCGCAAGTCACGATAAGCGCTTTGTTTGGATTTAATGAGCTAGCACTTGAGAACTAATCAGAACATTCTTAATTCCGTTAAATGCGCTGTCCACGCCTTTTTTTTAATAAATTATACAATGGTACTAACCTAACACTGATATTTCTAACGAATTTTGAAAAAACGTTTGCTAACCCTAAAAATTATCGTAATTCAGCGACATTTTGGGGTTTCGGAAGTTTAATTATTGCTTCAATCTTCGCCGAGTCCACCTTAATACCATCCTCCGATAGCACGTAGCCGAGATGACACTTGCGGCACTAAAAATACGCATTTATTTTCTTTTAATCGCAGTCCACTCGCGAGAAGTCTCTCAAATACTGTTTCAAGAGCCTGCAAATGTTCCTGCTTATTTTTTCCTCCTATTATGACATCATTAATAAATACGGCCACGTTCGGTATATTCTGCAATAAGTTTGTCATTATACGTTGGAAAATGCCTGGACTCGAAGACAACCCGAAGACTAATCGGTTATAACGAAACAGGCCCCGATGTGTGTTAATTACTGTATATTTCCTTGAATCGTCTAAAACAATCTGGTTGTAAGATTGAGATAGATCGATTTTACTAAATAGTTTAGCCCCATTTAACGCCACGAATACATCGTCAATCCTGGGTAGGGGGTAACGATCGACCAACAAAACCGGATTTAAAGTTGCCTTGTAGTCTACACAAACCCTGAGTGATCCATCAGACTTGTTGACCGGCACCAGCGGCGACGCCCAGTCGGAGCAGTCCATAGGCTCGATGATTCCCGCTTGTAGCATTTTATCCAGCTCGGAATCGACGCGCTTGCGCAGTGCAAACGGCAACGGCCGCGCACGGTGGAACACGGGCGCGGCACCCTCGCGTACGCGCAGAGTTGCCTCGCCCCCCGTGAACTTGCCCAGACTTCCGTCGAACAACTTCTTATACCTATGCAACAAAACATTAATCTCATTATCCACATTCCCGATGTGGTTACACCTAAAAGCTGGGACCTGAATCCCTAATTCCGCTAACCATTGTCTTCCTAAGAGGGTAGTAGTCCCACCCTCAATAACAAATAATTCTAGCAGTTTGACCTTATCCTTATATTTAACAAGGTCGTATATTTGATCCATCGTAAAATTTTAAATTTAGTATGACAGGTACAATTTCGTTATTTTTAAAATATTTATTGTAGGTAGACTTGCTGATACATGAAATTGCCGTTCCAGTATCTATCTCCATTGGAATTACCCTGCCATTTATAGAGATCGGCAAACTCACCGCCTTGTAATCTCCTAAACACAGTTGACGTAAGTGAGTAAGACCTGGTTGACCAACCAGGTCTTCCTCTGATTCCGCCTCCTTTTCCCGCAATTCCGCGTTAGCGCTTTCATAATGAAAGCCGCGATGACCAACGCTCTGCTGCTCTCTTCCTCCGCAACCTGCTCCCGGTGCGCTCCAGGCCGAGCACACACGCCGCAGATGCCCCGTGCACTTGCACTTGCTGTACACGTAATCACGGAACCTACAGTTCCCGTAGCCGTGTCCCGTCGCTCCGCAGCCCCTGCAGCTCCCAGAGCCCGCGCAGCTAGGCGCGGCCCGCTCCCGTGCGGCGCTGGGCACGGCCGCGCGGCGCGGCGGCTTGGCGACGGCGCGCGCGCTCGGACGCAGCGCGTGCACAGCCTCCGTGTCGGGCACGACCCGTGCCTCCACCACGGCTGCATCCCGTTCCGCTGCCTCAAACGAACACGCAATTTTCACTGCTCCCGTGAAACTCAAACCGTCGTCCTCGGCAAATAACGGTTGGCGGATGACGTCACTCTTCAAACCGCACACGAATTGGTCTCGCAAATTTCCGCTTAACTGTTCATTAAATTTACAGCTCCGTGCCATTCTTTTGAGTTCCGCCACGTATTCGCAAATGTTTTCATGCACCTGCTGCCTCCTCTGCCGGAACCGGAACCGCTCGGCAAGAATCGACGGGGTCGGTTGAAAATGACGACGCAACAAATCACTCGCCTCCGAGAATATTAATTCCGCCGGTTTCTTAGGACTCGCTAAATTGAGCAGCAGCTCATATGCTTCATCTCCCATTAACGGGATCAACGTCGGTAATCTAAGATCTTCCGTAATTTTATTCACTTGGAAGTACATTTCCAACCGGTCCGCGTACGACGTCCACACGCCATTCTTTACGTCGAACTCACCGATCTTCCCAATCGACATTATTGTTCAGTATACTAACACGCACGCTATTGTCACTGATCACTTTTAATTATTATCCTCGTCGCCAATGTAATGTCCGGGAGGCACAAGAAAACACGGATATTCGGAAGCACAGCTGTATTTCGAATGACTTGCAATTGTGACATCTAGTCGTTACAAAAGTAATAACATTCTACCCACAATAGGTACATAATGACTCGAATCTTAAATCTATGTTTACCTACATACACTATACCCCATATTGATGTAAACACCTATGTTTCACAAATAATCTGATTGATTGATTGAAAAAAAAAGGCTTATGTCTTGTCGAACTCTATACATTGTTGCCTTCTAATCGCAAGGTTATTTATAAAACCTTCAGATTAAATGGCGTCAATATATAGATAATTATGGTATATATATTGTTTAAATAAATATGATGCATTTTGGAAAAAAAAAACTAGTTTGGCTTTTCAGTTTAAATAGGCAATATTATGCTTTAACCCCTAATATAAAACTATGATAGTTTTATACGAGTATATATAGAACTTTGAACTTTGAATATCAGAAACGATTATAGCTTGAAATACATATATCCTTTCATTTCCAGGTAACACTATTTGTAGTGACAGATATAGAGCGAGACGAGACAGTGGTCTCCGACGTCAAGAATCTGTTCACTTTCCCTCTGGCAGCCGGTATGCCTTTCGTGTTTACATATACTGAGCCAATTGTTTCATAATTCAAGGAAAAGCTAACCAAAAAATCGGTATAGACAGGTATTTAATTATCGACAAATTCCAAATCAACATCCCCGCCAAGCTTAACACTAAAGGAAAAACGACTGACAACAAGGTTGACAACCTTAAATTTACTTTCATGCTTACCTTATTCACTTGAGCGTGTGGCCCTACAGTATTGTTCAGAAGGTGCACGCTACTGTGATCGTAGCTAAAGACCTGCGGCCTTAGTATGAGTTTGCGATACTATTATCGTGTTCGAAAACTATAGCTTTGTCTCTTTCACACTAATCTAGTACGTGTGAAAGAGACAAAGCGATAGTTTTCGAAAACGACAAAAGTATTTCAAACTCATACTAAGCACACTGGACACTAAAGCTATCAAACACTCTGCCCCAGTTCTGGCTACTGACGTTAACTTGGGTAAACTTACCGGTGTTGGCCTGTACCTGAAGGGATACTCATACTCTTCTGTCTTCAACAAAAATGTAATCGCTGCTGATGTTTTGACGAACATTCGCAACTTATTGTACTTGTAATAAATTTTACTTGAAATATGTAGCCAAGGACACCAAAAACAAGGAAGTTGCGACCTCATTCGTCTTCGGTAAGTTTCAAATGTTTTATTTATTTATTTACACTTTATGCACATAGGTACGAAGGCGGACTTAATGCCATAGACATTCTCTACCAGTCAACCATGAGTGGTGAAGAGATAGTGTGGGAGGTGCAATATGAACGTGATAAAGTCAGAAGTATGAGAAGGACAGAGTAAGAGAAGATTATTGGAGGAACATAGATTTTTATAACGTAGATAAGATCAGCCTTATGATAAGATGTAACTTGTTTTTTTTATAATTCTAAAACTTAAGTACCTAAAGAATTGTTTTAAAAAAAATTACTACATTTACCTATAATTCTATAACAATCCATTAAAAATTAATTTGGAATTTTATTTTATTTACAGACACGCTATACAACCAGAAGGAAAGCGGTGAGATGGGTCCAGCTACCGTAACCATTGACGTCACACCCAACAGTGATGTTCGCCGCAAGGAGTTGGTCAAACGTATTGCTTCAGGTGTTACATTCGAAATTTTGTCCCTCTAGAGGTAATAGGAACTAAAGCCCAGATGCAAGGTGGGTTGGTATTGAAACAACAAACTATTTCAAACAACAAAAGTTTATTCACACAATGTAAAGGAAAATATACAAAAAATAGGGGTTATTGCCAGCCAGCTTAAAATTCAGTCGATGGAACTACAGGTTGTGGGGGGGTGGAGATAATCCCAGTACTGTTCTATTATTTTAAAGTTTAAATTTAATTTTGTCTTAAATTACTAAGTAAGTACTTAATTGAATTAAATAACAAGGTACAACCTTCCAGTTTTGTGACAGTGGATTATTACTAAATGGGTGCCAGGGACTCTAATAGTCCTAGATCCCTGAGCCGATGAAGACGTTCAATATTCTTCCAGTTAAGCGTAGGTGTGGACCCCAGGGTCCTTTAATTAGATATATTGATGATCGGCTCCTAAATTTGAAAACCAAACGGGTGATAAACTGGTGCCTGCATGAACCGGTAGAATATAAATTAAAAGATTATTAAGATTATCCATATAAAAAACCATCCCGCCTGCGCTAGAACGCTAGGCGAACACTGCCACCGCACAGTCGTCTCCACAGGAGGCATTGAGAGGACTCGAGGAACGGGTCTCGCGTCCAGGCTCCAGAGGCGCCTCTAGATCCTGGCGGCGAGACGAATCTCTCGAGCTGCCTCACCTGGAATTGGCAATATGGAGACACTATTATATAAGGGGAAATTAAGGTACTTCCCTCGAGAAGGAATAGAAGTGACCGTCTGATCGAGCTAGGAAATTTAAAGGCTTAATTAAACCTTAGCCGGTTAACACGGCCTTTTGCAAAGATAATATAATGAGCTACGACTTCTGTTTGCCTAACCCTGCGTGGTGGGACAATAAGAAACGAGATAACCCATGGGGGGGCGTAACACTCACGGTTGATCAATGGTGAAAACACATGGCTGCAGGATTCTGCTGGCCGGTGAACGGGTCCGCCAATCTTATCGGCGAACCCTTCCAAAACGTGGAGTCCTGTAACGAATATCCAGGGATCACAATAATATCCTTTTAACGACTGGGAAGAACTCAGAGATCATCACCAAACACCAATACACCAAAATCCTTACCACTTAAAACATAGGATTAAGTTTGTACTTTATTTTAAGGGTGGTGAGGCGCAAATGCACGCTCGTCACCTTCTATTGTCTTGACATGCCTCCCAAATCGGAACTAGGCGGCGCACCTAGAAAATCTCCCCTGTTTAAGGTAAAACTTACTGCTTCATACTTGTGACTGTAATACAACTCTCTCGCTTTGTACGACTTCAACCCAACCCATATTTAATCTGTGGTTTCATCACCAAATCACCGACGACTGAATAACTACACCATGATATCCAACATGACGTCTATACTCTGAAACAATAACCATTTTCAGGATCCAAGCCAACAAATTCATTATTTCTTATTTCCAACATTAAAGTTTGTCTTGAGTGGGGTAACTTTTCTCTCCACACCAAGTCATCAACAAACCACAGATTAAATATGGGTTGGGTTGAAGTCGTACAAAGCGAGAGAGTTGTATTACAGTCACAAGTATGAAGCAGTAATTGAATGTTGAATACAAAATACACGGATATATAACTAAATAATACTAATAACGGTTCGTGCTTGACCGATCTACGCAGGAGTCGACGCCTCTTCGTTAGCGCAGACAATAGACGAGTCAGCCGACATCTTGCCTCATTACCGCTTGAACAATGGATGCGCGTGCGCCATGCTTTGGAAGGCGGGGCTAAGCCCGACTGATGTCATGAAGTAGGCGTAGCTTTGCAACTTGTTTTGCACACGGCACGCTCTGACGTAAAATCGTATGATCTTGGTGCGCGTTGCTGTCGTGCGAGTAAACTTGCCTACTCGCTACAGTGTGTTTCTCGAAAGTTCTAGAATAATGTCTATAATGAAAAAATAATTTCACTTCCGTTTATTAAGTATTTTAACCAAAAGCTGAAAACTATTAAAGATTGGTCGATTCGACCTTAGTTCGATGGCCTCCAATCAATTTGCTAAAATCAACTAATATCGATTCAAAACTAAAACTACTAATCGGCACCCACCAGATGTCGCCACCAACTGTCAGTAACTGACGTACAACTGAATGACATTTTGAAATGTAAACAACCACAACTTCATTACGATATAATGGCTCTAATTTATTGTGAAAGCTGGTTTAATAGGATTTTGAAAAGTGATTCAACGTCAAAAAGTGTTACCAAAAAGTCCAGTGATGAAGTACAGATGAAGAGTTGTTCCTTTTCTATAAATCGCAAGCCAAAGTCCTTTGCACAAACTACATTAAACATTTCACTTGGAATCCAACGAGATCAATATTGGAAACCTCACAATTTACAACGCATTCCCACAGGTAAGTCAGAAACACAAAAAAAAAAATTAACACAGGCATTGAGTCCACCAGAGTCAGCGTGGTTGATATTAGTACGGTATTCGATGGAGAGGAGAAGAAGGAGTACCTGTTCACGGCTGCTTTGGCCAACAGTGTAGTAGACAATAAAGTTCAAGCTGCTATGTTCACCAAAGGATGTGAACAATTCAACACCGTTTTCAGAATGATCAAACCTAAGATTGTGCCATTGGATTTTGAGGACGCTCTTAAGAATCAAATCAAGGCTTTGTACGAAGCTGAATTCAAATTTGGAAACTCTGAAAACATTATCTTCAAAGTTAAGCACTGTGAGCAATTCACTGAATAGCTGAAAAAGGATCCTCTGGCAGAAAAATGCTTAAAGGAAACCAGCAATAACAACAACTACCAGAAGGATTGCTACGAGATGATCATCAAGGCGCATGCTCCTGACTTCTTTAAGGGTACAGTTACGTACAAGAGAGTCGACCCTGCTCACATAAAAGCATCCTATAATATGTTTCTGCTGTAAAAACATTTCACCAACGTTGAAGTTATTCAAAATCCATTAGAGGCGATCAAAGACGGTACCATAGAAATTGAGGCACGAGCATTCTACTACAAAAATCTTATCAACAATAAATTCACCAGCAAATTTGGAACATTCCGTATGAACAACGCAGAACGATTGTTGTACTACCCCTATACTAAGGTTATCTACGCGCCTCTTTCTAACTGGGAGCGTTGCTACAGCTGTTTCAGTAGCTACCAATATATGCGTGAGTAAAATTTTAATCTTTTTATTGTGAGCTGTGCCTGCGACTTAGTGCGCGATTTTTTCACATAAATCCTGACCCCGTGTGAATTCTGAGACAAAAAGTTGTCTTTAATATGCACTTTAACCAAAGGAGGTTAAAATGGGCACGGAGCAGTCCAGAGGTTAGCCCGGATGAACCAAATGACAGACTGATAAAAACTAAAACAAGTTCGTTTGTATTGTAGTAATGCGTAAATAACCATGAGCACTTGAAAACTTTTTCTTTTGAAATAACAGACAGGCACTTCATTTTGTTTATAAGTAAGACTCTGCTCTCTTGGAGTACTACACCCTGGCCGATGGCGTTCAAGTCTTCTTAATCAACGGTGAAGCCCTTCGTGTAGTGTACGTCAAACAGAGGCTGGTCAACTTCACCGCTGACCACAGCAGCACAACCAGAGGTATCTGTGGACAAAGTTCATCCCAGACCAGCAAAGACTACTTGACTCCTTACGGTCTGGTGGACCTCCCGGAGCTATACGGAGCGCCCTTCTCATTGGATGGCGAGTTGAGTGACCTTAAGACCACGGAGCTGAAGAAGGAAGCTAAGCTGAAAGGGTACCAGCCAGTGACTGAGTACACCAACATCCTCCGCTCTAATGCTGAGTGGAGCAAGGCCGAGAATGAGTCTGTTAAAGCTTAAATATTCAAGTATTTTTACTAACTTATTGAAACTGATAAAGTCCTGACACAAATTGGGCGAGAAATTCGGACTATGATCGATTGTTACGCATATATTATGTAATATAGAATATGGTATGTATTATTAATGTTATAAATCCATATATGAATAACTTATTGGGAGTTGAATCCGCATCAACCATTGAAATATACATGCAATTTTAATTTTTTCATTACAAATTAGTTTGGAGCATTAACCCAGTGCTTCTAGATGTGTTTTGACTAAAAACTCATCAAATACCATCGAGTAAGCACTTTATTCACCAGATATGGCTCCTTGGCTGATGTTGTATTAGTGTGACAAAAAGTGAACGAGTATTATAAAAAGTAAATTTTAAGCAGTTTGTTATGAATACAATCCCGTGTATAATCATCGGTCTCTAATTCCCCTGTACAATTTGTCAGTCCCATTGAGGGCACCAGAGGGCATTATTCTGTTTATCTTGCTTCTACGGTCATAGCTTCGCTGTACTGGTTAGTTTGCTTTTTCTTCCGAAGTACAACTTGTAAAACTATACTTAGAATTTATGCAAAATAAATATATATTTATAATGTATCTGGAACTCATTGCAATATGTCAAGTGGTGGTATTTACGTAGTAAAAATCTAAATTACGTGCTTACATTTATAGACTAGCTTTTGCCCGCGACTTTGCCCGCGTTAATTTACACTTTTTCAATAATTCTTGTTACCAATCGGTACACCTTTTTAGGTAATTAAAAACGCATATAATCTAAAAAAAAACACCATTACCAGGGTCCATCCATCCCAAAAAGAGAACGACAGTGTTTAAAATTTGTCTTTTTAAAACCTAAAACGTAGTTTACAATCATAGGTAAATTTGATTTCTGTGTTTACAATACATTTTTGTAAACTACGTTTTTGGTTTTCCCGTCCTTGGCTAAAACGTGTAAATTTTGTGGGCTTGATACTCGCGAGCACGTCAGCAGTGCGAAAAGCAGTGTTTTTCTAAATGTAAGTACAGCTGCTACTTTTAGTGCCTGACCTCAAGATTTGCTTATGGTCATTGTGAATGCTGCTTTTAGGGGAAATTGGAGTCTTTTGAACTGGGATGTCAAATCGGTTGGGTTTATGGGAATGTGAGGAATAAATACGTTTCACCACTTGCTCTTCCTGTCATAATTATTGCTTGCACAACATTGCGTCGAAGGTGCGCAATTTGTATTCGCGTGCCATTACAGAGCCTTGGTGCGTCCAGATTACGAATCAACAGGACTCGGACACTGTCAATTCCAGAGAGTTGAGAAACTCTACAGGGTACGACGTCACTTGCTCAATATCCATGACATTGTCGACGGACAGATAATTGACAACATCAACATCCACATGAGACATAATGTTTTCGTTGATCTGCCCTACAATTTCGTGAGTAGGTGCCAAAATTGCTCTTTTATGCAGCCATTCTCCATCCGTCATATTTTTTTTCAAATGCGAATAAACGTGGTTTATTGAATTATCTGTATCTGGACTATGTTACAGAATTCAGAGCTCAAATAAATCATCCCGTTGATGTCTGATGTTATATCACAGTGCAGGTGTACTCGCATATTTGTAGAAGGTTTAAAAAAAAATTTCAAGTAGTTCTTGAATTCAACACCCCTTTTACATCCTTAAAGGATGATTTTCAGGGGGGATTTTTTCCATACCAAATTTCATCTAAATCGGTTCAGCGGTCTAAGTGTATTATGTGTGTGGGAAGGGTGGGGGGACATTATTGATTCCCTATACGACATTCCAACACTCCTTTTTACATCTTTAAGGGATGATTTCCAGGATAAAACTATCGTATGTCTTTTTCAGGGTTTAAACTATCTCCATACCAAATTTCATCTGAATCGGTTCAGCGGTCTAAGTGTATTATGTGTGTGGGAAGGGTGGGGACCTTATTGATTCCCTATACGAAATTTCAACACACTTTTTACATCCCCTAGATACGATTTCCAGGATAAAAACTATCCTGTCTTTCCCAGGGTCCTAAACTATTCCCAACCAAATTTAAAAATTAAATTTAATTAATTTAATTTAGCTTTTGCCAGCGGCTGCGTCCGCATGTAATTCGAAAACTATCCTACGGGAACCTTATATCGGGACAAAAACTATCCTATGTCCGTCCCAGGGTCCTAAATTATTCCCATGCCAAATTTATAAATTAAATTAAATTAAATTAATTTAGCTTTTGCCAGCGGCTGCGTCCGCGTGCAACTCGAAAACTATCCCAACACAACTATTACAACCTTATATCGGGACAGAAACTATCTTATGTCCTTTCTAGGCTCCTAAACTATTCCCATACCAAATTTCATCTAACTCGGTTCAGCGATTTAGGCGTGAAAAGGTAACAGACAGACAGAGTTATTTTCGCATTTATAATATTAAGTATATCGAGATAAAAACTATCCTATGTCCTTTCCAGAGTCCTAAACTAGGCCCATGCTAAATTTCATCTAAATCGGTTTAGCGGTTTAGACGTGAAAAGTAACAGACAGACAGACAGAGTTACTTTCGCATTTATCATATTAGTATATCGGGATGAAAACTATCCTATATCCTTCCGAGGGTCCTGAACTATTCCCATGCCAAATTTCATCTAAATCGGTTCAGCGGTTTAGGCGTGAAAAGGTTACAGACAGACAGAGTTACTAACGCATTTACAATATTAGTATAGTATGGATAGCTTTTTTTTTTTTTTAACGTGGTAAAATTATCAAATAAGTCCTCCCACCCCAGGTCTGTCAGACTTTTACTGACTAAAATCCACGGTGTTCCTTCAATAACCCTTTACGTACCGGGGTCACGGTAATGGGATGAGTCCCACGACCCCGGCAGGCTTCGGCCCTCTACGGGGGGGCCTCGTCATATTGCTGACGCTCTTTGAGGCGCGCGTGGAACACAACGCGCCGTCGACCCTGTGGCGTGGTAGTCGATTAAACTAGAATCGATTACCACACTAATCCCAAATGTCTATGGTTTCACTGAGTGACAACACTTATGCGGTGACTGGCTATAAATTCTAACCCCCGGTCTGCTGAGTTCTTTTTCACACCGTTTTCTGCTACAAGTAACTAATATTGAAATCCCTCTGTGCCCAAGGGTAAGTGCTCAAACGTATCTGCTATTTTTCTCCATCTTGCCAACCGCAATCCTCTTGTTTTGCCGTAATTTGCAGCGTTTGTAAATTTATATAATTGCCCGGTTGTCAAGATGGCTTCCGTCTAGAACATGACTGTGCTATTTCATTGTCATCTGTTTTCCACTAGTGATTCTAAATTTGTGAAGCGTCCGCATGTCGCAGCATACCTTTCCTGCTGTATCATAGCAGCTACGAGCTTAAACGCCTTGCCACGCGGTTACCTTCTATATCGTTGCACGCGGCATGCGCACGCTTATCTTTAACCTTTGTGAACCGCCGCGATGGTGAGTTTCCCTTTCGTTTCCCTGAAGCTGTTCCTTGGGCTTACGGCTGGGAGACGCACGCATCGCTGGCGCTCACGATTCCTAGCACCACGCTTACGGAAGCACCCTTCGTGTTGATTCCAGGTTTTCTTTTCTTCTTCTACACTCTCATCTCTAATATCAACTAACCTCTGCGTCTGACACGTGGTCGCTGCCTGCCTGCGCCTGCCGCGTGCGTGTTGGGTGTCAAGCTGCCTCCGCGGCTACCCACAGGAGAGACATCCACTCGCGTGGCCTGCCCTGCATAACCTCTGCGTCTGACACGTGGTCGCTTCCTGCCTGCGCCTGCCGCGTGCGAGTTGGGTGTCAAGCTGCCTCCGCGGCTACCCGCAGGAGAGACATCCACTCGCGTGGCCTGCCCTGCATAACCTCTGCGTCTGACACGTGGTCGCTGCCGGCTTTGGGGTCGTCCCGCCGGTCTGCGTGCGTCGTGGCTTGAGCCCAGGGCAGTACCATCCACATACCTATGACCAGTGGAAGAACCCGTGTGAACTGAATCCACCCCTCTACCGATTAAATGCTGAAAACTTCTGTGGTCTTCTTTTATTCTACCACCTAAACCACTACGCCACAGTGGCGCCCACTCGGTAAAGTTCACTAAGGTTTTCTTCACTGGTCGCTATTTACCTTTACTCATACATCGTGGCGGTAAGTACCTAGTGAGTAACTAACTATATTTTCTTACTGTATTTTTGTCTTTGTATTTGTTTTTGTTATTCAGCTGCTAGGGTTTTGATATCAATTGTAAAGATCACAATGAGCGCTCACCCAATTAACTTTCTCCACCTAAAAAGGGCCGAATTAGAATATGAGGTCATCATTAGAGGCGGTGAAAAGGGCACACTCACAGACCTTAGAAAACAAATTAACAAACTTTCTAGACTACATGATACTAAGGACATTTTGCTGTCCGGGATAGAAGAGAAGGATGATTTGAGTGATCTGAGTCAGACGCTAGAAGATTTGCCTTATTATTTTTAGATACTTAATTATTATTAATTATAATTAAATTAATTAATTATTATTATTATTATTAATTGATCATTATTATTTATTTTTTAAAATACTTAAGGCCTATGTAATACCATCAGTTGACATACCCATTCTACTGGGCATTGACTTCTGGAATCTTTTTGCACTGTACCCTAAAAACAATAAGTCAATCTTTCTTATGAGTCATAATGAACAAATAATTAACTCTAATACAGACTTACACCTACATTCCTTCGCTCAACTTTCAAGGACTCAACAAATAAAAGCGGATAACATTATTAAACAATATGAAACTATATCTTCAAATAAAAAAGGTCGTACCAATCTCATCACACACTGCATAGATACTGGAGACTCACCTCCAATCAGGCAGCGTTACTACAGAATGTCGCCTGAAAAACAGCGCATTTTGTGTGAAGAGCTAGACGAAAGGCTAAAGCTAATGTTGTTGAGCCCTGTGAAAGTCCTTGGTCTTCACCTGTACTTCTCACACCTAAAAGGGATGGCAAATTGCGGTTCTGTTTAGACAGTCGCAAGCTAAATTCAGTAACTAAGAAGGATGCTTAGAATTTACCTTATACCTATGAAATTCTAGATAACCTAAAGGATGCTAAATACCTAACAAGTCTAGATCTTTATAAAAGTTTCTGGCAGCTACCCTTGAATGAAGAGGACAAAAAACAAGACAAGCATCCCGTAGGCCTAGCTAACTAACTAGTGTTTGACCCCATACAGGGTCACACGATGCCAAGGGAACACACACCCACGAATGCCTACCATACTAGTCGTGGAGGGTCGACTTGTACCTAACTACCTAAGTTAACTATAACTCTAGTTATAGCTATCCTAGTGTCATATTTCACACCCACCTACAGTGTGGTAATCCTACTTAAAACCTACTGACTAAAGTTACCAAACTATTATTCTAAAATTAACTATATTTATTTATCTTTTAACAGAACTAAATACCTTGACTGCATGGTTATAAGCCAACATAATTTCAGTTCCATGACCACCTGTCTGCTGACCACACACACATACACTACACATCTAATTTCTTTGATTATTTTTCTCTTCACGGCGTGACTATGAGAGGCTACATAGTGGGCCCACAGGGCGATTAATTCTTTTGTTTCATGGCAGAGTAGTTTCCATGGTACACTACCATTAACTTTTATTTATGTTATTATGTTCTCATGGATGTCTTAAAGACGGCCCCCTGAAACATGGGTGTCCGCACACTAATTAATCTACATTAATTCCTAACTAGGCGTAGCTATGGAGAACGCAGCTGACCCTCTTTGTTAGATGTCACAACACTTTCTCATAGCATACTACCATTACTTATTTGTAATTATAACCTACTGTTCTGAAAACAGCTTCAAGCCGGTAAATGTCTATATAAAATACCGTACCTACCTTCTTCTTCTCGGTTTGGTTTCCGCACTTAGTCTCTGCACGAGACCATTGTGCGTGACCGTACCTACTGTAGCGTAAATAAAATTAAGTGCACAGTAAAACACAAACCGCTACTTAACACGTTTAATTTTGATTAAAAGGAAAAAGATAGAAAACATGTACTAAATTAAAAAAAATTAAAAAAGTTAAATATTAGTTATTATTGGGAACCTTTCAGTGATGGCGTGGGTTAACTTAGCGGAAAGAAAAAGAATGTTATCGAAAGTATTATGCGAATATTTTTAACTTACCTAACAAAAAATCGATTGCAATCGGTTATAGCTAGGCGAATACGCATTATTAGTAATTTTAATTACAAAAACACTAAGAGCATCCAACGCGTCTTGATAGGCCTTAGGTTAGAAAGAGTTTTTGACGTGAGAATTTTTAGATTAGAAATATACAAATTAGGTGCACTATTTAAAATAGAACTCCTGCTGCGAAAACTCGGTAATTCCTGGACGGCTGAACACGACTGTGGGAAGTAACGTAGAAATCACGGAGCCACTGCGCTGCGGAGTCCGCATCTACCTCGTACTCTCTTCAGACATTTGAGATGGACGTCTTAGGCACAGGATGTGCTCGGATATCGGGCGAGAGCGCCCCGACCTCCGTCGTCGATAACCGACGTCGCTTGCCCGTAGGGTGGAGCCAAAAATTGGCTTGTAACGGGATCTAAACAAAAAAGAAACTTCAGACCACCGATGCAAGCTGAATCTTTGATTAATTATGAAACTAGTGCGAAATGGATCGAAAAGAAAAAAGACGACAATACATACCAAATTAACCAGAAAATCACCCACAGACTATACTTTTGCTAGGACACTTTATATTTTTTATTGGGTTCACACCAACAGAAGAAAAACTTTCACTTCATAATTTCGATATTAATCACAAAAAATAAGGTCGACCATCACTTATCGAGTCCCAAAAATGTAATGACGCCGTCGAAAGGCAAACAACCGACGATTTTTTCACGATTCCTGGTTCAAATGTGAATAACAGCTATGAAGAAAAAAATTTTTATTGAAAAGTTTGCATTAGGATTGGAGGAGGTTTTAACCGTAGCGGTTTTACGCTACAGTACCCCATTCCCAGTAAAAAAATTGAGAGTAGCAACCCTAAAGGAAAGGTGAGTGACAACCCTAAAAGAAAGGTGGTTGACAACCCTAAAAGAAAGGTGAGAGATCAACCCAAGTGAATGTATCAACCCAGTGAGAGGGTGACAACGCTATAACAGATTGACATCACAACAACAGATTGAAAACACAACAACAGATTGAAAACACAACAACAGATTGAAAACACAATAACAGACTGACAACACAAAAGGGATAGCATCAACCAAGAGTGAAAACCATAATATACAAATTAAATAAACTAGCCTAACTAACTTTAAACTAAATACATCAAATCAACAACATCGAAGTGCAGCTGATACTGAATAAAATTGAAAGCCGGCCTCCAGTTTAGACGTTAACAGTGCGAGCTTCAGATGCGTCTCCTAAACCTACATTAGAATAGAAAAACAAACGATAGATCTAGAGTAATATTCTTAAATATATATAGGAACAAAGAACAATAATCAACACGAAACAAATAAGAGTTGAGATTAAGAAATAACTTAAAAATACGACGAAAACTCAAAGGAAGTCAAACAAAACTCGAAGTCGAACACAAAAGCTCGAAGTCAGATAAAAACTCGAAGTGAGACACGACTCAAAGTCCAACACGACTCAAAGTCAAACACGACTCAAAGTCGAACACGACTCAAAGTCAAACACGACTCAAAGTCAAACACGACTCAAAGTCAAACATGACTCAAAGTCAAACACGACTCAAAGTCAAACACGACTCAAAGTCAAACACGACTCAAGACTGAATTTAAGAGCTTAAGTTATAGAGGGATAAGTTAGAAGGTTAAGTTAAAGAGAGAGGGTTAAGTTGAAAAGGGTGGATCTTAAATCAAAATCAAAAATACGACGCCTAATGAGAGGAAATGGTTATGAATAAATATTAACTCCAGGGAGGAATGAGGGTCGAAATAATAAAAGAGGTGTCGTTAATTGAAAACTAATGGCCTAACATAAGTAATGCTGATTAAGTTAAGAATATGGAACAAATTAATTCATTTAAGTATGTCTTTTATATGATATTGTCCAATATGATGAGAATCACAGTCTTGTAGGACATATGTAGTCATGGAGATGACTCTGATCACACGACATTTAATGAAACGAGGAGCAAGCTTTCCTGTAAAGTATTCAGCAGCTGACGATTTTGAAAAATTACGCCTCCATACAATGTCGCCGGCATTAAGTGTAATAGCCGTCCGGTTCGTATTGTAATTTCGTGAATTACGGAGAAAAGCAGAAGAAAGATTGTCCGCTACTTTTGCGTAAATCTCGGCGAGCGAAGTCAGATTACTCGCGTGTTGTTCCCGACTTTCAGCTAAATTAGTGCTTAGAGTCTGGTTATTCGCACGCGATGAATCCATACAGACTTCTCTACCGAATATGAGAAAGTTTGGCGTAAACCCTGTGGCTAAATTAATACATGAATTGAGGTAAAGTTTGACCTTGGGTAACAATTTAGCCCAATTCTTTTGGTTCTCGCCAACCAATATGCTCAAACAAGTAACGACACTTTGGTTATAACGTTCTACCGTGTTTGCTTGTGGAGTGTAATAAGGGGTATATGTAGGGGATTCAATGCGAAACGATCTAAGAAAGTTTAAAAACTGATTACTACGAAAAACGGTAGCATTATCACAGAGAATAGACCGTGGAACTCCGAAGTTAAAAAATATTTCAGATTCCAAAGCTTTTATAACTGAATTGGCGTCAATCCTTTTAAGGGGCACTAACCAAACATATTTAGAAAAAACATCTGGTATCTCCAGTATAATTTATGTTCCATTTTCTTAGCGAAAATCGTTTTAGAAGGTAACCGGGACAGTCCTCGGATTTCATAGGAGAAGGTAAGTTAGAACGACTAGTACCCGGAGTGGGCCTAGGTGGAATGGGAGGAGGTCTAGAAATAATAATACTTTCGTGTAAAGGAGTCTCACCGATAGAACCTTCTTCGGACATTTTTAAACACAAAATAGAAATAGATTAAATGAAAGAGAGCGGGACTTAGCAGGAAATCGTTAGATATCGTGCCGTAATATCGATACGGGAAGAAGACAACAAAATGAACGTCAAAGGAATCCGCTGGGCTAAGAATCCAACAAAAACAGATACTAGCAAATAGCAGAAAAGCAAACAGTCGGGCTAAAAAATAAAAAAGGTAGACACTAGCACACGACCATTCAAAAAGCTTACCTTTGGTCACGATGCCTAACCATCCACACATCAAACACACTCTACGGGAAACTAACTACCGCTACCTACTGGGATAAAATAAAACTCGGGATAGATACGTATATTTTGGGAGAAAATAAAAGAATTGGAAATTGGGTATAGTTACAAAGTTAATCTTTAAAATTGAATTTCACAAACATCACACAATTTAGCAAAGAACATAAATTCAGTTAGCAATTCCATAGTCCAGTCGTATGAATCGGGAAAACATTCAAGACAGGTAAACCTTTTAACTTCCATACGGGTATCTGACCAATTCTAAAACCTGAAACTCACAATAAGAAAGATGAAAATTAAAGATTGCTCTCAAGAGCAACCACACACGAGATAACAAAAAAAAATAGGTATTTTAGTAATAATTAATATGCAAACTTACTTTAATTCGGGCGCCATATTGTAGCGTAAATAAAATTAAGTGCACAGTAAAACACAAACCGCTACTTAACACGTTTAATTTTGATTAAAAGGAAAAAGATAGAAAACATGTACTAAATTAAAAAAATTTAAAAAAGTTAAATATTAGTTATTATTGGGAACCTTTCAGTGATGGCGTGGGTTAACTTAGAGGAAAGAAAAAGAATGTTATCGAAAGTATTATGCGAATATTTTTAACTTACCTAACAAAAAATCGATTGCAATCGGTTATAGCTAGGCGAATACGCATTATTAGTCATTTTAATTACAAAAACACTAAGAGCATCCAACGCGTCTTGATAGGCCTTAGGTTAGAAAGAGTTTTTGACGTGAGAATTTTTAGATTAGAAATATACAAATTAGGTGCACTATTTAAAATAGAACTCCTGCTGCGAAAACTCGGTAATTCCTGGACGGCTGAACACGACTGTGGGAAGTAACGTAGAAATCACGGAGCCACTGCGCTGCGGAGTCCGCATCTACCTCGTACTCTCTTCAGACATTTGAGATGGACGTCTCAGGCACAGGATGTGCTCGGATATCGGGCGAGAGCGCCCCGACCTCCGTCGTCGATAACCGACGTCGCTTGCCCGTAGGGTGGAGCCAAAAATTGGCTTGTAACGGGATCTAAACAAAAAAGAAACTTCAGACCACCGATGCAAGCTGAATCTTTGATTAATTATGAAACTAGTGCGAAATGGATCGAAAAGAAAAAAGACGACAATACATACCAAATTAACCAGAAAATCACCCACAGACTATACTTTTGCTAGGACACTTTATATTTTTTATTGGGTTCACACCAACAGAAGAAAAACTTTCACTTCATAATTTCGATATTAATCACAAAAAATAAGGTCGACCATCACTTATCGAGTCCCAAAAATGTAATGACGCCGTCGAAAGGCAAACAACCGACGATTTTTTCACGATTCCTGGTTCAAATGTGAATAACAGCTATGAAGAAAAAATTTTTTATTGAAAAGTTTGCATTAGGATTGGAGGAGGTTTTAACCGTAGCGGTTTTACGCTACACTACCTATTAACTACTTACATAGTAATCTATAACTTTATAGTCTAATTATAACTGTAAAAATTTCTCACTACTACCTTTAAAACTATTCATAAAATAAAATAATATATCGCATAGTCCATTGTATTGTTTTCAACTAAACTGTTGGTGTCTGCCACCACGGTTAAACTATGTTCCAGTCTACCCTGGTAACAAATCTAACATTAATCTAGGCCCTAAACCAGATTAAAACATAACTTTTAAACTATTCATAAAACTTTATAACTGCTGGTATCTGCCACCACGGTTAAACTATGTTCCAGTCTACCCTGGTAACAAATCTAACATTAATCTAGGCCCTAAACCAGATTAAAACATAACTTTTAAACTATTCATAAAACTATATAACTGCTGGTATCTGCCACCACAGTTAAACTATGTTCCAGTCTACCCTGGTAACAAATCTAACTTTGATCTAAGCACTACACCTGAAACCTAACTTACACTTCATCTCATCGTTTAATAATAGCATCTACATGAAATATTCTAACAACATTTAGTCTACAAACTTATCTAATTTCTTTTACCTAAGCACTAAACCAGAAACCTAACTTAAACTTCATAACATCGTTTAATATAGAACACACGTAACCTGAATATCACTTAGATCCAACCTGTCCTAATTAAATTAATTAATTCTCTTAGAAAATATTTCCGCGTGTTTCATAACATAACCTAATTAATTCAAGATCATTGACATATTATATTTTGACGTTTACGTACTGACTTTGACATCTCGACGTAGTTACCTATCTTGGATACTTGTCTTTTAGAATTTCGTCTATAACGTACGGATATTCTCGCAACAGTATGGATATGGACTTGATTTATTTTTTAAATTTCACTCACGTTCGGAAACTCACTCGAATAGACTTTGACATAAGATGCGTATTCCAGTAATAAAACTTAAACCAATTTGAACCAAGGATCTTCTACCTACTAACTGGATTGCTTACGAATGATTCAAAGAATACAGAAAGTCTTTCTTAGTTGTTAAACAATAGAGTATAAACTTGCACGCATAAAACTGAAGGAACTATTCGTTCCGAGCGAGACAGTGCCGTGTGTGGATTGTGTCCCTTTCTTCTGTGTGTCAGATTAAAAATATTTATTTCAATGGTAATTTTTTCGACCTGTCTGTTGTAGTAATAACACCTAGTTTTAAACTTCTTTGGAATTCTATCTTTAAAATGAATTGTCATTATTACTGTATGCATATTAATGAAAATTAAAGTTATTTTACCATGCAATCACAAGATGTTTAAAACAAAAAAAAATGGAATTTGTAACAATTAGTAGTGATATATTATACTATACATGGCAATTATTACGTTGCTGTCTGACGTTTACTTGACATCTGTATGTTTGTAAATTTGCATTATATTTAATTTTGTGAGTTTTCGTAATATTAAAGTGCAAGCTACTGTAACCATGGTAAGAACGTGTTTTGTGGTTAATCGTAAGAGTGAAGGGTACCTACCCCGGGTCTGGAATTTCCTTTTTTAAGTAAGTTTTGTGACTTTGTTTACAAATTGCATTTAGGGTGACTATGTTTTCATTGTAAAAGTGGATGTTCTTCTCTTTATTCTTCTTATTTATTATTGAAGTGAAAACTTCTTTAGCGGCGTTGTGCACTTTTTTTGTAATGGGTAAAAAATGTTAAACTCGCGTCAGGACACGTGACCTGATCGAAAATTCGTAAGGCGGACGGAGGGTCTAAGAGATAAACTTTTTAATGTAATATAAATTGTCATGTTTGTGTACTACAGCGCAATAAATAAATATTGTATTCTACTATTCTACGATAATTAAAGCAATTCGTGCAAAATTATTCCCTAAACATTCCAAAATATCAAAAATTCACAACGTTAATATTCAAGTTTTCACTTCTGCCGGCACTCCCGGAGTGCAACCCGTCGTTTTTTTTCTTTCTTCTCATTATTTATTTTTTGTTATTTTAAGCTTTCCTATAAATGATGATCGAGACCGGTGGCTCAGTGTTCTACACAGAAAAAGGTCAGAAACGGTTCCAAAATTTGTAGCAAACATTTCAAGCCCGAAGAAATATTGCATTTCGAAACAAGGTCAAATGATGCAATTCCATCCATTTTCCCTAAAGTGGGTTTTAATTCTTTAAAAATGACATGAAGATCACCGTTTCGAAATAGAATATGAGCGTAGCAAGATGAATTTTCATTTTGAATATATCTTAACCATAAATACTAAAATATTGTTCTCATCAATCTATTATTATTTTAGATTCCTGTTAAAGCGAAACAAATAAATGTTTTAAGTACTATAATATTGAAACCCACTAAAGAAAAGAATATACAACCTGTACTGGGCACATTCAAAGATCTGGTAAGTGAAAGTTATGAAAGGAGTCAAATTAATAAGAATAAAAGTCGACATTTTAGTTGATTTATTTACTTTTGCTTAGCAAATTGATGGCAAAAATATTTTATATCATTTTGGCCAAAAACTCAGCAACGCAAACTTGCTTACAAGTGTAGTTTATTATATTAATAATAGTAATTATTAATATATAACTTAATTACTTAACTCTTATCCACTGCAGTTAGTTAATGTCGACAAATAACTAATAATAGTGTAATACATTTTTTAGGGTTGTGTGTCAAGCCAATCTTGTAACAAACCTGCAGCTGCAACATATGAGGAACTAGAAAATATAGAACCAACCTAATAATAATAACCTTATAATTGTCATTCGATCTGCCCCCTTTATATTTAGAATTATGTTTGTTAATAATATTGATTTCTAACCTTGAATAGCACATGTGGTGTTAGCCTGTAATTAATTGTTACACTTATAAATGTAATATGACTGTTTCATACAAATGTATAGTGTAAACAATTGTAGGTTAACCTAAATAAATATATACATAAATAAATTATATCTCTTCTGTTATTCTTTCTATTTATAATCATCGTTTTTCATGAAGGGTTTTATTAGTTTTAATTATATATAAACACTAGTATTAACGCGGGGCTTTGCTCCCGTGGATTCTATCACGGTAAAAACATAACTCTCCTTTTTTGCAG
The DNA here is from genome assembly GCA_943138885.2 of Tholera decimalis. Classification (NCBI taxonomy): domain Eukaryota; kingdom Metazoa; phylum Arthropoda; class Insecta; order Lepidoptera; family Noctuidae; genus Tholera; species Tholera decimalis. The sequence goes on along the minus strand of OW964577.2, from coordinate 7,124,379 downwards.
CCGCGTAAAGCCTATAACCTTCCTCAAGCTTCAAGCTACTTCCGTACCAAATTGCATCCAAATCCACCCAGTACTTTCGAAGATTAGCGCGTTCAAGCAAACAAACAAACTTTTCCGCTGTATAATATTAGTATAGATTGCATCATTTTCAATTTCAATTCATTTTATTTTTAGTCTACTGGTTCTGACCGTACAAGTGTCGAATAAACGTAGATTACCAATTAATGCACGTTTATTTGGACGTCTATACCACTGCCTATCAAGGCCAAGCCTTCGAAGAATTGCCAGCTAGTGATTCTGTTATTAATTCTGTATCTGCAATAATTGTATTTGTATCACGGGTCTTAACCACTTTGAAAGTTTATAATTCAACGCAATAAAGTCTGCTTAACAAAACCAATTTTGCATTTAGCCCGCATAAGGAAGGGTTTATTATAGAAATTAGCGCGCTCAATATAAGTTCCTCAGATATATATTGAGAACTAGCTTTTCGCCCACGTGGAATTCTGTTATATCGCGCTACCGAGCAACTATTCAAAAATCTGAGATAGAAAGAACCCTATATAGATTCCAGGGTTTTAAACTATCTCCATGCCAATTTTTTTCGAAAGCGGTTTTGTGGTTTAACCGTGAAAGCGTAACAGACCGACACGGACCTTTGTATTTATAATAGAACTAGTACTCACGCGGGGATTCGCTCCCGTGGATTCTATCACGGTAAAAACATAACTCTCCTTTAAGAGTAGCCTATAACCTTCCTCAAGTTTCAAGCTACTTCCATACCAAATTGCATACAAATCTACCCAGTACTTTCGAAGTTTAGCGCGTTCAAGCAAACAAACAAACTTTTCCGCTTTATAATATTAGTATTGATTTATTTCTTTCTTTCTATTTAATAGGTTGTTAAGAAAAAAAAACCGGCCAAGTACGAGTCGGACTCACGCATGAAGGGTATTTTTATAGGTAGGTAATGAATGGTACGGAACCATTACCTATAAAAAGCGCCAAAAAAATCACAACTGTTGTATGGGAGTCTCCCTTGAATATTTATTTTAATTAATTTTTAGTATTTTTTGTTATAGCGGTAACAGAAATACATCATTTGTAAGGTTAATAATAAATGTCTTAAAAAAACCTGCAAATATTGCATCAAATAAAATTGTCCTTACGTTTATCACGAATTGATATACACACTACTAGAAAGAGATAGCTAGGTCCTTCGAGGGTATACTCTTCGGAACGGATTTGAGCTTCGCGTCCGCATTCCAGTTTAGGTACAAGTTCCTTGATTTGAACATATACATGGACCATCACTAAAAAAAAATTTTTTTACCTTTTACAATTTTTTTTTTATTTTTTTAAGTACTCTTAGCTTTGAACTTTAACATAATTTAATTTTAAACCTAAACATAAAATAGAACTATAACTTATTATTAAATTGTTGTTAGAACTTTGATAATTTAATATTCAACGATGAACTTACTTCTTGCTTTGAAACCTAACTTTAGCTTTAGCCTGCAACAGTTCACCAAGGCTACCTAACCCTATAGAGATACACTTGCTTTATCTTGCTGTTTTTCCTACTGACTGTCTTGAGTTAAACTACTCTATAATTAGTTTACCTCTCGTATGTGATAGTAAGTCACTGACTTAGGACTACTTCCAAGTCAGGGATGGACATAGAATGGATGGATGAATGATTAATAGTATGGAAGCACATGAATGGGATGTATGAACGTATAGGTAGTCAGTAATAGTGGTTTAGGCCTTCTAGCGGATTTATCCTAGGGAAAATCCTTCGCTAACAGGCGGGGTACTGTGGCGTGGTAGTCGATTAAACTAGAATTGATTACCACACTAATCCCAAATGTCTATGGTTTCACTGAGTGACAACACTTATGCGGTGACCGGCTATAAATTCTAACCCCCGGTCTGCTGAGTTATTTTTCACACCGTTTTCTGCTACAAGTAACTAATATTGAAACCCCTCTGTGCCCAAGGGTAAGTGCTCAAACGTATCTGCTATTTTTCTCCATCTTGCCAACCGCAATCCTCTTGTTTCGCCATAATCTGCAGCGTTTGTAAATTTATATAATTGCCCGGTTGTCAAGATGGCTTCCGTTTAGAACATGACTGTGCTATTTCATTGTCATCTGTTTTCCACTAGTGATTCTAAATTTGTGAAGCGTCCGCATGTCGCAGCATACCTTTCCTGCTGTGTCATCGCAGCTACGAGCTTAAACGCCTTGCCACGCGGTTACCTTCTATATCGTTGCACGCGGCATGCGCACGCTTATCTTTAACCTTTGTGAACCGCCGCGATGGTGAGTTTCCCTTTCGTTTCCCTGAAGCTGTTCCTTGGGCTTACGGCTGGGAGACGCACGCATCGCTGGCGCTCACGATTCCTGGCACCACGCTTACGGAAGCACCCTTCGTGTTGATTCCAGGTTTTCTTTTCTTCTTCTACACTCTCATCTCTAATATCAACTAACCTCTGCGTCTGACACGTGGTCGCTGCCTGCCTGCGCCTGCCGCGTGCGTGTTGGGTGTCAAGCTGCCTCCGCGGCTACCCGCAGGAGAGACATCCACTCGCGTGGCCTGCCCTGCATAACCTCTGCGTCTGACACGTGGTCACTGCCTGCCTGCGCCTGCCGCGTGCGAGTTGGGTGTCAAGCTGCCTCCACGGCTACCCGCAGGAGAGACATCCACTCGCGTGGCCTGCCCTGCATAACCTCTGCGTCTGACACGTGGTCGCTGCCGGCTTCGGGGTCGTCCCGCCGGTCTGCGTGCGTCGCGGCTTGAGCCCAGGGCAGTACCATCCACATACCTACGACCAGTGGAAGAACCCGTGTGAACTGAATCCACCCCTCTACCGATTAAATGCTGAAAACTTCTGTGGTCTTCTTTTATTCTACCACCTAAACCACTACGCCACAACCCGGGCATGGTCCATGGTCGGACAGCGAGTTGCCCTTTACTCGCTGTCCGCATGCCCGCGCCTACGGTGGCCGGAGATCGTCGGCCGACGTCCGACGCCGTGGGCGTCTACCACTACGGCTGGGCTGGAGGGAGGACGCCATCCTCTCCCTCACGCGGCCCGCCTCCTCCTTCGGAAGCATGACTGCTTCGCAGAAGGAGGCGACCGCTGCCCACTCCCTCTCGCCCCGCAGCATGGCCTCGACCCATGCCGAGCGCGAGAGGTCTCCGCCTATCGCCGCCGTGAGGACACGTCGGTGCTCTGCCCAAGCTAGGTGTGCTCGACTGTGTCCTCAGGGCGACCCTCGCAGTGTTGACACCCAGGCGTCTCTTCCTTTCCCATCAGACACAGGTACCTCCCGAAACTTCAGTGTCCGGTGAGGACCTGCGTCATGCGGTAGGTCAGGACGCCGTGACACCGATCTAGCCACTCCTCAAAGATGGGTCTTACCGCCGCAATTGCGGCGTGCCCGATAGTATGGATAGCTAGAGCGCTTTACAAGATATGGCTCGATGCGTCTCTGGTTGCAGAGCTGCATCGATAGCCTATGACATTCTTAAACTAATTCACTGGTACAATAAACATTATAGTCGCAAGATAATCGCAGTAAAGATCCTTAGACTTGGCTTCGCTTTGCTTAGAGATTTCATTACTTTTTATAGAGAAACAGGCAGCTTAGGCGAGGCTTGTCTAATTTTTTACAGGATGTTTTGGTGGGATAGGATAGGACATGACTAGGATTATCTTGCAATGGTTTCAGCGCACGTAGGATTACGGGGCAACAAAGAAGCTGACCGACTGTCGAAACAGGCCGTTAAGACGGGCAATGTTATTTCATATTTGTTCGGTTACGAAATGAAATGAAATGAATTATTTATTTTGTAAATTGGTTAAATGACACTTATACATCTCATGCTTTTTTGCGTGTTAAGTTTAGATGAGGCCGGTGTTTCCTAACTAACTACTCTGAGAAGAAACACCGAAAGAAACTCAGAGGTCACGGTGACCTCTGAAACTCTCTCTTTTAAAGTACAATTTGTATTTGTCAGTTATCGTCTAGCTCAACTTACTGGGAATATTTATCTAGGTTTAAGAGTGTATGTTCCGACTAATGGAAAAATTACTTCATTGAAAGAAAGAGAAATTTGGTATAAAGCCATACAAAACAAACCTTCTCGTGAGGCTTCATTCTAGCCATCCATCGGCAAAATTTGCTTTCTTAATGCAAAAGGCAATAATTGATGATGTTATATTTGCTGATGGAATATAAATAACAAAGATGAAAAGGAATCTTTGGCAAGAGAGTTCAAGTTACCCTAAAACAGAAAAAACTCTAGTTAGTAGAAAAATTCTAGGCAGCCAATATCCTTTTCTGCTTTGTAGTATTTAAGTATTTATAAAAATAGTGCAGTAAAAATGTAATATAATCACCATACAAACAGCCGAATCTCCCCCTCAACCTTTTTGGAAAACCTTAGCAAAATTAAAATCATAATCATAATCTTTATTTTATTGCTCTAAAAAAGGTACAGCATAGGCTTACAGAATATAAGTCACAACAAGATATAGACCTTAGTGAGAGCTGGAGTCTGTACTGGGTTCAGGACCTGTACTACAGATCTCCTGGCTCACACCCTTTAAAATTGTGAATTAATTACATTGAGGTACTACAGCTATAAACATAAGAACTCTAAGTATTGAGAGGAGGTAAATTTAAACAAATACAAAAAGAAATAATAATAAGAAATCATGCTTTTTTTGTTTTGAAAAGTATGTGTTTGTGAGTGTAGTAATATAAGTCTTCACGCATTAAGTGTGTGTACCTACAGATGTCCGTGAGTGTGTGTGTGTGTGATAAATAAGGTGAAATGACGAAGTGAAGTGTATTGAAATTCTGATCAAAAATCTTTTCATAATTTTTAAGATATTTTTAGTCTCTGCATAGTCTAATTCAAGGAGCCAGTTAGTGACCGTTCTTTTACATTTTAATTTGCACATAGGATGGACGTTTAAAATTTTATTAGCTTTATTGTAAACGTAGCTGCTGAGGAAAGAAAAACTACGTTGGGCTGAACGACATTTTGTGCGGATGGAGGGGCAGACTGTATGTTTGCGACGTTGGGAGCTAAATTGGGATGGATCGTAAGGAGTTTGAGAGTGTGTGGTTAATACAAGGTTAAGAATAAATAACATACATACCGAGAGAACCATACACCTTTCATATAGATCGGTGGTAGGAAATCGGTATGGTAAACGCCAACCAACTTTCAGAAGAGCTTTGAGCACGTTTCAATTTCAGCATGTGAGTTTTTGCTGACCCGCCCCAGGTAACTATGCAATATTGTATAACCGATTGATACAGAGCCAGATATACGAGTTTAAGCACTTTGGTGTTTGCAGCGTGACGAAACGACTTAAAAATAAAGATCAACCTGCGCAGTCGTGAGGTGAGATTCTATATGGGGACAGAATGACAATCTGTCATCAATCTGTACCTGTAGATATTTGATACAGTTGGTCTGGGAGAGGCAAGAGCAATTGCAAGCTAGGTGAAGAGCATTACAGGAGTGAGCCTTCAAAAAATAAGAAGTAGAAGGTTTCCCAGCGGCAGAAAAAAGAGAAGGTTAGGTACATCGTTTATTTTACATTTAAAGTAAGCAGATTCTGTGCCAACCATTTAGTGACAGAGTCGAGTCCCGATTGCACGTGCTGAAACACCAGCTCCCAGTCTCCGTGTAAAAGTAAGGCAGTATCATCGGCATACGTGAAGATGGACGCATTGGGTAGTGTTAATCCGCAGAAATCATTTATATAAGAGGAATATGGTCGGGCCGATAATACTGCCCTGGGGAACCCCATAACATAATGGAAGCTCTCCGCTTTCCCAATCACCAATCTTGACGCATTGTCGCCTATTTGTGAGATAACTCTTAAAGAGAGCAAGTTGGAGGCCTCTAATACCAATCTTTTCAAGTTTTGCGATAAGTGTAGGAACAGAAATTGTGTCGAAGGCTTTTGCCAAATCTAAATAAATACCAATAACTTTCAGCTTTTTATCCAGGTTGAAGACAAAGTTGGTAGTTAGGTCTAGCACAGCATTATTTGTGGAGATACCGGAACGAAAGCCATACTGGGGGAAGAAAGCAGATGATACTGCTCTAGGTACTTAACTAGTCTGTTGTTCATAAGCCTCTCGAGTAATTTAGAAAGTGTTGGTAAAATTGAGATAGGCCTGTAATTATTCGACAAATCTCTGTCCCCGCCCTTATGCACAGGATGTACTATCGCAAGCTTAAGTGCATCGGGAAAGATGTCAGAGGAAAAAGATTGATTAAATATGTGAGTCAGATGGGGGGTGAGATAACTTTTAAATTTCTTAAGAAATGTGCCCGATATGCCATCAGAACCAACAGCACAATCACTTCTCAGTCTCCTAATTATGTCATCCACTTCCGATTCGTCTGTTTCCAGAAGGACAAAAGTATTCTGATACGCGAGGAGATCATTGGTTTGTGCAGGTGTAGTGGCCTTAATGTTTTCAGCTAAAGTACGTCCAATGTTAGCAAAATAGGAGTTCACTTCATTTACAGAGCGCTCTGGTTCCGAAGGTGATAGAAGGGAGTCGGTATATGAATTAACTTTTGATGTGTGGGTGATAGTTTTATGGCATCCCAGAGTTTTTTACTATTATTTTGCTCATTAGTAATTAGGGCTGTATCATAATTAGTTTTAGCACTTTTTAGTATGTTTCTGTATCTTTTAAATGTAGTGTGTAGTATTTCATTTTCGGTATTGTATTTTAGTTTTCTATGCATATTATCCCAATTCCGTTAGTATTTAAGGAGCCCTAGAGTCATCCATGGCTTCCTTAACCTTTTATGATTGGGAACTAGTTTATAAGTAGAGTTTTGATCGATTATACGGTTTATGGAATTTATAAGGAAATCAGTTGCTAAATTAACATCTGGGGTGCCATATATGGGGCTAAAATCGGTTTGTATCATGTTCATCTCCATTTTGTCAAAATCAAGAACCCTGATTTGTCTAGTTTTTTTCTCATTGCAAGGATTATTAATGTCGACAAATAATAAAACGGTGTCGTGATCAGTGACTGAATTGTCTGCGACGTAACAAAAAGCAGGTTTTTTCGTATTTAAGATTAGGTGATCGAGGCAGGAGTTGCTTTTTCGCGTAGGGAGAGCATGTGCTGGCAGCATACCATGGTAGGCGAGCATTGTCAGATACTCTGTCGCGCGTGAGTAGTTACTAGCGTCGGAGATGTTAATGCTTATGTCGCCGGTTAGAATAATATTTTTATACGAGGAAACAGACTTTAATAATTCATTTAAGGACTCTAAGAATGCAGACACATTCCATACAGCAGGCGGACAATAAATTGCAATCACGACAGTATCATTGTTAAGTCTTAATAATAAACAGTTGGAGTCCTTGCTCTGAAGAAGCAATTCTAAGATGGGAACGGAAAAACACCACCACACTCTCATTCTGTGATTTATGCTGATTGGTAAAGACACAAGTGTAGCCATGGATTGAAGGTAGAGGAGGAAAGTTGTAAAGCCAGCATTCCGTAAGGATTATGATATCCCAGGATGTTTTGCTTCTTTCTATGAGCGTTGACAAGTTATCGAAGTTCTTAATAATGCTTCGAATATTTTGATAGAGAAGTGAGAGCACATTTTTGTGCAAACCAGCAATATCACTGCAATTTTCAATCATACAGGTTGCAGAGTCAGCCACCGAAATACTGTCTAGATATAGTATAGCATTCAAGTTATCGAATTTTAAAAGAGAGACAATTAAGCTAATATGGTAGTGAGCCATTGCGTTGTCAAGAAGAGAATCAGAAAAGTCTGACTTATATATTGATAGTGTGTGACGGAATAAAGGTATTAAAATACAAAAACGTCCGTAATCTGTTGGCGCGTAACGAGTAGAGCTGGTAAAAAAGTGTGAGTGTGACTTTGAGTTGTGTTGTGTGGAGTGTAATGCTACAGACAATATGACAATAGAAATAAAACAATTATTGAAATATAAAAATAAGTAATACTGTGAGTGAATTTAGTCACAACACGGCACCAACGGTCGTTTTCGCTATTTATACAAAATGGAATCAAACCTGCAGACTTTTTAATATAAATTTTTCCGTGGCTCGGTCAGCAGCTGTCAATTTACCCTCTTTCTGGAGTCTGCGGCCCAAGTAGTAAAGGTGTTTGCCGTAGGAAGTTAGGGACTCAGCTATATAAATAGGCTTCGTAGGACCCGGCAATTCAATACTGGCTGTCGATAGTTTATTCGTTCCATTTTGCTTATTATAATTTCTGGTGGCTTTTAAAATATTTTCCTTTAAGGTTGTAGATTTAAATTCTGCAACCAACCGCAGTACCATACGAGTGCGAGTCTTTTTTTGGCTTCATTCTGTAAATTTTATTAACTTCTGATGGTTTTATTTCTTCATTAATCACAAAGCCAATCTTACAGACGTGTTTCATTAAAGTTTCTTTACTTTCTGAGGCAGAGGTAGGCAGGTTATTTATTTCCAGCAGAGAAGAGCGCGAACATCGTTCGAGGTAATCAATTTTGGACTCTAGCGAGAAAACCTGTTTTTTAAGAGCGGAGTTTTCTCGAAAAAACACAGCCCCCGTATTGAAAAGAGTTTCTCGTGGCGCGAGACCATCTGTGGCCTCGAGTTTGGAGCGTTGTGTCCGTCTTGTCGTCCGAGAGAACTTAACAAGTGCTTGGGAACAGTTACTCACCTTCCTTTTCAGAGTTTTACATGTGCAAAAAAAAATTGGCAAGTAAAAAATCCCTAACCTATCAAATTAAAGATAATTGTAATATTTCGGCCTAAAGTTTAGAACCTAAATTATTATCACACCTACCGCAAAAAGGTTTATTGCACCATGTGGAATCAAAATTAGGCGAAGGTGATATCAGTGTTGCAGCTAGGATTATTTTTAGCAGCGATGTGGTAGCGCCATATTCTCCAGAGACCCTAATAGCTCTGGAGAGTAAACACCCCAAACCGGCGAATGATCTCACATTTTCCGACTCCCCTGTTCCTGAAACTAATTCTCTTGAAATTACAGCCCAACAAATTTGTGCAGCCGTCAGCTCTTTCCGGAGTGGCTCCGCTGGTAGCCTCGACGGCCTGACACTTCAACATCTCAAGGATCTATTGTGCGCAGGTGCCGGGGAAGCTGGTGAGTCCCTTTTGAAGGAGTTGACGGCCCTCATCAACCTCATGCTCTCCGGCAATGTGAACGAAGCCATCACTGATATTTTGCATGGGGTAAACCTATGTGCCTTGCGCAAAAAGGATGGCGGTATTCGTCCTATTGCCGTAGGGTCTACTTACCGCCATACCACAGCCAAAATTTGCTGCGCTATTTAACGCGATGATCTGGCTAGCAAATTCCAGCCCCTTCAACTAGGTTTCGGTTCCATAGGGAGCTGTAAGGCTACGGTACATGCATTATCTGCATACCTAAATTCTAATGAAGGTAAGGTCATTTTTAAGGTTGACATCAAGAATGCCGTCAATTCCGTGAACAGGGACACCTTATTGGCAGAAGTAAAAAAATAAATACCCAAAACTTACAGTTTTCTCTGTCAATGCTACAGGTACCCGTCTAAATTACTTTATAAGGAAAATCTTTTGGAATCAGCGGTTGGCTGCCAAAAAGGTGACCGCCTTGGGCCAGTTATCTTCAGTTTTGCTATAAACCCTATCATTCGGCAACTAAATTCCAAATTTTTATATTTGGTATTTAGATGATGGTACCCTAGGAGGTGATGTAGACACTTTAACGTTATTTTTTTTTTGTTCCTTACATTTCGTCACGTTACGTCACGTCAGTGGACTCTTTGGTAACACTTTCTGACGATGAATCAATTTTCAAAACCCTATTAAACAGGCTTTCACAATAAATTAGATCCATTATGTCGTAATAAGGTTGCGATTGTTGTCATTCCAAATGTCATTCAGTTGTACGTCAGTTTGTGACAGTTGGAGGCGACATCTAGCGGTTGCCGATTCGCAGTTTTAGTTTTAAATCGATATTAGCTAATTTTAGCATATTAGTTGGGGGCTATCAAAATAATATCGAATGGACCAATCTCTCATGAGAGACACACGACGGTGTGCGCACGTACCTACCTACATGTAACGCATAAACGTAAAAAGTGTGCGAGACGACGCGAGAATGGTGTTATATCGGAGTTCCTTGCCTTTGTGCAAAACAAGGCTGATGTGATGGACGAAGACAGTATCATACGCTTGTGTAATACGGCGTTCAAGAGTGACGAAATTGTAACGGTCAAAAAGTTACTTTTAGAATTAATGCAAACCAGCAGCGGAACATAAACCGTAAAGGAGACGGGAAGGATAAACGTGACAAGGGGGATATTCTTCGTGCCATAAAGGAGACTGACCCTGAGTGCCTGCCAATCTTCATTGCGAGGGACCTTCAGCGTCATCCACCAGTGACTTTCGACCATTTAGATGCTACGAGGCTACTAAAGGATATTATAAAGCTGCAACAAGACTTAACTGTCATAAAAGAAAATTATGTAACCAAGGATATGTTGGAAGTCTGATCTCCGGAGGTGAAAGATTTTGTAAACAACCGGTGAACAGGAGCTGGACTTATGGTCAGTTTTGATTGCAAAAGCACAAGATTGCAAGATTGCAAATTGCACATTTCGCCAGACATGGGATTTGAAACAACGGTCTCAACGAATAATAAATCGGAAGATCCTCGGAACATACATACATCGGTTTCAGTCATACCTACACCAAAGATTCGTAGTACTGACTCGCTCGCGCAATCCTTATCTGAGTCGCAGACGTCCGGTGAAACCGGTTTGGTATCAACACGATTATCAAAACACAACAACAAAAAATCGTACGCTGAGACCGTGGCCGTCGTCGAAGGAGTAACCTACAGTAATTGGCGACACAAGGACATGCATGACGATGACAATAAATGGACGATAGTATACAGAAAACGAAATAAAAACAAATTCGTTGGGAAGCAAGGAACTGCAGAGGTTTCAACGAAATGCTAGTTCAAGGCAGCAAATATAAGCATACCGTTTTACATATATAACGTAAGCAAGGACTGCCGTCATTCAACATAACCGAATAGGTATATAAAACATAGAACGGGGGTAGATGTGAAATTAGAAAAAATAAGTATGAAGTTAGAAAAGGATTACGAAGCATATAAATTTATAATTCCGAAGGATACACTATCTATGTTTATGGACGAAAATATATGGCCAAGTGGAATATCCTTTCGTAGATATGTATTGTTCAACAAAAAGTGGACTAATAGTGATAGAAACAATAATCGAGTGCTAGTGATTTGAAAATTTCAAAGATCTTTTGAATGTATTGAAAAGTTAAGTTCTAGTGCTGATGTGATAGCACTTCAAGAGACTTGGTTACAACCGAGTGAAATATCGTATTTAGGAAATGTAAACAAAGACTTTAGTTTCTTTGGCAAGTCTGTGATGGACACCGGTGTAATGTTACAAGATCGTCCTTTTGGAGGCGTAGCCTTAATATGGCGGATCACCAATTTTGATGCGGTGACCGTGATCCCATGCAGTAGTAGTCGTCTGGTCGCTATTAAAGTACATGTTTTGGATAGGACTAGCCTGATTTTTAATGTATATATGCCCACTGACTCAACCGATAATCTGCCAGAATTTATTGATTGCTTAAGTGAGATAGTGGCTATTATAGAAAATATTGAAACTGAAAATGTTTACGTACTGGGGGATTTTAACACGCAGCCTGTGGAACTCTTTGAAAAAGAGATGTTAAGTTTTTGTTCAGATCAAAACTGGTTTTCTGCAGATTTAATGAAACTGAGAAATGATTCCTATACTTTTGTTAGTGATACGCATGGTAGTCGTCGGTGGCTAGACCATTGTTTCGTAACTGAGGCCGCGTGGGAATTGGTTAAATCTGTTAAGATACGCTACGATGTTTACTGGTCTAATCATTTCCCTTTGGAGGTGCAATGTAATATAACGAGGGCCACGCCAAAGACTAATACACTACACGTATTTGAAATAAATAAAGTTATGTGGGGTGAACGAAATATAGGTCAGATTAAACGTTATACCGAGAAATGTAACTCTAAATTGCGGCTAATTAGTTTTCCAAGTAAACTAAGTAAGTTTTGTGATAATATGTGTAATGGGCTAGAACATAACGAAGTGATAGACGGTTTATACCATAACATTATTTTATCATTACGAGAGGCTGCCGAGTATGCCTATGAAGGTTTCTGTGGAGGGGGTGTAGGAAAAGGGAGACCTATTTTGGGATGGAATAAGTATGTGAGGGATGCTCACAGGAATTCCAGGCAAAAGTTCACAAATGGGGTTTGGCATGAGAAACCATACACGGGAATTATTTTTAACGAAATGGTTGAATCACGAAGGATTTTTAAACAAAAGCTGAAGCTTTGTCAAAACAAGCAAGACCAAATTAAAATGGATATTTTGGCATCAAAATATGATAGGAAAGATTTTCGAAGGTTTTGGAAACACACCAAAAAATTAAATCCTAAGCCTGGAATTCCGGTGAGCGTCGCCGAGGCTAGCACGCCCAGGGAAATCGCAAACTTGTTTATGAATCATTTTAAATTAAATCTTCCTGTGAAACCGGTCGTTGAGGGTGGCGTTGTTGCTAGGGCTGTTGTGTCAGAGGTGCCTGCCCGCATTACAGCTAAGCAGATTAGTTTTTATTACAAGTATGAGACGTGGCAAATCGCCGGGACACGACAGCCTCAGCATAGAACATCTCAACATGGACCGCATCTCTCTCGGCTGTTAGCATTACTGTTTACTTTCTGTATCCGACACTCTTACCTACCCGCTGATTTAATGAGAACAGTGGTTGTACCAATACTGAAAAATAAAACGGGTGACGTTAGTGACGTGGGTAATTACCGACCGAATTCTCGAGCGGATCTCGCTAGCGGCTCCTTAGCCGCGGTCCTAGATCCGCCCGAGAATCCGCTCGAGACTTGACAGTGTGTTCGAGGGACAACACCTTCAAATAATAAATAATAATAATTTTAAATTAGGAAGCCGAGCAATTGTTTGAATTTGTGTATTTTGATTTTATTTTATATGGGTCTTGGACCTGAAATAAATGTTTTTTTTTTAATACACGATGCTCAATTCGGCTTTAGGCCTCAGCTATCGACTGAAAGTGCTATCTTTGCCCTCAAGTATACTGTCAGGTACCATACAAAGAGAAATACGTCGGTATATACAGCGTTTCTAGATCTTTCCAGGGCGTTCGACCAAGTGAGGTACGACTAATTGTGGAGTAAGTTGCGCGAAGCGAGAGTGCCCGACGCCGTCACAAATATGTTTCAGTATTGGTATGGCCATTAAACCAACCAAGTCAGATGGGCCAATGATTTGTCTGACGAGTACAGGTTGGAATGCGGGGTGAGACAGGGTGGATTGACCTCGCCAGCGCTTTTCAACCTGTACGTAAACGAGCTGATTAGCACACAGGTTGGCTGTTCTATGTGGGGTGGCCCTTGAACGTGTATCAGATTTTAAATACCTTAGGCACATTGTAACTGAGGATTTAAAAGATGATGCTGATATGGAAAGAGACGGAGGGCGTTGGCTATCCGATGCAATATGCTGGCCCGCAGGTTTGCGCGTTGTACACCAGAGGTGAAATCAACTCTTTTTAAGGCTTTTTGCCAATCGGTGTACACGTGCACTCTGTGGGTTCGGTATACGCATAGGGCATACAACGCCCTCAGAGTTCAGTACAATAACACCTTCAGGATGTTGTTGGGGCTCCCACGTTACAGCAGCGCCTCAGGGATGTTTGCTGAAGCACGTGTGGATGATTTCAACACCATCCTACGAAAACGGATGGCGTTCGTGATGCGCAGAGTGCGTGGGAGCGCTAACAGCATTCTGAGGGTCATCAGTGATAAGCCGTGTTGCGACATCATGGCTCACTGGGTGCATGTACACGTGCGTGTGCCCGGGGTGACAGGTGAGCGCGGTCGGTATAGGAAGTGATGTGTATTTTATTGTTACTAACATAGTATGTAAGTATCGTGTACCTACTAACAATATTTAAATGTATAGGCGTTTGTTACTAAAATAGTTTATAAGTCATGTGTAATACTAACAAAACTATGGATCTTGGGGTCTGAAATAAAATATTTTTATTTTATTATTTATTTAATAGTTGTCAGCTTTTGGTATACTTTGGATACTTAATAAACGGAAGTGAAATTATTTTTTCATTATAGACATTATTCTAGAAGCTTCGAGACGCACACAATCCATATTTTATCTGTGGTTTGTCAATGACTTAGTGCGGCCAGGTTACACATTCTCAATTCAGCGAAGGAATCAGGGTAAAAGTTACCCCACTCAAGACAAACTTTAGTGTTAGAAATAAGAAATAATGAGTTTGTTGGCTTGGATCCTGAAAATGGTTATTGTTTCAGAGTAGAAACGTCATGTTGGACAGTTGTTAGGGATTTTCGAGAATGGAATATCTTGGTGTAGTGATTCTGTGGTCAGTGCTCCTATAAGTTTTACCTTAAACAGATTACTAGGGAGATTTACTAGGTGGTCCACCTAATTCCGGTTTGGAGGCAAGAGAGGACAAGATAAGGTGAAGGGCGTGCATTTGCGCAGGATGACTTTTAAAATAAGCTACAAACTCCACGTTTTAAAAGGATTCGCCAATAAAATAGGCGCACCCATTCTCCAGCCAGTCGAATCCTGCAGTCATGTGCTTTCACCATTAATCAACCATGAGGTAGCTCGAGAGATTCGTCTCGCCGCCAGAATCTAGAGTCGCCTCTGGAGCCTGGATGCGAGACCCGTTCCTCGAGTCCTCTCAAAGCCTCCTGTGGAGACGACTGTGCGGCGGCAGTGGCGATCTTACGCAGGCGGGACGGTTTTACTTTTTCTTTTTTTTATATAGATAAACTTACCTCTTTTAATTTATTTTCTACCGGTTCATGTAGGAACCAGTATATCTACCTACTACCTGTCCGGTTTTCAAAATTAGAAGCCGGTCTTCAATAAATTTAATTAAAGGACCCTGGGTTAAACACATACGCTTAACTGGAAGAATATTGAACATCGTCGGCTCAGGTATCCGGGACTGTTAGAGTCCCTGGCGCCTACTTAGTAACAATACACATTCATAAAACTGGAAGGTGGTACCTTCATATTTTAGTAAAAAAAAGACAATATTCAAATTAAACTTTAAAAGAAAAGAACAGTACTGGGATTATTGCCCAGTACCCCTGCGATATTAGAAACAAGAGGCTTAGTACATGAGGTTGGGAAGAGACCAGATGGTATGACGTTGGTGCCTTGGAAGATGGGTAGGCCTCTAGTGTGGGACGCGACTTGTGTCGACACTCTTGGGTCATCTCGTATTCCAAGTACGGCGAGCTATGCTGGTTCAGCAGCCGCGACTACAGAGGCCCTCAAACGGCGCAAATACTGTAACCTTTCTAGTCATTACAGTTTTGTGCCGTTTGGGGTCGAAACGCTTGTGTCATTGGGCCCGAGTGCACGTCTCTTTTATAAGGAATTATCTCGCCGGCTGATTGATTCCTTGCATGATCGGAGGGCTGGCTCGTTCTTTGCCCAAAGAATAAGCATTGCCATACAACGTGGCAATGCTGCCAGTCTTCTGGGTACGTTTCCGGACGACAGCGATGTGGAGGAGTACTTTGACGCCTAAGCTTGTTCTTTTTTATTTTTATTTTTTATGTAAATAGTTCGTTTTAGCAGTGTTTTTTTAAAGTCTAAGGTCTTAAGTTAAATTAAAATAATTAACAAGTTAAAAATATATATAAATATATGCATAATTATAGTGTACAATGGGGTTGACGTGTCGTTGTGGATAAAAACCCCTTTTATATAAAGAATAATAAAACAAATTCGACACCAACGAGTAAGATGGTCCGTAGCTCTCGAGGAGGTCTACCATTCTACCATAAGGAGAGATGTGGTTGTCGGAACAGTATCTAACGCTGAGGTGATATTAATTGTAAAAGATTATTGTACATACATTCTTATAGCTCGAAATTTCCCACTTACAATCTCAGTCATCAACAGTCACTTCTTCAATGCATTAATTTCTCCAGCAGTGCTTCATTTGTAACTACATGCGGAATAAGTTATGTTTTGAATTCGTTGAAAGAGTGTACAGTCCGTATTTGTAAAGGAATGCTGTTGTACAGTTGTAAAAAAAAACTTTTGAGTAAAAGAAATGCATAATATTACATTAAAATGTACCTTCTTAAACTTGAATGTACAAGAATATAACGGATAACGAACCAATATTTTTTAAGATTTAATTTGTAAGTTTAATAAAAATTGTATAATCTTAATGCTTTATATTTTTTATGCAAGTGATGAGCACGCCTTCAATTGATATATTAAATTTATATAAATCTGTTTACATTAATGTTTAAGGCAAGTCAAATTTATGTCGTTGGGGTGTCAATAAATAAACATTCTACAAAGAATCTTCATATTATCAAACTATAAAAATCTACAAGAATCTACAAAATGCGTAAAAATATGATATTAAAAAAACTAGAAAATTTACAGATAATTCAATAAATGGTCAAGGTTCATCACTGATATTACTTTTTTTTCTTCTATCTCGCGTTATCACATTTTTTGAGGTCAGGGGTCATTCTAGAATAGCGTAAAACTTACACAGGGTTTCGGAAAGTAGTATATAATCTGCCACTGAACAGGTTCAAGCATCAGAGTGTGCTCGACCGTGCCACACTGACAACCACTGGCAGCACTTGGAACTATGAAACTTGTCGTATTGACGGCGATTATCGGTAAGTCCTCCACGTAATTCATTCTCTATCTTCTATTAAGAATTAGTAAAGTTAAACAATACTAGCCTAGCTTGGTTCGTGTATGGATGAGCATACTTTATCAATATATCGAGTTTGCCCTTTTGCCTCGAAAAGCAAGTCGAGCCTTTGGTCTCCGCTGTCATTGACATACCACAAAATCGGACTAAGAGAGGGAGAGGAATCTTAAAAACGATTGACTTTAAGAAAAAATGATTTTAGGAACCACACGTATAGATTCGATAAAAAAAAATAGTTTCAGTTCTATATATACCCTTAATTTTTTTTTAATTTTAATAAAAATCGAAAAGCTTTTAACAGAATACAGACTACATAAATATGTAAGTAAAACTTGGTAGGTTAATCCTACCAAGTTTTACATATGTAGTCCTAACAGTTTGGGAATAAAATGGCTGTGACATACGGACGGACAAACAGACAGACAGACACTTCTCAGACGTTTTCATTTCATTATTATTGAAGTTAGAGGGGGGGAGACACATTTTACCATTTTGGGAGCGTATATATTTTAAACGATTAACTTTATGTAAAAGTGGTTTTAAAAATCTCAATGTCATTTTTAAAGACCTGTCTATAAATACCACACACGCATAGTGTTCATGAAAAAAAAAAATACTATTTTCAGTTTCATTTCCATGTACGGGGAGCCCGCCTTTATTTTAAATATTTTTAATTTTTTTTTCTTTAAATCGGAAAGCGGTTAACAGAATACATTTACATACCAAGTTTCACATGTCTAGTCTCTGTGATATAAGGACGGATGGGCAAACAGACAGACAGACAGACATTACGAATCTATATGGGTTCCGTATTTTGCCGTTCGGCAACGGAACCCTAAAAAGCGGTACTAAAGTGAACTTATTATTGGGCCAACTGTTACGATTAACGTTTAGTTGCGTGCTAGAAGAAAACAAGCTTTCTTGTGTTTGTCTACTGAAATATAGTAAAATTTACTAAAGTCGATGATATTTCTAAGATCTTCCTCAACTGTGCATGTAATATTTATTAGTATATGATTTTTGTGTTTTATTATATGTATTTTATATTATTGTGTTGCAATGAATATTGTTTACCTATGATGTTTGTACACTGACAGCCCTAAATCTGTCTCCTTTAGTTTTGTCCATCCAAAGGTTGTCTATAAGAGATCGCCCTGAGCGATAAGACCGCCCATTGTACACAAGTGTTAATCTTTGTATGCAATGAAATATTGTAAGGTGTACAATAAAGTATATAATAAATAAATAAATAAATAAATCTCCCTACTCGAAACGAATGTTTAAGATGATTCAATCTAGACACGCGGGAGCGTGTCAAGCCAAGAACTGGCGCGCAGCTCACCGTGTGTAATATTACACGAACCATTTGGAGCCACTTTTGAGCACCTCATAACTCAAAAACTATTTCATCTAAACTTGTAAAATTTGGCTCACATATTGAGACTGGCGAGATACATATGTGTTCCAAATTTTATAAACATATCTCAAACGGTTATTTAGATATTAACGTTCAAAAATCGTCATTTTTATGACTGACCTATAGATCAAAACTATAATCCCGTTCCAGATGACCTAGAAAGTTCAAATTTGGCATGAAGATAGGTAATTATGTGAATACAAAGGAAAAAATCAGAAACTGGTAGTTTTTTATCATTTTATTATAATTTTCACTTAACTTATAATTAGTGCCTGTAAATCTCTATATGTGGATTTTAAGATCTTAACGTGAATGTATAACGAGGTAAATACCACCCTTAATTTTTTTAATCCAAATATTTCCGTTTTTGTACTTATAAATAAGAATATAGTAAATTTTCGTATTTATTACGCGTAACTAACCGTATTCTACAACCACTAGCGCCACCTATTATCTTAAAGGGTCACTACACCATGGAGGCAAAGCGCGTAAAAAGAATTTCGCATACTGAATGGGCAATTCATTCAAACATTTCAAAGGTACAAGAAAATATAGAAAATAACACAAAAAGGACAATTATACCACGTAAACGTAGGAAAATACAGTAGTTTAACAAAAAACCATTTAGTATTAATTTTGTTATAAGTAAGTACCTACTACTAATTTATGTATGTACAAAAAGTAATGATATCCCATGAAAAACATAAATGTGAAATGAGAGCCAAGTTCAATATTATCATAAATGACTTGGTTGTTGACTTCAACGACAAAAGAAGTGAAATCTAAATGGGTGCCAAGTTCAATGGTCAGTCCTGAAATTTATTTATAACAACATAAAATATCATTTATTCTTATAACTTAGGAGAATATATTGTAGCCTAAGGTTTGACTTGGCTAGTTTTCATATACTCATATACGAATTATATTATAGCCTTTGCAAGTTCTAAATCTGTTACTTGTCGGTTCTTATTTTATTATTCCGAAAATTTGGCTTGCTGGTAGAAACTAATCATCGAACATAATAATTCGTATATAAGAACTAGCCAGGTCAACCTTAGGCTACAATATATTCTCCTAAGTTATAAGAATAAATGATATTTTATGTTGTTATAAATAAATTTCAGGACTGGCCATTGAACTAGGCACCCATTTAGATTTCACTTCTTTTGTCGTTGAAGTCAACAACCAAGTCATTTATGATAATATTGAACTTGGCTCTCATTTCACATTTATGTTTTTCATGGGATAATATTTTCAGGACAAACAGACTAAACATGTTTTTCGAAGAGGTTTCAGTTTTTTTTTAAATCTACTTAGGTACTGATTCTATGTGGCAGTTACTTATTATTTAGCCACGACATTCCACTTAACGTTTGATGTTTATTGTGACTAAAATTCGAAGTACCTATTGTTTAATAAATAATTTAATGTAAAGATCACTTTTTAGAAGTCTGGCTACCTATAGGTACTAGAATACGTTTCCAGGAATCAATTTGTAGTACATAATACGACAAATGGCGACGATATGATTTCTGGCCACCGTAGACGCGGGCTTGCGGACGGTGAGATGTGGTGCTCACCGTCCGGTAAGGACCAATCCCGAGTCGGCGGCGCGCCGTGTTCCACACCTCAAAGAGCAGTCAGCAGCATTGACGGGTTCCGGTAGGGCCATTGCTTTACGGGGTTGCGGGAATGTTCTAACGAGATACCCCGGCCCGGAACGCAAGGGTTGCTGAAGGAGTAGGGTGGGTTTTCAGTCAGTAGAAATCTGACACTCCCTTCCACTTCATCCACAGTAGGAGGATTCTTTTGATGATTTTCCCGCTCAAGCTAGAACAAATGTTAGTTTGAACTATAGATAGATTTTTGGGTCTGAGTGTTTGTGCAAGTGAATTTAAATCAATTACTATAAAATGCTTCCGTTATGTACTGACTGACTGACTGATAGACAGACAACGCACAACTGCTGGGCGCAAGGACCTGAAATTTGGCATGTATGTTCCTTGGGGAGTGTAGAGGAGTGCTAAGAGAGGGCGTTTTGGAAATTGCCCCCCTAAATGGATTAAAAAGGGGGTCTAAGTTTATATTAAACTTTTTATTTCTTCGATAGATCCATTTGAAACTTTGTGATCTTACAAATAATTACAAAGTTTGTAAGGATGGATGAATGGATGTTTGTTACTCTTTCACGCAAAAATAGCTGCATGGATTTGAATGAAATTTTGTATGTAGAGAGCCGAATAATACATAAGTTTTTATTCTGAAATTCCCACGGGATCAAAATTAACATGTGCAAAACCTCCCACGCGAACGAAGTCGCTGACAATAGCTAGTGTACACGTATTAACGCACCCACGATACAAAAGAAAATCCTAGTGTATCTCTATATTTATATCCTAAAATCATTAACTTCTTTGGTCTTCTTATAATATTTTTATGATTTGTGAGCTCTATAAAATTTTTGTTAACAGATGTTTGTCAAAATTTTACACGCTACATAATAACTATTTATTTGAAATTCATAAAAAAGCGTCCAATGTATTTATTTCTATATGTATTCTTTCAGCCGCCGTCGCTTCGAATCCGCTCACCGAAAACTCGAAATGGCCCTGGCAAGTAGGAAAAGAATACGTCTATGACGTGGAATCTTACACCTGGAACAAATTCGAAAACAGCGACAGCAATGGCAATGCGTTTACAACTAAATTCGTCATCCGTGTCCAGGCACCAGGAAAACTTACAGCTAAGCTCGAAAACCCCTTGTACGCTCAAATACAAGGTCAAATGGACATCAACGATGTGCCTTCCGACTTGAAATACGAGCCCGTTCAGAAACTCGACGAAGCCTTCGAGATCGTCGTTGACGGTGGACGTATTGTCTCATTGGCGGTACCACCTTCCTTTTCTAACGCTAACTTTAACTTACTCAAGGGTCTGGTGAGTGCTCTCCAAGTAGATCTTTCTACTTACGGCCACCTCCACAACTTCCCGAACAGCTTCGACAAGAAAACCTTCCAAGGTCTATTTAAGAAGATGGAAGCCGACGTCACTGGTGACTGTGAAACTTTATATTCCGTTTCACCCGTTTCCGCGGAAGTGCATCGTGAATTACCCGCGTTTGCTGTGGACCCCATCGAAATAACTAAGAGCAAGAATTACGGATCCTGCAAAAGACGTGTTGATTTCGCTATGGGCGTACCAGAGGGCGCCGTGTGGCAGGGAATCGCTTATGAAAATGATGAGAAACAGTTCATCAAGCACACTTCTGAATCACGCATTCTTGCTGGTAAGCAGGGAACAATCTACAAAACAGAGATTTTGAGCTCTGTCTTTGTAAATCCTCTTCTATTCGGAAAACAAAAAGCTGAGGTGTACAGTTACGTCGGATTCACCCTGACAGAAGTCAAATCAATCGAAGACGCCACTAAATGGAATGAAACTAACTCCGATATTCTTCGTACTAGTGATCTTTTGCTTACGAATAACGATGCATCATTCTTCAAAGTTGATGCAGCAAATGTTGTGAATGCTCAAAAACTGCTCCAAGAAATCACTCCTTTACTCCAGGACCCTAGCAACTTACCAAAGGCCAACTTCCTTTCGAAATTCAACCTCCTTGTTCGTTTTATCATGTTCATGGACGCCGAACAACTGACCCAAATGACCAGCAGCATTGAAGTCGCTAAGACCTCAAAGAATGTCTCTAAGAGTAAGATGTGGGCTATCTACCGTGATGCAGTTGCGCAAGCAGGTACCATTGCAGCCTTTGAAGAAATCAAGGCGTGGATTTTGACTAAAAAAATTCAAGGGGAAGAAGCAGCTTCAGTCATAGGCTCTGTTGCGGGCAGTCTTGGCTTCCACACTGAGAAAGTGTCCACTGAATTCTTTGATCTAGCTTTCAGTCCTGAAGTCTTAGAGCAGAAGGTCCTCAACACATCCGCCTTATTAGCTGTTACCAAATTCTTCAGCTCCGGCAAACAAGAATTATTTGTGGTTCAAAAAGTCATTCCACGTCTCTCCCAGGAACTCAAGAAAGCTGTCGAAGAAGGCGACAGCGACAAGGCTCAAGTTTATGTAAGAACGCTCGGCAACTTAGTTCGTCCCGAAATCCTTGAGGTCTTTGCTCCTTACTTAGATGGTCGCATCGCAGTGACCAAGTACCTGCGCACCCAAATTATAATTAGCCTTAAACCTTTGGCTAACCTGAAAAATGAACAAGTCCGTGCTGTGCTGTTCAGCATCTTGAGGAACACCGCTGAGCCTTACGATGTCAGGGTAGCCGCTGCTCTTAACATCTTCTTGGCTTTCCCTACCGCCGAAATGATGCAAGTAATGGCACACATGACCAACGACGACCCCAGCACTCAGGTGAGGGCAGTGCTGGCAACCAGCATTGGTTTCGCCGCCAACCTGAAGGATGCCCGTTTTGCAGAGCTGTAAGTAGTTTCTGAGATATTTATTGATATCTTCCGTTTCGTTTTCACATTTTTTTTACATTTATGCAGGTAATTACAACAGGTTGCACTTGCAATTTAATAACAAATTCAGATATTCAAATTTGATTTGATTATGATCCAAAGCTTCTAGTTTATTCCGACAGACAATTTGCTTGATTAAGATCATTAATGAAGTTTTTAGTGTTTTTTTTTTTTAAGAACAATGTGTAGTAATTGAATTGTTTTGCCCTTTATATCTTTGAGGTAACACATCCACTGAAATTAACTGTTATTTTTTTATTATAGTGCTAAGACTGCCCAGTCAGTTTCAAACTTCGTTACCAAAGAGAAATACGGATACCGCTACTCAACTGACAGCATTATTGATACCAGTGCTGATGGCCTGGCCCACTTCAGAGAGCTGTCGTACATTGGCAGTGAAAACAGTTTTCTGCCTAAGTACCATAGGTCTGCTTTGAGATTAAGAGGCACAGGAACTACCGAGGAAAATTGGGTAATTATATATTTTGACACTATGTCAAAATATTGTTTAAAAATATTTCGTGATAAACTCTTATTATGGTTTGGTAGAAAAACAGTATAGCCTTATAATTTTGCTAATTCAGCATGTCTGCCTGCCATTTTACTCTCAAACTTGTGAATCCGTTATTTAGGAGGAATACCGTTAAAAAATTGATACACAAAAATAATTGGTACTTAAAACGCTAGCAACACTGAAATTTATAATCAGGGCGATAATATTTCACATGTTTTATTCCATTGCGTGGGTTATCGTTAGAAAAGTCTTTCACAAATATTATGAAATACTGTCTACCTTTTTTACAGCTTAAAAAGTAACCTACATTATTAAGTGATAACGTAGTATTCTAATGACAAAATATTTTTTAATATCGAATGAGTGGTTTGTCTTGAAGATAACTTCCTGCTAAAAAACTCCCTCTCAAATATTTCCATACACACAAATATTACAATATTACATCTCAAATATTACAATACACATTCGTATAGATTGAAGTGCTATTTTTTATAACCCTCAACTCAACCAAATCAAAAAACGGATTCAAAACTACGATAGCAGTATACGAGTATATAAAGAACTTCGAAAGACAGAATTGGTTATGGCTCGAACTACATGTGTTCTCTCGTTTCCAGATCACACTATCCGTCTCTGATGTCCAGAATCTGCTTGATTACATGACGCGGACAACCTTCAGAAGATTCGAAAAATCCGAAACCGACTTCAAATTCTCAGCCAAGAAGATTATTGAGGAACTGAACATCAAACGCCAACCTCGCTACCCTGTCGAAGGCGCCTTATTCATTGACAGTCTGAACCAGCAGAGGCTGATCACTTTCAGTGAAAAGGAACTTACAGCTTTGATTGAAGAATTCTTTGAATTCGCCATAAACCATGAGGATCAGAGTACCAAAGTCGTGATTGGCAAACAAGTGTTAGTCACTTTCCCTCTGGCTGCTGGTATGCCTTTCGTGTTTACATACTCTGAGCCTATTGTTTTTATCATCCAAAGTAAAAGTACCCGAAAATTCGGTATAGACAACTCGAATTCAGTGATAAGTGAGATCAACTACACTTATGCAAGAAACATGGAAGGCAGTGTGGGCTTCTTCGATACTTTTAGTGGAAACTACGCAAGCAGTGGTATTATCAACAAATTCCAAATCAACATCCCCGCGAAAATTACCACTACAGTAAAGTTGACTGGTAACAAGATTAACAACATTAAATTTACTTTCGTGCCTCCTGAAAAAGACGCTAACCTTATTCACATGAGCGTGTGGCCCTACACTACTGTGCAGAAGGTGCACGCTACTGTGATCGTAGCTGAAGACTCGAACAGTAAAGTCATCAAACGCTCTGCCCCAGTTCTGGCTACTGATGTTAACTTGGGTCAACTTGTCGGTGTTGGCCTGTACCTAAAGGGACACTCATACTCTTCTGACTACAAGAAAAATTTATTCGCCGAAGATATTCTGTCGAACATTCGCAACTTGTTGTACCAGAACGACGTTGCTTATACTAAATTTGACTTGAAATATGTAGCCAAAGACACCAAAAACAAGGAAGTTGCGACGTCTTTCTTCTTTGGTAAGTATTCTAATTTTTATAAGATTAGCTTTATGTTAAGATTTTAACTTGATTATTTATTCAAAAACTTAAGTAGATTACACACTAGTAAAATTGGTTGTAAAAACAACATATTATTCAACTTTTATAATTTTCCAATAATCCATTTTAAAATTAATTAAGAATTTATTTTTTTTACAGACACCCTATACAACCAGAAGGAGAGCGGTGAGATGGGTCCGGCTACCGTTACCAGTGATGTCACACCCAACAGTGACGTTCGCCGCAAAGAGTTGGTCAAACGTGTTGCTTCAGGCATTGAGTCCGCCAGAGTCAGGGTGGTTGATATTAGCACGGTATTCAATGGAGAGGATAAGAAGGAATTCCTGTTTACAGCTGCTTTGGCCAACAGTGTAGTAGACAATAAGGTTCAAGCTGCAGTATTTGCCAAAGGATCTGAACAATTCAACGCCGTTTTCAGAATGATCAAACCTAAGATTGCGCCATTGAACTTTGAGGACGCTCTTAAGAATGAAATCAAAGCTTTGTACGAAGCTGAACTCAAATTCGGAAACTCTGAAAACATTATCTTCAAAGGTACCGGCGAGCGCAGTGAGCAATTCACTGAACAGCTTAAAAAGGATCCTCTGGCAGAGAAATGCTTAAAGGAAACCAGCAATAACAACAACTTCCAGAAGGACTGCTACGAGATGATCATCAAGGCGCACGCGCCTGACTTCTTTAAGGGTACAGTTACGTACAAGAACGTTGACCCTGCTCACACAAATGCGTCCTACAATATGTTCCTGCTTTACAAACACTTCACCACCTTTGAAGTTGTTGAGAATCCATTGGAGGCGGTCAAAGACGGTATCATAGAAATTGAGGCACAAGCATTCTACTACAAAAATCTTATCAACTACAAATTCACCAGCAAATTCGGAGCATTCCGTATGAACAATGCAGAGGGATTGTCGCACTACCCCTATACCATGGCTATCTACGCGCCTGTTTCTAACTGGGAGCGATCCTACAACTGTTTCACTGGCTACCAATACATGCGTAAGTACAATTTTATTCCTTATATTATTAACTAGCTGTATTTGCTACTTTCTGTGCTTAGGAGTCGATAATACGTTAATTTCGCTAAGACTTGATCATTTCTCGTGCTCAGATAAAAAGTAGCCTTATGTTCTTTAACCTCTCCTATCTTCAAGTTAAATTTCCATTTAGATCGGTTGAGCCGCTCAGAGATTAATTAGCTCGGATAAACAAAATGACATCCGATAAAAAGTTTGTTTGCGTTGTATTGTGTAGATAACCATAAGCACTTGAGAAAACATTATTTTGAAATCACAGACGGACACTTCATTTAATTTATACGTTTACATATATGTATATAATATTAAATAGTCGTGTATCATAACAATATTCCTTGTTTTTGCCACCAACAGCTTACTGTGCTGTGGACAGCAGCAAAATCTGGACATTTAGCGGCCGCAGCTACGATTACAGCCTCACCGGCTCCTGGCACGCCGTGATGGTGGATGAGACCACCGATCTGACTATTCTCGCGAGGAGGCCTAGCGACAACCAAGAAGAGGTCTACATTACTTACAAGTAAGTAGCACTGTTATTCAAACACATTGTACATATACTGAATCAGACTGGCAGCTCGTATTACATAAATCCTTTATTGTTTTAATGATGCCATTAAAGTTAATCTAATTTTAAGACTAATAAAATAAATATATCCACCTTCCCGCCCCAACCCGCGTGGATTACGGCCCATTTCTTCTCATAAAGAGAAGGCCTGTGCCTTAGCCATGGGAACTTTATAGGTTGAATATGCAATAAATGAGCCAGTGAGATGATAATAAAAATTACCTTTCTAATAAGCTTGTTTCTATCATTTTCAGAAACCAAGCTGATAAATACGTAGAAATTGACATCAAGCCTACAGCAGTTGAGGTGAAGAGTAACGCCGAGAAGGTCGCCTCTGGTGAGCACACTATTTACTGGGACGCCACTACTGAATCTGCTCTCTTGGAGTACTACACCCTGGCCGATGGCGTTCAAGTCTTCTTAATCAACGGTGAAGCCCTTCGTGTAGTGTATGACAAACAGAGGCTGGTCATCTTCACCGCTGACCACCGCAGCACCACCAGAGGTATCTGTGGACAAAGTTCATCCCAGACCAGCGACGACTACTTGACTCCTTACGGTCTGGTGGACCTCCCGGAGCTGTATGGAGCGTCCTTCTCATTGAACGGCGAGTTCAGTGACCCTAAGACCGCAGAGTTGAAGAAGGAAGCTAAGCTGAAGGCGTACCAGCCAGTCACTGAGTACACCAACATCCTCCGCTCTGATGCTGAGTGGAGCAAGGCCGAGAATGAGTCTGTTAAAGCTTAAATATTCAAGTATTTTTACTAACTTATTGAAACTGAGTCCTGACATAGATTGGGTGCGATATTCGGACTATGATCGATTGTTACGCATAAATACATATGATGTATATTGTGATGTGCTTTATAGAATAAGATGTATATAATTATTTTTACAAATCCATATAAATGAATAACTTATTGTGAGTTAAAACCGCATCGACCATTGAAATATACATGCAACTCTAACTTTTAGTTGTTGAATTTTTATTTTTACTTAGAGAGAGATATCCCAAGTGCCATCCATCATCTTCAAATAGTTATTTTGTAATCAGCTCACATGCACCACTAATTATTATTTAGCACTAACCCAGAGCTTCAAAACGTTTAAATAGACTGGGAAATTTTAAAAAATATATTTATTATCAAAAAGTACATGTATATCACATATACATGTTACAATTAAAACCTGTTTTTCGTTAAAACTCATTTTCCCTAGTTAAAACTAGTTTTTACGAAAGGCTTTTGTTAAAACTAAAAATACCTAGTCAAACTAGAATTTACCACTGATATATTTAATTTTCAGATAAAACTAACTGTCACTCCGAGCTTTACTTAAAACTATCATTGAGAAACTAATTTGTGATTGAAAATAAGATATAGTTTTGAAAATATTTACTTTAACAAACTTTTTTACAAAAATGTTATTATTCACTTTGCAGTGTTTTTCGGAAGTCGGTTTAATTTTTTGTAAAAACGTTTTCATTTCTCTCTTTATAGTTGGGCGGTTTGTAGTTTACAAAAGCCTAAACTTATAAGCTTTTACAAATTATTTGTATTCCCGATGCAGGGTCGTTAATTGTTGAGGAGTTCTCCTGGTATTGCACCATCAGCTTCACTCCACCATATGTATTGTGACGAGCATATTGTGCTTAATAACCAAATTCAAGTAATCGAATCGGAACCCATGAAATACTTATCATTGAGTAGTTCCGGTGGCTATCCGTGATCTTTATCATCAGTTCCACTTCACCAAATGGTGCTTTTCGAAGGCAACTGCACAAGTTACTTTAAAAAATACTCAAATCGCTTAAGGTGTGTCTATAATATTTGAAGAGTTCCCTCGAGTTCTCCAGGATCCCATTGGTCAGATCCTGACTTGGTGGCAATGGGACTGCCTCTGAAATATACACTTTCAAACAAAAATATTTTTTTCAAATCGGTTCAGCCGTCTTCGAGTAATCGGGGATCATACATAAAAAATTAAAAATATTTACGCGTCGAATTGAGAACGTCCTCATTTTTTAGTATCATACGGTGGAGATGTGCCCCGCTTGGGCAGAGCTTTGCCGTGTCCACGTTGAGGCAATCGGCGGCGGCGACCTCTCGTGCCCAGCCTTGGTTCAGACTATGGTGCGGAGCGAGAGGGATTGGGGTACAGTCGCCTACTTACAGTCATACTAGCGAGGAGAAGAAACTCTCTTCCTCACGCTCTCGCCGCTGCGGGAGACGTCCTGGGCGTCGTAGATCGCGAGCCGATCTCCGGCCACCGTGGGTGCGTGCTTACGGACGGAGAGCAGGGGTAGGTAACCGTCTTGTAAAGACCAGGCCCGAACGGCATGAGTTAAATAGGGGATGAAAGTTTGTATGGAAAATCGAAATTTTTGTAGTTTAAACCATGAAAATTGGTGGTTATGCCTGGTTAAAAATCACATGTTTCAAAAAAACAAAAAAAAATCCCAGAAGAGGGTTAAATTGGGGATCAAAAATTTGTATAGAAAACCCGTAAATTTTAAAGCTAACCCACTGTTGATGCTATACAAAAATTATGTGCTATAATACTTATGATAAAAGTACTCATTATTACCTACAAAAATGTCCACGAGAGACGTGTCGACGGGAATATATCTAACTATTATAGTTAAGTTACTATAGCGACTTTTTTGTTGTAAAATTTAAAGATCGCTGGTAGAAACTCAAGTTGATTACATTCGTATCGCAGTATTCATTCTAATCCAAATAAAAAGTTTTATCATCAAGGATATATGTAGCAGCAAGATACTTTTTAATTTATTCGATTTGAACACTTAATTTCAAAGTTATCAAGAGTTTAAACAAGCAATACGCTAATGGTACGCATTACACTTAAAGTACGGGAACGATTTCAAAAATTCTTTTGACAAAATATATTATATTAAATTATCTTGAACATCGGCCCATTAGGCTGTTATTATTTAGCCAAGATCTCCCACGTCATCTAGACACGCGGGAGCGTATCAAGCCAAGTTCTGCTGCGCAGCTCACCGTGTGTAATATTACACGAACCATTTGGAGCCACTTTTGAGCCCCTCCTAACTCAAAAACTATTTTACTAGTTTTTTTTAGTAGCCAAATTTGACAAGTTTAGTTGTCAAATTTGGCTCATATATTGAGCCTGGCGAGATACATATGTGTTCCAAATATAAACATATCTAAAACGGGTATTTAGATATTAACGTCCAAAAATCGTCATTTTTATGACTGACCTATAGATCAAAACTATAACCAGTTCCAGATGACCTAGAAAGTTCAAATTTGGCATGTAGATAGGTAATTAGGTGAATACAAAGGAAAAAATCAGAAACTGGTAATTTTTTATCATTTTATTATAATTTTCACTTAACTTATAATTAGTGCCTGTAAATCTCTATATGTGGATTTTAAGATCTTTACGTGAATGTACAACGAGTTGAATACCACCCTTAATTTTTTTTTAATACAAATATTTCCGTTTTTGTACTTCTAAATAAGAATATAGTAGATTTTCGTATTTATTACGCGTAACTAACCGTATTCTACCACCACCAGCGCCACCTATTATCTTAGAGGGTCACTACACCATGGAGGCAAAAACGCGTAAAAAGAATTCCGGATACTGAATGGGCAATTCACTCGAACATTTCAAAGGTACAATAAGAAAATATAGAAAATAACACAAAAAGGACAATTATACCCCGTAAACGTAGGAAAATACAGTAGTTTAATAAAAAAAGCATTTAGTATCAATTTTGGTATAAATAAGTACCTACTACTAATTTATGTACAAAAAGTAATGATATCCCATCAAAAACATAAATGTAAAATGAGAGCCAAGTTCAATATTATGATATATGCCTTGGTTGTTGACTTCAACGACAAAAGAAGTGAAATCTAAATGGGTGCCAAGTTCAATGGTCAGTCCTGAAATTTATTTATAACAACATAAAATCTCATTTATTCTAATAACTTAGGAGAATATATTGTAGCCTAAGGTCTGACTTGGCTAGTTTTCATATACGAATTATATTATAGCCTTCGCAAGTTATAAACCTGTTACTTGTCGGTTCTTATTTTATTATTCTGAAAATTTGGCTTGCTGGTAGAAACTAACCATCGAACATAATAATTCGTGACGCCGCCGCGGCGTCAGCGGTGGACGCATTCAGGCCTCGCGCGACCGAAACAAATAATTTTGTTTTAAACGCGCATTGAGCTTATAAAAATAATGGATACTGAACAATTTATAAGTGAAATATTGACGTTATATGGATGTCAAATCTATCAAGTCTTCATGTAGATATGTGGCCGAGTATATAATATCTAAATTAATATTATAAAGAGGAAACATTTATGTTTTTGTATGTATGTATTTATGTATGTGTGTAACGTTTTCACACAAACACTACTGGATCGATTTAATGTAACCCAAGATGTGAAAAAAATTGTCATAAAAAATCTGTCTTGGCGTGAGCTGCGGAAGCTTTTGATGATAGAACAAATTGTTTTTTTTTTTTACAGAACTATAGATCGTATTTAATATCTACAAAAAAGTCTGCTATATCACATATCCAACTACTGTAGTTATGCCACTATAATTACTTTTTACATTTTAAAAGCTGATAAAAGTGCCGACAATAATCAAACCATATCTATACTAATATTATAAAGCGGAAAAGTTTGTTTGTTTGTTTGCTTGAACGCGCTAATCTTCAAAAGTACTGGGTGGATTTGGATGCAATTTGGTATGGAAGTAGCTTGAAGCTTGAGGAAGGTTATAGGCTACTTTTTACGCGACTGCAAAAAAGGAGAGTTATGTTTTTATCGTGATAGAATCCACGGGAGCGAAGCCCCGCGTGATTACTAGTTATTTATACCTCTGTATTAATCCTTATCCCAGTAAATGATATTTTATTAAATAATGTTTCAATACCTGTAAAATACTTTTTAAATGATTCAATTCAATTTCAATTTCAAAGATCTTTATTAACCAATACTTACCCTAAGTTACACCAACACCGGGCACGCCGCAATTGCGGCGGTAAGACCCCTCTTTGAGGAGTGGCTAGATCGGCGTCACGGCGTCCTGACCTACCGCATGACGCAGGTCCTCACCGAACACGGAAGTTTCGGGAGGTACCTGTGTCTGATGGGTAAGGAAGAGACGCCTGGGTGTCACCACTGCGAGGGTCGCCCTGAGGACACAGTCGAGCACACGGTGCAGGACTGCCCAGCTTGGGCAGAGCACCGACGTGTCCTCACGGCGACAATAGGCGGAGACCTCTCGCGCCCGGCCTTGGTCGAGGCTATGCTGCGGGGCGAGAGGGAGTGGGAAGCGGTCGCCTCCTTCTGCGAAGCAGTCATGCTTCCGAAGGAGGAGGTGGGCCGCGTGAGGGAGAGGATGGCGTCCTCCCTCCAGCCCAGCCGCAGTGGTAGACGCCCACGGCGTCGGACGTCGGCCGACGATCTCCGGCCACCGTAGGCGCGGGCATGCGGACAGCGAGTAAAGGGCAACTCGCTGTCCGACCATGGACCATGCCCGGGTCGACGGCGCGTCGTGTTCCACGCGCGCCTCAAATAGCGTCAGCAACATGACGAGGCCCCCTCTGCAGAGGGCCGAAGCCCGCCGGGGTCGTGGGACTCATCCCGTTACCGTGGCCCCGGTATGTAAAGGGTTATTGAAGGAACACCGTGGATTTTAGTCAGTAAAAGTCTGACAGTCCCTCCCACCCTGCCCGGAGTGGGAGGACTTATTTGACAATTTTACCACGTTAAAAAAAAAAAAAGTTACACCAACACAATATAACAAAAACACTTTATTAGGCTACAATTCGCCTTTGAAAGTTTATAAAATAGGTATAGTTTTGACTGGTATAAACATAATTTAATTACACAAAAATGCAAACAGAGATTAAACTATAAATTATTACGGCATAATTTACTGCTTGCACGTAGGTACGTTAAAAAAAAATATGATTTTTAGCTGTTGTCAAGCGAGGTCAAACGACCAAGCGAACGACCAGTTTACACTCAGCAAACGGAGCTTCCCTGCCGCCCGCGCTCCGGTGTATTATCGGCCAGGGACGGGGCGATAGCAAGCCTCACAGGGGTCAAGGTGCTGGTCGTCGCACTTAACTAGGTGGGAACAATAGGTAGTTTAGTTTAAATGATTAAAATCGGACATTCCATTCAAAAGATAATTATAATGAATTTTAAAATATCAATCTAAAGAAAATAATGCTAATATTTCATACTCCATCCGTACTAATATTATAAATGCGAAACTAACTATATCTGTCTGTCTGTCATTCTGTTACCTTTTCACACCTAAACCGCTAACCGATTGAGATGAAATTTGGCATGGGAATAGCTTAGGACCCAGGGAAGGATAAGGATAATAAAAGATATTTTTATCCCTTAATTCCGATTTACGCGGGAAAACCTTCCACCCGAACGAAATTGCGAGCAGAAGCTATCCATCCGGGGTTGCGGGAATGTTCTAACGAGATACCGTGGCCCCGGAACTTAAGGTCACCAGAAGGAGCAGGGTGGATATTTAGTCAGTAGAAGTCTGACACTCCCTTCCGCTCCACACAGAGCGGGAGAAGTCATTCGATGATTTTTCCAACGAAAAAAAATCCATACTCCATACATAATATTATAAACGCGAAAGTAACTCTGTCCGTCTGTCTGTCTGTCATTCTGTCTGTCTATCTGTCTGTCTGTTACCTTTTCACACCTTAACCGCTGAATCGATTTACATGTTTGGCATGGGAATGGTGTAGGACCCTGGGAAGGACATAGGATAGTTTTTATCCCTTAATTTCCTCGGGATCGGGATTAACGCGGGAAAACCTCCCACGCGAACAAAGTCGCAGGCAAAAGCTAGTATTCAGTAAATTTATTGGGATATTTCCTATTTCATAATAAAGAATGTGAAATTCGCCAAGTTCTCTCCTTTTCTCGTTAACTGGGTGCGCTCTTATCAACCGACGACAAAAAGAGGAGGTTATCAATTCGACGCGTATATTAGTATTTTTTTTTTTTTATTGATTATCACCGAGTACTCGAAGACGGCAGAACCGTTTTGAAAAATTCTTTTTTTTGTTTGAAAGGGTATACTTTCTAGTTGGTCCCATTGTTACGAAATCAGGATCTGATGATGGGATCTTGGAGAAATCGAGGAAACTCTTCAAATATTATAGGCCCACCTATAGTGGTTTGAGTGTTTTTTATAGTAACTTGTGTAGTTGCATTCGAAAAGCACAATTTGTGAAGTGGATCTGATGATGAAGACCACAGATGGCCACTGGAACTACTAATAATTATATAAGTATTTCATGTGTTCCGCTTCGATTACTTGAATGTGGTTATTAAGCAGAATGTGCTCGTCACAATGCATATGGTGAAGTGAAGCTGATGGTGAAGTACCAGGAGAACTACTCAACAATTAACGGCTCAACATTGGGACACACACAACACACAACAAAAGCAATATTTTGTAAATGAATATAAGTAGTTGACATTTAGGCTCTTGTAACTAGGTAAATTAAAAATCGACCAACTAAAAAATCTTTTTTGCATAAAATAAAACCGACTTCCATATCAAAACACTACAAAGCCAAAAATAATTTTAATTTCGGTAGTCGGTGTTATTGGTTTGGTATTTTCTTTTTTTTTTCACACCGCCTTCCGAAATTAAAATTATTTTTGGCTTTGTTGTGTTTTGATATGGAAGTCGGTTTTATTTTTTGCAAAAAAGTTTTTATTTTCACGATTTTTAGTGGGTCAGTGAATTTTCTAAATCGGTTCGTACATGACGGAGTTATGCGCGAACAAAAAACGCAATGCAGAGTAAACGAAAAGATCATCAACGTAAATATTTTTTTAGACTTTTGTTGATTTTTCAGAAACGGCTTGTCCGATTTTGATAAAATTTTCATGGAACCATTTGGAAAGTATACTGATAGTATGTTATTGATTGCCTATACGAAATTCCAACACACTTTTTACATCCTTTAGGGATGATTTCCGGGACAAAAACTATCCTATGTCCTCCCTAGGGTCCTAAACTATTCCCATGCCAAATTTCATCTAAATCGGTTCAGCGGCTTAGGCGTGAAAAGGTAAGAGACAGAGTTTCTTTCGCATTTATAATATTAGTATGGATAGTATGGATTTGAATCTCAGCTATCGCACCTACATAACATTATTAGGTATGCATTGTTGTCATTTAATCTTAATGTTTTATTTAGCAAACACTTGAAAAGCGGCCAAGCGATAGTAGGACTCGCACATGAAGGTTTCCGCAGTAATAAGCACAACGCAAAATAACGTTGCTTTTCACGGTGTTCTAGAAATGAAAAAAGCTATAATTTACTCATCAAAAACTACTGACTGTATGTCGTTGAAACCAGTCGTTGAAAGTTTTTTGTTATTAAGATCAGCATGATTTTTTTTTTTTCACTTTTTTATTTTATAAGTCAGAGGGGGTGGGACACACATTTTACCACTTTAGAAGCTTATATCTCTTAAATGACTTTGAGAAAAAGTAGTTTCAGAAACCTCAATGTAATTTTTAAAGACCTATCTACAAACACACTTATAGGTTTAATAAAATTAAATATTTTTAGTTTCAGTTCCAAGTATTGGGAGCACTTAATTTTGTTTTTTATTTATGTTTGTTTAAAAATCGGAAAGCTATCCACAGAATAAATCTACCTACCTACCTGGTTTCACATGTTCACTCCTAATAGTGTCGGAATAAAATGCCTGTGACGTATGGACAAACGGACAGGCAGAACGACATGACGAATCTATAACGGCCTGGCCACAGCTTCCGGCGCGCGGCGGTGCGAATTGCGACGCGTCTTGCGGCGCGGCAGGCGGCGCGAATTGCGTTGGTATGCCACAGCTCGACTAGCTGCGACCGCGGCGGCGACAGCGGTGGACGTATTTAAAGAACGGCTATTTTGGGAGTCGGTTTAATTTTTTGGTAAAAAGTTTTTATTTCACTCTTTTTAACCGACTTCTAAAAAAGGAGGAGCATCTCAATTCGGATGTTTGTTTGTTTTTTTTTATGTTTGTTCGGGCATAACTCCATCGCTTGCCAACCTAATTGAAAAATTCTTTTTTTGTTGAAAAGGGTATACTTTCCAAATGGTTCCATGAAAATTTTATCAAAATCGGACAAGCCGTTTCTGAAAAATCAACAAAAGTCTAAAAAAATATTTACGTTGATGATCTTTTCGTTTACTCTGCATTGCGTTTTTTGTTCGCGCATAACTCCGTCATGTACGAACCGATTTAGAAAATTCACTGACCCACTAAAAAGCGTGAAAATAAAAACTTTTTTGCAAAAAATAAAACCGACTTCCATATCAAAACACTACAAAGCCAAAAATAATTTTAATTTCGGTTAAAGCAACGTTATTTTGCGTTGTGCTTATTACTGCGGAAACCTTCATGTGCGAGTCCTACTATCGCTTGGCCGCTTTTCAAGTGTTTGCTAAATAAAACATTAAGATTACATGACAACAATGCATACCTAATAATGTTATGTAGGTGCGATACTGAGATTCAAATCCATACTATCCATACTAATATTATAAATGCGAAAGAAACTCTGTCTCTTACCTTTTCACGCCTAAGCCGCTGAACCGATTTAGATGAAATTTGGCATGGGAATAGTTTAGGACCCTAGGGAGGACATAGGATAGTTTTTGTCCCGGAAATCATCCCTAAAGGATGTAAAAAGTGTGTTGGAATTTCGTATAGGCAATCAATAACATACTATCCATACTAATCTATACTATCCATACTAATATTATAAATGCGAAAGTAACTCTGTCTGTCTGTCTGTCTGTCTGTCTGTTACCTTTTCACGCCTAAATCATCATCATCGTCCAGATGGCGTTGCCATCGCGTAAACAACGCGCTCCGTATAATTTTAATCTTAAAAATGTTTTTTAGTAAGTTTTCATAGTATTTTCTAGTAAGTGCCTTGTAATATTAAACTAGACTGTGTAAATATTACGTGTTATTGTTATCTAAACCGAACTGATACAGTGAACCCTTTTGTGATGACTTGAAGTGTGAACTCTACACGGAGTTTTTTGTTTCATTGTGATTGTGATATTAAAGTGGCTAAAACGATATAAAACCAGATAAATAGTCTCCAACATAGATAAACAGTACCGTGAAATATGGCAACTTTGCCCCCAAGGGAAACTTTGCCCGAAGAACCAGTTATAAGCATATCTTTGATTTGCAAAAATATCTTAATATTATGTTAACATTGATTGACTTTGGTGGAAAATAGACTATATGTATAGCAATACTGACTATCTTGTTTGTTGCTAACTTTGCTTACTAACTTGTTGGAACTCGTCGAATGCGGTGCGTATTTTTGCGGGCAAATTTTAGTGCAAATTTGAGAGCAAATTCTGCGAGATGGCAAAAACACAGCTTAGTTTACTTTATACAATGTCATAGAAAATTATTTGTAGAATATATAAATTTTAGTATCACTGCTCAGGGTCTTTTAAAACTAAAGTTATGATGATGGGCAAAGTTATCTAGTAATGTTCCGACCTACGATTGACAACATTGCCCACCATCAAAAAAGGCTTAGGGTTGGCATTACGAAAGGTTGTATTTTATTCCTTTTTTAATTTATCGCTACTGCTGAACTTATTTAATTTTAAACATATATTAGGTACTAGTACTCACACGGGGCTTCGCTCCCGTGGATTCTATCACGGTAAAAACATAACTCTCCTTTTTTGCAGTCGCGTATAAAGTAGCCTATAACCTTCCTCAAGCTTCAAGCTACTTCCATACCAAATTGCATCCAAATCCACCCAGTACTTTCGAAGATTAGCGCGTTCAAGCAAACAAACAAACTTTTCCGCTTTATAATATTAGTATAATTTCATTAATAAAATTCTAATTATAAGGTAGTGTGGAGCAGTTATTCACTCAGTCAGTACCCACTGACTATATATGTATGTATATCAGCTGTCTGGTATCCATAGTAGGGCTCTGCTTACTTTGGGGTTGGATGGCCGTGTGTGATATCCTCACATATTTAAGCATTTATTTAATTTATTTTATTGGTTCTTATTTTTTTTTCGAGAGTTACATGGTTTGTTTCAGAAAAATAAACATAAATCTCGAATTCGACAGAGGAATCAAGACGAATAAATGGATCCAGGGTATATAAAAATTACACAAAAGAAATGTTAAAACTTAGGTACCTGTGAGTTAGTACAATCAGGCCAAATTTCTTCACGGGATGCTCAACGGCAACTTGGTATCCCAAGACGCACAATATTATAAAAAAGTGTTAATTGCAATTTCAAGTTTTAATAAATACTAATAAGCGTGAAACATTTTTTTACGTTTTACTTTTTATGTACCTAAACACAATGTTCTTTGCAGATAGGGAATAAAACAGAATAATATTTACAATGTGTCAACCCTAGCACTTTTAAAAGGTGAAATGTGGATTGTATGAAAAAGAGAAAAAATGTCAGGGTAACATTGCCCAGTCATTTTAGTAAGAAACTTTTCATAGTATCGTTTTCATTCCTAAAGGAAACGCTATCTTTACCAAAATTCTTGTACTGGTTTTTATGTCATCTACTTAAACGCCATACTTGCGTCAAAAATGAATGTGGGCAAAGTTGGCTAAAAGTCCAGATAACTTTGCCCGCCAACAAAAATTAAAAAATATGTAATTAAATGTTGAATTATAGTAAATTTGGCTATACTAACACATGTGCGTAATGTTACAGTTGTAGCTGGTGAAAGAAAATACTTACGTCTCCATAGAAAAATCGTGTTAAAATTGTAATTATTCGAAAAAAGTGGGCAAAGTTGGCATGTTTCACGGTAACAATATGACAAAATAAAAATTAACAAAGTGAATAAACATTGAACCCAAGCGTGGCGTCGTTTTTTTAAAAAAGAAATATTTCAACCAATCAAAACAAAGAACATAATTTCATAACATCTGGTATCCTAACGAACTTTTAAAAATAATAAACGTAGGTATTAAACGCTAATTTCGAACGTTACAACAGAAGTGCGGTTGGCGCTGTGCGTAAACAACTGCCACTCGAATGATGAGAGTCCGAGTTCGTTCCACGTGGTGATAACATACCTTTTGTTTTTCCTAATTTTTTCTTTCTTATTTTTTCTTTATAAATAACATAAAAAATAATTTACGTAATCTTCTAAGGTGATAATATTAATAATTTAGAACGAATCCGGAACTGAAACCTTTTTTATTTTAAAAAGGATTTGTGCAAGTAAAAGTAAAACAGTATAAAAAATATCTGTCAACACACAGGTGTTTCTGTGACCTCAACGAACTGTACGATTCTACGAAATAAGACGACCGATGTGTACTGCATTATTTTTTTTATGCTTGTAAGTAATTGGATTTTTTGCTGTTTGCGGGCTTATTGAAAGTCGAAGACGCATGCAACGCTTTTAAAACACTTAATTGTAAGAAATAAACAAATAGATTTATAAAGCAACACGATGAATTTCCTTGAAAACATTACATTCCGGAGCAAGCGCTCAAAACAAAATACCACTGCAAACAATACTCGACAAGCAGCTTACCTAACTTATCAAAGGACGACAACAATCCACAACAGGAATATATAGCTTCGTTAAAAGAACGAATCAGTTTACTCGAACTGGAATTAAATAACGCACATCAAGAAATTGAGTCCTTGTCGACAGAAAATAGTGAACTTAAACAAAAAAATAATTATTTACTACAAAAAGATAATTATTTGACATGTAAATGTTCCGGCATTTCGAACATATAAAAAAAATTCATACCAAATAATAAAAATAGAGTAAGGGAAAAACAAAAACAGATAGAAGTTTCAGCAATTGCACCAGATATGAGTAACATACACCTGACAGCATCATCACCTCTCACAAAAGAAAATAAAAAAAACTTCGAAAACACAGGAAGAAAATAATAGTAAAAAAATAAAAAAAGTAAAACTAAAAATATTGCACAACCTCCAACAAATGAGGCGCAGCGTAAAATCTGTATTCTCAGTGCTAACAAAATAAACAAGATAAGGTCAATCGCAGACACTACCCTCGACAAGCATTACCAAAAATGTCACTACCTATCGCCACACTGTAATATTAAACAGCTGTTATACGGTATTTTTTTTTTTTTTTTTTTTTTTATCCTGGTAAAATTATCAAATAAGTCCTCCCACTCCGGGCAGGGTGGGAGGGACTGTCAGACTTTTACTGACTAAAATCCACGGTGTTCCTTCAATAACCCTTTACGTACCGGGGTCACGGTAACGGGATGAGTCCCACGACCCCGGCAGGCTTCGGCCCTCTATGGGGGGGCCTCGTCATATTGCTGACGCTCTTTGAGGCGCGCGTGCAACACGACGCGCCGTCGACCCGGGCATGGTCCATGGTCGGACAGCGAGTTGCCCTTTACTCGCTGTCCGCAAGCCCGCGCCTACGGTGGCCGGAGATCGTCGGCCGACGTCCGACGCCGTGGGCGTCTACCACTGCGGCTGGGCTGGAGGGAGGACGCCATCCTCTCCCTCACGCGGCCCGCCTCCTCCTTCGGAAGCATGACTGCTTCGCAGAAGGAGGCGACCGCTTCCCACTCCCTCTCGCCCCGCAGCATGGCCTCGACCAATGCCGGGCGCGAGAGGTCTCCGCCTATCGCCGCCGTGAGGACACGTCGGTGCTCTGCCCAGGCGGGGCAGTCTTGCACCGTGTGCTCTACGGTGTCCTCAGGGCGACCCTCGCAGTGGTGACACCCAGGCGTTTCCTCCTTTCCCATCAGACACAGGTACCTCCCGAAACTTCCGTGTCCGGTGAGGACCTGCGTCATGCGGTAGGTCAGGACGCCGTGACGCCGATCTAGCCACTCCTCAAAGAGGGGTCTTACCGCCGCAATTGCGGCGTTGTTATACGGTATAGAAACAAAATTAGAAAAATACACTTTGGACGATTTTTGCATTATACTAGTTGGAGAAGAAGATTTTTATAGAACCTCAGACCATTTTAACAAGATTTTCTATATAAGATCAACACTAGAAAAAGTAAAACATACCAATGTAATAATATGTACTCCGACCTATAAGCTTGGGGAGTATACTAACATGTACAATTGGAGAGTGTAAAACTTTAACAATTTGCTCTATCTTGACATACTGTCACATGAACATGCTTATTTTATGGAGTCAAATAAGAACCTCACATGTGATTACAAAATGTTTAGTAGTAATGGTTCGATAAATAATTTTGGTATGCAAACTAATTTTAAGGACATTTATAAACTAATAATGGAGATTAAGAAATATAATGCTGAAAATAC
This sequence comes from Tholera decimalis, assembly GCA_943138885.2. NCBI lineage: Eukaryota > Metazoa > Arthropoda > Insecta > Lepidoptera > Noctuidae > Tholera > Tholera decimalis. Next base: position 7,083,432 of record OW964577.2, on the reverse strand, counting down.
AGGAAACGAGCTTACACAGCCACTCTCATATGAACCCTCACACACTACAACTATTATAACTGACGATAACGAACCAGAAAACCAGTTTTTTCTATGAAGAGACTATAAATATCCTACACCAGAATATAGCCGGACTAATTCATAAATATGATGAACTCACTGTATGCCGGGAGGAACTAACGGAGAAGAAGACCTACATTGATGTTATATGCATAACAGAACATATTATGATGTCAGGCTACGAGAAATACCTGTCAATACCAAACTACGACCTGGCTGCATGTTACAGCAGAAAGGAAAGCAAAAGAGGTGGTACATGTATTCTGGTTAAAAAGGGACATCAATGGAACAATATTCCTGATATCAATAAATTTTCAAAATGTTTTATCTTTGAATGCTGTGCAATTGAATTGGGTCAATCTGACACCATTGTGATATGCATATATAGAGTACCAAATGCACATTTAGATAAACTGTTACAATATATACAAAAGAAACGCAAACGAAATATTATAATATGTGGAGACTTTAATATTGATATTTTAAATCGCAATAGAATCACTCTTGAATTTGAGTGTCTTCTGCTTAACTTTAATCTAAAATTAGAAATAAATCAGCCTACGAGATTAAAAAGTAAGACATGTATAGATAATTTTGCACATAATCTAAATAAAAAATGCAAATTGGACGTGATCTAATTTTCCCTGTCTGACCATACATGCCAAATACTCAGATGTCCAATAAAACGCATATGTTTGCTAGATCACTGGTACATCAAACGACGTGATTATAGTAATGCCAATTTAAAAAAGTTTCAGGATGGCTTACAAAATACACACATCAAAAGTGTCTAGGGATCAAGCATTTTTATGCGGATTTCTTGAGATTGAGATGTGGCTTTGTAATAAATTTATGATTTTATTTTTATTTATATGGATCCTTTTTGGTGGATTTCATAATTTGAAACAGGAACTGTTAATCAAATTCGAGTAAAAGATGAAAATCAGCTGTCAATATTTTCCCTATAAAAACATACAACGCATTGAAGACATTATTAGTGCTACTGTTTCCCTACTACTGATTAAAACCAACGTTATTATGGAGCGGCGACGTCATTTAAGCAGGGAAGAAATGCTCAGAGCCGTGGGAATGATAGAAGCTGGTTCCCGGCAACGTACTGTGGCTTTAGCTCTGAATACAAGTCAGAGTGTTATCAGTCGACTTTGGACACGTTACCGAAGCACTGGTACCGTGGCTGAGCGCCATGGAGGACGGTATCGCTGCACCACACGGAGACAAGACCGATACATTCAAATCTTAACTCGAAGAGCTCCAACAATAACCGCCATGATGTTAGCCGTGAGGCTTCATCACTCTTCAGGGAACTTAATTAGCGACCAAACAGTCAGAAACCGCTTGCATGAAGTGAACCTTCATTCCCGAAGACCGCTACGGGTACCACCTATAGCAATGCACAATCGTAGGATTCGATATCAATGGGCTCTTGAACACAGAAATTGGGCAGAAGAACAATGGCGTTTCGTGTGCTTTTCTGATGAGTCTCGTTTTGGTATGAGACCGGATACAAGACGTATACGACACTGGAGAACCCCTGGACGCCAACAGCGATTAAAATCCTGCCAGGAAGTCCATCCTTATAGTGGTGGAACCATCATGGTATGGGCGGGTATTTGGATCGGCGGAAGAACTGAGTTGATTTGGATCAGAGGCAACCTCAACGCTCAAATTTATGCTGAGACGATTGTATCTGACGTCATCGTTCCTCTACAAGTGCAAATCGGTCCCTTATTTCAGTTAATGCATGATAATGCACGACCGCACACCGCAAGAGTTGTAAGACAGACTCTCGCCGCAGCTAACATCAATGTCCTGCTCTGGCCTGCTCAGTCGCCAGACTTGAACCCGATTGAGCATGCATGGGATATGCTACAGAGAAGAGCTCTGTCGAATATGGAGGGTATCCAGTCGCAAGAAGGCCTTTTTTTTGTTGTTGAAACGAACATGGGCGGCCATTCCACAGCGTGATTTGGATGAACTCATTTTGAGTATGCCAAACCGATGTTCTTGTGTTGTTAGTGTTCGCGGTAGAAACACGGATTATTAATTGTTTAAGTTACCCAATAAAATTTTAAAGAAAACTGTTATTTCAGTCTTTTTTTTCGAACTTTAATGTTAGTGGTTCAAATGTCAAAAATCCCTTTATTAGGAAAATGGCAAATTTCTTTATTAATGCAAAGGTGACTTGGTTTATCGTTACTATGATAAACGAAAACACTTTATTTGATGAATCCTTAAAGAAAATTTTAATTAATATCAATCAGGAGAAAAGTTATTGCAAAAATATATGTTGATCCCTAGACACTTTTGATGTGTGTATTTCCTTTTTTGAAATCTACGAAACTGACGATCCCGATTTAGCTTATAGCCTATTCTTAGAAACATTTACGTTATTTTATAACCTCTGCTTTCCATTTCGTAAAATTATAATGAAGACATACAAAAAACCTCAGTGGGTATCGCGTGGAATTAGTGCATGTAGTAGAAAAAAACGACAATTGTTGTGGCGTTATAGATTCAAGCCAAATGAAATCACTAAAAGAGATTTAAAAAAATATGCTTCTAAATACAAAAAAATAATTAAACTTACACAACGTGCACAAAATGCATACAAAATTAAAACATCCATAAACAAAGCTAAAGCCACATGGGGAATTATAAACCAAGCAAAACTAAACCTGCCGAAAAGTTCAATATCAGGTGTTAAAATTGGTAGTAAAATAGAAACACGTCCACAACGTATAGCAAAAGCATTCAATGACTTTTTTATTGATAAAATAAAGCCTATAACTCCTGATAATAATTCAGTAAAGTCAAATATACCAATACTAAATAACTCTATGTTTATGGCCCCATGTACCTCAAATGACATTCGTAATATAATAAAATCCCTCAAAAATACTAGTAGTATAGGATATGATGGTATTTGTACGAAAGTTATTAAATATGTTTCTGATAATATCAGCAGTCATATTAGCCATATTGTTAATTTGTGCATCTCAACAGGTATTTATCCTCACAATCTGAAAACAGCCGTAGTTAAACCACTTTTCAAAAAAATAACAACAGGGAAAGCATGGAATGCTATAGACCGATAGCACTCATCCCTATATTTTCAAAAATTTTTGAGAAATATATTTATGAACAACTTAATATTTTTCTTGACAAAATACAAAATATTAACTGAAGCACAAAAAGGCTTCCGCAAAAACAAAACCATCAATATGGCCATCTATGATTTTTTAAATATAGTAATTACAAACGTTGACAAGAAAATACCCGTGTGTTCCGTATATTGTGATATGACACAAGCCTTCGACTATGTAGATCATAAGATTCTACTAAAGAAGCTAGAAGCCTATGGGATACGGGGGAACATATTAAAATTGTTAGAGTCATATTTAAAAAATAGGTCACAATATGTGGAAATTTGTAAAATAGATCCAATAACAAAATCAGAATATATATTTAGATCCAATAAAAGAATAGTTAAATATGGTGTACCACAGGGAAGCGTGTTAGATCTGCCATTATTTTTAATATATATTAATGATTTACCAAAAGTAACCACTCATCACATGTCCCTATTTGCGGACGATAGCACTGTAACTATTAACATACAAATTACTTATATTTTACGAATGAAATTAATACAACTGTCCAATCAATAATCATGTGGCTAAATAATAATAATCTTAGAATAAATATTGACAAAACTAAATTAATGTTATTCAGTCAACGCCCAAAGACTTCTAATGTGTTAATTCAACACGATAACAAAATTATTCAAAACGTTGATAAAGCCATTTTTTGGGTTTAAGCATAGATCAAAGGTTAGATTGGAAAATACACACAGAGGAATTAAGCATAAAAATAAGCAAATCAGCCTATGCTCTTTATAGACTTTCTTCTATCTTAAATACAGACGCTCTACTCACTGCATACCATGGAATCGTCGGCTCCATTCTAAGGTACGGTGTTATTTTTTGGGGTAGCTCGTGCAATAGAGAATTAGTTTTTAAGATACAGAAAAGGTGTGTCAGAGCGATGTTTGGACTACAGAGTACTGACACGTGCAAGCCATATTTCATTCAAAATAAAATATTAACACTCCCGTCATTATATATATATGAAGTAGCAGTTTTTGTAAAAACAAACCGAAACCTTTTTAAAAACCTCTCAGATAATAATAATCGAAGCCGACGAGATAACAATAGATTATGTGTAAAAAAATCTAATACAGCACTTATGCATAAGAGCGTGTTTTGTATGGCACCAATAATATTTAATCACATCCCTCCGCACCTTAAGGAATTAAATTTAAAATTATTTAAAAAAGAACTTAAAAACATTCTCATAAAAAAATGCTATTATAATATTTCCGAGTTTCTTACTGATAAAGATTTGCTATAGGTTCCACTGTTTTGTTTTAATTTATATTTTATATTGTTTTTTGTTTTATAGTTACTTTTTGTTTGGTATATTATAATTATATTCGTTTAGATTAATAGTGATTTAATGTATACCTACTTTTTTTTTGATTTTGTACCATGTAATGTTTAGCTCTTTAGAATAATTAATTAATTTAGTTCTAGGAAACCATTTCCTAATATAAAATGTCTCAAATATTTGCACACCAGTTCCCTGGTAGAATATGATGGACTCTTTAATGTATACCTATCAACTTTCTGTACTCGTATTCTTGCAAATAAATAATATTCTATTTTATTCTAAACCACTGAACCGATTGAGCTGAAATTTGGCTTGGGAATAGTTTAGGACCCTGGGAAGGACATAGGATAGTTTTTATCCCGTAATTCCCACGGGCTCGGGAATGACGCGGGACAAACCTTCTACGCGAACGAAGTCGCGGGCAAAAGCTAGTAATATTATAAATGCGAAAGTAACTTTGTCTGTCTGTCTGTTACCTTTTCACGCCTAAACCGCTGAACCGATTTAGATGAAATTTGGCATGAGAATAGTTTAGGACCCTGGGAAGGACATAGGATAGTTTTTATTCCGATATAAGGTTCCCGTGGGAAAGTTTTCGAATTGCACGCGGTCGCAGTCGCTGGCAAAAGATAAATTAAATTAATTAAATTTGATTTTTTAAATTGGTATGGAAATAGTTTAGGACCCTGGGAAAGACATAGGATAGTTTTTATCCTGAAAATCATACCTAAGGGATGTAAAAAGGGTGTTGGAATTTCGTATAGGGTATTAATAAAGTCCCCACCCTCCCCACACACATAATACACTTAGACCACTTTCCTTTTTTTTATTGATAATTGGCTCGCGTTTGACCACCATCTCACCTGATGGTAAGTGATGATGTGGTCGAAGATGGAGTACGCTTACCTAAAAGTAACCTATTCACTCTTGACTTAAAGACCCCTAGGTTATAGCTATCGGGAAACACAGACTCCTGCAGGGAATTCCACTCCTTAGCCGTAAGCATAATGAAGGTATTCCCAAAACGTTTAGTGCGTATAGGTGGGATGTCCACCATATAACGATGGCGCATTGCCGTTTGTCTTGTAGTCCGATCATGAAACGGGCTTGACGGTTTTAGATTGTGTCGCACACTCCCCGAAATGTAACCGATAGAAAACCACTGAATCAATTTAGATGAAATTTGGTATCGAGATAGTTTTAAACCCTGAAAAAGACATACGATAGTTTTTATCCCGGAAATCATCCCTAAAGGATGAAAAAAGGATGTTCGAATTTCGTATAGGGAATCAATAATGTCCCCGCCCTCCTCACACACATAATACACTTAGACTGCTGAACCGATTTAGATGAAATTTGGTATAGAAATAGTTTTTATCCCAGAAACTTTGGTTGGAACTTTGTTTCCCCCCCTCCCAATTCAATCAAATTGCAGATTCAAGAACCACTCGAGCCAATTTTTTTAAACTACACAGCTACATATAGGCCATACAAATCTTTGCTTAGGGCTGGGGTCGAACCCACGTCATGCACCAGTCAACCGTTACGCCAACCATGTCATTTAAATTTTAACCAATCAAGTTAATATACGAATCATTTATATTTTAAAATCGGGGCAATATGCGGCTGCCCTTTTGAAAATAGAAGATCGTGTGGCAACAGATATCAACGGGATGATTTATTTGAGCTCTGAATTCTGTAACAGATAATTTAATAAATCACGTTTATTCGGATTTGAAAACAAATATGAGGGCTATATAAAATATAAAAGGGCTAAATAGAGTATGGCTGCGTGAAAGAGCAATTTTGGCACCGACTAACGAAATCATAGGGCAGATCAACGAAAAGATTATGTCTCATGTGGATTGTGATGTTGTCGAGTATCTGTCCGTCGATAGTGTAATGGATATCGAGCAAGTGACGTCGTACCATGTAGAGTTTATCAACTCTCTGGAATTGTCAGGGTATCCCATCACATTATTTGAGGCTTATACTTAGTGTCCCCGTCCTGTTGATGCGTAATCTGGACGCATCAAGGCTCTGTTACATTCATTTGTAGTCGTTGCGAGGAAGTCCTTGCGTTACTTTAACTGAGAGAGCGATATTTTTAGTTTTCATTACTTCCGCATTATTAATATTTAAATCAGGGACCATACAACCCCGATTAAGAGTTAAGTCTTTGAAAGGGTAAGCCATTTATAAGGTTACCTTTATCGTGATGTAACTCTATGAATGGGTTTTAGGCTTGAACCCATCAAAAGGGTTATCTCTTCAATATGGATAACCCATTGAATGGGTTTTATACAAGAACCCCAGTGAAAGGGTTACACTTACATTATGATAACCCATTGAATGGGTTCTATACCTAAAACCCTACATTAAGATAACCTATAAAGTATAGGTAAGGGTTTTCTTCGGGTTACCATATTATTATGGTTATTCAATAGACTTGTGCTAAGTAGGTGCTGGATGGAGCACCACACACACCATCGCTAGCGCACTGACTTTATTACACTAGACATTGCAGACATGTAGCCGAAACACGTGTTATCGTGCCGTGTTATAATATTTAGATTTTAGATACTCTCATATTAAGGTGTGTGTGTCCCGCATTTGCGACAAGTTTTGTCTTGTATGAGTCATACAAGACAACAATTACCTACATATAGATGTAGCCTGATGTCCTGTAAAGTAACGCAAATAATGTTTTTTAACGCGTTGTAAATACCTACGTACAGTAAGTAAACATTCGAGTAAAACTATAACAAAAAAAAATAAAAAACGATAACTACGTTATAATATAACTAGAGAACTAAAATTACGGAAACTAAATATAAAATTGCTTTCATAATGACAACAATAACAAAAAGAGAATACATACATATACATTCGCGATTTATTTGCCAAAAATTTAAACAAATATGAGTTTATAGAAAAATAACTTTAAATCCTACATAATAAAGTTCAATTTACGCTACAACGTCAGACATTTCTATAACTTTTTTAATAGTGCTAGTCACTCTAAACTCAACTTAATGACCATTAAAATAAAGTTGATATTTGTGTAACTTGAAATAACATCAATTTGAGACATTAGTTTGAATATAAAGGGCCTTTTCAACCGTAGACAAAAAAAGGAGGAGGTTATCAATTCGACGCGTATATATATATATATATATATGTATATTTTTATAATGATCACCGATTACTCGAAGACGGCTGGACCGATTTGGAAAATTCTTTTTTTGTTTGAAAAGGTATACTTCGAAATTGGTCCCATTGTCACCAAGTCAGGATCTGATGATGGGATCTTGGAGAAATCGAGGGAACTCTTCAAACATTATAGGCACACCTATAGTGATTTGAGTATTTTTTATAGTAACTTGTGTAGTTGCATTCGAAAAGCACCATTTGTGAAGTGGACCTGATGATGAAGACCACAGATGGCCACTAGAACTACTCAATATATAAGTAGGAATAATAGGTATTTCATGTGTTCCGCTTCGATTACTTGAATGTGGTTATTAAGCACAATTATGCTCGTCACAATGCATATGGTGAAGTGAAGTTAATGGTGAAGTGAAGCACCAGGAGAACTCCTCAACAATATTAACGGCCCAACATTGGGAAAAGCAAAATTTTGTGAATGAATATAAGTAGTTGACATTTAGGCTCTTGTAACTAGGTAAATTAAAAATCGACCAACTAAAAAGTATGAAATAAAAACTTTTTACCAAAAAATGAAACCGACTCTCAAAATCAAAGTTATTTTTTATTTTGCAGTGTTTTTGGGTGCCGGTTTAATTTTTTTGGTAAAATGTTTTTATAAATAGGGCGGATCGATGTTGACAGTTTGTAGCGGCCATGTTGTTTTGGCGGCATCTGTCAAATACGTTGTTATTTCTTCAGTTACAGATGCCAAATCACCATGGTAAGTTACACGATTGAGCAGCACGTCCAAATGATAAAACTTTATTATCAAAATGAGTGTTTGTTAGTGCAAACGTTGCGCGCATTACGTCCATTTTACGGCAAACGCGGTGGCCCTTTAAAGTCGACTCTCCAACGTTTGGTGACCAAATTTGAGATGACTGGTTCGGTAAACAACCAACCAACACCCTTACGTCAAAGGAATGCCAGATCGGCCGAGAACATCGCTGCTGTCCGTGAGAGTGTGCAGGAGACTCCGAGACTGTCGATTTCTCGCCGTGCACAAGAACTCGGCTTTTCGCAGACTTCAACTTGGTGAATTTTGCGTCGGGACTTAGGCCTACACCCGTACAAGATCCGACTGACCCAGGAGCGAAAAAACATCTTTAGCGACGAGGCGCATTTTTGGATGAATGGTTTTGTTAATAAGCAAAATTGCCGTATATGGGACGACCACAACCCACATGAGGTTCACCAGGTGGTAATTCATCCACAAAAAGTTACTGTTTGGTGCGGATCTTGGTCCAGCGGCGTCATTGGTCCGTACTTCTTCGAAAACGATGATGGCGAGGCCATTACTGTCAACGACGGGCGCTACAGATCAATTATTAACAATTTCTTTTTGCCTGAATTAAAACTATATGGACGTGGGCAACATGTGGTTCCAACAAGACGGCACATCTCACATACACCTTGTTTTATTTAATTTCAACATCGACCCGTCCTTGTTGAAAGACCTCTTACGGACACTTGGGTTCGCGCTGTACTAGTACAGTCCGAATAATGCACTGGTAAACCTTATTAGTAGGTACATTAGTACCTAATAGTGCACAAAAATGTAGCCATTATCGTATAAAAAACTCACTATTACTAGTGTTTCTATTAAGTTATGAAATGAGAATTTGGCGGATTTTGGTCGTATGGTGTGACTATGAAAAAAAGGTGCACATATTTAATCGATTTTCCTTCATACTTTAACAGGCTTAGTTAACGAAGAGACATTCAATCACATACGTACACTAAATCATTTAACATAAATAAATAGGGGTTGACATTTTAACAATGTTAAACCAGCTACAAGCTTGTAGCTAAGACCGCATCATCATCTATCATCAACTATCAGTCATCTAGAAGTTCCAGTAGCAGTCACCGAAGTAGACCATCAGGTTACACCACCCAGTCCGAAGGTAAGATCTCATCATAACTAACAAAATGAGCCCATACTTGGCACATCTAGCTCTAGTCATTCAGAAGTTCCAGTAGCAGTCACTAAAGTTGGTAGGTACTTATACCTAACTACGTAGTTGAAATCATCAGACAACACAACAAATATGAATGTTTACATAGGTACCTACTATAAAAAAGAATGAAAAATAATCTAAAGATAAATCATTATACTTTCTACAAGACGTATCAAAATCAGTTTAGTTACTCTTTCTTCCCGCAGTTATCGTGGATCAAACGAAACAGGGCGATAGTTGGGGTTATTTGCAGTAAAAAATATCTGTGTGGCTGAGTACTCACTTGATCACCTTAGAAGTTATGAATATTTGAGTATTACTTGAAAAAAAAAAAAACAACATTTGTGATAAATAGGCAATTAAAGTAAAATGGGTACCTGTTTTAAAACAATAAATGGTGTTTAGTAGCTTCTAGGAAATGTATCATCACTACAAAAGTGCTTTTACGATATTAGGTACCATGATTACCTTTTAAATCTCACGTAACATTACTTGTAACTTTACAATCCTATTTTGAAAAAAAAATACTAGTTACCACAAAATGACCCTGTATTTAAAAAAAAACTTACCTATTTAATGACGATTAAAACGAGGTGTAACACATAGCTGTTTGTAGCTTCATTATTTTTTTATGTTAACTTTTTCATAGCAAGGTCTAAATTAAAGTACCTACTGTTTTAAACTTTCACGGTTTTTCACTACACTCAAAGTATTTACGGGATAATATCCGTGATTTTCTTTTCTATTTATGAGCTCCCAAAAAAAGCCAGCTCATAAACACAAAAGAAAATTACGGATATTATCCCGTGAGTGTAAATTAAAGTGAATCAGAGGATAGTCAAAAACAGCTATTATAATTCATAATTTTTTATTTAATAATAACATAATAAATCTAGTTACAGTAATTGTTTGAAATACCTTCCTCTAGCGACAATACACATACGACATCGTCTAATAAAATTACGTCGCAACCTACGAAATGCGTTTCTGTTGCGTTTAACGCTTTCTTTCGCTACCTCGATTTTATTTCTTAATTCTTGTACTGTCTGGTTTTCTGTTTTAACATAAGTACCTACCTATTGTAAGGTTTTACATTTAAATAAGTAAGATGTCAGGATAACTAAATATTAGAATGTAACCTTACCTTTAAGAAATTTCCACATAAAGTACCTTTACTTGTATTATTGGATGCATCACATACCTAAATAATAGCAATATACAGCGTCTCGTTTCGTTTTTAGCATTTTTTCAATATTAATTATTCAAAATAATAAAAATAATATCGCAAAAGATGTCCGGCTTCAAAAACTCAAACAACAAAAATGACAATAAAGTAGTAAACAAGTACAGACATGAAAAAATCATAATAATAAGTCATTTCGATATCCGCCTAGCAAAGCCAAAAAGAACTATACCTACTACATGCAATAATGATCATATCATAGATCCCTGTTTGCAAGGCTCTCGGTAAGTAACCCCAAAGGAGCCCCGCCACCGCTGACGCTTAACGCGTGCTATGCCATTTTAGAGCGTATGCCTACCATCGAGATATCATATTACATTGCTCCGAGTTGGAATGTTACGCTGTTATCGTTTTCAAAAGAGTTGAAAGTGTAAGGAACCCTTTTGAACGACTTAATTTAGCTATTCAAAAGTGTTACCCACGTCGTATGGGTTTTTGAATAACCAAAATGGTCCATTAAGCCATTTAAAAGGTTACCTACATCATATGGGCTTTAGATTAACTGCTTAAAAAAACCCTATCGAAATCCCTTCCTATAAATAACCAAAATGGTCTTTTAAGCCATTCAAAAGGGTTACCTATATCTTATGGGTTTTTGATTAACCGCTTAGAAAAACCCTGTCGAAAACCCTTTCAATGGGTAACCAAAATGGTCCCTGATTTAAACTGACCTTAAATGGCTTGATTGGCCATTGATTTAAGAGGAATGAAAACCAAAGCGAAGCATTAAATCAAAGAGTTAAGTCTATTAATTGTTTAGGCGTTACGGGATAAGAAACTACATCAGCGGGATTTTCAATCCATCGATGTGAAACCAATGTTTAGCGGGTTTTGAATTAATTTCAACAATGCGGTTTGCGGTAAATGTATGAAATCTATGCGAGGGCGAGTGGATCCAGGTGAGCGTGACTATTGAATCAGAAAAAGCAAAGATATTATTAATTTTACAGCGTTTACTTAAAACTTCTACAACTGAGTTGATTAAGTTTGCTAATAGAAGAGCAGCACATAGCTCGAGGCGAGCTAAGGACGTATTTTTAAGAATTACCATTTATTTTAAACTGAAAAGAGTCTTCTACAGGATGCCACTGCATACCTACAATTTTAGTATTATTATTAGCGTCAGCGTCAAATTCAATATTTTGCGTATTTAAATTAGTTGAAGGAATTTTATCTTTTGGACTGTTTATCGGGGCGGTAAACAGCATGATGCGAAATATAATAATGCGGGATTTTGAGAGCGGGATCTTTGACCTTGGTCAAAACCTTTGTCAAGATAATCTTGAAGCATAGCTTTGTAATTAGTTCTGATCTCGGGATCAGAATCTAATTTTTTTTTTCATTTTAATGAGGCGGCGCATCACCGTTGAGTGCGAATTTCCTGTCTTTACACGGAGCCTTAAATGGTAACTGCACCATGTATCTACCTGTTTCATCGCGAGAGTAAGTTGACTTAAATATTTGTTCACACGTCTGATCGTCAGGACTCATGTGAATCTTATTAAGGACGCTTTCCAGCTCCCAGAAGCGTTGCGTGAGCGTATCTAATCTAAGCGTGCTAGTAGCGCACAGAAAAGTTTGCTCGCTTTTATTTTTGGTTATTTGAGCGGGTCGAGCGCGCGTTGTTATGCGAGGTTGACAATCAGCCCGACCCATGGCTATGTAGCCAAGGGTGGTTTCTACAGCGACGACCGAGGAGCCAGGTAAAGTTACCTTTCCACTTCCCAACAAAAGCGTAAAAAGTTCATTGCCGAGGAGGCAATCTATCTCACCGTCATAGTGGAAAGGTAAATTACGTAATGGAGCGAGATTTGTGATATCTATGGATATGTTGGGCAAGTCGTCTGTAATACGATCTTTTAACCCGAGCGTGAATTGTATAACAACACGGTGATCAAAGCGGGAAAATATTTTAAATGTCATAGTACCAAACGAGGGCACTTTGATTCATAAAATGAAAACATTTCTAAAGTGGATGTGAATCAGGGAATTCACATAACTTATAGGAACGCACGGGAGTGTCCTGGGTAGTATTCACAAAGGCTTGGCTATTATTAGAGTTATATGAGGATTTATTATTTTCGTTATTCCATTTATTTAATCTATGTACATATAAGTTACATTTTTAAATATTAATATAAAAAATAAAAACATTTAAAAATATAAAAAATAGTAGCCCACCGGTACCGGGAACAGGGTCCAAGCTACCGGTGGTCAGGGCTCCATAGAGAGGAACCTCCTCACAATACGCGCCGTTTCCAGGAGCACTGCTTTCTGGATCAAGCCCTTGATCCAGCTGCCCAACGAGAGCCTCCTTAGATGTTGGTCGAGGCTCTTGGCTATTATACCATTGGCTGTGACGACTATCGGCACAATGATTGCTGTCTCCACATCCCACATATCGACAACCTCGCGCGCCAGGTCAAGATACTTATTTTTTTTATCTATCTCAGCTTTCACGAGGTTCTCGTCATGGGGGACTGCTATATCAACAATCATTGTGCGACGCTCTAATCGGTCTATCACCACTATGTCAGGCTTATTGGCAACAATAGTCCTGTCAGTGATGATAGACCGATCCCAGTAGAGTGTTATATTGCCATTATCGAGAACTGGGTCGGGCACATACTTATAGTATGGTACTTCTGATTCCACAAGATTATATTTTAGAGCAAGTTGCTGGTGAATAATCCTGGCTACGAGGTTGTGTCTATGCAAATATTCTCCGTTAGCCAGACGAGAACAACTGGAGATAATGTGACGAATGGATTCTCCCGGTTTGTGACATGCCCGACATATGTCTACCGTACCATCCTTCACAATATACTTCCGATAGTTATTCGTCATCATAACTTCGTCCATAATCGCACAGACAAAACCTTCGGTTTCCCCGAAGAGGTCACCAAAACGTAGCCAGGCTACGGACGCTAATGTGTCTACGTCAGACCCGTGAAGGGCCCGGTAGTGGCGCCCGTGAAGCTCCTTGCTCTGCCATACTTCTCTGCGGTCATTAGTATCTAATACTACAGGTTTGCGCCAATTCTCGGTACCTAAGGAGAGCGGAGTGAGACCTTTGTCCATCGCTACCACATCTCGATGCATACCCACGTCGGTTTCTAGGAAATATTCCCTAAGGCTGCATATCTCGCGGTTGTGCAGGGTCTTTGCATTTAAAAAGCCACGACCCCCGCACTTCCGCGGGATATACAGCCTCATCACCGATGAACGTGGGTGATGCATTCGATTTGCAGTCAGCGATGTGCGGACCCGCCTGTCCAAGGCGTCAAGTTCAGTCTGAGTCCATTTGAGTATGCCAAAAGAGTACATCAATACTGGCATGACCCAACCATTGAAAGCACGCACCTTGTTTCCGCCTGATAGAAGACTATTCAGTACTTTATTCAGGCGGCTAAAGAAGCGTTCCTTCAATGATTGTTTAACATAAGCAACATTGATGCCTAGTGCCTCTGACATACCCAAATACTTGTAGGTTTCAGTTGAGCCGAGTGATCTTAGGTGTATGGATTCCGAGAGTTGAGTTCCCACGGATTCCATAATCTCCCCTCGCTTTACATGCATGACCGCACATTTGTCCACCCCAAATTCCATCCTGATGGCGCTACTGAAGGTTTCCGTTACCTTCAGTAGCTCCATGAGTTGCAAGTTGCTGGGGGCCAAAAGTTTCAAATCATCCATGTAAAGCAAGTGTGATATGACCTGACCACCTCTTCTCAACTGGTAGCCTTGCCCCGAACCCTCCAGCAGTGTACTGAGAGGGTTGAGAGCCAGACAAAACCACAGTGGGCTCAGACTGTCGCCCTGAAAAATACCACGCTCAATCCTAATCGGTTCGCTGTTTTCCTGGATCTGTCGACATCCTGGATAGCAGAGGACCGTCTTCCATTGCCCCATACATGACTCAAGGAAAGTGCGGAGTATTGGATTTATTTTGTACAACTCCAACACCTTCATGAGCCATGTATGTGGAACCGAGTCATAGGCCTTCTTATAATCTGTCCAACATGTCGACAGATTCCTTCGGGAACGACGACCCTGTTGGTTAATGGCAATATCGATGAGGAGAAGCTCCTTAGTACCGCGGGACCCGTTCCTACATCCATTCTGAGAAACAGACATGATTGAATTTGTATCAATGTGATTATTAATATTGGCTCTCAAAATGGATGTAAGAACTTTATACACCGTCGGTAAGCACGCAATCAGTCTATAATTTTTAGGTTCCGAAGTACTGCCTGATTCATGGAACAGGTGGGTTATTCCTGTAGTTAGGAATTGAGGTCGCGATCCTAGCTCTAAGGCAGACTGGAACTGAGTGGCCAAGCGAGCGTGCGAGCTTTGAAACCATTTTATCCAGAAATTGTGCAGCCCGTCCGGCCCTGGATATTTCCAGTTGGATAACGGACGGACTGCACGGGTTACATCTTGGGGGCTGATAGTAATTGCCCCCATTTCTGGTATAAGGTCGCACGTGCACTTGATCTCACTCATCCAGTCACCCTCGGTGTGGCTGACACGCACCGACCAGATGCTGCGCCAGAACGAGCACATGGCGTCATCATCCGGTAGGCTCGTATCCGTCACACCTTGGTCAGGTCGCTCCCAGGCCCTATAAACCACCTTTCATTGCTTTGGAATGTGCGATTCTGAGTGTATCGCTCCACCCGCCGCTTATATCGACGAATTCGATTTGCCCATGCATAGACTTTCTGCTTCAGGAAGTCGATACGCTCTGTGACGCGGGTCAAATAATCCCGAGGACTGATCACTGATCAGTCCCCGCAAACGCCCGCCTCACAAAGCGCATCACTCTAGGACGAGTGTTGCCCTGCCTGAAGCAGATAAGTTTACCAATGAGTGCTCTAGCCTCAGCAATACGACGTTCGATCCTGCCCTGCCAAGCTGGTACAGCTGGTCGTATAACTCTGTCAGTCTTTGGAAACTTGACATGAGCTACGCGACAAGCCGCTACAGCTGCACAGTATAGGATTGAATGAGTATCGGTCAGGTCTTCACTATTGTCAAAATAATTTGACAGCAGTGAATCTAGAGCACACACTAGCGCCCTATTTTTTTTATGTTTGGATAAACGAGGCAGACGAGGTCTAAGCTCAGGCGGTGTGGTGCGATACTCCCGTAATGCACACTCCAAAGCACTCCTCAATCGTTCACTGCATTGGGTACTCACGGTTATAGCCTCGTCATCATCATCTTCACCGACGTGGTCGGGTCGCGGTGAGATACTGGGTTGTAGTTGCACCGCGGCCAGTGGAGAAGCAGATGAGACACAGCTGCACCGTGATTCGAGGCGTAGTCTATCAAGTACGGCGTCATCCAACATACGGTTACGCTGGATGACCCGCACCTGATCCGACAGTCGTTGGGCCGAAACGTTGACAGCTGGTTCAAGTACCTGAAACAGAGAGAGCATCCGACCACGGTACGCAGTCAGGTTAGTTCCCCCCTCTGTAGCCCCAAAGTATGAGCGTGACAGATACTAGATTTTTCTAAAGATATTAACATTAATTTAATACTTTTATTGTGTAAAAAACCTATTATAATATAGTTAAAACTGTTCTTTAATTGTTGTCTTGTATAACAGCATATTTAAACGTTATTTAAAAAATAACATTGCTTGTTTACTAATTCTGTCATCGTTAGACTGATATGTAATTGAACTAATTAATTTCAACATAATTATCTACTGTGTTTTTATATCATTTAATCATAGCTTAATGTTAAAATACAAAGGTTAAGCCTGCGCCGAGTAAAATAACTCGAAACGGTCTTCACAACTAAAGGAATATAACCTATAATAGTACTTTAATTACCATACAAAAATATGTAATGAACACTAGAATAAATGTGTTAGCAAACATAGTTGGCAAAATTTAAAAATATTTTATAGTTTATTAAACAAAAATACATAAAGTTGGACAAAAATCCTTACAAAACATGCTCGTGCGTCGCTGAATTTTGATAGTAAACTGTTGAATTTGTTTCATAAACTTCAATTCATATTATTCTCTAATTATCATACTATCATTTACAGCTTTAACATTTTAAAAATGTCGCTTGGTTGTTTTAATTTTAATTTTTTCTTCTAATTTTCGCGCTATTTTGAACCATACGCAACGTACACCGGTCGAAAATTCAGTCGTCCACGGGAGCTCAGAGAGGGGTCACGTCTCATCGTGGAGCGTTTCGCCGGTAACGATAATTCGCGATCTATTGTGTACGTATGTATTGCAGCAATCCGTTGAATAACATAATTCATATTTTTTGTTTTTTTGAGTACGATTTATTATGCATACCCAACAATTACTTTTTATTATTCAATATATATTTCTTTAACATTTTTTTTTTTCAATATTTGTTTTATCATGGGAAAATGTAAAAAAAAATATTATTAGAAGAAAGTTGGCGCAAATTTTCGAAAAAAGCCATTCTCATAAAAAGTACGTATTTCTATTTTGTGATGTTATTATCGCTTTTTAACCGACTTCAAAAAAAAGGAGAAGGTTCTCAGTTCGTCTTAAACTGTTTTTATATATGTAACCTCAAACTCGAAGACGGCTGGACCGATTTGGAATATTTTTTTCGTTTGAAAGGGTATACTTTCTAGTTGGTTCCATTGTAATGAAATCAGGATCTGATGATGGGATCCTGCAGAAAGCGAGGGATCTCTTTAAATATTATAGGCACACCTATAGCGTTTTGGGTATTTCTAATAGTACCTTGTGCAGTTGCTCCCGAAAAGCACCATTTGAGGAAGTGAAAGTGATGATGAAGACTTTTTTCAAACATTCGCTAAGGGTATCGTGTAATGGGTTTTTGGGGGTGGTGATTGCAAATCTGGAATTTATTTTTAAATTCAAAATGGCGTATGCAACTTTTTCTCACAAATTCGATATGGGTACCGTGTAATGGGTTTTTGGGGGTGGTGATTGCAATCTGACATTCATTTTAAAATCCAAGATGGCGGATGCAACTTTTTCTCAAACATTCGATATGGGTATCGTGTAATGGGTTTTTGGGGGTGGTGATTGCAAATCTGGCATTCATTTTAAAATCCAAGATGGCGGATGCAACTTTTTCTCAAACATTCGATATAGGTATCGTGTAATGGGTTTTTGGGGGTGGTGATTGCAAATCTGGCATTCATTTTAAAATCCAAGATGGCGGATGCAACTTTTTCTCAAACATTCGATATGGGTATCGTGTAATGGGTTTTTGGGGGTGGTGATTGCAAATCTGGCATTCATTTTAAAATCCAAGATGGCGGATGCAACTTTTTCTCAAACATTCGATATGGGTATCGTGTAATGGGTTTTTGGGGGTGTTGATTGCAAATCTGGCATTCATTTTAAAATCCAAGATGGCGGATGCAACTTTTTCTCAAACATTCGATATGGGTATCGTGTAATGGGTTTTTGGGGGTGGTGATTGCAAATCTGGCATTCATTTTAAAATCCAAGATGGCGGATGCAACTTTTTCTCAAAAATTTGATATGGGTACCGTGTAATGGGTTTTTGGGGGTGGTGATTGCAAATCTGGCATTCATTTTAAAATCCAAGATGGCGGATGCAACTTTTTCTCACACATTCGATATGGGTATCGTGTAATGGGTTTTTGGGGGTGGTGATTGCAAATCTGGCTTTCATTTTGAAATCCAATTTAAAACACATACGATATCCATATTGAATGTTGGAGAAAAAGTTGCATCCTTGGTGGATGCAACTTTTTCTCCAACATTATTTATTTATTTATTTATTTATTTAAACTTTATGTACAATTGTGTTACATTGGCGGACTTAATGCAGCAAGGCATTCTCTACCAGTCAACCTTTGGGTTAAAAAAAACACACTGTGGTAGGTGTACGAGAAAATGGAATGAAATAATATTTTAATACTAATAAATATAATACTAATATATAATAATACTAATAAAATACACATATATGCTAAAATGTCAAACTAATAGATACGGTGCTTTATAATATTCTTTCTGAATAAGAGAGCTCAAAATAATTATGACAAAGACCAAACTAAGAATAACAACCCCTTAAGTAGCGGTTTTTAATTTTACGCTTAAAAGAAAATTTTGACTCAGCCTTCTTGATGTCAAGGGGTAGCAAATTCCAGAGTTTAATAGTAGAAATAGCGTAAGAATTAGATAGAAACCCGGTGCGGTGAGAAGGAATGTGAAGAAGTAAGTTTTTGGATGCGCGAAGGTTAAGATCATGAGAACTGCCCAACAATTAAAAATTTTGTTTTAAGTAAACAGGAGCACAAGGATCGTTCATAATAGTGAAGAGCATACAGAGGGATCTGAGGGATCTCCTTTGACGGATAGGCAACCATTTAAGCTGAGAACGGAAGGAAGAAATGTGATCATATTTTCGAAGACCAAAAATGAAACGAATACAGTTGTTGAGAAGTCGATCCAGTTTGTTAAGAAGTTCTTGGGAAAGATCAGCATAGCAAACATCAGCATAATCAATGATAGGAAGCACAAGTGATTGGACCAATGTGGTTTTAGTGCTACAAGGAAGGAAATGCTTGAATCTATAGAGAGATCGCAGTGTGAATGTTACCCTCTGGCTAACCTGTGCAATCTGCTTATTCCAACTTAACCTGTCGTCAATATATAGGCCTAAGTCTTTTACGTGCGGCGAGAGAGGGATGACAGTATTGTTGAAGTTAAGCGGGAGAAGTAGGCTGGTGTCCAAGTTTCGCAGAAAATATGAGCTACCGATCAGGATAGCCTGACACTTACTGACATTGACAGTAACACCAAACCTGCTTGACCAATCACTGATAGCTAGAAGATCAGCATTCAGCAATGAGATGCAGTTGTCCAGGTTGTCAACGTCAGCTTGCGCGTAGAGCTGTAGGTCATCAGCGTACAAATGGTAAGAGCATTTGAGGATAGTGGTAATAGAGTTTATGAAAAGGGAAAATAAAAGTGGAGAGAGTATGCCGCCTTGTGGGACGCCAGTTTTCAGGGTGCACCACTCAGAAAAAATCTGATCAGCACGAACCGCTTGCTGGCGACCACGAAGATAAGATGAGAACCAATCTTGTGCCAATGAAGATACCCCAATGTGTGACAGAATGGCCAGGAGGATGTCGTGATCAATTGAAAGCATTGGAGAAATCAATTAAAACTAATACCGTTAATCTCGAATTCTCCAGACCATACCTTACATCTTCTGTAACCTTAAGCAAAGCTGTGGCTGTGCTGTGGCCAGGCCGAAAACCTGATTGGAAAGGGGATACCAGATTATTCCCAAACACAAAGGAAGATATTTGCTTAAGAACAACTACTTCCAGAATCTTAGATAGGAAAGGAGGAATGGAGATAGGTCTGTAGTGATTTAGCAGGCTGGGGTTGGATATTTTTGGGAGAGGGATTATGAAAGCCTTACGCCAGATTGTGGGAAATACCCCAGTCTGCAGGGAGGCATTGATAACGTGTGTAATAATAGGAAGAATACTTTTAATAATGAGGGATAGCATAGATCTGCTGACACCATCACAGCCAACAGCCTTGGACTTAATAGCATAGAAAGTCTTGAGGATCTCAGAGTCGGTCACAGGAGAAAGAGAGAAAGAATCGGGAGGTAAGATTGGCGTGGAAGTAATCTCAAGAATAGTTTGGTTTTTAATAGCAACCGCAAGCATGGCGGAAGATGAACAGTGCTTATTTAAATCACTCAAGGACACGTTTGAAGAAATAACATTAGAGGAAGACTTTGTTATGCCGAGTGATTTGAGAAACTTCCATATATCAGCCGGTGAAGAGTTGAGGACATTTTCAGAGATATATCGGCGTTTAGAGGCTCTTACCATCTGGTTACACCGGTTTCTTGCCAATTTGTACTGATTCCAGTTTTCCACACTGCGATCCCTTCTATATTTTCGAAAGAACTTGTCACGCCGGCTCATCGCCATACGAACTCCAGGGTTAATCCATGGAGCCGGGGGGCGCTTGACACGGACGGCCCTCAGCGGTGCATGAGCATCAATGAGCTGAAGAAGAGTCCTATTGAACGCTTCCACTTTCCCATCCACTGTCGGTGCCTGTTCAACATCGAACCAATCAATCGCACTAGCATCTCTGGTAAGCTGGTCCATGTCGATCCTCGCGAAATTCCGAAGCAACACAATGGCAGGCCGCTCTTTGGGAGGCTTAATTTTATATGTGACATAAATCAAGTCATGTCGAGATAATCCCGAAACAGCTATCTGACCATGATTAGCAATCAGATTCACGGAGGAAGTGAGAATGAGGTCAAGCCAGGAATCGCTTGTGTCCAAATTGTGATGTGTTGGATTAAGTGTTAGAAGCGATAGACTTGACGATTCCAGGATTGCTCTCAGTCTGCTTGATCTCAAGTTATCCTTTAAGAGATCGGTGTTGAAGTCGCCCATGATAATGTGATGTTTGTACTCTGAGGAGAGGGATACGAAAAGAGAATCAAGAGTGGAGAAATAATCGATAGCAGGTGGGCAGTAAACTACTCCAAGAATAGCCTTAGTCCCCTTGACATCAATTTCAAGGATTAAGTATTCGGGATTGCCATTGACTGTTCCCGGCGAAGAGGATACGACTTTGTAGGGGATGTTGCTGCGTAAGTAAATGGCAACACCCCCGGCTCTTTTTCCCGTGCGGTCACTGCGAATAAGGACAAAACCTGGTAGGCTGTAAAAAGAAGAGGGTAGTTCGGGTTTGAGCCAACTTTCCGAAACTAAGATACCGTGCAAAGCGACATCACTAAATAAATTCAACATCTCAGAGTGATGCTGAGGGATACTTTGTGCGTTCACGTGGCAGACATTAAAATTCTTTGCAAATTGTTGAAACTCACTACACAAGAAACTGTTTACAGAGAAGGAATCATCTAAAGATGAATATGACGTAGAAGAACTACGGCAGGAAAAAAACGAGTCATCGTCAGACATGATTATTATAAAGCAAAAATATATATATAAAATAATATAGTATATAAGATAAAATTATATTAATTTGAAGGTGAAGTTTTAGGTTCATTAAATTGCATTACCTGCCGGCAGACTGTTCACAACAAAACTTAAGAACTTAATACTGCGTGTATCCAAACGCGAACTCAATTTGCAAGAAGTCAAAACCAAAATATACAATGACATGACACAAGAAAGTGACAGTGACAAATCAGAACAACAAAAACTAAATGTCGGTACACCGAACAATAAATCAGTGACGCGTTAAACTAATATATCTAAACAGTTTCAAAGAATAAATACAGTTTGGACACACACACACAGATACAGAAATTAGCAAATAAACATGAATACCATAATATAAGTTACTTCTTCTTCTTTGGAATCCGCCGTGACCGAGTTGAAGCCTGTGGAGACGCATTTTTTGAGTTGGAAACCGAAGGAACCTCTTCATCAAGGGATTTACCATGCTCCACACCGAGTGCGACGACCTCCTCATGACTGACGACGCGACGTCGCTTGCCATCTGGAAGTTTGACGTTGATGTTGCCGTCCATGGTCCACACGTTCGTCACGCCAAACAGCTTGCGAGCTGACGTAAAAGTAGACTGCCGCTGTCGAGTGAGAAATTCGGAGACTACATAGGGAGATCCCTTTAACTTAGTCTTGTTCCTCCAAATCTCGCCGCGGAGAGTTGGGTCAGCGCACTGAAGCAGGATTGGTCTGGCGCGGCCTTCTGAAGCAGTACCCAGTCTATAACATACAGTGAGTGAGGAGGGTGTCATGTCATCTTTCAAGCCTAGCTTAGTCTGCAGGATGGTAGCTACGGATACAGGAACATTCTCATCCGGTTTCTCAGGAACTCCGCCAAGCAACAGAAACTTTTTCCTGTGACGCATCTCAATTATTAAGGGTTTATTGCTAAGTATAATTAACAAAGTAACGTAAGGGCTAAAATTATCGCTAAATGATGAAAATGAGTGCACCCGGTTGCTGTTCGAAATACACTAAGCTCGCGGCGAACTTAGTGCGACCGCATTATATCGCTTGCTCAGCAAACGTGGTCGATTGCAAAATATTGCATCAAACATCGTGTAATAGGTTTTTGGGCATACCGATTGCAATCCTGACATTCATTTTAGAATTTACGACGAAAGTTCATTGGCTACTTTGTTAGCTTACAATTTACACTGGGTTATTGACAATTTAACTGATCCTAGGTTAAGTGACTATTCAGTATTATCTAGGGTATCTAATAATACTGAAATTAATTGTTTAAACCCTTAGATGTGACAAAGGAGAGTTATAATAACACAATTTTACTATATCATCAGAATATAAATCGTTTCTCCGGCAAAATATTAGATGAGGAAATGTTAATAGATAAATATGATATACATATCTTATGTTTTTGTGAAACCTGGCTAAAACCAGACAGAATGTTGTTTAAAATTAATATTTTTCTGTTACTAGTGCATACAACAGGTCCTCAGTAGGAGGTGGTACTTTAATATTACGTAGTAATTCTCTTAGATATAAGGAACCAAAATATATCACCGCTTGCTCTGTTGATTGCTTGTGTGAGGTAGCATGTATAGAAGTTGAAGGCCAAACTTTCTTAAGTGTTTATAGACCACCAGCATCAAACTTGTCATCATTCTTAATGATAATGGGAGAAATTTTAAGTACCTAAGCTTATAAGAGATAATAAATTAGTTTTCGTTTGTGGTCACCTAAATATTGATTTGTTAGTAAATTCACCTGAACACTGCAAGCTTACTTCATTGTTTGGTTCATTTAACTTAAAATGCACATACAAGGAAGCAACAAGAATAACAGCAACATCAGCTCAATGCATAGATAATATTTATACTAATTGTGCCATAAAATACTCGTCTCAAATTAGTGGAGTTAGGTCTGACCATACAGGTCAACTAGTATCCTTTGAGTTGGTTAAAAAGCGGCAATTAAATAAGACTATTAAGTTTAGGCCACTAACTAAAAATAAATTAATGTTTTTAATGATAACATGTTAAGTAATCTTTCAATGGCCAATTTTGACTCCCATGACCCCAATGAAAATTACAGGATATTATTTTCTTCACTATGCCACGAATTTAGTAAGGCATGTCCAGTTAAAAAATTTCAAATGAGTAATAAATCTAAATTTAATGAATGGGCCACTGCTGGAATAAGAATAAGCTGAGACAATTTATCCAACTTATACCATGAAAAATCATTGACTTCCGATGAAGCCTTCCATAATTATGTAAGAAACTACTCAAAGATATTTAAAAGAGTATGCGCCCTAAGCTAAATCTAAATCAGAAAGTAATAAAATTAGCATTTCTAACAATAAAATAAAAACTGTGTTGAAGGTGATAAACAAAGAAACTGGAAACACAAACCAACAGGGTTAGAATGATTTTACTTTGAACATCGATGATCAGGTCATCTCAGATAAGTCAAAAGTGGCTGAGAAGTTGGAAAATTACTTTACCAATATTCCAGTAGAGGTTACTAAATCTCTACATTCTTCGCCATTATTAGCAGAATCTTTTTTAAAGGAAAACTTCAATAAGGATATACCAACATTTTCATTCAAGCCCATTTCTATTGATGTAATTAAAAAGCATTCCAAAGTCTTAACATAACAAACACTGATGACTTATGGAGTGCATCTGTTAGGGTTCTTGGTAATATTATTGACTCAATTGCTGCTACCCTAACAGGCACATTTAATTAATGTATAGACTGCGGTAATTTTCCCGATTTAATGAAACATAGTAAAGTAGTACTCATTTTTAAGTCGGGTTGTAAGAGTGATCCCTCTAACTATAGACCGATATATGTGCATCCAGCATTAAGCAAAATATACGAAAAAATCATGCTGGACCAGATGCTATCATATTTTAACTCAAATGGAAAGAATTCCATTATTTTTTTTTGCATAGTCGGCAGTTTGGTTTCACGAAAGGTAGGTCAACAACAGACGCAGGAGTAGCGCTCATCCGTCACATTCTGGAATCTTTGGAGAAATCTCAGGATGCAATTGGCATATTTTGTGACCTCTCCAAAGCTTTTGATTGCGTTGACCACAAAACACTGATCTGTAAATTACACCATTACGGAGTTCGTGGATTCGTGTTCTGCTGACCTTGTTCTTTCATATTTATCAAACAGGCAACAAAAAGTTATTGTTAATGGAGCGACATCTGCAGGATCCCTAGCCAAGATGAGTGCTCCGCAAGGTTCAACTCTTGGCCCTTTCCTTTTTATAGTGTATATCAATGACATACATGATGACCAACTTATCGGATATTTTTTATTTGTAATTCCATTGTGCTGTATTAATTGGTCTATACGACAGTATAGACCACAGTTTTAAATATAATTAAGCATATCTTAGAACTGGAAACATATCTTACAACTATATAATAATATAGGTTATCCATCAGAATTCAGACAGGCTTTAATTTATAATCATATTGTGGGAAGTACTAATTTCACACGGGTTCCCGTTAGTATATGCTTAAACTAGACTTATGGTCTCATGGTGCGTGGTGCGCTGGTTGCACGCTACTGGCATGATTGCTCTATGTTATCTCTTAAAAAATAGTAGTAGAGATACCTACTACTGTTTCTTGTGATTTTTTTTTTATTTTTGGCTCGCGTTTGAATTTTAAGAAAAAAATTAATTCAAACTCAAAATGTTTTATTTTACATAGGCCTACATGGGCACTTACAAAACGTCAGCAGTTTGGCGCAGGGCACGGTTCGAAATTGGTCGTTTTCTATGGAGAAGATCCGGCAAGAAACTCCACAGTTACTCTTTTAAAATATCATTCTTACAATGTATCTATAATACAGGTTAATTAGGTATGAGAGGACATTAAAGCCTGTCTGAATTCTGATGGATAACCTATATTATTGTATAGTTGTAAGATATGTTTCCAGTTTTATGTTATGCTTAATTATATTGAAAACTTTGGTCATTACAAAATATTTTCTAAATTTAAACCCACGACCTACGTCATTTAAATTTAAAAGTCAATTATCTGAAATTAAGTATTTCAAATAGCGGGAGACTTTGTTAAACATAAAAAACACAGTGATACGACGTCAATGTGGAGCTATTTTTTAGTTGCGAAGGATAGGAATAGTGCCAAATGTAACCGATGCTCAGTCATTCTCAAGACTTTGGATGGATTGACTAAGGGATTACATACACATTTGTCATCAAAACATTACATCAAGCTTATATCAGCTTCAACAAGTCTAGATTCTGATAATCTGAATACAGCACCGCCGCCAGCCAAGCGAAAGTTTAATGATTATTTTACTAAAAGTGCCGACGATAGCCTCGATGATGTTTTGGCTAGAATGATTGCATTAGATGGATTTCCATTCAGTATATTCATAACTTCAGATGATTCGAGAAAATTTGTCTTTGCAAAATACACGGATTTACCAAAGTCAGCCGTCACCATTCAAAAACGTGTCATGAATTACAGTGAAAAAATCAGAAAGCAAGTAACTGCAGAATTGAAACATTTGAAAAGTGCAGGTGAAAGATTTAGTCTTTCTTTCGACAAGTGGACTTCAACATCCAATAAACCATACATGGCTGTCAACGTTCATTCATATAAAAAAAAATTGGAATTTAGGACTTGTTCCTATTTATGGAAGTATGAAAGTATGGCTGAAAATTGTCTTCGTATATTGAAAGAGCGTCTAAGTATATTTGATATTTCCCTGAATACTGGCTTTATGAAAAACATAATTATTTGCAAGACAGCTCTACCTCAGATGATACTATAAATGAACCACCTGTGGCTGTTGATCATATGGACGACATCCATGATGATGAACATTTAGAAGACTTAGACAGTCCAGAATCAGACTTAATCTTAATGTCACAAAATGACCTTGCGCTATAACACATACCAGAGTTAACACAAGATGAAAACATTAATGAGCTGATAAAGAAAATCCGCAAAGTTGTAGAGTGTATTTCAAAAGATCACCATTGAAAAATGAAACAATACTTCAAAAATAAATGAAAATTGAACATGGAAAAGAGCTGTCACTAATTTTGGACTGTAAAACCAGGTGGAATAGTCTTTTAACAATGCTGGAGCGATTTTATCTTTTAAAAACGTTCATTCAAAAAGCTCTTATAGATCTCAATCATCCAATTCGTTTGGAAGAAGTTGATTTTGAATTGGTAAATAAAATTGTTGATGTGCTGACCCCAATTAAATTGACAGTAGAAGCAATCTGTCGGCGAGATGCTAATTTATGCACAGCTGATTCCGCTTTGAAATTTCTTATAAAACAGCTATCTAGCATAATAATTTTTTGGCAAGTGCTGACACTTGCCAAAAAATGAAAACCCCCTTAGTGAAACGTATGAAGCAACGACGAAGTGATGATTTGACTGGTGTGTTGAATTAATTACAAAATCCATGAAAAGATGATGAAAATCAGTTATTATCGGATTTGGAATGGCATGACTTATTTCCAGTTTCTACACAGGCTTTAGTTTGGAAGCAAATAAAGTGTATTGTTAAAAAACTTAAAAGTCGAGATGACACGGAAGAAGAAGTAGGAAGATCAGGATCTGTTTGTGATCCTGAGGAAGATCAGGATCACAAACAGATGATGAGTTAAGGCCACAAACCTCCCAATCCCAACCCCAATTGACACTAAAGGAAAAGTTATAGCTGGAAATTGATAAGAGTATGAAATCCCCAGATCGTGAAGTACAAATACAAAATTAATCGGGGTTGACAAAATATAGTATTAGACATGAAATAAGCTTGTTTGAAAATGGAGGAATTAGTGGATATCACTTAGAAACAGCATATAAGTATCTATTGTCTATTCCTCCAACCAGTGTAAAACCTAAACGAGCGTTTTCAGCTGCTGCTTATGTTGGTAATAAACGAAGCAGGCTTGGAAGTCAAACCTTGGATGCATTGATATTTCTACGATTGTATTTTCAAAAATCGAAATAAGTTTTATTGTCTTTTTATTTCTTACAAAGTATAGTATCTTATTGTCATTTTTTCTTTTCTTACTATACTGTGATATGTGTAGTGTACCAAAATTAAAAATATATATTTTAAGAAATTACTCGTTTTTTAGAGTTCAGTTGCCGAATGGCAAAAAACGGAACCCTTATAGTTTCGTCATGTCTGTCCGTCTGTCTGTCTGTCTGTCTGTCCGTCCGTCCGTATGTCACAGCTATTTTATTCCAAAACTATTAAGACTATACATGTGAAACTTGGTAAGTAGATGTATTCTATGAAACGCTTTCCGATATTGAGAAAAAAATTAAAAATAATTTAAAATAAAGGAACATACTACTACCCCATACTAAAACTGAAAATATTTTTTTTTTCATGAAACCTATGCGTGTGTGGTATTTATAGACAGGTCTTTAAAAATTACATGGGGGTTTCTGAAACCACTTTTTCATAAAGTCAATCGTTTAAAAGATATAAGCTTCCAAAGTGGTCAAATGTGTATCCCTCCCTCTAACTTCTATAATAGTGGAGTGAAAAATCTAAAAAAAATATGTATCTGTAGATCTTAATGTAAACTTTCAACCAAAATTAGTTTGAATGATATCGAGTAAACGGTTTTTGAGATACGGTATATTTTCTAAAACCGCAAATATAACTTTGTAATTCATACAAACACTATGAAAAACAAAGTTATCTAGCGTAGTTGTAAAAAAAGTAAATAAGCTAGTTTGAAGAAATTTGTAAGGTTTTTTTCGTCAAATAAATATACATATTATATTATA
The DNA here is from genome assembly GCA_943138885.2 of Tholera decimalis. NCBI lineage: Eukaryota > Metazoa > Arthropoda > Insecta > Lepidoptera > Noctuidae > Tholera > Tholera decimalis. Next base: position 7,054,669 of record OW964577.2, on the reverse strand, counting down.
TTATTATAGTTACACACGGAACCCTTCATGCGCGAGTCTGACTCGCACTTGGCCAATTTTTTACATTTGAGACCAATTAGAAACCACATAGTCTAATCCAGGGAGAGCCCCAGGGTCCCAGGATTCAGCATCAAGAATCACGTAATCCCGGGATTGAAAAACATGCTCGGGATTGTATTCTCTAGTTGCAACTAAGAAAGGATTTCTATCGAGATTCTATTTTAGTTGCCAAATGTGTCGAAAAAAATAGAATTAATAAATTGTAAAGAACCAGATAGATAGCCCTACAGACCTCAATCTGAACGATAATTCTGTAAGCAGTTTTATGTCGATAGGAGCCGGGTTTTCTGGTTTAGAACAAGTTTCAGCTTCCTTTGACATTCCCTCTATGTCCGACAAATTATACGCCAAGTGCCATAACAAGGTCTGTCTACTACGGGAATTAGCCAAGGAAAAATTGGCCAAGTGCGAGTCAGACTTGCCCATGAAGGGTTCCGTAGTAACTATAATAATATAATATGTATAACTACTACAACTACTAGTCTGTCTGTCTGTCCATCCGTCCGTCCGTATGTTACAGCCATTTTATTCCGAAACTATTAGGACTATACATATAAAACTTGGTAGATTGATGTATTCGGTGAACCGCTTTCCGATTTTAAGAAAACATTAAAATATATTTAAATTAAATTAAAAAATATTTTCAGTTTTAGTTCTAGTTTTTTTACTTTAGTATGGGGAGCCCCCCCATACATGGAACTAAAACTGAAAATATTGTTTTTTCATGAAACCTATGCATATCTGGTATCTATACAAGGTGCAGTTTTGGATCTGCAAAACATTTTAGGAGGTAATTATGTTAGTGATTCTCGACCCGAATCAACAATAAAATGGGCAGGTATTTTTTTTCATTTTATTCTTATTTACGGAAATCGGTAAGTGTGAACTCCCCTTTTTAAAACGCGACCAATCTGTACGTGTCCTTAAACTGCGCTTTCACACACACAAACAAACGCAACCGACATTTCTTTCATAAATCCAAAGCACCAACCACCGCCCGCTCCCTCTCCCCCGCCACGCCCCCGCGGCCATCGCAAACGCATAAATCGGGTCAATTTATTAGTGTATTTGATGACGCCGGTATGTGCATACGCTTGCAAATTCCGCCCCTCAAGTGCGTGTCGTGTGCGGTCGGGATAGGTACCTACTACCTAGTTGTAAAAATGACGGACCAATACTCCAATGTAGAGTTGGTGGAGATGGTCCGCTTGTATGCCATCAGTGGAGACAATGTATCTGGAGCCATCGAAATGTTCGCGGAGTTATTCCCCAATCGGCAACGTCCCTCACACAGGGTAATGCTGGCTGCTACGCAGAGACTGCGCGATCATCGGCAGTTCGACGTTCCCCAGCATGCTGAAGGTCGCGGCAACGAAGGCCTGCCTGTCGCCTTGCAGGAAGATATCCTGGAATTCTTCCGGCGAGAGCCACGTGCAAGCACGCGGGAGGCTGGTCGACGGTTTGGAGTGCACCACTCCACAGTGTGGCGGCTACTGCACAAAGAAATGCAGCATCCTTTTCATTACCGCAAGGTACAGGATCTCCACCAGGACTTTTATCTGTGGGGAGACGTTAAAAGATTGGTGTACACAGACAAAATCACCAGTGTTACCCAACTACGTGCAAAAGTGATCAGTGCTTTCGACACAAAAAAAAACGAATGTGTTTGTGTTACGTAAGCTGAAGGAATATCAGCAACGTCGTGCTAGACTGTGCCTGGAGTGTGACGGTGGAAACTTTGAACAATATCTCCAGGTAACATAAGTAGGTAATTTATTTATTTATTTGTACATAGACAATAATTTGTAAATACGATGTTAGCTAAATCAACTTGATTAGTGTAAATAAGTTGAATTAAACTTTTTAACTACGCCAAAAATACCTATCAGACAAAATGAATCACCTAAAATCCCTAACACATGGGTACCTACTTAACTAGCACAAATTATCTTGATGTATTTCTGTCGGTCCTCAGCCCGTTAAAAAGTGGGAAGGAAAATTTTAAATCAACCAATTTAATCAAATAAAAACCGTTCTTGGGGCTGAATTTACCTAAATAGCGCGCCGACTGCGCCGAGTACCTACATGCCTTATTATTATTATTATTAGATGCCTACCTAAGCCCTTGCACACGCTCGCGATCGTAGTTTCACAATTGTGCAACGGGAACTGCTTACGTGCTTTGTAAGGTTTATTTATGTTCGCCTATCATTTTATTCATCAGCTGATAGGTAACTAACGACGCCAACGTGATCTTTTTTTGGCGCAGTTGTATCTACTTTCTACTATTATTATTTATCGTAATAGCCCAGTGGTTAAGGCTTTCTCCTCTCATGCATGAGGTTGCGGGTTCGCAACTGAGCAAGTACCATTGTGTTATTTTTTTAATTCATAATGATGTAAGTACTTTTTAAATTTATCTAGGACATAATTGAAATCCCGTGTTTCGGTAAGCACTTAATTAATGCCTTTGGTTCGAATTGATTTGTAGATCTCGGACGGTCGTTAGGTACCACACGGGTCGGTACGGGTCAACGACCTTACAGCCCTGCCATATGGTCGTTGGTACGGGTAGTCGAAAGCCAGAAAGTCAGACAATTAGTCTAACAAATGGGATTATCAAGTAACTGGTTTGTTGACGTCTGATACGCAGTCGCCCTACGTGATTCACTGGCACTCCATGTAGTGAGCTGCATACAGTTAAACTGAAAGCCGACCCTAACATAGGCTCGGCAGATTGGCCACGGCATTGTAATGATGCTTAAAAATGAGTTATTATTTAGCCAAATTTAAAACAATAATGTAGGTACATTGTGATTTTCAAATTCGAACTAGAACTTAGATGTAGTTCGAATATGACGACCATCGCGGGGCCCCCCGTAACCATAGCAACGACCTTCATTCTAGTTTAACGTACGTCGTACGTGCCGCGTTCGTTTCACACGCACACAGTGACATGACGCGCGATACATCGCAATGGGTGATTCTGTTTTTTTGAAGAGGGTTATTAAGAGTGTTATTCTGAAAAACAATAAAATTGAAAAATCGAAAAGAAAAAGTACTATTGATTATTGACTTGGTATCGTATTGTTATATGATTATTTACGAGTCTCATAACAACCTCCTGAAATATTTTGCAGGTTCAAAACTGCACGTTGTATACAGGTCTTTAAAATGAGATTGAGGTTTCTAAAACCACTTTTTCATAAAATTAATCGTTTAAAAGATATACGCGCCATCGTTACATGGTGGACATCCCACCCATACGCACCAAACGTTTTGGGAATACCTTCATTGTGCGTACGGCTAAGGAGTGGAATTCCCTGCCGGAGTCTGTGTTTCCCGATAGCTATAACCTAGGAGTCTTTAAGTCAAGAGTGAATAGGTTACTTTTAGGTAAGCGTGCTCCATCTTCGACCACATCATCACTTACCATCAGGTGAGATGGTGGTCAAACGCGAACCTATTCTAAATAAAAAAAAAAAAAAAAAAAAAAAATACGCTTCCAAAGTGGTAAAATGTGTGCCCCCCTCTAATTTCTATAATAATGGAGTGAAAATATAAATATATATATACAACGTGTAACGGAAACCCCATATCTAACCAAAAGGGCTGAAGACAACATTTGGTATGGAGTCTCTATGCACAGTTTCAGCACAAAATAACTGACTTAAAGAATTGATACCAAATTATTGGTTTCACATATTTTTTGAATACCAATCATAACAAACGTGTCACAGCACTACGAGGGTCAATAACTTTCCACGTCACTTGCCAATAACACGATAATTCTTTTCGTTCTTCTTAATTTGAAAAATTCGGTCTCTGGTATCAGTGTACTGGAATTTGTAATAAGTTCTACACATGTAGACTTAGGATTACAAAACCCATGCCATATCGTTTGTTATCATCCAAAGAAGCCATGCACTTGGTATGTATATGCCCTTTAAATTACACGTTATACGTCTATAGATCTTAATGTAAACTTTCAATCAAAATTGGTTTTAAAGAGATCGAGTCAGCAGTTTTTGAGATACAGCATATTTTCTAAAACAGCAAATATTGTAATTCATACAAATACTATGAAAAACAAAGTTATTTGGCGTATTTGCAAAAAATGTAAATAAGCTAGTTTTAAGAAATTTGTAAGTTTTAGTTTTTTGTCAAGTAAATATACATATTATATTATATTATTATAGTTACTACGGAACCCTTCATGGGCGAGTCTGACTCGCACTTGGCCAATTTTTGTAAAATGTTATAATAAGCAATATAACATTAGATTTATAGATTTCTTTTATTTTTTTTTCTTTTAAATTAAGTTACGCTTGATACATATATTGTTATGAAATAAATTACGCTTATATTTTCTGCGAAGTAAGTTCGCTAGACAGCATTAATGAAAAAATGTTTTTTTTGGTATGGCCCCACGTATATATAATAAAGTACCGAATGTTATTAAAAATATGACAGTACATCAGAATTTAAACGAGCACTAAATGAAATTTTAATAAACAAAACTTATTTCAGTCTGGTTTTATTATGACATTACATAATTATATATTTCTTTTTTCATACTGGTTTTATTATTCAAATAAGTACTGCATACCCATCTACCCTAACTTGCTACTTACCCAGTTTCGAAGCGTCAATAGCCTAATGGATAAGGTGTCGGACTTGTGATCGAGAGGTCGCAGGTTCGAACCCCACCCATTACACTATTGACGTGAACCCACTCCAGACACAAGCATATTTAGCTTAGTTGGAGGGGTTAACAAGATTGCTAGTAATGTGAAATGTACCCACATTGCTAGTATTCTTTAAAAAAAATCTGAGGAGTTTAATATATAAAATCAAAATTTTATTGCAATAGGATGAATAGTGAGGGAACGGATAATGTATTACTACAGTAAAAACAAACGTTAATTTTTATATAATAGGTATAATTTATTAAATTTATTTTTGTGATTTATTTACGTACCTACTTGCTTCATTTAGTTCCATCCAGCCGTTTGAGCGTGAAGAAGTAACAAACATGCAAACAGACACATTCATTCACAAACTTTCGCCTTTATAATATTAGTGTGATAAATAAAACCATCTAAATAATTAATATTCGTTTTTCAAGTTTATTCAACATAACGACAAAAAATTAAAAAAATGCAAAGTTAGGAAACTTCGTCGTGCAACGGCAAGCGGGCCTCGAGCGAACTTGTCATTGTGTGTGTGACAACGCACACGACTAGCCCGCTGCAGTAAATACCTATTTTCCGCGCGTCTCGTAGGCTCGACACCCTCTTAACAAATCTGTTTTAAAATCGTATGATGTGACGTCACTTGTTTACACTGTCCTATAAAAGCCGCCGCTCAGTCGATCTAGACACACAGACCGGTTAAGTAGACGCACAGCCTTACTGAGCTGATCTACGAGTAGCCCTACCTAAAAAAAATAAAAAATAAAAAAAAATAATAATAATAAAAAAAAAGTTCTAGACACAGTCTCTCTCGGACAGCCACAGTGTAAACATCTGAAGGTACGATTTATTTTTATATATAGAATTATGTTGTTGTATCAGTGTCCTAATAGTATTGTGTCATAATTAAACATAAAATTATGTGTAGATAAGTAGATATAGCCATATGCTATGAAGTAACCACGTTGTGGTTATAGAAATGACTTGATAATGTGTTAATTTTTACTTGAAATTATGTGAAAGTGACGATGTTTTGAAAAGAGTAACTGTGGAGTTTCTTGCCGGCTCTTCTCCATAGATAACTACCTTCCGAACCGTACGGTAAATTAATAAACTGATATTGCTATACAGACTGCTAATCATTTCTATAAAACGCCTAGTAATCATGGTAATACCGATTAAGAGGTAATTAATTGGTAAATACGTAATAAATCGATATTGATAATTAATTAATTCTATAAATAATAACATTCTCTATATATCTTTATATCTTCCATTTCTGACAAGCGCATGACATTTTCATTGATGGAATGTGTCCATCGCATGCGCTGCACACTTCCACCGGCAGCGGGGACCCTATCAGAGGCCGGCGGGCCTCGAAGTCCTAAGCTGGCCGGAGGGCGGCCTCTTCCTCGCCGACGCGCAGGTGGTGGTGTCGTCGGCGGCGAGCAGTATTCGTCGCTCGAGCTCGACGCAACTGCAGCGGCCGGAGTCTCTTCACTCACGGCTAGAGCTGGTCCCGGCGGCTGCGAGGCGGAGCTGAGCTACGATTCCGCAGGTCTTGGGCGTGTGTTATTGAGTAATCTTGCCCGGTTTCTGGTCAACATTGTCTACGTTGTACGGTTGTACGAAGTTTTCATTTACGTCGTTTGGTCTATTTTCTTAGTTGGAACATATATGAAGTGTGGTTTTATGGATTGTTGGTTTTTTTTTTAACTATTTTCGTTCTGTCGAACATTGTATTTAACTATTTAATTTATAAATTACTAGCTTCCGCCCGCGACTTCGTCCGCGTGGAATAAAAATCCCCCGATTTTGAAACATTATTCATTATTGCTCCGCTCCTATTGGTCTTAGCGTGATGATATATAGCCTATAGCCTTCCTCGATAAATGGGCTATCTAACACTGAAAGAATTTTTCAAATCAGAACCGTAGTTCCTGAGATTAGCGCGTTCAAGCAAACAAACAAACAAACTCTTCAGCTTTATAATATTAGTATAGATTGATAAAAATCAGGATGAAAATATTTGACGTCCGTGTTGACAACCGGGCCACAATATTCGTTATTATTATTACGAACTTTAGATGGATTAGAGTGATTACGAAGCCTTATTATTTAACATTGTTCTTTTAAAAATTGCGAAAGATAATCGAAAGTAGGTATTGCAATTTGACTATGCGATTGTTCGAAAAGGTTAACGACATCTTTATCGAGTTTACTGAGTGCAATATCAGTTATTATAAAATCTGACAAAACCTTTATGTTTAAGCGACGTAAAGCGGCTTGTGCCGGATGCCGGAAATGCATCAATAGACTGATAAGATTTAAATTTATTTATTTATTTATTCACAAGGCAATTACAACAGGTTACAATCCACTTATTATAACAAATACACATAATATGTTTTGAGCTGATTGTGACCCAGAGCGTAATCGCACAACATGACAACAACAACAAAAAAGAAATATAAATTTAACTACTAGCAATAGGTTACAGAAAAAATGTTTAAAAACTAAATTAGTGCAAAACAGTGTTAAGCATATATATTAAAACATTAACATTAACAGAGAGTAAGAGCACTTACAAGTCTTTTAAAAGCTGTGGTACGAGCATCGAAGATGTCAATACTAATTCTGGTATCTTTCGATATTTCATTATAAAGGCGACACATTCTAACGATAGGGTTATAATAAGAGGTGTTATTTCTATATACCAGAAGTGAAAAAGTTCTTGGAATTCTGGAGATATACCTAGTATTAATATTAATAGAGGACAGCAGGGTGGATGAGTCCAGTGTGGAGTGTAGGATCTTATGAAGGCTTATTAAATCTTGCGACGAACATGCAAAGGCATCAGATTAAACTTACTAAGGCGATCCGAATAAGTTTGTAGTGTTCTTGCGAAGCCAAACCGGTACGAGACCCATTTTAAACACTTTCTTTGAACGCTCTCGATTCTGTCAGAGTGCACTGCATAGTACGGTGACCAAATTACCGAACAATATTCCAATATGCTTCTTACAAGACTTTTGTAAAGTAATAGGAAGCTATTAAGGTTTTTAAATCCTTTGGTAGTCCTGTATATAAAACCGAGAAGCTTAAATGCTCTATTCGTGATGCTTTCGTAATGTTCTCTGAAAGAAAGTTTCTCATCGAACAACACACCGAGATCTCTGGCTTACATGCTTTCGCTCTAATGATTGACTTTCGAGTTTGTAGTCATATATATTCTTAATAATTTTGAAGGAACTCACAGTCGGAGATATTATCAATGGACATGAATTACTTCAGATCGTCGGCATATAACAGACAGGGACACTGTAATTTTCTCACAAGATCGTTAATAAAAATGATGAAAAGTAAGGGTCCCAAATGCGACCCTTGTGGAATGCCCGACGTAATGTTAACTGGCAACGACAAGTATCCTCTAACCGACACGAGTTGGCTCCTATTTTTTAAATAAGATTGTTTCCATCGAAACAGGGAGCCATGTATACCGTACGATTTGAGCTTCAAAAGCAGTATTTCGTGGTTAACTTTATCAAACGCCTTACGAAAGTCAGTATAGACTGAGTCAACCTGACCACCTTTCGCGAAGGCAGTACACAGATAGTTTTTATATTCGAGTAAGTTTGTAAGGGTTGATTTTCCTCGAACAAATCCATGCTGGGAATGGGAAAGATACGGTTTTATGTGTGAATAAAAATGCTCATATAAGGACGCTTCAAAAAGTTTTGCCAAACCACATAGTAAACTTATGGGTCTGTAATTTGCGCAATCAGACTTGTCACCCTCCTTATAAATGGGCACTACGTGCGCCTTTTTCCAAAAATTAGGAAACACACTCAGCTTTAGTGATCGATTAAACAAGTAATACAAAGGCAATGACAGTTCATTAGCACAATTGACTAGAAAAAGAGAAGGGATTCCGTCCGGTCCAGCACATTTATTGCGATTCAAACATTTTAATGAACGTAAAACAGAATCGTGCTCAATATAAATCTCTGATAGTGAAGAGTTACATTCTACACCGGCGCATACTTCAGTACTAGGGGGAGATCTAGAGGTGTCATCAAATACGGAGCTAAAGAATTTCGAGAATAAATAGCTGATATCTTGACTATCCGAAGAAACTACTCCAACTGCATCGTTTGAGATAAACCATTCGCATTTTTCCTGCTGTAGACAAACTTCCAAAACGATTTGATATTGTCAGACAAGCAGTCCTCAGTGGATTTTATAAAGGAACTATAGCATTCCTTTGTTTGTTTGTCTTTTGTTTGTGTTGTTGAGAGTTTTGCACCTACTACGCAACATTGAAAAAGTGTCATAATCACGAGGGTTGTTATACTTTTTGAAGCGCCTATGATATTTATTTTTCTCCTTGAGACATTTTTTAAGAGATAGCGAGTACCATAGTGGCTGTGCAGACTCACTCAGCTTGGTTGTAGGAGTATGCTTGCTGATTCTAGTATTCAGAGCCCTGTAAATTTCTTCTAGTGCATGGTCGATATCAGTCGACAACTTTAACCAAGACCAATCAACCTCTGCTAGATCCGCCCTTACCTTAACATAGTCGCACTTTCGGAAATTTAACCGTTTAATGTTATTCGGTTTCATTTGTTTGGTAGGAACACTGCTTTTCATAATTATACTCAAAGGTGGGTGATGATCGTCAACCCTACTGAGCGGATCATCGTTAAGAAAAACTTGGATACTTTCTGAACTACAGAGGACAAGATCTAAATACCGATTGTTTTTGTTAGATATGTGATTAAATTGTGACAATTGACAAAATGACAATAGATCCAGTAAGAAAGAAGACTTCCTATCATTAGCTATAGCAGCATTCACTAACCTGCTGCCCGATGGCGTTTGAGTCCATAGCAAACCCGGAACATTAAAATCCCCAATAATTAAATTTGAGCAATCGTTATGAGAATCTGTAACAATCTTCTGTGTATTCGCATAAAAAGCATCGAGATCATTAATAGGTAAATCTGGGGGAAGGTAACATACACAAAGATTGTATTGACACTCACGCGAGTTGCTAGGCAAAACACTCACCCAAATATCCTCCACTCTGCTGTCCCATGAGGAATGCCTTACCACTTTGTATTGTTTTTTAATAGCTATTAAAACACATCCTCCATCAACCTTATTTACACATGTACTTTCGCGATCTCTTCGAAACACGTTATACCGATTATCAAAAAGTTCATTATCAAAAATACACGAGTTCAAATTGGTCTCAGTTAAACAAATTATGTCATAATTACAATTAAGTGAATTAACATAAAAATCCTCTAGTTTTGATCTTATTCTATTTACATTCTGATAATAAATTAACATAAGTGATTACAGAAAACAGATCCAAATAGTAAACAATACACGTGTCCGTTTAAGTGAGTTTAGCTTTAACGTTTAACTGATGTGTTTTATCTGTATAGCCTGGTCCTGCTCAGTTTTCCTAACGTAAATTCGACTATATTTAACCCATACAAATTTATAAGACCGTTCCTTAGCTGCCAATTTAGTTGCGGCATGAAGTTTCTTACATTCCGGTGAAAGATGTTCCACCAAGTAAATAGTACGTTTTTCTCCAAGCACACCTAGGTGCGACGAGTTCAAGACGCTGTTTTTATTGCTCTTATTATATTGAGTGATGGCTGAGACAAGATTATCACGGTGTCTTTCAGATGGTAATGTAGCCAGTATATTTCTGGGACGATCCGATTCGTTGTTCATCTTAGCAACCCGGCGAATCGCTTGTAAATCTGTGTCAGGAATTGATACTTTAATTTCGTTACACAAGTTCTTAAAAATCGTAATCAGGTTTTTATTCTTTCTTTCTGGCACACAGTGAATTTCAATATTGCGGCTTCATGATATTTTTTCAAGCGTTTGCATACGTCGTGCGAGGTCGGTAATATCTGAACGAAGTTTAATATTCTCTGACTCAAGCGATTGAATAGTGTCCTTAACCGAAACAAGACGGACATTGAGGTCTTTTTGCTCAGCCGCTAAAAAATCAGTAGTGCGGGTGAAATCGTCCCTCAAACTATCGATCGCAGATGCTATTTCCTTCTTTATATCAGCAGTTAGGGCAGCTCTAATGCTTTCAAGCTTAGAATCCAGAAGCAGGCTGAACTGTTCATATGAAATAGAACCAGAGGTACCTGATGGATTAACAAGCGATCCAGTATTATTTCGAGGCGTTTGAAGTGGAGACTGTGACGTTGACGCCTTAGAATCACCGTCGGGAATGTCCGATAAATAGTCACAAGACATATTAGCATCTTCGCGTAGAATATCAAATTGATTCCGCACCGGTGTATTGTCGTGTTTACGACGAGTTATGTTGCTACATACAGGGCAGGTCCAGTTACGTCTAAGTTCATGTGCATGTTTTGTGTAGTAATCTTGGGTCATATTCAGACATTTATAATCATAAAAACCCCTACATGAAGTGCAGACCAATAACTCTCCGCGATCAATATCTTTGTTGCATGCTGCACACTGCATCGTACCAATCAGCCGACTATTTAACTAAGTATATATTCTTAAATAATAACGCGCCGTGTAGGTAAATGTGTTTAAAGTAACAATGGTAAGTGAGTCACTTGTCACAGCGAGCACTAAGCGAGCGATATGCGTATTGCCCTAGGTCAGGGACACCGCCGTTGAAGAAATTATTTAAAAAGTTTTTGCTTATATCTCAGGTGCTTGTGGATCGATATAAATCAAATAAACTTCACTGCACACACATTATCTCTAGTCACATAAATATATTAGTTTTACTTTGGTAACGACACATTGAACCACTACTATCGCGATAAAATCAGGGAAGAAACAAACAAGGTGTTGTTCTGTACGCGTCCATAGACTAAACTCTTTCTAAAATTGAATCATTTGATGTAAATACATGGAAGCTTGTACGCGCGTATCTTGATATTTTTCTATTAAAGTATTCCAAATGAGTAGGTAATTATTAGCGGTAGGTACGATACCTGAGCAAACAGTTAATGCTTTGCCCGAGAGACAACCTATTAAATAATGAACCTTTTCGGCGTCAGTTAGATGCGAATTCATTTATGCGATTATTTACAGAATGATTATAGAACAACAACACGGGTTCATAACGGGTAAACCTACAGCGACAGTTTGCAGATTACTTACTCAAATACATGGATCAAAAAGTACAAGTAGACTGTGTCTACACCGACTTTCAGAAAGCTTTCGACAAGGTAGACCATCAACTGCTTTTTGAAAAAATTGCATACAATGGTATAAGGGGAAATTTGTTGCACTGGTTTGCGTCGTATGTCACGAATAGAACCCAAAGGGTTTTTATTTCAATCTGCATCAGTATCTGTTACGTCCGGTGTGCCCCAGGGCTCGATCCTTGGCCCTCTCTTATTTATCCTATTCATAAATGATATTGCTAACTGCTTTAAGCACTGTACTTTTCTCCTCTATGCTGACGACTTAAAAATATACAGAACTATTAGAAGATTTTCAGATTGTCAACTATTTCAAGAAGACCTTAATCGTTTGTCAAACTACTGCGTTAAAAATAAAATTAGTTTGAATATAACTAAGATATATTCAAGCTAATTTTACTTTTGCAATAACTTTCACTAAAAATAAAAACCTCTTTCGGAATAGTTATAATATTAATAATGTCGGTTTAGCTAGAGTATCCATTGTTCGAGACCTTGGGGTATTGCTGGATGACAATTAGCACCTTGATAAGCACATTGAAATGATTATTAACAAAGCATATCGTATGTACGGGTTTGTCATGAGATCTTCGGTTGACTTTAGACGCACAGATACTTTTCTTCATCTTTACAAAGCATTGGTCAAATCACAACTGGAGTATGCTGTGGTGGTGTGGAACCCGTATTATCACAAACACGTAGACAGCTTAGAAGCCGTCCAGCGCAAATTTCTTAAATCGGTGCACTATCGTTGTTGTCGTTACTTTCCAACATATAATGTCCTACTTGAAAAATATAATTTAATGAGCCTAAGGTCCAGAAGCATATTTTTGGAAACAATGTTTCTTTACGATGTATGTCATAACAGATATGATTGCTCCGATATCGTCAATAGGTTGTGTTATGTAGTTCCCAGAACTGTCATCAGGCGAGAGGTGCGCGCGTATCCACTCTTTGCGTTACCTTCGTGTCGAAAAAACGCCGGAGCTCGCGCACCGCTTTACCGTATAAATAATAAAAACTTTTTACCAAAAAATTAAACCGACTCCCAAAAAACACTGCAAAGTGAAAAATAACTTTAATTTCGGTACTCGGTGTGTTTACATGAGTCTGGTAATAAGTTTTGTCACATATGGAAAGTTAAATAAATGACACAATGAGTTACGCATTACAACTATTTATATATCAAATGAAAGGGTATAGAATACAGATTTAAACCAGATTAAAATTATTCGAAATGTCTTCCTTTTGCTTCGATACAAGCCTTCAATCTGCAAGGCCAGTCATCAATCGAAGCACGCACGACGTTCATGTCAATATCGGCGACTGCTTTAATCAGGGATGCTTTAAGTGACTCCAAGTTGCGATGAGGTTTAGTGCAGACCTTCTCCTCTAAGTGCTGCCATATTTTGTAATCCAAGAGATTCAAGTCTGGACTGGATGAGGACCAATCCTCGTGCCTGATAAAGTCGATTCAACGGGTCTTGAGCCAGTTTTGGGTACTTTTCGCCTTATGAGCCGGCGCAGAATCCTGCTGGAATACCCAGTGCCTGTTTTCGAACATTGTTTGTGAAAGAGGTTCCACAATGGTTGTTAGGACTGTGTTTTGATATACGAGGGCACTGGTTTTCACTCCTTTTTCACAAAAAAATACCTCCGTTGGACCCAAATAGGACACCCCAAGCCAAACCATGAATGCCAAAGGATGATGACAACGCTGAACACGTGGCACACGTCTGCTCGCTTCTTCACTAGAGTGTGCATACACTTTATCATTTTGTTTGTTGAAAGTCTCCTCAACATTAAAAATTTTTTCGTCCGAAAAAAGTATTTCGCGGTATTTTTTTCCCGCGTACCGCCTTAACAAAACCCGGCTTCTTTCGAGTTTGATTTTCTTCAGCCGTGCGTTAAGAAGATGTGCTGTTTTTTTTCTATAAGCACGTAGTCCTAGGTCTTCATTTAACACCCTTTTAATAGTAGTTCTGCTTAGTCCCATCTGCAGAGCCAACATATTTTGCTTGCGGACAGGATTTTGTTGGATTCGCGCCTTTACTGCTTTGATGACCGCTGGAGTCCGAACAGTACGAGGTCGACCGCTCCTTTGTTTATCTTCTAATCTTGAATCTTCCCTGAATCGTTTGATAGTACGATAAATAAATCTCGGTGGAATTTTCAAATTTTTCAGCAGTTTAAAAATCTCAGTTGGCGCGTGACCGCAACGATGCAATGCAATTACTGCGACTCTGTCTTCTTTGCGCGTCCACTCCATTTTAGAAAATGAACAAAATTCGAGAAACTCTTTGCTTTTATTTTCTTTAAATATTCAAATTTCGAATGCCCATAATATTTTCCTTGGCTTGCATTCTAAATTCGAAATTTTACCTATGTGACAGAACTTATGGCCCGACTGAGTAGTTTTGTATTTTCGTTTTTGGCACCGACTTCCGAAATTAAAGGTATTTTTCACTTTGCAGTGTTTTTTGGGAGTCGGTTTAATTTTTTGGTAAAAAGTTTTTATTTCACTCTTTTTAGTTGGTTTAATTTTAATTTACCTAGTTACAAGAGCTTAAATGTCAACTACTCATAACCTTTTACAAAATATTACTTTTCCCAATGCTGGGCCGTTAATTGTTGTGGAGTTCTCCTGGTACATCACCATCAGCTCTACATCACCATATGCAATGTGACGAGCATAAAGTGCTTAACATCCATATTCAAGTAATCGAATCGCGATCCACTCAATACTTATTATTCAGTAGTTTCAGCGGCCATCTGTGGTTTCATCATCATTTCCACTTCCTCAAATGGTACTTTTTGAGAGCAACTGCACAAGTTACTATAATAAATACCCAAAACGTCATAGGTGTGCCTATAATATTTGAAGAGTTCCCTCGATTTCTCCAGGATCCCATCATCAGATCCTGACTTTTATGAAAATGGGACCAATTTCGAAGTATATCCTATGAATCAAAAAAATAATTTTCCAAATCGGTTCCGCCGTCTTCGAGTAATCGGCGATCATACATTAAAAAAAAATATATATACGCGTCGAATTGTCAACAAATGTCCAAACGGCAATAACATCATATCGTGCATATGTTGAATCGGTGTTACGGTATGGATTAATAATGTGGGGCAATAGCACTGACCAAAATAGAGCATTTGTTGCACAAAAAAAATGCATTCGAGCAATCTATGGGCTTCAATTCGACGACTCTTGTCGGCCTGTATTTCAGAAACTTGGTTTGTTACCGCTACCGTCTCTTTATATATATGAGATATGTATGTTTGTGTGGAAGAATAAGGAATTATTTACAAAAGCAGACGATGTACATCCTCGAACCCAGCGCGACCCTCACAGGCTCGTGCTGGATGTCATGCCAAGGCTAGCTAGATATAATAAAAGCTGTTTGTATATGTGTGTAGAAATATTTAATAGGATACCGAGTTATCTAAAAATTCTCAATACCAGATTATTTAAAAGTAAATTGTATGATTGGCTGTCCAATAATAGTTTTTATAGTCTTAAGGAGTTTATTGACAAAAAACATTAATGAATTGTATGCACAAAAATTTGCACGCTTATAATGTTAAGCAGAAACATGTATGCTCTATATTCAATTTTTGTACCATCTTTTATACCGTGTTTTTATGCAAATAAATATTACTATTACTATTACTATTGATAACCTCCTCTTTTTGTCGTCGGTTGAAAATTATAATAGTATGTTCACTGATTTAGATTTATTTTCTATGTCTGTAACTAAATTCCGGAACGGTCTCATACAGATACTTAAGGCGAGGTTATTCGAAAAAACGTCGTTTTCAATTGTGTCTTATTCGTAGATAACACGGATTTAAATTTTGAAAAAAACATATTACATAATTCATACTTTGATCTTTCTATTTCGGTCATCCGATACACGATTACTTGCATTTCACTGCAACTAATTAAATCGCAAAGACAAGTCTAAATTACAGTCTTATTCTTATTTTATTTGAGTTGTATTAAGCTTTGAATATTAAAACTTATACCATAATAAAGATCGTAAAAAATGTCATATATGTCTGTCGTCATAATGTGAAATTTGAAAATATTTATACCACTAATTTCAAAAATAAGCGTTTTCCTATTATTTTGATGCGCGCGGCCACGCGCCCCGCGACCTTTAGTCCCGAGCGGAACGTGTTGGAGGTCGGACGTATGCCAATTTTTAGCGAACCTGCCACCCCCGCTAAGTTTGGCTCCGGTCGAGCCAATAAATCATTATAAAATAATAATTCCTATCGTTTAGTTTTAAATAGTTGTAATATAAATTGTTTTTATTAGGTACTTTAGTTATAATTTTGGTCAGTAAAACTAATGGACAAAATTAACAACAAGAAGTGGTCATCGCTGGCTCTACGAAGGCTGAATAAACAAAAAAAGTAAGAAGGCTTTGACAATATATAAATATTTAGACCTAGGTATATACATAAATATTTTTCTTTACTAACTAGGTTCTTTTTGTATTCTGAGGTACCTACTTAGCTACGCGGAATAGATTTCGAAACCACAAAATAATATATGTGACTATGTGTAAATAAACACGCCACGCGCGCAAAAGCTGTAATAGTTTATTTTTCTCGCGGAATAGATTTGCCAACCGCAAAAAGTGTGTGAAACAATTGAATTTGAACCCTATGTCAAAGCATATAAAGCCGCCACGTGCGCAAATGTTATAATGCTCTTTTCAAATGTCAGACTCAAAGGAAACTTTGACAATATTATTATAGGTACCTATAATTATACAAATTAATATTTTACTTTACTAAGTAGATAAGTACCTACGCAGAATAGATTTACAAACCGCAAACATGTGTGTAAAACAAAAACATTGTTGACTTTCTTTCTCCTATAAAAAAATGAAAATGTTTCTTATTTTATTCAAAAAAATATTTCCAAAAATATCTAAATATAATATAAAAGTACTTTCAATAAAAAAGAAATCACAAAAAGATGTGATTAGAGCCTGGGTTTGATCCAGAATACTGACGGTTATCAATCCGATTCTTTACTAAACGCGCTAACAGAACGTCAGTAAACACAGTTGAAATAACTGACCGTATTCGACTGTATTAGGTTTTATTTTCGTAAATGTAATAATGGATAAATGGTACAGTCGATCATTCGTCGCTATGACCACAGTATAAAGATCATACAGTAGGTCGACGCCTTTGATCTTGTGGAAAATGCCGACAACGTCTAGCTCTAGACAGTATCGCAACGGCCAGGGTTGTCACAAGTCAACAATATTTATTACACGCAGCACACTCGTGCCATAGTGTAGAAATATACAACATGACCATTTCCTACGAAAATATCATTTATTATTTTCAGTAAACTTCGGTAAACTTTATAACTCTCTGTCTTCGGTGTTCGTATCAACTTTACGCTGATGATCTGCAGTTGTATGCATCTACGCGGGTGGAAAGTTTGTCAGACGCTATAGGAGATGTAAACCGAGATTTAAATGCTATAAAACTGGTCTGATTGATTTGGGGTGACTGTAAGCCCCTCAAAGTGTCAGGCCATTGTGATCAGAAGCTCACGTATGATCATTAGAGTGGCAACTAGTTCACTCCTTCCTATCATTTTCAATTAAAGATCTCGGTTTGCATCTTGACTCTGCTTGGCTGGCAAAGTTTGGTTTGGTTTTGACTGGAAAGGGCTTTGCGGACTTCCTTAACATAAAATGCATTTTCCAGCATTACGGAGCCAAAGTGAGGTATTTTATGTGGTAAGTTAGACGCCGTGTCGAGACGTAAACTTACCGCAAAGACGGAGGCATTTAAATTTGCTTTTTCTTGTGCGGTGTGAGCCAGTGTTCCATTCAGTTTTATCATAACTAGGAGGCAGCGAAGGACGGTAAAAGTTCGAGTTTCACTTCGCAGTTTCGGAGTCTGCAAACCCATACTTCCATACTCGCCATATGACCCTGGGGCATGTATCTGGAGGAGAAAAGGTAGATACCGTTTTCACCACTAGGTCCAAGTCATTGGGTGTGTGGCCGTCGACTTCTGGAATGCAGGTTGCTTGGTGAACCAGCTGGTCGAGATCTAGAGATAAAAAAACCTGCGGGCCTCTACCAGCGTGCTCTGTTTGTTGGTACGGGAACAACCATTCTTTATGGTGGGCATTAAAATCTCTTAGAAAAACAAGCTCTGCCATCGGATATTTGTGCTGGGCCATTTCAGCTCCTGCAGCTGCCTCCGTAAGGTGGTCGAAGAGCCTAGTCGTCTCCTGTTCACCGTTGTTCAATCAGTAAACAACACCAACAACGAGCATAGATGGTCTTGAGAAAAGTGCTTACATTTCTTTTTCATGAAAATGATTAATCAGAAAAAGTTTCACATCTTTGTGTATGTCTACTTTTTTAAGTTTTCCAATAAAGTATTCATGTACCAAAGGGAAACAGATAATATGTTGTAAAATGTCAAAAATGTGACATATCGTGTCAGGATGTCATCTATGGCTTTTTACTGCAATTCGAATCACGCGCATTCCCTAATGTTCCCCGTCCAATCTCCATTAAATGCCTTATCCCTCTTGTATTTACTCGATTTGTTTATGATCTATGTAGGTTCATTGAGATAAATAAAATAAAGCTGTAGCGTACTGTATTATCGTTTTAACATTTCTATGCCATATTTCTAATTTTCTCTAGCCACTGGTAAACTGGTAAAACATTGAGTGATAACACATTTGACATTGCAAAAGCTGTCATGTCATGTTTGCGTACAAAATAATTTTGTTTTTTTTTTACTTCAATTTTTTTCATCATCCAAAATACTTTACCAAACAACCTCCAGCGTTTATGAAATTGTGGTGGGTCCTCCACAAAAGCCGCAAGAGTTGAAGTTGAAGTCGAATCACGGCATTAGCCAGTTGTGCATAAATGATTGTAGTTTTTAGAGAAAAAAAAGTGTGCGGTTGACCCTCGTCGTCTCTCTCGTCAGAAGACAGTCGTAAGTATTAACACTTTTGCGTTACAATTTCTGCCAGTTTAGAAGCCGCGTAAAATAAATACGTTCCAAAAAGTGTTTGTGTGTTGCTTTTATTGGTATAACTATTTAATTGAAAAATATTTATATTTATTATTTTTTAAACATAATATTTCACACAGAATACGTCTAAGCCCTCTTTCAATATAACAATTGAATTGTAATACAATTCTCCTAATGTAAGTGTGCCTACCTAATACTTGATTTTTATACTGTGCCATGAAGATTTCGCACCCTTTGGGAAAGTCGAATAGCGCGCGGCGTGTAATTTTGAATCATACCCGTATTCATGATCTACGTGTCAGTCAGATTTTTTATACACCTTATTCACAAAAATAAATAAATATACTTATTTTTAATTATTACCAATTAGGTTCAAGTTTATACATTACGTACCTATTCTATCTATAAACTTGATAATACTTACTATTAAAACAAAACAAAATAAACATAAACTAATCAATTCACGTTGATCTACTGAATTGCTCTATTCTGTGACGCATCTTCGTACCTACTTGAGTTCGTGAACTCATGAGCGGTGCGCTTGGCGCGCGCGTCTCCCGCGCGTCGTAATTTGTTACGTTTTGCTATTCGTTGCGGGGGCTGGGGTAAGCGTCGAATACCTACGGAGCTCGGGACAAGCCGGCCTTAAAGAGTTGTAATTATATTTAATATTATGTAATTACAAATGAGTTAAATATTTTGATTTTTTTTAATATAATAATAGAATTGTGATAATTATAAGAAATAATTTAATTAATATTAACACTAATTTTATTGAAATTATTGAATTTATTTACTTTATTTACTTTAGCTAAATGAAGGAAGTAATATTGTTTTGTATAATTTAGCACATTTTGGTTAGGATAAAAAAAAATCATTTTAAGACGAGTTGCTAGTCTATCGGTTTTCTATCGGTTAAATTTCGGGGAGTGTGCGATGGAATTACACAATCTAATTCCGTCAAGCCCGTTCCATCATCGGACTACAAGACAAACGGCGATGCGCCATCGGTACATGGTGGACATCCCACCTATACGCACTAAACGTTTTGGGAATACCTTCATTGTGCGTACGGCTAAGGAGTGGAATTCCCTGCCGGAGTCTGTGTTTCCCGATAGCTATAACCTAGGGGTATTTTAGTCAAGAGTGAATAGGTTACTTTTAGGTAAGCGTGCTCGTTCTTCGACCACATCATCACTTACCATCAGGTGAGATGGTGGTAAAACGCGAGCCTTGTATCAATAAAAAAAAAAACAAAAAATCAAACTTCACATATACACTTCGAGAAGTAAAAAAAACTACCGACCTCGAAACTGCACTCACGACCTACTATGCCTACGCTCATTCATGGCTTAGCTATGGCGTAATTATGCGGGGAAATAGCACTGACGTTCATACGCTTTTCATACTCCAAAAGAAATTAATTAGAATCATTGTGAATATAGATCAAATCGAAACTGAGCGCCAGCACAACATGATGAACTGGGAAGATGGGATGGCGCGACAGTAAGTTGCGTCCCACACTAAAGGCCTACCCATCTTCCAAGGAAACAATGACATGCCGTCCGGTCTTTTGCCATCGTCACGCGCCAGTCCAATGGGTTCCAATACGGCGGGAACGCCGACGGTGACAAGGGCTCGTCGGATAATGTGAAATGTAGTTTAAATTGGCATGTCGTGCAAAACGATCTGCACTACGGTTGCAAGAGAGTCCATGGTGCCCGAGGCTGTTGACCGCTTCCCCACAATTACAACAAGGGGCTCCTAGGCGTAGTGAAGCAGCGATGCGGAAAGTGGTGTCGTCGAACAAAGTGCCTAGATTTGAGGACGGTAAAGCGTGTTACCAAAGACCTGATTCCTACTTTCCCACAGCTAGCAGACGTGCACACTCAGCAGAAGTAGCAGACGTGGTTAGTAAATTATTCAGAACAACTCTGCAGAGCGGCTCGTCCCACTGCCTCTGGAAAGATGGTATACCAGGTAGGTCAGAATTCGGACAAGCGAGATTCCAGGCATCAATAGCCTCAGTGAAGCACGGCACATTAAAATCAATCAGTGTGGAAACCAAGATATTCCTGATAAAGAAAGACATGTATTTCCTAACGAATATGTAAATTCGTTAGGAAATACATGTCTTTCTTTAAAACCCGTGGTGATAAACATCCTGACCGAATTTATTATTTTTATTTTTATTTTATTGGGAAAACAAACAATTGTACACTTTGTCTTACAACTAAAATATACAACTAAATTAAGGTCAATGTACAATCAACAACGTTTTCACGGATAACATTACAGACTAGTTGATACAGTGGTGGTGATCGATCTGTTAGATATAAGAATATGTTAATGTTACCCTCTCTTTCGCGCATGAAAATGCATTCAAATAGTTCTTATGTTATGTCGATAAAAAACTATATCAATAAAACGAAAAGTCCTGACTGACTGACTGACTGACTCATCAACGCCCAGCCCAAACCCTTGGACCTAGAATGCTGAAATTTTGTACAGAGGTTTTTTTTATAATGTAGACAAGGAATAAGGAAGGATTTTTTGAAATTCAACCCCTAACTGAGTTAAATAAGGGATGAAAGTTTGTATGGAAAATCATCATTTTTTTAAGTTTGAACCATGAACATTAGTGGTTAGTATTCTAATGTAAAAAAAATAAGCATGTGTTTCAGTGTTTTTCGAAATTCATATGGGATGAAAGCTGGTATGGAAAATCGTCATTTTTTAAGTTTGAACCATGAAACCAATTTTCATGGTTCAAACTTAAAAAATGACGGTTGGTTGACGAATGGTTAGTATTCTAATTTAAAAATTAATAAGCACGAGTTTCAGTGTTTTTCGAAATTCAACCCCTGAGTTAAATAGGGGATGAAAGTTTGTATGGAAAATCATCATTTTTTAAGTATGAACCATGAAAATTAGTGGTTACTATTCTAATGAAAAATTAATAAGAATGTGTTTCAGTGTTTTTCGAAATTCAACCCCTAAGTGAGTTAAATAGGGGATGAAATAAAAGAAGGTATGGAAAGTCATAATTTTTGTAGTTTAAACCACGAAAATTGGTGGTTATCAGTCTGCTTAAAAATTAAAAATCACATGGTTCAGTGTTTTTGGAAAATCAGCCTCGAGGGCGTAAAATAGGGCCTGAAAGTAAGAATGGGAAACCTGTTCATTTTGAAAAGAAATATTTATTTTGTAAATTGGTTATAAATAACACTTTTACACGTCATGTTTTTTTGCGTATTAAGTTTAGTTTAGCTAGATGAGGCCGGTATTTCCTAACTGACTACTCTGAGAAGAAACACCGAAATAAACTCAGAGGTCAAAGTCAATTTTAAAGTCCAGACAATTTGTATTTGTATATGAGAAGCATGTAGGTTCATGTCTGTGGTATTCTTTTGAGGAAATAACCACGCAAATTTGAGCGGACCTGTCCAGACAGTGCAAACATTTGTCAGTTATCATGTAGCTCAACTTAGAACTTAAGGAGCTCATCAATTTGAAGAACAATACCAAAGTAAGGAGTTTATAGTTCAAACCATGAAAATCTGTATGTAGCCTTTTGGTTGGTAATTAATAATTACATGTATCAACGTTTTAGAAAAATCATCCCAGAAGAGGGTTAAATTGGGGATGAAAAATTTGACTATTGATGCTATACAACCTCTTTGAGGAGTGGCTAGATCGGCGTCACGGCGTCCTGACCTACCGCATGACACAGGTCCTCACCGGACACGGAAGTTTCGGGAGGTACCTGTGTCTGATGGGGAAGGAAGAAACGCCTGGGTGTCACCACTGCGAGGATCGCCCTGAGGACACAGTAGAGCATACGGTGCAAGACTGCCCCGCTTGGGCAGAGCACCGACGTGTCCTCACGGCGGCGATAGGCGGAGACCTCTTGCGCCCGGCATTGGTCGAGGCCATGCTGCGGGGCGAGAGGGAGTGGGAAGCGGTCGCCTCCTTCTGTGAAGCAGTCATGCTACCGAAGGAGGAGGCGGGCCGTGTGAGGGAGAGGATGGCGTCCTCCCTCCAGCCCAGCCGCAGTGGTAGACGCCCACGGCGTCGGACGTCGGCCGACGATCTCCGGCCACCGTAGGCGCGGGCATGCGGACAGCGAGTAAAGGGCAACTCGCTGTCCGACCATGGACCATGCCCGGATCGACGGCGCGTTGTGTTCCACGCGCGCCTCAAAGAGCGTCAGCAATATGACGAGGCCCCCCCTGTAGAGGGCCGAAGCCTGCCGGGGTCGTGGGACTTATCCCATTACCGTGACCCCGGAACGTAAAGGACTATTGAAGGAACACCGTGGATTTTAGTCAGTACAAGTCTGACAGTCCCTCCGGCCCTGCCCGGGGTGGGAGGACTTATTTGATGATTTTACCACGATAAAAAAAAAATTGATGCTATACAAAAATGATGTGCTATATGATTGAAGTACTCATTATTACCTACAAAAATTTTACGAGGCAATATATCTAACTATCATAGTTAAGTCACAATAGCAACTTTTTTGTTGTAAAATTTAAATAGATCGCTGGTAGAAAAAAGTTGATTACATTCGTATCGCAATATTAATTCTTATCCAAATAAATAGTTTTATCATCAAGGGTATTTATGTAGCAGCAAAATACTTTTTAATTTATTCGATTTGGACACTTAATTTCGAAGTTATCAAGAGTATAAACATACAATACGCGAATGGTACGCACATAACTAATTATTGGAACGATTTCGAAAATTTTAATTAACAGGCAAGCAACACGGGCTATATTTGAACAATTTATTGATTAAATGGTAACCCATCCATGAATCGACCTCGGTAAGTGTTCCTTAACCTTGAAGATCGACCCATTAGGTTGTTATTATTTAGCCAAGAACTCCCACGTCATAACAGTAATATCACAAAATATTTGTGTATTGTTATTTGCATAAACGCTGTCAGTTTTGCTCATGTTTAGCGTTCCGTAGCCGAATGGCAAACAATGGAACCCTTATAAATTCGTCGTGTCTGTTTGTATGTCCATCCGTATGTCACAGACACTTTATTCGGAAACAATTAAGACAACAAAGTTGAAATTTCGCAGGTAGGAGTATTTAGTGAACCGCCTTACGACTTTTATCCTACTAATCCATACCCATACTATCCATCAATATCCATACTAATATTATAAATGCGAAAGTAACTCTGTCTGTCAGTCTGTCTGTCTGTTACCTTTTCACGTCTAAAATAAATTGCGTTTGGGCCACATTCCGTGCCGCTGATTGTATTATAAAATCTCAAATGCCCTGGTTTGCCAGTAGCAAATTAAGTAGAAGTTACGTTAAATTAGCTGTAAGATTAAGGTCTGGACACTATCCATAAGCAAAGTTTGCATTTCTCACGAAGAAAGTAAGTTCTCCCAACTGCAACGCATGTAGTGTAATAGAGGATGTACATCATTTGTTGATAGAGTGCGTCAAGAATCAAGAGGACTAGCTTCCATGAATGTTAAAGGCAAGTTGAATATTAAGTTGGTGTATCAATAAATAAATAAACATTTTAATAAGAATCTTAATAATTGCAACCCTAATTAGAAGCAACCACAACACCAAGTCTGTTATCTTATTTTTTACACATTCTTTATCACAGTTATCACCCGTTGTGAGGTCAGCGGTCACTCTAAAATAGCCTAAAACTTACTCAGGGGTTCAGAAATTACTATATAACCTGCCACTGAACAGGTTCAGGCATCAGAGTGTGCTCGACCGTGCCACACTGACAACTACTGGAAGCACTTGGAACTATGAAACTTGTCGTATTGACGGCGATTATTGGTAAGTCCTTCACTTAATTTTATCTCTACCTTCTATGTGTTAGTGTTAGTTCTCGCTGCGTGTTAGCTCGATGTAAAATACTGTTACTCAGCTGCATTTGCAGTTTTAAACCCGAAAAACCGATCAAGTCCATGGGCACGCGTAGCTTAGAGTTCCGTAGTTTACTACAACGCCAAATGCGAGTTGGATTAGCTGGCCAAGAGTTCCATGACCTTTCGAATGGACCGATCTCTCAGGAAGTCTTCAATCCAAACGCAAAGTTGAGTGGGTAAACCGAAGGAAGGAAGCTTAGCAATAAAGCTATCGTGCCAGACCCTGTCAAAGGCCTTGGAGATGTCAAAGGAAACAGCAAGTGCTTCCCCGTGCTTCTCAATAGCCTCACTCCAGGTATGAATGGCCGTTTTTGCGAAAGCCGTATTGTCGGTCACTGAGGATGTCGTTGGCTTCTAGGTATGCCAGGAGCTTACTATTAAGTACACACTCCACCATCCATACAAATTTCTTCTGTAAGTACCACATTTTAATATTCCTTGGTTAATGTTGATCTCACAATGATGGTCTCTCATGAAATCCAAACCTAGTATGCAATCATCCACTATATCGGCCACGATGACTCTATGCCAAAAAGTCTTTTCTCCCAGTTTCATCTCCACCTTCTTCTCGCCTCGAACGGGTATGTGCTGGCCGGTTGCTGTCAGGAGTTGGATTTTCTCGTGGTTCCGGAAGAAGTGCCCAATAGAGCGATTTGCAAGTTGAGTGCTGAACACTGTACGAGAGGCACCAGTATCTTTCGTCAGCTTGCAAGGTGTTCTATTGATTTCGCCTTTGATTATTTTTTTATTTTTATTTATTATTAGTGTTCATCAGCACCTGCTGATGAACACTAATTAGGGTTCAACCTTGAACCCTAATTATATTACAATCTAGCCTTATATATAGACTAATAAGTAATTTAATTTTAACTTAAACTAATAAATTGTCTTTACTAAGAATGTGTCCAGTGGCACTTTTCTTATTGTGCATTTCGCCTTTGATGATTAAGCTATTTCCATCATGGGCTTGTGTGATCGAAATTCTTGTGGCTTTTTTAAATCCAGCCAGCACCCGCCCCGCGGTCCTGGCGTTTACTCGTTTCCCTGCTGATGGAAGGTGGTTGGGATAGCGACTTGACCCTCCTGAGATCTCTCTTCCCATCCACTATTTTGCTTCGGGCAACTGGATCTCAGATGGCCCTTTTCTCCACACTTGTAGCATCTAGGGCTAAACCTTGGTCAAACGTCACGGGTGGGTGATGACACCACCAAGTGGACGTGACTGAAATAGGCCTGTAGTTGGCAGGGTCAGCACGACTGCCCTTTTTGGGTACAGGCTGTACGTTAGCCAGCTTCCATGCCTTTGGCACCTTTCCAGTCTCTAGCGAAAGGCGAAACAGGCGTGTCAAGATTGGAGACAGTTCAGGCGCACAAGTTCTAAGAACAATTGCTGGTATCCCGTCGGAACTAAATATGAACTTGATTTAAATATTTTTCAAAAATATTTGTCCGATAGCGTGTAGGATAAAGTTAGTCGACTATTGTGAAGCCAACTTAAGTCTGATAGTTTTACTTGTAACTTCGTTACATAAAATATCACCCACTTAGTTGATATGGGGGAGAAAGTTGGAGAGGTCATGTGCCCCCCAGACAAGACTCTAACGAATATTAGCACTCGAAAGCTTAATATTTCGCAATTTCGTCTCACTTAATCGAAAATTGGTCTCACACAATCTAACTACCTAAATCCCCCACTATAAAGAAGACGAGATAAAAAATACTTCTTTAAATAGGTATAGGTGAAGTTAGCTTTAAATATTTTTATTCATGACTAGTACTCACGCGGGGCTTCGCTCCCGTGGATTCTATCACGGTAAAAACATAACTCTCCTTTTTTGCAGTCGCGTAGAACGTAGCCCATAACCTTCCTCAAGCTTCAAGCTACTTCCATACCAAATTGCATCCAAATCCACCCAGTACTTTCGAAGATTAGCGCGTTCAAGCAAACAAACAAACAAACAAACTTTTCCGCTTTATAATATTAGTATAGATTTAATTTTACCACATGTTTAATATGTATGTATATCCATATCATATATCAGCGTTCTATTACCTACCAATAGTTTCTGAGCTAAGCCCCGGACAGACGGACGAAAAGACGGACATGGCAAAATTATACGGGAGGAACCTTTATGATTTGTCGACTACGGAACCATAAAAAGTGGTTATGAAATGAATTTATCAAGATTACTTACTCAGTTTTTTATGTTTAAACGACTAAATGAGAAACTGAATTTTAAACCTTGCTTATTATTGGGCCGATTTTCATGAATAACGTTTTAGTTGCGTGCTCGGACTAGATACATTGTTTCTTGCTAGTTTGTGTACTGACAATATAATACTCGTATCAAATGTTTAAGATTATCATATAATAGTCAGTACAAACCGCCTAGCGTGTTTTTCGAGGCTTGGCTTAGAGGAAGTTTCGGTATAATTAGGTGGCAACCCATACACGAACTGAACTCATGTGGCTGTTTACTTAATATCTAGCCACGACATTCTCCATGCCTTTGATGTGTATTTTGAGTAGCATTCAAAGTAATTTTATGAATGCTTCCAATTAAAGAACTGAATGTTCACATATTTTTTTGGATACTAAAATAATATTTTCACAAAAAAAAACCGACCTAAACAAACAAACATACACCACTACACTACAAAGCGACAAATAACCTTAAAGATTGTTTCGTTGGATGTCTAAATCCGTTTTAAATAAGGGCTTACGTACCTACTTACATGGCTGTAGTCGGTGCCACTTTAAGCCAATGAATAGTTTTAAAAGGCTAAGTACGCCGCATTCTGGGGCATGCCCGAGGTTGATCAAACCCATTCATCGAGTCGATCGATCGAGTAAAATATTAATCCTAAAAACATTAACCTCTTTGGCCTTCTTATAATATTCGTATGTTTGTAAGCTCTATGAAATGTTTTTAGATTTTTTTTAATAAAATTGTACTCACTACATAATACCTACTTATTTGGGGTAAATAGCTGCTTAAGGCATCCGATGTATTTATTTCCATAACTATGTATTCTTCCAGCCGCCGTCGCGTCGAGTCCGCTCACCGAAAACTCAAAATGGCCCTGGCAAGTAGGAAAAGAATACGTCTATGACGTGGACTCTTACACCTGGAACAAATTCGAAAACAGTGACAGCAATGGCAATGCTTTCATGACGAAATTCGTCATCCGTGTCCAGACACCAGGAAAACTTACAGCTAAGCTCGAAAACCCCTTGTACGCTCAAATACAAGGTCAAATGGACATCAACGATGTTCCTTCCGACTTGAAATACGAGCCCGTTCAGAAGTTCGACGAAGCCTTCGAGATCGTTGTTGACGGTGGACGTATTGTCTCATTGGCGGTACCACCTTCCTTTTCCAATGCTAACTTCAACTTACTCAAGGGTCTGGTGAGTGCTCTCCAAGTAGATCTTTCTACTTACGGCCACCTCCACAACTTCCCGAACAGCTTCGACAAGAAAACCTTCCAAGGTCTATTTAAGAAGATGGAAGCCGACGTCACTGGTGACTGTGAAACTTTATATTCCGTTTCACCCGTTTCCGCGGAAGTGCGTCGTGAATTACCCGCATTTGCTGTGGACCCCATCGAAATAACTAAGAGCAAGAATTACGGCTCCTGCAAAAGACGTGTTGATTTCGCTATGGGCGTACCAGAGGGCGCCGTGTGGCAGGGAATCGCTTATGAAAATTATGAGAAACAGTTCATCAAACACACTTCTGAATCACGCATTCTTGCTGGTAAGCAGGGAACAATCTACAAAACAGAGATTTTGAGCTCTGTCTTTGTAAATCCTCTTTTGTTCGGAAAACAAAAAGCTGAGGTCTACAGTTACGTCGGGTTCACCCTGACAGAAGTCAAACCAATCGAAGAAGCCACTAAATGGAATGAAATAAACTCCGATGATCTTCGTACTAGTGATCTTTTGCTTAAGAATAACGACGCATCATTCTTCAAAGCAAATGTTGTGAATGCTCAAAAACTGCTCCAAGAAATCACTCCTTTCCTCCAGGACCCCAGCAACTTACCAAAGGCCAACTTCCTTTCGAAATTCAACCTCCTTGTTCGTTTTGTCATGTTCATGGACGCCGAACAACTGACCCAAATGACCAGCAGCATTGAAGTCGCTAAGACCTCAAAGAATGTCTCTAAGAGTAAGATGTGGGCTATCTACCGTGATGCAGTTGCGCAAGCAGGTACCATTGCAGCCTTTGAAGAAATCAAGACGTGGATTTTGACTAAAAAAATTCAAGGGGAAGAAGCCGCTTCAGTCATCGGCTCTGTTGCGGGCAGTCTTGGCTTCCACACTGAGAAAGTTTCCGCTGAATTCTTTGACCTCGCTTTCAGTCCTGAAGTCGTTGAGCAGAAGGTCCTCAACACTTCCGCCTTATTAGCTGCTACCAAATTCTTCAGCTCCGGCAAACAAGAATTATTTGTGGTACAGAAAGTCATTCCACGTCTCTCCCAGGAACTCAAGAAAGCTGTCGAAGAAGGCGACAGCAGCAAGGCCCAAGTTTATGTAAGAACGCTCGGCAACTTAGTTCGTCCCGAAATCCTTGAGGTCTTTGCTCCTTACTTAGATGGTCGCATCGCAGTGACCAAGTACCTGCGCACCCAAATTGTAATTAGTCTTAAACCTTTGGCTAACCTGAAAAATGAACAAGTCCGTGCTGTGCTGTTCAGCATCTTGAGGAACACCGCTGAGCCTTACGATGTCAGGGTAGCCGCTGCCCTTAACATCTTCTTGGCTTTCCCTACCGCCGAGATGATGCAAGTAATGGCACACATGACCAATGATGACCCCAGCACTCAGGTGAGGGCAGTGCTGGCAACCAGCATTGGTTTCGCCGCCAACTTAAAGGACGCCCGTTTCGCAGAGCTGTAAGTAGTTTCTGAGATATTTATTGATATCTTGCGTTTCGTTTTCACATCTTTTACATTTATGCAAGTAATTACAACAGGTTACACTTGCAATTTAATAAAAAGTTCAGATCTTCAATTTTCATTTGATTATGATCCAAAGCTTCTAGTTTATTTCGACAGACGATTTGCTTGATTAAGATCATTAATGAAGTTTTTAAAGTGTTTTTTTTTTTTTAAGAACAATGTGTAGCAATAGAATTGTTTTGCCCTTTACATCTTTGAGGTAACACATCCACTGAAATTAACTGTTAATTTTTTTTATTATAGTGCTAAGACTGCCCAGTCAGTTTCAAACTTCGTTACCAAAGAGAAATACGGATACCGCTACTCAACTGACAGCATTATTGATACCAGTGCCGATGGCCTGGCCCACTTCAGAGAGCTGTCGTACATTGGCAGTGAAAACAGTTTTCTGCCTAAGTACCATAGGTCTGCTTTGAGATTAAGAGGCACAGGAACTACCGTGGAAAATTGGGTAATTATATATTTTGAGACTATTTCAAAATATTCTTTAAAAATACTTCGTGATAAACTCTTACTATGGTTTGGTAGAAAAACAGTATAGCCTTATAGTTTTGCTAATTCAGCATGTCTGCCTGCCGTTTTACTCTCAAACTTGTGAATCCGATATTTAGGAGGACTACCGTTGAAGAATTGGTAAATAAAAATGATTGGTATTTAAAACGCCAGCGACACTGAAATTTATAATCAGAGCGATAATATTTCATATGTTATATTCCATTTATCTAACGATAACCCACGCAGGGTTATCGTTAGACAAGTCTTTCACAAATATTATGAAATACTGTCTACCTTTTTTACAGCTTAAAAAGTACCCTACATTATTAAGTGATAACGTAGTATTCTTATGATAAAATATTTTTTAATATTGAATGAGTGGGTTGTCTTGAAGATAACTTCCTGCTAACAAACTCCCTCTCAAATATTTCCATACACACAAATATTACAATATTACATCTCAAATATTACAATACACATTCGTATAAATTGAAGTGCTATTTTTTATAACCCTCAACTCAACCAAATCACAAAACGGATTAAAGACTACGATAGCAGTATACGAGTATATAAAGAACTTCGAAAGACAGAATTGGTTATGGTTCGAACTACATGTGTTCTCTCGTTTCCAGATCACACTATCCGTCTCTGATGTCCAGAATCTGTTTGACTACATCTCACGGATAGACAGCATAGGAGCCGACAAATCAGAAACCGACTTTAAATTCTCAGCCAAGAAGATTATTGAGGAACTGAACATCAACCAACCAACCTCGCAACCCTGTCGAAGGTGCCTTATTCATTGACAGTCTGAACCAGCAGAGGCTGATCACTTTCAGCGAAAACGAACTTGAAGCTTTGATTGAAGAATTCTTTGAATTAGCCATAAACCTTGAGGATCAGAATACCAAAGTCGTGATTGACAAAAAAGTGGTAGTCACTTTCCCTCTGGCTACTGGTATGCCTTTCGTGTTTACATACACTGAGCCTATTGTTTTCATCATCCAAGGAAAAAGTACCCAAAAATTCGGTATGGACGGGTCGAGATCGGTGATCAGTGAGATCAACTACACTTATGGAAGAAACATGGAAGGCAGTGTGGGCTTCTTCGATACTTTTAGTGGAAACTACGCAAGCAGTGGTATTATCAACAAATTCCAAATCAACATTCCCGCCAAGCTTACCTCTACAGCAAAGATGACTGGTAACAAGGTTGACAACCTTAAATTTACTTTCGTGCTTCCTGAAAAAGACGCTAACCTTATTCACTTGAGCGTGTGGCCCTACACTACTGTGCAGAAGGTGCACGCTACTGTGATCGTAGCTGAAGACTCGAACAGTAAAGTCATCAAACGCTCTGCCCCAGTTCTGGCTACTGATGTTAACTTGGGTCAACTTGTCGGTGTTGGCCTGTACCTGAAGGGACACTCATACTCTTCTGACTACAAGAAAAATATATTCGCCGCTGATATTCTGACGAACATTCGCAACTTGTTGTACCAGAACGACGTTGCTTGTACTAAATTTGACTTGAAATATGTAGCCAAAGACACCAAAAACAAGGAAGTTGCGACATCTTTCTTCTTTGGTAAGTTTTCTAATTTTTATAAGATTAGCTTTATGTTAAGATTTTAACTTGATTATTCATTCAAAAACTTACACACTAGTAAAATTGGTTGTAAAAACAACTTATTATTCACCTTTTATAATTTTCAAATAATCCATTTTAAAATTAATTAAGATTTTTATTATTTTTGCAGAAACTCTATACAACCAGAAGGAGAGCGGTGAGATGGGTCCAGCTACCGTCACCAGTGACGTCACACCCAACAGTGATGTTCGCCGCAAAGAGTTGGTCAAGCGTGTTGCTTCAGGCATTGAGTCCGCCAGAGTCAGGGTGGTTGATATTAGCACGGTATTCGATGGAGAGGATAAGAAGGAATTCCTGTTTACAGCTGCTTTGGCCAACAGTGTAGTAGACAATAAGGTTCAAGCTGCAGTGTTTGCCAAAGGATCTGAACAATTCAACGCCGTTTTCAAAATGATCAAACCTAAGATTGCGCCATTGAACTTTGAGGATGCTCTTAAGAATCAAATCAAAGCTTTGTACGAAGCTGAACTCAAATTCGGAAACTCTGAAAACATTATCTTCAAAGGTACTGGCGAGCGCAGTGAGCAATTCACTGAACAGCTAAAAAAGGATCCCCTGGCAGAGAAATGCTTAAGGGAAACCAGTAATAACAACAACTTCCAAAAGGACTGCTACGAGATGATCATCAAGGCGCACGCGCCTGACTTCTTTAAGGGTACAGTTACGTACAAGAACGTTGACCCTGCTCACACGAACGCGTCCTACAATATGTTCCTGCTTTACAAACACTTCACCACCTTTGAAGTTGTTGAGAATCCATTGGAGGCGGTCAAAGACGGTATCATAGAAATTGAGGCACAAGCATTCTACTACAAAAATCTTATCAACTACAAATTCACCAGCAAATTCGGAGCATTCCGTATGAACAATGCAGAGGGACTGTCGCACTACCCCTATACCATGGCTATCTACGCACCTGTTTCTAACTGGGAGCGATCCTACAACTGTTTCACTGGCTACCAATACATGCGTGAGTACAATTTTGTTCCTTATATTGTTAACTAGCTGTATTCGCAACTTTGTGTGCTGCGGAGTCGATATTACCTACGTTAATTTCGCTTAAATCCTGATTCCCAGGGAACGCTGAGATAAAAAGTAGCCTTATGGACTTTAACCTTCTCTATCTTCAAGTTAAATTTCCATTTAAATCAGTTAAGCCGCAGAGATTAATTAGCTTGGACAAACATGACACCAGATAAAAAATTTGTTTGTGTAGATAACTATAAGCACTCGAGACAACATTATTTTGAAATCACAGACGGACACTTCTTTTAATTAATACGTATAAATATATGTATAGAATATTAAATAGTCGTGTATCATCACAATATTCCTTGTTTTTGCTACCAATAGCTTACTGTGCTGTGGACAGCAGCAAAATCTGGACATTTAGCGGTCGCAGCTACGATTACAGCCTCACTGGCTCCTGGCACGCCGTGATGGTGGATGAGACCACCGATCTGACTATTCTCGCAAGGAGGCCTAACGACAACCAAGAAGAGGTCTACATTACTTACAAGTAAGTAGCACTGTTATTCAAACACATTGTACATATACTGAATCAGTGTGGCAGCTCGTATTACTTAGATCGTTTAATGTTTTAATTATGCCATTAAATTTAATCTGAATAAAAATAATAAAATAAATAAATCCGGTTTCCCGCCCCAACCCGCGTGGTGAATCACGGCCCATTTCCTCTCATAAAGAGAGGCCTGTAACAGCCATTGAAACGTAAGAAGCTGAATATGCAATAAATGAGCCAGTGATATGACAATAAAAATGACCTTTCTAATGAGCTTGTTTCTATTATTTTCAGAAATAAAGCTAATAAATACGTGGAAATTGATATCAAGCCAATAGCAGTTGAGGTGAAGAGTAACGCCGAGAAGGTCGCCTCTGGTGAGCACACTATTTATTGGGACGACACTACTGAATCTGCTCTCTTGGAGTATTACACCCTGGCCGATGGCGTTCAAGTCTTCTTACTCAACGGTGAAGCCCTTCGTGTAGTGTATGACAAACAGAGGCTGGTCATCTTCACCGCTGACCACCGCAGCACCACCAGAGGTATCTGTGGACAAAGTTCATCCCAGACCAGCGACGACTACTTGACTCCTTACGGTCTGGTGGACCTCCCGGAGCTGTATGGAGCATCCTTCTCTTTGGACGGCGAGTTCAGCGACCCTAAGACCGCAGAGTTGAAGAAGGAAGCTAAGCTGAAGGCGTACCAGCCAGTCACTGAGTACACCAACATCCTCCGCTCTGATGCTGAGTGGAGCAAGGCCGAGAATGAGTCTGTTAAAGCTTAAATATTCAAGTATTTTTACTAACTTATTGAAACTGAGTCCTGACATAGATTGGGTGAGACATTCGGGCTATGATCGATTGTTACGCATATGTACGTATGATGTATATTGTGATGTGCTTTATAGAATAAGATGTATATAATTATTTTTATAAATCCATATAAATGAATAACTTATTGTGAGTTAAAACCGCATCGACCATTTAAATATACATGCAACTCTAAATTTTAGTTGTTGAATTTTTATTTTTACTTAGAGAGATATCCCAAGTGCCATCCATCATCTTAATAATAATAATAATAAGGATAGATTATAAGAAGGCCTATGACTCTGTCCCTCATACATGGCTTATGAAGGTGTTGGAGTTGTACAAAATAAATACAACCCTACGCACCTTCCTTGAGTCATGTATGGGGCAATGGAAGACGGTCCTTCGCTACCCAGGATGTCGACAGATCCAGGAAAACAGCGAACCGATTAGGATTGAGCGTGGCATTTTTCAGGGCGACAGTCTGAGCCCACTGTGGTTTTGTCTGGCTCTCAACCCTCTCAGTACACTGCTGGAGGGTTCGGGGAAAGGCTACCAGTTGAGAAGAGGTGGTCAAGTCATATCTCACCTGCTTTACATGGATGACTTGAAACTTTTTGCCCCCAGCAACTTGCAGCTCATGGAGCTACTGAAGGTAACAGAAAACTTCAGTAGCGCCATCAGGATGGAATTTGGGATGGACAAATGTGCGGTCATGCATGTAAAGCGAGGGGAGATTATGGAATCCGTGGGAACTCAACTCTCGGATTCCATACATCTAAGATCCCTCAGCTCAACTGAAACTTACAAGTATTTGGGTATGTCAGAGGCGCTAGGCATCAATGCTGCTTATGTGAAACAATCATTGAAGGAACGCTTCTTTAGCCGCCTGAATAAAGTATTGAATAGTCTTTTATCAGGCGGAAACAAGGTGCGTGCCTTCAATGGTTGGGTCATGCCAGTATTGATGTACTCTTTTGGCATACTCAAATGGACTCAGACTGAACTTGACGCCTTGGACAGGCGGGTCCGCACAACGCTGACTGCAAATCGGATGCATCACCCGCGTTCATCGGTGATGAGGCTGTATATCCCGCGGAAGTGAGGGGGTCGTGGCTTTTTAAATGCAAAGACCCTGCACAACCGCGAAGTATGCAGCCTTAGGGAATATTTCCTACAAGCCAACGTGGGTATGCATCGAGATGTGGTAGCGGTGGACAAAGGCCTCACTCCGCTCTCCTTAGGTAGCGAGAATTGGCGCAAACCTGTAGTATTAGATACTAATGACCGCAGAGAACTATGGCAGAGCAAGGAGCTTCACGGGCGCTATTACCGGGCCCTTCATGGGTCTGACGTAGACACATTAGCGTCCGTAGCCTGGTTACGTTTTGGTGACCTCTTCGGGGAAACCGAAGGTTTTGTCTGTGCGATTATGGACGAAGTTATGATGACGAATAACTATCGGAAGTATATTGTGAAGGATGGTACGTTAGACATATGTCGGGCATATCACAAACCGGGAGAATCCATCCGTCACATTATCTCCGGCTGTTCTCGTCTGGCTAACGGAGACTATTTGCATAGACACAACCTCGTATCCAGGATTATTCACCAGCAACTTGCTCTTAAATACAATCTTTTGGAATCAGAAGTACCATACTATAGGTATGTGCCCGACCCAGTTCTCGAAAATGGCAATATTACACTGTATTGGGATCGGTCTATCATCACTGACAGGACTATTGTTGCCAATAAGCCTGACATAGTGGTGATAGACCGATTAGAGCGTCGCACAATGATTGTTGTTATAGCAGTCCCCCATGACGAGAACCTCGTGAAAGCTGAGATAGATAAAAAAATAAGTATCTTGACCTGGCGCGCGAGGTTGTCGACATGTGGGATGTGGAGACAGCAATCATTGTGCCGATAGTCGTCACAGCTAATGGTATAATAGCCAAGAGCCTCGACCAACATCTAAGGAGGCTCTCGTTGGGCAGCTGGATCAAGGGCTTGATCCAGAAAGCAGTGCTCCTGGAAACGGCGCGTATTGTGAGGAGGTTCCTCTCTATGGAGCCCTGACCACAGGTAGCTTGGACCCTGTTCCCGGTACCGGTGGGCTACTATTTTTTATTTTTTTTTAATGTTTTTAATTTTTATATTAATATTTAAAAATGTAATCTATATGTATATATATTAAATAAATGGAATAATAATAATAATATTCCACATTTTTTCACACAACGCCATCTAGTCCCAAACTAAGCAGAGCTTGTGATATGGATACTAGACAACTGATAAACATACATATATATTTCTAAATACATACATATTATAGATAAATTACACCCAGACAAAGAACAAATGACCGTGCTCATCACACAAACATTTGTCCTAGGTGGAAATCGAACCCACGACCTTGCGTATAGCAGTCAGGACCACTGACCACTATAAATAGTTATTTTGTAATCAGCTCACATTCACCACAAATTATTATTTAGCACTAACCCAGAGCTCCTAAACGTTTAAAAAGACTGGGAAAATTAAAAAAATATATTTATTATCAAAAAGTACATGTACATCACTTAGACATGTTTACAATTAAAACCTGTTTTTCGTTATAACTCATTTTCCCTAGTTAAAACTAGTTTTTACGAAAGGCTATTGTTAAAACTAGAAATACCTAGTCAAAACTAGATTTTACCGCTGAAATATTTAATTTTCAGATAAAACTAGTTGTCACTCCGAGCTTTAGAACTATCATTGAGAAACTAATTTGTGATTGAAAACAAGATATAGTTTTAAAAATATTTACTTTAACAAACTTTTTTACAAAAATGTTATTATTCACTTTGCAGTGTTTTTCGGAAGTCGGTTTATTTTTTTGTAAAAACGTTTCTATTTGTCTCTTTCTAATTGGGCGGTTTGTAGTTTACAAAAGCCTAAACTTATAAGCTTTTACAAATTATTTGTATTCCTGATGCAGGGTCGTTAATTGTTGAGGAGTTCTCATGGTATTGCACCATCAGCTTCACTCCACCATACGTATTGTGACGAGCATATTGAGCTTAGTAACCAAATTCAAGTAATCGAATCGGAACCCATGAAATACTTATTATTGAGTAGTTCCGGTGGCCATCCGTAGTCTTTATCATCAGTTCCACTTCACCAAATGGTGCTTTTCGAAGGCAACTGCACAAGTTACTATAAAAAAATCTCAAATCGCTAAAGGTGTGTCTATAATATTTGAAGAGTTCCCTCGAATTCTCCAGGATCCCATTGGTCAGATCCTGACTTGGTGACAATGGGACTACCTCTGAAATATACACTTTCAAACAAAAATATTTTTTCAAATCGGTTCAGCCGTCTTCGAGTAATCGGGGATCATACATAAAAAATTAAAAATATTTACGCGTCGAATTGAGAACCTCCTCATTTTTTAGTATCATACGGTGGAAATGTGCCCCACTTGGGCAGAGCTTTGCCGTGTCCACGTTGAGGCAATCGGCGGCGGCGACCTCACGCGCACGGCCTTGGTTCAGACCATGGTGCGGAGCGAGAGGGTTTGGGATGCAGTCGCCTACTTACAGTCGTACTAGCGAGGAGAAGAAACTCTGTTCCTCACGCCCTCGCCGCCGCGGGAGACGTCCAGCGGGCCTAGACAAAATCCATTTTCTGTAAGCGTTAACGCCAACGGAAAAATTAAATTGTATGGAGTTGACATTTGCTAACCACATGTCACGTGATTGTCACGTGTTAGTAAATGTCAACTCCATACAATTTAATTTTTCCGTTGGCGTTAACGCTTACAGAAAATGGATTTTGTCTAGGCCCGCTGGGAATCGTGAATCGCGAGCCGATCTTTGGCCACCATAGGCGCGTGCTTACGGACGGCGAGCAGGGGTAGCTAACCGTCTGATAAGGACCAGGCCTGAACGGCGGTGCTTCATGTTCCACGCGCGCCTTAAGGAGCTATCAGTACCAGTGACGGGGTCCCATAGGGCCATTGCCTGCCCAAAAAAAATGTTCTTACGAGATACTCCGGCCCCGGAACTTAAGGGCAGCTGAAAGAACAGAGTGAGTCAGTGAGTCAGTAGAAGTCTGACATTCTCTTCCGCTTAACCCAGAGCGGGAGAATTCACTCGATGATTTTCTCACTCGGGAAAAAAGGACACAGAGTCATGTACCTAATAAAAGTAATAATCTTACACTAAAAGAATATTTTAGGGAACATCGACATAACGTAATTTCCAAGGTGAACACAAAAACGCGACAATATTAAGTAAAAGTAAATAAAATAATCAAACAAGTGAACAGAACACAATCATAAAATTTCAAAACAGAAAATTGTTAAGAAACATTGGTTAACATGCAAGAAAAAATAATCAAAATAACTTAAAATTAAATAAGGATCAGTTCTCGAGACCAATAAGAATAAGGTACTACGAACTCTAATCTCGGTCGAAACAGTTTAACTGACTCGCTTCGTAAACAGGCGTTTTGTTTGGTAAGAACTAGTTTTAACTGATATTCAATTTTGAGCATTAGTTAATTCTAGTTTTAACAAAGGCATTTAGTAAAAACTAGTTCTAACTAGGGAAAACGCGTTCTTTCTAAAAACTGGTTTTAACTGTAACATATACATATATAGCAAACACGCATCGCACCACCACGACCACACAGACACAAATACACTCTCCCATACACATACTCATTGTTGATCTTTAAAACTAAATTCTCTGTTTAATATTTCGATTTATATATTTCTGTTATTTTTTATTGGTCTGTTAATATAAGTATATGACTGACTGACACAGTCCACCCGAGCCAGATCATTGATGTATATTTTGAATTATGATTAAATAAATAAGAAATAAAATACATTTATCTCGAGTAACTATGACTTATACAGTTGACACGCTCACAATAACATACACAAAAACAATTATACACCATTTTACAATACAATTAAATCAAAAGAAACAATAAACAAATAAATTAAAATGATCATAATATTAATTACTAGCTGTGCCCCGCGGTTTCACCCGCGTATAATCCTACTCAGTGGCGGTACCTTCATATAAGCCCAAAAGCCCGGCATGCCTTACTAAAAAATGCTCGATAGAGAATCAATGTCAAACCCGAACTATTTAAAAGTTCGCGCGCTTAATTCTTATCAAAATAACACAATGAATCTACTAAACTACTACGCATCGCGATTGTTCGCGCGCAGAGTTTCGCATTTGTAGCATCTAATGATCTACATATTGCTATCTCGCTTACACGCACCGGCTTTTACCGGGCTTTCAAATACTATATCTGTCACTTTCGCACTTATAGCGATGTGCCGTATAACGAGTTAGGCCTTAGGCATAGAACAAATCAATCACTATGGCAGATATAAGCAGGGCATTCGTATGAAGTTGCATGCGTATGCGTGACCTTGTCAGCTTGCCAACTCTGCAGTGTTGCCGTTTTAGCCACACGTTGAAAGATCTTGGAGATTTTTAACGTGTTTGGAAACTTTTTTAACATTTATCAACAATAAAAACTAGCGACTTTTAAAATAACGAAATTAAATACAGTCAAAACCGTTTACAACAACATCATTTAGAACAACATACCGGTTATATAGACCAAAATCATAGGTACAAAATACTTTGTACCTTGAA
Organism: Tholera decimalis; assembly: GCA_943138885.2. Lineage (NCBI taxonomy): Eukaryota > Metazoa > Arthropoda > Insecta > Lepidoptera > Noctuidae > Tholera > Tholera decimalis. The sequence continues at coordinate 7,014,607 of OW964577.2, read as the reverse complement.
AACATCACCGGTTATTACGACTATCGGTTTTTACAACCAAATATGAGTGGTCCCTTGGATGTTGTTATAACAGATTTTGACTGTATTCAAGCAATATCTTAAAAATAAAAAAAAATTAGGTAGATTTTTCATATACCTGGCGACTTTTTTTGCCTAAATGACAACACTTGAGTAGTTCCCGACATCCCAGAGTGCAACTAACTTCACTTCAGTTTCATTTGCTTGAGTGAAAAAAGCTGTTTGTTTTCTAAGATTTTCTCAGTGATAAAATTGTTTTGGTGATTTACCTACAACAATGGAGGTAATTGTACCTTGTGAGGATTTAAAATGCGTTCAAGTTTTGATTGGCGAAGATAAGGTAAAATCTTTAAACTTTGCTCAGAAAAAACAGTTAATTTCTTCATTAAAACCGACGCCTAATCTGTGTATTTCTCAGACTAGTAAATCGCATAAACGAAAATTTAATAGATCAGTGTATAAAACTAGTTGGATTGTTGGCTGTTCGCACACTAATAAGTTGTATTGCTGGAGCTGCATATTTTTTTCGAATGAAGATTCCGTTTGGAATACATCTGGTTATAATGATTTAAATAACATATCTGGCGCCATTAAAAGGCACACAAATTCCCATAAACACCTGTGTGCAATGGTTTCTTTCGGTAATTTTGGTAAACAACGAATTGAGACATCTATATCACGCCAGTTATCTGAGGAAATTTCAAAATATAACACGCGCGTTGAAAACAACCGTAGTGTTTTTCAAAGATTAGTCGATATTGTTTGTCATTTAGCACAACAGGAACTTCCTCTAAGAGGACATGATGAGTCCAAAACTTCATTAAATAAAGGCAATTTTTTAGAACTGGTCTCGTTAATTTCAAAATACGATGTCGTTTTAGAAAAACATATGCAGCATCAGGAAAGTGACAAACCGGGGCCGAGTTATTTATCTAATAAAATTCAAAACGATATTATTCATTCCGTAGCCGATGTGATGCAAACTTGCATCGATTACGAAGTTAGACAAACAAAATTTGTTTCAATTATTATTGACGAAACCCCCGATGTTAGTCATAGAGAACAACTGTGCTTGATTCTCAGATATTATTATAAAAATGAAATTCATGACCGTTTTTTGGGCTTTCTTAATGTGTCGGAAAGTCGCACAGCAGACTCACTCTCTAATATTATTTTAGAATTATTGAATAGACATGATTGCATCGCAAAATTAGTAGCGCAAAGCTATGACGGTGCTAGTGTAATGTCCGGTGTAAGAAATGGAGTGCAACAAAAAGTTAAAGATGTTTGTCCACAAGCAATTTACATTTGGTGTAATGCGCATATTTTGGCCTTAGTGTTGTCTAAATCATGCAATAGAATTCAGGAGGTTAGTTTATTTTTTTCAGCCCTTCAGGCTTTGTGTAATTTTTTTAGTAATAGTACAAAACGAGCTGCTTTTTACGATACTCATTGCAGCAAAAAATTGCCTAATGCTCCCGCAACTCGTTGGACATACATGTCGCGAGTTGTAAACACGGTTTTTGAACAAAAAAGTAAACTTATTGAGTTGTTTTCTGATCTGTGCGACAATCCACAGAACTGGGACGGGGATACGATTTTAGCTGCGGAGAAAATTGAAAACACTTTGCGATCTTATAATTTCAATTTTTTTCTTTTTATCTTTCATCGGATATTTGAAAAAACTGACTGCTTGTACAATATTCTACAAAAATCACAAGTTGATGTCGGTTAGTGTATTAATAAAATAAAGGAATTTCAGGCATGGTTACGTGCTGAATTTCAATCCGAATTTGATCAAATTTATGAGAACACGTTGCAAAATAACTCGGCTCCTCGTTTGAGACGCAACGTACGCTGTGCAAAAACGGAATACAGACGACTTTTTGTAGAAGTAATAGATAATATTAATACCGAAATTACTGACCGATATTCTGAAATTTATAAATTAAAGTTTTTCCAACTGCTCAACAACAAAAAATTTGACAATTATCACTCACATTTTCCTACAGAGGAATTAGATTCATTATTTGACATTTATGCAAACTATTTCGACAAACAAACATTAAAAAGTCAATTGATTTGCTTGTATTCTAGTCCTGATCTGAAAGATCGTAATGTTTTCGAATTAATTGATTTCATTCATGAGAATAACCTCGAAGATGCCTTTCCCGAGCTGTTAAAGTTAGCGTATCTTGTTGTAACTATTCCGGCTACAAGTTCTTCCGCGGAACGTGCATTTTCGTCTCTTAAACGTATCCATACCTATCTGAGAAATACACAAGGTCAAGAGCGTCTTTCCGAATTATCAATGATAGCTATTGAAAAACAGTTGTTGGTAGAATTAAAACGATCACCAACATTTTACTCTGATGTAATTAAATCATTTCTTAAGAAAGATAGACGATTCCAATTAGAATATAAATAATTTATTTAAATTCCTTATTACATTCTATCTAGCTATTTTTTAACTTTCGTTTTGTAACTTTTTGTTTTGTTTTTTTTTTTTTTTGTCTGTAACCTGGGTTCTGTTACGAAGGAAGCAACTACTTACCATAACTTTGTTCCCTCAAGCAATGAAGCAAACCAAACCAAACGGCTTTTTTCAAAGCCACCGGAGGTATGCAATTGCTGATATGTTTATTATATTCAATCTAGCACTAGCATGCCTTCAGTGTGCTTTGGTTACCTCATTCACCGCGCACGACAAGCAAGAGTGAAATTGAAGAAAGAAGAGGAAAGAAGAAGATGGATGAATTAACTTTTAATTTATTGTACCTAACCAGTAGTTTATGAGAAAATTGCGATGATACATACGGTAGGTACCTACATACTCAGTCGAAAACTGAACTTTCTTTTTTTGAAATCGGTTAAAATTTTATTGGGCTTGCGTTATTTTGAAACCCTAGGCACGCCACTGATCCTACTACTATTATTAATGTGTAATTTTATGCGTCAATCTAATTCGCAATGGATAGAGAATCGCGAAGTAAATATAGTTTAATTTAATAATATTGTCAAGAATACATTTAGAGTATTTTTAAACTGCTGACCCGATCTCGTTCAAACCAATTTTAATTGAAATTTTTATTAAGATCTACAGCATATATTTTGTTCTGGTTTTTGACTCCATTATTATAAAAGTAGGAGGGGGTGGGGGGTGAAACACATTTTACCACTTTGGAAGCGTATATATATCTTTCGACTGACTCGCGAAGAATTCCGTAGCTATGCTTGCTAGCATAGATTAACGTAAAAAAATGCTGTTATCATAATGTTTATATGACAAAGTTTTATTTGCGAATTTTGCAAATGTGAAAATGAAATCTCAAAAACTGTATCTCGTTCGAATCAATTAGTTAAAAGTTTTCATTAGAATCTACAGCATATTTTTTTATATTTTACACTTTATTATTTTAAAAGTTAGAGACACATTTTACTACTTTGGCACTTCCAAAGTAGTAAAATGTGTCCCCAAATATATCTTTCAAACGATTGACTTTGACAAAAATGATTACATGAACCTCAGTATCATTTTTAAAGGTCTATTTATAGACGCCGACACCCGCATAGGCGTACAGGCTTGATGTAAAAAAAAATTTTAGTTTTAGTTCCATGTATGGGGAGCCTCCCTTAATGTTTTTTTTTTTACATTATTTTCGCATAAAAATCGGAAAGAGGTTTGCAGAATACATCTATATATCAAATTTGAACTCTGTAGTCTTAATAGTTTCGACATAAAATGACTGTCACATACGGAAAGACGGCCAGATAGACATGACGAATAGTATAAGGGTTCCGTTTTTTTGCTATTCGGCTAAGGAATCCTAACAACATCGCTTTTAAACTATGCCAACTTTGAATGTCTGACCCGTTTCTTCGGGTGGGAAAATCATCGAATGACTTCTCTCGCTCTAAGTGGAGCGAGAAAGAGTGTCAGACTTCTACTGACTGTAAGTTCACCCAGTTACTTCAGCTGCCCTTGCCTTCCGGGGCCGCGGTATCTCATTACAACATACCTTTAAACTGAACGATGACATAAAAAATGGGATGAACAAAACAACACCCTATTTTAACCAACACCAAAATTACTTATTCAACTAAAGAGAAAGTAAAATATAAATATTCAAATGTATAGATACAAAAATACACATCTGACGTAAAAGAAGCTGAAACAATTTTACATAGGAAGTCTCTTAGCCAAGAAGTCGAAATGAAACCAAGATAAGGTTCACTATCAGTGCGGTATCTATCGCGGAGTGGTAGAGTACGCGAGTCATGCTCAACGCGTCGCGTCGTGCATCCCCGGGCCGCCGCGGCCGTTTCGGTGAATAGCGTTGTTGAATAATTTTAATTTTACATTTTCTCCTAAACTATAAGTCCAAATTACATACTGTAAAAGGCAAAGATAATCTTCATAAAATTGTCTTGATGATGAAATTACTTTCAAACGCAAATATTAATATGGCCGCATAATAATAATACTACAAAAACATTCCTTATTTTTTAAATATTTTCTTAACATAATTTGCCTTATTGTGGATTATTTATAAAAGTTAGATATGCAGTACCGCGGACTTTTTTTTTAGATCTACATAAACCCTACATTTTTGTTGTACATGATCTTTACGTATAACTCAGCATTTCGCCAGCTCACGCGATTATAGTAATTTAGCGGCATATTTCCTTCCGACTTACTTCACCAATACCTTTATTGTAGGAAAACCGAGAGGAGTAGCGTAATGCTAGATAGCCTATAGCCTTCCTCATGAAACTGCCTAAGTATCATAACCAAAAAGAATTTTTGAAATCCACCCAGTACTTTCGAAGATTAGCGCGTTCAAGCAAACAAACAAACAAACAAACTTTTCCGCTTTATAATATTAGTATAGATATAATTCGCTACTACCTCTGAAGATGCAGGATAACTCCTAGTTTAAGAGGTAGAATTAAGAATTAAAATGTATTGTTGTAAATGATCTGTGTAAATAAATGTTTTATTATTATTATACTAGCTATGTCCCGCGGTTTCACCCGCGTATGATCCTACTACTATTATTATTACATTATTTTATGCGTCAATGTAATTCGCACTGGATAGAGAATCGCGAAGTAAATATAGTTTTGTAAATTATATTGTCAATAACAGATTTAGAGTATTTTGGTTGATATTTTCTTTTGTATATAGTATAGTATTAGTATGTATTGGTTTTCTCTGCATGCTGCATCCAGATCTAGATAAAGAAAAAAAATGGCCAAGTGTGAGTCAGACTCGTCCATGACGGGTTCCGTAGTAACTACGCCAAATAACTTAATAACTTAACTTTTTCATAATGTTTTTTTTTTTATTACTGATGGGCCCACTCTTGACCTCGATCTCGCCTGATGGTAAGCGATAGATGAGGTCTACGATGTGACGAGCGAGCCCAGAAGATGCTAGCAAGATGTTTGCATGAAACACAAAGTTATATCTGCGGTTTTAGAAAATGTGCTATTTCTCATAAACTGCTGACCCGATATCGTTCAAACCAATTTTTATTGAAAGTTTTTATTAAGATCGACAGCATATATTTTGTTTTGGTTTTTGAATCTATTATTATAAAAGTAAGAGGGGGTGGGGTGTGAAACACCTTTTACCACTTTGGAAGCGTATATCTTTCGATTGACTTGCCCTGAAGAATTACGTAGCTATGATTGCTAGCATAGATTAACGTAAAAAAAATGCTGTTATCATGTTTGAATTAATGACAAAGTTTTATTTACGGACTATGCAAATATGGAAATGAAATCTCAAAAACTGTATCTTGTTCGAACCAATTTTAGTTAAAAGTTTTCATTAGAATCTACAGCATATTTTGTATATTTTACACTTTATTATTTTAAAAGTTAGAGGGGAGGGGTTAGAGTAGTACCAAAGTAGTAAACTACTTTGGAAGTGTACTTCCAAAGTAGTAAAATGTGTCCCCAAATATATCCTTTAAACGATTGACTTTGAGAAAAATGATTATATGAACCTCAATATAATTTTTAAAGATCTATCTATAGACGCCGACACCCGCATAAGCGTACAGGCTTGATGGAAAAATATTTTTTTAGTTCTAGTTATTGACTAGAACTAAAAAAAATATTTTTTTGGGAGGCACCCCATACATTGGTATGGGGTGCCTCCCCTTTTCCCATTCGGAAAGCGGTTTGACAGAACACATCTATATATGTAGCAAGTTTCAACTCTGTAGTCTTAATAGTTTCGGAATAAAAAGACTGTGACATACGGTAAGACAGACGGCCGTCTGTCTTATGTCAGGCCAGACAGACATGATGAATCTATAAGGGTTCCGTTTTTTTGCTAGTCGGCTATGGAATCCAAACACATCGCTTTAAAACTATGCCGAAGTTGAATGTCTGACCCGCTTTTTCGGGTGGGAAAATCATCGAATGACTTCTCTCGCTCTACGTGGAGCGGGAAGGAGTGTCAGACTTATACTGACTATTAGCCCACCCAGTTACTCCAGCTGCCCTTGCCTTCCGGGGCTGCGGTATCTCGTTACAACATACCTTTAAACTGAACGATGACATAAAAAAATGGAATAAATAAAACACCACCCTATCAGAATTACTTTTTCAACTAAAGAGAAAGTAAAATATAAATATTCAAATTTATAGATACAAAAGTAAACATCTGACGTAAAAAAGCTGAAACAATTTTACGTAGGAAGTCTCTTAGCAAAGAACTCGAAATGAAACCAAGTTTAGGTACACTATCAGTGTGCTAGGTACGTGAGTTATGCTCGACGCGCCATGCAACCACACGCCGTTTCGGTGAATAGCGTTGTAGAATAATTTTAATTTTACATTTTCTACTAAACTATAAGTCCAAATTAGATACTGTACAAGGCAAAGTTTATCTTCATAAAATTGTCTTGATGATTAAATTACTTTCGATCGTAAATATTAATATGGCCGCATAATAATAATACTACAATGTCAGTAAAATATTTTCTGTACATAATAAGCCTTATTGTGGATTATTTATAAAAGTTAGATAAGTAGTGCCACGGACATTTTTTTAGATCTTCATAAACCCTATATTTTTGTAGTAAATGATCTTTAGGTATATCTCGGCATTTCGCCAGCACACGTGATTATAGTAATTTAGCGGCGTATTTTCTTCCGACTTACTTCACTAATATCTTTATTTTAGGAAAACTGAAAGCAGTAGCGTAATGTTAGATATCCTATAGCCTTTCTCATGAAATTGCCTATCATAATCAGAAATCATTTTTAAAATCCACTCAGTACTTTTGAAGATTAGTGCGTTCAAACAATCAATTTTCCGCTTTATAATATAATAATAATAAACATAATATCCTACACTTATATATAGTATAGATAAACATAATATCCTACACTTATAGTCGGTGAACACTGCCTCTTAAACAAGGGATACCTGTTACTTAAGAGGCTTTTAGGCCTCATAACATAATACCACATCTATACATATAATAAAATTGTAGAAAAGTGGTGTCTGTACAATGGAAATATATAAAAAAAGTAGCAGGGGTTGTTATTATATCGATGCCGAACCCGAAATGGTAATTAATTTTTTTTTGTCTGTTTGTCTGTGTGTTTGTGCACGCTAATATCAGAAACGGCTTATCAGATTTAGATGCGGTAATATATTGTAGTAAGCTTCACTTTCATTTAGTGTTTATTTCATGTCAATCGGTTCATAAATAAAAAAGTTATGTCAATTTAAAGAATCACGGCGAACATTTGTTAAGGTATTCTATCAGAGTACGTACTAATTTCCTTGATTTCTGGGTATTTACTTATCTTAATTTTTATTTAGGGTTTGTAAATAAATATTGTAAGCATTTTTATAGGTTAGGCATTTCTTTCCTTGATTTTCGGTATACTTATCTTAATTTGTATTTAGGATATAAATATTATAAGTATTTGGTATTTGTTATTTCTTTTCGTGATTTTCTTTATTAAGTACTAGTACTCACGCGGGGCTTCGCTCCCGTGGATTCTATCACGGTAAAAACATAACTCTCCTTTTTTGCAGTTGCGTAAAAAGTAGCCTATAACCCTCCTCAAGCTTCAAGCTACTTCCATACCAAACTTCATCCAAATCCACCCTGTACTTTCGAAGATTAGCGCGTTCAAGCAAACAAACAAACAAACAAACTTTTCCGCTTTATAATATTAGTATAGATAAGTTCATTAGCTCAGGTTAGTAATTAATTTTCCTAGCAATTCTTTTGTTTTATAAAGTTAGTACGTTTGGTTTACACGTCTTAACACTTATTACTTAAACTGTGATAATTTTAGACTGTATAATAATCTGTAAGTATTTATAATTTAATTGTTTACGATAGTACGTGTTTACTAAATAACTGTGTGTTAAGTTGTAAGTACTATTTTATTGTAAGAATGCCTCGAAGAAAATCCAACCTCTCACAATGTAGCAGAAATGCTAAAAGGATGAGAGTAGTTCGATCACAGGAATCTGAGGAAGGTCGTGAGGCAAGGCTTTCTGCAACTCGGGAACATCAGGCTAGGTTTCGTGCTGCAGAAACTTCGACTCAGCGAGAATCTCGACTGAGTTCAAATCGTTCTCGAATGATGACAACTCCAAATAGGGAAAACGAGGAACAACGAAAGGCACGTTTATCTGTCGATCACGAAGCTCACGCACTATCGCGTGAGTCTGAGACTTTTGCTGACAGGGAAACCCGCCTGAGCTCCCAGAGAGTACGGACAACGAGGCAGTCGTATTTTAAGTTTTTCGATCCACGAGAGATATCCACCCGTCATCCACCTTAACGTTCATCTTGAAAGTGGACAAAGAATATACTTCAACCCTGATAATGTAACGGAGCGTTTGGACAACCCAAGACGAACCACTCTGCTTGCTTTCTTTAATCTTTGCGAAACAGACGCATTTGTACAACGAAGTTCCATCGTATTATACCTATAATAAACAACAGGGTATTTTTAACCGCAGAAGACGTGGAACATTTGTAGTAGGTGAACCAGGTATTTTTAAAGATCATGTCATTGGTAAGGTTTATACGGTTCATCCAAATAAGGGCCTACTTCTTTTGCCGATCTCCGAAAGGTGCACTTTCTGACGCTGCACAGTTGTGGTATAAGTATCAGAACAAATTAGCTGAGGATTTTTTTAGGCACGTACAACTTAATGATAACAACCCAATTGAGGAGAGATTACGTGAAAGTCAATTGAATCGTTGTTTGTTGGCTATTCAAGATATAGTTACATCTATTGGGGGTAATCCTATTTCTCAATATGGCATTCCGGAGGCATCATTTGACGGTGAACGTATATTAATAGAGATTACGCGATGGAAACCAACTATGATCCAATTGACCTGGCCGAAATTTTACAAACTGATGTCTCGAGGCTAACTGATGAACAGCGTTTGATATTTGATTGGGTGTGCCGCAGCGTTGATAGTACTTTGGGAGAAATGCTATTTGGAGATGGACCCGGTGGAACGGGTAAAATATTTCTTACGAAAGTTATTTTGGCGAAGGTACGAAGCCAAGGTAAACTTGCGCTTGCTGTCGCTTCATCAGGCATAGCAGCCACATTGTTGCCAGATGGGAAAACTGCTTATACAATGTTCCGATCGATTTAGACCGCACAGAAAGCCCTGTTTGTAATATTTCAAGAAACAGCGATAAAGCACCTTAGCTTCTTCGTGATTGTAGCCTTATTACATGGGATGAGTCCACAATGGCCAATCGAAAAGCAGTAGAAGCAGTAGACAGAACGTTGCGTGATGTCAAGCAAAATGATCAACCCATGGGTGGCATTACTATGCTTTTTTGTGGCGATTTTCGTCAGACTCTCTCTGTAATACCACGTGGAACAACAGCTGTTGAAGTTAGTGCCTGCCTAAAGAGTTCTCGACTGTGGCATTACATTATCCCTTTGCATTTGACATTAAATATGCGTGTGCAAATTGGAGGCAACGTAAATGCTCAAGAATTTTCAGATTTGCTACTTGAGATTGGTAACGGTGTGTATCCGCAGGAACAAGGAAAAGTTGTTCTTAATGAAAACCTATGCAACATAGTTTCATCAATGCGAGACCTCATATCATCTGTGTATGGAAACGCAACGCCAACCAACCAACCAACCAACCAACTTGCGAAAATTCCTGGCTTTGCGAAAGAGCTATTTTGACGCCAGGAAACGACCAAGCAGCAACAATAAACACTGAAATTTTGAGCTATGTTCCGGGGGATTATGTTGAGTTTATCTCCATTAACAGAGTCATGGAAGAAGGAGAATCTACAAGCTACCCAGTAGAATTTTTAGAATCCCTCAAAGCTCCTGGACTACCAGCACATAAAATAAAATTAAATGTAGGCGTACCCATAATGCTTCTTAGAAATTTAAGCCCCCCAAAACTTTGCAATGGCACCAGGTTAAAAGTGACCAATTTACAACGAAATCTGATAGAAGCAGAGATTTTAACAGGGTGTGGAAAAGGTGAAAATGTTTTCATTCCTCGGATTCCTCTCATTCCAAACAATTTTCCATTTAGTTTTAAACGAGTACAGTTTCCAGTCAGCCTATGTTTGGCGATGACTATTAATAAAGCCCATGGTCAGACGCTGAAAGTTGTGGGTGTAGATCTAAGTATCAGCTATTTCTCGCACGGTCAGTTGTATGTGGCTCTGTCACGGGTTAGCAATCCTAGGAGCCTGTATGCTTTCATCCCCGATGGCCATACCACACCTTTAATAATAAACCGCAATTATTCAAAATTCTTAGTTTTTGGGAAACGACGTTTAAAGTTTTGCAATTACGACTCCTTCCACATAAAAATTTAAATAAAAATATACAGACTCTACAGGAAGGCAATAGTAATCTTTGTATATTTTCAAAAGTCTTATCTTTCGTAAGATGTTTTTAAATGTTTTCTATTATAACCAGATTAGAAAATATACCACTTTAAAAATTATGTAAAGAATTAGTGCATTTTATGATTAAAATGTGAAATATTATTCAAAATGACACATGGTAAAAAATGTATTAGTGCAATTTGTTATTAAATATATGGGTGTAATTATAGCTGTTATATGGTATGATGCTATTTTCAAGTAATAAACTTATAAAATTGTTGTCCTTTTCTACAAAATATCTATGTTTTATTAAAATAGGGAAGGAATTGCAAAGAAACAGCCTATTTTATTATGACTTTAATCAACAATGAGATCGAACGCAAAATACACACATCAAAAGTGTCTAGGGATCAACATATATTTTTGCAATAACTTTTCTCCTGATTGATATTAATTAAAATTTTCTTTAAGGATTCATCAAATAAAGTGTTTTCGTTTGTCACAGTAACGATAAACCAAGTCACCTTTGCATTAATAAAGAAATTTGCCATTTTCCTAATAAAGGGATTTTTGACATTTGAACCACTAACATTAAAGTTCGAAAAAAAGACTGAAATAACAGTTTTCTTTAAAATTTTATTGGGTAACTTAAACAATTAATAATCCGTGTTTCTACCGCGAACACTAACAACACAAGAACATCGGTTTGGCATACTCAAAATAAGTTCATCCAAATCACGCTGTGGAATGGCCGCCCATGTTCGTTGCAACAACAAAAAAGGTCTTCTTGCGACTGGATACCCTCCATATTCGGCAGAGCTCTTCTCTGTAGCATATCCCATGCATGCTCAATCGGGTTCAAGTCTGGCGACTGAGCAGGCCAGAGCAGGACATTGATGTTAGCTGCGGCGAGAGTCTGTCTTACAACTCTTGCGGTGTGCGGTCGTGCATTATCATGCATTAACTGAAATAAGGGACCGATTTGCACTTGTACAGGAACGATGACGTCAGATACAATCGTCTCAGCATAAATTTGAGCGTTGAGGTTGCCTCTGATCCAAATCAACTCAGTTCTTCCGCCGATCCAAATACCCGCCCATACCATGATGGTTCCACCACTATAAGGATGGACTTCCTGGCAGGATTTTAATCGCTGTTGGTATCCAGGGGTTATCCGGTCTCATACCAAAACGAGACTCATCAGAAAAGCACACGAAACGCCATTGTTCTTCTGCCCAATTTCTGTGTTCAAGAGCCCATTGATATCGAATCTTACGATTGTGCATTGCTATAGGTGGTACCCGTAGCGGTCTTCGGGAATGAAGGTTCACTTCATGCAAGCGGTTTCTGGTCGCTAATTAAGTTCCCTGAAGAGTGATGAAGCCTCACGGCTAACATCATGGCGGTTATTGTTGGAGCTCTTCGAGTTAAGATTTGAATGTATCGGTCTTGTCTCCGTGTGGTGCAGCGATACCGTCCTCCATGGCGCTCAACCACGGTACCAGTGCTTCGGTAACGTGTCCAAAGTCGACTGATAACACTCTGACTTGTATTCAGAGCTAAAGCCACAGTACGTTGCCGGGAACCAGCTTCTATCATTCCCACAGCTCTGAGCATTTCTTCCCTGCTTAAATGACGTCGCCGCTCCATAATAACGTTGGTTTTAATCAGTAGTAGGGAAACAGTAGCACTAATAATGTCTTCAATGCGTTGTATGCAAGGAACTTGTAAGGTAGAAGATCCTTGGTTGTATGTTTTTATAGGGAAAATATTGACAGCTGATTTTCATCTTTTACTCGAATTTGATTAACAGTTCCTGTTTCAAATTATGAAATGCACCAAAAAGGATCCATATAAATTTATAAAATCTTAAATTTATTACAAAGCCACATCTCAATCTCAAGAAATCCGTATAAAAATGCTTGATCCCTAGACACTTTTGATGTGTGTATTAATCACAGTATAATATGCACTTAAAAATATTTTTACTTGGAAAAATGAATCTTAAAATTAATATTAACTAAAAGTTAAGAATCAGTAGGTACTCTACAATACACAAGACTAATCATAGAACCAGAGAGACAATTAGGTATAACTTTTAAAACAACCCATTATTATATTGTGTATAATAAGAAGGAATTAACCCTTTAGTGAGGAGCTCCTTCAAATCCTTCTTCTTATTGACACTCAATGGCTGTTTTCGGTATACGCTTGTTTTAGCGAAATTTTACCTTCGTTCTTCATTTTCTTTCTTTTATTTCGTACATCTACCTCTTTGTATGACTGGTCTTCATATGAATTCTTATAATAAAATTTGAAAGGGCTTCCTTTATGCATACTTAATTGTTTTATCTCGTTCCAGTTTACTGATTCTCCAAAGTCAATTAGTGAACATAAAGAGCCTGACTTAAGGTTCTTTTTGATTTCCCTTTCAATGAGACTATGGAAACTGCCTGCCTCATTTTTTTTTGATAATATGCTCGCGCTTGACCACCATCTCACCTGATGGTAAGTGATGGTGTAGTCGAAGATGGAGCAAGCTTACCTAAAAGTAACCTATTCACTCTTTATTTTTATTTATTTATTTATTTATTTAGGTTAACCTACAATTGTTTACACTGTTCAATGGTATGAAATAGTCATTTTACATTTATAAGTGCAACAATTACTTACAGGCTAACACCACATGCACTACTTAAGGTTAGGAATCAATAGAAAATATTATCATAATTATACAATTTTAAACATAAATGATGCAGATCAAATAACAATTATTATAATAAGAAGTATAAACAAAGTAATTGCACTAAAAAACAGACGAAACACAGTCAGTTATTTAGATTAGAAGATAAATTATAAATTAAAAAAAAAAATAACATTAAGTACTATTTAAAACAACATTAATCAATAAATTAATCGAAATAAAATACAAATCGCATATTTAAATTTAATTACATTACAACTCATACATTGTCACATTTATTGAACACAACGATTATTGCCAAGAGAAAAGTGCTCGATAATCATTTTACAAAATTTCCCTATACTGTCATGGTGAACATCAATTAAGTCACTGCAGCTGTTTAGGACTTTACAGATTCGGGGTATTGGTGAGTTTGCACCTAGGACAGTTCGGCGTAAGGGTGGGCATAACAGTGTGATTGGATTGCGAGGATATCGGGCTGGGGCGCGGAACTTTAGGAGACACAGTAGGTTAGGGCAGTTAATTTTATTTCTGAGTAGTTTATACACAAATAAGGCATCCGTGACATCTCTTCGAACTGATAAGGGGTGCATCCTGAAATATTGCAAACGACTATTGTAGGAGGCCAGTTGTTTAGCTTTTCCTATAGAAAACGCAAGGTGCCACAGAAAACGTTTTTGGACTCTTTCTAAGTGAAGCTTATGTGTGGCGTAGTGTGGTCTCCATACAACACTGCAGTACTCCAGGACACTTCGCACAAGGCTATTGTACAGTATTTTTTTAGTGCTAGCCAGTTTGAAACCCTTAGTGTTTCTTATTACAAATCCTAACATTTTGGATGCCCTTTTAGTTATGTTTTCGATGTGAGGAACAAAAGTAACCTTTTTATCGAATAACACTCCTAGGTCCTTTATTGTTTCCACTTCTTGGATCTTTTGCTTCTCTATGTAATATTCAGAGCGCATAGAGTGAGACTTCCGGGAAAAGGAGAGATGGAAACACTTTTTAGTATTTAATTCCATTTTGTTCGTTTCACACCATTTTATAACCCTATTCAGATCATCCTGCAATAGGTCAATATCACTTGCAGATTCGATTTTCCTAGCAAACTTTAAATCATCAGCGTATAAAAAGCACTCCGAAAATGAAAAACAGTGGGGGAGGTCATTTATAAATATTATAAATAGAATAGGAGCCAAATGCGAACCCTGAGGGGCACCCGAAGTCATGCAATAGTTATTGGCCGATCGAAAACCGTTCACAACTACATAGAATTCACGCTTAGTAATATAAGATTTCAGCCATTTCAGCAAGGGTCCAGTGATACCATACGTTGATAGTTTATGTATAAGTATGGAATGAGAAATTTTATCAAACGCCTTGCTGAAATCTGTGTACAACACATCAAATTGTTCGTTAGAGTCAATAGTTTCTATCAGAGCTTCCGAGAAACAGAGCAAATTTGTGGCTGTGGATCTTGACGGAACAAAACCGTGTTGATGATCACTTAGGTATAGGCCAAAATGTCGTTGGATGTGTGGACATATCATGGATTCAAATATCTTGGCAAAGGTGGAGAGAATCGCAATGGGCCGGTAGTTGGAAATATTATCTTTATTCTCCGACTTGTACACGGGAACAACTTTGGCTTTTTTCCACTCGTGAGGGAAAGTTCCTGTAACTAACGACTTGTTAAATATTTTTAATAGTGGCAAAACCAGTGCAGGTGCACAGGCTGAAATAAATACGGGTGGGATTCCATCAGGACCAGCTCCCTTATTGACATTTATAGATTGCAGCTTTTTTAAAAGGGAGTCACTATCAAACTCTGGAATTGTTAGGGATATACTATTAGTTTCTAGTGAGCTAAGAAAACTTGAGTCATTCTCAAACTCGGTGTCATGTTCAGGAGTGTACACAGATGAAAAATAATCACCAAAAAGATCACATATGGTAGGACCATCAGATGTAATAGTCTGTCCGTCTGTCATTGTCAATGGATAGATACTGGATCCCCCTCGCTTAGACTTTACGTGCGACCAGAATAGCTTAGGGTTTTTCTTAATTTCTGATTCAAGGTTTTTTATGTAGTTACTGTACAGATTCTTAGATAAATTTAGACACCGTTTTGTAACTAATTTTAACTCTATTTTATCTAGCGGGTTCTTATATTTTTTGAATCGTAATCTTAACTTATTTTTTTCTTTTAGCATTTGTATAATTGCTTTATTAAACCACAGAGGATAACGGCTGGTTAATGATTTACTGATAGGGACAAGTTTAGAAATCGCTGAGTCTAATACCTCGTAGAATGCTTTTAACATGCTGTCTACATCATTATTCCCAAGAATTTTATGCCAGTCATGGTCGTTTAAATATGTTTTAATGTTTTCATAATTTGCTTTATGAAAGTTTTTTCTTACGTTTTGTTTATTGTACGGGAGATTCGATTCTTTCAATAATGACAGAGTTAAGTCAAGCGGAGGATGCAATTTATCAACACCTATTAAAGAAGAACTGGATTCATTTACTTCACATGAAGGTATTGTAGATAAAACCAGATCCAAGATACGCGCAGAACAGTTTTTCACGACATTGTGACTTAAGGTTCTTTTTGATTTCCCTTTCAATGAGACTATGGAAACTGCCTGCCTCATTTTTTTTTGATAATATGCTCGCGCTTGACCACCATCTCACCTGATGGTAAGTGATGGTGTAGTCGAAGATGGAGCAAGCTTACCTAAAAGTAACCTATTCACTCTTGACTTAAAGACCTCTAGTTTATAGCTATCGGGCACACAGACTCCGGCAGGGAATTCCACTCCTTAGCCGTACGCACAATGAAGGTATTCCCAAAATGTTTAGTACGTATAGGTGGGATGTCTACCATGTAACGATGGCGCATCGCCGTTTGTTTTGTAGTCCGATGATGGAATGGACTCGACGGAATTAGATTGTGTAATTCCATCGCACACTCCCCGAAATGCAACCGATAGAAAACCGATGGACTAGCAACTCTTCGTCGATGTTCAAGGCTCTGGAGCTTTGATTCGATCAGTGTATCGTTGCCAATGAGTCTTTTGGCCCGTTTCTCAATAGACTCAAGCGCGTCCAGTAGGTACATACTTGGCAGATCCATCCCAAAGATGAGAGCAGTACTATACACACGACCGAACCTGGGCTTGATATATTCCCAACCTTTTTGATGCTAGTTGAGCCTTAGCCTCGATAAACGGGCCAAAATTGAGGGTAGTTAGTGTTACCCCCAGAAGCTCGACACGATTGGTTATCGGCACGGTTACACCTCAGAAAGTAGGAGCCAGTTCGAATTGACTCCTTTTTGTGGAGAAGAGACACGCCTGGGTCTTAGCTGCATTAAACTTGACCAAGTTGGTATCGCCCCATACGGAGACAGCCTTCAAGGACAAGTTCAAGCGCCTAACCATGTCCTCACGGAGAGACTGGATCTCTGACCCACCAGTACGCGTGCTTGACTCATATCTCTCAGCAACTGTGCTGTCGTCTGTATACCCAAAGGTACCGGGCATAAGCAGATCATTAATGTGCAGCAAGAATAAAGTTGTTGAGAGAACCGACCCCTGAGGGACCCGGCATTAATTGCCAATTGGCCAGATGAGCAGCCATTTATGACCACTCGAATAGACCGATCTCTCAGGAAGTCTTCATTCCAAACGCAAAGTTGGGTGGGTAAACCGAAAGAAGGAAGCTTAGCAATAAGGCTATCGGGCCAGACCCTGTCAAAGGCCTTAGAGATGTCAAGGGAAACAGCAAATGCTTCCCCGTGCTTCTTGATTGCCTCACTCCAGATATGAATGGCATACGCTAGAAGATCCCCAACAGACCGGTTTTTTTGGAAGCCGTATTGTCGGTCACTGAGGATATCGTTGGCTTCTAGGTATACCTATATACTCATTTTGTGTATGACCTGTGACTAGAAACTTATGAGTAATACTATTAATATTTAAATTCTGCATGGCATATAAATGTAAGGCTGCTATACATTTAGTTTTGTTTTTCCCGCAGCAATTGTCTGAATAAAAAATAAAATTCTTTGGCTCTGCCTCTTCTTCTCCACTAACTCCCTTCAAATAATTATGATCAAAGTATATAATATTATACCTCAGATATTACATAGTTTTGTGAGGTGTTGCTAATAGCATCTTCAGGTTCAGGCTTGGTATATCTGTATGGGGCAGATCAATTTGTGCTTTGGAGCTTACACAAGCTTGTTTGTTAGTATTAGGAGACACTGAACAGTCGGAGTCCGAAGATGATGATGAAGAACTTAACGAAGAGGAGCTAGATGAAGAGGAACTCGAACTTGAAGACGATTATCGTGTTAGGTTTGTGTTTACTAGTGTCAGTACTTTTATATTTTCCTTATCAGATTCATAAGTACTTTCACTGTCGTAATCAGGCACAATATTATTTCTTTTTTGGTTCAATTGGTTGGAACTGGTCGATCTCTTCTTTCTTCTTGGGATTTCACACATTCAGCAACAACTTGAGCGCACTGAAAATGCAAATACATTTCTTCATGAAAGGAAATATCATTGAATATTGTTGTAAGAATCATAAACTTTTAATAACAAATTGCAAGAACTTGCAAAAATTCATATGATTTAACGTAATGTTTAATCATATATTGAACCATGTCTATTTTTTCACATCGAAATAACAATATTTTAAAAATAAAACGAAATATTTCAAAATAGTTCATTTTATAACTACATATTAAAGTAAAGTAAGCCCTTACCTTTTCAAATTAAAACGGATTATTTAGTTTTATGACGAGTGCACTTATAGGAACATAAGTCAGTCTCTTGCCACCGTCAGCGCAATACTAAATGGTGCCGTTTTGTGACTATTCATTGGCCCGCGGTGCGAATCAAAAAGTGATATAAAGTTTGCTATATCGCTTGATGTCGTCCGAATCAGACGATTGTGAGACTGTATGCAATCTTTACGGGTATTTAATTTGGTTTATGATTAAATCGCAAAAAAAATATTTTTTTATTATTACGGTTTATTATTAAACGTGCGCATTACGTCAAATATCGTATACAGAGAAGCATCACTGTAAAGTAAATTTTTAGCTACCCAAATGACGGTATATGTAATTCAAAATATGCTGCCCGAAATGTCACTATTCCACGCGGACGAAGTCGCGGGCACAGCTAGTAATACATAACTTTTAGTGTGTCAAGTATGTCGGTCTGCTTTGGAATGACATCTTTACTAAGATTTAAGATATAGGAGTAAATATAAATATATATATTTAAGTAAAATAAGGGAAAAGTACCTCGAGGATGTAGAACGGTGTGTGAGTATATACAACGTGTAATTTAAAGGGTACATTACACGTTGTGCACCGAGTGCACGGCTTCTTTGGATAAGAGCAAACGATATGGCCAGAGATGTCTACATGTGTGGAGCTTATTAGAAATTTCAATACATTGATACCAGAGACCGAACTTTTCAAATTAAGAAGAACGAAGAGAATATTATGGTTTTATTGGCAAGTGACGTGGAAAGTGATGACCCTCATAGTGCTGTGACACGTTTGTTATTACT
Organism: Tholera decimalis; assembly: GCA_943138885.2. Taxonomy (NCBI): domain Eukaryota; kingdom Metazoa; phylum Arthropoda; class Insecta; order Lepidoptera; family Noctuidae; genus Tholera; species Tholera decimalis. The sequence goes on along the minus strand of OW964577.2, from coordinate 6,995,409 downwards.
GGTATTCAAAAAACATATGAAACCAATAATTTGTGGTCAATTCTGTGAGTCACTTATTTTGAGCTGAAACTTTGCATAGAGACTCCATACCAGATGTTGTCTTCAGTCTTTTTGGATAGATATGGGGTTTCCGTTACACGTTGTATAACTGTGAGAGGGTGTATGTTTAACTGCATAGGAGTATATAGAGAAGTGTGGGTGGTGGTAGTTCCGAGTGTGCAGCGAAATACACTAAATATCATTAAGCAATATATGTATGTGATAGTAATTAAATAAGATAGGCAATGAATGTAAGTAGGATTGTAACCATCATAACCCTGCATCTATCTGAACTCTCTCGTTTCTTGTGAGTATTCGAAATTGACGCAGGGATGATGAAGTGTGAGCTGTTATCAAGAAGTTAAGGTTTGGTTTAATGCATTAGGTTAACACATTGCAATAATTGTTCACTCCGTTATTTTCTTGAAACGTGTATTTGCACTTTTATTTATTTGCTCAAAGTAGCTACAGCCACATCGCAACAATTATACATGAAAACTTAATAATAAAATAATAAGCATCGAAGGAACGTTTCTTTGGTCGTCTGAATAAAGTAATAAATAGTCTTTTATTAGGTGGAAACAAGTTGCGTGCCTTCAATGGTCATGCCAGTATTGATGTACTCTTTTGGCATTTTCAAATGGACTCAGACTGAGCTTGACGCCTTGGATAGGCGAGTCCCTACAATGCTGACCACAAATCGGATGCATCACCCACGTTCATCGGTGATGAGGTTGTATACACCGCGGAAGTGCGGGGGCCGCGGCTTTTTAAATTCAAAGACCCTACACAACCGCGAGGTATGCAGCCTTAGGGAATACTTCCTAGAAGCTGACGTGGGTATGCATCGGGATGTGGTAGCGGTGGACAACGGCCTCACCCCGCTCTCCTTAGTTAACGAGAATTGGCACAAACCTGTAGTATTAGATACTAATGACCGCAGGGAAGTATGGCAGAGCAAGAAGCTTCACGGGCGCTATTACCGGGCTCGTCATGAGTCTGACGTAGATATACTCGTATTAGTGTCCGTAGCCTGGCTACGTTTTGGTGAACTCTTCGGAGAAACCGAAGGTTTTGTCTGTGCAGTTAACCAATGCAATAAACCTCGTAGCCAGGAAGGATTATCCACCGGCAACTTGCCCTAAAATACAATCTTGTGGAATTGGAAGTACCGTGCTACAGGTATGTGCCCGACCCAATTCTCGAAAATGGCATACATTGTACTGGGATTGGTCTATCATCACTAACAGGACTATTGTTGCCAATAAGCCTGACATAGTGGTGATAGAACGATTAGAGCATCGCACAATGATTGCATTAACATAGCAGTACCTCATGACGAAACCTCACACGACAACCTCGTGAAAGCTGAGATAGATAAAAAAAATAAGTATCTTGACCTAGCGCGCGAGGTTGTTGACATGTGGGATGTGGAGACAGCGATCATTGTACCGATAGTCGTCACAGCCAATGGTATAGTAGCCAAGGGCCTTGACCAACATCTAAGGAGGCTCTCGTTGGGCAGCTGGATCAAGGGCTTGATTCAGAAAGCAGTACTCCTTGAAACGGCGCATATTGTGAGGAAGTTCCTCTCTCAAGAGCCCTGACCACCGGTAGCTTGGACCCTGTTCCCGATACCAGTGGGCTACTATTTTTTATACTTTTAAATGTTTATATTTCTTATATTAATATTTAAAAATGTAATTCATATGTATAGAGATTAAATAAAGGAATTAACTAGGTTCCCTATAAGGAAAACCTCGTGAAAGCCGAGAAATATAAGAAAATTGGGAAATATGGGATATGGATACAGAAATCATTGTGCCGATAGTGTCTGAACTGACTGTCTCTCATTGGGTGGCTTGGTCCAGAAAGTAGTTGTTCTGTACTCGGTGCGTATTGTTTGAAGGTTTCTCTACCAAAATCCCTGACCACCGGTAGCTTGAACCCTGTTCCTGACACCGTGTGTACGTGTGGACTGCACGGCCACAATGACGTAGAAGAAAAACGACTACGTCATCATTATGAAAGAATTTGTAAAACACTAACGATGAAAGTCGTAAATTTGTAGATCCAATATTCAGAAAGTTGTAAAGCTTTAAACGTGGCCGCGCGGTCGAAACGCGGAGAGCAGCGCGGCCACGCACTTCTCTTAAACGGTGCTTCTTAGAGGTCCCATTCTTTTTGCTAATCACTGATACGATTTCGACACAAACTACGATCAATTATAGTACAATTGTTGATTGAAGCTATGGAAGTGAAGGAAGAGAAGGGAAGCTTTGGAATCTTTTAAACGATTGACTTTAAGAAAAAAAAATTACAACAAACCTATACGTATACCTATGTTGTTTATAGACAGGTCTTTAAAAATTACACTGAGGTTTCTAAAACCATTTTGTCTTAAAGTAAATCGTATAAAGACACTTCCAAAGTGATAAAATATGGGTCCGCCCTCTAACTTATATAATAATAAAGTGGAAAATCTAAAAAAAAAAATATGCTGTAGTTCTTAATAAAAACTTTCAACCAAAATTAGTTTGAACAAGATAAAGTCTCTAGTTTTTGAGATATAGCACATTTAATCGCGGTTGGGAGTCCGGATAATCGCGTATCCATACAACTAAGGTACTAATAATCGAGTCTCATCTGTGTTTGTATAAATCACAAACATCAGTTCCATGTCACTTTCCTGAGAACAATAATTTTTGTTAATATCTCAAACATTGTATGGTTACGAGCTGGGGTTCGGGATAGAAATAATTTACACCAATTAAACCAAAATTAACAATTTACTTAAATACACACCAAATAAAAATTAACACAGTTATTCATAGTACAATACTTGTCACTCAACACAAATCGCACTGAAATTCACCTGTAAAGCTTCGATTATATCGCCTCGTATCTTGAAATAAGACTGCTCTCTGCGTTCCTCTGCGATCTATTTATACCCTGGTCTATGAGTTCTAGAACATTCTTGTAAAATTGACTCACCGCCTACACTGCCAAAAATATTCCAGAAGCTACTCTAGATACTTAGTACTGCTACTCGCCGCTAGATGGCGTTAGTGTCTCAAACGTATTAGACGTCAGTCGAACTTTCTAGATATACTCAGTACTGCTACTCGCCGCCAGGTAGCGTTAGTGTCTCGAACATTCTTCATTCAGAAACTTCAACCGACATCTAGAATGTTCGCATTCTAGATGTCGGTTGAAGTTTCTCGACGTACTGAGCTAAGCGACTGGCGTAACAGTATCTACATAATATGTCTGAATTAACTGAATGCATTCAAGGGCTAACATGTTTATGACTGGAATTCGCCCGTCATCACTACTTCGCTCCAGAAGTGTTTTATTTGAAAGTAGCAGTCGTGCAAAGACATAACCCTCCTTCTTTTTCATTCGGGTAAAAAGTAGCCTATAATCGTCATCGAGCTTGGATTTTTAAGAAATCAGCCACAAATCGGCCGAATCTTTCGGCCCGCCGAAACTTCCATTCGAGATTTCTCGGGTTCCGTTCGGCTGTTTTTGGCTTCGCAAGCATTTCGTTCGAATCTGCTTGTCATTCAGTGTATCCACGTATCTCGTTTACTTATAATATGACATATTTTTATTTTCGTGCTTTTTAAACAACGGTAAGTCTCAAATTGGTACACACACAAAATATTTATTATTTAATGATATTCAGTCTCAGTATGAATTCCAAATTAAACTTAACCTATGTACTATTTTTATACAGTTTTATTTAAACCTTGTCCTACTTCCTGCCTATTAATCTTTAAAAAAAATACATAATAATAATTGAGTGCAACTCAATTATGTCTGCTTCTCAGAATGGATGTAGGAAAGGGTCCCGTGGCACAAAGGAGCTACTCCTCATTGACATGGCCACTAGCCAACGGGTTCGTGTATCCTGCAAAGATTTATTTACATGTTGGATAGACTACAAAAAAGCCTATGACTCTGTTCCTCATACCTGGCTCATGAAGGTGCTGGAGCTTTACAAAATAGATCCAACTCTTAGCACATTCCTTGAGTCAGGTATGAGGCAATGGAAGACGGTCCTTCGCTATCCAGGATGTCAACCAATTTGAGGGAATGATGAGCCTGTATGGATCAGACGGGGAATATTTTAGGGTGACAATTTGAGTCCACTTTGGTTTTGCTTAGCCCTGAATCCTCTAAGTACACTGTTAGAGGACTCAGGCCTAGGAAATCGGTTGAGAAGAGGAGGTCAAAACATATCCCATCTTCTTTAGACGGATGATTTGAAACTCTTCGCCCCAAACAACTTGCAACTGATGGAACTACTAAAGGTAACTGACTCAGGCCTAGGCTATCGGTTGAGAATAGGAGGTCTCTTCGCCCCCAACAACTTGCAACTGATGGGACTACTGAAGGTAATTGAAACTTTCAGTAGTGCCATCAAGATGGAATTTGGTGTGGACAAATGTGCAATCATGCATGTAAAACGAGGAGAGATTATAGAATCTGATGGAATTCAACTTTCAGACTCCATATACCTTAGATCTCATATTATATTCCATCGTGTCTCTGAAGACGCCCTGCAGCCGCTCCACATATTACGTCATCCCATCCTGGACAAACAAACCTTATATGGTGTCAGAAGTAAGGCTGGACGACGCTGTACAAGGTACCATTTAGTCAAGTACATAATTGAAACAAAATGGCCGGGGAGAACGATAATAAGCCACCGCAGTCGATTCAAAAAATCATCAGTAGTCACATTTCGCCACTCGAAATGGGTAGGAACAATATGCCGTTAGCGTGGAAAAATTGACTAATTCAGTTCATACCTACGAGCGAATAACTTAGAAAATGAAAATGACGCGAGAAAAGTCGCTATACTTCTTCATTTCATAGGACCAAACGCGCTGACTACATTTTACTCATTCAATCTAGATATAGATACAGTGAGTTTCCAGACACTGACCGATAAATTCAACCAACATTTCTTGCCACAAATCAATGTGACCATGGAGCGTCATAAACTTTTCAACAGACGACAAGGTGTCAACGAATCTATCGATAGTTACATTAAGGATCTGAAAAATATTGCCAAACAATGTGAATTCATATCGCTTGAAGACAGCATCCTCCGGGACATTTTCAGTCTGAATCTGAATGCCAGTAATCAGTACATCAAAGATAAGATACTGACTGATAAATCAGACACGACAGATAAAGCAGTGACGTTAGCTAAAAGCATGGAATGGCTACAAGACAACAGGCTAAAATATTGGAAGAACCACTCATAGGCCAGGTCTCCAAATCACATAGTCGAAGCAAAGTCAATTCTAAGCCTGGAATTAAACGTTCACAGTAGCAGTCATCAGCAACTAGCAATGCCACTTGCCAGAGGTGTGGTCAAATACACAGGCACAGATGCCCAGCTAAAGGAGTGAAATGTAAGAAGTGTGGGAAGTACAATCATTTCACACAAGTGTGTAAAAGTGTTAATAACATAAACATTGACATGTCTCAAAACCATTGTAACAACAATGATTCTAACAAAAATAACCTATTTGTGGGCACAATTTTCATAAATACAGTCAATACACAGTCATGGAGGGCAGAACTCATGATAAATAATCGCGCTGTAGAATTCATTCTAGATACAGGTGCAGATACCAATATTCTTTCAGTGAAAACATTTGAAACACTACGCATACCAACAGACATGATACAAAAAAGTAGTCATAGGTTTTCTTCATTCAGTGGTGATAGAATTTATGATCGAAATGATACGGTAGTAGTTTAGCCTGATGGTAATTTATTTAGACTTTAATGCACGTCGGAACAAAGTTGGAATGCCCTAGGTATTTTCTACCAATTCACCAAGGCTCGTGAAAAGATAGCTTTGCAGGTGCACTGTTTTATCAATAGAGAGAACTGGCATAAACCTGTGATACTTACCACAGATGACCGCAAGGAAGTATGGATAATCGACGTGAGTCGGGCATGCCAATATCCTGGTGAGTCCATCAGACATATTTTCTCCGGTTGTTCTCGTCTAGCTAACGGCGAGTACTTGCATAAACACAACCAAGTAGTCAGAATTATCCACCAGCAACTTGCTTTGAAATACAAACTTGTCGATTCTGAGGTACCGTATTACAAGTATTTGCCCGACCCAGTTCTCGAAAATGACCATATCACGTTGTACTGGGATCAGTCTATCATCACTGACAAGGCTATTGTAGCCAATAAGCCTGATATAGTGCTGATAGACCGATTAGTGCACCGCGCAATGATAATCGATATTACCATCCCACATGACGAGAATCTCGTGAAAGCTTACTCACTTAGCGACTTAGCTCATGAGGTTGTTGATATGTGGAATCCATCCCTCATTCATCATCATCTATCAATGTGCCGATTGTCATATCAGTCAATGGGCTGATAGCTAAAAGCTTCGACGACCATCTGTCGAAGCTGGCGTTGCACAGCTAGATAAAGGGCCTGATACAGAAGGCAATTCTCCTCGATACAGCTCGTATTAAGAGGAGGTTCCTTTCTCTGGATACCTAACCACCGGTAGCTTGGACCCTGTTCCTGATACCAGAGGACTGCTATTTTTTATATTTTTATGAAATTTACGAGTATTTGGGTATGTCAGAAGCGCTAGGCATCAATGCTGCTTATGTTAAACAGTCATTGAAGGAACGCTTCTATGGCCGCCTGAATAAAGTACTGAATAGTCTTCTCTCAGGTGGAAATAAGGTGCGTGCCTTCAATGGTTGGGTCATGCCAGTATTGATGTATTCTTTTGGCATACTCAAATGGACTCAGACTGAATTTGACGCCTTGGACAGGCGGGTCCACACAACACTGACTACAAATCGGTTGCACCACCCACGTTCACCGGTGATAAGGCTTTGTATACCGCAGAAGTGCGGGGGTCGTGGCTCTTTAAATGCAAAGACCCTGCACAACCGCGAGGTATGCAGCCTTAGATAATATTTCCTAAAAGCTGACGTGGGTATGCATCGGGATGTGGTAGCGGTGGACCTCAGGCGGAAGGCCTCACCCCGCTCTCCTTAGGTAACGAGAATTGACGCAAACCTGTAGTATTAGATACTAATGACTGCAGAGAAGTATGGCAGAGCAAGGAGTTTCATGGACGCTATTACCGAGCCCTTCATGGGTCTTATCTATCGGAAATATACTGTGAAGGATGGTACGGTAGACACATATCGGGCATGTCATAAACCGGGAGAATCCATTCATCACAATATCTCTGGTTGTTCTCGTCTGGCTAACGGAGAAACCTTGCTAGACACAACCTCGTAGCCAGGGTTATTCACCAGCAACTTGCTCTTAAATACAATCTTGTGGAATCAGAAGTACCAAACTATAGGTATGTACCCGACCCAGTTCTCGAATATGGCAATATTATATTGTATACTGGGATTGGTCTATCATCACTAACAGGACTATTGTTGCCAATAAGCCTGACATATTGGTGATAGAACGATTAGAGCATCGCACAATGATTGTTAACGTAGCAATCCTTCATGAGGAAACCTCACACGACAACCTCGTGAAAGCTGAAATAGATTTAAAAAAAGTATCTTGACATGGCGCGCGAGGTTGTTGACATGTGAGATGTGGAGACAGCGATCATTGTGCCGATAGTCATCACAGCCAATGGTATAATAGCCAAGAGCTTTGACCAACATCTAAGGAGGCTCTCATTGGGCAGCTGGATCAAGGGCTTGATCCAGAAAGCAGAACTCCTGGAAACGGCGCGTATTGTGAGGAAGTTCCTCTCTCAAGAGCCCTGACCACCAATAGCTTGGACCATGTTCCCGATACCGGTGGGCTACTATTTTTATATTTTTAAATGTTTATATTTTTATATTAATATTTAAAAATGTAATTAATAAGTACATAGATTAAATAAATGAAATATAACGCGAACGTGTTTAAAGGTCTTTTTCAGCTGGAACCTCCTTCCTGCAGGCCGGGAATTCTTAATACTGATGAAATCAAACAGTATACCCTTGGATGTGTTGTACTACCATCTTTTACTGCTAAAAATGTATCTACGGTTATAGAGCATATGACGAGAGGCAAGTCCCCAGGTCACGATGGAATCAGTATTGAGCACTTGCAGCATGCGGGAATTCACCTGCCGAGAGTTCTAGCTATGTTTTACACGTTTTTATCAAGACACTCTTACCTGCCAGATGAGTGTATGAAGACCGTGGTTGTGCCAATAATAAAAAATAAGACTGGTGATGCTTGTGATAACAGTAACTATAGGCCTATTTCATTAGCTACAACTGTGGTAAAAGTGCTGGATAGTCTGCTTGACCGTATTTTGGACAGTCACATAAAACTCAATGACGCTCAGTTTGGTTTTAGGAACGGGTTGTCGACAGAAACTGCAGTTTTATGTCTCAAGCACACTGTCCGGTACTACACTGATAGGAAGATTCCGGTTTACGCCTGCTTTTTAGATCTTTCTGAGGCTTTCGATTTGGTGTCCTATGATGTGCTGTGGAATAAAATGAGGACAGAATCCAGTGTTCCAGAAGAAGTCATTGGCATTTTTGATTATTGGTATAACAACCAACTTAATGCTGTAAGATGGGCGGGGGCGTATTCCGATGCGTACAGGTTGAAGTTATATACACAAGTTGGCTGCTCTATTGATGGAAAATTCATCAATAATATCAGACGATATGGTGTTGCTGGGCCCTTCTATAAGTGCCGTTCGAAAACTCCTCGCCATATGTGTGGAATATGCCGGGACTCATGGGCTCAGGTATAATGTTAAGAAGAGCGAACTCTTAGTGTTCCAACCATCTCACGGTCATGAGGTGTCGCACGTACCTCCCCTTTTCATAGAGGGCGTTTCAATACCCAGAGTTTCGCGTTTTAAGTACCTGGGTCACTGGGTCTCGGAAGATCAGTCTGACCATGAAGATATTGAGAGGGAGCGCCGGGCGTTGGCTGTCCGATGTAATATGCTGGCCCGTAGATTTGCACGCTACAGTAAAGCAGTAAAAGTAACTTTGTTTCGGGCGTTTTGCCAATACTTTTATATGTGCAGTCTATGGGTCAAGTATACGCAAAAGACAATCAACGCCCTGCGCGTTCAGTATAGCAATGCCTTTAGGATGTTGTTGCGGCTGCCGAGACATTGCAGTGCGTCGGGCATGTTCGCAAACGCTCATGTTGACGGATTCCATGCCATTATTAGAAAGAGAGCAGCATCCTTGCTCAGGCGTACCCGAGGCAGTAGTAATAGCATTCTCAGTATTGTGGCAGGCCAATATGACTGTCCAATACTGTGGCATTGTATACGTTTGCATTCTTTAAAATAACTTTCTTGGAACTCATATGACGCCCCACTTTTTAGGTTATTTTTACTGTGTCGAAATTTCCTTTGTTGCCTTTATTGTTTATTTCTTTACAGAACCAATATTCGAATCTTGCAAAAATTTATATTTTAATTAAATTTTTATTTTTATTAATTCACGCATTTTGTTTATTATTATGATTAATTCTGTTTAAAATAATTTTGTGATGCGTTGTGTGTTAATTATAAGTTAAGATACTAACATTAATTTAAGAGCACCTACTAACAAATGTATGGATATTTTTGTCTGATGAACAAATAAATATATATAATAATATTATAAATGCGAAAGTTTGTGAGGGTGGATGGATGAGTGCAAAAACTACTGAACGGATTTCGATGAAACCTAGTAGTAATATATAACTATTTTGGGTAATTTGGCCATATATAACGATAAGTATCAAGTAAGTCAGAGAAAATCCTGTCCTTTGCGAGCTATCTTGGCATGTTACACGAATATAACGTACAGCGCGATTGCTTGCCATAATATAATTTAAAAAAAAGTCTGCAACAGCATATTTTTATCTTTTAACATTGACTTACTATGACCTTTTTTACGGTAATCAAGTTTGATATTACATAATTCAATATTTGCGAAACTGTTTTTATCAAACAATCTAAATCTTAAGCACAAAATATTTTTTGTATTCATTCAATATTTTTTATTTTATTTCATTCTAAATCTTTGCCTAAGCCTGACAGACCACTGGGTGAAACTTGGTGATCACGATCTTCAGTTATGAAGGGTCCGCTATAGAGAAAGAAGTTTTTGACTATGTAGTTTTTTATTATTGGTGTACAATAAAGAGTATTCTATCTATCTATCTACAGATAGGCTCGCGTTTGACCACCATATCACCTGATGGTAAGCGATGATGTGGTCGAAGACGAAGAACGTTTGCCTAGAAGTAACCTATTCAGTCTTGACTTGAAGAACTAGATTATCAGGAAACACACGACTCTAGTAGAGAATTCCACTTCTTGCTGTAGGCACAATGAAAGTACTCACAAACCGTTTTATGTATGGGTGGGATGTCTACCATGTAATGATGGCTCATCGCCGATTCTCTTGTAGTCTGATAATGATAGAACGGGTTTGGTAGAATTAGATTGTGCAATTTCATCGCTCACTCTCCGAAATGTAGCCCCTAGAAAGTCAACAGGCTTGCTACTCATCACCGATGTTCAAGGATCTGGAGCTTTGACTAGACGAATGCCTCGTTGCCAATGAGCCTGTTGAGCCGTTTCTCGATAGACTCAAGCGTGTCAACTTGATATTTGGCAGAACCCATCCCAAAGATGAGAGCAGGACTCCATACACGATTGAACTTGCTGTTGGAACTTGTAGCTGATAGTTATAAAGACGTTAACTGTTTTATACTGGTTAAAATAATAATGTTAAGATAAATATATATTGTGAGATTACTTTAGTTTGTGGAATTGTAAGACTGTAGAGATTTAACGATTTTATTTTATTTCGGATAAGCCCGGTCTTGAACCCAATCACGCCTGATAGCACGCCGCACAGAACATGCCTGTTCTCTTATTTTAAAGACTGACGGGTCATATGAGGTACACAGAAACCGGCAGAGAGTTCCATACAAGCTGTGCGCACAATTAAATTAGAGGAGAAGCGCTTAGTACGACAAGGCGGTATATCGACAAAGTATGGATGGTAACTTGCAGTACGTCTAGTAGATCAGTAGTGAAAGGCAGATGGAGGGATTAGATGGTGCAGCTTCTGCACACACACTTCGAATCTACAATCTGTATAAGACCAACAGACAAGCAACCTTTACAAAAAATGCAGTATCATGTTATCGGAATATTTAGCTAAGCTTAATTATACAGACACTGAGAACTTGTTACAAATTTTTAAATAATTTTATGTGATTAGTTTCTATTTTGAATTTTATATAATGTATCCATATTCCTTTAGTTATTAAAAATTAATTGTATAATTGTTCTTGTTTAGACGAGTTTTACAAATAATAATTGTTCCTGCAATAAAAAACATTATTAGCGACAGCCTGAAACACAGGTTTAACCTAGCTCAGGCAAGCCGTTAAGAGGTATTTTAAGTACAGGTGATTTAATTTAAAAGTAAATAAATAATAGATGTAAATCAATGATATAGACCTAAGCATTAGTTTTAACATTTATGTAATCTTTTGATTTATTGACCAATGTATATTAATTGTAAATTTTGGATGAAATAAATAATAATAATAATTATTATTATAACCTATCGCCGGTGAGCCAGGCTGTGAAGCTTGCCTGCTCACTTGTTTGCTTTGTATCACTTTTTGCAAGTTGAAATTTAGTTACCTTTTTTATTATGATTGGCTGTACAAAAGGTACTAAGTAATCTAATCTCTAATCTGCCATTACATTTATTTTAAACTTAGCATTGTTAACACGTTCGCTGACAGTACGTCATTAGGCGGGAAATTAAAATAGTGCGTTATGACAGTACGTCGAGGGACGGGCCACTTACTTTTAAGAGTACGTCGTCTCACGATAATTTTTCATATAAGTATTATGAAGAGCAGTATTCACTGTCATATTATGAGCAATTTCATATTTCTTACTGCCGTAATACGAGTATTTTGTGGGTAGTTTCATATTGCTTGCTTGTGCACGAGTACTACGTTGATTTGTCATTTAGTATGGAAAATTCTACTGTCGTAATGCGGTGTTAGGGTAAGTGCTCACTGTCAGCGAACGTGTTAAGTACTTGCTTAGTACCTACTACTGATAATTTTCTAAAGAATTTGATTTGATTTCATTAAAATACTCAATAAAAGACTGTAAATGAGAATAAGACTGAACAAAACAAGTATAACTAAACTAGTTTAGAGCTACAACTTAAATATATCTAATTTCACAAATAACTATAACATTTCATTTTAAGTAACCCTATTACTTAGAGAAGCATAAATTGTAACAGGTAAGATCTCCAACTGCTATTATAAGTCTGTAAACCTTTAAATTTCCTGGAACCGTATGAATTGTCTTATTTTTTCAAAGTTTCGATTTCAGCCAAAACTAAGACTGAGGCTGAAGGTTCCGTTTCAGTTTCGGCTGAAAATCTAGTTTCGGTCGGTCACTAATTGAAACAGTGCTTATTCCGTAGATGTATAGGTATGTTGTTTTCAAAAGTAGGTTTTAGTTTACCATAGTTAATTCTGGTATTGGTTAAGTAAGACTAGCAATTCACTTAGTTGGGATCGCCAACAAAGTCAACAATGTATCATGTTACATTAACATGTACATTCTTAAACTGATTATGTTTAAGAACGTAACGACTCCAATTTGATTTAATTTGTACGTTTCATACCATTTTTTTAATCTTAACTTTTTTATGCAAGTCATGTGCATGCTTTCAATTGATATATTCACTTTATACACTCAGCGGCACGGAATGTGGCGAAAACTTAAACAGTACGATAACAAGGTAATTTGTTGTCGCAGATCTATATTTCAAGTGGAAGTTTGTCAATGGGTTTGTTTTTGTTTAGTTATGAGGGTAAGTACCAAAAATATTTCATTAATTTCACATTTGTGACTCTTGAACCGCATTTCTGTGCTGGAACGCAATGGACACTCACTAGTGAGTTAAAGTTCGATATTTTAATGATTCATTGTTTTTCTTTTGTTCTTAAAATCAATCTGTAGTTATTCTCGCTTTAAGAAACGAAAGATATGCGTCTTACTCCAGACCATTTTGCTCAAGCTATGTTGCTTAGGAGTCAAGGGTGAACTCAGTGAGAGATTGCTGAAACTTTATGTGTACCGCGTATAACCATACGATATTCCTTGAAAATGCACGACCAGACGAGCCTATATACGAGAATACCAGGAAGTGGCTGAATCAGGTGCATTTCAGCCCGAGATTACCAATTTATAGCACTCGCAATGTTGAGAAATCGGTTCCTCACTGCCGTTGAGATCCGACAGCGCCTACAAACGGCACGAAGGGTCAACGCGAGTGAGCAAACAGTAAGAACGAGGATGGAGGAACGCAATTTACGTGCACGAAGACTAGCTCGAGGCCCCGAACTGCTCCGGCACCGTCGTATAAGTCGATTGCGGTTTGCTCACGAACAAAATGGGACTAAAATGGACTCACGAGCAGTGGAGCATAGTTTTGTGGACTGATGAATGCAGTAGTAGGCTGTATAGCTCCAGACAACCGGAAACGTGTGTGAGAAGGCGTGGAGAGCGGTTTCTGCCAATCACTACCAAGCAAACAATGAATTTTCATGGTCTGTTATGGTTTGGGGAAGAGTAAGTTTAGAAGCTCGTACCGAGTGAGTGGTTATTGAAGATCATCTGATGGCAGTGCAATTTATTGGAGACATCCTTCAAAAATATGTTTTGCCATACTGGGGATCCATGGGTGCTAAGATTTTTTATCAGTGCAAGATAATGCCCGACCTCTCACAGCGCACTGCGTTTCAGATTACCTTTCTGGGGGTCGGCATTCGAAAAATGAAATTAAAAAACTAAATTTTTAATGTAGTTTTTAATGTTTTTTGTTTTTAAGTATATTATCAAAACTCCCGTGCCCTGCTTTAACAGTAGTAGGTTAAGTAGAAGTTATGTTAAGTTAGCTGTAAGATTAAGGTCTGGACACTATCCATAAGCAAAGTTTGCATTTCTCACGAAGAAAGTAAGTTCTCCCAACTGCAATGCATGCAGTGTAATAGAGGATGTACATCATTTGTTGATGGAGTGCGTCAAGAACCAAGAGGAAAAAGGAGGGAAAAGGCTAATCAATGAGTTTAGTTTAAATATATTACAGGTAGATTTAATCCAATCAATTTTAGCTCAACTGAAGTTATATGAAGCAAAAAGATTTAGCTAGTTGGTATACTATATTGATTAGGATTCTCCTTTAAATTTAATTAAGAAAAAATTGTTTTGTAGAAGCATGTGTAAGGCATGATGGGGTTGGCGTATCCATTGAGATAAAAACTAAAATTAATTTTAAAAAGATTTAAAAAAAATAAATAGAAAATCTGTTTCCATGAATGTTAAAGGCAAGTTGAATATTTAGTTGGTGTATCAATAAATAAATAAACATTCTAATAAGAATCTTAATAATTGCAACCCTAATTAAAAGTAACCACAACATGCGTGACATGACATGTATACCTAAAAAACTAGAAATCTCTTGACTTGACTATTTCAAGGTTCAACAACAAGTCTGTTATCTGACTTTTTACACATTCTCTATCATAGTTATCACCCGTTGTGAGGTCAGCGGTCACTCCAAAATAGCCTAAAACTTACTCAGGGGTTCAGAAATTACTATATAACCTGCCACTGAACAGGTTCAGGCATCAGAGTGTGCTCGACCGTGCCACACTGACAACTACTGGAAGCACTTGGAACTATGAAACTTGTCGTATTGACGGCGATTATCGGTAAGTCTTCCGCTTAATTTTATCTCTACCTTCTATGTTTTAGTGTTAGTTCTATCTTGTAGTCAAGGAACACTAAGGTCAATTAACAGGGTTGTGCGGGTCTGATAGGCAGTTGCTCGATGTAAAATACTGTTACTAAGCCAACCCCGACAAAGCTGGGTAAGGGTTAAGCAGATATTTAGTGTTTTAACACGTTCGCTGACTTTGAGCACTTACCCTGACACCACATTACGACAGTAGAATTTTCCACGATGTACTCTTAAAAATAAGTCGCCGGTCCCTCGACGTACTGTCATAACGCACTATTTTAATTTCCCGCCTAACGACGTACTATCAGCGAACGTGTTAAAAACCGGTCAAGTGCATGCCGGGGCACGCGCAGTTTAGAGTTCCGTAGTTTACTACAACGCCAAATGTCAGTTGGATTAGCTGACCAAGAGTTCCATACCATGCTCTAACAAAAACAAACTACTTTGTAGTACACAAATATGAACTTGATCTAAATATTTTTCAACAATATTTGTCCGATAGCGTGTAGGATAAAGTTAGTCGACTATTACTCGGAAATTTGTGAAGCCAACTTAGGTCTGATAGTTTTACTTGTAACTTCATTATATATATCACCCACTTAGTTGATATGGGGGAGTAAGTTGGAGAGGTCATGTACCCCTCAGTGGTCCCAGTTAAGACTCTAACGAATATTAGCACTCGAAAGTTTAATATTTCGCAATTTCGTTTCACTGAATTGAAAATTGGTCTCACACAATCTAACTACCTAAATCCCCCACTATAGAGAAGACAAGATAAAAAATACATTTTTGAATGTAAGTGAAGTTAACTAAAAATAATTTTTAATCATGATTTAATTTTACCACTTTGTTGGCATGTTTCAGCGTTCAAATTTCAGCGTTCTATTACCCACTAATAGTTTCTGAGCTAAGCCCCGAACAGACGGACGGAAAGACGGACATGGCAAAATGATTGATGATTTATCTGCTACGGAACCCTAAAAAGCGGTTATGAAATAAACTTATCAGGATTACTTACTCAGTTTTTTTAACGACTAAATGAAAAACTTAACTTTAAAAGTTGCTTATTATTGGACCGACTTTCACGAATAACGCTTTAGTTGCGTGCTCGAACAAGATACATTGTTTCTTGCTCATTTATCTACTGACAATATAATACTCGTATCAAATGTTTAAGATTATCATATAATAGTCAGTACAAACCACCTAGCGTGTTTTTTGAGGCTCGGCTTAGAGGAAGTTTCGGTATAATTAGGTGGCAACCCATACACGTACTGAACTCATGTGGCTGTTTACTTAATATCTAGCCACGACATTCTCCATGCCTTTGATGTGTATTTTGAGTTTCAAAGCATTTGGATGAATGCTTCCAATTAAAGAACTGAATGTTCAGATAATTTTTTGGATACTAAAATAACTTTTTCACAAAAAAAATATCCGACCGTAAAACAAACAAACATACACTACGAAGCGACGAATAACCTTAAAGATTGTTTCATTGGATTTTGACAGGCCTGTTGGTCTAGTGGTCAGTGGCCCTGACTGCTGTGCACAAGGTTGTGGGTTCGACTCCCACCCAGGACAAATGTTTGTGTGATGAGCACGATCATTTCTTCTTTGTCTGGATATGTATGTATTTAGAAATATATATGTATGTTTATCAGTATATTTATGGAATTAATTGGGCTTGAACCATACTTGATTAAGAAACTTATAATTAAATGTTATTTATATACATAATTAAAAAAAACAAATATAATACAGGTGAAAATAAAAGGGAAATTATAGGGCATCGAAAAATTCATCAACATCGCTATCAATGGGAAAAGTGCCCTGAACACTGGCCGCATTGCCACGTTGAATGGCAATGCTGATTCTCTGACCAAAGAAAAGGCCAGCTAGAGCCTTTTCTTTGGTCAGAGACAGACAGAGAGACCGTCACTTGTGGAGTCGACTAAACGTTTGCTGATGTCACGAAAGAGTCGATGCGCACTCGGACCCCATGGTCCCAACGTTTCAACCCCAAACGGCTCAAACATATAGCACCCAATTAGGTTGTTGTATTTGCGCCGTTTGAGATTTTCTGCACCTGCAGCTGCCGCCCCAGCACAACCTACCGTACTGAGAAGATGGGAAAGCGCAAGGGTGTCAACACAAGTAGCATCCCACACCAAAGGCCTACCCAACTTCCAAGGCATTATAGTCATCCCGTCTGGTCTCTTCCCATCGTCGCGTGCCAAGCCGTTAGGTTCTAAAACAGATGGTACTCCAGCGGTGACAAGAGCCCGACGGATGATGTCATTTATGCTTATCAGTTGTCTAGTACTCATAGCACAAGCTCTGCTTAGTTTGAGACTAGATGGCGTTGTGTGAAAGTTGTGGAATATTATTATTATGTTCTTTATTGGATGTCTAATTACGTTTTAAATAAGGGCTTAGTTACCTACTCACATGGCTGTAGTCGATGCCACTTTAAGCCAATGAATAGTTTTAAAAGGCTAAGTACGCCGCATTCTGGGGCATACCCGAGGTTGATCAAACCCATTCATCGAGTCGATCGATCGAGTAAAATATTAATCCTGAAATCATTAACCTCTTTGGTCTTCTTATAATATTTTTATGATTTGTAAGCTCTATAAAATGTTTTTAGAAAATTGTTCATAAAATACATAATATCTAGATAATACCTACTTATTTGGGGTTAATAGCTTAAACCATCCGATGTATTTATTTGCATATGTATTCTTTCAGCCGCCGTCACGTCGAGTCCACTCACCGAAAACTCGAAATGGCCCTGGCAAGTAGGAAAAGAATACGTCTATGACGTGGACTCTTACACCTGGAACAAATTCGAAAACAGCGACAGCAATGGCAATGCGTTCATAACGAAATTCGTCATCCGTGTCCAGGCACCAGGAAAACTTACAGCTAAGCTCGAAAACCCCTTATACGCTCAAATACAAGGTCAAATGGACATTAACGATGTTCCTTCCAACTTGAAATACGAACCCGTTCAGAAGCTCGACGAAGCCTTCGAGATCGTCGTTGACGGTGGACGTATTGTCTCATTGGCGGTACCACCTTCCTTTTCTAACGCTAACTTTAACTTACTCAAGGGTCTGGTGAGTGCTCTCCAAGTAGATCTTTCTACTTACGCCCACCTCCACAACTTCCCGAACAGCTTCGACAAGAAAACCTTCCAAGGACTATTTAAGAAGATGGAAGCCGACGTCACTGGTGACTGTGAAACTTTATATTCCGTTTCACCCGTTTCCGCGGAAGTGCGTCGTGAATTACCCGCATTTGCTGTGGACCCCATCGAAATAACTAAGAGCAAGAATTACGGCTCCTGCAAAAGACGTGTTGATTTCGCTATGGGCGTACCAGAGGGCGCCGTGTGGCAGGGAATCGCTTATGAAAATGATGAGAAACAGTTCATCAAGCACACTTCTGAATCACGCATTCTTGCTGGTAAGCAGGGAACAATCTACAAAACAGAGATTTTGAGCTCTGTCTTTGTAAATCCTCTTCTGTTCGGAAAACAAAAAGCTGAGGTATACAGTTACGTCGGGTTCACCCTGACAGAAGTCAAAGCAATCGAAGAAGCAACTAAATGGAATGAAATAAACTCCGATGATCTTCGTACTGGTGATCTTTTGCTTACAAATAACGAGGCATCATTCTTCAAAGTTGATGCAGCAAATGTTGTGAATGCCCAAAAACTGCTCCAAGAAATCACTCCATTACTCCAGGACCCCAGCAACTTACCAAAGGCCAACTTTCTTTCGAAATTCAACCTCCTTGTTCGTTTTGTCATGTTCATGGACGCCGAACAACTGACCCAAATGACCAGCAGCATTGAAGTCGCTAAGACCTCAAAGAATGTCTCTAAGAGTAAGATGTGGGCTATCTACCGTGATGCAGTTGCGCAAGCAGGTACCATTGCAGCCTTTGAAGAAATCAAGGCGTGGATTTTGACTAAAAAAATTCAAGGGGAAGAAGCCGCTTCAGTCATCGGCTCTGTTGCGGGCAGTCTTGGCTTCCACACTGAGAAAGTTTCCGCTGAATTCTTTGACCTCGCTTTCAGTCCTGAAGTCGTAGAGCAGAAGGTCCTCAACACTTCTGCCTTATTAGCTGCTACCAAGTTCTTCAGCTCCGGCAAACAAGAATTATTTGTGGTTCAAAAAGTCATTCCACGTCTCTCTCAGGAACTCAAGAAAGCTGTCGAAGAAGGCGACAGCAGCAAGGCCCAAGTTTATGTAAGAACGCTCGGCAACTTAGTTCGTCCCGAAATCCTTGAGGTCTTTGCTCCTTACTTAGATGGCCGCATCGCAGTGACCAAGTACCTGCGCACCCAAATTGTAATTAGTCTTAAACCTTTGGCTAACCTGAAAAATGAACAAGTCCGTGCTGTGCTGTTCAGCATCTTGAGGAACACGGCTGAGCCTTACGAAGTCAGGGTAGCCGCTGCCCTTAACATCTTCTTGGCTTTCCCTACCGCCGAGATGATGCAAGTAATGGCACACATGACCAACGACGACCCTAGCACTCAGGTGAGGGCAGTGCTGGCAACCAGCATTGGTTTCGCAGCCAACCTGAAGGACGCCCGTTTCGCAGAGCTGTAAGTAGTTTCTGAGATATTTATTTAATATGTTGCGTTTCGTTTTCACATTTTTTACATTTATTCACTAGGTAATTACAACAGGTTACATATTCATTATAATAATAAATTCAGATCTGCAATTTTGATCTGATTATGATCCAAAGCGACACACTCTTAGCTTATTTAGACAGACAATTTACTTTTAATTAAGATCATTAATGCAGTTTATACAAAGTTGATACTTTTAAAGAGCGATGCAATGCATTAGCAATGTGGGTAGAATTGTTGTGCTCGTAATATATTTTTAGATAACGCATGAACTGTAAATAACTGTTTACTTTTTTATTATAGTGCTAAGACTGCCCAGTCAGTTTCAAACTTCGTCACTAAAGAGAAATACGGGTACCGCTACTCAACTGACAGCATTATTGACACCAGTGCCGATGGCCTGGCCCACTTCAGGGAACTGTCGTACATTGGCAGTGAAAACAGTTTTCTGCCCAAGTACCACAGGTCTGCTTTGAGATTAAGAGGCACAGGAAATACCGAGGAAAATTGGGTAATTATAATTTTTGACACTATTCCAAAATATTCTTAAAAAATACTTCGTGATAAATTCTTACTATGGTTCTATAGTAAAACAACATAGCCATATATATATACGATTAGTTTTGCCGAGTATGAAGGTCCGGCCACCGTTGTACCCCAAAACTTGCGAATCTGTTATTTAGCAGGAATACCGGTATTGAATTGGTAAATAATAAAAAGAATCGGTATTTAAAACGCTAGCAACATTGAAAATTTAATCAAATTAACGATGATATTTATAATCTTCTATTCGACTGCGTGGGTAATCGTTAGATATGTGTTTCACAAATATTATGAAATAGCTTCTACCCGCGGCTTCACTCGCATGAATAGATATTTTCAGCGAAAAATGTAGCCTGTATTACTCAGTGATAACGTAGTATTGTATGATAAAATAATTTTTAATGTCGAATGAGTGGGTCTTCTCGAAGATAACTTCCTGCTTACAAACATTACCCCTTTATAACATTCATATAGATTGAAAATCTATTTTTTATAACCCTCAACTCAACCAAATAAACCAATATTTTCGGATTAACAACTACGATAGTTGTATACGAGTATATAAAGAACTTCGAAAAACAAAATTGGTTATAGCGCGAACTACATGTGTTCTCTCGTTTCCAGATCACACTATCCGTCTCTGATATCCAGAATCTGTTTGACTACATCTCGCAGTTAGTCTTCACAGAACCCGATAAATCGGAAACCGACTTCAAATTTTCAGCTAAGAAGATTATTGAGGAACTGAACATCAAACGCCAACCTCGCAACCCTATCGAAGGCGCCTTATTCATTGACAGTCTGAACCAGCAGAGGCTGTTCACTTTCAGCGAAAACGAACTTACAGCTTTGATTGTAGAATTCACAAAATTCGCCAAAAACCTTGAGAATCAGAATACCAAAGTCGTGATTGACAAACATGTGGTAGTCACTTTCCCTCTGGCTACTGGTATGCCTTTCGTGTTTACATACACTGAGCCTATTGTTTTCATTATCCAAGGAAAAACTAACCAAAAAATCGGTATGGAGAGCTCGGTATCATTGAACACTGAGATCAACTTCACTTATGCAAGAAACATGGAAGGCAGTGTGGGCTTCTTCGATACTTTTAGTGGAAACTACGCAAGCAATGGTATTATCAACAAATTCCAAATCAACATCCCCGCCAAGCTTACCACAACAGCAAAGATGACTGGTATCAAGGTTAACAACCTTAAATTTACTTTCGTGCTTCCTGAAAAAGACGCTAACCTTATTCACTTGAGCGTGTGGCCCTACACTACTGTGCAGAAGGTGCACGCTACTGTTATCGTAGCTGAAGACTCAAACAGTAAAGTCATCAAACGCTCTGCCCCAGTTCTGGCTACTGATGTTAATTTGGGTCAACTTGTCGGTGTTGGCCTGTACCTGAAAGGACACTCATACTCTTCTGACTACAAGAAAAATGTATTCGCTGCTGATATTCTGACGAACATTCGCAACTTGTTGTACCAGAACGACGTTGCTTGTACTAAATTTGACTTGAAATATGTAGCCAAGGACACCAAAAACAAGGAAGTTGCGACGTCATTCTTCTTTGGTAAGATTCCAAATTGTTATAAGATCAGATATATGTTAACATGTAACTTGTTTTTTTTTATGCAAAAACTTAAGTACTCTTATGTATATGACACATTAGTGAAGTTGGCAAGAATTGTGATTAAAAACATTACTATATTAACCTATAACAATTCTATAATAAAACATTTCAAAATTAATTTGGGATTTTATTGTATTTACAGACACGCTATACAACCAGAAAGAGAGCGGTGAAATGGGTCCAGCTACCGTCACCAGTGACGTCAAACCCAACAGTGATGTTCGCCGCAAGGAGTTGGTCAAACGTGTTGCTTCAGGCATTGAGTCCGCCAGAGTCAGGGTAGTTGATATTAGCACGGTATTCTATGGAGAGGATAAGAAGGAGTTTGTGTTCACTGCTGCTTTTGCCAACAGTGTAGTAGACAATAAAGTTCAAGCTGCTGTGTTCGCCAAAGGGTGTGAACAATTCAACGCCGTTTTCAGAATGATCAAACCTAAGATTGCGCCATTGAACTTTGAGGACGCTCTTAAGAATCAAATCAAAGCTTTGTACGAAGCTGAACTCAAATTCGGAAACTCTGAAAACATTATCTTCAAAGGTACTGGCGAGCGAAGTGAGCAATTTACTGAACTGCTTAAAAAAGATCCTCTAGCAGAAAAATGCTTAAAGGAAACCAGCAATAACAACAACTTCCAGAAGGACTGCTACGAGATGATCATTAAGGCGCACGCGCCTGACTTCTTTAAGGGTACAGTTACGTACAAGAACGTCGACCCTGCTCACACGAACGCGTCTTACAATATGTTCCTGCTTTACAAACATTTCACCACCTTTGAAGTTGTTGAGAACCCACTGGAGGCGGTCAAAGACGGTATCATAGAAATTGAGGCACAAGCATTCTACTACAAAAATCTTATCAACTACAAATTCACCAGCAAATTCGGAGCATTCCGTATGAACAATGCAGAGGGATTGTCGCACTACCCCTATACCATGGCTATCTACGCGCCTGTTTCTAACTGGGAGCGATCCTACAACTGTTTCACTGGCTACCAATACATGCGTAAGTACAATTTTCTTCCTTGTATTGTTAACTAGCTGTACTCGCGACTTCGTGCGCTTAGGAGCCGATATTACCTACGTGAATTTGACCACTTTAATCCTGATGGGAACGCTGAGATAAAAAGGAGCCTTATGCACTTTAACCTTCTCTATCTTCAACTTTAATTCTCATTCAAATCAGTTGATCTGTTCCAGAGATTAATTAGCCCGGACAAATGTAATGACATCTGACACACAGATTGTTTGTGTTTTTGTCACAAACTCTTCATTTTATTTATATGTATACATAGATGTATAAAAAATTTAATAGTCCTTTTATCAGTTTTTAAGCTAACATGGTCACTATCAGTATCATTAGAACTTAAAACGGGATATTTACCATGTCTATTTAATGTTTTGAGTTTCCGATATTTCGGCACTGTTGCAAGCGCCATGATCACGGATGAATTGAAGTAATTGCGGGTGGAAGTTTATGAGCAGACAAATCGGTCTACCCTCTTTCTTGTTCGTCAAAAAAACGAACGAGAAAGAGGGTAGAATATACTTTATTGTACACCAAAATTGTATCATCATAATATTCCTTGATTTTGCTACCAACAGCTTACTGCGCTGTGGACAGCAGCAAAATCTGGACATTCAGCGGCCGCAGCTATGATTACAGCCTCACCGGCTCTTGGCACGCCGTGATGGTGGATGAGACCACAGATCTGACCATTCTCGCGAGGAGGCCTAGCGACAACCAAGAAGAGGTCTACATTACTTACAAGTAAGTAGCACTATTATTCAAACTCATTGTAGATATACTGAACCAGTCTGGCAGCTCTAATTACGTAAATCATTCTATGTTTTAATGATGCCATTAAAGTTAATCTGAACCAAACTAATAAAATAAATAAATCCACTTTCCCGCCCCAACCCGCGTGGTAGATTACGACCCATTTCTTCTCATAAAGAGAAGGCCTGTATCTTAGCAATGGGAACGTTATAGGTTGAATATGCAATAAATGAGCCAGCGAGATGATAATAAAAATTACCTTTTCAATGAGCTTGTTTCTATCATTTTTAGAAATCAAGTTAATAAATACGTGGAAATTGACATCAAGCCAACAGCAGTTGAGGTGAAGAGTAACGCCGAGAAGATCGCCTCTGGTGAGCACACTATTTACTGGGACGCCACTACTGACTCTGCTCTCTTGGAGTACTACACCCTGGCCGATGGCGTTCAAGTGTTCTTAATCAACGGTGAAGCCCTTCGTGTAGTGTACGACAAACAGAGGCTGGTCATCTTCACCGCTGACCACCGCAGCACCACCAGAGGTATCTGTGGACAAAGTTCATCCCAGACCAGCGACGACTACTTGACTCCTTACGGTCTGGTGGACCTCCCGGAGCTGTATGGAGCATCTTTCTCATTGGACGGCGAGTTCAGCGACCCTAAGACCGCAGAGTTGAAGAAGGAAGCTAAGCTGAAGGCGTACCAGCCAGTCACTGAGTACACCAACATCCTCCGCTCTGATGCTGAGTGGAGCAAGGCCGAGAATGAGTCTGTCAAAGCTTAAATATTCAAGTATTTTTACTAACTTATTGAAACGGCGAGAAATTTGGACTATGGTCGATTATTAGATTGTTATCATATTGTGATGATTGCCATATAGAATAAGGTGTATATAGTTATTGTTATAAATCCATATATTAATAACTTATTATGAGTTAAAACCGTAGCGACCATTGAAATATATATGCAACTTTTAATTTTATTTCTTGATTTTTATTTTTACTTTATAGATATCCCAAGTGCCTACATCTTTAAATGAGTTCTTTTGTAATCAGCTCATTTGCACCACAAATCACTGTTGAGTATTTCGACGGTACCTAAGTACAAACGGACATGTCAGAAACCGAGGTTTACAGGAGAGCGTAATTTATGTTCAAACCGCTCTACAAATAATTCCATGTACAATTATAATAATTTTTTTTCTGTAACTTTAATTAGTCTTAGGAACTTTATAATGGTATTTATACACATTTATTTCTTTTAAATTTTCTTAGAAAAACTGATAGATGACTGTTTCTACCATAGATAAAATAAATAAGTAGATATGGTCAACAGACGAAATTATATCAGAACCGTGTGTCTCCAGTTAGGCGCTGGGCGGGGCAACAACTACACATGCAGTTTAATAAAATCAATAGATACGCACTCGCGCACACACCCGCATTTCTTATATCAGAACGTACTATACAATCAATAATAAACCTTATTCCGTCAAAGACAGCGTGTATTTACCATGCACCGTAGAACTTACCCACACAAAAACATCGGTCGCTATCGTTGTGCTGTGCAAAAGCAATTTATTTTACATATACGCTAGTGATTGACTAAATCGGAAAGTTATCGATTCTTCCATTTATTATTGTACATTTTTTTTGGGCACCTGAAAATGAACCTAATAAAAAATGGCATGTCCAGAAAATATTATAATAACAATAAACATATTATTAAGAACATAACATTACATAATTATTATTAAGTACTACCTACTAAGTATTAAGGGCTACCCTGGCGCTTTCGACTTAAATCTTAATATTTAATTATCATAGTGATAGGTCAAATAGAAGTTGATGTTAACTTACATTACGCTCTTGATCGGAACATACCAGCCGTATAGGTTGTATAGAATCCTGAAAAGTTGAATGACTGATTTTATGAATGCCCTAAAACATGAGAATAGTTTTCAGTAATAAAATAAAATTTAACCCACTTCTGCAAAAATCAGTTGTACTCTTAATTTTGGAATTGTCCATTCAAAAAGCCTGCGACTTTTCTTTAGAGGCTGGAACATTTCTGCGCTGAAGTGAACCGAGCATATGGTGCTATTTTTTGTAGGGTACCAGTTAGGTGGCATGCCTGTGGCATCAATCCATTCCATTTTTATATTACCATCTTTTGGGAAGCTGAAAAGTACGAAAACCACTTATTTATCATTTACATACATCCTAAGCTACTTCTAAACGTCACCATATAATAAGTATCGTAATAATTACGTAACACACTATAAATCAAGATCTGAATGATTTTGACGTATATTGCTAATCCATTGCTTCATATGTTCAAAATATTGGTCTGCTCAACAACATAAATACCGCAGTGAGTTTTGTTGATTTTGCATAATGAAACCGATTCCTACTGTGTGTTACGCAATTACCCCGCAAGTAATAGTTTAGTAGGTTATAATAGGTTTTTGTTATAAGAAAAATCCTAGTTAGTAGAGAAATTGTTAAATATATCAAAACAAACACACATCCATGCATAACAAATAAATAGCATGAATATATTGACTTATTTTAAGCTAAATTCACAAATATATTATCTGAAACATGCCGATTATTATAACGCATTCGAAGCTTCAACGAAAGTAAAATACAAAAACCATAAAAAAATAATACGATGATTCTAAACCGAAAAACACCACCGATTATTAACCTAAAATTAATGTAACTTACTTTACGAATATTGGTTACGCATTTCTCTACTACTCTGTAAAAAAATAAAAATAAGTAAAAAAACATTATTTAAATCGATCTTCCAACCGGGCTAAAACGGTTGACAGATTGAAAAATAAACTATTGTAGCGACGGCGACGTCGGAACTCCTTACGCATGCTGCAGGCGTAAAATAAATTGTTTATTTTTTTTATTTTTTTGTACACTTGACTTTTCAACGTATTTTTATTTCTGTCATCTCATGTAAGATAAAAGTTGAACATATTTTCTTAGAGGTTTCCGTATGTTATAAAAAACTTTTTACCAAAAAATTAAACAGACTCCCAAAAAACACTGCAAAGTGAAAAATAACTTTAATTTCGGTAGTCGGTGTCTTTAGTTTTGTATTTTCGTTTTTGGCACCAACTTCCAAAATTAAAGTTATTTTTCACTTTGCAGTGTTTTTTGGGAGTCGGTTTAATTTTTGGTAAAAAGTTTTTATTTCACTCTTTTTAGTTGATCGATTTTTAATTTACCTAGTTACAAGAGCCTAAGTGTCAACTACTTATATTCTTTTACTGAATATTACTTTTCACAATGTTGGGCTTTTATTTGTTGAGGAGTTCTCCTGGTAGTTCACCATCAGCTTCACTTCACCATATGCATTGTGACTAGCATTTTGTTCTTAATAACCACATTCAAGTAATCGAAGCGGAACACATGAACTACTTATTATTCCTACTTATATATTGAGTAGTTCCAGTGGCCATCGGTGGTCTTCATCATCAGGTCTACTTCACAAATGGTGCTTTTCGAATGCAACTATACAAGTTACTATAAAAAATACTCAAATCACTATAGGTATGCCTATAATATTTGAAGAGTTCCCTCGATTTCTCCAGGATCCCATCATCAGATCCTGACTTGGTGACAATGGGACCAATTTCAAAGTATACCCTTTTAAAATAAAAAAGAATTTTCCAAATCGGTTCAGCCGTCTCCGAGTAATCGGTGATCATACATAAAAAAAAAATAATAATATACGCGTCGAATTGATAACCTCCTCCTTTTTTTGTCGTCGGTTGAAAAACCCCTAAACTATTATAGCAATATTTCATTCGTCAATCGACATTGCTGTCGATAGTCTACGTTAGTGGATCTGCACAAGCACATCACTAATTCGTCGCAAGAAGTGGCGGCCTCACTACGCGATGAATCCGCGTAATACAGTTTCGTATGTTATTTTTACATTGCTTGTCCAGTTACTTAGTGATGAACTCAGGTAGTGGTTAAGGAGCAATGTATTTATAGCAAAAGTAGTACAGTCGCTCTGATATTTGAAAACAAAAATAACATAGTAAAACCAAGAAATATTTTACGATTTACCTATTGTTTTTCATGATTTTAAAGACAAATATTGTAAAATACTTGTACTTACATATGGTAAGTGATTCCATGATTCACATAGTTTTGATTTTGGCTTCGGTTCTTACAAGATACCACAGAATAACTCGGCATTCATATATGTTATCACGATCGCCGTCAAAAGCGCACTAGTTCGCGGAGACGGCCACTTGCCTGTGACATGAGCCCTGTGGCCATGTCGCGCGGACACCGATACGCCCCCATACCACTTCTACTGTACTTTTTATTTCTGTGGTTTCTACGCTGATAATAAAATAAGAGCATGTCAGACATGTATAAGATACCTTTATATCGCAGGAAAGAAGCAAACAGTGTCTAAAATATAATTTAAATAAAATGTGTTATGAAAACGTGCCACCCATGGATATAAAAAATACACTAATACTATACACTAATATAACTTTATACGCGGTTTCATTAAATAAGAGTAGAATTCTATTTCTTGTAATGTAATCAAAGACATGTTCTTAAATAAAATTATCAGGATAAAATTTCATTAATTGAACTAGGTTTATAATTGAAAATTATTTATTATTAAATAATAATCCTCTAAGTATCTAAACAGTAGAAACTTGTAGTCTCATTGAACTAGAAACTAAACATTAAAAATCACAGTTATCATACAGTTAATATATGATTAATAATTAATAATTTATTTCAGCTTAATTATCCATCCACATAATTGGTAATATTTAATAATAATTACAGCTTTATTCAGACTGATTGATCTTGATACTGTTCACCTGATAGTAAGTGTATATTAGTGTCACAGAATATGCCAGTTCAGTCTTGCCTTTGCTCTTTACCCGTCAGCCTTTAAAAGACTGACGAGTTACACGTGGCAGGGAATACAGAAACCGGCAGAGAGAACCTTGGCTGTGCGCACAATAAATGTAGGGGAGAAGTGCTTAGTACGACAAAATGGTATATCGACCTAGTGTGGATGGGACCCTGCAGTACGTCTGGTAAACTGGGATGAAGGGATTAGGTTGTGGAGCTCCTGTGCACACTCTCCAAAGTACAGTCTGTAGAAGATCGACAAGCAAACAACGTTTCGCTGATGAGCCAGGCTGTGAAGCTTGCCTGCCAGAATCTCGTCACCTATAAGCGTTTTAGCTCTGCGTTCGATTGAGTCAAGTGCAGCTAGCTGATATTTTGCTGAGCCATCCCAGAAGTGACTGCAATACTCCATACAGGAACGGATCTGTGCTTTATACAAATTCGAAATGTCCAGGTATGAAGTATTGCCTCTCTTTGTGTAGGATTCTCAGCTTTTTGCCTGCAGTCTGACACTGAAGACTCAACAACGGTTGAGTTGAAGTTGAGGTCAGACGTTTAACTCCATGCCCAAGAGCTCGAGGCAGTCGGTAACTTGTACATATGCACCTCTAAAAGTACCTTTCACCGCTAAAAGGAGCCAATTTGAATGGTCCCTCCATTCAAATTGGATCCTTTTAGTGGTGAAAGTCAAGCCTGTATTTTGAAACGTTGAATTTAACCAGATTGTCATCGCCCCGTTGAAAATCAAGATTTAAGGTCAAATTCATTCGCTTTACCATGGCCTTTCTAAGAGTGGCTATTTCGTCTCTGCCAGCTCTAGCACTGGATAAGTATCACTCTGAGACTGTGCTGTCATCCGCGTGCTAGCTCCCAGCTGAAGCAGGTCATTGGTGTTAAGCAGAAATAGAGTCGCACTGACAAACATTGACATTAATTGCCATAAGATTCGATAAGCAGCCATCAATGACCACTCACTTCGGCCGGTCAGTCAATAAGCATAAAGGACAGTTAAGGACACTTAATCCAGGAAGCTTGCTCAGCAGACTAGCGTGCCAGATCCTGTCAAAGGCCTTTGGCCTTTATTGCCACAGTTCAGTTTTCGATACGCAGATCATGCATGAACTTGGCGATAGTATATTAGCGGATGTATGGTTCTGATCGACGTTAGAAACTTGGAATGGCTGATCGTTAGAAACTTCCAAAGGTTCATCTATGAAAAGACAATGCAATGGAACTTCTAGATCCATTGAAATATCTTTTTGGCAGATACACTAAAAAGGAAAAAAATGGATATTTAATAAACAGTAGTAAAAGTAAATGAAAACAAAACCATAAATAAATTTAATAGTTACACATATATACAAACATGTAAGACATAACTTCATATAATTATTTCGATAAAAACTGTTATTGTATACGACGTTAAGTCAGACTTGAGCGCGTTCGCACCGGGTGGCGCATTTTAAAACACCGTACAAAACGATAATTATAGTTATCCGCATCTACCACACTTATTCGTTGTAATTATGACACTTGTTCTCTTGTACGATTTGTAAATCAAGTTAAATACATAATATTGAGAAAAACATCTTACATAGGTATGTGCATGTAGACAATCTAAAGCCAATGAGCAATTTAAAAAAAAAATGCCACTTTCAACATGTCTTTTTGTACGTAGGGACCGACGATTTATCTGTAAAATTATCTAAGAACATTGAGATATGGGTGAATTTCAACAAATGTCATATTTTTATCATATCGGTGAACTTTTTCAATTATATTTTTTTTGTTAATTTTTCGGTTTTTTTGTAATCTTTGGGATATCAAATATCCTCAAATTTAATATAATCAACGTATCATTTAAGACTAAGGAGAAAATTCAGTTTGAATCCTGGTTTCTACCGATATGACAAACCAGCACCGATTATTTTTTCTGTACACCGATATGATAAGTTTATCCACTGAAATGATGTACATATCCAGCGATATGATAATCTATCCATCTTTGAACATCATAAAGGAAATAGTTAGTAGGTATCAATATATTTTTACAAGGGTGACTTAGAACTGAAGACCTGAACTTAGGGTCTTATGTAAGTAGATCACATCCAAAGAGAACTGAGTTCTTAGAAATCCAATTAAAATATATATTTTTAAATTTATTATATTTACTATAGATACTTAGAATTAAAAAAAAGGAGTGTTTATTTTTATTATCATTGTCTTTATTAAAATGAAGTATAAAAAGAATCAAAAATCTTATATCTAAGGTTAAAATTGCACAATACACATTTATTACTGTGAACGATCCAGCTAATTGTGTTGCCGTGTGTACACTTAAAACAATGTAGCCTTCTAGGTGTAACAATAATAAGAATAGGAATTTTATATACCTAATTAATCAGTCTTTTAAGTTTAACATTAATCACAACCACACTACAATAATCATAGCTTTAATTATTACTTACTTTAATATTTTTTTAATGTTTGTTCTCAGTACACATCATCGTTTATATCTTACATCTAGTAAAAAATCTTTACGCTACTACTACTTTTGTAGTTGATTCTTCTGAATTTATTGAACTAATACTTGACGTTCGTAAAGGAGATGCTATTGACAAATCTAGAGGACTGCTTGTACGTAAATAGTGAGAACGGAAGAAGAGAAGATAAGGACTATTACATCAAACATTCTGTCGCAATAGCCGTGGGCAATACTTAACTTACTTATTTTTATTTCTGTATAAGCTGTTTTGTTTGTAAAAAAAGTGGAAGGACAGCACCGATTTGAAAAAAATAGAGGTTTATGTATTTATTTCTACCTTTGTATTAGTCCTAGGTAAATTATATTTTTGCCACAACCCAATAACTACCTATTGAATACTAAAAAAAATAATTCAGAATCATATTCCTTTTTTCAAACACTAATTTCACCG
This sequence comes from Tholera decimalis, assembly GCA_943138885.2. Lineage (NCBI taxonomy): Eukaryota > Metazoa > Arthropoda > Insecta > Lepidoptera > Noctuidae > Tholera > Tholera decimalis. The sequence goes on along the minus strand of OW964577.2, from coordinate 6,964,059 downwards.
AAGACAAAAAAAATAAGTAATTTGGGAAATTCACCCATATACTCACTTCGCGCTCGATTGTCGTACGTGTAACCACTATTTCTTTTCACTCCACAAAAATAAAAATATAAAAACAGTGCAAGAAGTATTTGAAAGGGCCGTAAAAAAATAATGACTTGGATCTACTTGCCTTATTAACTTGAAACAAATAATCTGTATTCTATTAAGAATTAAATCAATGAACTGAAATCTTCATTTACTTCTCATAGGTACTAAAGAATTGAACGATTAAGGTCGTTGCTAAAAAAACAGGAACTCAATAACTGCTTTCAGTTTGCTTCACAAGAATAACTATCAAACAACGTGATGGACTGTAATAAGAGATTGCTGATTAAACAGGCATCAGACTCAAAACATATCTGGATTCATTGCAAAATTGGACTATCTGGGAGCAGACTGCACGCGATTGCAACATTGAAATATGTAAGATACCTGATAGACGTAACGAGGCCCTACTTTCCTTGATGATAAATATTGTATCATCTGTAAAATGCGCTTTGAAGCCAAGTAACATTTTATCTATACATCGGGTTCCTCATGCCCATCAAGTTATCCACCATAATAGTCTTAAGAACATAATAGTTAAATTTCTATGACGTATTCTGCTACACAACGTTCTCAGTGCTCATTTAATTTAATATCGTCCATGTATAGTTAGGTATGTTAGTTTAGTGTTATTTTCATTATCTACTAGCTTCCACTCGCGACTTCGTACGCGGATCCTGTTGCTTATGCCAGCGACAACGGGGTCTTCAAAATCGATCATCTGAAACGTCTGATGTCGAATTCTAAGAGCCCGGGGACGGGAAACAACGTGATGCGCGAGACGATTCGAGATGTTCCAGATCTTTAATTTTTGTAAGTCAACAGGAAATGCCTATCAGACTAAACAACTTTTGCTAAGGCGTCCTAAGAGGTCTTATATATGTTATAGTGTCGCTGGGCTTTGAAGTTCCACAACAGGTGTTCCAGATCCTCAAATTTATTCTCACAGCAGAAAATGATCTTCACGTGGAATATTTTTTGCAATGGCACCATTTTTATATCTCTTATACTTTAGCTGGTCTATTGCGGTTCTGCATCAGGTGTTCCATTTTCTAAAATAATTTATAACCTACACTGAAAAACGTTTTGAGTAGCAAATAACAAACAATTGAGTAACCTATTACAAAAAAATAGTGACTACATAACTATAGTTCCTAGTAGACAATTCAGTTTTGTTATAAACAAAAGCAGTTGATCAATACGTAAATTAAATTTGATTGTTAGTTATCAAGGTTTGGCTATTTATCAGTTAACTAAACTAGTTCTGTAAAATACTTTTTTCAGTGTATATGTTGTCCAGACTACCTATAATACCTATACAATTAAAAACTTTTCTTCCAGTAATTCCGCACCGGATCCCAAGGGTACACTGAATTAACAATAATATTGCAAATAACTTTCAAAATTTCTTCATAAACTATAGCTGTACCCGTGGCTTTTCCCACGTATCGCATAAGATTTTTTTCATTATGTTTTTATTTTAATAATAGTTAGTCATAGTTTTTTGATTTACAGAAATAAAAGACGCGTCCCATTATTTATGGTTTTTCATAAAGCTTTTGGGTTGTTTTTACTTTTTTGTAGTTCGTTATTACCCGACTGCAAAGGAAGGGTTATGTTTTTCGCGCGTATCTTGTATGTATGTATGTATGTATGTATGTTTGTAATATTCTTTATTACCTCATATCTCCAGAACCGCTGAACGGATTCACATAATTGAGGTATCGATAGATTTGTCTTAGCAGCCCAAGTGTTCTTAGATAGGTGACATTTGAAAAAATCAAACATGGCGGCTGCGCGAAGCCATTATACATAACGAAAAATATATTTTTTTTTAGAATACTGCAATATGGGTATCAAATTAAAGGGCTTAACATAAGGATTTCAAAAATGTATATCATGTGTATCATTAGTGTTATACTAGCAAAAATAATACAAAGAGAAAGTTTAAAAATATGGACTTACTCTTTCACTTTCTGAATCCGGTGGGGTGTCATTGTGACACGACCGGGAAAGCTATAAAAATGTTAAATAATATTTTAACTAAAAAGTTGAAAAAAAAAAGTTATTTAAAAAATCTAAAAAAACCCGACTGCTCAACTGAAATGCCAGAAACAAGCACATTTTTATTTTAAAAATTGACAAACAGGCGGGACCCATCCAATTTAAAAATATATACTATGTTCAACTGGGTCCCGCCTGCTTGCCACTTTTTAAAATAAAAATGTGCTTGTTTCTGGCATTTCAGTTGAGCAGTCGGGTTTTTTAGATTTTTTAAATAACTTTTTTTTTCATGTACTTGTTTTAATTTCCTAAGTAACTTGTTACAGAAGTTTCGATAACGATTATATGTAATTTTTAGGACAATGTTATCTGGAAACTTTTTTTATTTTTTATGCAAGTGGTCCCGATTCCTAATGCATTTTAGAAGGCCTGCTGTGATCCAGGGTTTCAAGGTCCGTTGTTTCCTCGGAAGAGTGACTTGTGTGGTATGTTTGATCATTATGGTTGAAATAGTTTTAATTAGTTTGTCCATAGCCTCGTTATCGTCGTGTGTACTATAGATTTCCGCGAAACTTGTATTCTATGTCGTCTTTCACCGCGTCATAATTTGTACGAGATACAACAGTTCTCTTATTGCGTGTGCGACATGTAATTATTAATTATCAACCAAAAGGCTACATACAAATTTTCATGGTTTGAACTACAAAACGATCAGGTTTCCCATTCATACTTTCAGCCCCTATTTTACGCCCTCAGAGGCTGATTTTAAAAAAACACTGAACCATGTGATTTTTAATTTTTAACCTTACTGATAACCACCAATTTTCGTGGTTTAAACTACAAAAATGACGACTTTCCATACAAACTTTCATCCCCTATTTAACTCACTTAGGGGTTGAATTTCTAAAAACACTGAAACACATGCTTATTAATTTTTAACTAGAATGATAACCACCAATTTTCACGGTTTAAACTGCAAAAATGACGATTTTCCGTTCAAACTTGGTATGACAGGCCTGATGGTCTAATAGTCAGTGGCCCTGACTGCTACGCGCAAGGTCGTCGGTTCGATTCCCACCCAGGACAAATTTTTGTGTGATGAGCGCGATCATTTTTTCTTTGTCTGGGTGTAATTTATCTATAATATGTATGTATTTAGAAATATACAACGTGTAATTTAAAGGGTATATACATACCAAGTGCACGGCTTCTTTGGATGATAATAAACGATATGGCAAGGGTTTTTAATCCTATGTCTACATGTGGAGCATATTAGAAATTTCAATACATTGATACCAGAGTCCGAATTTTTCAAATTAAGAAGAACGAAGAGAATTATCGTTTTATTGGCAAGTGACGTGGAAAGTGATGACCCTCATAAAACTGTGACACGTTTGTTGTTACTGGTATTCAAGAAACATTTGAAACCAATAATTTGGGGTCAATTCTGTGAATCACTTATTTTGAGCTGAAACTTTGCATAGAGACTCCATACCAGATGTTGTCTTCAGTCCTTTTGGATAGATATGGGGTTTCCGTTACACATTGTATATGTATGTTTATCAGTTGTCTAGTACTCATAGCACAAGCTCTGCTTAGTTTGGGACTAGATGGCGTTGTGTGAAAGTTGTGGAATATTATTATTATTATTAACTTTCATCCCCTATTTAACTCACTTAGGGGTTGAATTTCGAAAAATCCTTCCTTATTCCTTATCTACATTATAAAAAGAACCTCTGTACAAAATTTTAGCATTTTAGATCCAAGGGTTTGGGCTGGGCGTTGATGAGTCAGTCAGTCAGTCAGTCAGGACTTTTCGTTTTATTTATATATTATATAGACTAGTATTTGCGTGTTGCGCGAGGTGCAAGCACCTCACGTGCTTGTGAAAAAAAAAATTGGTGGGGAGTAATGGGGGGGGGGGTTTGCAAAATTAAAATACGTGTCTCGTAGTTTCCGAGATACGATAGGGAGGGGGGAGAAGGGGGGTGAAAAGGGGAGGTTTGGCACTTTTCCCGTAGGTTTGAGAGTTAGTTGTTTACGAATCTCTCAAAATATACCCACCTCCCCATGCACCATCTGGGAGAACAATTATGTCAATGAGTGAGTGAGTGAGTCAGCGAGTGGTAATTTAGCTTTATATAATATAACTAGTATTTACGTGTTGCGCGAGGTGCAAGCACCTCGCGTGCTTGTTCAATTTAAAAAATAAAATAAAAAATTGGTGGGGGGGTGATTGAAGCATTGCCCCTCTAAATGAATCTGAAAAAAAAAAATGTTCCAAGTCTCTTAATTTCCGAGATCCGCCTAAAGGGTGTGAGAAGGGGGGCAAGGACTTTGAAAAATGGTTTTTACTTAACGGAGCCTCCTGTATACGAATCCGTAAAAAAAATGAAATACGGGTCTCGTAGTTTCCGAGATACGATAGGGAAGGGGGAGAAGGGGGGTGAAAAAGGGAGGTTTGGCACTTTTTCCGTAGGTTTGAGAGCTAGTATTAGCGTGTTGCGCGAGGCGCAAGCACCTCACGTGCTTGTGGTGGTGGATTGTTCACTTTTAAAACCCCTAAATAAATCTGAAAAAAAAAATGTTCCAAGTCTCTTAATTTCCGAGATCCGCCTAAAGGGGGTGAGAAGGGGGGCAAGGAGGGCGACTTTGAAAAATGGTTTTTACTTTACCGAGCTTCCTCTATACGAATCCGTAAAAAGAAAAAAATACGGGTCTCGTAGTTTCCGAGATACGATAGGAAGGGGGGAGAAGGGGGGTGAAAAGGGGAGGTTTGGCACTTTTCCCGTAGGTTTGAGAGTTACTTGTTTACGAATCTGTCAAAATATACCCACCTCCCCATCCACCACCTGGGAGAACAATTATGTCAATGAGTCAGTCAGTGAGTGAGTGGTAATTTAGTTTTATATAATATGACTAGTATTTGCGTGTTGCGCGAGGTGCAAGCACCTCGCGTGATTCTGAAAAAAAAAAATGGGGGGGGGGTGATGGGGGGAGATGGGGGGGGGGTTTTGTATTTGCGAGTTGCGCGAGGTGCAAGCACCTCGCGTGCTTGTGAAAAAAAAAATAGGGGGGTGATGGGGGGAGATGGGGGGGTTTAGTATTTGCGTGTTGCGCGAGGTAAAAGGCTCGCGCACCAAGGCGGTTAATCTTCGTGGTTATTTTTTTTTAAGGCTGCTCTCTCGAAAAAAGCTTGAAAGAAGCATTCAGATGAAGCAACTTCTCGTCGGCAATTACAGAGAAATTACATCTGAAAAAAATTGTTAGTTATCTACATGATATGAACCGTAATTTGGTTTAGCCACAATTTTTCTATCTGTATCACATAATAAGAAAAAAAAAATGCCAAATCACCTCCAAATCATTGAGATGAAACCATTTTACTCCTTAATTTCTTATCAAAAGAGTATAAAAAAATATACTACTGCTTTGCAATACAAATGAAAATGATTTGGTTTTGTTACTTTTTACAAATATGTATCATTTTTATTACAATAAATTAAAAATGCGTCCATTTTAAAGACTGCGTTTCCATCACCCCCGCACTCGTCCACTAATTCAGTGCGGGGCGCATCGTGATGCTACGTGGACGTACGTCGCGTTGCGAAAGCTCAAGCACTACGAAATAATATCGTAAAATATTACTGCAAAAATTAATTTTGTAAATAGTGGAATAGCTTTTTAACCGACTTTAGAAAAAGGAGGAGGTTCTCAATTCGTCTTGAATTTTTTTTTTATGATGATGGCTGGACCGATTTGGAAAATTCTTTTTTTGTTTGAAAGAGTATATATTTTAGTTAGATCCATTGTCGTCACGTTTGGATCTGATGATGGAATCATGGAGAAATCGAGGGAACTCTTCAAATATTATAGGCATACCTATAGCGTTTTGGGTATTTCTTATAGTACCTTGTTTAGTTTCTCTCGAAAAGCACTATTTGAGGAAGTGGAACTGATGACGAAGACCCCAGATGGCCATCAAAACTACTCAATAATAAGTATTTCGTGGGTTGCGATTAGATTACTTGAATATGGATGTTAAGCACTTTATGCTCGTCACAATGCATATGGTGAGGTAGAGCTGATAGTGATGTACCAGGAGAACTCCTCAAAAATTAACGGCTCTGCACCGGGAAAAGCAATATTTTGTAAAAGTTGATAAGTAGTTGACATTTTGGCTTTTAAATTATAAACCGACCCACTAAAAAGCGTGAAATAAAACTTATTATCAAAAAATAGAACCGACTTTCGATTCGTCAAAAAGTTTTATTTCTGATTCTTGTTTATAAGTTAAAGAGTATTCTATGTATCTATAAGTAGTGTTAGTGTTATAAACTCATAGTATTTTACAGTTTTAGTAGTGTTTAAATTTAGTTTGTAAAATATGGGAATAAGCAGAAACGAATGAAGAGAGGTCTAAAAAATATTACAAACAAAAGGGTATACATTTATTATCAAGGTAAGTTTAAAGTTTTATCTACATATTTCATTATAAACTATCGCTTTACTTACCTCGCATAAAAGTAGATAGCACAGAGTAAACGGACAGAGGGTTAGCTTCATACAACTGCGCTATGATAGGTACACTACTACAAGCAAGGCGCGTGTGTGCGCTTCGTCTGAGCGAGGCCTGGCTTGAGCCTAGAGCATGGAATATCGGAACCTTTTCCCAATACCGGTTTTGTTTCGATATTCAATTTTTGAATATCGGTATTCCGGTATTTCGATATTTTTCCGATATTATGGAAATAAAATGATCAAATTCGTTTTAACGTTGTAAGGGTCCAAATATTAGAATTTAAAGACTGTGTCAAAGTGTGCTATGGAAATATAAAATCACCGTCATTTATTATTAAAAATATTTCATTGCAATCTTATATCAATTCGAATTTAGAAGTATGATACACAAAAATATAAGGTTGGTATGTCATTAAATAAAAAAATCAACACAAGTTAAAATAAGTAATTGGGTAACATAATAGGTATACAACGTGTAACAGAATAAACGCAATTCCTGAAAGTAGTTGGTTCAGAATCGGCTTCTGAATCGATTCCGTCATAAAAAATAGGTGTCAAATATTGACGAAAAAATCTTTCATGTAACTTAAAATGGAAACACAGTATCGTGACATATTAATACAATCCTTAATTCAAGGAAATGCGCTCGTGTGCGTGTCGGCCGCTTACATTGCATGAGTGTATGCGCCTACGTAAGGATATTGTATGACGCACATACGTCTTGTGTTTATTAAGGATAACTATTTTATAAAAAATGTCTAGGTTTGGTTTCAATTTATTTAGTTACGGATGTTGTTTTAGACTTATAATTTAATATTGTAATTGGGGTGTCTGAGGTATTGCGCTTAATCTGTTACACAATGTATAAATAAATATTACGATAAACGCCAAGAACTAGATATTCAATTGGAGGGGTGACTACACAGTCATCTTATGGCTTTAAAGACTACGGCAATTCACGAGATCGCTATTGCTGAAATATGGAACGTCAGTTTTAGAAATTCATTCATTTAAGAGGTCCATAAAGCCCTTTTCAGACTAGATGTGAATAAAGCCAGCGGGCCGGACAGAATACCTGCTCGAGTCCTAAAAAGTTGTTCTCTGGAGTTGTCACCTGTATCACACTCTTAAAATTAAGGTGGTGCCAGTGTCCTGGAAGCAACCAGGACGTGCAACCAGTACCCATAAAGCCTCCAGAATCTGCAAAGTGATGGATAGGGTACTCAATAATAACCTACTACCATACCTTGAAGACAATGAGCTCTTTATAGACAATCTCTCTTCTTCTTCTTCGTATCGATGGTAAATTGCGTACTTTTTATGTATTAGGCCCAGTCACGCAGGTCTCGTTCAGTGGCGTTTATTAGGTCTTCTTATGTGCACGTTTTTGGGTCATTTTGACGCTTCAGCTAATAGGACATTGTTTGATCAGGAACGCCGTAATCGTACTGGGTGTCAGTTTGGCATATAATGCCCCAATTTGCTAATTTGTGCTTGCAGTGGCCTACTTGAGTTCGCAGTCCATTGATAGCTTTCTAAATTGGCCACTGCAAGTCACGTCCGGGTGGCAGATGTTCCTGGGGCTGAATCTTCTTGTGTATGTTAGGCACTGCTGGGGCGAGGCCATTAAGAAACACGACAATGCTCTTGTAGAGTCCCTCAATATCTCAAAGACCTTCGACAGGGTCTGGCACGCTAGTCTGCTAAACAAGCTTCCTGCATTTGGCATCCCTTCTGGCGTCGCAATTGTAATTCTGACTTCTTAAGTGAGCGGTCATCGATGGCTGCTCATCGGATCTTATGGCTGTCAAATTTAATGCGTTATTCTTAAGAGGTCTGTTCTCTTTGCGACTCTTTTTTGCTGCATATCAAGAACCTGATCCAGCTCTTGGGTAAGCAGATGACAGCACAGACTTAAAGATATACTTATCCAGTGCTAGAGCTAGCAGGGACGAAATAGACTGTCTTAGAAAGGCTATGTTGGAGCGAATGAATTTGACTCGAAAATCAGGTCAAATTCAATGCTTTGAAAACACAGGTTTATCTCTTCACTGCTAAAAGGAGCAGTGAAGAGTATAAGAAGAGAAAGAAGTGCATCTATACCTATCAGTTACCGACCGCCTGGAGCTCTTGGGCATGGAGTTGACGTCTAACTTAAACTTCGGCTCAGCCATTGAGTCAAAAGCTTTGACTGCAGCCAAAAAGCTGGAAATCCTTCACAATGTGAGGCGATTCCTCACACCTGTACAGCTTTTGTATTTGTATACAGCACAGGTCTGTTCTTGTATGGAGTACTGCAGTTACTTGTAGGATGGCTCAGCAAAATACCAGCTTACTGCACTTGACTCGGATAATGCAGAGCTAAAAAACTCATAGGCGATGCAGTGTCAGCAGAGAAGCTTCACAGCCTGGCTCATCGGTAAAACGTTGTTTGCCTGTCGGTCTTCCACAGATTGTACTTCGGAGAGTGTGCGCAGGAACTCCACGATTCGACTCCTCCATCTACCTTATACTAACGATCTACCAGACGTACTGCATGGTAACATTCTCACTTGTTCAATATACCGTCTTGTCGTACTAAGCGATTCTCCTCTTTATTTATTGCGCGCACGGCCAAGGTTTGGAACTCTTTGCAGGCTGCTGTGTTCCCTTCTACGTATGACCCGTCTGCCTTCAAGGCTAGAGTGAACGGGCAACTTCTGAGCTCTTCAGTAATAAAACATATAAAAAAGTAGCAGAGGGCATTCAAGGTATTGTCTTTAAGATAGGATCTTATTTTTTTGCACTTAGTGCCGGGCGCCGGCCCAAGTGTTGTACACTTTTATATGGAAATAACATTTATAAATGACACTATAGCATACATTTTATTATAATTAACCGATAGGTATTGTTTACATTAATTAAATTCAATGAAATAAGTAAGAAAGATTTTATTGTGTTTGGTTTTTTGTTTCATATAAAATATCGAAAAACCGATATTTGAAATCCAATATCGCTTTTTTCAATATCGGATTTATGGTCCGATATTCCGTTTTTTCGATATTATCGAAAACCGGTATCCATGCTCTACTTGAGCCGATATGCACCAGTTTCTCTTCGTACGGACGAAGCCGCAAGTTGAGATAGAGAGATAGAGTTAAGATAATGTACAAGAGAAAGAAGAAAACGACAAAGAGAAGGAAATAGAACTAAGGAAAGAAAAATAGATTGATGAGAAAAATGAAGAAAACGAGAACGAAGAAGGACGAAAAGAAAACGTAGAACAAGATTTTATATGGCTATCAAAATTTCTAAAAATAAATATATGTGAACACGGAGAAATAAATGAGGATGAAGAAGTTCAACCAACCAAAACAATAAAAATACTTGTTGAAAGAAAGTTAAATTTCAGTGAATTTTAGTTATAATCTATTTGTTTATAAAAAATGTAACAAATAATATGACATACACTAGTAATAATTATACTACCTATCTACCTTACTCTAAGTTACTACCTACATACCTACCCTCCCTACCTACCTACCATTTTTCTCTTAATAGAAACCTTCCTCAGACCATAACGAATATTCGAAAAAAAAATCCGTATTGGTCCAGCCATTCCTGAGTTTTGCGCTTAGCAACACATTTAGCCATTAATTTTTGTTTATATATAATTTAGTTAAAAGGATACATCAAGTTGTTTACCTCATGTTTCGAGCCAGGCTGATCTATAATAGAGGTATAGTTTCTACAGTACATACTCAAAGTGCATCTATATCAATAGATAATAAATAAAAACAAAATTTGACCACTTTTGATGCGGTACAAATAAAAATGAATTTAACTTTCACGATGACTTGACCTTCTGCGATTTCGATACTCTGTGCCGAGACTAGACGAAGCGACGACGCATGCTGGCGGCGCAGGCGCGGGCCGAGCGCGCCTCTCTTTTCTGTTGCATGCGGGTAGCGGAGAGCTGCGCGGAGTGGCGCGCGGAGAGGGGTCGTTAGCTCCGCCCAAATGGTCAAGGTTATTGGCATGAATACAAGTCTTAAACCACTCAGAAATAGGAGCCCCGCGAAGTGGGGCTCCGTCGATTTTGCGTAAAAACTGTTGTCGCCTAACAATAGATTCAGTTGCTACACCATAAAATCCACCCCGCGAAAGCAAGACCCGCTTTAATAATTCAATAAATTACAATTTTGTATCTAATTTTATATTTTTTTTTGCTGATCATTATGTGGTAAATAATAAATAATAAGACGACTGTGACTAATAAAATGCTTTTTTAGTTAGAAAAACTGCTGTAAATAATATAAAAATAGAAGCTATATTTAAAAGAAAAAGAGTTAACATGTATAATGTGCATTAAGATTATTAGCTGTGCATTGATGAAAAAGCTTTTGCTTTAGGAAAAATCGCTGTACGCTGCGAAAATAAATTGTAGTGTATTTAGTGATATTTTGAGTTGAATATTTTGCTGTGCAATCAGTAATTTTGATGGGAATTCGGAATCTTATTGCATAGAAAAAGGATATTTTATGATTTGCGTTTAAATACTACCCTTACCCCACCGGTATCGGGAACGGGATCCAAGCTACAGGTTAGGGCTCCAGAGAGAGGAACCTCCTTACGATACGCGCTGTGTCCAGGAGTACCGCTTTCTGAAGCGAGCCCTTGATCCAACCACCTAACGAGAGCCTCCTGAGTGTTGGTCGAGGCTCTTCGGTATTAAGTCATTGGCTGAGACGACTATCGGTACAATGGTTGCCGAGTTCACATCCCACACTGTCTCACACACAATATCGAAAATCTCGTGTGCAATTCAAGATACTTGATTTGCTGATCTTACTATTATTATTATTTACATACATATGCATTGTGATGAGCATAAAGTGCTTAACAACCTTATTACCAATGGGGTTGACGTATCCTTGTGGATAAAAACCCCTCATTAAAAACAAAGAATTAAAAAAAAAAAACCTTATTACCACTAATCAATATTCAAGTAATCGAATCGCAACTCATGAAATACTTATTATTGAGTAGTTCTAGTCCATCTGTGTTTTTCATCATCAGTTCCACTTTACCAAATGGTGCTTTTCAAGAGCAACAGCACAACTTACTTTAAATAATATTTGAAGAGTTCCCACGATTTCTCCAGGATCCCATCATCAAATCTTGAGTTCATAACAATGGGAGTGGGACCAACTAGAAAGTATACCCGTTCAAACAAAAAAAAAATCCAAGTCGGTTCTGAAACCGTCTTAGAGTAATCGGGCAACATACAAAAAAAAAGATTTCGACGAATTGAGAACCGCGTCCTTTTTCGAAGTCAGTTAAATAGGGGTTAGAAATATTATATATCAAACACCAACCTTCACCTAATTTAGAATCCTGAGGTAAGTGACACTACGCAAATATCTTAAATTCTTTACTCAATACAATTATTTTTCTGATAAACTCATTGTGAGATACTTAACCTTTTATCAGCAGTAATTGGTGTTTGGATTTATTATCCATATATTGATACCTCAGCCAACCGTAAGATAATAGCTGACCTGTGTTAACCGTAGGTTACACTTTTAGTTTATACACAATGTATTTTTTAATTATGACAATAGATAACATTTATAGTAACAAAAGAAATAAGATGTAGGTAGCCTACATTAAAATATAAAATGACTAAAGACAAGACAGTCAAATAACCATATTACCAGCAGAACGGGACAATCTCCGCCTGACGCAGGTGCTCACCGGACACGGTTGTTTCGGGAGTTACATGTGTAAGATTCGGCGGGAGGAAACGCCCGGGTCTCACCACTGCGAGAATCGCCCTGAGGCCACGGTGGAACACACAGTGGAGATTTGCCCCGCTTGGGCAGAGCTACGCCGTGTCCTCGTAGGGGCGATAGGCGGCGACCTCTCGCTCCTGGCCCTGGTTCACTTTATGGTCTGAAAGGAGGCATGGGAAGCGGTCACCTCTTTCCGCGAAGCAGTTATGCAAGTGAAAGAGGTGGCGGGACGCGCGAGGGAGAGGCGGGTCTCACAGCCCTCGCACCCCAGCCGCCGCAGGAGACGCTCCGAGCGTCGGGAGTCACAGGGTGACACCCAGCCACCGTAGGCACGGACCTGCGGGCTACGAGAAATAGGTAGCTCGCCGCCCGACTGAAACCAGGCCCGTGTAGACAGCGCGTCATGTTCCACGCGCGCCTCGAAGAGTTTCAGCAAAATTGTCGGGGCCCATAAGGGGGCCGTTGCCTGCCAGGGTTGCAAAATTGTTCGAAAGAGTTACAGCGCATTCTGTAACAAACGAAACAAGATGTAGCCTACATTAAACATAAAAAATTACTAAAGACAACAGTCAAATAACTACCTTACCAGCAGAACGGAACAATCCGGACGTCAAAGCTGTCACTTCAGCTAGTCCTGCGGGGCGGCATTCTGTAACAAACGAAACAAGATGTAGCCTACATTAAACGTACAAAATCACTAAAAACAAGACAGTCAAATAACCATCTTACCAGCAGAACGGGACAATCTGGACGTCGAAGCTGACACCTTCGCTGGTCCTGCGGGGCGGCATTTTGTAACAAACGAAACACGATGTAAGCCTACATTATTGTATTATACACTTCTGGACACATCTATTGGCCCACCTTAGAGTTTAGGTTTCGATGGCCCCTACCGAAATATGATTGCTAGATTGAACAAAAACTGTTGATGCAGTTTTAAACCTGATACATTTTACCATCTTTTTCGATCGTATAGTTTTAAATTTGAATTCAGAATACCATACGACATGGACCTACGCCTAACAAGTCGGATATGCGCCTTGTTAAAGGCAATTAATTTTTGAATAAAAAACATGTTTTATCAAATAAAGGTTTAATTTAATAACGCGTGTTGCCTCCATGGGCATCTACCACAGCTCTCATACGATTAGGCATAGAGTTTATCAACCGCTCTATGAAATTTTGAGGGATCATCTCCCATTCCTCTTCTATGGCAGTTTTCAACTCCTGCATCGTCTGGGCAACTGGCTGACGAGCCCTAACACGCCTTTTTAGCTCGTCCCACATGTGCTCAATGGGGTTCATGTCTGGGCTTCTGGCTGGCCAGTCCATAACTGTGATGTTCACATCCCGAAGATATTCCCTGACGATGCCGGCCGCATGGGCTCTTGCATTATCATGCATAAAAAGGAAATTTGGGCCCACATAGTCCGCGTATGGTATCACGTGAGGTTCTAAGCACTCACGAATGTATCTTTCAGCATTTAATGTTGGCAGCCGTGGTCCTGTAACAACCTCAAGTTGAGTTTTGCCGCTCGCGGATATACCGCCCCAGACAGTCCATGAGCCACCGCCATAAGCAACCCTCTCTTCAAAGCAGCATTGTGCGAAACGCTCTCCCTTACGCCGGTAGACCTTCTTCCTTCCATCATTGCCATGTAACACAATTTTAGACTCATCAGAAAAGAGTACACGGCTCCAATCTTGCTGTGTCCAATTTAAATGACTGCGTGCGAAATGAAGGCGCGCTGTTCGGTGGGCTCGCTTTAGTTTGGGCCCATTAGCTGGCTTGTGTGGTACCATATCGCGTTCTTTTAACCTTCTCCGAACAGTTCGAGCGCTCATAGATACTCCGTGGAAGTCGCGAAGTTGGTTTTGTATCTCAATGGAGGTAAGGTGACGATTTCTCAAGCTGGTCGTCACGATGAATCGATCCTGCCTTTCAGTTGTGACCCGAGATCGTGGCCTTCCTTGGCGACGAACAAAGCCGCCAGTCTCTAGGTACCTCCGATAAACATTTCGGACCGCAGATCGACTTAAATTAAGTTGAGCACTCACGTTTCTTTGGCTGTGTCCGGCCTGAATAAGTGCCACAGCTTGGGCGGCGACTTCAGGTGAAGTATCCATAGATTATTGATAGAACCTCACCTTAATGTTAAGAATAAGTAATGTTTGTTGCAAAAGCAAAGATATCAATCACTTTTTCAAGAATTAAATCCAAGTAAACCAATAAAACCAAGTTTTCTTAGTATTCGATTGTTTGATATCAACAAACAGGCTCCAAATTGTCTTTTGTTTCTTTAAATTCTGTGTTCGAAATTCAAAAAAAGACTATTGAATGAAATTGTGAATGTGCCAGGTTCAAAACTGCATAAAAACTTTTTGCTCGACCTAATATAAAATTTTAGCTAGGACCAAACGAAACTGAAAATACAAGGTGGGCCAATAGATGTGTCCAGAAGTGTATAAAGCTAAATTACCACTCACTGACTCACTCACTGACTGACTGACTCATTGACATAATTGTTCTCCCATATGGTGGATGGGGAGGTGGGTATATTTTGACAGATTCGTAAACAAGTAACTCACAAACCTACGGGAAAAGTGCCAAACCTCCCCTTTTCCCCCCCCCTTCTCCCCCCCCCCCCCTATCGTATCTCGGAAACTACGAGACCGGTATTTTTTTCTTTTTACGGATTCGTATAGAGGAGGCTCGGTAAAGTAAAAACCATTTTTCAAAGTCCCCCCCCCGCCCCCCTTCTCCCCCCCCTTTAGGCGGATCTCGGAATCTAAGAGACTTGGAACATTTTTTTTCAGACTCATTTAGAGGGGCAATGCTTTAGTCGAAATAATTGTGCAACCCCCCCCCCATTTCCCCCCCCCCCTTTTTTTTTTTTTTTTTCACAAGCACGCGAGGTGCTTGCACCTCGCGCAACACGCAAATACTAAACCCCCCATCACCTCCCCCCTTTTTTTTTTTTCACAAGCACGCGAGGTGCTTGCACCTCGCGCAACACGCAAATACTAAACCCCCCCATCCCCCCCCACTTTTTTTTTTCACAAGCACGCGAGGTGCTTGCACCTCGCGCAACACGCAAATACTAGTTATACTATATAAAGCTAAATTACCACTCACTGACTCACTCACTGACTCATTGACATAATTGTTCTCCCAGATGGTGGATGGGGAGGTGTGTATATTTTGACAGATTCGTAAACAAGTAACTCTCAAACCTACGGGAAAAGTGCCAAACCTCCCCTTTTCCCCCCCCTTCTCCCCCCCCTTCTCCCCCCCCCCCCTTTCGTATCTCGGAAAGTACGAGACCCGTATTTTTTTTTACGGATTCGTATAGAGGAGGCTCGGTTAAGTAAAAACTATTTTTCAAAGTCGCCTCCCTTGCCCCCCTTCTCACCCCCCTTAGGCGGATCTCGGAAACTAAGAGACTTGGAACATTTTTTTTTTTCAAATTCATATAGAGGGGCAATGCTTTAGCCGAAATACTTGTGCAACTTCCCCCCCCCCATCACCCTCCCCCTCTTTTTTTTTTGTTTTTTTTTTCACAAGCCCGCGAGGTGCTTGCACCTCGCGCAACACGCAAATACTAAACCCCCCCCATCTCCCCCCATCACACCCCCCCCCTTTTTTTTTTTTTTTTCACAAGCACGCGAGGTGCTTGCACCTCGCGCAACACGCAAATACTAAACCCCCCCATCCCCCCCCACTTTTTTTTTTCACAAGCACGCGAGGTGCTTGCACCTCGCGCAACACGCAAATACTAGTTATACTATATAAAGCTAAATTACCACTCACTGACTCACTCACTGACTCATTGACATAATTGTTCTCCCAGATGGTGGATGGGGAGGTGTGTATATTTTGACAGATTCGTAAACAAGTAACTCTCAAACCTACGGGAAAAGTGCCAAACCTCCCCTTTCCCCCCCCCTTCTCCCCCCTCCCTATCGTATCTCGGAAACTACGAGACTCATATTTTTTTCTTTTTACGGATTCGTATAGAGGAGGCTCTGTAAAGTAAAAACCATTTTTCGAAGTCGCCCCCCTTGCCCCCCTTCTCACCCCCCTTAGGCGGATCTCGGAAACTAAGAGACTTGGAACATTTTTTTTTTCAAATTCATATAGAGGGGCAATGCTTTAGCCGAAATACTTGTGCAACTTCCCCCCCCCATCACCCCCCCCCCTCTTTTTTTTTTTCACAAGCCCGCGAGGTGCTTGCACCTCGCGCAACACGCAAATACTAAACCCCCCCCATCTCCCCCCATCACACCCCCCCCCTTTTTTTTTTCACAAGCACGCGAGGTGCTTGCACCTCGCGCAACACGCAAATACTAACCCCCCCCCCCCATCTCCCCCCCTTTTTTTTTTTTTTTCACAAGCACGCGAGGTGCTTGCACCTCGCGCAACACGCAAATACTAGTTATATTATATTATATAAAGCTAAATTACCACTCACTGACTGACTGACTGACTCACTCATTGACATAATTGTTCTCCCAGATGGTGGATGGGGAGGTGGGTATATTTTGACAGATTCGTAAACAAGTAACTCTCAAACCTACGGGAAAAGTGCCAAACCTCCCCTTTTCACCCCCCTTCTCCCCCCTCCCTATCGTATCTCGGAAACTACGAGACCCGTATTTTTTGTTTTTTACGGATTCGTATAGAGGAGGCTCGGTAAAGTAAAAACCATTTTTCAAAGTCCCCCCCCCCGCCCCCCTTCTCCCCCCCTTTAGGCGGATCTCGGAATCTAAGAGACTTGGAACATTTTTTTTTCAGATTCATTTAGAGGGGCAATGCTTTAGTCGAAATATTTGTGCAACCCCCCCCCCCATCACCCCCCCCCTTTTTTTTTTTTTTTTCACAAGCACGCGAGGTGCTTGCACCTCGCGCAACACGCAAATACTAAACCCCCCCATCACCACCCCCTTTTTTTTTTTTTTTTTTTCACAAGCACGCGAGGTGCTTGCACCTCGCGCAACACGCAAATACTTGATTTAGAGGGGCAATGCTTTAGTTTTTTTCACAAGCACGCGAGGTGCTTGCACCTCGCGCAACACGCAAATACTAGTTCTATTATATAAAGCTCGATTACCACTCACTCACTCACTCACTGACTCATTGACATAATTGTTCTCCCAGATGGTGGATGAGGAGGTGGGTATATTTTGACAGATTCGTAAACAAGTAACTCTGAAACCTACGGGAAAAGTGCCAAACCTCCCCTTTCCCCCCCCCCCTTCTCCCCCCTCCCTATCGTATCTCGGAAACTACGAGACCCGTATTTTTTTTTTACGGATTCGTGTAGAGGAGGCTCGGTAAAGTAAAAACCATTTTTCAAAGTCCCCCCCCACCCCCCTTTTCACCCCCTTTAGGCGGATCTCGGAAATTAAGAGACTTGGAACATTTTTTTTTCAGATTCATTTAGAGGGGCAATGCTTTAGTCGAAATACTTGTGCTACCCCCCCCCTCATCTCCCCCCCATCACCCCCCCCCCTCATCACCCCCCATCACCCCCCCCCCTTTTTTTTTTTTTTTTCACAATCTTGCGAGGTGCTTGCACCTCGCGCAACACGCAAATACTAGTTATTATACTATATAAAGCTAAATTACCACTCACTGACTCACTGACATAATTGTTCTCCCAGATGGTGGATGGGGAGGTGGGTATATTTTGACAGATTCGTAAACAAGTAACTCTGAAACCTACGGGAAAAGTGCCAAACCTCCCCTTTTCCCCCCCCTTCTCCCCCCTCCCTATCGTATCTCGGAAACTACGAGACCCGTATTTTTTTTTTTTACGGATTCGTATAGAGGAGGCTCGGTAAAGTAAAAACCATTTTTCAAAGTCCCCCCCCCGCCCCCCTTCTCCCCTCCCTTTAGGCGGATCTCGGAATCTAAGAGACTTGGAACATTTTTTTTTTCAGATTCATTTAGAGGGGCAATGCTTTAGTCGAAATACTTGTGCAACCCACCCCCCATCACCCCCCCCCCCTCTTTTTTTTTTTTTTTTTTCACAAGCACGCGAGGTGCTTGCACCTCGCGCAACACGCAAATACTTGATTTAGAGGGGCAATGCTTTAGTTTTTTTCACAAGCACGCGAGGTGCTTGCACCTCGCGCAACACGCAAATACTAGTTATATTATATAAAGCTCGATTACCACTCACTCACTGACATAATTGTTCTCCCAGATGGTGGATGGGGAGGTGGGTATATTTTGACAGATTCGTAAACAAGTAACTCTCAAACCTACGGGAAAAGTGCCAAACTTCCCCTTTTCACCCCCCTTCTCCCCCCTCCCTATCGTATCTCGGAAACTACGAGACCCGTATTTTTTTCTTTTTACGGATTCGTATAGAGGAGGCTCGGTAAAGGAAAAACCATTTTTCAAAGTCCCCCCACCCCGCCCCCCTTCTCCCCCCCTTTAGGCGGATCTCGGAATCTAAGAGACTTGGAACATTTTTTTTTTCAGATTCATTTAGAGGGGCAATGCTTTAGTCGAAATACTTGTGCAACCCCCCCCCTCCCCCTCTTTTTTTTTTTTTTTTCACAAGCTCGCGAGGTGCTTCACCTCGCGCAACACGCAAATACTAAAACCCCCATCACCCCCACCTTTTTTTTTTTTTTTCACAAGCACGCGAGGTGCTTGCACCTCGCGCAACACGCAAATACTTGATTTAGAGGGGCAATGCTTTAGTTTTTTTCACAAGCACGCGAGGTGCTTGCACCTCGCGCAACACGCAAATACTAACCCCCCCATCACCCCCCCCACTTTTTTTTTTTTTTTCACAAGCACGCGAGGTGCTTGCACCTCGCGCAACACGCAAATACTTGATTTAGAGGGGCAATGCTTTAGTTTTTTTCACAAGCACGCGAGGTGCTTGCACCTCGCGCAACACGCAAATACTAAACCACACCAATTCCCCCCATCACCCCCCCACTTTTTTTTTTTTTTTTTTTTCACAAGCACGCGAGGTGCTTGCACCTCGCGCAACACGCAAATACTAAACCCCCCCCCCATCTCCCCCCATCACACCCCCTCTTTTTTTTTTTTACAAGCACGCGAGGTGCTTGTACCTCGCGCAACACGCAAATACTAAACCCCCCCACTATTTTTTTGTTTTTTGTTTTTTTCACAAGCACGCGAGGTGCTTGCACCTCGCGCAACACGCAAATACTAGTTATACTATATAAAGCTAAATTACCACTCACTCACTCACTGACATAATTGTTCTCCCAGATGGTGGATGGGGAGGTGGGTATATTTTGACAGATTCGTAAACAAGTAACTCTGAAACCTACGGGAAAAGTGCCAAACCTCCCCTTTTCCCCCCCCTTCTCCCCCCTCCCTATCGTATCTCGGAAACTACGAGACCCGTATTTTTTTTTTTTACGGATTCGTATAGAGGAGGCTCGGTAAAGTAAAAACCATTTTTCAAAGTCCCCCCCCCCGCCCCCCTTCTCCCCTCCCTTTAGGCGGATCTCGGAATCTAAGAGACTTGGAACATTTTTTTTTTCAGATTCATTTAGAGGGGCAATGCTTTAGTCGAAATACTTGTGCAACCCCCCCCCCCATCACCCCCCCCCTCTTTTTTTTTTTTTTTTCACAAGCACGCGAGGTGCTTGCACCTCGCGCAACACGCAAATACTTGATTTAGAGGGGCAATGCTTTAGTTTTCTTCACAAGCACGCGAGGTGCTTGCACCTCGCGCAACACGCAAATACTAGTTATACTATATAAAGCTAAATTACCACTCACTCACTCACTCACTCATTGACATAATTGTTCTCCCAGATGGTGGATGGGGAGGTGGGTATATTTTGACAGATTCGTAAACAAGTAACTCTCAAACCTACGGGAAAAGTGCCAAACATCCCCTTTTCCCCCCCTTCTCCCCCCTCCCTATCGTATCTCGGAAACTACGAGACCCGTATTTTTTTTTTACGGATTCGTATAGAGGAGGCTCGGTAAAGTAAAAAACATTTATTAAAGTCGCCCCCCCCACCCCCCTTCTCACCCCCTTAGGCGGATCTCGGAAATTAAGAGACTTGGAACATTTTTTTTTTCAGATTAATTTAGAGGGGCAATGCTTTAGTCGAAATAATTGTGCGACCCCCCCCCCCCGTCACCAACCCCCCCCACTTTTTTTTTTATCACAAGCACGCGAGGTGCTTGCACCTCGCGCAACACGCAAATACTAGTTAAACATATAAAATTACTAAAGATAAGAATCACATCACTCCTTTGCATGTGCTATAAAACTTTGCTTCTTGCGAAATCTCGTGATTCTAGGTTAATGGAATGTACCCTATACGTTTTGACTCTTTTGTCAAATCGCAAAATATACGACATAAACGGTCACGTGTCTCGATCGCGTTGACTTCATTTGCCAAGTTTGTTTTTGTTAATAGCTAATAGGGACTGTAGAATCGATTATCATAATATACCTAAATTCCAGTTCGATATCTCTACCAGTTCCCGAGAAAAGGGTCTTGACAGACAAACAAACAGACAGACAAGAAAGTGCTCTAAGGGGTCTATTTTTTAGGAGTACAGAACCCTTAAAAGTATGAAATACATGCAGCACTGATTAAAGTATGAAGAGTGACTAGTGCCTAGTGGTAATGTTATTATTATATAAGGTTTATTATCTATGAGTATGAATCTACGAGAGGCCGTAGCCTAAAGAGATGTTCGAACCAGATATGTATAAAATCCTTATCACAGCTGGAGTAATATAATAACAAAGATTGACTATTCCGTCCTTTATTTTACGTTTGCAGCGACGCTTACTCCGTTTGTATACCTACATTATTACCTATGACCATCTGCTTAACTTTTAAGTTTTTATTATCGGTTCAGAGTACTGTAAATATGTTTGTCATACTACGTCATTGCTTACTTTTTTTATTGTTTAGAAATCTACTCTTTATTCCCACACATTTTACTTACCCATTACATTTAATGATACAATACACACATAAACACTGCCTTCCATACACAAAAACACATAACATTATTCGTATACTTGATTTATCAAATTACCCGCCATTTTATGCAGATTACGTTAGCGAAATATCACATTCTGTATTCCCTACTCTGTGTGTGACCTCAAAAAATACCCACAAAATTCGATAGTTTCCGTGAAATCAATCAAATCTTGACCAATACTCTGTATCACTAAACCAATCTTGTAGCCCAGATAACTGCAAAGCTTTCATAAAAAATCCTCATCAACAGTTAAAATTTTTAACTCATAACATTAGATCCATAAATTGTAATATACATAGTTTTATCACCCTTTTACATAGAATTGACATAGAATGCGAAGTAATGATTTTAACGGAGTGTTGGTTAACTAATGTTGTTAACGGACCTGTAATGGACACTTATAAAACGTACCATACAACGAAACATAAAAATCAGAATGATGGTATAGTTGTTTTCATAAAAGAATCACTTGAGCACTCTGTCTCTGAAATTGATTTCATGGATGGCACTTGTATGGTTCTAAAAATAGGCATTGATGTAGCTGTTATCTGCATGTACCGCTCGCCATCTATTGCCAATACGACTAATTTCTTAGTTTCCCTTGATTCGGTTCTAAATTCTTTGTCTTCTTTCAAAAATATAGCAATAATTGGTGATATCAATATTAACATCGCTCATACACCGTGTAATTCTCAGGTCTCAGAGTACCTGAATCTCACAGCTTGTCATGGTTTACTATCAGCACATAACCTGCCTACGCGTGGCCTAAATTGCCTGGATCACGTAATGCTTAAATCAAATTACGATGCACTAACGCTAGTACTTGATTCTTCTGTTACTGATCACAACTGCATTTTACTTTGTCTACAACACAAAGGTGGTTACTCTAAACACACCAACCGTTCTGTATTTAAGAAAATCAACTATGAAACCCTAGACCAAGAGATGAACAGTATCCAATTTGAACAAGTTTTACATATCGCTGATGCAAATCAAGCTGCAAAATTTTTTGTCAACACCCTCATGTGTACTATAGAAGCCAATTCAGTCAAAACTAAGCTACCAAAGCGCAAACATATAATTAAATCTTGGATCACACCCGGCTTGCTTCGCTGCATGCGAAACCGAGATATGATGCATAAAAAAACTAAGTTGAACCCTAATAACGATATCTTAAAGCTGACGTACAAACAGGAATTTTTGCAACAAATTACTCAAAAAAGTTAAAAGAGAATTTGATAGAAAGGAACTAGCAGACGCTGGGTCGGACAATAGGCGACTCTGGCAAGTAATAAAGAGAGTAACTAACTCTGTAAATCATAAAACCCCTTCTAGTGAATTACTAGAGTTGCTTTCTTCTCCTGAGCTCTCTGTCAATCACGCGAATGAATACTTTTCAAACATAGGCAAGAATCTTGCCGAAAAAATCAAAACCCCGCACTTTCAACTACCAACTCAAGGGTATGACTCCGTCAATACTCCCTCTCCCTGCAACTCATTTGTTATCTTGCCAACCGACTGCAGTGAAGTCGAATCAATTCTATTTTCTTTAAAATCCAACTTTGCGGTGGGTTGGGATAATATTTCTTCTACCCTTCTTAAGCGATATAAAATTCAACTTCTTCCTGTATTAACTCATATATTTAACCTTTGCCTCGAAACTGGTACATTTCCCTCATATTTTAAAAAGTCAGTGATTCATCCAATTTATAAGAGCGGAGCTAGAGACTGCGTCGCAAACTACCGCCCTATAGATGTATTAACTGTCCTGTCTAAAATCTTGGAGAGGATCATCAATAACCGTCTGATTAAATTTCTGGAAGACATGAACCTATTGTCTCCACACCAGTATGGCTTTAGACGCAATGTGTCTACATCAAACGCTGTACTAGATCTTACCAATCATATTGTTAAAAACCTAGATGGTAAGAAAAAAGTCCTCACTATTTTCTTGGACCTCGCTAAGGCGTTCGATACAGTCTCTACTCCTCTCTTGCTTCAAAAATTGGAAAAAATCGGCGTTAGAGGTGAAGCGCTCGCCATCTTAAGGGACTATCTTAACAACCGAACTCAATGCGTTAAAATTGATAATTATGTCAGTAATGAGCTCCCTATAACATACGGAGTTCCACAGGGAAGCGTGATCGCACCGACATTATTCCTTGTGTACATTAACGAGCTTTGTCAAACAAGTAACAGTGACATGAAGGTAACGGCATTCGCAGATGATACAGCACTTACTTTTGTCGGGGATTCGTGGGATGAGGTGTTTTGTAAGGCACAATATGGTTTTAATACAATAAAAACATGGCTAGCCAAAAATTCCCTAACCCTAAATACTGATAAAACCAGTTACATAACTTTCTCTCACCGTCAAACTACGCAGCCTCCACTCTCACTTTCCCTTATTTCTCACTCATGCTCTTCATTTCCTGACCAGCCCTGCAATTGCCCCAAACTATCACAAGTATCCACTATCAAATATCTTGGCGTAATACTGGATCAGCATCTATCTTTCTCATTTCATATTGAGCTTCTACAAAATAGAGTCAGAAAATTAATTTATATTTTTAAAACCCTCCGACATATTGCGGACGCCCGAATAGTAAAACAAGTTTATTTTGCATTATGTCAATCGAACCTTAATTATTGCATAACGGCGAGGGGCGGGGCGCCTAAAACCATACTTCTAAAACTTGAAAGAGCGCAAAGAGTCATCCTAAAAGTTAGTAACTTCAAAAGCTTCAAATTTCCGACTACAGAGCTTTACAAATCTTGTCAAGTGTTGACAGTGAGGCAGCTTTTTATTCTAAATACTGTTCTAATGCAGCATGCCGTGACCCCGTATCAAAGAATCACTAAAAGACGTAAGGACAGAATCTGCGTAACTAAGAGAAGTAATTTCAGGCACTCAAACCGATTTAATTATTTCTTGGCACCCAACCTGTATAATACAGTGAATAAACAGCTGCCCGTTTACAATCTGCCTAGTAGTGCTTGTAAAAAACAAGTCAATAAGTGGCTACTAAGCCTGACTTACCAGGAAACAGAAAATCTCCTTAGTAGAATGGTGTAATTTGATCACACACTCACAACACACCATCCAACACACCCATCCCTCACTCCCATCTACCCACACACCCATTCGACACATCCATTTCACACACCCATTCACGTAGGTACACGCCCATTCCCTTACACACCCATTCACCCACCTGCTGGTTAACACTTAAGAGTATGTAAAGTTTAGTTTTTAATCACTGTCACTATTTTTAATATTTTAATAATTTAATCTTTGTTAATACTAACACGGTATTAGGTACTGAGTAACACTTCGGGGAAAGGGACTGGTTTCTTTAACACAGGTTACTTGGTAACCTAGCTAAGATGCCAGTTGCGATCTGTACTGTCACTGTAAAACCATTTGCACTGTTTTTGTATATAATTGTATTTGTCACTTATTCTAAGGTTTTATACTGTGTGTGTTAATAAAGTTATTGATTGATTGATTGATTGTATATCTGAGCTGGATATACCTGTCAACGACGCACTAGGCAATCTACCATAGCCATTATAGGACTGCTGTTGGCAGTCTACGGAGTTACGATCTATCTAGAAGATTCTATCTTCAAACGAATAGTCGTCTGTCTAATACGCGTTTGGGTTTGGTAAACATTAAGCCAAAAAAGTATCGGGAATTTATGATTTGTTTATGGTTCCAAATTAAATTTTTTTTTTTTAGATTGGCTCAAATGTTTTCCATTTTGGGGCGTAGTTTGAGTTGCATCTGTTATTTAGATAAAATACAGAGCCGTTTTTAGGGTTCCGTAGCCGAGTGGCTAAAAACGGTACCCTTATAGATTCGTCATGTCTATCTGTCTGTCTGTCTGTCCGTATGTCATAGCCATTTTATTCCGAAACTATTAAGACTACACATGTAAAACTTGGTAGGTAGATGTATTCTATGAACCAGTTTCGGATTTTTATACACAAATAAAAATATATACAACGTGTAATGGAAACCCCCATATCTATCCAAAAGGACTGAAGACAACATCTGGTATGGAGTCTCTATGCAAAGTTTCAGCTCAAAATAAGTGACTCACAGAATTGACCCCAAATTGTTGATTTCGTTTGTTTCTTGAATACCAATAATAGGGTAAACTTGCGTAATTCGTACCACTTAAGGAAACCTTCAAACATTTTGGAAATTAATAAGAACTTTTTATTTTTTATTAATAATACTTTTTATTTGGTTCATGTTTTATTATCACTATGACAAGAAATAATAAAAATCTTTAAAAATTCTGAGAAATAAACAATTTAAAAAAAAACTAAAAAAGTACGATTTAGGACTATTCATCTTAAATCGTAATGATATATTCTTAATTCGTACTTTCATATCCTCTCATTGGTTAAGTCTTAATAATCACAATATTCACAATTAAATTATTTATTCTCATGTAAAATTCTCAATAATTCGGTGGATGGTCTTCGCTAATTCTTGGCAGTTATCGCAGTAGTAACATTGTGTTTTTTTATTGGTTCCTGCACACAATTCATGTACCCACTTTTTCATTTCACATTCACTGCATTTGATCATATTTTCTTGTACTTATATCTTCTTGACATATTTTACAGTACCAACTATCTATTCTATCTATTCTTTGGTGTTTGTTTAGTCCTTTTAAATGTAGTCTAAATGTTGGTTTAAGTATACAATATACTCGACAACTGCTTCCATAAGATCACTGCTCCAGGAATTACATTTTATTTCTGACATGTTGTCCTAAAACTGATAATTATATAAAAATAAATAAATAACAATAAAAGTTATAATAGTAACTTGGAGCGAAATTATAAATAGTTTTCGTTAGTCGTCCTAAATCGTACCGGTACGTTTAAGAACTTGTTTCGTGTACGAAATAGGCACAATTGCCGAACGAATTTCAAATTTGCCTCTAAAAATAATGACAACCAGCATGCAGGTTTTACTGCGTCAAATAGTTTCACAATTCTACACATAAATACGATTTATTCCGGTCAGATCCCCTCGATATGATCCCCTGCTTGTTTTTTTTTTTTTGTTTTTTTCCGGTCTGATCCCCTACAAACTTTGACATTCCGGTCTGATCCCCTTACTTTTTTTGAATGCTAAGTACAGACAAGTTAAAAGTAGTTCATGTGGTAAAATGTTAGTTTTTATTTGTTTAAAACCATCTCACAAGAACAAGCGTATTTTGATCTATACGTATTCTAAACATATTTAAATGAAATTAAATCATATGATTTTTTTAAATGACTGTGTTTGCTCGTTTTTAGGGTTCCGTTGCCGATGGCAAAAAACGGAACCCTTATAGTTTCGATATGTCTGTCCATCTGTCTGTCTATCCGTCCGTCCGTATGTCACAGCTATTTTATTCTGAAACTATTAAGACTATACATGTAAAACTTAGTAGGTAGATGTATTCTTTTTTTTTTAACGTGGTAAAATTATCAAATAAGTCCTCCCACCCCGGGCAGGGTGGGAGGGACTGTCAGACTTTTACTGACTAAAATCCACGGTGTTCCTTCAATAACCCTTTACGTACCGGGGTCACGGTAATGGGATAAGTCCCACGACCCCGGCAGGCTTCGGCCCTCTGCAGAGGGGGCCTCGTCATGTTGCTGACGCTCTTTGAGGCGCGCGTGGAACACAACGCGCCGTCGACCCGGGCATGGTCCATGGTCGGACAGCGAGTTGCCCTTTACTCGCTATCCGCATGCCCGCGCCTACGGTGGCCGGAGATCGTCGGCCGACGTCCGATGCCGTGGGCGTCTACCACTGCGGCTGGGCTGGAGGGAGGACGCCATCCTCTCCCTCACGCGGCCCGCCTCCTCCTTCGGAAGCATGACTGCTTCGCAGAAGGAGGCGACCGCTTCCCACTCCCTCTCGCCCCGCAGCATGGCCTCGACCAGTGCCGGGCGCGAGAGGTCTCCGCCTATCGCCGCCGTGAGGACACGTCGGTGCTCTGCCCAGGCGGGGCAGTCTTGCACCGTGTGCTCTACGGTGTCCTCAGGGCGACCCTCGCAATGGTGACACCCAGGCGTTTTCTCCTTTCCCATCAGACACAGGTACCTCCCGAAACTTCCGTGTCCGGTGAGGACCTGCGTCATGCGGTAGGTCAGGACGCCGTGACGCCGATCTAGCCACTCCTCAAAGAGGGGTCTTACCGCCGCAACTGCGGCGTGCCCGAGGTAGATGTATTCTGTGAACCGCTTTCAGATTTAAAGAAAAAAAAAGTATTTAAAATAAAGGGGGGTCCCCATACATGGAACTAGAACTGAAAATACTTTTTTTCATCAAACCTATGCGTGTGTGGTATCTATAGATAGGTCATTAAAAATGATATAAGGGTTTTTAAAACCACTTTTTCATAACGTCAATCGTTTAAAAGATATAAGCTTCCAAAGTGGTAAAATGTGTGTCCCCCTCTAACTTCCTAACTAACTATAATGGAGTGAAAAATCTAAAAAAATAGGTCTGTAGATCTTAATGTAAACTTTCAACCAAAATTGGTTTGAACGAAATCGGGTCAGCAGTTTTTGAGATACAGCATATTTTCTAAAACCGCAAATATAACTTTGTAATTCATACAAACACTATGAAAACCAAAGTTATTTAGCGTAGTTGTAAAAATGTAAATAAGCTAGTTTTAAGAAATTTTTAAGGTTTTTTTTTATTCGTCAAATAAATATACATATTATATTATATTAATTTAGTTACTACGGAACCCTTCATGGGCGAGTCTGACTCGCACTTTTTACATGATACTTTTAAATTTAAACAAATATTTATTTTAATAGCCATTTGGTCTTTTAATATTAGACCATCTTAATTCAATAACAAAAACAGAACTTAAAATTACAGTTAGGACAGATAACGAAAACAGAATTTCCAGAGCCAAATAAAATTAAAGGGTTAATTAACATAATGAACGATGAAAGACATGACAAATGAAATAATTAATATTTTCTATATAATTAAAGACTTCGACGAGATCGATCAAAAAACCGACTTCCGATTATGAGAAGTTGTCCTGGTACTTCGCCAACAACTTACTCCACTTCACCATACACTACTAATTTTTAATTAGTACAAAAAAAAATGGGGCTCTATCCGTACCCTTTACTGATCATATTTATGTAGTCAAAAGTAAAAAAAACGAAACCCCAAAATTGTCTACGAAAATTTGTCATAACTGGTAAACTCATAATTGAATCAATCATTCATAACAATTGCTACTAGAAAATACTACGCGCAGTGCTAGTCCAGTTAGATCGTCATTCATAAATCCCGGCAAACTCGCGTCTAAGCTCAAGCCACGCCCCCTCTGGCCAGCGGTCCTTTTTACAACGAGTGAACGAACAAACAGTGCCAATTTGTTAGCGGAAGTGTGCGCGTGCTTTTTAAACATAAGTTGTTACGTTTTTACTGTCGCGATGGCTTACCAGTTTTCATCTCGGGAGTACGTGGCTATGTTGCGTGTGTACTTTTGGTCTGGTGGCCGCTGTTCGTATGTACAGGGAAGAGTACACAAATGCTCGCTAGCCAAAGGTTCGGACTGTGGTAAATGTTTACCAACGTTTACTCGACCATTGATCATTCCGCGCAACGGCCCATCGCCAAGGACATGGAAGACCGGCCCAAAACCTTTACGACGATGTAGTGGACTACTTTGAAGATCCCCGGCGAAGTACGAATGACGCAGCTCGTCATTTTAATATCAGCCAGTACTGTGCATAGACGATCATTAGTTCGTCTGGATTTCACCCATACCACTAAAGAAAGGGTCAAGAATTGACTACTGTGGATAATGAACCAAGGATGGAGTTCTGCAGGTGGATACTGAACAACACAAGCAAATGGCCCAATTAAAGTATGTAGGTAAAGTTTGAATTTAATAAGTGCCTATTATTTTTCGTGAACCTTTTATTTTACTTTTTTTTAATTCGTAAAGCTTAAAGATGCGTCTAAGCTACCTACAATTACGATAACAGCTGTTGGAGGCGGGGCAAGTTTGAGCGAGACCGCGTGACCGCGACATCACGATTAATGAATACATGAATGGCCTGTACAATATGTCCGTAAATTGAGTGACATTTTGGGATATAAACAAACGCTAATAACTTTGCTATTTATCAATATTATATAGTGAGACTTTACATATATAATAACAAGACCTTTTCTAATAAGCCCTTTAAGTATTTGTACTAATTAAAAATTAGTAGTGTATATGATGCATTGTGACGAGCATAAAGTGTTTAACAACTTATTCAAGTAATCGACTCGCAATCCACGGAATAATTATTATTGAGTAGTTCCGGTATCTACCTGTGGTCTTCATCATCAATTCCACTTCAATGAAAATGAATGAAATGACCTATTAAACAAAATAAATTTGAAATCGTTCAAGCAATCTAGCTCCTCTTCAGTGAGATCTGGATAACTTGCATCAGTGTAGACGAGCATGAGAATTGGAGGGTATTAGGTATGCCACCATGAAGATGATAAACCTTCAATGCAAATAGGTTATCGACGATCACACAAGTAAGTACGAAACCAAAAATCTTAATATTAAGAGACCCCGAACAATCCTTTCGCCAGTTGACACATCGCCATAAGCTCCATCCAGTTTCATACTGTTTCTTCTTTGTGTACTGGTGACCAGCTCGTAGTAAAACTATGCCACCGTTTCTTTTTATATATATTAAATTATCGGAGTTTTCATAGGATTTCGACGGCTGATTACTATTACTAGTTATCTTCAGACATTCTAGAGTGGAGAGATATTGAACATTTATTTCAATATTTTATTTATGTCAACAAATTATAATCATATCGTGGTTATTTTGTATGGGCTACTGTAGAATGTTAATGTAAGAAAATTCTGTAAACCTTGTCTTTATTATAGAGGTTTGAAAAATCTTATATATATATATATATATATATAGATCGGTTAAGGTAATGTCAATGAATGACTTTGGCCATTGTTGCACAAATAACTTTAAATAATGTTGTCAATGATGATGTCGTTACAGGCAATGTGTTATTCATACTCTACTTTGAATGATGCATTGGATATACATTGAATAATAATAATACTTAATTATAATATTTACAAACTGTATGAGTAAATTTAATCAACCATTAATAAAAATCATTTTCAACCGACGACAAAAAGAGGAGGTTATCAATTCGACGCGTATATTTTTTTTTTTTTTTTTTTTATGTATGGTCATCGATTACTCGAAGACGGCTGAACCGATTTGGAAAATTCTTTTTTTGATTGAAAGGGTATACTTCGATATTGGTCCCATTTTCATAAACGTCAGGATCTGATGATGGGATCCTGGAGAAATCGAGGGAACTCTTCAAATATTATAGGCACACCTACGTTGTTTTGGGTATTTATTATAGTAACTTGTGCAGTTGCTCTCAAAAAGTACCATTTGAGGAAGTGGAACTGAAGATGAAGACCACAGATGGCCGCCGAAACTACTCAATAATAAGTATTGAGTGGATTGCTATTCGATTACTTGAATATGGATGTTACGCACTTTATGCTCGTCACAATGCATATGGTGATGTAGAGCTGATGGTGAAGTACCAGGAGAACTCCTCAACAATTAACGGCCCAGCATTGGGAAAAGCAATATTTTGTAAAAGGTTATAAGTAGTTGATAATTAGGCTCTTGTAACTAGGTAAATTAAAAATAGACCAACTAAAAAGAGTGAAATAAAAACTTTTTACCAAAAAATTAAACCGACTCCCAAAAAACACTGCAAAGTGAAAAATAACTTTAATTTCGGAAGTCGGTGCCAAAAAAGAAAATACAAAACTAAAGACACCGACTACCGAAATTAAAGTTATTTTTCACTTTGCAGTGTTTTTTGGGAGTCGGTTTAATTTTTTGGTAAGAAGTTTTTATTTTAATTCAATATAGGTTCGCGTTTGACCACCATCTCACCTGATGGTAAGTGATGATGTGGTCGAAGATGGAGCACTCTTACCTACATTTTTACAAAAATGTAGGTAAGAGTGCTATCAGTCACCGATATTTTGTACGGGGCCAATCTATGTGCCCTACGCAAAAGGGATGGCGGCATTCGCCCCATTGCCGTGGGAACTACCTACCGTCGTATGGCAGCCAAGATTTGCTCTAATTTTTTTGGTGAGAATATTTCGACCAAATTTCGGCCCCTACAACTGGGTTACGGCTCCAAAGGGGGTTGTGAGGCTGCCGTACACGCCTTGTCGACCTATTTAAATTCTGGTAAAGGAGAGGTCATCTTGAAGGTTGACATTAAAAATGCTTTTAATTCAGTCAATAGGGACACTTTGTTAGCAGAAACTAAAAAAGAAGTACCACAAATTTTTAGTTTTCTTTGGCAATGTTACAGACATCCGACTAAATTACTTTATAAGGAAAACCTTTTGGAATCAGCTGTTGGCTGTCAACAAGGTGATCCCCTCGGGCCAGCGATCTTTAGTTTACCTATTCACCCAATTATTCGACAACTAAATTCAAAATTCAATGTTTGGTATCTCGATGATGGAACCCTGGGAGGCGATGTAGACACAGTTTTAGATGATCTACAGTTTTTAAGAAATCAACTCATGTTCATTTAATACAGGTCATATGTAAAAATTGTCCGACGGAGGGTAAGCCTGGTGATCTGTAATACAGGTTTTACCTTCAACAGACACCAGTCTCTATGTAATGTGCCATGTGACATTGTACTGTGTTCGTTCTTGAGAAAATAAAATAAATATTATTATAACTCCATACCATAGGACTGGATCTCAACCTAACAATAACAATCGCTACGCATTTAAAAAGAAATTGCGGATCCACTTTCTTCACCAATAAGCAGAATTTCCATATTTAATTTTCATTTGCTTCTTAAGTATATATGTATGTATATGTATTTATATAAGTATTTATTCATATATATTATTTATGTAGATTTCTATTTTATGATATTTCGATGTTATAATATTAGGTTTTTGGTTTTATCACTATTATTATAATTATTTTTCCAATATAATGTTCACGTACATATTGCACCTTTCACTCTATCTCTTCACCACTCATGGTTGACTGGTAGAGAATGCCTACGGCATTAAGTCCGCCTTTGTACCTATGTGCATAAAGTGTAAATAAATAAATAAACTATTCATATCCGACAGTACTGACAGACAACTGACACTTTCCAAATTCCACGCATTAGCCCCAGAAATCCAAATTGTGGATAAAAGTTCTCTTCGTCTTCTTGGGTCTCCAATTTTTGAGAATTCCTTTCCCGAATTTGTCGAGGAAAAAATACAAAATTTTAACGACATTTCGGACAGATTACACCAAATTAACATGCATTCGGCTATCACATTAATTCGTTACTGTTGCTTTGGACCTAAATTAACTTACTTTCTTCGTGCTTCGCATCTTTGGCATCATCCTCACCTTTTGGAAAAAATGGACCAAATTATCCGGCATACTGTGACAGCTATTTTAAATGTGGCTATGGACGACCGAACTTGGGCACAAGCTACTCTTCCCATTCGAATGGGAGGTCTCGGCGTCCGCAAAATTTCTAGCATTAGTCTCCCGGCTTTTATATCTTCGGTCCACCGTACTGAGAAATTAATCAGGAATATTCTAGCTCCGTCACTGGTTGATTTCAATGTGCCGTGCTTCACCGAGGCTATGGACACCTGGAGAATCGCTTGCCCGAATCTAAATCCACCCGACAACCCATCATCTCAGAGGCGGTGGGATGAGCCGCTCTGTAAAGCAGTTCAGAGTGACCTTATTGCCACATCTGCTTCGGCTGCAGAGCGTGCGCGCTTGCTGGCTGTGAGTGAATGGGAGTCGGGTCTCTGGCTTCATGCACTACCGTCGTCGAACATAGGCACCTTGTTCGATGATACTACTTTCCGCCTCGCTGCTTCCCTTCGATTAGGTGCTCCTTGTTGTTCTGCTCATCGCTGCCACTGCGGCGAAGTTGTCAACAGCCTCGGTCACCACGGCCTTTCATGCGGCCGCAGTGCGGGTCGCATAGCACGGCACGCGAATATTAACGACATCATCCGACGAGCTCTTGTCACCGTCGGAGTTCCAGCTGTATTAGAACCCAATGGCCTGGCACGCGACGATGGCAAAAGACCGGACGGCATGTCTTTATTTCCTTGGAAGATGGGTAGGCCTTTAGTGTGGGACGCAACTTGTGTCGATACTCTTGCGCCATCCCATCTTCCTAGCTCGTCTTGCTGTGCTGGCGCTGCCGCTGGGGCTGCTGAAAACCTCAAGCGGCGGAAATATAATAACCTTGTTGGTAGTTATATTTTCCAGCCGTTTGGGGTTGAAACCTTGGGGTCGTGGGGTCCGAGTGCTCACAGATTATTTAAAGATCTATCCAAACGCCTAGTTGACACTTCGCGTGACCCAAAGGCTGGCTTTTACCTTGGACAGCGGTTAAGCATTGCCATACAGCGTGGCCATGCCGCCAGTCTTTTGGGCACATTACCAGTGGACAACGATGCGTACGAATTTCTGGACGCCATATTTTAGTTTACTTTTAGATGTATATGATTATGTAGTTTAGGGTTTTTATTTAAGTGTATATTCCATGATTGTTTAAAATAAATATATTCCTCATTTTTACAATAAGTCATTTTAGTTCCACGTGAATGCGTACTCAAGTGTATAATCAAAGCGTACTAAGTAACGCAAATGGTCTCTATGAACACAGAAAGAATATCTCGGGTCTATAAAATACTCCTTTTACACTAACTTTTTATTAGCAGTGCCACAGAATATCAGAAGTTAGAATGGGTCATTATTAAAAATTAAGAAATACTTACTTTTTCGGAAGAACCCTTTTTGTACAGTGCACAATATCCTCGACTTTCAATTTCATCTTCAGCACATATAAGAGTATCTATCAATTCCGTAAATTTCGTGATTTCGAAAATAAGTAACGTCTAAGTAAGATCCCAGGGCCCCCGGGATCTTACTCTATTTTGTTCGTTGTCATTCGGCTACGGAATCCTAAAAAGGGTCCAAACCGGATGTGGTAACTTTCTTTAAGTTTTGGCCAAGAGGAAAATTCAGAGTGTTTGTTTCTCAATACTACAATAGAAATACCCACTCTTGCGTTTTTATTTTTATATAATCGACAATGTCAGACTCTGATGTTTCGTTATGTACGTTCGTAATAAAAATGGGTATTTTTTTAGCAGCGGCCTTGGAAGATGATGTTGTTGCCTCTGCTTTGCCACTTTCACCTATATACCTTGGTTCACTTGGTTGGTATACTTGGTTCTTCTTTTCTGTTTATTTACGGTTTGCCACGGATTATTGTTTTCCTGATTGTTAATCCGTAGCGTACTCGACTCAGGTAGAACATGTGTAGTCATATCTGTTACGGCGATAATGTCCTTGGGCTCCTGTCCAACCCGCGATGTATGTGAACTTGGGCTAGCGGTTGGGGATAACGGTATAACTTGAGCTTCGGCGGTGTTATCACTGCTGATCACTTGGGCCGCAGAACACGAATTATGCGAGTGTTTCAGATCGTGATCGTCACAGGTAGGGTTCATGGTCATTCCAACCGGGCCACTCTCCAAGTTCCAAGCACCTCGTTTCATATTAATATAGCCCATTGGACTTATTGGAGGAGGCAGCGACGCGTGTTTCAAATTATGTATATCTCCTCGTAAATCTTCAAGTTGTTGCACCGTTACATACGTATTTTTGATATTTTCAATCTTGTAGTTTAATTTTGTGATATCTTTTAGCAGTTTAGTACAATCTAGATGATCTAACAAAATTGGGGGTAGTTTTTCTAGTACCCTCGCAACAAACACTGGAACTTCGTCAGGATCTGTACTCTTGAACACACTAACGATGTCATCCAGGTCTCTTTCTTCTTTCCCCTTCCGTTTTCTGATTATTTTACGTTGATCCATCGGCAGGGATTCGAATAGTAACGATTTTGACTTACTTATTTCACTGCTCGTAAACACAGACACGCAAATTCTCTTCAGTGTTTCTTCATCAATGACCGAGATTTTATTTTGCACATAGGCTAATAATTCGTCTATGACGATATTACAGGCATTACATTTTAGTACTTGCGACATTATAATTCGAAAAGTGCGTTTTCGCACACAGCGCAGCGCTCTAATAAAACACACCGACCTTGACAGTGGCGCACGAGACAGTGACATAATGATTTTGGTTTTTTATAGTAACTTGTGCAGTTGCTCTCGAAAAGCACCATTTTGTAAACTGAAACTGCCACCTGCCACCTGCCGCTACACAATATGTATTTCATGGGTTCCGATTCGATTACTTGAATATGGTTGTGAAGCACAATATGCTCGTCACAATGCATATGATGAAACGGAGATGATGGTGAAGTACCAAGAGAACTGCTCAAAAAAACTTTTTAGCAAAAATAAAACTGACTTCCAAAAAATTCCACTGCAAAGTGGAAAGTAACTAATTACGGTAAAGTCAATGTCAAAAAATGAAAATACAAAACCAAGACACAAACACACGAAGACACCGACTTCCGAAAAAGTTTTTGTGTATCATTGATCGTTTCCCGGCACTAACTTGACAGAGTAGAAGATTCGCCACACAATAGACGCGAATGCGAGAAATAAGCGATCGATGTGATGTGAAATTAATAAGTATTAACTTATTACGGCAAAGAGCAATGTATTAAAGACTATACATATTGTGCTGTTTTTAGTTGCTTTAACATCACACCCAAAACACGACAGATAGCATTCCTTAAATTACCTCTCTCATTGGTAACGTGAAACTGATCAAGATAAAGCTCCTGAATCTTGAACATCGGTGAAGTGTTGCAAGCCTATCAGTTTTCTATCAGTTACATTTCGTGAATTGTGCGATGAAATTGTATAATCTAATTCCACCAAACCCTTTCCACCATCAGACTCCAAGACGAACAGCAATGCACAGTCTTTACATGGTGGACATCCCACGCATACGTACAAAACGTTTTGGGAATACTTTCAGAGCGCGTACAGGTAAGGAGTGGAATTCCCTGCCGGAGTCTGTATTTCCTGATAACACTATAACCTGGAGGTCTTTTAGTCGAGAGTGAATAGGTTAGGTGCTTCTAGGTAAGCGTGCTTCATCTTCGACCAAATCATCGCTTACCATGGAATTTGGCAAGTAGATAGTTTACATCCTGGAATAACACATAGGCTACTTTTTATCCCGAAATTCCCACGGATTCGAGATTTGTACGGAAAAATCATCCCACGCGTACGTAGTCGCGGGCAGAAGCTAGTGAACAATAATTTGAATAATACAAGGGGAGGAAAAGGCTGAAGAAAGACTGGACAGAATGACTGTAGAGATTTGTACCAATAGACAGATAGATAGAAAATACTATTGTACACCTATATTTTAAACACATCTGTATAACAATATTTCTTAACCTATTGTAACATAATATAATAATAATAATATAATAAAAAACTTTATTCATTTACAGGAGTTGTAGTACAAAGAGGAAATACACTTATGTCTAATTTACATTATAGAGCCACATTTATATATCACTTATTGCACTACATATAATACAAGAGTGTCATACTACTTTCCTAGCTAGGCTAGTTAAAAGCCTGTGATTAGGATAAGCAGTTGCCACCCCCCCAGTTGGATTAGGTTCGTAAAGTAATTTAAGAACTAAGTGTAATGTTACAAAGTTTACAAGCAGGCACTACAAATTAAAAGAAGTAAAGTAACAAAATTGTGTGATGGTGTGTGTTGTGTAATTGTGTGTGTGTATGAGTGTGTGTGTGTGTGCGTGTGTGTGCGTGTGTGTGTGTGCGTGTGTGTGTATGTAAATGTGTGTGGTTCACTGTGAGTGTGATTGATGTCATGACTCTAAAATATTGTTAGCAAGTAATGTTCAGTTTCCTCATAAGTTTTATTAAGTAAGAAATCGTGGACTATTTTTTTGCATTTGTAATATGGAAATTTATAGATGTAGATATTTTTGTTAATTTTATTATAAAGAAAGGGGCCTAAATATTCAAAAAATCTTTTAGTAAATTTAAATTTAACTGAGGGTAAACTACAGATTATATCTTTTCGCCGTTTGTTGATTTGGCAGTAAGGTGTTTTACGATGTTGAAGCAGAATTATGTTAAATATAAATAGTTGTCACGTTGTAACAACGGCGGTGATCTCAGTCCTTTTGTTAAAATAAATTTAATGAATATTTTAAATACGTAGGTAAATGTTAATTGCCATAGATAGTGATCCGCATGTTTATTAGGGTAGACTGGGTACGGTTGAAACAATTTATCTTTTATCGTTTATAATTTTGTTGTTTATCAACAAAGTGACAATTATGATACGTGAAATTCAAATGTGAAGTTTCAGCTACGATATGGCTGTATCATTATAGTTTCCGGGTTACTATTTTAAGAAATATATGAAATTAAAAAAATAAATAATTTTGTTTCAACCGTCCTAATTCCAGGGGCGGTTGAAACAGTGATTGGAGTCAGTTGAAACACATACAAATAATACAATAAATACCTACTAATAAAACATGTTTTATTTCTGATTTATGCTAATTATACGAATAAGTATGGCACCGCATGACAATATTCATCAGTAAAATCAAAATTATCCCTTTCTTAGAGGTTACTGAACTAACTTGACGAGTACCACATCTAGCTATAACTCTGTCAGGCTTTTGTACGGTGTTTATGCCGGTTTCATCAGTGCTATTATATCTTAGGGCTCAAAGTTATAACGCTCCATGACAATAGACAAATTATCACCTTGACAAGCTTGTAGCTTGTGCGGCGCGTACAGACAGTTCAGGGTTTCTTCTCATAAACATCTGAAACCATTCAATATTATAATAATCCTCGCTCCTGATCTTCATTAAAAACACGATTGTGTAGTTTATACTACGGGATATCCTCCTTTATCTTTGCTAGACGCATTTCGCTTTCGAATATATCTTTACAGAGAACAGTGGTTTATATCAAGTTTGTCCGCTGGTTTCCGCAGTGAAGCTCCAGCTTTTACCTCCTCATATGCATTACTATAGCTCCACAAGTCAATTTTCTCTCTGAGAGACTTCCTTACCCGGATTCTGGGCATCTATAAAAAATAAACATTAATATATTTTCTCTTTTAAGTGTACCCTCAAAAATGTTTCAACCGTCCCCAACCACACTTTTGGTAAAATATACATATTAATTATGACAGTAATAATAACACATTAAAAATAGTTGCTATCCCTTATTCCACAAGCTTCATAATAATCAGAAATTACACACTCAATACATTCACTTTAAAAGAATAGATAATATAAGCGTTAATGTCAGAAGAAAAATACTTACTTTTGGGTGCTAAAAAACAATATGGCGTCCTGCACTCAACGACAACGCGCGGGAAGCGGCGCAACACTGAATTCGCGTTCGGACCTGTCGTATGCTTCGTTTTCCTCTTGCACCTCTCACTCCACACGTAAACGTTTACGAGATATTAGCTCTGTTTCAACCGTCCTTTGTTTCAATCGTACCCAGTCTACCCTACACCAAAATTAAGCTTAAAAAATGTAAACTGCAATCTTCTGAAACGGTCGCGACTTTTTACTTAAAGCTGCAAAACGACAGAAACTACAAAAAATGGCATTTCATTTCTCTGGTAATTCAAATACATGTGGACAGCCGTCTTTCCTATTTAATATTTAAGTTTCAATCGATGAACAAAAATATAATAACACATAAACATACGATCGGTGCGTGATGTTGTACTCGCGCCCCAAATTGCTGTCAGTAATATAGGCGATAGGGTCATTGCCTCCCGGGATTGTAGGAACATTGTAACGAGATATCACGACCCTGGAACATAAAGGCATCTGAAGGAACACAGTGGGTTTTTAGTCTCTAAAAGTGTGATACTCCCTTCCGCTCTACCAAAAGTAGGAAGAGTCACTTGACGATTCTTCCGCCGAAATAAGGAGATGCTACATACAATCTGAGCACAATTCGAAGAGAAAGTATCGAAAGAAGCACATACCCGATACCAAACCAAAATTGAACTGAGCCAAAAACTTTAACTGCTTAGTTTCTGTCTTCTACGCACGATAAGGGAATACAAATAGAAAATATGGACTTTAGCATAACACGCGCAATAAACTGCAATCAACAAAATTACCAATCAGAAACTAGGGACATTATAGCTACTGACACATGTAGGAGTGACCGTGATCCAGATTACTAAAATATTATTAAAGTTACACTTTAGACATTGTATGAGATAAGCGTGCATACTAGTTTATACACGTGGAAACTACATAATTACATTGTCATATGTAAGTAACTGGTAACTACATATGTCCTGTGTCACAGCCTGCAATTTTCATCTTTAGATTTAATTTAAATAAAAAACGGCAAACAAAGACCACAGAAAACAGGTCTCTCAGCCCTGTAGATCCGTATGAAGTGAATAAAACAATAAAAAAATCTCAGAAATGGGAAGAGTTACGGAATAGATCAACTTCCCCCATTTCTTCTTAAAAAATCTGCCTCAAAAATCAATCTTTTCACATCATCTTAAAAAAGCCTTTTGATAAGCAAAATTCTAAAATCGAACAAAATAACTATCGCCCCATCGCGCTATTGCCAACTGCATCAAAAATTCTTTTCAAAGATTGTGTCACCGTGAGAACAATGTGTGACCATATCAATGACATGACAATGTGTATACTCTTTTTTTCAAAAATATAAAATATTAGGTGTATGCAAGGTGTATGCCAAAATGATTTCCATTAAAATAGATGTACAACATTAGCAGTCTATAAATACGTACAAAAAGCTCTAACTATAATTAATAACAAAAACTACGTCCTATCAATTCTACTCGATATGACCAAAGTTTATGATAAGGTACAATTTAAAATACTACTAAACAAGTTACACAGGATAGGAATAAGATGTAGAATGAATGATGTATCATGAATGGTTTGTATCTAAAGGATAGGAAATAACAAGTAGAGATTGAATATTTAGATAATAACAGAAATGAAATAACCCTTAAAAGGGCAAGATGAACATTATTCCCACATCAGCTTTTTGTTGTAAACGGTCAAATGTGTAACTGTTCCCACAAAATGTCACTGTCATTTTTTTCTTTATGAGTTGACCTACAGCATGAGTCAAAAGACTTGTTTTCGAAACGAACGAAGTTAAAAAAGAAGCTGTCAAAGTTTTACTTTCAATGTATTGTCCAACAGATCACTGATTTTTGTGTGATGAGGACAGAAATACACACACATTCACACTTAGGGATGAAATGATTTAAAATCCTACAACACTATACACCCATAATGCCAAATTGACTGCGTTTTTGTTTCAAAGATCGACAATGCCCATGGCTTATCGACGGCCCATGCCCTATTAAGGGATAATAAAAATTAGATCAAACAGTAAAGCAGTCCAAGTTGGGCTTGGACTGCTTTACTGTTGCATC
This sequence comes from Tholera decimalis, assembly GCA_943138885.2. Taxonomy (NCBI): domain Eukaryota; kingdom Metazoa; phylum Arthropoda; class Insecta; order Lepidoptera; family Noctuidae; genus Tholera; species Tholera decimalis. Next base: position 6,923,082 of record OW964577.2, on the reverse strand, counting down.
TAATTTTGCGTTCAGAAGCACGGGTACCCCCGTGGAACGCATGCTACTCCTAAACTCGCTACAAAACTCCTAAACTCTGGGCTACTACTGAGAAATGTCTTACAGAAAAACCAAGTAGCACTATTTGTCCAACTCGAGAATAGAATCCGAAACCTATGCTATGCTAATAAATAAAAAATAATGCTTTATTTTAGTTTATTGTTAAGTTTAGATTGCACCAATATTATAAAGAAAATAATAAGTTAATAAAATCCTTTCTCGATCAGAATCAGGATTGAACAAACACAATTCTATATAGATAAGTTAAGATGAACACTTGTGTTCATTTTGTCCCACCCGTGTTTCAGTTCATTCCCCTTTACATGTTGACTTCATTAGTAACATTGTATCACCGACTAATTCGTTTTCTTTATAAACTTTCCTGTTTACTAGTCTCTAACCTTATATAGGAAACAAATTATGCAGACATTTTGTCTGAATGTTAGTTTGTAGGAAGTAATCTTTGAAAGTACCGACAAGGCAGCAACGAAAACTGTTTACTTGGTATTAGACAGTCATAATCATGAGGCATATGGTCATATACAAAGTTAATTACATAATATAATTTGTACAATGTTATTCACAATCTGGTGGGTGAAGTCCTGCTATCCTAGCTAGGTTAAAGCATATTCTGTATTAAGGAATAACAGTTCCTGTCCCTTACAAAAAGTTACAATAAACTGGTAAAAGAATATATAAATATTAAATACTACTGTTTTATTATCATAGTCATGCTATCGCTTACTGGCTTACCGTAGAGATTGATTTCAATAGATAGTGAAGAAAGTGTCTTTCATTTAGTGAGTGTCCCCTCGCATGTCAACCTATGCGGTGGTCGGCTGGTTAACCGGACTTGCCTGTGGCGGCCTTAATTATAATAAATAGAGCATCCAGCCAGGGCTTACATCAAAACAACTAGGCGACCTACATGCTAGGGACAGGCTGGATCGGACGAGATAAAGATATAGCCCTCCTAACTAGGGTTGCCACCCGTACTTTATAATAAAGTATTGTACGTTATTTCAGGTTCTTGTACTCTATACTTTATGAGAACAATAAAGTAGGTACACGAAAATACTTTATTTTGCATGATTCTTTGGGATTTTGAAAACTTTAGTCGTAAAGTCGTAATAAACAAAGCATCTCTGAATTTGATAAAAAAATGAATTACTTATTTACTTTAATTTAAATATAGACTGTAAAGATGCTGTGCAATTGTTTAGTAGAGATACTAATTTGATACAAACTGCAAAAAGTAATAAGAAATATGTTTTTAAACATAACTAGGTGCCCACTCCGGCTTCGCTCGGGTGCAATTTTTCTTCCGGTATCATACAGTTTTCTCTCCAAACCCTATCCAGACAATTATTACGAACACAACAAAAAAAATAATTAGTTAAATAAATGCAGCTGTTCTGAACTAATGCGCTTACCTACATATACATTGTTCCTTCAAATAGGCTCAAGAAAATTGGGGGCTCATTTAGATGTCAGTGTATACGCTTTTACAATAAACTTCCCAGTCATGTACAAGAACTAAGCCTCAATAAATTTAAATCATTTGTGAAGCAGAAACTTTGCCAGAAAGCTTTTTATTTTGTTAAAGACTATCTTGCGGACAAAAATGCTTGGGATTGAGCTGCTCCAATTACATCTGTTTTGTTTGATTTTTTACTAATTTCTTTTTTTTATAATGATTATTTCATATACATTTTGACATGACAATATTATTTCCTTTTTCAATTAATAGAATATACTTTTTTTACTTTACCATTTTTAATTTTGTTTGTACAAGATGACAATATCATTTTCTTTTCAAGGAATATATTTTATTTTTGTAAAAGCACAACAGTGAATGTGATAGCATTGTGGGATAACAACGAATATTATGAATAGATTACCGCACTCTTTGGCAGTTTGAGCGCTTTATACGGCCCACCCAAATGTCCTTACTTTGGTATTGTTCGTCAAATCGTTCGAGCTCCTTAAGATTCTTTTATTATTATTATTACTGATGGGCCCACTCTTGACCTCAATCCCGCCTGATGGTAAGCGATAAATGAGGTCTAAGATGGGACGAGCGAGCCCAGAAGATGCCTATTTACTCGTGCTTTAAAGGCTGATAGGTCATAAGTGGCAGGGAACACAGAAGTCGGCAGAGAATTCCACAGCCTGGCTGTGCGCACAATAAATGTGGAGAAGCGCTTGGTACGACAAGACGGTATATCAACCAAATGTGGGTGGTACCCAGCCGTGCATCTGGTAGACCGGTAGTGAAAGGGAGATAGAGGAATCAGGTCATGGAGCTCCTGCGCACACTCCCCGAAGTACAAGCTGTAGAAAACCGACAGGCAAGCAACGATTCGCCGATGAGCCAGGCTATTAGCTTGTCCACCAGCACCTCGTCGCTTTCAGTTCTGCGCTCGATCGAGTCCAATGCAGCAAGTTGGTACTTTATAGAGCCATTGAGCTACGCGATATTTGACAAATGCTTGCACTGTTTGGACGGGCCTGCTCAAATCTGTGTGATTCTGTTCTCTAAAGGGCGCCACACACATAAACCTATATGGCTCTCATATGATTTCATCACAACAGATTGTATGGACCTTAAAAGAGACGTTGACCTCTGAGTTTGTTTCAATGTTTCTTCTCAGAGTAGTCAGTTAGGAAACACTGGCCTCATCTATTTTACATTTACGGAAAAAAAATGACGTGTAAAATTGTTATTTATAACCCATTTGCAAAATAAACATCCATTAATTTTTAGACATTCGGCAATTAATTTTTAGTAAGCAACCCGCCCTAGCTTTGCACAGGTTCTTTACAGAAAATACAAAATAGCCTATGTTACTCCGAGGAGATGTAGCTTTCGGTAAAATTGGTTGAGTAGTTTTTGAGTTAAATCGTAACAAACAAAAAATCAATCATCTTTCCTTGTTATAGGTACATAATATTAATTTAGATGATAAGGATTAATACCGTATTTGTGTAAATACCTTTTACATTACCGCTTTATAATTGCCAATTTTTTAAAGTATTAAAATGGACATAGGTAGGATGTTATCTTTAATATATAGACATAAGCCATCGCGGACTTTTCTGTAGGCATATATAAGATACACAATTCCACCATACATTAATATACTACATGTTTATGTAGTATGTTAAAGTTTTTTCCGACTCCCTCGGCTGGGAAGCGAGGCGCCCGGTCAAATCACGGTGACACGAAATTAATTTCGTTGCGCATTTTGCTATATCTCCTAAGGTATTCATTTAATTTGGATAAAGGGAAAAAATAATTTTCATGAAATGTTCAAGCCAACTAACGTACTTAAAATGATAAGGATTAATACAGTATTTGTGTAAATAGCTTTCGAATTAGCGCTTTATAATTTATTTAAAATATTAAAATGAATGTATAGTATGTTATCCGTAAGAGATAGGTATATGCCATTGCGGACTTTTTGTATATATAATTTTTAAGGTGTAGTACATTATTTTGATCTATCTGGTACGGTTAAGCTAGCACTAGCAATGTAAGCGCAAAAAAAAATGTTTATTAAGATATCACATTAGAACCCTCTAGAATTATCATTGTTTCTCTACTATATTATGCATGTATTATACATATAAACCTTCCTCTTGAATCATTCTATCTATTAAAGAAAAGCGCATCAAAATCCGTTGCGTAGTTTTAAAGATCTAAGCATACATAGGGACAGACAGCGGAAAGCGACTTTGAAAATAAATTGTACTTTATTTTGATGCTATGTACTTTTTTTTCTTACCTATTTTAACCAATGTACTTTAACTGCACAAAAAAAAGGTGGCAACCCTACTCCTAACTCAAACCCCAAAACTCGAACTCAAATATTTTATTTCACGTAGGCTTATAAAACGTCAGAAGTTAGTGCATGGTTCGAGGATTCGGTGTATGTGTTCATATTTAAAATTGATGATATATCTATAAAAAAACTAGATGTCCTTGGTCCTGTAAATAATTTGTATCTCTTTGCTGAGATAAGAGAAAAACAAAAATGGAGCTTGGAGATTCAAATTGAAATAACTCATTAAATATGTAAAGTTAACAGGATTTTTAACTTAATATCATTTATGATAGTTAGAACCACTTTTGAAGTAAGTTACTTGTACCTATAAGAAAATGGGAGAAGTACTACAACTATTAAAAATAATTACTGAAAATTAAACTTAAGCGCCTGTGGTATTTAAAACGTAATCTGCAACGTTTACGCGATATTGCCTTGGAGATGTAGGTATTTCATTTACTGGTTACTATTGATGTTATTACCCAAAACGAATCGCTGAATTATTTTCTAAATTAATTAAAACTACTCATTTACAGTCTCTGAAAGAAGACTGACTGTTTCCTTGAGAAAAACTCAAAACTTCAGAACAGATTGCAAAAAAAAAAGTTATAGTGGTGTTCATGAGAAAGGTTTTAGTGTTGTGAGTACCCTATTCATTGTCTGTTTCATATTGTCTAACAGACGATTTTTAAACATTTTAAAGCAATGGATGTGGAATTACATTTATTTCACTACGAATATTTACACAATGAGGATGTCGAATTGTGATATTTCTATAAAACTTTATTAGTTGATGTCGCAAGTTGTATTTAATTAGGTTAACAGTTTGTAAATAATCAATATGCTTATAAATATAAAAAGTTATATGTTGGTTTAGTCGCTAGGCAAAGTGTGACACCAACACTCAACAGTAATAGTAATATTTTTAATAGAAAAACTTTGGGCCACACCAATTTCTCCGGTATCGTGGATGCATTTTTACATTCACTCTGACTAACAACTCAACGTGCTTTCAGGGCATGGAGGAGTCTCAGTATGTTAAGATGGTCTCGCGTTCTGATCTCAAAAAGTGTTGCTTAACCTTGTAGCTCCATTTGTGCGGGTATAAGATTTTCTAATTGACACTTGAGCTCAAGGGCTGACTTTTACCCTAGAGAGGTTGAGCTATACATGATGGCAATGCTGCCAGCCTTTTGGGCACATTACAAGTGGACAACGATGCATATGAATTTCCTGCCATTTTTTTTATATTTACTTTTACGGTGGGAAAATCATCAAATGACTTCTCCCGCTGTGGGTGGAGCGGAAGGGAGTGTCAGACTTCTACTGACTAAAAATCCACCCTGCTCCAACGGTATCTCGTTCATTAGAACATTCGTAGAACATTCCCGCGGATTTACTTAGTCTATGATTTTTATTAACAACACATACCTACAATAAAAACAAAAATAAAATAGATAAATCATTTATCTTGTGACGTTTAACGGTTTTTAAAAAGAAACATTTCAGAAAGTTATATAGGTAGGTACTACATAATTATGAGCTAAGTTTATGGAGCGATCTTCACTTAAGTTAGTATCATAAACCAACTCCTTGAAACTTTGCGAAGTAGGCACTTTAAAATTGTGATTAATTTGACAGCCGAGACCTAATGCAAGGCCTAGTCTAGCATCTAAGCTAATAAGCACAATACTATCAAATCAATCAGTTTTCAATAAATAGATCAACATTGTAACTATCGATCTTGAGGTTCAGGGGTCGGTCTTGTACCTTCTCCACGTGTATAAACCTAGTATAAAAGGTCTGAAGTCTGATAGAAACATCAGAAGTACACTTCTCTAGTAACCATCAAGTACTGACAGATCTCAGGACCTAAATATGAAGTTGTTGGTATTGGCGGCGTTCATCGGTGAGTTTTAAGTGTTTTTTACCTTTATTTTTTTCTATTATCGAAAAATATTTTGTTTAATAACTCTAAAGTGAAGCTATTTTTAGTGCAAAAATAATCTTGGTTTCACTATTCGTCACTAGATAGCGTTATATATTTGTAATCGAGAAGTTTCTTGATATTCTTGTTGTTTCAAGATAGTTCTTTTTATCGGAGTGTTCATTAAGTCGTGGTTAGGCAATAGTCTTATTGTATAATCATTTAGTTTTTTGCCCCATAAAAATATGGGGATTTTACATCACAGTGCACCATCATTTATTTTATACGAACCGCTCTTTCAAGTCTTTAGAATATACAAATAGATCGATAACCCATAAATTTTACTATCAAGTACTAATATTATCTTTTATGTTTGCAGCCGTCGTCTCCTCAGGGAGACTGAGCGAGCAGCAATTAGATAACCAATGGCCGTGGCAAACTGGCAGACTGTACCGCTATGACGTCAACACGCACACCCTGGCCCGTCTTCAAGAAGGCGCCAGTTCTGGCAACGCTTTCAAAGCCCAGTTCATCATTCGCGTCAAGTCTCCAGGTCTCCTCCAGGCTAAACTCGAAAATCCTCAGCATGCTCAGTTCCAACAGCAGCTGCCCAACAATATGGCTATACCTTCAGACCTCAAGTACGAAACCGTGCAGAGCTTAGACAAACCTTTTGAAATCTCCGTTGAAGGTGGCCGTATCCTGGGCCTTAATCTGCCCTCTGCCTTCTTACTTTCGCATGAGAACTTGCTGAAAGGTCTGATCAGTACGCTCCAAGTAGACTTGTCTGCTCACGGTCATGTACACAACCACCAGGACAACTACGACAGAGAACGCCAGCAAGGTCTCTTCAGAAAAATGGAGGCCGATGTCACTGGTGACTGCGAAACATTGTATTCAGTCTCCCCTGTGACCGCTGAATGGCGACGAGAGCTGCCGCTGTTCACTTCAGAACAAGAGCCCATGGAAATTACCAAGAGCAAGAACTACGGTCACTGCCACCAGCGTGTTGCTTACCACTTCGGAGTACCTGAAGGTGCCGAATGGACAGGAACCGCTCACGACAATGAAGAAAAACAGTTCATTTCCCACTCTACGGTCTCCCGCATCCTTGCTGGCAAGCAGGGTCCCATCTACAAGGCTGAAACAACAAGCACCGTTACCGTGCACCCTCATTTATACGGCAAGCAGAAAGCTCAGGTTCGCAGCTACTTAAGCTTGTACTTAGTGTCCGTTGAACAAGACAGTGGTTCCGAATGGCAAAAACTTGAAGGCAGCCGTCAAATCAAGACCCTTCTGTACGCAATGAACACCAGACAAATTGCTTTCCATGACCAGTCTTCTGAATCAAGCGAGTCTTCTGAATCCCATGAACACACAAAGGTGCAATTCGAAGGTCAGACAGAATTCAGCAAGGACTGGAGGTCTTCAAGTTCCAGTGATTCTTCATCGGGTTACATAAACGATGACGTTCCTAATATGAAAGAGCCCGCTTATGCTGCTCTGTACATGAGCGCTAACTCACGTGGAGACAAGAAACAGAACACGATGAACGTCCAGAAACTGCTCCAGGACATCGCTCAGCAACTGCAGAACCCCAACAACATGCCTAAAGCCGACTTCCTGTCAAAGTTTAACATACTCGTCCGCATTATTGCTTCCATGAGCAGTGACCAGCTTGCCCAAACCAGTCGCGGCATTGAAGTCGGTAGGACTTCAACCAACAACGTTAAGGCTGATATGTGGATGATCTTCCGTGATGCAGTGGTGCAAGCTGGTACACCACCAGCCTTCACTCAAATAAAGATTTGGATTAAGAGCCAGAAACTCCAAGGCGAAGAAGCAGCTCAGGTGATCTCTACTTTGGCACGCACACTTCGTTACCCCACCAAGGACATTATGGTTCAGTTCTTCGAGCTCGCTATAAGCCCTGAGGTCCAGCAACAGGAACGTTTTAACACTAGTGCTTTGATCGCTGCAACGCAATTCATTCGCATGGGTCAAGTTAACAACGAAACTGCCCACTCCTACTATCCGACTCACATGTATGGTCGTCTCGCCCGCAAACACGACAGATTTGTTCTAGACAGCATCCTTCCTCGTCTTTCTGAGCTGTTGAACCAAGCTATTGAGGCTAAAGAATGGAGCAGGGCCCAGGTGTACATCAAGGCCATTAGCAATTTAGGACACCGTGAAATCTTACACGTATTCGCCCCATACCTGGAAGGCCATATTCAAGTGCCTACTTACCTTCGCGTTCAAATGATTGTACATCTTCGCTCTCTTGTGGACCGGAAGGATAAATATGCGCGTGTCGTACTCTACAGCATCTTGAAAAACACTGGTGAACCCTATGAAGTGAGAGTTGCTGCTATCTTAAATATATTCATGGCTCACCCGACCGCTGAGATGATGCAAGTTATGGCTCAGATAACCAACGATGACCCCAGTGTCCAGGTTCGTGCTGCTCTCAAGACTGGTATTGAAACGGCTGCCAACTTGAAGGATCCTCGCTTTTGGCACTTGTAAGTAATTCTTGTTTTATATTTATATTTTTCTTAAGTTACAGTTGTTTACTAATGAACGGATTATATTTGTATACTAATCAGCGTTATCTATGTTGCATAGGCTATATGACGTGACGTTTTTATTACTATAGCGTAAAGAGATAACTAATAGTGTATTAAATACCTACATTAATTAACAGAGGATGTGCAAGCCTTAGTAGATACACACATAGCACATATATATGTTTTTGGGTTATAAGATAATTAAAACTAAAAATTTGTACGTTAGTAGCGGGTAATAAGTACCAAAATACTGATAAACCGCCAAACAAGCGGTTTCGGCTAGTAAGCTTTTTATTTTTTATGTACGATGTCATATTATTATGAGTTGAATACAAACGTTAATTATCTAAACAAAGTTATGAATTATGAGTATTGTTATGTGCTTATTCCAGGTCAAGGACAGCTCAAGCCGTCAAGGGTATCGTAACAACTGAAAATCTTGGAATGCGATACTCTAACAAAAACTACGAAGACAGCTATGTAAATGACGATGAACAGGAATACTTCCAAGTGTCATCTTACATTGGTGGTGACAGCAACGCAATGCCTAAGTACCAGAGATATTCGTGGAGAAACCAATTCGGCGGATGGGCCCTGGAAAACACGGTGAGTGAACAAAGTTATTATTTTTGTTGTAGCCATCTGGATTTGTTGTAAACAAGCTTTTATTAAACTGTGTCATTTTCAGATTGGTGCTTCATTCTCGGATGCTCAGGAGCTGATCGATTTCGTCAAAACTTTGATATTTGAGTCCCACAAGTCCGATACGCAACACAAATACAATGCCCAAAAGATTTCGGAAATGCTTAATATCAAACGTGAACCCCAAGGCCCACTCCAGGGTTCTTTCTTCTTTGACATTTCAAACCAGGAGAGATTCTTCAGTTTCGACGAAAGTGACCTTATCAGGCTGGTACAAGACATAATGGATTACATGAAGGAGGTCGAGCAAGGTGTTGAGAAACATTACACTAAAGTATTCAACTCAAATCAGGTGTCCGTTATGTTCCCCATCGCTTCAGGTATGCCTTTCATCTACAAGTACAAGGAACCTATGGTTATTCACGCTCAGAGCAAGGCTAAGGGCAAAATCGACAGCGATGCTAAGAACCGTAAAGAATCATCCTCATTTATGGATAAGGAACTCCAACTGACGGCTGCTAGAAACATTGATGGAAGCGTTGGTTTTATGGACACCCTTAGTAATCAGCTTGCTAGTGCTGGAGTGGTTAAGAAATACCAAATCAACGTCCCTGTTAAACTGAGCATCCATTTGAAATCCGGAGAGGCTAAAATGACGGTGGAACCTATGGTCCGTGATCAGGACTACACCATCGCTCATTACAGCGTTTGGCCATACATTGCTTATCAGAACAAGGATACTTTAGTGCCCTACTCTCAGGATCCTACAACCAAAGTTGTAGAACGCACAAGGAAGGTACAATCTACTGACGTGAAATTCGGCCAACAAACTGGCACTATCTTCCATCTGCAAGGATACTCCTACTCCAAGGACTTCAAAAACGGTGGCAATTTTATGCAGGCCCTTTACAACATGGGTGACTTATTGGCTATCCGTGATATCGCATTGACTCATTACAACTTAAGATACCTCGGAAAACAGTCGCAGAACAAGGTTGTTACCTTCACTGCCGCTTATGGTACGTTATTACTAAATTATTTTTATAATTGATCATTGATTGATACATTACAATAATGATTTTTAAATTTTATTCTTTACAGACCAGTTCTTCAACCAGAAACAAGGCGGTGAACTTGGACAGGCTGACAACAGGAACGATGTGACACCAAACAGCGCGGTCCGTCGTGAAGAGATGGTCAAGCGTGTTTCATCCGGAATCAACAGCGCTAAAGTACAAGTTCTCGATGTTAGCGCCTCATTCGAAGGCCCCCTGAAACAGGAGTACGTGTTAACTGCCGCTATCGCCAATAGCCCTGTCGACCTGAAAATCCAATATGCTCTGTTCGCTGGCAAAAACTCAGTTAAACAAGGTAACGAACAAATAAACGCTGTCCTCAAGGTCACCAAGCCTGAAATATCGCCAATGAACTTCTTGGAAGCCCTGAAGAAGGACATGAAGATGACGTATGAAGCCGATATCAAGTTCGGTCAGAACGGAAACATTCACATCCAAGGAAATACTGATCGCACCAAGAAGTACACTGAACAGCTGAAGAACCATCATTTAGCTAAGTTGGTGCAGCAGGAGATCGTTAACGGTAACCTATACCAAGTTGCTTCCCACAAGATGCTGATCAAGGCCCATGCCCCAGACAGCTTCAAGGCGTCAGTGACCTACAAAAACATGAGTCCCATGTACATAAACATGACTTCTCAAGCATACCAGATTTTGAAGCAACTGAGCTGGAACACGGAAGTGAATCCGTTGAAAAAGGTTGCTGACGGTAAGCTGCAGTTGGAGGTTGAGACTTCCTACGTTGACAATACCCTTCGCTTCGAGATGATTTCACCGTCCGGTTTGGTTCGCATCGATAACGTGCAGATCCCTAAGTTCACTCCCTACATGGTCTCCGTTTACTGGCCCTTCAGCTCGATTGAGCGCACTGTTAACTACGAGACAAGCTACCAGTTCCAGCGTAAGTATCAAATCATAAAAGAAAAGTTTCAGTTAACATATTGATTGGCCACATTTATACCTATTCCAAGAAATTTACTTTCACAACCATAGGTAATAATTATTTTTTACCCTTTCAGCTTTCTGTACCATCGACGGCAACAAAGTGAGGACCTTCAGCAACCGCTCCTACGACTACGAACTATCCCGATCATGGCACGTGGTAATGCAGGAGGAATACAACAAAGCTCGCGGCAAGTGGGACGAGCTGGTCATCCTCGCCAGAAGACCCACACAGCAGCAGCAAGAGATCTACATTTCTTACAAGTGAGTATTATAATGTATTGTAACACCAGCATAATTACATATAAATAGGACTTTATTCATTGACATAGAAGAGAGTGAAGTTATTGTATGAACCCATATTTACGAACAATATTTTTTCTATTATCTTTTCTAGAACTGAAACTGGAAAGGACCTGGAAATTGAGATTGTACCAACACAGTCCAAGAAGGCTAACGTGCAGGTGAAGACCAACAGCAAGAAGATCTCTGAAGGTGATCTGACAATCTACTGGGATGAGGTCGCTGATGCCCCGCTTCTGCAATATTTCACCCAAGCCGAGGGTGTATTAATGTTCAACATCCATGATGGGCAACTCCGTGCAATGTACGATGGTCAGCGTCTGGTACTTACCACTCAAGCTTACCGTACGACCACACGAGGCATTTGCGGCCAGAACAGTGGTGAGCCGCACAACGATTACCAGACTCCCCATGGTTTGGTTGATCTGCCTGAACACTACGGTGCCTCCTTTGCCCTTGACGTCGAAGACAGCGACCCCAAGACACAAGGCTTAAAGATTGAAGCTCAGCAAAAGGCTTACCAGTGGATTCCTAAATTCACCACGATTCTCCGCTCTGATGAGGAATGGAACAAAGCCATCCAGCAGAGGGATCAAGAATGGAGCTCCCAGAATGTTTACAGGACTAAGAGTTACCTGAAGGTCCGTGGAGAGTGCCAACTGCAGCAGCAAGTACAGTACTACGAAAATCATGGAGAAATCTGCATAACTACCACTCCCTTGCCTGCCTGCCAGTCTCACTGCCACGGAGAAGGCTACAAGGTCCAAGCTGCTCAGGTAATCTGTCAGCCAAAGGCTGACCAGCAGTTCAGATCTTACAGGAACCAGATCCAACAGGGCCAGAACCCTCAAGTTTCTGGTGTTCCTAAAGTAGAACAGTACAGAGTGCCCACATCGTGTAAGGCATAAAAAATCTTCTTACTTCCATATACTACCTAATAAATTAACTTTTACCAGAACATACCGGCATGAACTTGGACTATGAATAAATATATTATATATATATGATATTGTTATCATAAACTACATATGTGTTCATATCGATTTTGGCAATATTATATTTATATATCCGAAATTTATTATCGTATTATATTTTTATTACTATGACATGTATTTTATGTATGTTATATTTATTATATATATAACTATTTTTATGTATGTATAATGACTCTATAATGTATTATTATTGCAGTAGATTAGTTTGTAAAGAGCAAATGTTAAAAAATTTAAAAAAATTCAAATACTATGTATTTCTAAGACAAATTAATAAAAAAATACAATTAAATATTCTTTACTTTTATTTCCATTTCCTACTTGATGATCGTAGTGGTTGCTAAAACATTTTCTGATCATCTCTAATAATTATGAATTAATTATTCATTTACTTTTATCCCATACATAATTGTCAATAGATTTTAAATTCTAATTATAATGTAGTGACCATTTCAGTTAATAAAAAACATACAATGGATTTTAAGTACACTTAAAAAGTACAGTTAAGTGCAGTTTAAAATCTGACACGGGTATTGGCAAGGACTATATTGTTACCTAGTTACACGGTTATGGAAGTCAGATAGGCAGTCACTACATGTAAAATTATGTTTCTTAGCTGCTTCCGGTTAGGCTTGATGTCGACATAGGGTAAATACGCCAAATGTCGGCCCCCTTACGGATTTTCTGACTGGGGATCGCTCTGGCGTCATCAGTTTGCAACGAAGGATAGCTTCTGATGCGGTTTTGGATAGTTTCATATATCTATTTCATGTTTATAGGCATAAGGTTGATATTTCTATTAAAAGAAAAAGTATTAAGGTTTAGATGAGTCGAGAACGAAAAAACCCTAAAGTCGGCCATTCACGGCCTATGGTCGGTCGCGTTTTTTCCCAAATGTCGGCCGGGTATAGGGTGTTTTAAATTAAGACTGACAAATATTATTAATATGATTTATTTTGGCAGGAGTCTAATATCACACTAAGTATACATTTGTAATTGTATTTGTTTATTACTATATTATATTTTTCCCTCAACAATGTTAGGTACTAAAATTATAACAAAGTAAAACATCACAATAAAATAAAATACTTGTAACGTTGTTCGTGGGACGCCAAATAATTTAATGCACGAATGGACATCCCATTACCTATTACCCCAAGAGCTTTTATTTTATTGCGATCGTAACCGCATAATTCTCTTTGCTTTCGCGAAGGCCTTGCAATCTACCTGCTCTGTCATTGTAGTAACTTAAATTAATAGCATTAAGTGAAAACGAACGAGCTTTTTGTCACGTGCAGGTTAATGAATCAATGAAAGTAAGTAAACTTCAAAGATATTTATTAAGCTAATAAACAAGGGTTTCATAGATAGCAAGTTCCAAAGAGCAATTTATATATATATATATCCCAAATTCCCAAACCATAATTAGCTACCATAAATATGTTTTCAATATTGTCAATACCCACATTAAAACTAAACTTCTAAATAATATTAATAAAATATACTTGTCATAATACATTTATTTAATTTTGAGAAAATAAGTATGATAAATAAATTCATTTTGATTTTTTTTTATATTATTATTATTTTACATATTATCTATACTTATAATAAATCTGTAGAGAGGTCAATTCTGTACATGAAATATATTTACAAAATAACTATCAGGGGGTGATTAGGGATCGATACTGATACCAAAAATGCAATCAGTAAAATTTTTGTCTGTCTGTATAACCGTTATAGAAACAAAAACTACTCGACGGATTTTAACGAAACTTGGTACAATTAATATTCATACTCCTGAGCAGGTTATAGTATACTTTTCATCACGCTACAATTAATAGGAGCAGAGCAGTGAAGGGAAATGTTGGGAAAACGGGAGAAGTTACTCCATTTTTTAAGCTTCCGTCGCGTGTGCAACCTTAATGGTTAAAGCTACACAGAAATCATTTATGACGGAAATGTTCTCCTTAAAATTATATAACAAATATCCCACGACAGCATATATCTATCTTTTATGGTTGACTCACAATAACACGTGTAACTCCCGATAGCTTAGGAGTTCGAAGCTTTCTGATTATTATTCTGCTCCGAAATTTAAAACCACCATAACTTTGCAATGGAACTCGGCTAAAAGTAACCCAGTTGCAACAAAATATAATCGAGGCTCAAATTTTAACACGTGCGGTGCAGGAGAAACCGTCTTTATTCCCAGAATTCCCATAATACCAAATAATTTTCAATTCCAATTTAAAAGAACGCGATTCCCAGTATCGGTGTGTTATGCAATGACAATTAATAAGGCTCAAGGGCAGACTTTTCGTGTTGCTGGAGTAGATCTCGGTGTCAGTTGTTTCTCGCATGGTCAGTTGTACGTCGCTCTTTCCCGGGTTAGCAGTTCTAGAAATCTTTATGTTCACGTGCCGGACGGGTCAACTTTCAACATAGTTTACCTGGAAGCTTTGCACTGAAGTATTGTCGTTCTATAGGTACTTAAGCCTCATGTGAACGTGATCTAAACAATATTACCAATACATTAAGTTAATAACACACAAGGAGTTACACGCTGACGGAGTCGTGGGCACAGCTATTAACAATAATATTGTGCGGTTCGGTATTGCGATATTTTTCAACAGTATTATAGATTGACATATTATATTTCCCTACTAAATTACGAAAGTTAATCTGTGTGTTACATCAAAATCACTGAACCGTGAGGAAGGACATAGGCTACTTTTTTTTACGAAAAACGACAGAAACGTGGACGAAGTCGCGGGCAACAGCTATCTATACTATTATAATATAAGGCTGAAGAGTTTGTTTGTTTGTTTGTTTAAACGCGATAATCTCAGGAACTACTGGTTCGAATTGAAAAAATATTTTTAAATAAATAGTAAATTTATAGAGAAAGGATAGGCTATATGTCATTACGCTAAGGCCAATAGGAGCGGAGCACCAATGAAGAATGCTTCAAAATCGGGGTTAAATTTAACGTTAGCCCAAAGTAACTATTCCACGCGGACGAAGTCGCGGGCAAAAGCTAGTTTTTAATTATTTTTTCATTGATTGGGTAGTCATTTTGACTACCCAATCAATGAAAAAATACAAAAGTAATCAGCCTGTATAGTGACGTCCGAATTTGAGGCTGGTCGACATTACGATCTTTAAATTAATATTTCTAATGTCGGCCCCTATTTCGTGTACCTTATTTCTCGAGGTTCAACTAATATCACCCCGGCCGGTATTTGGCAATTAAACGTAAAATAAATTTATTTGCCTGTAAGCTTTGCAAATTCTCTTGTTAAACCAATGAATTGTTAGAATTGGAATTTATAAAACAGACTGCATTTACTTTAAGTCGGCCACGGCCGAGAATCGGGTTTTAAGTCAAAACTGGCGGTCTATTGACGGCCTCCTATTTTGCCCTTAAAACAATACGCAAAACGTTGAAAAAACTATCTCAAAATATAGTAAAAATAACGTTTTAGTGATTATAAAGCTCAAAACAAAAATAAAGAAATGTCTTACCGTAGTAATATCAATTCCCGAAGTATGGGTATTCACATCAAGTAAACTACTTTTAACGCAAACTTGACGCTTCAACGGCGCAGTCGCGACTTACGTTCAGTGTGCGAAGAGCGAGTGACGTAAACAAATAGTAACGGTTTGTACATATGGAGTATGAACTAAGGTTGTAATTCAGGTAGCAAAATTGTCACTTAATTACCTTTTGAATGAACGCAAGCTGAAAATGTACAGACGGCCGAAGATTGGGGGGGGCGACGTTTAGCGTATTTACCCTAGTTAGGAGAAGGCTCAGCAGATGGCGATAAATTAATTTCTCAAAATCATTAATAAAAGTGTTAAAATAAGTCCTCATTTTAATGATGGTATCTAATAGAATATAGGTACTCATAGTCAAAAGTGATTCCTATCAAAATATAATTTTCATCGGCAGTAAATACTTTAACGTTATCACGTAAGAATGTAATGCGAACCTTGTCCTTAGTAACACATACAGAAAAAAATAATCTAAAACCAATTCATTAGTGAAACTTGGGAAAAAAATATTTATGTGAAACCAGGACGATTCAAATAATTTAAGGAACAGAATAACGACATCGTTCTTTATTTTGTATCAAACTGATTTAAAAATGCGGAGTGCATTTGCTTTTATGGCTTAATAAACATTTTAAAGTGGCGCGCCAACAAAATTAACCAATAGCGATAAACTTCCGTTTAGAATAAACAATATACACTTCTCATCAGAAAAATCGAAACACCTTGCAAGTTTGTGTTTTGTAAAGATTATCAGAAAAATGTGTATATGTAGGAATATATGTCAAACGTCGTTTAATAGTGAATACTATGAGGATTTCAAATTCTAATGTTAATGTTCTAAATTCAAATGTATTAATTCAAAAATCAAACTCATTTGTTTTCAAGAGTTATTGGAGATTCAAAATTTTCCTTAGAGTATACTTTGAGGAGTGGCTAGATCGGCGCCACGGCGTCCTGACCTACCGCATGACGCAGGTCTTCACCGGACACGGAAGTTTCGGGAGGTACCTGTGTCTGATGGGGAAGGAAGAAACGCCTGGGTGTCACCACTGTGAGGATCGCCTTGAGGACATAGTAGAGCATACGGTGCAAGACTGCCCCGCTTGGGCAGAGCACCGACGTGTCCTCACGGCGGCGATAGGCGGAGACCTCTCGCGCCCGGCACTGGTCGAGGCCATGCTGCGGGGCGAGATGGAGTGGGAAGCGGTCGCCTCCTTCTGCGAAGCAGTCATGCTATCGAAGGAGGAGGCGGGCCGCGTGAGGGAGAGAATGGCATCCTCCCTCCAGCCCAGCCACAGTGGTAGACGCCCACGGCGTCGGACGTCGGCCGACGATCTCCGGCCACCGTACGCGCGCGAGTAAAGGGCAACTCGCTGTCCGACCATGGACCATGCCCGGGTCGACGGCGCGTTGTGTTCCACGCGCGCCTCAAAGAGCGTCAGCAATATGACAAGGCCCCCCTGTAGAGGGCCGAAGCCTGCCGGGGTCGTGGGACTTATCCCATTACCATGACCCCGGAACGTAAAGGGCTATTGAAGGAACACCGTGGATTTTAGTCAGTACAAGTCTGACAGTCCCTCCGGCTCTGCCCGGGGTGGGAAGACTTATTTGCTGATTTTAACAGGTAAAAAAAATGGGTATATATTTTATCTGAAAAAAGGTGTTTTAAATACTTTTTAATAATTAATATGTAGTTAGCTATTCGAGAGGAAAATATGAATTTTTAAAATATTATGTAAGCTAAACGAACTAAAATTAATCTTCATTGTTAGTTAAAATTAATTCAACATGAGAATAATCATCGGTGGCTAGATTTTGTTCATTAAGGCCGTGCGCTGCCTTGCGGTGGCCGCAATTCCGGTAGTTCTACCGCACCGGTAGACTGACCGCAGTGCGCGCACTTCTATGACACTCCATACTTCACAAATTTTGCGTTTCCAAAACGCAACGCAGTGCGCGCACGGCCTAACAGGTACCAATAAAGACAATGCGGCCGGTGGCAATGCGATTTTTTTAGCCTTTTTTTTCTCTCTAAGAGGTTGCAATCAGAGATAATTGGATCCGATGAGACTAAAGCTCTGTGAAAAACGTCAAACATAGTTGCTTCACGAGATTTTTTTCTGGTATGGTGCTCTCTGTCAAACCTCCAAAATTTGTTGCGTGACTCAGCCGCTTTTTCAGAGAGCATGCCAATAGGTAAATTTGATTTTTCTATAACTTTCGACCCATGTAGGTATTAAAATTTTGTGAAGCGTGATAGTCATGTTGTTGTTGTATGCCAACTCTTTACAAAAAGTTGCGAATGTTTCAGGGTCAATTGGCAGGTTACTAGACAAAACTGTTAAAATAACATATAATCCATCTAATAGCCACTGTTCAATGTTCAAAATGTTTGCAGTTGTTGTTTCACCTGAGTAAAAGTGTGGTTGACTAAACTTTGAAGAGGCACAGATGCTTCTTTTTCAGATACCTGAACCTGGTCAGGATAACAGGTATTTTAGCTTCTTGAATTTTATAATACGGGGGGTATGCATCAAATCCACGGTATGTTTCGACGGAGATATTTCTATTGAAAAAAATGTATTTTCAAGTTAATCTTTCCGCTAATCATCACGCATTTCAACGCATTTTATAGAGATTCAATAAGGATTCTGACATTTCAACTTTTGAATTTAACCGCGTTTCTTTCGGAGTCTCAAGCTCGCCTTATTTGGCTATGAGAGTAGTTCGCCAACTCGCATCTGATAATAAATACCCGCTCGCGGCGTACGAGGCTGAAAACCATATGTATATGGATGACTACGCATGTCCGCTAGATGGCGTTGAAATAGCATATAAGCATAGCAAACATATCAAGAAATGGTCGCCATGTTCCAGGTCAGGCGGTTAAATAACTCTTAAATAAAGTTCCTTCAACTCATTTAAATACGCAAAATATTTAATTTGTCGCTGACGATAATAATAATTACTAAAATTGTAGGTACTGTATTGTAGGTAATAAGAGTCTTCTACAGTGGAATCCTGTAGAAGACTCTTTTCGATTTAAAATAAATGGTAATTCTCTTAAATGTACGAAACGTACTGTTTTATCCGCAACCGCACGGCTGTTTGACTCCTCAGGTCTTATAGGTCCAGTTACCGCATTCATGAAAGTTTTATTTCAGGAATGCTGGAAGCACTACCTTGGTTGGGATGACCCTGTACCCGCTCACATCTATACTTATAATAAATCTGTAGAGAGGTCAATTCTGTACATGAAATATATTTCCAAAATAACTATCAGGAGGTGATTAAGGATCGATACTGATTCCAAAAATGCAATCAGTTAAATTTTTGTCTGTCTGTCTGTCTGTATAACCGTTATAGAAACAAAAACTACTCGACGGATTTTAACGGTACAATTATTTTTCATACTACTGAGCGGGTTATAGTATACTTTTCATCACGCTAAAATCAATAGGAGCAGAGCAGTGAAGGGAAATGTTGGGAAAACGGGAGAAGTTACTCCATTTTTTAAACTTCCGTCGCGTGTGCAACCTTAATGGTTAAAGCTACACAAATCATTTCATGACGGAAATGTTCTCCTTAAAATTATATAAAAAATATCCCACGACAGCATATGTCTATCTTTTATGGTTGACTCACAATAACACGTGTAACTCCCGATAGCTTAGCAGTTCGAAGCTTTCTGATTATAATATTTGTCTACTCTTACGTTTATAACACTCTCAGTCACCCCTAATTGAAAAAGTTAACATTATTAACTATTCCATAAAAAAGAATCATATAAATCGGTATATAAACACCAAAGTTATACATGAAATACGCTAATAATAAGCCATCGCGCGTGAATACTGAATCATGCTATAAGGATTATTTTTGAGAATCGGTCACCGCGCTCGACGCGTCTCTCGCCCGAAGGTATAAAATTTCGTTCTATAGTTACTCAAGCCTCATGTGAACGTGATCTAAACAATATAACCAATACATTAGCTTAATAACACACAAGGAGTTACACGCTGACGGAGTCGCGGGCACAGCTATTAACAATAATATTGTGAGGTACCGTATTGCGATATTTTTCAACAGTATTATAGATTGACATATTATATTTCCTTACTAAATTACGAAAGTTAATCTCTTTCTTACATCAAAACCACTGAACAGTGAGGAAGGACATTGGCTACTTTGGTTTTTTACGAAAAACGACGGAAACGTGGACGAAGTCGCGGGCAACAGCTATCTATACTAAAAATATAAGGCTGAAGAGTTTTTGTTTTTTTTTTTATTGAAAATAGGTTCGCGTTTGACCACTATCTCACCTGATGGTAAGTGATGATGTGATCGAAGATGGAGCACGCTTACCTAAAAGTAACCTAGTTTGTTTGTTTGTTTGAACGCGATAATCTCAGGAACTACTGGTTCGAATTGAAAAATATTTTTTAAATTAAATAGTCAATTTATAGAGAAAGGCTATATATCATTACGCTAAGGCCAATAGAAGCTGAGCGCCAATAAAGAATGCTTCAAAATCGGGGTTAAATTTAACGTTAGCCCAAAGTAACTATTCCACGCGGACGAAGTCGCGGGCAAAAGCTAGTTGAAAATAAATTTAATCGGTTTTACAAACAACTTACCTATCTCGAGCAAATACAATTCCCGCGATATGTAGGTATCCCCTCTGGTGCTCATGTCACTCTCCTTGGGTTCGCAGACGCCAGTGAGCGCAGTTATGGTGCCACTGTTTACATAAAGGTTAGTAGGTACTAACGATGAAGATAACAGATCAGCCCTCTTACTAACTTCTAAGCCTCGCGTCAATCCGCTTAAAAATACGCCCTTAGCTCGCCTCGAGCTATGTGCTGCTCTTCTCTTAGCAAACTTAATCAACTCAGTTGTAGAAGTTTTAGGGAAACACTGTAAAATTAATAATATCTTTGCTTTTTCTGATTCAACAGTCACGCTCACCTGGATCCACTCGCCCTCGCATAGATTTCATACATTTACCGCAAACCGCATTGTTGAAATTAATTCGAAATTACCTGCTAAATATTGTTTTCACATCGATGGAACTGAAAATCCCGCTGATGTAGTTTCTCGTCCCGTAACGCCTAAACAATTAGTGTGCGTTACCCCAGCAAAATTATGTCGAAAATAGTCATTTAAATCTTATAGATAATTAGTTGCCCAGCTTCTGTAATTGTTAAGCACATTTTTAAATTTGTTACACATATAGCTTTTTAGTTATTACACAAAAACATATTCTGCTGGGGTAACGTTTGAAACGTTACCGCAGCAAAACTTTTTTTTAAATAATGGGTATATTGAAATAAATATTAGCTATACATTTAGTTGTCTAGACGAGGTAAATGTAACACGTTATTTTGTTTTTGTTCTTTCTTCGGCTGCGAAGTTATTCGAGATTTTGCTATAGTAACGTTTGTGATTTTGCTGGATCTCTGAAACGGTTAAGCGGATTCTTATCATCTTTTGTACATGACTTCTTAGGAATTAGTTTTAATTTGTTTCGCAATAAAAATAACAAAATGATATACAGTTTAAAAGTTATTTAATGAAATATAAAAACACTTCTTTAGGTCCTAACACTCTGAATATGAGCTCTAAAGACTTATTTTAAACGTTATTTTGTAGCTTTTAACTACCTTCAAATGTATATGAAGTTTCATTAGTATCCTGTAGGTAATTAACAAATTATGATGATATTCATTTCTCCACGTTCATGGTTACAATGCGCGTGGAGTTATTTGGCCACCGATAAACCTGTACACGGTTATATAAACTGAATGTTATATCAATATTTAGTTGCTTAATTCAGTTATATACCTGTAAAGTTTCAGAGTAGTACATACAATAATTAACGAGATAATTAAATAAAAGTCATTAGGAACTTCAAGACCGTGGTAATCCGACCAAGTTTAGGTAGTTACAAAAAAGCGACCGCGTAGAACATTATGCTATCTTCTAAAATATGTAGGATAATACACCTTAAAATTTCGGTACAGACGCGTACACTGTTAAATACATAACAATATTATAATATCTGTACTATAAACATTATTATTATTACCTTTCAGCTACTTATTAGATAGGTATATATTGTATTATGTGCACCAGTTCAATGGCACAGTTGCACGGGTTCCTTCTATTTAGCAGAATCTTGATACTCCGAAATTCATTTGGCATAACACACTTGGTATAATCTTCCTTAAACGAATATTTTTAAGGCATAAAAATTATTTAGTATGTATAATTATTATTTAGCCGAATGTTTATACATTCGAATTCACAATGGCATAAATTACTTTTGGCAGAGTTAAAATTCTGCATAATTTCGTTTTGCATAACTGCATGCTGCATGCTTGATTGCATGTTTACATGTTTCTTACAGGGAAATAAAAACCACGTATGTTCACAATCAAATGTTTTATTTAATGTATGTCAAATCGTCAAACAACACATTAAGCTTGACTTGTCTATATCAGACATCAAACGGTGTCACAGGGTGGGGCGCAGCTCGTCTAACAAGCCTCGACCAATATTGTTCAAGCTGCATGATGTGGCTCTCCGTGATAAAATCTGGTTTGCCAAAACTAAGCTGAAGGGTTCTGGTATCACAATGTCAGAGTTTCTCACGACAACTAGGCACAACGTCATCATGGCAGCGCGTGATAGTTTTGGTGTGACTCAGTGCTGGACTACTGTGGGCTCCGTGATCGTCCTCGACCCCGAAGGAACCCGGCATCGAGTAACTTCCATGGCGGAACTTGATAAGATCGCGCTGCAGTCGAAGGCTATGGCCACCCAGCCGGAACAGGTCTCAGTACAGTCGGAGTCCAGCGTCGTTGTTCTGCCGGTGGCAGCGGGAAAAGTCGCTGCTAAAACCAAGCGAGCTGTTGCGAGAAAATAAACTTCATAGCTTTTTTTGTTTTTCTTCTTTGGCGTATAGTCCAGGCACTAGTGGTATGTTCTTTTTTTTTTATTGTATCAAGTAGGTAGGTCAGTACTTGTTACTTTTGCAATATCCAGAACCTTCCATCTTTACTAATATTTAATCTACGGTATCATAGTTATTGTTTTACCTATATACCGTATTTCGTATTTATAATGGTAATTTGGTAATGTCTATGTCATATGTCATGGATTGTCACTGTCAAATACTTGAAATATCTGTCACTTTTGTAATTTCCTTTGCGTTCCATAGCTCTGCACTAAATATGTAGACTTCTTAAACAATGTTTTATTTAGCTCCGTTACACTCTTTTACTTTTTGTTTATTTACTTTTGTTCGTGAAATTGTGTTAAATATGATATTATGTGCCTGGACTACAGAACTAAACTGTATTTTAAGTTATTCTTATTTTTACTTTCGTGTTATGCACAACTGGCAGGTGGACAAAAATGTATAGTTTACCGCGTTAATTATTGTTTTTAAGTAAGTATTTATTTATTTTTTTAATTCATATATTTATGCTCAGCCCTGGCTGCAGCAGTGATGCTGATACTTTTTTTTCTTTAGACATTAACGATGAAAGCTTCGTAAGTGTTCCTTCTTTATGCGAAACTCTAGTTTCTATTTTTTCCGATGTATCCAAGAACTTTAATGTAGTCCACATCAACGCCCAAAGTATTCCGGCTCATTTCCCCGAAATGCTGGCCAGTTTTGACTGTAAGAATATTCATGCTATCCTAGTTTCTGAATCATGGTTAAAACCTTGCCTTCCATCTTCTTCTTACTCTCTTCCAGGTTTTCAACTTATCAGGAATGACCGCGCTGTCGGTGATGGTGGCGGGGTGGCCATTTATCTTCGTAATTATATTCCCTTTTCTATTGTTAACATGTCCGCACAGCCACCCCCTCCGAACGCAGGTGAACATCTTTTCCTTGAAGTTGAACTCCACCACTCTAAAATTCTCCTTGGAGTCTACTACAGCCCTTCTCTTCGAATTAATTTCTTTTCTTCCTTGGAGCGTATTTTAGAAAATTTAATTCCCTCTTACAGTCATAGTATAATAATGGGTGACTTTAATACGTGCCTCCTTAAAAAAGACACTCGTTCCAATTCTCTCTTTCATATCGTAGAATCAACCAATCTCTCCATTCTTGATCTTGGTGCCACTCACCATTTTCCTAACGCAGTTCCTTCCTTGCTTGATCTAATTTTTGTCTCATCTCTTAGTCACGTCGCTAAGCACGGTCAATGCTCAGCAGACGCCTTTTCCTACCATGACCTAATTTTCACATCCTATAAAATTCGCCCCCCTAAGCATAAGTCCAAAACTATTCTGCTTCACAATTTTGATGGGATGAACATTGATTGTCTTCGAGAGGATGCCAACAACATTGACTGGACGCCTCTGGTTGATTCGTCATCAGTCGACGAACAGGTTGATTTTTTGACTACTGCACTAATTCAGCTTTATGACAGACATGCACCTATTCGAGCTGTGAGGATTAAGCATCTTCCGGCGCCTTGGCTGACGGATGAAATAAAACTTTTAATCCATAAAAAAGCAGCGGCGAAATTTAAGTTTAAAGTTAGACCTAGTGACGCCAACAGGGAGAAATTTATCTCAATTAGAAATCACTGCAGCAAGGTGTGTAGAAATGCTAAATGCCAACATATCCATAATTCGGTTCAGAGTAGTGATCCAGCTAAGGTCTGGAAATTTCTCAAAACATTAGGTATCGGGAAAAAGTCTCATGAAACGATTCCTAGAGACATTGAATTAAACTCACTTAATAGTCATTTTTCTACTTCGCCATCAATAGATAGGGCTACTAAAACTGCTACTTTAAGTTATCTTTCTAAACTTCCGATACCTGATTATTCTCCTTTTGTCATACGTCAATTTACTGCTTGTGATGTTAAAAGGAGTGTTATGTCGATTACGTCCAACGCTGTGGGTAGTGACTGTGTCAGCCGTAAGATGATCATTCCCATCCTTGATAACGTTCTTGAGCCATTCCGTGAAAAATTGAATGTAAGAAAAAAGTACTGTCACACAATTTCACAAACAGTTTACAAGACTATCTTATACTCTATTGAATGCATTTTTTTTTAATGTACAGTGTAGATCATTAACTTTAAAATATATATATAATGGAGTCAGTTGTTGTTAATTTAACCGATTAAAAATTAAAAATAAGAGTCAAAAAATAACATTTTAGCGTGTCACACCTCCTGTCGCAAACTTTAACTAACCGAAGTTCATGTTTTTTTTTATACATACTTCAGCGTTTTTTGGGAGCTTTAATGGAATATTGCTTTTTCTCAAGTATAACATTAATTTTACTCGTAAATCTTATTGTATTACAACAAAATTCATGAAATTAAATGATAATCAAATTAGCACCAAGGTGGACATTCCACTTTAGTCACTACTGTTTTATTTGCTTTCAGTTTTAAAAAATTACCAAAGCAAGTTATTTTATTATCATAGTAATATTATTGTAGTAGATCAGCCATTTATTTTTACCCATCGTGCAGTTGTAACGCAGTGATCGGTGACGAAGCCGTGTTTTTAACACGTAATCGATTAAGAAGTCCACTATAGTCACAGCAATAACGTGATACCGGTAAGTTCTTAAAACATTCTTTTATTTTCGAATTATGCCTAATGTATGTGTGTATGTCGTGAAATAATGATTTCCTCCAAAAGAACAAATAATATTGAGTGTTGTCGTCATTATTATTAGTAAGCGGAGTTCGTCACGTCCATTTAGTGTCGTGACATATTAGTGGAACAATAATGGTGACGAAATGGACACATAAGGCTAAGTTTACGTGGTGCATGTTTTACCGACATCAACTAAGATGGAGTTATGTGTTTCTGTTAAATTATAATAATCATATTAGATGGTCTATCTTTTGACTACCTTAGTTAGCGTTTACTATTGTTTTATTTACGGAACCGATTGGCTTACATTATTGTAGGTATAACTCTAAAAACCATATTTAAGCATTTAATTTAATAAATAATAGTAAATTAGGATCTTTTTATTTGTATATTTCTCTTTCAGAGTTACTCCGCGAACTTTTTAATAATGGAAATATTGGTAGATACTGACAAAGTTTTATCTATTTTCATTCAAACCCGGTTTTCGTGTATATAAGAAGTAAGTTACCAAATATTATAATTAGAATAAGAGATATCGTATTGCAATGTTATGTTTAACTTTCATGTCATGTAGTAGTAGTCCCTAAGTTTGAATAATTCTATAAAACCTGATTTGTTTGTGCCAAGTTTGCTAGGAGTACCTAAGTATTCACGTGGAAATTCAGTCCTATTTTTATTCAAATGTAGATTTTTTTTTTACCAAATATTACAAAATATAATAGAGAATAAGGAATATCGTACGGCAATATTTATAGTTTTAAGTTAAACTCATGTCACTAAGTCATTAATTATAGAATCTAAGCATCCACGTAAACGTTCCTACTTGATTAATACCAAAAAAGTGTGAAGACAAGCAGGCATAAGTAATTTTAAGACAAGCAGGTACACCTTCTTATATTTATTATACTTCTTTAAATGTTTATATCCTATGTAGATACAAAGTTCCTATTAATTTAATTTAACTGTTAAAAAAATACCACAAAATGTGTGAACACAACAGAAAGTATTAAAGAAAGCTTATGATAAGAAGTATAATACACTTCTGGACACATCTATTGGCCCACCTTAGAGTTTAGGTTTCGATGGCCCCTACCGAAATATGATTGCTAGATTGAACAAAAACTGTTGATGCAGTTTTAAACCTGATACATTTTACCATCTTTTTCGATCGTATAGTTTTAAATTTGAATTCAGAATACCATACGACATGGACCTACGCCTAACAAGTCGGATATGCGCCTTGTTAAAGGCAATTAATTTTTGAATAAAAAACATGTTTTATCAAATAAAGGTTTAATTTAATAACGCGTGTTGCCTCCATGGGCATCTACCACAGCTCTCATACGATTAGGCATAGAGTTTATCAACCGCTTTATGAAGTTTTGAGGGATCATCTCCCATTCCTCTTCTATGGCAGTTTTCAACTCCTGCATCGTCTGGGCAACTGGCTGACGAGCCCTAACACGCCTTTTTAGCTCGTCCCACATGTGCTCAATGGGGTTCATGTCTGGGCTTCTGGCTGGCCAGTCCATAACTGTGATGTTCACATCCCGAAGATATTCCCTGACGATGCCGGCCGCATGGGCTCTTGCATTATCATGCATAAAAAGGAAATTTGGGCCCACATAGTCCGCGTATGGTATCACGTGAGGTTCTAAGCACTCACGAATGTATCTTTCAGCATTTAATGTTGGCAGCCGTGGTCCTGTAACAACCTCAAGTTGAGTTTTGCCGCTCGCGGATATACCGCCCCAGACAGTCCATGAGCCACCGCCATAAGCAACCCTCTCTTCAAAGCAGCATTGTGCGAAACGCTCTCCCTTACGCCGGTAGACCTTCTTCCTTCCATCATTGCCATGTAACACAATTTTAGACTCATCAGAAAAGAGTACACGGCTCCAATCTTGCTGTGTCCAATTTAAATGACTGCGTGCGAAATGAAGGCGCGCTGTTCGGTGGGCTCGCTTTAGTTTGGGCCCATTAGCTGGCTTGTGTGGTACCATATCGCGTTCTTTTAACCTTCTCCGAACAGTTCGAGCGCTCACAGATACTCCGTGGAAGTCGCGAAGTTGGTTTTGTATCTCAATGGAGGTAAGGTGACGATTTCTCAAGCTGGTCGTCACGATGAATCGATCCTGCCTTTCAGTTGTGACCCGAGATCGTGGCCTTCCTTGGCGACGAACAAAGCCGCCAGTCTCTAGGTACCTCCGATAAACATTTCGGACCGCAGATCGACTTAAATTAAGTTGAGCACTCACGTTTCTTTGGCTGTGTCCGGCCTGAATAAGTGCCACAGCTTGGGCGGCGACTTCAGGTGAAGTATCCATAGATTATTGATAGAACCTCACCTTAATGTTAAGAATAAGTAACGTTTGTTGCAAAAGCAAAGATATCAATCACTTTTTCAAGAATTAAATCCAAGTAAACCAATAAAACCAAGTTTTCTTAGTATTCGATTGTTTGATATCAACAAACAGGCTCCAAATTGTCTTTTGTTTCTTTAAATTCTGTGTTCGAAATTCAAAAAAAGACTATTGAATGAAATTGTGAATGTGCCAGGTTCAAAACTGCATAAAAACTTTTTGCTCGACCTAATATAAAATTTTAGCTAGGACCAAACGAAACTGAAAATACAAGGTGGGCCAATAGATGTGTCCAGAAGTGTATAATATGAAGAATTCTTTAAGTTGATTGTTAATGAAAAATGATTTGATTTTGTTTGTTTGTTAATGTTTGATTTTTTAATTAATATTTTTGATTATTAAACTTATTATGAACACAGCTTGTTTCAATTTAGTAACGATGACATTTCCTACGAAGTCACTGTCACAATTTTATCTTCCAAGTTTTAGGCTGTAAACTGGAATTTGTTACTAGTAATGGTTTATTTTGGAATGAAATATAATAGAATATGATGCTAATTTTCATTTAAAATAGTTTGAATCATTTTCAAGGAGCCAAATTAACTACAAAGTTAAAAATATAAGTCGCACTGACCTAAAACGTGACGAAAATATTTTAATATGTGATTTAAAGCTAGAGAAATATTTCAAATAGGGTAAACGAAATTGATTTCAAAAAGAGTATATGTATTTTAACTAAACATTGTTAAGAATTTGTAAAAGATAGTTCACATTGCTGATAAAATATTACGTTAGTGATCGTTACTAAATGGACAGTGCTTGTCATAGATCATGTTTGAAAGTCCGTTTTTTTTAAACTGTATACTATTTAGTTATAAACTATATATTTTTCTTAAACTTTGGTAAATGCCGCATCGAATCATGAAGAAAACTAATAAAGAAAATTTTAAAATTGTCCATTTTGTCCCCTAAGTAACGGTACAATTTTTCACGGAATGGCTCTCTTCCGTTCATTCTATACATCCTAAATTTCTCAATTTCTAGTAGTGTCTTTCCACAAGCCTGGAAAGACGCCCAAATTATCCCTTTACCCAAAAAAACTCGTCCTGCATCTTTTTCTGACTACCGACCTATTTCTATTCTCCCATTCCTATCCAAAGTCCTTGAAAAGCTTGTCCACCAACAACTTAGCTCGTTCCTTTCTAAGTACAACCTTCTGAATCCCTTCCAATCTGGTTTTCGTCCTGGTCACAGCACTACTTCTGCACTCGTACATATTTCGGACGATATAAGGTCTGGCATGGAGATGGGGAAGTTAACTGTACTTGCACTACTAGACTTTAGTAATGCGTTTAATACAGTTGACTTCGACATTTTGCTTGGCATTCTCCGCTCGTTTAACATATCTCCATCGGTAATTGACTGGTTTCGTAGTTACCTGTTTGGTCGTCGGCAGCGTATTTCCATTGAGGACTCCTTTTCTTCTTGGTGTGATACCTCTGCCGGTGTGCCACAGGGTGGCGTTTTATCTCCTTTACTTTTCGTACTTTTTATAAATGGTATCACTCAACGACTATCTTCTTTCTACCACTTGTATGCTGATGATCTCCAAATTTACACCCAAGCTCCACTCGTAGAGTTAGCTGATGCCATTAAAGCTATTAATATGGACCTTGCTCGAATTGGTGACTGGAGCGCTGAGTTTGGGCTGAAAATCAACCCTGCTAAGACTCAGGTTATTGTTGTTGGTAGTTCTCGTACTATCTCCAGGATTGATTGGACGGCACTTCCCCAGGTTTCTTTCAGTAACACCGTCATACCTTTCAGTCATACTGTGAAGAACCTGGGAATACACATTGACGACACCCTTTCTTGGACTAAACAATTACAGGAAGTTAGTCGTAAAGTATTTGCGTCTGCAGGCTCCTTGAGACGCCTTCGTAGTTTTCTTCCCATCTCCACTAAAATTGCAATTGCACAAACTCTCCTTCTCCCTATTCTGGACTATGCTGATGCCAGCTATCTCGACTTGACCCAAAACCAATTGGACAAGCTAGAGCGTCTTCAAAATCTCTGTATCAGGTTTATATTTGGCTTGCGCAAATATGACCACGTTTCTGATTTCCGTGCTCAGCTCAAATGGCTTCCTATTAGGTTTCGCCGGAATCTTCACTTACTTTCTCTACTTTATAATGTGCTATTTAATCCTTTCACTCCTTTCTATCTTAAGGAACGTTTTCAGTTCCTCTGTGACACACATTCTAGATCCTTGAGATCATCGGAAAATCTAGAGTTGAGTATTCGTATGCATTCCACTTCTTTCTTTGACAAATCTTTTACCATACAAGCAACTCGTTTGTGGAATGCATTACCCATAGATGTGAGGCGTGCTCAAACGCTACCAGCATTCAAAAGAATGGTGAAGGAGCATTACCTCTCCCTATAACTTTTCCCATTCTTTCTCAATTATACATGTAATATTTATTAGTATATAATTTTGGTATTGTATGTATTTTATATTATTATGTTCAATTATATGTTTGTACACTGACAGCCCTTAATCTGTCTCCTTTAAGTTTGTCCATCCAAAGGTTGTCTGTAAGATATCGCCCTGTGCGATAAGACCGCCCATTGTACACTAGTTTAATTTTTTTTTATCTATAGAAATATTGTAAGGTGTACAATAAAGTATATAATAAATAAATAAATAAATAAATAAAGATGGTTCTAACTGTAAACTTTCTGAAAGAATGATGGTTCTACGTTTTAATCATTATGGATATGAAATTTATGCCTAAAGATGATTCTGACTTACATGATTATTTGACTGCAGTTTAATATTTGATCTGTGATTTTTACATAATTTAAGTTAATCTTAGAATACAACTATCTGTAATATATATCTAGGATAAAATATAGTGATATTTGAAATTTGTCTACAAAATGGTAGGAATTATTGCTTTTAAGTATAAAAATTATTATTTTACCTGTAAATAAAAATTCTTTAAGAAATATGTATTTTTTTTTAACACTTGTGTACACATCTCTACTAAACTTGTAAGACTATCCTACATATTTTAGAAGATAGCATAATGTTCTATGCGGTCGCTTTTTTGTAACCACCTAAACTTGGTCGGATTACCACGGTCTTGAAGTTCTTAATGACTTTTATTTAATTATCTCGTTAATTATTGTATGTACTACTCTGAAATTTTACAGGTATATAACTGAATTAAGCAACTAAATATTGATATAACATTCAGTTTATATAACCGTATACAGGTTTATCGGTGGCCAAATAACTCCGCGCGCATTGTGACCGTGAACGTGGAGAAATGAATATCATCATAATTTGTTAATTACCTACAGGATACTAATGAAACTTCATATACATTTGAAGGTAGTTAAAAGCTACAAAATAACGTTTAAAGTAAGTCTTTAGAGCTCATATTCAGAGTGTTAGGACCTAAAGAAGTGTTTTTATATTTCATTAAATAACT
This sequence comes from Tholera decimalis, assembly GCA_943138885.2. Lineage (NCBI taxonomy): Eukaryota > Metazoa > Arthropoda > Insecta > Lepidoptera > Noctuidae > Tholera > Tholera decimalis. The sequence goes on along the minus strand of OW964577.2, from coordinate 6,891,701 downwards.
TTTAAACGGTATATCATTTTGTTATTTTTATTGCGAAACAAATTAAAACTAGTTCCTAAAAAGTTATGTACAAAAGATGATAAGAATCCACTTAACCGTTTCAGAGATCCAGCAAAACCACAAACGTTACTCTAGCAAAATTTAAAAAAAAGTTTTGCTGGTAACATTTCAAACGTTAAACTATATGTGTAACAAATTTAAAAATGTGCTTAACAATTACAGAAGCTGGGCAACTAATTATCTATAAGATTTAAATGACTATTTTCGACATTATTTTGCTGGGGTAACGCACACAAACAATTATTATATTTAACTCTTTGTTTTAACGCTCCGCATTGGGTTTCATTGTTTCATAAGTGGCCAATCAAGCCATTTAAGGTCAATTTAAATAATAATAATGCGGAAGTAATGGAAACTAAAAATATCGCTCTCTAAGTTAAAGTAACGCAAGAAGTTCCTCAACCTATTCAATCTTTAATTGACCGCATTTCTAAATATTATATTTTACTACGTAGCTTGGTTTTGATATAACAATTCTGCAAGTTACTAAACTCGCGTGGTTGTATCACCGTTTCGGATTTCTCTGAAGAAATTAACGCTTTAAAATCTAATAAGAATTTAAAAATAGTCTCGCTAAACTCAATCCCTTTCTGGATTCGAATAATATTCTCAGAGTAGGTGGAAGGTTAACTCATTCTCAACTTGATTATGGTCGAAAGCACGGAATAGATGAATAATGGTAATGTGGGCGGGTCGAGCGCGCCACATTTATGATACGACAATCATAGCGCGACCGATTAATTCATTCATCGCGTTTAGTGCGCTTCGGATTACTTCGGAACACAGAGCTCTGCTTTAAAATGCCGTGTTGTGCAATTATAACCTGTAAAACAAAAAAACAGACCGCAAGTATAGAGCGAGGAGGTATATCTTTCCATCGGTAAGTCGAAAATAACATTTAATTACAATTTTATTTGTAAAAAACATAAAAATATTCCGATCACTATGAAATGCCGAACAATAACAACATTATTGCAACAAGTTACAAAAGTATACATTGCCCGTTGTGTACTCGCTTAATCAACGCAATGACCACGTCCGCTCACAGTCTACTGCATGCGCCACACTTCAAGTCTTCAACCATTGACGTTTTGTCCTTTGCCCTGATTGGCCGTGATGCACGGTGCTTGTTTATCAACAGTGAGTTACAATCAGCACAGAGTACATTTTTATATACTGAGATAGAGCCGTCACTCGAAGATTTCAGGGCGCCCTCTGAGAATAAGTAACAACAACAATGGATGAAGCATATATATATATATACATATAGCTACCTACAAATCAGGGTACCACTGCATAGACCATCGTATTTAATTCCTTTTTATTTAGTACTTAGTAATTTATGTTGATTTACAATAAAATAATATAATTACAACACCAAATACTTTATTAAAATCTTCTGTTACAATATTTGATGGCCATCTGAATTTTATCTTCCATATTAACGTTATTAATATCGTTTCGTGATCCACACAATAACTTAGAAGTATCCTTAGGTACACACCAATTACATAATAATATATTATATCTTAAATTTCTTGAATTATTTGCAACTTATTGACTTATTATTTCACAAATTATTTGACTTTTTTCAATCCTTTGACATTTACGTAGTGTTGCCAGGTGACCGTCTCGCGTTCTCCCCAAACCTTCCCCGAAATCCCCCTAAAATTTAAGATTGAAAAAAAAAAACCCCAACAAATGGCCATTCTTTTTTATTAATGATACAATTTTATACAATTTCAGCAATAGTGTCCATGATTAAATTAGCCTCTTCACTCGCGTTGGTTGCAGTCCGTACATTTTTCTGAGTTAAACCTGTTTAGCATCTTTGAACTGGGTTGAAAATGAACACAACCTTCTAGCAATGTATATCTTGTTCTCAATATGGATTCGGCAGTGTTAATGGCCAATCTGTTTCGACGTTTGTCTTTAATAACAGCTACTTGAGAGAAGGCTCTTCCCGCAACTGCGATGGAAAAAAGTAACGACAAAATTCCTAGTGCCAATTTGCTAACATTTCCACGGGTATACTGCATTTTTGAAATTATAAACTCTTCGGTATGTTGCATGGACTTCCAAGTTGTACGATGCAAATCATTCCATTCTTGTACCACTAAGTCGACATCATTCACGCCCCCCGCGCGGCGACTTCGGAGCCACTCGGCTATCATCGTGCGCAGCATTTTGTTTTCGTGTGTGCTTTCACAGATTAGTTAGTGGTTTAATCGCGTTCAGACATCGATCTATTAGTGATTGATGCGTTCAGATAATATATTTTATAATCACTACGGCTAGCCGCGGCTTTTCCCAGATTGTGTTAATAAAAATCCCCCAATTCCCTCCACACCCAGTTTTCGCTTACCAAATATTCCCCCAAAAATATTGCCCCCAATTCTCCCCTCATTACTTTAAAAACCCCCTAAATTTGGGGGGATTCCCTCCAATCTGGCATCACTGCATTTACGCAAGTTTCGTTACCATTTTAGTTTAAAATTAAATATTGTTAAAGAAAAAATAGGATTGCGTAATTAGAGCATTTTATTAATTTGAAGATACGTGTGTTAATATATTATAAGAGGTGTAAAATTTAAAAGGTGTCCTAATATCCCTAATATTTTAATTTATATAAAATAAAATGGTTATTAGTAGATAATTTAGAATATCTGAGTAAAACGGAGAACAAGTTTAAGCTAAATGTGTAAATAATTTGAGAAAAGTGCCATCTATAAATACGTAACTTAAACGTTGCATATTGCTATACGAATAAATTAAAAATCAATTGAATTGAGTAGGATATCTCCAAAAGCAGAATCCTACCTAAACTAGTCGGTTATCATTTCGTCACTTTTGTTCTAAGTTATAGCACCGTGACAATCAGTAGCAAGCTCTCGATTTAAGTGTGTGTAATTTATTTGTGTGCGTAATTCGCATACGTAACGGGCCTCTTGCTTATAGTCTAGAGCAGAGAGCTAAAGAGTGGGGAGACAAGCGGCGACACGCGTTCTCATACAAATCAGGAACTATTTCCTTTCTAACCTCTTTTATCTTTTCTGTGGTCGAAAGCACCCTATTTTAATTCCAACTAAATCACGTTTTACTCAACTCGTAATTGACTTTTATCATGTAACTAATTTACATACGGGTCCCGCAGTTTCATCACAACTAGTTCAGTGATTTAGACGTCAAAACGTAACAGAGAGTGCCACCTTATTTCGCATTTATAATATTAGTAGGGAAATAATGACTAATTTATTGTAAACAAAGCAAGGAAGCAGGGATGTAATGGCGCCAAGTTGACTGACATTTTAGAACTAAAATTACTACCAGTGAGGTAATACAATCTAGGAATATTAATTCCAGTTCAACATAAAAAAGGAAATCAAAATATTGATAATAATGATTTAAACTGACACATAATGTTAATAAATGAAGTAATTCATTTTAAAACATTGGCTCTAGTATAACAGCTTTTCAAATGGAATATTATCTCTTAACAGCGCCCCCTTCCGTATACATGATGCGGCGCATAGATTAATTACCAAATGGGTAGCAAGTCCGACAGATGGCATGGCAGTAAAGTAAGCGATCCGAGTAATCTCTCATGTTGATAGTCAATTAAAATCGAATTTCGAATCAAATGAATAAAATCCGCAAGTTGTAAGGATTCATCTTAAAAAAACCCCAACCTATTTTTACATGCTTGTTTTTAATCTTGGTAGTATGTAACATTCTGTTATGAACTTATGATTCTAAGAATATTTAAAATGGCAGCACTGGTAACCTCGATGAAGCGTGTAAAAAAAAAATAGCGGGAAGATTGAAAAAATAATAAAAAAGCTCACTTAGCTCACGTCAAGTCGAGGATACTGATTGAGTTGTGTCTTTTTCCTGACTTTGTTGTTACTGTTATAATTAGTGTGCGACCTGTTATCTATATTACCATAGAATAATTAATAGTAAATTTAAATAACCTAAAAATATAAACAAAGTGATTGGATTTAACGTCGTTTCTTTTAACAATTCCACATTACAAAGGTCAGTGGGTCGTCTTAGCTTTAACATTGTTACCCAAAGATATAATACGTCATTGACTCATTGTTGTTATCTATTAAGAGTTGAAAGGTTGAAAGATTCCGTAAAAGTTCAGCGGAACCAAAATATCCATTTAAATTTATCTGGTAGGCTACTGTTTTTTGGTGAAACAATGACTATATAAATAAAATAAATAATAAAATACTTACCTGGGATCTGCCTTAATCAGCCACAAGTCTAAAGCGAAAGATAAACAAACATCCCTGCGTCTGACCGTATCCGGTGTATTCTCAGCTGTTGTTAAGTCAATGTCACAGTCACAGCGCAGATGAATTCCTCATTTGTGGTTAGGTTTTCATTGGTTTTCATAGAATCGCAATTTGACTCTAATAAAAGTTATTAGTGCTCGTTTCAATTAAATAGTGAGTGAACCAAGAAACAAATTACGAAAAACGTTTTGTGTAAGCTAAGCCTGATTGTGTTTTGTTATATTTTTCTTTTTGCCTTCTGGACCGCCTGAAAAGTAAAAATTGTAAGTAGCCAGTGTTTTTTATTTAAGTATATTTTACCGTAACACTGTTATTTCGCGTCTAGGAGACTAGTAACCTTTTTCACATCTTCCATATGCATTTAAAAAATTCGAAATCTGCAGCCGGTCCGAACCACAAAATTGTTTGCGGTAAAGTGGGGAAATAATTTATTAACATTAATCGAATTTCCGAATAATGTAATCCGAGTAATGTTTTGATATTAAAAAACTTATATTTGTGAACATAAACCGTTTGAATCAACATCAACACAAATGTTAATATTCCTATCATCCGAAACGCTGTTAGGTATTTATTCCAGATTTAGAATATAATAATCAGCCTATAATGCTACTATATCAATCAAAATACCAATATGTGCCTACAATATGTTTTTTGTACACATACTTAGACACCTATACCCATGTCTGTACCATGTGAATCCAATACACAGTAGTAGAAAGTATTGTGTTTGGTATCAAATTAAAGGTAATTTTATAAGTAATCAAGCCCGCTAGGTTTTATATACTTACAAATAGAATATACACAACAAATAATTGTGAATAACTTGAATTGCCATAATAGTCGTCAGAAGCACATGAAGAAATTGTTATGACAATACACTGCATGTTTTAGAGTTACAGTGTATTGACTTGATAAAACAGGGCCTAGAAATATATCATGGGAAGTTGCAGTCGATAGTCTATCATAATATGATAGACTATATTTTAAAATAAAAATATTGAGTTAAAATAACTCGTAGGTTCACAATTAGGTATATATTGTACAAAAAAGTTATGTAGTACAATAACTTTTTGGCAACTTTTGGCAAACTATTATGGCAATGGAATCAGTCTTACAGTTTCATATAAAAACTGGAAGATAATAGAAAACGAATAAGACAATATAGTATTATGAACTTACATTCTAATTAATTTAGCGACAAGAACACCATAATTTGAAAATTTGTAGGTAATGTATGGAGTAGTTTGGTTTGCCATTTGCAATTTCATGTAAAATATTTTGTGCATTTTTTCAAGAAATGTATTTCTTTCTAACTATTTTGCTTCCATATTTTTCTTCATTAGCAACAATGGAAACTTTCTAGATTTATTTATTAATTAAAACTTTATGCAACACAAAATGTACAAAGAGGCATTATCTACCAGTCAGCCATGGGTGGTGGAGCGATAACATGGCAGGTGCATAAAAAAATATATATTCAAAGCAAAAAGATGAGGTTTTGAAAAGACGATCATATCTTTTTGAGTAAGTCATAGCCACTTCCATGTTTTGTAGCTACGTCTTTATATATTGTACAAAATTGAAACAATTAAAAGGAAGTGGCATTGACTTATGAGCTAATTCGTAATACTTTTTACATTTTGTACATGTCATGCACTAGCTCTGCAGAAGAAATTTTCATTTTTTTAACCATCTTATGGTAATGAGACCAACTACAGGGTTCCATATATTTTTCAACACAATAACTAGTCTTGGAAAGTAAAGGAAATAGTCTCTGTCTCTATACAAAAAATATATATATTAACAGCTGATCTCTGCTCCCGGCAGTCGTCCATTCGTTCTCTGTCAAATCATCCAATAACTATTGACTTTGAGATCGCCTCCGGTTCTCGTTCCTGATTGTCGCTCACGCAACGCGAGCATGCCACTTTGTTTTGACAAAACACTGTAGACTGTATCTTGCAACGCGTGAAAATTATTTTGGCAGTACACAACAGTATCTTAAGTTACCGTGTTTTGTTATATTAGAACTGTATTTTTAAGTAAATACAGTGTTCATAGTCATATCTCGCATAGCATATAGCACCACAGTGGCCTAAAATTTAGTACAACCTTTTGACCTTATTTAGACAGTTGTAATTTTTGAGGCCATGAGAGCCAGAGTGGTCTAGCGGTCATTTTTTCAATAAGTCGATTTTACGGTTAGGCCACTCTTGGCCATGACTTGACTCATGGCCTCATTTTTCTGTGCTTTTTCTGCTGACTTCTATGTTCCACATAGACCTATCAGCTTTAAAGCAAGAGTGAACAGGCAGCTACTGGGTTTACTTGTGCCATCATAGACCTTATATGTCACTTACTATCAGGTGTGGGCTAGGTCAAAGGCAGGTTATTCGAAAAAAAAGATAACTAAATGACACAAAATTTTAATGTGTTTTAATATTGTATAGAATTAAATCTTTTTGTATGAAAAATGTAGAGACTCCTTCTTTGCTAGTCAAATATAATATAATTTTTATTTCTCTTTCATAAATAAATAACAAATTAAATACACATAAATATAAAACATGTACAAATGTAATCTAACTATCTATATTTTATTTGTGATAGACTGGTGCCTGAACTAAGCCAAAAATTGTATTTCAGGACACCAGTGTCCCCACCAAACAATCTTGTGACAATGGGTGCCTACTTTAAAAGTAAAAAGCTATGTATAGGAGGAAAAAAGTAATATGCGAAAGAGACAGTAAAAAACATAATAGTTATTTACAATGACTAACTAAGTCAAAATTAGGTATTACAGATAATAGTAAAGTTTTAAGTTAATTGATCAAGAAGATTTAATATATAAGGGAGCGTAAGATGAGAGAGTGTATGAGCGTTTTGTGGGAGTATATGTATGGAGTAGGTACTAGCTTTTGCCCGCGACTTCGTTCGCGTGGGACGTTTTTTCCGCGTAAATCCCGATCCCGTGGGAATTTCGGCTTAAAAACTATCCTATGTTCTTCCCAGGGACCTAAACCATTCCCATGCCAAATTTCATCTAAATCGGTTCAGCGGTTTAGGAGTGAAAAGGTAACAGACAGATAGACAGAGTTACTTTCGTATCTGTAAATTTAGTTATTAGTATGGAAGTATGGATTGGAATTATGTATGAAGTTCTTAAATAGGTGCCTACATCTGTTTGACAAAAATAATAACAGTACTTAATCTAATATTATATAAAAATCTTGTGTCAGAGTGTTTGTTAAATCTAAACTCCTCTGAAACAGGTTTAGTTATTACTCCTGAGTTGCACAGATTATAATATTATTTATATATTTTATATACTTTATTGTACACCTTACAATATTTCTATGAATACAAACTTTAAAACTAGTGTACAATGGGCGGTATAATACCTATATTGTATTCAGTTTCATAATATTTTGATGAAACTTAGAACTATAGAGATAGCTGATAGAGGGATATTATATTTAAACCCAATTATATGGAGTAGATGCCTTTGTGAAGATGCTCCGACCATCCCAGCGAAGATCGCCCTCTAGATTTCTTGTAGTCCTAAGTTTGCGTAGATTATCAGTTTCTCCAAGTTATTCCTACCTTGGTGAGGATACGCATATCAGAAGACTAAATAAATCTATTTAAATAAATAAATAATAAATAATCTTTATTCAATAATCATAATAGGTAAATTACAAAATTAAACTTAATTAAACTATGTAAGTCTTACAATCTTAATGCCTGTACTAGGATTAATCCTGTATCACAGGCGGAAGGAGCTCCAACAAACATTATAATTTAAAGAGAACAGATGTTTGAAACAATATTTAACAAATTCATAATTGAAAAAAAAAATGCATGGGACTCATTGGAATTTCCAGCAATGTGCCATAAAATTTGCGTTTTCGTATTACAATCTGGTGTAAATATTGCTTGGTATTGCGTAAGTCATGCGTCATTGCCGCGCCTCCTCGCGGCGAGCTCTCATTGGTCGGCGCACATGACCTCTATCACGTATGCGCCTGCGCAACCGGATTGCAAGTGACAGGGATGTGGGAAAAAGTATCGATAGTTATAATTCAAAGAGATTTTTATGGCAGTAGCATATAGGTATCTAATTCTAACTCTTTTTTAAAATTATTTGTCATAAAGAGAATTAGGAATTGAACTATCAAGAGAACTAAATGTACTTTTTTCTTGAGGATTTTAACAATAGGTAGGTTCTTAGAACTTAGTTGTCTGATAAGGCATTGCAATTTAAATGTTCAATATATTGTCAATATTATAGTTATAATAATATCAGTTTGCACACATTTTAATATGTTAAATTATTATTTTCCTTCGCTTTCCTTTGCTAAGATTAAATTAAACTCCGTATAAAATACAGCAACATTTAAATGTTGCTGTATTTTGTACGGAGTTTAAGAGTCGAGCCTTTTAAATATACATCACACATAATCACACTAACAAAACTAACACTAACAAAACTAAATCATTTTTTTTACTTTTTTATTTGATTTTTGAGTTGCTGCTTTTGAGTTGAGAGCGTGGGGTCTACCCCCCACACAAGTACTTCTGGGCTGCCCCAATTCATGTATGCTTATAATTTTGTGGAGAAATAAATATTTTGTATTTGTATTAATTAGGTGCTCTCTTTTTTATTAATACGTTCTAATATTCGTATCGACAAAATATCGATACATCGATATTTGTTCAACAAAACCTAGTAGGTGAAAGAAATGCTGACAAGCCCTTCGACGGCTTTGAGTTGTTAAGATTCGGTTGCTAACTTGAAGTTTATGGCTCTTAAAATGTTAACCAGTTTTAAGGTGATCACTTGATCAGTGTTCAGTGAACAGGTTTTATTTAGAAAACGAATGCTTTTAAAGTTTCTGTAAGTCTTACGCACCTTTGCCGGGGTAGCAGGAATATTCTTATGCGATACCGCGGCCCCGGACCACAAGGGCAACTGAAGGAACAGGGTGGATTTTTAGTCAGTGGAAGTCTGACCACTTCCTTCCGCTCCACCCACAGCGGGAGAAGTCTCTTTTCTCGCATAGAAATAAAGCCTTACGCATTCTTGAATAGTGACAGTTAAACATTCTGACTTTATTATAATAATAATATAACTTTATTTCAGACCTTGGTCCATACTTACAGCCTTACAGACACATAATAAAACACATCACTCATCAAAACGGACAACAAAACATACATAAGACACAAAAGGAACACAAAACAAATAAATTAATAAATGTTATAACTAATGAGCAGTGTGCAGGCGTATCCAGTGGCACAGCATTGGAGAGTCCCAACTATCTACAAAACACTTATATAACGCTATTTTTGCTGGACCTAACACGATTCAACAGCAACGCACATTGCTTCCGTATAAGAGCATGAAACCTATCGGTATGCATTTCCGCGAACATGTTCGAAGCACTGCAAAATCGTGGTAGTCCCATAAGCACCCTCAAGGCGTTGTTATATTTAAGCTCAAAGTGATATATAGACAAGTCTCCAGTCGCTACTAGATTAAAAAGAAAGAACATTGTTTATTTGTTAGCTAGCTTAAGATTATCGTCTTGCTTGGAAACTATTTTTTAGGGTTCCGTATTTCATAAGAAAAAAAAAAGACGGATCTCTTACAGAATTTCTTCGTTGTCCGTCTGTCACCATGAGAAGTATGAGTACTCCTTTTCTCAGAAACGGGTAGAAATATCTGAAATGTATATCAAATATTTGACTTTCTTTCAGCTGTTATAAAATCTAACTCGTATATAAAATTGATTTCATAAGGAAATCCAAATCTATGGATTACTTCTTATTGATCATGACATTTGGCAAGAAGCAATGAATATCGAGGTGTCGTAAATATATTAGGTATGTGGCTATTACGATACGAACTTGTATAGGTAGGCTTTTTACCCGACTGCGAAGTGTAATGTTTTCAATACTCAATCATTTATTGCGTTCAACAATATGAACTTAGGTGGTAGGTACATACAAGATATAAGTACATAGTTTACAGATCATTGTGGACCCTGTCGGGCACAGCAAATTTTTTACAGTCTATTTGTGTATTTGTTTGTGGGGTCCTCGGTACGCGATATGATCAATTTTGTTAAGTGTTACAATTACAATCTGTTTTTAGGCTTCATAAGCTTTTCAATCATAGACTTGATTCGATTCTCCACAATAATTTATTCTATTTGAAACGCCAAAAAATACGATTTGAATATTTATTAATTTACTTCGGAGTCAACAATGCAAATTATCCTCACCCGGATACTTTAAATGTCACATCTATTTTCAGTTTTATTATATTAATATTACTTAAATCTTTTAACATCGTGCCTACTTAACTACTCGCTGATGTTTTCAGTCATATTATTTGAGGTTGAGGAAAGAATACTTACAGATGCACCATAAATTGATCCCTAATAATAATAAAAAAACATAGAGGAAAAACTCAAGATTGATTTTGGTTAGTGTATATTTAAATTTATCTTTTAATTTTGTCGCTCTAAGTCTTGGTTTGGGCAAAATACAATTCGTTAAATTTTACAATTTCACAAAGTGATACCTACATACGTATTACATTTCATTGAAGGCATTGTTTTCGAAGTAATCTCTGATAATTCTGTTGTTCCGTACACATTTTTAATTTTTATACTTTATCATTTCAAAGTTAGTATTACTACTTGTCTCTAATAACTTTTACACTTCAACCTTTGATTTTTAATGTCATTCTCTTGATACGTTGTTATGTGGTCATGCAATTATACGAGTAATATAAATTCATTTATTCAGGTAACTTACATCCATTGCCATTACTTAATTTAAATTACAAATAATAAATACTTATTACAATAAAAAAATCAAAATACAATAATATAAAATCGAAACAATCAATAGAAATCAATACAAATTAAAATAAGGTACATTAAATTCCTTAAAGTCATAATAGTAATCTTATATAGCCTTCTCCCTCCTCCTCCTGTCTCCTGGAACAATGCCGGACATAAGGGCATGGCTGTCTCAAGGCAGAATGTACATGGCTCACTTCTGACTGTATTTACCATCTGTATTTTTATTGTACCTACATTCGTGCAAATAAATTATTGATTGATTGATTGAAGTCAAGCTTTTGCCATATCGCGAAGTGATATATTTTTTACACATTATACAGAAATGGGCATCGTTTTCATCTCTCATTTTTGTGATCTTCAGTAATACAATTAAGTTATCCTTTACTTTCTCAATTAGTTAAGCCTTCTACGTGGCTCCCATCACGTATACCCGGTCACCCGGTGTACCATTCGTGTCAGTACCAATATTTAAACGTGACCAGTGTGTGCAACAAAACCACTTTTATTTTTATTTTGCTCAATAATGCATCTCAATTCTTTGACGATACAAATGGAGATTTCCAGGAAGTCAGTAAGTAATATGGAGATTTTGTGTCAGGGTTCAATTTTTTTGTATGCATAATGGTAGCAGTAGTTATTACTTCGTAGGAGAAGGGAACGCCTTAGATGCCTTCCTAGCGAATTAGTCAGAGGAAGCACACCATCGAGAAAAGTGGATTGGCAATTTGTGGGGGAGGTCTTTTGCGCAGGGTGCGACCGAACGGGCTAATTAAAAAAAACTTCTTTACATAACTGTATCATTAATTATGATCTATTTGTACACTGAAACCGCGAATTCGTATCCCCTTAATGCCATGTACAATAAGACCGTCATTTACTAGTTTTACCTGTGCATATTATGCAATAAAGTAATATTATATTTGCTACTTCTGAAAGTTGTCTTTTACAAGCATTCAAACAGTAAATTTTACCTCTTCATTGTAGTTATGAAATGTCTATCTGTTTTAAAATTTGGGTTTCGAATTCAAAGATTTTTTTCCGGTTTGTCCGATCTTAAATCGATATTCTTTCATGCCAGTTATTTGTTATGTTAGGCGACGTGAGAAGCATTATTTGTTTAGTGGGCTGTCCAAGTGGGCTGGTAATGCCTACGTGACTTCTAGTACGCAATGCATCTGCTGACTAAATTGTCTAAATATAAATCACTTCATAACGGGACTTCGTCGAAACGCTTACATTTCATTCTGAGTAATCGTGGTTCTGAGCATAGCCTTGGGTCCAATATTCTTATCAAACTTTAAATTCAACCGCGTTTTACCGTTTTTAACCGAATTAAAAAAAAAGGAGGAGGTTCTCAATTCGACCGTTTTTTTATGTGCCTCATAACGGCTGGACCGATTTAGAAATTGATACTTTTTTTTTAAAGGGTTTCTTGTTTTTCAAGGTTTGTCCCTATGTCATCAAGTCAAGATCTGATGATAGAATCCTGAAGAAATCGAGGGAACTCGTCAAATATTGAAATGAAATATTTATTTTGTAAATTGGTTATAAATAACACTTTTACACGTCATCTATAGCGATTTGGGTATTTTTGTGCAGGTTTGACTTGTGCAGTTGCTCTTGAAAAGCACCTTTTGGTGAAGTGGTACTGATGATGAAGACCATAGATAAGCTACCGGAACTACTCAATAATAAACTATTACATGGGTTGCGATTCGATTACTTGAATAATTATAGTTGTTAAACACTTTATGCTCGTCACAATGCATAGGTATGGTGAAGTGTTACACAGACTCTGGCAGGATACGGATTTTGTGCCAAATTGACACTAATGAATAACAACATCGTCTAAGCACACCTTTGATTAATTTCGCGTCAAACTTGACGTAAATTCTGAACCAATATTGTTTAAGACGACATTTTAAAAAGAAAATACTAATTTCATTTGTAAAATTCACCTTTATTACAACGAAGCAAGTTTCTAATTTGTGTTTATGGGCATTTGGGTGTTCCCGCCTGAAATGGTTTTATTATATCAAGGCTAGATCTTACGTCCTCGTCTGAATCAATTTGTTTACCGTCACCTCTTTTCAGGCTAGACATTAATTTCAATTCCGATATATGTAATGTGATCTTATTACGCATCACGTTATTGGAGCTATTTTGATTGTTTGTTTGTGGTGGTAATTTGTGTTAAAATAAAGCTACTATAGTTGTAAAATAGGGTTGGCCGTTTGTTCTAGTTAATATCTTTAAAAAATTTAGTACTGTTCACATACACATATTGGGAAGGAAGTTTTGAGACTAGTTTATTTGATGGGTCACGACTGTAAAGTCGTTATGTTCCGTATGGATTGAATTGAACTTGTTTTTCTTAGTTAATTTTGCTGCTATTGTTTTGTGTGTGTCGAATAAATATTGCTTTTTAATTACTTAATCTCTTCAATGTTCCTTTTATAAACGTTATTGCACATTATCATCAAGATAATAATATATGAAAAGAGATAAGAGACGTTGACCTCTGAGTTTGTTTCGGGGTTTCTTCTCATGGTAGTCATCTAGAAAACACCGGCCTCATCTAGTTGCTTCAATAAGGTATTCTTTTAACCAATTAACAAAATAAATACCATTATGCATACAAAAAAATTGAACCCTGACACAAAATCTCCATATTACTGAGTTCCTGGAAATCTCCATTTGTATCACGATAATTGGTATCATGCGATTCTGTTTTTTCCTGACGTATTTTTAATACATCATCAATTACTGTTCCACGCTCATCTACTGCGAGTTCACTTAAGAGTCAATTACTTTCATGTTTATGTTCTACTGATTCAGTATATTTGACGCCTTCGTCTTTGATTGCTCCAAGGTCTACCATCACAACCTTTGAAAGTTCAAAACTGATTTTTGCTTAATTCTGATTGATATTTTTTAAATTGATGTTTGTAATCGATTCATTCATTGTTTTTTTTTTTGTAATGTTGTATCGGTCTCATTGATTTCAAGGGTTTTAATTGAGGTTGTGTAACACGAGTTAATGTTATGCTAAGTGGTCTATTTTTTTATTTTTTTTTATGTGTAGTGCAAATCATAAAAAATGTTTAATTCAGGATCCTGAAGATCCAGAGAACCGGAGAACACACATTGCGGTATTAATTAATTAAAACATCCGCCTAAAATAAAAAACAAGAATAAAAGCAAAACAGGTATAGGCTACCCCACCCCGCAAGCGACATGTCTCTCACAACAATGTCGGACAGTCTAGCCTAACTGCTGTCATTTTTAAGACGGTATTGGAGCTAGTTGACAGGCCCGTTGGTATAGTGGTCAGTGGCCCTGACTGCTATGCGCAAGGTCGTGGGTTCGATTCCCACCTAGGACAAATGTTTGTGTGATGAGCACGGTCATTTGTTCTTTGTCTGGGTGTAATTTATCTATAACTAGCTATTGCCCGCGACTTCGTTCGCGTGGGAGCGTTTTCCCGCGTAGAATCACGATCCCGTGGGAATTTCGGGATATAAAGTAGCCTATGTGTTATTCCAGGATGGAAACTATCTACTTGCCAAATTTCATTCAGATCCGTTCAGTAGTTTTTGCGTGAAAGAGTAACAAACATCCATCCATCCTCACAAACTTTCACATTTATAATATTAGTAGGAATTAGTAGGATATGTATGTATTTAGAAATATATATGTATGTTTATCAGTTGTCTAGTACCCATACCACAAGCTCTGCTTAGTTTGGGACTAGATGGCGTTGTGTGAAAAGTTGTGGAATATATATATATATATAGTGCACTCTTGGCGCACCAGGAATGCACTCCCGTTGCTCATTTTACTTCTTCTTACTAATATTACAAATGCGAAAGTTTGTGAGGATGGATGGATGTTTGTTACTCTTTCACACAAAAACTACTGAACGGATCCCAATGAAATTAATGGAATACTGAAGTCGGTGCCAAGATAAATGAATAGGCTTGATCACCTCGGGTGTGCCCCAGAATGCGGCGTACGTTGCCTATCAAAATTATTCATTGGCTTAGCACCGACTTCAGACATGTGAGTACATAGCCCTTATTTTAAACGGAATAAGACATCCAATAAAACAATCTTGAAGGTTATTTCTCTCTTTGTAGTGCAGGTCTTTTTTGTCCGTTTTGAAGTCGGTTCAATTTTTTGTAAAAAAAGTTTTTTTTAATTTCGCTGAAAAATACACGTGAAAGCTAGTCTAATAGATTCCCTCATGGAGGCGAGGCCTGTATCTCAGCTGTGGGAACGTTTAAGGCTGGTTATTTTATGCTATAGTACCTACTGGTACCTACACTCTAAATAAAGCAACTGGACTGCATCGAGAAACCTAACAAGTGTAACCTTCCAACATAATTACTCACAACATTCCGTCCAACTCTTCACATTTGTCTCTGTTGTGTAGTGCTCTCAGGTGATATATAATAATTTAATATTCCACAACTTTCACACAACGCCATCTAGTCCCAGACTAAGCAGAGCTTGTGCTATGAGTACTAGACAACTGATAAATATACATATATATTTCTAAATACATACATATTATAGATAAATTACACCCAGACAAAGAACAAATGATCGTGCTCATCACACAAACATTTGTCCTGTCCTGGGTGGGAATCGAACCCACGACCTTGCGCATAGCAGTCAGGGCCACTGATCATTAGACCAACAGGCCTGTCAAATTATATCAAATTGTTTACAACACGACGTCTTCCTCAGTGGAAAGTGCCCTTGTGTACACTGCATCGATCGATCTCTGACATGTGCAGTTTACGATACAAACAGCAACGTTGATAAGAACTTAGGTCATGTAAACAGTGTGTGCGTAATTCCTTACTTTGATCCTTTGCGGAAAGTTTGGAGCAAGTATTCGGTCCAAGTGGTTTTAGGAAGTGTGAAGAGGCATCTTCTGGGCTCGCTCGCTCTATCCTAGACCTCATCTATCGCTTAGCATCAGGCAAGTTCGAGGTTACGAGTGGGCTCATCAGAAATAAAAAAAGAGGATAATAATAGTTACTTGTTTAATAATCATAATTGCAATATTTCCATCCATGTTTCTGTTTTAAGTATATAATGGTTATACATGTTCACTAAAATATTTGATGACTAATGTTTGTAGAGTACGAGTATGTTTGTTTTACTTTACTATCATTTTTCTTCACTACTACTTATATTAGCAGTTGTTGACTTCCAAGTTGGAGGTCGTTGATTTGAACCCAGTCAAATTCAAATTGGTGAAGGAAATCATCGTGAGGAAACCAGTATGTTCTACTACCTGCATAAGGCCTGTGTCACAGTATAAAAATATGGACAGACAGTACGGAAACTACCTACAAACGCTCGAAACAGCACACTCACACAAACATGCGCACGATGAGACTCCTAAGCGAAGGTCACGGTGCTCCCAGTAGTGCGTGCCACGTCAATACGAGTGGTCACGTTTAAATTTTATTTATCTCCGAAAATGCCACGAGCGTATTGCGTTGTGTACGGCTGTTTGAACTCGGCTTCAACAAAACCGGAGCTATCGTATTTTAAATTTCCTGCTGATTTTGAAAGGTAAGAATGATTTATTTATTGTTACTGTTATACTTATACCTAATCGTTATCAAATTTTAAATCCGTGATTATAATAAATTCGTGATCATATTACTTATAAAACCAGAATGCGGCGGTTATGAGTATACTTAAAGCCGATAGTGCAGTAGTTGTAACAACATGTAAATCAAGGTTACGCCGCCGTAATGACAAATAAATAAATAAATAATTAAATAATAAATAAATAAATAATTTTAATGGTTTCAAAAAATCTTAGCACTAGGTTACATTTTATTTTAATTTTAAATGGCAATTTTATGTGCTAACAAAAGAATCTAGCATCTGTAACCGAACTAGGCAGTGCCTGTACTTCGGTTATCAGCGCCAATCCTCACCAAATGTTGTAAACTAACAGCCATCATACAATTTAGAACTTAACTTAAGAAATCACAAAATTATATAAAATTAAATTAACTTAAGAAATAACAAAATTATACAAAATTAAATTAAGAACAGTTATATTCTGTTAGTTTGTTGTGATAGGTGAAATGTACGTGAGTGGAAGAAATAAGAGTGTGTGTGTATGTAAGTATGTGTAGACTGAGTGCGTTGTGTGTGTGAAGTGTGGGTGTTCGTGATCTTTGAGTAGAAATGTGTGTGTGTGTGAGTGTGTCGATAATTTAGATACCCAACGTTTTAACTCCTCACTTTTAGCAGTTCTTCAGTTTCATTATAGTCAAGCTTTTGTAGGTATTGACATACTTTCCTTTTACATTGTTTTTTTGTCAATATATTTAAAATTTTGTTAATCATATTGTACAAATGTGGACCCAAAAAACCAAAGAATCTTGAGCTAAACTTAGTTTTACGGCCAGTTGGTTTTGTACATACCGTACGATTACGACGTCGTTCCCGCAGCCGTGGGTCATAACTTAGTTTAGAGTGTTGTTGGAGAATAACATTAACAACAAACAATGGTCTGACAGTAAGTACTTCACATATTTGGTAGAGCAATATGGTGGGAAATCAGATAGGTTTGAATTTACTCACCTTTAGAACAGCACGCTGAGCGATCTCAACAGACTTCATCGCGGTTTTACATGCACCTCCCCATGAAGATATGCAATATGTAAGAAGCGACTGACAGAGCATAATACAGCCGCCTCAGTAATTCAAAATCAGTAACATCACGTAAGGTTTTAAAGACAAAAATAAGTTTTCGTACTCTCGTACAAAGAAGCCTGATGTGTTCTCTAAAGGTAAGATTACAGTCTACTGTTACACCTAAGTATTTGATGGTGAGAACACACTCCAGTGTTGAACATGTACAACCGAAACTAGAGAGGCATTCATGCGAAATAATTTTGTGATTATCACTTAGTCCAATGGATTGCTTAATGCTGAAACACATATACTTAGTCTTGTCTATATTAAGTGTAAGTACATTTTTCTGTAGCCAATATCTAGTTATATCAAAGCCACGCTGAGCAGCAACGAAGACCTCATCCCATGAATCAGCGGCAAACACTAGAGCCGTGTCGTCTGCAAACGAAATAATTTCGCCTAGTTTTAAATGAAGGTTAGTGAGCTCGTTAATATATACTAAAAATAAGGTGGGCCCCAGTATGCTACCCTGCGGAACGCCGTGTGTAACCGGAAGATATGTGCTTCTGTATTTATCAATTCTAACACACTGGGATCGCCCAGTTAAGTAGCTTCGAAACAAATTAAGCTGTGTTCCTTTAATTCCAATGCCTTCAAGCTTATCTAGTAAGAGGGAAACAGAAACCGTATCAAACGCCTTGGCCAGATCTAAGAAAATGGAGAGACATTTCTTTCCTTTGTCTAGTTTAGAGCTAATAAAAGTTACAAGTTTGTTTACAGCTTGCTCAGTGGATTTGCCATGCCGAAATCCAAACTGATTTGGGGATAATATATTATTTTTTTCAAGGAACTTCACTAATCTAGTATGCATTATTTTTTCGAGTATTTTTGAAAGTGTCGGTAAAATAGATATTGGCCTATAGTTGTTGATAACATTTCTGTCTCCACTCTTGTAGATTGGACACACTTCGGATCTTTTCAGTGAGTCTGGAAATATACCCGCACTTAGACAGGTGTTAAAAATTTTTGTAAGAGGAGGTATGAGAATATGCTTGAATTGCTTGATAAATTTACTGTTTATGTTGTCACAACCCGATGCACAGTCTGTTTTAAGCCCATCTATAATTCGTTCTACCTCTAATAAGTCAGTGTCGTACAATGCAAAAGAACTAGAATTGTTGGTATGGTCGAGTATATTCTCCAAGTCGACGTTTGAAGTGGGAGCGTTTTTATGTGAGATTTTTTCGGCTAAAGATCTGCCAACGTTAATGAAATAACTGTTTATTGTATTAAGTGATTGGTGTGGAGAGTCAGAAATAGTTAGGAGTTCTTTAGGGTGTTTTGTTTTTTTGGTCGTGTTTGTTATTTTTTTAATGACTTTCCATAGTTTTTTATTATCGTATTTAGCGTTTTGTATCTCGTTTTGTTCATACGTTCTCTTTACTTTACGCAGTATGGTATTACAGAAGTTTCTGTAGCGTTTATAGTTCTACAAGTTGTGTGTTATTATATTGTTTTTCTTAATTAAACTATAGTCTTTTGCTGAGATTAACCGATGCCATGAGATTACCTATTTAAATTGTATTTGTAAGCTAGGTAGTTATTTAAATTGAATGGATTGATCACTTCAGAACAAAGATGTGAAAAAAAAAACAATACCACTATCATTAAAAGTTACAACCCTATTGCTTCAATGGAGCGTAGGTAATATGTCCTCAACTAGGCTTAGTTTTTGTACTCTCCATATCATTACTGTGCCTGTGTGGTGGATTACAGCCCGTACCGTATCATAGAGAGGGTGCCTGTGTCTCAGCAGTGGAAACATAATAGGCTGAATTATTATTCCTACCGATCTTTGCGTTTTGCCCTTCAAGCCAAATCATTTCGTTTCGTTAAAAAACCGATGATTCTCGATTTCTTTCTTTTTTTTTTTTAAAAGAGAACTAGTTATGTGGATAGAATTCACTTTACTAGTACCTAATCTTGTTAACCCCTCCTCCACCTAAGCTAAATATGCTTGTATCTGGAGTGGGTTCATAGTAATAGTATAATGGGTTGGGTTCGAAACCGGGAACTCTCGATCACAAGTCCAATACCTTAGCCATCAGGCCGTTGACGCTTAAATATCGTGACAAAGATTATAAAGATATGTTTTGTGCTGCAACTATAAATGAAGCTGAAACTGAAACTAACTAAAACATATCTTGCGCAATAACAGATTTTTATACAGATTTTTTTTTTTTTTATTACCGATGGGCCCACCCAGATGAGGTCTAAGATGGGACGAGCGAGCCCAGAAGATGCCTATTTACTCGTGCTTTAAAGGCTGAAAGGTCATAAGTGGCAGAGAACACAGAAGCCGGCAGAGAATTCCACAGCTTGGCTGTGCGCACAATAAATGTGGAAGAGAAGCGCTTGGTACGACAAGACGGTATATTAACCAAGTGTGGGTGGTACCCAGCCGTGCGTCTGGTAGACCGGTAGTGAAAGGGAGATGGAGGAATCAGGGTGGCCCGTTTACAGTAGTCCAAAGATTTTTTTCAGCTTGAGAGCATCATAAGTAACGTGACCAGACGTCACGTTTTGAACGGAACTGTCCCTTTTTATTGTTACAAGTCCCGGTGTCCCCGAAATGAACTCTGGGATGCAACATTGTCCCGTTTTCTGAAACCGTGCGAAAATTTTAGTAGTCGAGCCGGCTGAACGAATATATATAATATAATCCGGTCAAATTAGACTAAAAAATAGAAGTGAAGTTACAAAAATTCTCACCCAGCTGAAAATTGGTAGAACTGTTCAAAACACTATTATAAAAAGGTATGGGAGGTGAAAGTGGGGATGAATAATTGCATGTTATCAAATATACTCAAGTGGAGTATCAAATGAAAGAACACGATGTGTATATTACAATCAGACATGTTTTATCAAAATCGGTTCAGCTATTTACTAGATATGGGGAGTGAAATTGGGGATGAATAATTGAATGCTGACTGACTTTTCTGAATAAATAACCTTTTAAGTCAGATTTTTTCACCGACTAGTTGTCCGTCCCGTTTTGAGTCAAATAATTAATGGTCACGTTAATCACAAGTGATCATTTAAAACATACTTTAGTTATTTCGAAATTATGCGTTTTTTTAATGATCGAGTCTAGTTATTTACACTAGATGAGCCTATAGCGCGATAGGTAGATTATTGCACTATGCTTATACCAAATTTCATTCGTTTCGGTCCAGTACTTTTCATAATAGAGTGGTTTTGGGTCAAAAATATTGAAATATCGGGTAATTAAAAAAAAAATAGTTTCTAAACCATAAGTTTTCGCTTAACTAAAGTATGATTTAAATGATCACTTATGATACTCTCAAGCTGAAAAAAATCTTTGGACCACGGTAAACGGGCCTCCCTGTATATACTTTGTGAGTGCTTATAATGCTAAAATTGCTCCTAATGTAATTTATATTTAGATTTATGAATTTGTCTGTAATGTAAAGGTAATTGGATCTGTGTTTGTTAGAGCTTCATTTAGTTACAGTTTGATAACATTATGAATGAATGTCAAGGTTTCTTCATTAATAGTAACTATGTATTCTGCTCTGATAAATAACAATAGCAAATATACTTATCAGATATCAGCTAAGAATTTTAATCAAATACAGCATCTATAGTGCATTATTTGGTTACTACATCTAAGGATTTAAGGAATGTTATGTATGACACACAGAAATAATGCAACTTAGTTCCTACTGATGACAAAAAAAAATAGAATACTCCTACGAACAAACTTACAAATAAATTATACCTCTTTAAGATATTGGTATAGATAACCTACTACCCTTATACTTTGGTTAAATAAAACGATCCTACGTCACCAAGTATGGCGTTTTTTTTTTTCCCAAAGTCAAGTTGTTGCTTCCTGTACAAACTTTACCTCATTTTAATGTTAGTGTCTTAAAAAACATTATATTTCTGAAGATAAACAAGAAGTAATTTTACACTGACCAATATGTTGTTCCTGTGTAGGGTTACCATATGACAGGCGTTTGCCGCATTTGACAGGCATTTTAAAGTTTAGACAGGCGTGCGGCCAGCATTGGTCTGAGACAGGCATTTTTAAATTTCGCGCCCGCGCGCGATTCGCGCTTGTATTTAAATGACACAAGCAAAACACGATGGCTGAGTTTATTTCCAGCAATAGAAAGGATCCTGAAATTATTTACAGCATTAAAAGAGTATTTTTTATCTGTCGAAGGAACTCCAACAGTGATCAAACGATTTTTTGAGAACCCGTTCGCAGAGATTTATTTTATGACATATTCATTCATTAATGCCCCTGCTTCAATCCAAAATTCAAGCTATTGAGAAAGATGTTACTATTGTAGAAATTAACTGTATATTAAACGCAACTTTAAATGGACTCAAATCTCGTAAAGATGAAAATTTTAAATCATTGACAGTTATTCGACTACTGAACACTTTGGAAAACAACGGAATTAGTACCGATAATTTTAAAACGGAGATTCTGGGCCTGTATGTGGATTTAACAGCTTAATTGGAAAAATGGATGAAAAATATCGAAGAATTCTCTTCCTTCCGGTGGATGATTTTACAAAAAGAAATGAAGTTTCTCAAGTTCTGATTTAGCTCCATCTGTAGAATTTCTCTCTAAGCTGAATATCAGTGTTGACGACGTGAAACTGTTTGACGAATACGAAGTTCTAAAAGAATATTGTAAGAAGAAGAATAAAAAAATTCTTAGAAGTTCCGATAAAATATTTTTTTCTGAAAGCTTAACTACAAAGTAGTGCAATTTTCTCAAAAGTAGGGAAGTGAATGACATTGTAGAATTCATGAAAATCTGCCAGTTTGTGTTCTCTATTTTGAAATTTTTACGTTTATATATTAGAAAAGAAAAACTATTAAAAAAAATAATGTCCTCTGACAAATATAAGTAATAAATATCCTTCTTCATTATTATCTTTGGCTTTTACTTATTACCTACAGACTTTTGCTTTAGACAGGCCTTTTTCTGAAAATTCAGGCATTTTAGGTATGATAAACAGGCATCCCTCTATTTACATATGGTAACCCTATTCCTGTGTAAACAGATAAATAATATTAACTTACGTTTACCTACGTCTTAAAAACTGTGCATCTTATATTCCTCAAAGACTAGAAATATGAACTTTAAACCCAGCAAATGTATAGCCTCAGTAAATATGGACTATGTTCAGTTATGTTGTTTGTCATCTTAAACTTAATTTCGTGCTCTTTGGACTCGAGTCCGTTTATACAAACAACCTTACACTCTTATCTTTCGACTTTACACTTTCTAATTAATAACTTAACCTGGGTCATGTTATTCGCATACATAGGTTAGCCAACGCCACTACCGGTTACTAGATATTATTTGTTTACAAATTAATTATTAAATTGAACACTTCTACATGTCAATGTTTATTCGATAATTAAACCTAGATGAATCCAGTGTTTCCTAGTTGACGCCGTGAGGATAAACAAACTTTTGAGTTAGTTTAACAAACTGAATTGTATGAGGACCTAAATATAATAATATATATCGGCGCAAATACAATAATTTGTCTACTAAAATAATTGAAATGATTAAAGTTTAATAATTTGATTGTTTTACAAACTATTGATTGATTTTTAAGATGTAAAATTAACGTTTAACATGTTTCGACTTAAAGCATTGTAATTTAAGTAGTTTAATATTTAACTAGAAAATGTGGGTACATGTGTGACAATCCCTCTATATGAGGTCGCACTGTGAGCGCTAGATTAATTCAGATTCATTCTTGTTCGAGCCGCTGGACAGTGCGGACCTATCTGGGAATTCGTTACGCTGTCAGTTGAATAAACGAGTCTCCGGTAACATTAACAAGAGCTTTTATTTGAAAATCAAACATGAGTGATCATCAAGACAACATTCGTGATGTCAGCTGAGCTGACGTCACACTTTTTAAAAACACATACGACGCCATCAGAAGTGGGATTCACTCACTCGAGTTGAAGTAAACAAAACGTGACGTCCTGGATAGAAGCCGTACTGGTCAAGTGGCCGTCAACGTTGAAATATTGAGCTGATGAACCCTGGTGAGTCGTATTCATTTTATTTTGATATTTTGATTCAGGGATCGAATACTCCCTGAAATATTATTTTGCGTCAAAGTTTACGCGCAAGCGTGTACATAAAATTGTAATTTTCTGATTACTTTAAATTGATTTGAAGTGTGTAAACCAAAGTAACCTGCAAATTTCATTTGAGGTTATAATTAATAATCTGCAATTATAGATCTTGTCTAATTCCCGTAAAATTTTCGAAAATCGTATAATATTCTGTTTCTTGAAATTTAATGCCAACAGTAGTAGTGCAAGTATTAGTTTTGTATAGCCTTGTTTAGTGCCCCGAAACACATAAGTGTATCGTGTGCCGAAATACATAACATAGCCCACTCAATGTAGTTGTTTCGCGAGCTAAGGTTTTCTCGTTTTCCACCTAAACAACTGGAGACCGGATAACCGTATCGGCGGTGTGATCTATTCCACGAGCCAGTATGGCCGAACAACAAAAGTAAGGTCGCGGGTTCGAACCCCACCCATTATACTTGCCGTGAACCCACTCTAAGTTAACGGGAAAGTTAGTAGTGTGGATTCTATTTACATTGCATTGCTAGTTCTCTTTATAAAAAGAAAAAGATACTTAGAGAAAAAGAAACAAAAAAAAAACTTCGAGAACCTCCGACAAATCTACGTGAACCTCCGAGATATCTACGAGAACCTCCGAGATATCTACCAGAACCTTTTTCTTTCTTGTTTCTTATTTTTTCCTAAAAAAAAAAAACAAAATACTGGCAATGTGGGTGGAATTCGCATTACTGGCAATATGTTAAGCCCTCTAACTAAGCTAAATATGCTTGCGTCTGAGAATATCATAAAAGGATGATATCCTCAAAATTTAATAACATTGATATTTCTAAACATACTAAGATATTTGAGAGTTTGTGTAACAATTAACATATAGCAACACAAGTACCTTACAAATATTAAAAAAAAATGTAGTTTAATCTTTTGCTACATGTAAAACCTCCTTACTTTAGGAGAACCTCCAGAATGAGAATATAAAGTAATGATATTCTCAAATTTAAATAACTGAGTCTGTATATCAACATAAAGCATCACAAGCTCCTTACAGATATTCTACTCAAAAGAAGTCTAATCTTTTGTTACTTTTGTTTTTGTTTTGTTACAGGTAAAACCTCCGAAAACTCTACGAGATACTTCGAGAATTCTACGAGAACCTCCGAGAAATCTACGAGAACCTCCGAGAACTCGTTATGATATTCCTAAAACATTATTTCACAACATAGAAAGACATTTGTGTTTGTATAACAGCTGATGATGTCAGATTATCTGTTTTGTTTAAATTTTGTATCACAATGCTTTAGTTTCTATCCTTCATTAGTGAAATCTAATGTTGTCGTTTGTAAAGTCAATTTCAATATTTTATAAAGCTTCTCTTATATTGCTTTTTTTTTTTTTTTATTTAAAATAGGTTCGCGTTTGACCACCATCTCACCTGATGGTAAGTGATGATGTGGTCGAAGATGGAGCACGCTTACCTAAAAGTAACCTATTCACTCTTGACTTAAAGACTCCTAGGTTATAGCTATCGGGAAACACAGACTCCGGCAGGGAATTCCACTCCTTATGTGTGTAAATGAATGATGTTTTGAAAATAGTAACTGTAGAGTTTCTTGCCGGTTCTTCTCCACAGAAAACAACCACTTGTGAACCGTGCGTAGCTTCTCATTTTTAGGGTTCCGTAGCCGAATGGCAAAAAACGGAACCCTTATAGTTTCGATATGTCTGTCCGTCTGTCTGTCTGTCCGTCCGTATGTCACAGCCATTTTATTCCGAAACTATTAAGACCATACATGTGAAACTTAGTAGGTAGATGTATTCTGTGAACCGCTTACCGATTTTAAGAAAAAAATTAATAAATATTTAAAATAAAAGGGGCTCTCCCCATACATGGAACTAAAACTGAAAATATATTTTTTTCATGAAACCTATGCGTGTGTGGTATCTATAGACAGGTATTTAAAAATGATATAAGGGTTTCTAAAACCACTTTTTCATAGAGTCAATCGTTTAAAAGATATAAGCTTCCAAAGTGGTAAAATGTGTGTCCACCCCGTCTTACTTCTATAATAATGGAGTGAAAAATAAAAATATATGTCTGTAGATTTTAATATAAACTTTCAACCAAAATTGGTTTGAACGAAATCGGGTCAGCAGTTTTTGAGATACAGCATATTTTCTAAAACCGCAAATATAACTTTGTAATTCATACAAACACTATGAAAAACAAAGTTATTTAGCGTAGTTGTAAAATGTAAATAAGCTATTTTTAAGAAATTTTTAAGGTTTTTTTTTATTCGTCATATATAAAACTACATATTATATTATATTATTATAGTTACTACGGAACCCTTCATGGACGAGTCTATCTCGCACTTGGCCAATTTTTTTGTTGTTATCCGAGACTCTTTAGTTAGTCAACGAATTGCTTTACATAATATTAAATTTAATAAGTGGCTTTGTCAAATAGAATATTTTGAGGCTGGTGCAGAGCGCGCACCGCCTATCAGTATGGCCGTATCGGCGCAAATACAATAATTTGTCTATTAAAATAATTGAAATGATTAAAGTTTAATAATTTGATTGTTTTACAAACTATTAATTGATTTTTAAGATGCAAAATTAACGTTTAATTTAAGTAGTTTAATATTTAACTAGAAAATGTGGGTACATGTGTGACAATCCCTCTATATAAGGCCGCACTGTCCAGTCTAAACAGATGCAGCTAACTACGAGTGTTTTACTTCAAGCAATTGCCTATCTGTCCTCCTCGACCCAGTAGCTGAGTAAAATACCCCTTCGTAGGATCGAGGTCAGAATTTCTGGCTTACGACTACTCGTCACGACTAGACTGTCAAAGCTGTACAAATGAGAGCCGGGACCGGGATTGGCGTGTTTTCCGAAGCACGGAAGAATGTCAATATGTTAAGATCACAGATAATTTAAACACAGAGATATGCTTTGTAAAGGATTACTTTATGTTCAGGTGTCTCCACATTTCTCCTACTCAATTCACTAACACTAAAGCAAAAACTATAAGAACGACACACAAGCTCACATTTCTCCCGCACACAAAGAAACATATAGCAACACTAAAAACTCACTAATAGAACACATGCAAACAGGGGGCGGCTCTTGTACCTGTACCTACGGACTCGAGAATAAACACACATGCGTAACGCGAATAGTGATGTTAAGTTGTACGTGATTGTAATCGTAGAAAAATATTGATAAAATTCCTTTCCCTCCTATAAATCCTTTAATATCTGATCATTTTCCAAAAGATTTTATTGACTGTGAAAATAAAACGATCCTGGAGTTTTCGTCGTACTTGCCACTTGCCACAAGTGAAGTGTGATTATAATTGGAATATTAACTAACAAAAGTTATTAAAATTATGACATAGTAACAAAACAAATATGATCTAGAGGCTGTAAAATACAATACTACAATAAATCTATATCTGTGTATAACTTCAGTAATGGCACTAATCAGTGAAACTTCAAAACTCTGTATTTTAACAGACATCTGATAAATTATGGATACGGACGATATTATTCTCTAGAATTATAATTATTTAATATTCAAATTATGATCAAAATACTTTCGCATGGATCACGTATTGGGGAAACAGAAATTACTCTTAAAGTAACACAGGACATGCTACAAAATCACAATTAATTATCTTACTACTATTGTAAATGTAAAAGTTTGAATGGATCTCAATCACGCCAGAACGGCTGAAAGGATCTAGATGAAATTTGGCACAAAGATATAGTCTGGAATAGTACGTTACGCAGTTATCCACTTTTCTTTTATTTTTGGATCCTTCGGATAGCTAAAATGTTAAAATAAAAGCAAGATATGAATTATAATGATATTAATGATGCAGCCATAAAATTCCATGCAACAAAAAAGTCAAATTTGATTCCCTTGTGTAATCATTCGTAGTAGATAGATATATATATATATTCTTTATTGTACACCATAACAGTAAAACAATAAGGACTTGACAACTAAAAAAACTTTTTACCAAAAAATTAAACCGACTCCAAAAAAACACTGTAAAGTGAAAAATATGTTATATTGTAATAAGTTATTTTTTGCAGTGTTTTTTTGGAGTCGGTTTAATTTTTTGGTAAAAAGTTTTTATTTCACTCTTTTAAGTTGGTCTATTTTTAATTTACCTAGTTACAAGAGCCTAAATGTTAACTACTTCTAACCTTTTACAAAATATTGCTTTTCCCAATGCTGGGCCGTTAATTGTTGAGGAGTTCTCCTGGTACTTCACCATCAGCTCTACATCACCATATGCATTGTGACGAGCATAAAGTGCTTAACATCCGTATTAAAGTAATCGAATCGCAATCGACTCAATACTTATTATTGAGTAGTTTCGGCGGCCATCTGTGGTCTTCATCATCAGTTCCACTTCCTCAAATGGTACTTTTTGAGAGCAACTGCACAAGTAACCATAATAAATACCCAAAACGTCATAGGTGTGCCTATAATATTTGAAGAGCTCCCTCGATTTCTCCGGGATCCCATCATCAGATCCTGACGTTTATGAAAATGGGACCAATTTCAAAGTATACCCTTTCAATCAAAAAAAGAATTTTCCAAATCGGTCCAGCCGTCTTCGAGTAATCGATGATAATACATAAAAAAAAAATATACGCGTCGAATTGATAACCTCCTCTTTTTGTCGTCGGTTGAAAAGGGTGATACAATGGGCGGTCTTATAAGTATAAAATATCATAATATAAGTATAAAATATATATAAGTATATATATACGTATAAAATATCGACAACCACAAAAGTGTAGTTACATCACTAACCAACAAAAGCCGGCAGCGGCCGCTTCATGAAACTATCATGTGAGTGAGGATATCACGCCGCTTCATTGGTCGATGTGTACTAAACAATCAGTAGTTGTTGTTCCTAATGGAAATAATTGCTTTTGGTACTTCATCGTGTTTCTAGTATCACGAAGTAATGTTTTAACGAATTTAATAAGAAAAACAATATTATTTTAGTACTTACGTGTGAAATGAGATGTCATCTTTGACGTAATTCACAATACTGCTGTTATTTTTGCAAACAAGCACTGAACAACGCGTCATTTTGTCAAAAATCATAAGCAGCGAAGATGTCGCATGTTGACATTTGAGTAATGGCCGAAACTGGCATCAAGGCGCTTTGGGCCTTGATGAGTCCGCAAGCGCCACGCCCCCTTGCCATATCTCTTGTGTTTGTATGATCTGTGGTTAAGATGGTCACACATCCGCGGGTCGTGCACATACGTAAGCGTTGTTTAACCTTGTAGATTCCTGCGGCTATTGTATTTTAGCCACGAGTTCCTTATAATCAAATTTTACTTCAAGTAAAAAAATAATTTTGACATGTCAAGTTGATTAACAGCTAATTGAATGTTAGTAATGCCTTACAGTGACATGACGCCATTACGTCCTATTTATTTTGCTGACGTTCTAACCTTTTCGTGCATCATTTATTTCTTGTATTTGTAAAACAATGAACTATGAAGTGTTTTAAATATATTTTAATGACACCTGTTCATTTAATAAGGAACTCGTGGTTAAGCTACACGATAACTGACAAATGCTTGCACTGTCTGGACAGGTCCGCTCAAATTTGCGTGGTTATTTCCTCAAAAGAATACCACAGACATGAACCTACATGCTTCTCATATACAAATACAAATTGTCTGGACTTTAAAAGAGACTTTGACTTCTGAGTTTGTTTCGGTGTTTCTTCTCAGAGTAGTCAGTTAGGAAATACCGGCCTCATCTAGCTAAACTAAACATGCAAAAAAACATGACGTGTAAAAGTGTTATTTATAACCAATTTACGGAATAAATATTTCATTTCATTTCATTTCATTTCATTTCAAGCAGCTTGCCACGGTTGGTCTGTGGATGAGTGACCTTATATCTATCTCCAATATTAACACAATTATCGAGATTCTTCCGTGCCTCGGAAAACACGTTAAGGGCCATTCCATCGTTTCGGGTGTTACATTTGTACAACCAAAGTAATTTTTTTAATGTATTTTGAAATAATATTTTAGCAATTTAAGTGCCTAATTCTCTACGTTTTTAGTGGTTTTAAATTGTAAAATTAGTAAAGATGGGCCGAACCGAATCCGAACTTCGGCCGAACATTCGGTTAAAATGAAAAGTTCGGCCGAAGTTCGGTTCAATTTCGCGCGCTTTCTCGAGAGCGACACGTCGTTACTTGTTTACGCATTTACTTCAATCTCGAATATATTTATCGTCTCCTGGAAGCTCTGTATGTTCTGAGCAACTTTTATCGGAGGCAGGAAACGAATACGAAAAAAAAAAACGTAACAAACTTCTGCCAGATAAGGCAGTTTTTGGTGTTTTTGCACCATAGCCTGCCTCTAGTAAATTTTAAATATGAGTGAGTAGATAGATGAGAAAAGTTTGTTAATTTGAAAAATAAGTACCCTTTAGTTAATGAATGTTTGGTTTGTGAATCAAAAACGTGATTTTTTAATTCAATTTACGAATTGTAATCCAGATGTTTGTTAGAAGAATAATAAGTTTATTTAATTTTTGTAATAGTATGTCTAAACTCTAATTATTATGTCAAATTAATTAGGCAGAGATTACCAAGACTAATAAGAAGAACCGATTTAATTTAAGATTTACATTTACCATATTCGTAACTAAAATAAATGACCATGAGTGAGTAAAAGACATAATTTTATAACAGAACTGCTATTCTAATTCTATAAAATTTTAGTCAAAATAGTGCAAGTAAGTATTATTTTTCTTGTGCCGAATGTTCGGCATCTGAACCGAATTTCGGCCGAATGCCGAAGTTCGGTTCAAGCTGCCGAAATTCGGTTGAACCGAATGTGAACCGAATTTCGGCCCATCCCTGAAAATTAGTACAGTTTAGCGTGTAGGATTCTATAATTTTTCTAAATTTATAATACAAAAAACAAATGCATGTTGTGGTATATGTAATCTATAGGTATATGTAATCTAATAATTTTTTTTCAACTAAGAATCGTAAAGAGCTAGAACGTTACTTTAGAATGTTAGATATGGTTGATTGGTATATTTTCCCGATGATTGCTTTAATTTGTTTCGCATTGCTAAATAATGAGTTTATCAGAAAAAATCAAAGTTTGTTTTAAAAAGACTTCACGTTCAATTTATCGGTAGCGCGTACAACGCGGAATAAAACTGTGGCTGCTGTGATAAGAAAGTGAATGTTGTAATTTCTAATATCACCATGATCTTGTTATCTGTTCGGATAGTTAAGTTTCTAGATTCTGCCGTTAGACCAAGATAACAATTGACCAGCTCACGTGTATATGCAGGTGTAGATTCTAAACGTGATTATGAAGAAACACAGGATTTGATAAAATCAAGGCATATACTAGGCAGTCTTTCCTTATTCTCAAAAACATCAATTGTTTATTGTAGGTCTGGGTAAGGCGAATGGGAGTGTCAGGCTTCTTAGGAAGCTTGAGGAAGGTTATAGGTTACTTTTTACATCTTTTCATCGTGATAACAACCACGGGAGCGAAGCCTCGCGTGGCTGGTATTATAAATGTAAATACTCCTTTTGAACCACTCTATTTAGTCATAAAATCCGCATTTAAATCCGTTGCGTGGTTTTAAAGATATAAGCGTACAGAAGGAGGAAGCGATTTTGTTTCATACTATGTCAAGATGTAGGTAGATAAAATTTTCTTCAACATAAGACCTTTCCAAGTTCTGAGTACGTCCTATTTGTCCGTAACAGACTATTGCAACTAGTTGGCAGTCTAGCGCACGAGGTCACTCACTTTCTAAAGGATATAGATCACGGTGTGATGAAGGAGCGGGTTCTAGCAGCTAAGATTAATGGGGCGATTGATTAGACTGGTTGGTTTA
This sequence comes from Tholera decimalis, assembly GCA_943138885.2. Taxonomy (NCBI): domain Eukaryota; kingdom Metazoa; phylum Arthropoda; class Insecta; order Lepidoptera; family Noctuidae; genus Tholera; species Tholera decimalis. Next base: position 6,859,690 of record OW964577.2, on the reverse strand, counting down.
GTATAGATATCAAGATTTTCGGGGTGAGAAACTTAGCCTTTTGTAAACTGAAACGCAATTTGTATCCATGGGTCAAAATTAGTTAGCAGCAGATCGTTACACTAATATAGAGATAAATACATGCAGCATACAATAGTTTACACCAAGTGTACAATATTAGGCGGTAAACCACACGCAAATTAATGGCAGCTGAGTATATTTATTTAGTCAGGTAAAATAGAAAATTGCACATTAAAAGTAAATAAATGTCCTTAAATTACAAACAAACTATAAAGTTTTTTTCTTAGATTACTTTAGAAAAGTTACAAAATCGAAAAAAAATATTCGTAATAGCAGACATTTGGTTTCGAAGTACTCCTCATCGCTGTCATCCGCAAACATGCCCAGAAGACTGGCAGCATTGCCACATTGTATAGCAATTCTTATTCTCTGGGCAAAGAACGAGCCAGCCCTCTGGTCATTCAAGGAGTCGATTAGCCGGCAAGACATGTCCTTAAAAAGGAGTCGCGCGTTTCGACCCCAAACCCTTTGGGGTCGAAACGCGCGTCCCATCCTTTTATTTTAAGATAAGATAAGATCATTTTATTTGTCCAAACATGAGTACACAGACAAAAGAAAAGCATGCAAGTTGTTAAGATTTAGTATACACAGGTCGTCATGTTTGCCATATTTATACACTGGCAAATAAAATTTTACAAATAAAATAATAATATTCAAATATTTCTCTAATTTTTGTAATAAAATGTCACGAAAACGTGTTCGGTAAGCCTTGAGCGTGCCATTTCGACCGGCTGCTGAGTGATGTCATCTTAATGTTTCACAATATTCCTACTACTACCTGGCTTGTCTTCATATGAATTACGTATTACGTTTCTAAAAGATAAAAGTCCGCAAAGGATTAAATATTTAATCCTTTGTTGACGACATGATTAAATGCTTCTCTATACATATCTACATAGGTACATATAATATGTAAATATAATGGAAGTGTCGGCCCGTGATTTCCAAATAAAAGTCTTCCCAAGTACTCATAGTTATCTACACGACACGATACTATAACACCAACAATCATTCACAAATATTTTTATTGTGTCTTAATGGGACTTTTACTAGAAAATAGTCGAGGTTATTTATTTATTTATTTATAACAAAATCCACAGCTCTTAAAACAATGTTTTATAGTAACTTAAATCTAATCTTACAGCCAATTACGGATTTACAATTTATTCACTAGTAACAAACATGTAGGAAATATTTTTTTTTAAGATTAACATTATTATACAGTATTAAGAAGTGTGCATGGGGAGTATTAAATGAATGTGTCTTGGTCACGGGATCGGGATTTCTTCGCGAAAAAACTCCCCTGCGAACGAAGGCGCGGGCACATCTATTTAGCAAATATAGAACATGGTTTGTCATGTTTTTAGTGTGTGAGACAGTGAGTTAATAACTACGTGCAATTTACCATAATTATGTCGATTAGTCGTGAGTTGTATAAGGAAAATAAACAAAATAAATATTTCCTTACTCACCGTGCTATATTTGTTGTTTGCTTACATGTATGGACCTAACCTAACTGAGGATATAAGATGACGCAGTAACCTAACCGGTTAAACCAACCTACCGTCATAAACTGTGGTTGAACCCCCACAGTCCTGTAATCCCGTTCAATGAGACATGTGCCAAGAGTAGCCTTGAAAGAACCGGTCCTGGAATGTGATAAAGATGCAGTCACGTGAAGGACGCTAGAACTGATCACCAGGAAGATTGAAAAACAATTACCTATTGATGAAGTAGTGACACGTAGCGAATGTACCTGTGAATCTTGATAGTCTAGAAGTGTATACACAAATTTTAATAAAACAAAAGTTGAAAGGTTTGGTATCAGTCCAAGGGTAAAAACGTTTTGGGAATACTTTCATTGTGCGCTGCCGGAGTCTGTTTCCAGATTGCTATAACCTGGGGGTCTTTAAATCAAGAGTGAATAGGTTACTTCTAGGTAAGCGTACTTTATCTTCGACCACGAAAATAAACTCGATACTCATGATGATGATTAGTCTCTGAGTTGTAATAACGATTCAAAATTGTCTTTGATTATTGATTTTTCTATAGTGGCACTTGCTATTTTCTAACCACTCCATCTAATGTATCGCATTTTTAGGTGCATCGTAAATTAATTTACTTTAAAAATGTGAGTAACTATTCATTATGCTCTCTTTTCCCCACAAGTTCAAATAGTACTGTAATGATGTCAGCTTGCAAGATAATTAGATAACACTCAATAAACTATTCATAAGTCGCTATCGCCTTCACTGTGGCTATAGTTTTTCGATAAAATGCGTGCGCTGGGGCCGATGACGTCATGGAGGCGCGATCGCACGAGCCAATCAGTGGCCGCCGTTTCGGAGGCTTGCCGATCTGTCATGGCCGCCGTTTGTTGGTGTGTGTGTGCTTGTAAATGCACAGCTAGGGGCCTGCTGTGTCGATAATGACTTGAATTTATTGTTTTACACTAAAAGTGGCTCTGTCTGCTCTTCTTAAGTTTGCTCACAGTCTTATCTTTTGTCTTTGTACGAGTCCAAGGTTAGGGTTTACTACGGAAAAGGTGGTTAACCTTAATCCATGTAATCATATTGAGCCTGTCCCACGGATGCATATGGCATGCTAACTGATAGTTCAGTTAGAACCCGTGTCTTTATGTAACTTGTACAAATTGAACAGAGTATATCTGTCACATCCATTTTCATATTGCTAACTAGGTATAATGATTTCACTTAAATCCCTATGTGTTCTTACAATCGTTAAGTTTAGACTTGTATATTTTAAGATCTTTGCGATATTGTCAAATCATCAGACATCCCATGCATCCGCACAAACCGTTTTGGGCATACCTCTAAGATGTGGAGGTGTCTGTGTTTCCTGATAAATAATCTGGGGATCTTTAAGTCAAGACTGAATAGGTTATTTCTAGGTAATTGTGCTTCATCTTCGACCACATAATCGTTAACTATCCAACGCGAGCCTATCACAACAATAAAAAACATGTGTCTGTTCCTCCATTTTTGATTTTGTTTTAGTGTTTTCTCATATTGGAAACATTATAAACCTTGAATCTATATTCTGCAGTTCACAGCATCGATCTCACGTGTTGGAAAACGTTAAAGTTAAAGGCTAGTCACCTGCCCAAGTGTCTTCAGACTCTCAGAGCAAGACTACTTAGGAACTCGTTTCCTTCAATCAATCTTTTAAAAGACATACATACAGAGTGTTTTTTTTCATCCTTCATCACAGTATGATTTCTGAAATATATTTAAGTCTGAGAAAAAAGAAGGTTTGTATCATAGATGGACTCAGCTGCCAATTCTTCTTAACCGACTTCAAAAAAAAGAGGAGGATCTCAGTTTGTCGGAATCTTTTATTTCAGTTGTTTTCATAATCATTTAATTTTCTTAGTTCTTGTATCTGTATTCGTAGTTTTTTAAGGTTTAATATTTGGCCGAAAGAAAATCTGTTCTTGGCTATTGAAAAATCTCATTTAAACTTTTGTCTCTAAGCGAAATATAGGTATAGAAACGATTGTAAATCAATACAAAATCAAATTAACTCATTTTCTCATAACTTCACTATCGGTTTCAAGCGATAACAACTTGGTATATTGATTACACTTTTATTAGAAATGTAAATATTAGTTTTGCAGATTGCAACACGCAACTTACCGCGATGGCTACATTGTTCGTCCATTAATTACAAGTGCCGATGTTACAGATATTAATTTTACCTATAACTATTATAATATACTATAAACTTTATTTCAGACTTTGGTCCATATGAACAAATACAACCCATACATAAATAAAACGCTTCACTCATCAAAACAAACAAAAAAAATATTACTAATTTCTAATGTATGTATTAGTACCTAAGTTAAAATTTATTTTGCAAAAAGACTAAGAAGTTTCATCTGTATTGATACAAAATACACAAAATCTCAAAAATACAGAGAATTCATCTGCAATGTGTACAAACGCAATAAAATGGTCATAGTACATATTGAGGATTAATGATTTTGACGATGGTGTTGCTCGCCCTTACTGTTTTGTTTTTTGATGTGGTAGTGCATCTAATCAGTTTATTATTATCTATTATTTGTACCTATGTGGCGTTGTAGAGGCCAAACGCGTTTACCGATTTTAATAATTCTTACGTCAATCGATTCGTCTTAACCTTGCGAATGTCACTAGACAGACATGACAGTAATCAAAATAAAATATATAAAACACATTTTTAATTATTTTCTATGCATTGCAAGTTGCATCTAAAATGTGGCTTTCTTCAATATTTTTTCTTCAATACTTTGTTTTAAAAAAGCCAACAGCCTGTATGGTGTGTGACGCACATTCCTTATTTGTGCCCTAAGTGGGTTCTAGTCATTTGCAGTCTAGAATAGAAGCACGTCTACGTTCTAGAATCACGTGTAGAAACTATCTAGTAATTAGGACATTTGCTTCTATTTCCCGGGACTCAATGAGCTGCCAATGCAGCTCAGTGATTCATTAGATGTCCCCACAGTTAATGTTGACTAACATTTGGTGGTGGTATTGGAAAACAAATAAAATAATGGACTAGATTTTTCATTACATGCACCTATGTTTTTTTTTTTTAATAAAGAGTAGGTTGGTAGAATTCACATTTCCCTTCAACTAAGCGAAATATGCTTGTATCTGGAATGGGTTAACGGTAATAGTTGCGTGATGATTCCAACTCGCGACCTTTCGATCACAAGAGCAGAAAAAAAAAGGGTGTACCTTTTTTTTTGTTATCGGGGGAAACCTTCAAAAGGCGCCTGGACTTTCGGGGTAAAGACCAGGGAGTGTGGGATTCTTACCTCACTAAAACCACCCCGGTGATCACCATCAGCACATATTAAAGGCCCCGTTACCTCTAAAAAGACCACACCGGAGCCTCCTCTGTGCAACGCCTGTTAAGGCACATCTCTGGGGAAAGAGCTACACCCTAGCCATCAGGCTATTGTCCTTTATTAGTTTTTTGTTGTTATTAGCACGTGCATCGTAAAACAAATGGTTTCTGCAATGACAACAGTAACCCCTATCTTAATTTTTTAAACTGACATGGTCACTAACAACATTGGAACTCAAAACGGGATATTGAAGTTCTAATAGGTAGAGGTATACGAGTATGTAACCCACAGTTGTCATTGCAGTTTAGCCATAAAGTATATCTGTACCTATCTGTATTCACTTAATTGTCTTCCATTATAATTATATTTCAAATTAGCCAAGTACTCATTTTGTTCTCCACTTAATATGAATCTATATTTCGCTTTGATTTTTAATAAAAAATATAAACTTCGTTTATGAGCACCAAAGGAAACTCACAGGTCGTTATGAGGCGATATCTGAGTAATTCATTTTCCACTCTTTCCAACGAAGCTATTCCATCAACCATCGCGAATTTGAATTTTATATTCCGGCTACTAAAGTTAAGATTTGCTTGTGTGGTAGAGTATTTCGGATACTCGTGATTCTTAAGTTAGGCTGACTAATTAGATCGTATTATGGCCAAATTATGTTTAACTCAAATATGTTTCCTGTGTGAAACTTCCAGTAAGGTAAAATGTCTAGAATAGGTATACCCGTATACAACGTTTATTTTTAACTTCCGACGGAAACAGAGGGGTGTTATAAGTTTAACGTGTGTATCTATGTGTCAGTCTGTGGCACCGTAGCTTCTAAGGCCGTGCGCGCACTGCCTTGCGGTGGCCGCAATTGCGGTAGTTCTACCGCACCGGTAGAATGACCGGGGCCACCGGTGACTCTACCGCACGCGTTTATTCCACTGCAGTGCGCGCACTTCTACGACACTCCATACTTCACAGATTTTGCGTTTCCAAAACGCAACGCAGTGCGCGCAGGGCCTAAGCGGGTTAACCTATTTCGATGCGGTTTGTTTTTGTTAGAAAGCAGGTTTCCCGGCAGTGGTTTTACATGTTTTCTCCAAATCGGTTCAGCCATTTACTAGATATGGGCGGTGAAAGTGGAGATGATTCATCGAATGTTGTCAAATATACCCAAGAGAATCAAATCAATCAAATGAAAGAACACGACGTGTATATTACAATCAGACATGCTTTATAAAATCGGTTTAGTCATTTACTAGATATGGGGAGTGAAAGTGAGGAATATTGTCAAATATATCCAAGTGGCGTATCAATTGAAAGGTAACGACGCGTATTCATTTACTATATTACAAAAACTGTCCATTTCATGAAATTGGACATATTGAAAAAAGCTACGGTAGGTGAAAAGTTTAAAAAGCGTAAAATAAAAATAAAATATAATATTAAAAAAAACCCCTACGCAAAAAATACTTATAAGTACATAGCAGTGGGTGAATTTTCATAAAAGGGAAGCCGGACCAAAAAACGCTTACCTTGCTCAAGTGTGATGCGTGAATTCCAGTAACTGTGGCCCTGTGACTGACTTCGAAATATTGTAACTTCGTAAATAATTATTTGGTAATTGAAAATAATAGATTATTCATATATAAAATAATAGACTAATATTTGCCATATTTCAAAAGGGAAGCCGGTAGGAATCGAGTTTTATTGAGCCTTTGCCACTGGTACATAGTTTAAGAAACATCCCATAAAAACAAAAAATATATTAGTCGCGACGGGGTATCGCCAATTCAGAATCCATGTAACAAACTTTGAATATCGATACTGGATTGGCGATACCTTGCCGCGACTATTATTTTTTTAGGGATGTTTCTTAAACTACTTATAAGTATTTTTTGCGTTGGGGGTTTTAAACTTTTTTAATTTAATTTTTATATATATTTTATATTGGCTAAAGCCTCGCGTTGGACCACCATCTCACCTGATGGTAACTATGATGTGGTCGAAGATGAAGCACGCTTACCTAAAAGTAACCTGTTAACCCATACCTTAAAGATTCCCAGGTTATAGCTATCTGGAAACACAGACTCCGGCACTGAATTCTCCTCCCTAGCTATACGCACAATGAAAGTATTTCCATAACGTTTTGTGCGTATGGTTAGGATGTCCACCATCTTGTAGTCCGATGATAGAATGGACTTGTTGAAATAAGATTGTGTAATCCCATCGCACACTTCCCGGAATTATATCTCCCTCAAATTTCAATGATCTAAGAAGACAGTAGATCGAATATTAATAGAATCCATTTTGAAATACATATTATATTCCTAAGGAAAGAATTTTGAACAAATTGATATGACTTGAAATTATTTCCAACGAGGGAATTATTTATTTTTCAAAACTAATCATCGGCTCTACCAAGTAGGTACACAACAACTTTAATTTATCCTTAAGTTCTAAATTGGTCTGACATTACTTCGTCCTTAGGTATCCATTATTCAATAATATATGTAATTTCAATACTAATATCGTCGTTGCGCTTGCAAAAGGCGCTATGTAATAAAAATCATTTTCGTTTTTTTTATGCAGTTTCAATCGTTATTTTAATACACACATGCTGTAAAACAGCTATCTAATAAACGAAATATTTAAAGAGTTACCTTTCAATATTGCTTTTATCAGATAGCTGTTTTCAACCGACGACAAAAAGAGGAGGTTATCAATTCGACGCGTATATTTTTTTTTTTATGTATGATCATCGAGTACTCGAAGACGGCTGAACCGATTTGGAAAATTCTTTTTTTGTTCGAATAGGTATACTTCGAAATTGGTACCATTATCACCAAAGTCAGGATCTGATGATGGGATCCTGGAGAAATCGAGGGAACTCTTCAAATATTATAGGCACACCTATGGCGTTTTGAGTATTTCTTATAGTAACTTGTGCAGTTGCTCTCAAAAAGTACCATTTGGGGAAGTGGAACTGACGATGAAGACCACAGATGGCCGCTGAAACTACTCAATAATAAGTATTGAGTGGATTGCGATTCGATTACTTGAATATAGATGTTAAGCACTTTATGCTCGTCACAATGCATATGGTGATGTAGAGCTGATGGTGAAGTACCAGGAGAATTCCTCAACAATTAACGGCCCAGCATTGGGAAAAGAAATATTTTGTAAAAGGTTATAAGTAGTTGACATTTAGGCTCTTGTAACTAGGTAAATTAAAAATAATCCATCTAAAAAGAGTTAAATAAAAACTTTTTAACAAAAAATTAAACCGACTCCCAAAAAACACTGCAAAGTGAAAAATTACTTTAATTTCGGAAGTCGGTGCCAAAAACGAAAAAACAAAACTAAAGACACCGACTACCGAAATTAAAGTTATTTTTCACTTTGCAGTTTTTTGGGAGTCGGTTTAATTTTTTGTTAAAAAGTTTTTTTACAGCATGTGTGTATTAAAATAACGAATGAAACTTCATAAAAGAACGAAAATGATTATTTACCACATAGCGACTTTTGCAAGCGCAACGACGATATTATAAATGCGAAAGTGTGTTTGTTTGTTTGTATTTTTTTCACGTCTAAACGGAGCAATGAATCGATTGTCTCCTGGAAGCTCTGTATGTTCTGAGAAACTTTTATCGGAGGCAGGAAACGTATACGAAAAAAAAAACGTAACAAACTTCTGCCAGATAAGGCAGAGTTTTTGGTGTTTTTGCACCATAGGCTGCCTCTGGTAAATTTTAAATATGAGTGAGTAGATAGATGAGAAAAGTTAGTTAATTTGAAAATTAAGTACCCTTTAGTTAATGAATGTTTAGTTTGTGAATCAAAAACGTGATTTTTTAATTCAATTTACGAATTGTAATCCAGATGTTTGTTAGAAGAATAATAAGTTTATTTAATTTTTGTAATAGTATGTCTAATTATTATGTCAAATTAATTAGGCAGAGATTATCAAGACTAATAAGAAGAACCGATTTAATTTAAGATTTACATTTACCATGTTCGTAACTAAAATAAATGACCATGAGTGAGTAAAAGACATAATTTTATAACAGTAATGCTATTCTAATTCTATAAAATTTTAGTCAAAATAGTGGAAGTAAGTATTATTTTTCTTGTGCCGAATGTTCGGCATCTGAACCGAATTTCGGCCGAATGCCGAAGTTCGGTTCAAGCTGCCGAAATTCGGTTGAACCGAATGTGAACCGAATTTCGGCCCATCCCTGGAATCTACTTAGCTTCTTTAGGTCCTTCCTCTAGACCCAATCTATTACTTTACCGAAATTTACCATTATTGGTTCAACAGTTTAGACCTTCAACGCTGTTCCTTTGTATTAATTTAATTAATACGAATAACGGTGTCGTTGAATGAAAAAGTTAGCCAATTCTTCCTTCTGCCAAGAATATAATGTTATGTGATTGGTTTTGTTAAAAATAAAGTCCCTTTATTGTAAATAATTATATTCTTGTTCATCTGTAATGTTTTCAAGAGTGTTTTTAACTGAATGAAAAACAGGGGGGGAATGAATACCAAAGTGAGTAATGCCAAAAGACGAAAGCACAATGCACCCATTGTACTTTCGTCTTTTGGCATTACTCAAACGCTCTTGCTTGAGACCGATCCGTGAGTTATTTACCAGTATTTGGCACGCAATACTGTAATACCGTCCAGATTAGTTTTACTAACCGATACAAAAGCATTGGATGGATAAAATGAGATTATATGTACTATTTTGCATCTAAGAGCATCATAGAGCTTTAATAATTTTTTAGCATTGAGCCAACAAGTGTAATATTCTATATCCATACAATCTACATGCATATAAATAAAAATGTAGCGTTTGTCTATGATAGTGTTTTCTCAAACGATACTAAAACACAACAAATTATTATTATTTTATGTTGGTCTGAGCTAATCTTTGGAAGCTGGAACGGCTTAGTAGATTTTTATGTGTCTTTATGTAGTGATACACTTCGTTCAACTATAGTATAGGTAACGCCAAATAACTTGGCAAGAGTCGTGCAATGCGCAGAAGTCGATTTTTAGGTGTCAGCGGTTGTCAGCGGGACGCGGGGTATGAATGACGTAGCGCCGCTCCGAGCGCGCGATTGGTGCGTCAGTAGTTCTCGTTCAATTTGCTCCCGAATACACTTGCGTACACGAAAGTTGTACCCTTTTTTTTTGTTACGAGTTGTTGTTTTAAATTTATTTTTTGTTTCCTTGATTACAATGCCAGGACCAAATACCGTTTTACGCAGACTATTAAAACGTCAGAAAGAACAGTTAGACACTATAGTTACGGAAGGTTGAAATTCCGAATTCGTCACTGTCTTTAGGACAGCGGGAAAAAAGAAGAATAAAAGGGATTAGCAGTTTTATTAACTAATTGTGCCGACGAGAACAAATTATTTTTAATGTTTTTTTAAATACATTTTTTTCACTTTTAAATGTATTTATGTATTATATCTATTTTATTTATAATACCGAATTAACGAATGAATTCTTCTTCTTTCTTTAACATTCTTCTGAACAGATATGATTAAAAATAAACGATGGCAATAACCATAGAATAATGGCAAGCAGTAAAAGTGACCACTTTTTACTTCCGCTAAGTGCACGATGCGCGAACTTACCCCCACTACGCCAAAACTTTGCCAAGTTATTTGGCGTCATCTATACATTTGTTGATCGAAGGTGACTCATGATAATTATTATGTTGTAAGTAGGTTAGAAATAACAACTTTCCACGTAATACTTTTTGGTCACTTTATAGGAGATTTTTAATCCCGGAATTCCTACGGAAGTAACATTTACACAGAAAAGTGCGTAGGTAAAATCGACCTCCACGCGAAAGAAGTCGCGTGTACAGCTAGTCTAATAAACATTAGGTATAATATAATAGAATAAAATAATGATGTTTGTTTTGCAAATAGGTTATAAATAACACTTTTACACGTTATTTCTTTCGTAAATGTAATCTAGATAAGGCTGGTGTTTCCTGACTACCCTGAGAAAAAATACCGAAACAAACTGAAAAGTAAACCTCTCTTTTGATGTCCCTACAATTCGTACTGATCAAATATGAGAACCCTGTATGTTAGTGTATGTCTGGTGTTATTTTGAGGATAGAAACACTTTTTGAGCAGGCTCGTCCAAACAGTGCAAGCATTTGTCAGTTATCGCGTAACTCGAGTTGTAACTAAGCTTGGTGGATTGACTGAAGGAGCTTAATGATTAGACTTGTTCGTTTAGTTATTTGATTCTTAGGATCAGGTAGGCTGCTGACAGGCTAGTCACATCTTTACCCCGTACCTCTGGACGCAAGCGAACGAGGGGAGCACCGGACATTTAGGTCCATCTAGAAAATAAAATATGCTGCTAAATGCTGCAGCATAGTGATCCATGTTCTGGCCTTTAAAGAACTTATTATTGTGTACATTTAGAATGTTTTTATGTCCGTTTTGTCGTACTTGGCCTCCCACGCAATTCTTGAGTTCATGGACAGACATTGCCAATTAATATTGACGGACGTACGTATCTAAATTTAGCCCTTTAATTGGCGAAACTGTCGTTTCCAGTAAGTGATTGCATCCCCAAGACGATAATAGAAAGATTTTTATGTGATGATTTGTCGAACGGGAATATGTCTTTTAACTATTGCTAGGTTACCAGAGGTTTTTTTAGAAACAGATGTAGGTATCCAGTATAATGGTTTAAAAAGTTAATTACTGCTTACACACATTATTATCGATAAAATCAAAAGCAATTAACTACAAGTGTAGCATAAAGAACAATTATTACAGAAGTCTATAAATGGAACATTATATTAAAATTTTACGCACGGACACGCGTCGAACGATCGTAAGACATTGTTTCACCAATCAGAGAGCAGAACGGGCGACACACCAACCAATGACTGTTACGTCATCCAGCAGCTGTAGAATGCTGTTTTAAAAAAAGGAAATCGGAAAAACGCTATATTAAGTAGATACTCTAAACATAGTTTTTCTGCATTTTGAATATTTATGAATGGAAAGGTAGATGAAAGCCAAAGACTAGATGGATAGATTATGTGAAATGAATTAAAAAAAAAAACGGTCAAGTGCGTGTCGGGCCACGCGCAGTGTAGGGTTCCGTAGTTTCTAACCGACTTCAAAAAAAGGAGGTTTACAATTCGTCTTGAACTTTTTTTTTTATGTATGTTACCTCATAACTCGGAGACAGCTGGACCGATTTGGAAAATTCTTTTTGCGTTTGAAAGGGTATACTTTCTAGTTGGTTCCATTGTTGCAAAATCAGGATCTGATGATGGGATCTTGGAGAAATCGAGGGAACTCTTCAAATATTATAGGCACACCTATAGCGTTTTGGGTATTTCTTATAGTACCTTGAGCAATTGCTTTCGAAAAGTACCATTTGGGGAAGTTGAACTGATGATGAAGACGACAGATGGCCACTGAAACTACTCAATAATAAGTATTTCGTGGATTGCGATTCGATTACTTGAGTACGGATGTTAAACACTTTATGCTCGTCGCAATACATACGAGTATGGTGATGTAGAGCTGATGGTCAAGTAACAGGAGAACTCCTGAAAAATTAACGGCTATGCATCGGGAAAAGCAATATTTTGTAAAAGGTGATAAGTTGTTGACATTATGGCTTTTGAAACTAGATAAATTACAAACCGACCCACTAAAAAGCGTGAAAAAAATTTATTTACAAAAAATTGAACCGACTTCTACAATGTGTAATTTAAAGGGTATATACATACCAAGTGCATGGCTACTTCGGATGATAACAAACGATATGGCAAGGGTTTTGTAATCTTAAGTCTACGTGTGTAGAACTTATTACAAATACCAATACACAATACCAGAGACCGAATTTTTCAAATTAAGAAGAACGAAAAGAATTATCGTGTTATTGGCAAGTAACGTGGAAAGTTATTGACCCTCGTAGTGCTGTGACACGTTTGTTATGATTGGTATTCAAGAAATATATGAAACCGATAATTTGGTATCAATTCTTTGAGTCAGTTATTTTGTGCTGAAACTGTGCATAGAGACTCCATACCAGATGTTGTCTTCAGTCCTTTTGGATAGATATGGGGTTTCCGTTACACGTTGTATATCAAAATACTACAAATCCAAAAATAACTTTAATTTCGGAAGGCGGTGTGAACAAAAAGAAAATCCAAAACCAATAACACCGACTACCGAAATTAAAGTTATTTTTGACTTTGTAGTGTTTTGATATGGAAGTCGGTTCTATTTTTTGTAAAAAAATTTTTTATTACAGCCAAGTGCGTGTCGTATTCGCTGATTGATCGCTTCGTACCATGCTCTAACTAAAATCCAAACATGACTACCTAACTAATTTGACTTCCTATACAAATCCTGACCCGATCCGACAATTTTGCACGGAAAGTTTTAATTTTTTGTAGAGATTTGTATAAAACTTGTCATAGCCGGTGTTTTGAATTTAAATACGGACACAGAGCTACACTACTCAATCGTCACAAGAAGCTAGCACGATACAACTTGCGCTTAGCGCCATCTATTGACATTTCTATAGAGTTGTTCGAAATTTTCGAGTCAAATACAATTGGTCGACTATTACTCGTAAACTTGAAAAGCCCACTTATGTGTGATAGTTTTCCTTTAAATTTCGTTATATATAGGTACTACTGCCGTGAAATTTGAATTTCTAACTATAACCGTTTAGTTGATAGAGGACACTTGACTCTAACGAAAATTGGTACTTTAAAGCTTGATAAGTCACTAACGGTTTACTTAATCAAAAAATAGTCGTACCAAACCCCTAATATTTTTGAAAGACCTATCCAACGATATCCCACACTATGGGAAGAACGAAAAAAAAAATTACCATCCCACTTTACATGTATGGGAGGTACCCTAAGTAATTGTTTTTTTTTCAAAATTTTATTTTACCACTTTTTCGGCGTCATGAATGTGTATACTCATGCCAAAGTACAACTTTCTAGTACTAATAGTTTTTGAGCTAAACCGCGGACAGACGGACAGACAGACGGACATGGCGAAACTATAAGGGTTCCTTGTTGACTACGGAACCCTAAATGATGCTGTGACGTCTGAAGAAATTGTGTAAATGAATGATATAAGATTATGCGTACATTGATAATTCTAAATTTATTTGACTGTCCGTATGTTTTCCCTACTATTATGACAATTTAAATGTACATATAATAAATGACACAAAAAGTTCGTCAACATCGTTTATCTATTGTTTTTAGTTCTCTCCATATCCACATTTCGCATTCACGCGTTTCATTGGCGATTTATAGTCCTTGAATTTAAAACAGTGTCTGTTGAAATGAATTAAAAATAAAGTGTCGTGAATGTGATAAATGATTAAATATTCGTGATTTAACTCATTAGTGCATAAAGTTTATTTTCGCCTTTTTCGTTATAATAACTATTAGATATTGTCATTTAGAATATCTTTAACGATTATATGACATAAAATACTATGTTTATATGTTAGCTTAGATCTTACAGCCTGTCCGATAAATCGGACGCTATGCATGGCGGACACAAGTGACGCTAAAAATAGATTGAAATAAAAATACGAATTGAATGACAAATTTATTGTAAAAAAAGAAATTTTATTTAATTTATGACATGGTATGCCATATGGCATTTCGCATGAAGGCTTACGTCACATTTCTGATACTGAAATTTACTTTTCCCTCCACATTGGTTCGCACATCACCGTTCTGTATTTATTGGGACCAGCCAATGATCTCTACCATCGTATCTCATTGTAGACAATGATTGGGCAATCTTGCGTTCTTGATGTGGCCGTGTCTCATGTGTAGCAAGTAAGCTTCTTGCTAGAAAGCGTCGAAAAACGAACAAGGACTCAGTGTCTTTTGTACACCCATTCTTCCGATTCTTCTGTAGAAAACGGGTGGTTACTTACCACCCGTTTTCTACTGAGACGTCTACAAAAAATGGGCCACCACCATTTCTTTATACGCATCCGAGTCCGTAAGCTTGCCACAGCTTGGTCGTATTTGTCTACTCCTCCCATATATTATTGTAATTTGCATGCAACAATATTTCATGCACTTGCAAACTGTAATAATGAACAAACACCACATGCAGTACCCGCTGTGCATAGCGTGCGATATATCGGACAGTACAAAATTTGCCAGCGAAGCATTCAAAATAACAGTGGTTACGTAAAAATAATATTGTAAATAAATAGTCTGATACTTTAGCAATAAAAATATCAGTTTTTTACAGCAATTACCAAACAAAATACAAAAAGAAATAAAATATTGTCTTGCCTTCGCCGCGAAGAATGTTGATTATGTGCTGACATTTTGGAAACTGACAGCTAACGCGCAGTCGTGTTGTTTGATTTCATAATGGCAGTTTTGCCATAAAAGTAAATATAATAAACTACTATCTTATAATAAAAAGCTTTGAAAATATAAGTTTTAAATCTTAAAAATAAATATTTTTTTGAAGTCCGATATATCGGACCTTATGCACTAATGGGTTAAAACAGTAGATGGCCTTGAATATGACACATAGCATTTGTTAGTTTGCAAAACATAAGTAGGTACTTAAAATATGGGCGGGGTTTCCGGGTTGATAAGCTATCTGATTTCGGTATCAATGATACGAAATACCTGTTAGTTAAAATAACACACGTCAATGTTTTTTTTTTTCAGATTGAACTAGATGACGTCGGTTTTCTAGCTAAATACTCCGAGAAACTACGAAGAAAACTACGCAAAAACTACGGTATCTCGAGGTATGACAAATCTGTTTTAGGCCGTGCGCGCACTGCGTTGCGTTTTGGAAACGCAAAATCTGTGAAGTATGGAGTGTCATAGAAGTGCGCGCACTGCGGTCAGTCTACCAGTGCGGTAGAACTACCGGAATTGCGGCCACCGCAAGGCAGTGCGCGCACGGCCTTAAACCCAGTACAATTGCAATCATCATCTACCACTACCGGGTCGTCAGAAGCCATAAAATCTGAAAATCTTGCCAAGGAGTATCGTGTTACCCAGTTACTGGGTTGTGCAGGTCAGACAGGCAGTCGCTCCATGTAAAACACTAGTACTTACTTAGCTTCATTAAGTTAGACTGAAAGCCGACTTGCAACTTAGTTGGGACAAGGTTAAGCATATGATGTCAGTTACAATCACCATGTAGTTTCATGTTTGATCAGTCCAAACTTAGCCATCGTAAGTTGACCGTCGGTAAGTCTACCATCCTAATCTTTAAATTATACAGTATGTTAACTAACAAGGGGCGTTCCCGTCAACCCGCAATAGTATAGCATCCATACATGCTAAAAAAATATTACCATTCGAAAACAAAATGTTGTTTTTTTTTAATATTTAAATATTCACAAAAAATGTTAAATTGATTCGTAAAAGAAACACTCTGTACACGCGTACTTGAAGGACGGCAACGTCGCAATTTATTTATGAATGACGGGCCGCGTGTGCGGCGATCTAATTGATGTGCTTATACTATTGCGGGTTAACGGGAACGCCCTCTGTTAATTAACATACTGATTGACTGTATAGTGCGAATAGTTTTGTTTTGTGCTTAGATTAATCTAAGGCGCACTGTAATGGTTTTTATGTATGACCTGTCTGGTGCTATGCCCTTTAATATGAATTTAAGGGCGAGGTTAAGTTACGCTGTCGAGGTTTGTTTTTAGATTGGTGACGTTCCTACTGATATTGTGCTATATCAAGATGTGAAAGCGGACTAATATATTGTAAATTGATTGATTGCGATAATCAAAATAGATTTTTTATCTTTGAAGTAACTGATAAATATTTGATACAGCATAGTTAATTATTGGATATTTTTCTGCACGTAGAATAAACAATTTTTATACTTATGAAATCAAGGACTAATAAAATTGCATAGAGTTCATGTAAATGCAATGTATCCTTTTATTGTATCTGCCTCGTGATTTGTAAGCCATGTAAATCCCGAACCCATGGGAATTCCGGGATAACATATGTTGCCATTTAACAGTCTCTATCTTCCAGGAAATTGGCTCGGACAAACCGAAAGACAGACTGACAAACCGAAAGACAGACTGACAAACCGAAAGACAGACTGACAAACCGGCAAAAAGACAGACTGACGGACGGACAAAAACTTGTGTTTGGAGTGAGTTCACAGCAATAGTGTAATTGGTGAGGTTCGAGCCCGCGAGCTCTCGATCACAAGTCCTTAGCTATTAGCACAGTATAAAGACGTTTTGGTTGCCGTGCGACGTGAGTTGCGCCCCACTAGGCTAGTGACACAATTTAATCATGCTTATATTGAACAGCTTGTGGTTCAGTTGCCAGCATCTCAGTCTAATAAGCGTCATATCATTAGTGTAGCGTATATACCACCGCGAACTTGTGACGAAATATACGAGCATTACCTTGATATGCTACAACATATTGCTAATGATTCTACTACTGAGTCATTCTACATTGCGGGAGATTTTAACTTGCCAGATATCGGTTGGTCAGATCAGGGTAATCATCAAGTTGTAAACTCTGCAACCTCTTGTAGTCCGTTTCTTTTAAACTTTATGTCGTGCATTAACGGTTTACAATATAACAAGTGTAAAAATGCTCTCGGGCGGACACTGGATTTATTTATATCTAATGCAGACTGTCAAACTGTACCATGTAACTCGCTATTGCAGCCGGATACCCACCACCCCGTTTTTTCCATAATGACAACTCTTAATATGCAGTTTACTCCCATGAAATTCCGCTCAGTTCCTAGGTATAACTATCATAAGGCTAACTATTCTGCCATTAATGAACAAATTAATGCAATAGATTGGGAGTGTGAACTCAACAGTTTGCCCGCTGAACAGGCCGGGATACGGGATAATCAGAATACACGTTCCTGTAACTAGAACTAAAAGTTCTCAATTTCCTGTTTGGTTCTCACCATCTTTAATAAGGATTTTTAAAAACAAGGAACGTGCATGGATTCGGTGGAAAACGTACCACAACCAATCCGACTATGAGCACTTCTCTAATTATCGTAAATTATTTCATAGAGAGTGTGGCGCCTGTTTCAGTAACTATATTAATTCGGTTGAAGATAGCATACCCAAGAATGTAAAGCATTTCTGGAGTTACATATCAAATAGAAAGAGCAAGGCTAGATTTCCAGCAACCATGCACCTTAAAAATTCCTTTTCTGACAACCCTACCGATATATGTAACTTGTTCTCGACCTTCTTTGCCTCCGTTTATGAATCATCTACTTTCGACCCTATAAAATGGCAACCTCCTGACAATTGTGAGGATAACTCATTTAGTGTAGGTGATATATATCTCTCAAAAGATGTTATACTTCGGACAATCAAATCACTTGATCCATCAAAGGGAGCTGGTCCGGATGGGCTGCCACCCGCTTTCCTTATAAAAATTGCCGAAAGCATACATACTATTTTGTATATAGTTTTCAACAAATGTTTGCGCGAGGGGGTTTTTCCAAACGTGTGGAAGCGAGCGTTTACCACTCCTATTTATAAAAGTGGTAACAAAGACAACGTGGAAAATTACCGACCCATTTCCATCCTGTCCGCCTTGTCAAAGCTTTTTGAAAAGCTAGTACACGGTGCTCTATATCCTCAATTTCATCGATTAATTATACCAGAACAACATGGTTTCGTAAAACAGCGTTCAACTATTACTAATCTGATGACATTTACTAACTATTTGTTTGAAAACATGGACCAACGAGTTCAAGTAGACGCCGTGTACACTGATTTTCAGAAGGCTTTTGACAAGGTGGATCACGCGCTCCTTTTGGAGAAGCTTGCCTTTAACGGAATTCGCGGGAACTTGCTGCGTTGGTTTGTCTCATATATTTTTAACAGGACCCAAAGAGTCGTCATAAATGGTTATGAATCTGAACCCATTACTGTGAATTCTGGAGTCCCCCAAGGATCTATTTTAGGACCATTCCTATTTATCATATATATAAATGACATTAAATCTTGTTTCCTTAATGCTAATTTTTTATTGTATGCCGACGATATTAAAATATTTAAATCTTGCAAGAATATCCAGGATTGCCTACTCATCCAAGATGATCTCATTAGACTGAACGCGTACTGCACAAAGAACAAACTCTTTCTTAGTCTCCCCAAATGTCATAGTATATCGTTTACTAAAAATAAGAATAAAATTAATTTTAATTACTGTTTCGATAACCACCATTTAAATGTAGTGAATTCTGTTCGGGACCTCGGTGTTATTATGGACTCATGTTTGCACTTCGATATGCACATTGATACTATCGTGAATAAGGCCTTTCAAATGTATGGTTTCGTCATGAGATCTTCTAAAGACTTTGTGCGGCCCTCTACTTTTCTGATATTATACAAATGTTTAGTGCGATCACAACTGGAATATGGTATTTCAATCTGGAATCCTTATTATCTTAAATATAATAACAAATTGGAAATGGTGCAGAAAAAATTCTTACGTAGCATGAACTACAAATGTAATCATTCAAAGATTCCCTATTCCCTATTACTTAAAAAATACAATATTCAGAGCTTGGAAGCCCGATGGTTACTTTTGGATGTAATGATGCTGTATGGCTTGTGCCATAATAGGTTTGATTGTACTGACCTTACAAACAAACTATGTTACACGGTACCTAGAACGGTTATCAGACGGGGGGCTCGCGTGCCACGCTTGTTCCATGTGGACGCATGCAAAACTAACGCCGGGGCACGAGTGCCTCTACGTCGTCTTGTGGAAACCTATAACACACACTTCATAGACATCGATATTTTCTCTCTTTCTAATAAAAAATTTAAAACACTCGCTATTAGTGCATTAGCTTCTAAATTCTAATAAAAATGTTTAAAACTAACAGTAAAATTTTATTAATCCGTTATCGTTTGCCATTCAATATGTTATTGATTAATCCGTGGACAATAGTGTGGGTTATGTGTTTACCTATATATCTTAAGAACATTAATGTAATATCATAACATGTAACTGTTTTTTGTCCCTAATAAATAAAATAAAATAAAAATAAAATAAAGATCGTATGATCTTTATACTGTGCTATTAGGCAATTTATGCTTCTTAATGAATTCATTCTTCTTCTTTTTGTTTAAGTATCGTGTAAATACACACGTGGGAAAACAGTTTGTATTTTGAAATCACAGGCGGACACTTATATGTATAGATTGACAGTTAATTGCAGTAAACTGGCTCACTATGTGTACAATAGCCATCTCAGTCCACACTCATCCTACACGTGCTCTCATGGTCACAGCGTTCAAACGATTCTATGACAGTCTTCAACGGTGGAAAACACCGCTCGGAAAAATGAGATTCTTTGTTGGAGCAAATTGATAATAATATATGATTTCCGTCTTTCGAACGAAGGAACGTTTTTTAGGGTTCCGTAGCCAAATGGCAAAAAACGGAACCCTTATAGTTTCGACATGTCTGTCCGTCTGTCTGTCTGTCTGTCTGTCCGTCTGTCTGTCTGTCTGTCTGTCCGTCCGTAAGTATGTCACAGCCATTTTATTCCGAAACTGTTAGAACTGTATTCCGTCCGTCCGTATTGTATTCCGTCTTTGAGTTAACACCTTCGTAGACTTCCTTATACAACACTATTACATACCGACGGATAGACAGACGGACATGATAAATCTATAAGGGTTCAGTTTTTAGGGTTCCGTAGCCAAATGGCAAAAAACGGAACCCTTATAGTTTCGATATGTCTGTCCGTCCGTCTGTCTGTCTGTCTGTCTGTCTGTCTGTCTGTCTGTCTGTCTGTCTGTCTGTCTGTCTGTCCGTCCGTCCGTCCGTATGTCACAGCCATTTTATTTCAAAACTATTAAGACTAAACATGTGAAACTTAGTAGGTAGATGTATTCTGTGAACCGCTTTCCGATATTACGAAAAAAAATTAAAAAATATTTAAAATAAAGGGGGTCCCCATACATGGAAATAGAACTGATTTTTTTTTTTCATGGAACCTATGTGTATGTGGGATATATAGACAGGTCTTTAAAAATGATATAAGGGTTTTTAAAACCACTTTTTCAGAAAGTTAATTGTTTAAAAGATATACGCGTCTAAAGTGGTGAAATGTGTCCCCCCTCTCTAACTTCTATAATTATGGAGTGAAAAATCTAAAAAAATATATATGCTATAGATCTTAATGTAATCTTTCAACCAAAATTGGTTTGAACGAGATCGGGTCTGTAGTTTTTGAGATACAGCATATTTTCTAAAACCGCAAATATAACTTTGTAATTCATACAAACACTATGAAAAACAAAGTTATTTAGCGTAGTTGTAAAAATTGTAAATAAACTAGTTTTAAGAAATTTTTAAGTTTTTTTTTTTCATATAAATATATTAAATTATAATTATTATAGTTACTACGGAACCCTTCATGGGCGAGTCTGACTCGCACTTGGCCAATTTTTTTTAAGTACCCTTAATTTCTAAATAGGTCGAAAATTACTCCGCTTTTCGGTATCAATACTTTCTATGTATATTTCCATAGCAATATTTTTAAACGTAAAAGTGTGTATTTGTTTGTACTTTTTTACGTTAAAATTTTGCAACTGGTTGACGTGATTTTTGGTGTGCAGAATATGTAGTTTTTTTTTTTTTGAGAAAGGTCTTGACTTCTCCCGTTCTGGGTGGAGCGGAGGAAGTCTAAAGTAATTTTTTGTTAATTAACGAGAATTTTGTTTTTGAGTCGGAGTGTCGAGACTCCTACTGCCTAATAATGCCGCGGTTTCTCGTTAATACGTTCCTGCAAATAAGTATATAGGTATTGGAAGGGCTGGAGAGTGACATAGCGATTTTTTTGCTGTAACTAGAAAATAAATAAAGCATGTTCATGGCATCAAGGTCATTTTTTTTACGTTTCCTACACTTCACATTCTTGTTGCTACGGTCGATTACATAACTTTTCTCTACAATATCATTATTTCCCCGTCTAATGGCAACAATGCGTGCCTGTATTAAAAAACGATACCATGTAATGCAAACGCAATCACATACGTCATTCAAGGTATATCTTGTTGATTTGCACACACAAAAAAGGAATATACGCACACCTCACTTTCATCCAACTTGTGTACGTGTGTGAGTATGCCCGCTACACTATACGAGTATACGATGCGAATAAGTTATTCAGTTCATATCTGACCGTCAGACGGCGTGGACGTCTCGATTTTCAGGAATTTTAACTCTCGCGAAGTTGTCGTCTTGATTATAATACAGTGGACTGTGTTGTGTTGTGATAATTCGATCAAGTTTCTGCGGTAAGTTGAATGTTCCGTTTATAATGGTTGTATAACCGTGATCTTGATAGTTCGTATTCCGTAGTACAGAAATAACCGTTTTGGCACATCACGCCGTTCTTTACCCTTGACGTGATACTGGACGAATTTGCAGTTTTATTTTTCCTTTTTGTGAAATGTAATTAGCCTGAATTTTAACTAACAACTATGTACGAGTACATTTGATTGACGATCTTTTCTTTCTAAGAATTTCTTACGCTGAAATGTCGATGTATCACTTGTTGAGTCGTCTTAGCAATACTATTTAAATATTTGTTGACGGTCTGTGTCGATTTAATCATGTTAATTGTGTTATTAAAACCGCACTGCCACATACCTTTAGTATTGCCTTTTACGATTCTTGTTCTTGGTATTTTCTACATCGTCTTGGCAATTTTTCTTGTCTTTCAAGGTTGGGTTCTCAATGCGTTCCTTCAAGTTTTTATGACTGATTTCTTCTATTATTATTAAGTTTTCTGATATTTTGCCAAGACATGGTTCTTCGCTTGACCACCTTTTCTCAGTGAATGTTCTTCACACTTATTCGTGTATAAAATATTTATCATGTCTGCAACAGTAGATAGTTTCAGTCGGTCGTTACGCTGTGCATGTTGTAAGTCAGTGATTGTTAACAGGTCATTGTATAGCTTGTCAGTCAGGCGACTCTACCTCGTTTTGTTTACTGTTAAGCGTGGTTCTTTTACATCACATATGTCTGCTCCTTTGTATTTCTTAAGGTTATTATGAGTATTATTAAAGATATGGGTAATTTTTGGGGCTCAACTAAATTCTGCAAGAGCCAACGCTTAAGAGATTTCTTAAGCCTTGGCCTTAAAAATAGACTCAATCCAGAAAATGTTATTCGCCTAATCATTCGCAAGCATTGAACTTTTGAAACTATGTATAAACAAATATTATTATGCTATTGTTCCAATTATTGGATTTCACACTCGTTTGTTTTGTGCAAATGAACTCTAGTCTCTATCATAGCAGTCTTCTATCAGTCATGTCTACAACCCATATCTAAATTATGAGCTTTGCATACATTTTTGTCTACGATTCAAATATAATAATTATTCTTACTTATAATTATTGGATTGTTTCTTTTTGTTTTGATTTCTGACTATGTCGACCAGGTAGTCAGACAACCTTGGCTGGTTATCTGAGTTTAATGAGCACGGTCACGATCAGATCATTCCAGTAGTGTTATTTGTCTGCACGACGTCCATTCATGGTTAATGACTTTATATGAATTTTAGATAATGACTATCATCAATGTCATTACTGCCACTCAAAATCAAGTTCTAGTTTAGCAAAATTGTCACCCATCTTTTCAATTTCGCTACACTTATCGTAGTTTAATTTTGATGTAGTTAACTGATTCCTTCTAGTTTAGAGCATGTTAAAAAAATGCTTCCCAGTCGTATGAATTGGATTTTGTCGTTATTCTCATTCGCTCACCCCATAACCACCATTGTTAACAAGATTAATGAATGAGACGATTCACTGCTCATGTTATGTTCATCCAATTTTATAAGATAATTGATTCTATTCTTTATAGGAATTGCATCTGTACCACATTTCTTTCTCAAATGCTGGTTTTGATTGATGATTTTTAGGGTTCCTTACCCAAATGGTAAAACGGGACCCTATTACTAAGACTCCGTTGTCCGACCGTCTATCTGTCTGTCCGTCTCTCACCAGGCTGTATCCCATGAACCATGATAGACAGTTGAAATTTTCACAGATGATGTATTTCTGTTGCCGCTATAACAACAAATACTAAAAACAGAATAAAATAAATATTTATGGGAGCCCCCATACAACAAACGTGATTTTGTTGCTTGAGATTGATAGCGGCAACAGGTAGACGCATGAAATATTCACAGAATATTTAGTTGTATTTCTACTTTAAAAATAAATAATTAAATTAAAATTAAACAAATATTTAAGGGGGCTCCCATACAACAGACATGATTTTATCGCCGTTTTTATAGATAATGGGCCGGAACCCTTCGTGCGCGAGTCCGACTCGCAATTGGCCGGTTTTTTCATTTATGACAATCAAAAAACATCGTCTGTCGATTCAAATATATCCACCCATTTCCTAATAATTTTGTAATGTTAATGAGATAAAGAGCTATGTATAGCGTGCATAAACCTCTTAAAATAATCTTTTGTCCTAGAATTTCAATAGCTTTTGCATATTTCATGACTGCACAAAGTGAACTACGTTTTTTAATTAAAATAATTTTCTTTATGTATGAACTGTTCTCTTCATTACAATTTGAATCAACTGTACTGTTCAATTTCTGAAATATTATATTATAATAATATTAAATGTTCCTTCATATAAATTCCGCAATCAAGTCGTGAAGACACTGACTGCTGTAACGCAGGTTGGTAACTAGCTCAGGGCTTTAAATGAAAATGTACCATCCATATTTTAATGTCAATAAAACTTATATTATAAATAACTTATAATCTCAGTTGTATGGAAAAAAAATATAAATGTAAAGATTACTGTGCATAGTTATTTATTAAATAGTCTTTTTATTTTATATTATATTATAATTTTAAACTTGCCAAACTTTTACGTTTGATGGTGAGTACATGATTTCAGCTGTAATAAAACATTCGTTATATTTGGTAAACCTGCCTGGTAACCTGTGTCATCTAATGGTAGCTATCTATATATGTTGTATAGTGTCTTACACGTGTGCAAAAAAAAACCCGCCGGCGCGACTCATAATTTATATTCCGGTTTTTTTAGTAGCCTGACCAGATTTTTTTGCCAAATTTTTTACTAGTCGCAGGTGTAAAACCGTTGTTTTAAGCCACGTGAGATTTAAATGATACCTGGGATGATTTACATAATATATGATGTATCAATTTATGTCAGATATTTTCCACGCTTGAGAATTTAAAAAATTAGTCTAATAATTTCGACCTACGCACAGGGTCGAAATTATTAGACTAATTTTCGATTGATAAAAATTATCAAATGATGATTCCTCTCCTTCTGGGCGGAGTAGAAGGAAGTGCCACATTCCTACAGACTAAAAACCCACGCTGTTCTTTCAATTACCCTTACGTTCCGAGGTCGCAGTGTCTTGTTAGAAAAAATTCCACAACCCTGGCAGGATGCTTGTGAGATTCTTACGTTCACATTGATTCTCTAAAACGTCGACAAAATATTCCCCGTATCTTGAAAATTCCACTTTGAGATTTTAACCCTTAATTCACCAGGTGAAAGTAACGTAAACTCCCACTATTAGTCCCAGGGACTCACATGTATTATTTTAATTTTTCTATAAATAAAACAACTATTATTTCAAATGCTTTTTTTATTAACTTCTTTACTATTTATTTAGTACTAAAATTAACACAATAAACTTAGCAAAACTCTTGAGATCATCTTAGAAATTGTAGGAATTAAATTTAACAGCCTAAAAGAAAATAGTTTTTTTTAAGTCTCTTAAAACTGTCAAAAACTTCTAAAAAACGTTAGTTACTATCTTTTATATTTTCATAATAGACTACAAAATAAAATAAAAATAACAAAAACATATGCTTCTATATAAAAATAAAAATTGTGCAACGGGTTTCGACCACTGATTTGAAAACCACACTCTCTGGTTTCGACCAATACCTAAGAGCAGAGTTCTGCTGATCAGTTGATGGCAAAATAATATCCTGCTGCAGAAGGTTCTGTTGATGACTGCTACTTAGTTGTAGTAGTCATCTTCTTCGTTGTCACTCCCAATTTCATCGTCGAGTTCTTGTTGAAGCCAAGAATCCAAAACTGAATTAGCATTTTCCGCATTTACATACACTGATGAAGTTTTTTTTTTGTTTGTGTGCCATTTTGTGATTCTACAACAATAAAAAACATTACGAGATTAATAAATTATCAATAATAAATAAAATCAAGTAATAATGGCAAGAAATAGGGGCAGTGAAAACATAAATTAAACATAAAAATGGTGAGTTATTACTTGGCGTAATAACTCACCATATAAGAGCCGTACGCGCACGTCCGCTCCACCCCGCGTCACCCGCGACCCTGCAGGAAGGTACTGTGGCGGGGAGCAATGAAGTCGCGAAAATGAACGAAATATGTAGTTTTGAAATTTGAATGTGAGTCCCTGGGACTCAGGTGGTGAATTAAGGGTTAAGATTGTATTCCCTTACGCTTGACCAGTTTTAGGCTTTCCCAGACGAAATTAAAATACGAATTTAGATGAATCTAGGATGACAATTAACACGAAAGGTCTATCCTGTCAGCTACCTATCTAGCTCACCTTGACTGTTTAATGTCAACAGTCGTGAATCGCGAAATTAAGTATTGAAATACCGTGTTCTCTAAGAAGTTTTATTACTTTAATAACAGGAAGGAATACGTCTTGATAAAAATTATTCTGACAACTAGTTTAAAGGCGTTCCCCAATAAAAATTCCGTTCAGTTTAGAATCATGCCAGATTTTCTGGCTACTGACTCCCCTTAACGGCTGTCAGATGTATCTATAAATGAGAGCTGGGACAAACGACTTAACACGCTTCTCGGTGCACAGAAGGATATCGATATAATAATGAAATGAAATAATGATGTTTATTTTGCAAATAGGGCATAATAACACTTTCACACGTCTTTTTTTCGTAAATGTAAACTAGATGAGGCTGATATGGTAAGAGTCACCCATTCACAGACAGATTAGTACTGAGTTATTATTTAGTCACGTCTTTCCCATAAGCAGCCGGTTAATATACACCAAAAATTTAAAAACACTTAACAATATTGCTAAAACTTTGGTTACAATGGCGTTCTTATCGCTGAGAGCGATATCTTCCAGACAAACTTTGGAAGGAATTTACAAGCTTTAATTGAAATGGGGAGGCCTAAATTACTGTACTACAAATTCTCATAACATAACGAAAAAAGTAATTAAAATGTTTAAATATACGTTAGGATACTTTCCATACTTTAATTTCCATCTAGATGTAATGGTTTCAATTCAAATCCTTGCAAAAAAGCTATAACCTGACCATTATAGCGCCACGTGTAAGTCACGTGCCCAGCCCACTGATTACATATGTCCGTTCACCGCCCACGTTATCACTAGGAAACTAGAAACTACGTGATGTGAATATCAATTATGGGTCTTTATTCCATAACGTCTAAGAGAGTGATGGGATAGAGGACAGAGGAAGGCTAAATAATAGAGTGGTGGATTGTATGAGCGATGATATTAATGAAAAAGGAGTAAATGACAGCGACAAGAAGAAAGTGTTGCGCCGACCCCAAGTAAATGGGATAAGGACAGGAAGATGATTCCAAAACGAACGTGTTTTGTCTTAACTCGGTTGCACTAAAGCGATTCCCATCCAGTTTTTATGATAAAATAATTATAGATGTATCTTGCAGGTCTTTCCTCTTAAACATCTAGTCGGTATCTTTCTGTATATCTTTTTCTCAGAACCAGTCAGAATGGCCTCTATGTCAGATACTGATATTTTTTTTTTGTAATTCTTAATTGTTTCGAGGTTTTTATAAACAAGGATACGTCTTATAAGCTTTTAGCACTACTTAAATCGATCCCAAAATAACAAAATAGTGCGGCAGATGATGACAAATTAGACATGTCCTTTTCTAAGGCAATATTGTTATTTAAGTGTTTTAATTTTTGGTGTACAATAAAGTAATTTCTATCCATCTATCTATTTTTCTGTACCTATATCTTTATCTCAGAATAGTCAGAACCAGTCAGAATGGCTTCTATGTCAGATACTAAATATTTAACTTGAAGCTTTTAGATTTGCGCTACTAACATAGATCCCAAAATAACAAAATGGTGCGGCAGATGACGACAAATTTACGTTAGAGTAATATTTTTGATATGGGAGCAGAATTTTTTGCTGTTATCAGCTATTTATCTCTGCTCTGGTTGGAAGGACTAGTCAAGTGATTGATGGCGTTTATAATTAGTTCTGGACCTGAACGTTTGGCCTTCATCGCCATGTATAGTTTGAATGTGCAATAGTCTATATGGTGATGATCTTTATGAAAGTGCCTGTGTTCTGCAGTACTTTATACAAATTTAATAATCGTATAATGATGTTAATGCAATATGTATATTAGGCGTACGATTGTTCAGACTTACAATGGTAATATCAGTATCTGCTCTAAAGATTTAATCAAACATGCTGTTTCCTTGAAATGCTCTCAACGATTCACGCTTTCTATCTTGCGTTTTCAACCTCTCTAAACATATAGATAGAATATATTTTATTCTGCACCAGAATTTTAACATACCTGTTAAATAATATTGCTAAACCTGTAGTTACAATGGCGGACTTATCGCCGATAGTGATATCATCTAGACCAGCTTTGAATGGATAATACGAATTTAAAATAAAGAGGGGATAGTCAGTGATCTCTTTCATTTAATGCGTATTTGTGATCATATCCCATGTTATATGAGATCAGAACAACATCGCCATCAATTCTCCGTCATCCGGCCATCATCTTGTTTAAAGTGACCAAAAAGTTTGAAGTATAAAAGAGTTATTTTGAACATATTTTTAAAATAAATATCATTTATCACCGTCATGCTGTTATTCTTTCATTATTCTCTGTTTAAAATATCTTCGTCAATGCCTCTAAAAACTGACTGATTTTGCTTCTCATAGTATGGCATTGTTCTATACGAAGATACTTTTGATATACAGGATGGGCCATGAATTTGTTAACATTTGAATTTAACATCCCATACGAACACAAGCCGGGCCGGTCGTGAGGCCCTCGGTAAGAAGAGGTAGCGGTAAGACAGGGGTCTTACCGATACCTCTCGGAAATTTAGTCGCAATGGATCGCTTCACGGGACCGTAGCGTACTTTTTGTGTAAAACAATTTTATTTAAATAATAGTTCGCTCATTACTGTGAGACGCTTATTTCGCTTTGAATATGATTTACACGACTTGAATCAGTGTCCAAGTGGTCCTTTGATTAAGAAATGTGTGAAGAAGTTCGAAGAGACGGGATCGACACTAAATGTGAAGCAAACCGGTGGCCCACGGACTTCTCGAAGCGAAGAGAACGTGCAGAAAGTTTCTGCTTCAGTTCGACGTGATCCAGATTTATCGACGTGCAAACGTTCGGCTGAATTAGGATTATCCCGCACGTCTTTACGCCGTATTTTGAAAGCTGATTTAAAATTACATCCATATAAGATCCAAATAGTGCAGGAACTAAAACCTGATGACTTAAATTTGCGCCAATAGTATGCCGAAACAATGTTGAATCGATTCAGTAATTATGGCGACGTCTTGTTTTCTGACGAAGCCCATTTCCACCTCAACGGGCACGTTAACAAACAGAGTTGCAGGTATTGGAGCAGTGAAAATCCCAAAGCTAAACTTGAAAGGCCGCTTCATTCACAGAAAGTAACTGCAATTTCAGCAAAAGGAGTCATTGGCCCGTACTTTTTCGAAGATTCTCGTGGCCGTGCAGTCACTGTTAGCTCTGCTGAGTATGTGAAAATGGTACGGGAATTCTTGGCACCATAACTACTGAAATTTGCTGGCTACAATCGTAACACGTGGTTTCAGCAAGATGTAGCCACCTATCACACATCTAACGAGTCCATACCGGTGGTCAAATAAATATTTCCGAAAAAGCTGATTTCAAGGAGAGGGGACATCCCATGGCCACCCAGCAGTCCAGATTTGACCCCCACAGATTTCTTATTGTGTGGTTATTTAAAAAGCAGTGTCTACAACAATAAATCAAAGACACTGACACAACTGAAAGATAAAATCAGCGAAGAAATGCCAGCTATCTCACGGTCTCTGCCGACGAGTATTCGAAAATTTCAGTACCTACTTGCTTAGAAATTCTTCTAAAAAAAATCAAGCAAAAATCGAGACGGTGTGGACTTAGGTGATGTTAATTAAAAAAATTGGTCAAGTGCGAGTCGGACTCGCCCATGAAGGGTTCCGTGGTAACTATAATAAATATAATATACTTAATATATTTAATTGACAAAAAAAAACAAAAAGCCTTAAAAAAATTAAAACTAGCTTATTTACAATTTTTACAACTATGCCAAATAACTTTGTTTTTCATAGTATTTGTATGAATTACAAAGTTGTATTTGCGGTTTTAGAAAATATACTGTATCTCAAAAACTGCCGACTCGATCTAGTTCAAACTAATTTTGGTTGAAAGTTTACATTAAGGTGTACCACATATGGTTTTTTTAGACTTTTCACTTCATTATTATAGAAGTTAGAGGGGGGGGGGGGGGGCACACATTTTGCCAATTTGGAAGCGTATATCTTTTAAACGATTAACTTTATGAAAAAGTCATTTTAGAAACCTTAATGTCATTTTTAAAGACCTGTCTATAGATACCACACACGTATAGGTTTCATGAAAAAAAATATTTTCAGTTTCAGTTGCATGTATGGGGAGCCCCCTTTATTTTAAATGTTTTTTAAATTTTCTCTTAAAATCGGAAAGCGGTTCACAGAATACATCTATCTACCAAGTTTTACATGTATAGTCCTAATAGTTTCGGAATAAAATGGCTGTGACATACGGACGGACGGACAGACAGACAGACGGACAGACACGTCGAAACTATAAGGGTTCCGTTTTTTGCCATTCGCCTACGGAACCCTAAAAAGTAAATTACAATAAATAAATATTTTTCATTATAGTCAATTCGTTTTCTTTAAATGATTTCTTCAAATGTTAACGAATTCATGGCCCACCCTGTTGTTTCAGCATTCTACCTGTACCGTGTGCATCATTCCATACAGGTTCATAACAGACAGTGTGTCGGCTATTATGTAAGATGTTAAAACGTTCAAGAATGATATACGAGTTTTCATTTACTCTAAATGTGTTTCTGTTTCTGAGCCAAAAGCTACTTATAAATCTCTCCGCACTTGGAGTCCAAAGACCAAGGCTATATTTATATTCGATTTTAACACTTCATCTTTGTTTTATTGCTATACTTAGCTTTATTGATTGGTAAATTGTAACTATTCTTACAAAACGCGGTATGTGGATCTCCAAAAATCAAAGATCCTGATCCTGGGGGTCTTTAAGTCAAGAGTGAAAAGGTTACTTCTAGATAAGCGTGCTTCATATTATTCCATTGCTTCCCATTTGGTAAAATGGTGGTCAAACTCGAGCCTATATCCTATGTCAATAAAAAGAAGGAAAACTTGATACACACATTACTCCTTTACCTATAAGATTAGTTTAGACGTAATTCATAAATGAATAAAATAAAAAATCATTATATTAAATCTTTGAGACATTTCTTGTAATTAGCTACAGATTGGCAGATACCCAAATCCGTAGTTTTAGCCAGCATTAGCAGAAATTCTTCCTTGTCCACTTGTTCACACTCGTTTCCTTCACAAAAAGTATCATGACGCCAAGTTAAAAAATAAATGAGGAATGCAAATAAAAGAATACTAATTGTTTTCACGATGACGTGTTCATTCATCAGCAGCCTATCTTTCATCAGCGTCGCCAGCTGGTATCCACGTGATATCCCGCTGTGTTACGTAAAGTGTACTAGGTGCATATTACCGTGATTTCCAGAATCAGCATTTCAGAACGTGATTTCACGTTGTAACCAACCATGTCCGAAAACGTTTAGTACGTATGGGTAAGGAGATATTTAAGAAATATCTAGAGCCATTTTTAAGTAAATATCAAGGTCAAGTGACGTGGGAGATTTTATGTTACTTACCTAATCTCCAAATATTAATAAAACATGCCATTAAATACGACATTCTTTAACACCATTCCTAAAACACGTGAATGTGTGTACTATACTTCATGCGCGTGCACAGGATTATGACAGGGTATGCGGCGGAGTAATCGGTCCCAAAAACTTTTTCTTTTATAGATTTTTAGCAAAGCCACAGCCACGCATCGCCACCATGCTACGATGCGTGGCTGTGGCTATGCTAAAAATCTATAAAAGGCAAAGTTTTTGTGACCGATTACTCCGCCGCATACCCTGTCATAATCCTGTGCACGCCCCTGCTATACTTCTATTTGTATTATAATTAATTCGAGTACTAGTTCGCAGTCGCGATTCTCAATGTCGAATCGTATTTATAATAATGTTATTTATAGGCTTAGATTATTGTCTTGGGAATTCCATTATATTTTTTATTCAGTGTCCCTCTTCCTGGTTTTGGCAAATATAAAGGTTCCTTCTAATTCCTAGGGAGTTCGATTCCCTGCTGGAGTTGCAGGGGTGTTCTAACGAGATACCGCGGCCTGAACGCAAGGAAAACCGAATGAACAGGGTGGGTTTTTAGTCAGTAGAAATCTGACACTTCTTTCCGTCTCACCTAGTGCGGGAGGAGTCTTTTGTTGATTTTATCACCGAATAAAAAATAGCGGTGCGATTCCTGCACGGGAACTTAATGTTTATGTTACATAGATACAAATACATAGTTTCTTTTTGTTGAAAATAGGTTCGCCTTTGACCACCATCCTGATGGTAAGTGATAATGTGGTTGAAAATAGAGCAGGCTTACCTAAAAGTAACCTATTCACTCTTGACTTAAAGACTCCTAGGTTATAGCTATCGGGAAACACAGACTCCGGCAGGGAATTCCACTCCTTAGCCGTACGCACAATGAAGGTACTCCCAAAACGTTTTGTGCGTATGTGTGGGATGTCCACCATGTAACGATGGCGCTTCGCCGCCGCTAGTCTCGTAGTTCGATGATGGAACGGGCTTGGCGGAATTAGACTGTGTAATTTCATCGCACACTCCCCGAAAGGTTTAGTGTAAAAATGCACTCACAATCCAAGAGAAGTTCCTAGATGGGTATTATTTAAAAAAAATACACGATGATTTTATTTACAATCAATTATTTCCAATCAAAAGGTTAAGTGTTGTGTCATGATATCAAGTAGGGTCATCGCTTTGTACCGATCTTGTAAGTGCCACTTAATTTCTAGTCGTAGATAATGTACATAGATTAGCAGATAATAACCTTCCATATATAACGTAGCTAATTAATTAGTCTTTGGAGAAAATTGGCAGGAATTATCCAAATATCAAGTATTTGATACTTAGGTGTGCGCATAAAAGGCAGCACCTTTGTGCTCTTTTGTCTGTATTTATATTTATTCTTTAAATGTCATGTGTGTACATAAATAAATAAATTAAGTAACTATTACTTATCCATTCTTAATATTATAAATGCGAAAGTAACTCTGTCTGTCTGTCTGTTACCTTTTCACTCCTAAGCTGCTGAAGCGATTTAGATGAAATTTGATATGGGAATAGTTTCGGACACTGGGAAGGACATAGGATAGAGATTTTTATCCCGGGATTGCCACGAGATCGGGAATTACGTGGGAAAAACTTCAGAACCGAACGAAGTCGCGGGCAAAAGCTAGTAATATTATAAATCGGAAAAGCTTGTTTGTTTAAACGCTCTTATCTTAGTAATTACTAGGTGGATTTTGATGAAATTTATGGATGTGAGGAAGGTGTAGGCTACTTTTTACTACTGCAAAAAGGAGATTGTTTTTATCGTGATAAAATCCTCGGGAGCGAAGCCCCGCGTGACTGCTAGTTTATTTATAGGTTCAAGTGGCCGAGTAATCTAAAGTCGACCATAATTTGAATTTTGCACTCATTCTCCATATAAAAATTGATTGTACCTTTTTTTTCGGGGGTAAATTATCAAATGTCTCCTCCTTCATTCAGTGGAGCGGCGGGAGTGTCAGATTTCTACTGACTAAAAACCAGGGTGGGTTTTCCTTCAGTTGGCCTTGCGTTCCGGGGCCGCGGTATCTCGTTAGAACACCGCAACCCTGTACCGTTAGTTTCACGAACTATACCTAAGTAGGTACATACGAATAATACCTTGATCTTCACACGGCAACGGAACAAGTTATTTCTAGATGTGACCGGTAACAATTGTGTTATCTTACCGGCTTGGAAAACTTCGTGCAAGCGTTGGGCCAGCGTTTGGACAAACAGTGGTGACTGCGTACAATGATGGATACGATGTATGTATCGGGGACAGATGATTTTATATATCTAGAAAGGTATTACTGTGTTAAGAAAGATAGAGAGTATAGAAGACTAGCACTGCGCCCGCGACTTCGTCTGCTTGGATTTCCACTCCACAATAATGCAGCTTACTAGCTACCTACTAGAAATAATTTTTAGAATTGGATAAATGAATTGGGATAAGGTATGATCGATGGTTCTTGCGTCCCACAGATGATATTGTGACGTATCTAGAGATATTGCTTGTTGATGATGCAACAGGACATGGTAATGTTCCGTGTGCAATTAATTGACATGTTTACATTCTATTACATAATAATTCTTTAATGAGTAACCATTCGTAATCCATCATAGTTGTCACCCCATATCTTTTCTGGTAACATACTTTTGTTGTGTCGGGATACTCTGATCAGACCATGAAGTGTTAAAACGTGAGTCGTTCGAGCGAGAAAGAGGGATGAAGCTATGCACGCTATATAGCTCCATCCCTCTTTCTCGCTCGAACGACTCACGTTTTAACACTTCAGGGTATGGCCCAGATCTTGTTTTAAAAAGTAGGTATTTAATCGTCAATTACCACGGAATCAGTCTAAAGCGTTCCCACTGCTACGACAATGGCCTCTTCTCTATGAAAGGAAATGGGGCTCTAATGCACCACGCGGGCCCAGTGCGGGTTTTATGGTTCTAAGATATACCGGTTTCATCATAATGTTTTTCTTCACCGTTTCGGGAGCTGAGATGATATAATTTAGACAGAGTACCTGCCTGCCTGATGGACAGCATGTTTTGCCGCTTGTCCTGGCTCTCACTGGTACGTCTTTAACTGTAATTACGGGTAGCCTATAGAAGGCTTGTGGAACTCAGATAGGCAGTCGTTTCATGGACAATACTGGTAATCGGTTAGGTACTTCTGGTTAGACTGGTAGCCGATGGGACACTGGGTGAGGTGTGGGGAGCGCACAAAACGTTTTGAATACTTTGATTGTGCGTACAGCTAATTAGTGGAATACCCTGCCAGAGTCTATGTTTACTGGTAGCTAGGTTACTTCTAGGCAAGCGTGCTTCATCTTCGAGCACATCATCACTTACCATCAGGTGAGATGGTGGTCAAACGCGAAACTATTATCAATAAAAAAAGTTATTTAAAAAATTTGA
This sequence comes from Tholera decimalis, assembly GCA_943138885.2. Lineage (NCBI taxonomy): Eukaryota > Metazoa > Arthropoda > Insecta > Lepidoptera > Noctuidae > Tholera > Tholera decimalis. Next base: position 6,824,162 of record OW964577.2, on the reverse strand, counting down.
AAAACCCAACTGCTCAAATGAAATGCAAGAAACAAGTCATTTTTATTTTAAAACGTGACAAGCAGGCGGACCCATCTCATAAAAAAAAAATCAATTGGGTCCCGGTTTTAGATTCTTTAAATAACTTTTTTTTATTTTTTTAGTTAAAATAATAATTAACATTTTTTTAGTTTTCCCGGTCGTGATGGCCGAGTCAATCTATATAAAACGTTAAAGATTTTTAATATTGATATGGTCACTATAAGATGTTGTTAGGTTCGATAATTACGTAACAACTTAAGACAGAAGGTCCCTTAAGTAGGGACTGAATAAATTAATAACCGACTTGTTATTACATGGATCTCACAACTTTTTACGTTGTTGTTATGGGATACAAGATACGCGCGAAAAACATAACCCTTCCTTTGCAGTCGAGTAAAAAAGAAAAGTTGGGGAAAAGCTAGGCAGGTGATGACAGTAGTCTTTTCTTTTTTTACTAGGTAAATAATCTTTTCCACTTATTAGAGACCATTTGTTTTCGCAATTGTCCATTGCGTCGTGTGGTTCCTCAAGACAATTTATCGTTACGAGACAAGCAGAATTTGAAGAACAAAAATAATGGCTTCATCAATCAAGATGAAAATGTCCACTATTGAAGATTTTTGCGGTTTTTCTGTTGGAACAATTGAGTTATTTTAAGTTTCGTATCTTAAGATTGGTATGTTTGCATAGTTATCTGGCTGTAATGAAGATTAATTACTATTAAGTAGAATTATGTTTAAAGGCGGCGTGGTACGTTGATCCCCAATCAATTATTTTTCGACAAATAAATTTAATGAATTCTTAAGGAATTAAAAAATAAGAAAATCCCTCCCCTCTCATCTGTTCTTCCGTGAACGGGCTGTATCTCATAAACCTATATATGTAGATTGATCGTTGAAATGAACAGTGTATTTTACGGTCGTTATAACATGAAAAGGCCTTAAACAAATAACTTTTGTTTCGGTTTTCGGTGCAAAACTCTACAATACACATTTCAGCACCCGAAAATCTTAGCCGGAATGTTTTTTTGTCTTTGCTTCAAATTCTGCCTGACCTCACATAAGAAAGAATCATAACCACATACCTACATGCTTCATAACACAGCACACTGGTCTCGCAAATTGAGCTAATTCGATCTAATTTGCTTGTTATAACACCCACGCCGATTCTCGGTATGACCAATCATTGGGACGGACATATCTTTCTATATATAGACTTTGTTATTTCACTTAAAGGTAACCGTAGATGGGCAGACAGTTATGAAAGAAAATATACACCTGGCACAGACTACACATTTTTTATATACGTAAACAATAATCTGTTTCATACTTTCTTGTCGATAGTGTCAGATTAAGACTAAATATAATTATTAATTTAATATTAGATAAAATGTAACTTAATTTAACATAAAATACTTAGTATACAAACTAGAATAAAGCATCAAAAAATTGATCCTCAACGCTGTCGGCTGGCAACGTACCCAAGATACTAGCGGCATTGCCTCGTTGTATGGCAATGCTTAGCCGTTGACCAAAGAAATAGCCAGCCTTTGGGTCGCGGGAAGCGTCAACGAGCCTTTTCGATATGTCTTTAAAAAGGCTGTGATCTGTTTCATTAATTTATTTATTGACTAGCAAGAGTGAACAGGCATCTTCTGGGCTCGCTCGTTTCATCGTAGACTTTATAAATCGCGTACCATCAGGCGTGATCGAGGTCAATAGCGCCCTCAAAGAAAAGCCTGTGAATCGGATTAGTGCAACTTCCTCAAACCTGTACTCATATAATTTTGCACTATCGACCTTCATATAGACAGTAAATATCAGTAACTTGCAGATTCCTGAGCAATGTAGATCACCTCGCTTTATAGTTTCCTATTTCCGCTTGTTAATTTTTTTTGCTAGCATTACGATGTATGTACGTATCAAAGCGAAAAAACGTGATCGGCTTAAGACAAACTCACTTGCCCTAGCGCGATATCTTTTTAGAAAATTTCCGCAGCTCACGGCTAAAGAGAATATACATATACACTACGTTTTATCCACGTCAGGCAAAACATGCCTAAAAACTTATTATTCTCTGAAGATGTGAATATCAATAAAAAAATAACCAGGCTGTAGTCAAAGTGCCTCTCTACGAACAAATACGGTAGGCGAAATTTAAAGAGATTGGTTAAATGACATTTTGACTGAGTTCGTCCATCCTATACATTTTTACGTTGTTACAATTGCCTTCGCTATGTTACCGCTTACAGAATGTCTCTTGCCTGTTGTGAGGGCCTCTGGGATCTGCTAGAAACATCGGTCACATGTGACAAAGACCCATGACAAACACAAGCTGTGGGTGAAATGGTGACTCATATTCATAGAACGATACTAAAGCTCTAAGAGACTTTTTCCTATTCTGGATGTGCCCGCTTTTAACCTCAATCACGCATGATGGTAATCCAACAGCTAGTTGATAGTATGTCCAAGGTCATACATATAATGAACCTACCTACCTGACTACGCGTCTTGTGAATGGCCCGTGGGTTCGTCTCAATCCGTCAAACACCTACATTTTGGCATGTTTTTGATATTGGCTGTCGCCAAGACGAAATCGCGACCTGACGTAGATCTTTTTTATGGTTCCGTACTCTAAAGGGAAAAAAACGAAGCCTCTTAGACACTTCGTTTTTCATCTGTCCGTCTCTCTGGCAGTCTGTCAAGAATTTTTGCTCTGAAATGAGTGTCGTTAGTAAATTGAAATTAATATGAAATACATATGTATGTCCGTTAAGTTGTTACTTGCACCTTTAAAAGTATCAATCTTCTCAGTTAGGAAAGTAAAAATATACGGTCATTTATGGGGCATATATAGATAGATAGATACTTAAAATTAAGTCAACTATAGGGTTCTTACTCTCTAAAATAACACACCATAAAGGCCAAAAATCGTCACTTCGAGGTACTTACACGATATAATTTTTTTTATAAGTTTCGTGACAAACTACCTATGGAATACAGCTGTGCGTGGCACGACTCGCACTTTGCCGATATTTTAATTTGAATTAAATTCATTAAATAAATTAATTTCACTGCCAATTCCACCGATAAACTACCAAAGCATATTTAATTTTCATGAAAAATATAATGTACCACCTTTCTGTAAATCGAACCAATAGGTACGTCATTGCATAAACGTGAAACTGACATTTACATTCTTATTATGTAATTTTGTTTTAATTACTACAGAGGTGAGCTGAGTTCATAGTACGCCATGAATACGTGGCCAGTACGCCAATTTACATGTTGCAAATATTTTAATACTTACTGAAATTAATTAATTACGCCTACGTGTAATTTTCATTGCCTTTCTTGCGCCTAGTGACAATCACGCCTAGCTATGACGGGTGCCGCGAATCGATACCACCGTCTGACTTCCCTACTAATATCATAAATACGAAAGTAGCTTTGTCTGTTTGTTACGCTGTCACTTCTAAACCAATTAACTGATTTTAATGATATTTGAAGCTATATATGCTATTTTTTCCGCTGAAAAAACTTTCCACGTGAACTCAATTCCCGGCTAGTTTGGTGATAGATTTCTATCAATTAAGCTTTTTTAAAAATACGTTCATGACTTTAGACTTGATTGAGAGAACTCCCATCATTAATCTTAATACAGTTCAATCATGAATAATGTTCTCGCAATTGACAGATGGGTCATCCACCCATCAAAAACTCGGCCTGAGTGATAGACGCTTAACTGTGTCATATAGAAGTATACTCAAGTCATATATAAGTAATAATCGATTATGCAATCACAATTTAATGTCAAAATCAAAATTTATATACGGTAGACAAAAAGTCAATGACCTACAGTTTTGAGCCATAGATTTGTAGAGGACTATAAATTGCACGCGTTACCTGCGTGGTATTTTTTGTCTATGAACGGTAGTTGCTTTTTAATATTTTTTGTCAATGTGTGCTCATTGAACTTATTTTAAGACTGTGTACCTATGCGTAATGAGAAATTAATATTAAATAATTTTGTTTTTTACATCCGGGTTGAGTTGAAATTGTTTGTACTATTGAATTTTTCCTTCATATAAGATTACTAGCTTCTGCCCGCGACTTCGTCCGCGTAGAAGTCGAAAATATTCCACGGGATCCCGTCCCCGGGATAAATAGTATCCTATGTTTTATTCCAGGACATATTTATCTGTGTGCCAAATTTCTTTCAAATCCGTTCACCCGTTATAGCCTGATTTAATAACAAACATCCATCCAAACTTTCACATTTATATTATTAGTATTGATATAGATTTACAATACCATTTTTAAATATGAAAGATTTCGCCTATGACATCGTCCGCGTGCAATTTTTGCAGGCGGTGTTTTATTTCGAATTAAATATAATAGTAATCTAAGAGCTTTCAGCTCTTTAATGTCCCACGGCTGGACAGGAGACTCAAAGGTAATTGTAGGCAAATTATTTCAATATATCCCGCTGGCTAGATAGATCTAATAGAGTGTTTTTATACCGTAACTATACGGATAATAATATAAACGTAGGTAATATTTAATAACATAAAATTTAAGTAAGGGCCCTGTTTAATTTAAAGCTTCTCTGTATACAATATTTGAGGTTGTTCTATATTCCGGTAACAAAATAATCTGCTTTTCAGATGATCCAACTCGTGATAGACCAACATATAATTGCCCATTGGCTTATATTTATTAGTTTTTAACATTATATTTTTAACACTTTAAACCCTTAAATAAAAATCCTAAACTACATATATACATCTAAAAGTAAACTAAAATATGGCATCCAGAAATTCGTGCGCATCGCTGTCCATTGGTAATGTGCCCAAAAGACTGGCGGGATTTGCCCATGGGAAAAACATTATTTTCGTAAGTCAATGCCAACTAAAGAGAAAGCTTGTCCTTGGCACTTGTTTATAGTCAGGGCAAAAGATGTTTTAATGGGAAACTGGAGTTGCTTAAACGGTATAGGCAGGTCCGTAGGAATAATTGGAATTCTCGGGATATGCGCCAACTGGCCAGCTCCTGGTCCGATGAGAATAGTCGCCACAATTAAGTTATCTTTTAAATCTTTAATTAGTAGCCTTGTGCCATTACACAGGTTGGGCTGGCTTAAATTCCTTAAAAGCATAATAGGCGTTCCAGTTTTCAAGAGCAGTTCGTGAGGTGGCAGGCCAGATGGATTCAAGGAATTTAAAAATTCTTGCGGATAATGGACTACATCCTCGACATTGCACACTGTATCAATGGACTTGTAAATTTTGAATTGACCGGGGACTTTTTGTAAAATTAGGTTATTGATTTCATTGACTGTATCGTTTCTTGGTGAGACGATAGCCCTTGAACAAAGCCAATGAATGTCTCTTTCTAATAAATATTCAAGGTCTGGATAAACTGCATGTATGAGTTGCTGCAAATTGTGAACTATTCGGCCTACAGTCTCATTTATAACGATTTCCGCAACGTTAGTGCCCAAGGTTTGAGAAGAAAAAGACCCTTCTCCAAACTTTGAGTAGCTGTTGTGGAAAATGTTAACTGTATTTCTGATTAGGTGGGCTCTCGTATTAGTTCGTAAGTTTAAAGTTTGGACCATACTCAATAGAGGTGATGATTTAAGACACGCCTTTATGATGCCCGCATGGGTCCCTTTTGTGATGACGGGAAGTGTCTGCCGAAAGTCACCAGCAAACACAAAGGTGACACCACCCATGATAGCAACTGAATTTTTCAAGTCCTTAAGCGTTCGATCCACCTCTTCAACATGAGCTCTATGGCCCATTGTGCATTCATGCCACATTATCAGCGATGTATTCTGTAATAACTGTCCAAGGAGCCCATTTTTGCGAATTAAACATACCGACTGCTGCTCCAATGAAACTGAAACGTAAGTATGTTGAAAAAGCTTTGTTACGGCAACGATTTACGAGGTGAGCTTGAGTTCGAAACCAGGCAGGCACAACACCACTGCTGTCAATTCGTTGAAGAAAAACATCAACGGGCACACAAATATACACATACACACACACATACACTCACTCACACAAACACACGCTCAAACATAAAATAATCATCAACTAATTCTAAAGTTACCTTACCCAAAATCATCAAACTTATATATTTTTTTTTTCTTTTCAAATTTCACAAAATTATTTAACTTTTATAATATTTGTTTTTCAATGTAAAATAAAACATCATCTCATGTCTGTCATGAGATATGTGTGTATAAATTGTATTTACGCTCAATTATCTGATTTTGTGACAGTAACATGACAAGCACTATGTAATCTTTACTCCATAATATCTCAGAGGACCGGACTGCTTTTCCTTATCACAGGTCTTTCATGACCTAGCTAGAAAAGCGGTGCTCACCCACACGTTTGTAGATATACTTCAATGCATCTGTTCGATCCTTCAATCAGCCAGCCAACGGTAACTGGATGGTCCGAACTGTCCACGATTCGTGGAGCCCTAAACGTCGCTTACAAACACAATATGGGCTCTTGGGCCCTACCAATAAATAGGTAAACTTATAGCCTAGACTTACCTGAGCTGTAGAGACGACAAGCTACGACCTTCCTCAGGCCACGTCCGTGCTATGTGTGTAGGTAGGTAATGAGTAATTGAAACGTGTAATGTGGACAAGTGTTGATGGACGAAGGTTCCAAAGATACAGGTCCTCACAATGCGGTCCCGGCAGCATTCAAAGCACCACTCTGCTACACTTTAGCACCAGATTGGTAGCTATTTATCACCAATTCACAATTACTTTCAACAAATTTCGCGTGCCATTCGGTCTGGCGTCATCATGGCGGTATTGTTCCAAAATATCCCAGGTTTTTCGTCAATTCGGGATTACAATTTCAACTTATCTTTAATCGCGACCAAATTATCGGTTACAACGGGCGATTCAACCAGATATTTCCAATTACAATAAAATCAAAGGTCCCAAAGAGCGGACATTATTCCAACCAAACAAAAGGTTATCTGTCAAGTGAAAAAGTTATGTCAAGTGTCAACATCAAAGACAATAGAATATTGCCACACCAAAAATATGCGTTCAAATACGTTTTGGACGCAACAGCATCGTTTTGAGCGAATAAATTAATAAATTGTGAGAAAATCATACGATAAACCGAAGCCATGCGACTTGCACCAACCTTCACTAGGCCCTCGTGGCGGATAGCGTCCCATTCTTTCTCATAGAGTGGACCCAGAAGTGAGAACTTTATAAGTTGGTTATGTTATTTTTTTGCCATTTATTTTTTAATTCCGGTTGAACCCACTCTTTCTTTACCTTGATCTTACCTGATGGCAAGCGATAGATGAGATCTACTATGGAGCGAGCGAACCCAAAAGGTGCCTGTTCACTCTTGCCTTAAAGGCTGAAAGAAAGATCATAAGTGGCAGGGAACACAGAAGCCGGCAGAGTTCCACAGCTTGGGTGTGCGCACAATAAATTTGGAAGAGAAGCGTTTGGTACGTCAATACGGTATTGTCATGTATTTGTTGTATTATACTTAGATACATGTGATATCGAACACGTACAAAAAACCTGAAATAATTTTAATCCATCGGTATTAGTAATAACTTACTTCACCGGCCGTCCAACAGAAATGCGAACATAATGTATTGCCAACACTCAACCTCGAATAGCGAAAGTAAGTCAAAAGTTACTGGCTAGACCTTGACTTTGGTTCCATTCGACACTCTTCAGGTCTAATTACTTGGTCGTGTAGGGATTCCTTTCACGCCTTCAATTGTTTATTTTAATCAGTTCTAGCAAGCATACTTTGTAATGCTTTTTAACCGACTTCAAAAAAAGGAGGTTTACAATTCGTATTGAACTCTATGTATTTTACCTTGTAACTCGGAGATGGCTGTACCGATTTGAAAAATTATTTTTGCGTTTGAATGGGTATAGTTTCTAGTTGGTCCCATTGTTACGAAATCAGGATCTGATGATGGGATCCTGGAGAAATCGAGGGAACTCTTCAAATATTATAGGCACACCTATAGCGTTTTGGGTATTTCTTGTAGTACCTTGAGCAGTTGCTTCCGAAAATTACCATTTGGGGAAGTTGAACTGATGATGAAGACCACAGATGGCCACTGAAACTCCTCAATAATAAGTATTTCGTGGATTGCGATTCGATTACTTGAGTACGGATGTTAAACACTTTATGCTCGTCACAATACATATGGTGATGTAGAGCTGATGGTCAAGTACCAGGAGAACTCCTCAAAAATTAACGGCTATGCATCGGGAAAAGCAAAATTTTGTAAAAAGTGATAAGTTGTTGACATTATGGCTTTTGTAACTAGATAAATTACAAACCGACCCACTAAAAAGCGTGAAAAAAAAAGTTTTGCAAAAAATAGAACCGACTTCCATATCAAAACACTACAAAGGCAAAAATAACTTTAATTTCGGAAGGCGGTGTCTATAGTTTTGTATATATTTTCGTTTTTGACACCGCCTTCCGAAATTAAAGTTATTTTTGCCTTTGTAGTGTTTTGATATGGAAGTCGGTTCTATTTTTTGCTAAAAATTTTTTTTATAGCAGTGATCGGTTTATTCGACAAGTTTATTTGATCCAGGAATTCTATTATTATTTCCCGAAGAATTTTTATTTATTTATTTAACAACTATGGAGGACTAACAGCTATTATACACAGGAAATATATAGTTTAGTAGACAGTGAGCCAATAAAAAGACTTCACGTTTAGAGGCAGGAAAATCTTGAAGTGAACACATAATTTAAATATATATAACTCAAAGGTGACTGACTGACTGACATAGTGATCTATCAACGCACAGCCCAAACCACTGGACGGATCGGGCTGAAATTTGGCATGCAGGTAGATGTTATGACGTAGGCATTCGCTAAGAAAGGATTTTGCGAAATTCCCACGGGATCGGAATTTACACGGGAAAAACTTCCCACGCGAACGAAGTCGCGAGCAACTGCTAGTCTTAATATAAACCACGGGTTTATGTGCATCACCTTTTATTTAATATATTAAATCTAGTCAGTCATAGCATACTATTAAAAAAAAAAAACTCTAATTTGGTAATGGCATCTTAAAGCACTCAGCAGAATATCATTAGTGATTAGCATTACATAACACAAAAATTAAATCTAGACATTTATTTAGTTTTAACATAACGTTTAAATACGCATAGTGGTATTACATAGCATGACTATTTGTCGATAAAATTTTAATATTTTATTTTTATTTATTTATACAAAGAAAAATAATGGCGCTGCGATGTCTTGAAAATCAAAGATTTGGAATTTTAGTCCACGAATTGACATATCAAGTCGTGGTGTTTGGACGGACGGACGTGTTAATATCATAATATCAACGTGTTATATTCTCATGAAATACGGCTCATCTCATATCTCATAACGACCTTATTTTGCAACATGTTAGTTTTAAGTTAATTTGCTGCGCCCTCTAACAGGGTAATGTATACATTAGTTATAAGCCATGCCTGTAACTGCGTGTACATTGTGCAATGAATAAATAAATAAATAAGTATAAATATAAAATAAATATCTGTACAAACATAAAATCCTCCGTGTGAACTAGTCCTTAGGTACAAAGTTTATATTTATGTGAAAACTGAAACTTGTCGGCAGTAAATAATAATACATCAATATAACAAACCTTTGACCTTTTTACTGATAGTACAGTGGAAACCTGCCTTCCATGAAGGTCGCATAGATAAGGTCATAAGGCACCCGCCGACGGGCGTGATGCAAGAATGTGACCAATGCATTGAGGCAAAGGTGAATAGGTTACTTCTAGGTAAGCATCTTCGACCACATCATCGCTCACCATTAGGTTAGATGGCGGTCGAAAGTGAACCAACCAACAATAAAAAAATTGGCCAAGTGCGAGCCAGACTCGCCCATGAAGGGTTCCGTAGTAACTATAATCTATACTTCTATTATAAAGCGGAAAAGTTTGTTTGTTTGTTTGCTTGAACGCGCTAATCTTCGAAAGTCCTGGGTAGATTTGGATGCAATTTGGTATGGAAGTAGCTTGAAGCTTGAGGAAGGTTATAGGATACTTTTTACGCGACTGCAAAAAAGGAGAGTTATGTTTTTACCGTGATAGAATCCACGGGAGCGAAGCCCCGCGTGAGTACTAGTGATATAATATAATATGTGTATTTATTTGACGAAAAAGAAACCTTACATATTTCTTTAAACTAGCTTATTTACATTTTTTACAACTACGCCAAATAACTTTGTTTTTCATAGTGATTGTACGAATTACAAAGTTATATTTGCGGTTTTAGAAAATATGCTGTATCTCAAAAACAGCTGACCCGATCTCGTTCAAACCAATTTTGGTTGAAAGTTCACATTAAGATCTACAGACATAAATATTTTTTTAGATTTTTCACTCCATTATTATAGAAGTTAGAGGGGGGACACACTTTTTACCACTTTGGAAGCGTATATCTTTTAAAAGATTAACTTTATGAAAAAGTGGTTTTAGAAACCTCAATGTCATTTTTAAAGACCTTTCTATAGATACCACACACGCATAGGTTTCATGAAAAAAAAAATCAGTTTCAGTTCCATGTATGAGGAGCCCCCCTTAATTTTATTTTTTTTTTCTTAAAATCGGAAAGCGGTTCACATAATACATCTACCTACCAAGTTTCACGTGTAGAGACTTAATCGTTTAGGAATACAATGGCTGTGCCATACGGATGGACGGATGGACAGACAGACAGACAGACATGACGAATTAATAAGGGTTCCGTTTTTTGCCCTTCTGCTACGGAACCCTAAAAACATAAGAAAACTGGTATTTTCTAGGACCGAAAAATCCGGAGACATGCGACATCCAACCTGCACTGAGCCCGTATTACGGCTCTTTCCCTCTCATAGACTGTCCCAGCAGTGGGTACGTTAGTTAACCTCTCAAGGACCGCCATTATTTACGTTTCTAATTAGTTGAGCCCCGCTGGCATACAAATTTTGTGCCAGCGGGGCTCAACTAATACTTGTTTACTGGCACGTTTTTGTGCCGCTGGGGCTCTATAGGTTAAATATAGGCTGATCATGTTATCATAGTTTACAAAAAATAAAACCAAAACTATTTCCATGAAAGTGACAGGAGGCTTCATGTCTCATTAAAATGTCGATCCTGTCAACGGGTGTCTGAATACCGAATCTCGTGACTCATGACGTCACAAATGATGATAGCGATTGCCAATTAGCCTATCTAATGTTTACAGTAAACAGACACGCCTTCTTAATGGTCGATAATTACGACTGTTGAGTACATTGCTAATTTGCTTTTAGTAATTAATTAGTTTGGTACACCTAAAGTGCCTGAGTATCCAAGTGCCCTAATAATCCTTAGATATTATAAAACAAAGTCTCCCTATGCGTCCGTCTGGCTGTATGTTCGCGATAAACTCAAAAACTACTGAAAAGATTTTTGTGCCGTTTTCTTTTTAACCGACTTCAAAAAATGAGGAGGTTCTCAATTCGTATTGAACTTTTTTTTTATGTATATATATAAGGCTGGACCGATTTGGAAAATTCTTTTTTCGTTTGAAAGGTTTCGTTTCTAGTTGGTCCCATTGTTATTAAATCAGGATCTGATGATGGGATCCTGGAGTAATCGAGGGAACTCTTGAAATATTATAGGCACACCTATAGTGTTTTGGGTATTTCTTATAGTACCTTGTGCAGTTGCTCTCGAAAAGCACCATTTGGGGAAGTGGAACTGATGATGAAGACCACAGATGGCCACCGAAACTACTCAATAATATGTATTTTAATTAATAATTTTTGTGAATTAGCAGAATTAGACCGTGCGAATTCGGGCCGGGTCGCTAGTCTATATTATATCTAAATGCGTGTTTAGTAGCTTTGTCTGTATGTTACGGTTTGACTGCATATTTTTATTTGTAATTTTCTAGGTTTAAAATGTTTTATTATGCCATTGTGTAAATTTAACTTACTCAAACATAACAAACAGATGTGTCGCTGGGGAGTTACTTGCTCCACTTCTTCCAAGCTAAAACACTAGGAAGCGGTGACGGACGTTTTGGGGGAGTGACTAAAATTTTTAAAGAAATTTTTTGTTTAAAGTGCCCGATTTCTCATCCTGGTTTGAATATTTAAAAAGAATGAAAAAAAAATTTTTTCCCTTGGCTTTAGATAAAAATTGGCACACGGGTGTCTCTAATAATAAATATTGCCTAATTGATTTTGTAATTAGTGTCTACTAACAAATAGTGGGTAGCAAGGTCTCCCAAGAATAGCTCGATGCTTAAAATTGTGGTAGATTTTAATGATTCGAAAAGGTAGAAAAGTTAGAACCGAAGTTAAGTCGAAATTAATTATGATAATGGGCTCGTGTGTCGTGAAATCTTCGGCCGCCTCTTAAAGGGTGTTTTTCAGCGAAAAGGGAATACTAAAAATTTTGCTGTTGATTATTTCCACAGTAAGTTCTCTTCCTAAAACTATTTGTACAAACGTTGGCGTTTCTAGAAAGAAACAAACAACTTTTACTATGTTCTATAAATAGTTCGAATATTTTTGTAGTGTCTAGACTTCATGACGTCTACTGATAGCATTCCTCCCCTCCTTCCCTCCCAAATTTATCTCGACTAAGGTAGGGAATAACGTGATTTATTTTATTCAAACCGAGACTTCATTATTACAACTGCTGTCTAGACGTCATCTGCTTAGCCTTTCCCCACTATATTACATTTGTGTAACTGTTTGTTTTCCCAAATGAATAAATAAATATTAAGGTCAGCTTTCGATCTAGTCGGATGCATCTCGCGGGCATGCGGACAGCGAGAAATGGCCGGTATACACGGCAACGATAAAACCGCAAACGAACTGCACAGTTCATTTGCGCAGTTTTATCGAACGTATGTACAAAAATCGGCGCAGATTTTTTGGTTGGTGCAAGCCATCGGAGCAAGGTTTAAAATCTATTCGATAAATCGTTGTCGATCGCGTTTGCACAGTTTTATCGTAGTGTGTGTACGGAAGTCGGGCCAATCATTCAGTTCGTTCGCAAAGCTTGGTGTAGGCGGACGCGCACATACTTTCAAAACCAATGACTTTATTAATACATTTTTTTCCCTCTTAGCCAGACATTCAAACATCATCTAATCAACTATGCACTGAAACCTTTTCCATTCAGCCATATGTTCAAGCATCACCTAATCAACCAAACATTCAAACTGTCTCCACTCAGCCACACACCGTATCATCTAATCAACTATACCCTGAAACCTTTTCAACTCGCCACACATTCAATTGATTCAAAATGTCTCCACTCAGCCACACACCGTATCATCTAATCAACTATACGCCAAAACCTTTTCCACTCAGCCACATATTCAAGCATCATCTAATCAACCAAACGTTCAAACTGTCTCCAGTCAGCTACACACCGTATCAACCACATGTCCAGGCTCACGATTCTCTACGGCTGCTTCATTTATAAATACTTTTGGTGTTGATTGATTTGTATTTTATTATTAAGATTTCATTTCTTCATTCTTAAATCATCATTTTCTATCACTATTTCATTCTTATGATTTAATTAATAAAAACTACCGATCACAATTGTGTTTTCTTCATACCATCAACATCATCAAAAATGTTTTCTAATAGGTATGTAGTTCTGTAGATAAGATAGTGAAGAATTTCTTACAAAGGTGAAATTCCTTCCAAAAGCTTATGTTACTTTTTCGTTCAATTGAAGAAAAGATTTTGTAGAGAGTTTATTACCTCTTTAAAAAAATCTTTACCATTTTATTTAGGAAACTGCGAGATATTTTTAGCTTTACTCGAAAGATATAAGAAAAAACCCAAAAATTTAGTAAAATTAAACAGATTTCTATGTTACTTATAATATTTTTATATATTATGCAAACTTAACTTTAAGTAATCTTTCTGTAGAACTTTGTACAAAGCATCACAAGTTTCAGGAATGATTTGACTGAGAGCCTGTTTTGATATCAACATAGAAAACTTCATACATTCGTACTAGCGACCTGTAGCTAAAAACCTCAGAGTTTCAGACAATCTTTCATGAGGACTCATTGCTTCTCTCATCACGGTATTGCTTTTTTGTATTAGCGGTGTAACTAAAAAGAGGAGGTGTAATAAGTCTCTTCATTCATCCTCAAATAATTGTGCCAGTCTTTTGGGGAAAATTTCAACTCGTTTAATAAATTTATGTGAGGGTTTGACTTTCTTTTAAGAAGCCAATCCGTAAGGATTGGCTTCTACGTGCCACCACACACTACTTGATTGTCTTTTCTTTTTGCACAAAACAAGCCAGGCTAGCGCAAGCGCTTCATCGTCTTCCATCACGAATGACGTGTTTTTCTTCAGATTTTCTGCCGAGAACTGACGATCGACGCAGATATCGTAGACGTGTAGACACACTATGGACGTTCGATAAACTGCACAAACGGACTGCACAGTCAAATCGCTACGATAAATCGTTGTCGTGTGTACCGGGCATAAAGGGCAATTTGCTGTCCGACCATGGACCATGCCCGGGTCGACGGCGCGTCGTGTTCCACGCGCGCCTCAAAGAGCGTCAGCAACATGACGAGGCCCCCTCTGCCGAGGGCCGAAGCCCGCCGGGGTCGCGGGACTCATCCCGTTACCGTGGCCCCGGTATGTAAAGGGTTATTGAAGGAACACCGTGGATTTTAGTCAGTAAAAGTCTGACAGTCCCTCCCACCCTGCCCGGAGTGGGAGGACTTATTTGATAATTTTACCACGTTAAAAAAAAAAGAAAAAAAAAAGTCGGATGCATCTGAATAGTTGTGTTTCATGAAGCAACTGCCTATCTCACCTCCACAATCCTGTAGCTGGTAAAGCAGTGTCAGATTTTCTAGCTTCTGATTACGAGTAATGACTGTCAAAGATGCACAAATTAGAGATATTCATGTAAAATAAATATCGATATTTTATTCGATGTAATATATCGTAACGTTATATCGATGTTCTGCGATATATCGAAGAAATTTATCGATATTTTCGATTTATCGTTAATAATTTGATTGGTTTTAACTAGTCTATAATGTTAAATATTCAATTAAGTATGTTAATATGTACAAACAGTTACAGAGGAAACAAATCAACTATATAAAAAAAAATTGTTAGTTAAAAAAAACTATATTTATTTATAAATTCCTAAACTTTTTCTCTACACCTTGCAAAAAAAAAATAATCTTTTGGCTTGCAGTCTGCTTCTCTTGCTGAGTTAGAACCTGTGCGGCTTTTGAAGTCTCAGGCCTAACAGAGCTCGCCACCATTGTTAAATATTTAAATGCTACACATCGTATAATATAAGGAACTGTACTTACTCTGTAATCTACAGACATTTCTAATGGGTTTACATAGTATATCGTTCATATGCATAGATTAAATCCAGGTAAATGATTTTATATCCTTGCGTTTCGTTACTGAAACAACTAGCTTTTCAATAATACGTGGGTTTACGTTTTAGTTTTACTCAAAACGCCACCCATAAATAAAAAAAGAAACAAGAAAATAAGGACATGAATGAGCTTTTAATATCTTACGATATTTTTGATATATCGGATAAAATATATCGATTTTATATATTGATACTAGATGATTCGATAATATCGAATTGAAGTGATATATCGTGTACATATATCGATATTTTATAAAATGTCGATACTTATCGTGCACTCCTAGTACAAATGTTAGCCGGGACATCTCCATATGTTAATATGTTCACCAATCCACGGACTCACACACATTCATCCATCGACTCTTGCGGCTATTATTACATAGCTACGAGCTCCTCTCAATTCATATATATGACTACTGCCTAGGAAATAAACTTTATTATTGTATCTTTGTTCTGATTTATTTTATGCCAGCCCTCGCTACGGTAATGTTATCTTCCAGTATTAGGATTCGGCTTTGTCCTTGAAATAATTGCCTACAGCCGTGTGGTACGTGAACACGCGATAGGGCTGTCCGTCTATCTATCTACTACTTACTTAAGTTTCTTTCTAGTCTTGTGATTGTATTTTTTAAATTGAAATTCCTTGAAACTAAAGTAGGAAGTGTTAACTTCAAAGGATGTTAAATGGGGGGTCTTTTCGCTAAAAGTGATATTTTACAGACAACCTTTGGATAGATTTGACACAGCAGGAGAATATAAATAGTTCATGGTCTACTTACTAACACTTATAAACAATAAATAAGTAATAAACTACATACTCAATACATAATTATTATATCACATTATTCGTACTTCACTGCGGGACATTCGCGATGTCTCGATTGTAACGAAAGCTGAAAAATCTAAAATTCAATTTAATTCAGTTTAGATCTAGCAGTGCAGTACTTAAATACGTCATTTAAACATAGCAGCGGAAGTTGGTATATTTAATCAGTAAATTGTCTATCATCATCGGACTGCTTACTTAGATTTCCTTACCTTTGCTAATCCATGATACTGAAGACAGCACGAGACACCTTTGTAGAGTTTTCTTCTAGTTATGGACCTGTGAACATATAGCTCGAAAGAAAGAAAACTACTGTTATTTATTTTAAAGTTAAGAGTAGTTCGTTAAATAAGCCAGTTAGACTGCTTTATAATCTATCAGAATTTTAAATCCATACTAATATTAGAAATGCGAACCAACACATCTTGCCTGTCTGTTTGTTACCTCTTCACGTATTAACGACTGACTGGTCGGCTTTTCATGGAAATTGGCCCACGGGTAGACCACGTCCTGGAATAGGAAAAATATGTGTTTGAGATAGTGCGAAAGTGTGGTAGAAGCGAGTAATAATGTAAACTTTAAGTACTGTGTAATCTCTTCAAGTTCGTAATTGGTTTATTTTACAATTAAAGAAAAGCCTGTCATAATATAAATGTTGTATTCAATATGAAATCCAGATTGACAACCTTAATTCTGCCAAGCTGCCAAGAATAATATTCCCATTTTAGTTTGCTAATACTTCTGTAGTCCAGTGTAGGTAATTTTTCATGTCGGTTAT
This sequence comes from Tholera decimalis, assembly GCA_943138885.2. Lineage (NCBI taxonomy): Eukaryota > Metazoa > Arthropoda > Insecta > Lepidoptera > Noctuidae > Tholera > Tholera decimalis. Next base: position 6,807,055 of record OW964577.2, on the reverse strand, counting down.
TATCCTGACGTCAGTATGACTCCCCATTTTACTCTTTTATTAATCAGGTACCAATTACTTAGACAAAAGTATTAGATAGTAGCAAGTTTAATATTTTAAGGCAGATCGGGTCATTTTGGCCAAACATTCCGAACGAAGCTCTCCATTTTGGCAGCAAATTGGGCTAAAAAAAGTCGATACCCAGAGTCGACCTTCACAAAGTCATCGACCTGCAATAATGACTATAGTGTGAAGTTTTTACTCTCTCAGATGTACTGAAACGATCATCTTTAGTATGCACGTGTGGAAGATTCCTACAAGTGCCAGGAGGACTGCCAAAAGTATAAATATTGGATCGTAGGAATTTATTCGAAGTCCTCTAGTATGTTTCATTCATTAAGTCGTAAACTGCTTGCGTGTTCGTATTTTTTATTTGAGTTTAATTGTTTACTAGCGTATGACATTTTAGTCTCTTCAAATTACATTGTGGCATGCCACGGATAACCTCTTGATTGTTTGTGTGGTACCTATGTTTTGTACTCCAAAATGTATTAGTATATTTGATAAAAAAAAAAAAAAACTGAACAAGGAATGGAAGTGTTAATCGATTAGTGACCTCACAATATCACACCACACAAAAACTCACACCATACATAAAACAATACACACCACACAAAAGCTGATACACAGAACATCAAAAACATCACATAAACATACCAACTCTATCACTGTTATTAGTTTCTAATTTTTTTTTTACAGTATTTTGAATCCAAACGCTTGTCTTGCATGTGAGTTCAACTGGAATGATTCTTTTTTAATTGCTGACTAGTGGCGGCGTAACAAGTTCACTTACAATTACAGCAGGGAACTTCCAATATTTATAATTTTCCTGTAACTAAAAATAATTGAATTACAGTTCTGAGAAAACTAAATTGAAATACTATGGTAGTGGCCACTTGACTGATTATAATGGTTCAAGTATTGTTTTTGAGTACGTATCTACTTCAGATAAAGACTTAATGAATTGTGAATACATCAACTGCTTTGCCTTTTCAAAAGTTTGGTGAAATTTCATTATTTTTTTATTTTTTATTCCGAATGAGCCCGCTGTTGACCTCGATCACACCTGATGGTAAGTGTAAGATGAGGTCTACGATAGAACGAGCGAGCCCAGAAAATGCCTATTCACGCTTGCTTTAAAGGCTGACGGGTCATATATGACAGGGAACACAGAAGCCGGCAGAGAGTTCCACACCTTGGCTGTGCGCACAATGAATTGTTGAAGGCAAGGCGACAAGGCGGTATATCGACCAAGTGTGGATGGTATCCTGCGGTACGTCAGGTAGACCGGTAGAAAAAGGGGGATGAAGGGATTAGGTCGTGGAGCTCCTGCGCACACTCTCCGAAGTACAATCTGTAGAAGACAGGCAAGCCACGTTTCGCCGGTGAGCCAGGCTGTGAAGCTTGCCTGCCAGAACCTCGTCACCTATGAGCCTTTTAGCTCTGCGTTCGATCGAGTCAAATGCAGCTAGCTGGTATAACCGGATGCAGCTGAGTATTAGTGTTTCACATAGAACGACGGTCTATCTGACGTTGTTAGCTGGGTAACACAATATCCCTTGGCCAGAACAGTGTCAGATTTTCTAGCATCTGACTACCCGTAACGACTGTCTAAGATTCCCAACAGAGACCAACCGCTTCACGTGCTTTCCGAGGCACGGAGGAGAGTACAACAGATTTTCTGTTGTACTCTCTTTCTACCTACATTCCTAGTCCATTCCATTTCCAACGGCACGGAGGAAAGAGAGTACAACAGATTTTCTGTTGTACTCTCTTTCTACCTATATCTACATTCCTTTTCCAACGATCTCGATATTTTAAGATGGTCACACCCATCCACAGTCCGACCTCGGCAACCATTGCTTAACCTTGAAGATCGAACCGTGCAGATGTTATTATTCAGCCACGAACTCCTAGTTATTGTTTTTTTTTTTAATTCTTTTTTTTATATTTGGGATTTTTATCCACAAGGATACGTCAACCCCATTGTACCGTATCCTATATTTTTACAATACTATAATACACACACTATACTTGAGCTATGTTATGCAATAACGTGTCAACCCTAAAAAACCTAAGCCGGAGAAATCTCAGCTCAAAGAAATTTACAGCTACAAAAAATACTCATAAGCTATTCTGATTGTATCCAAAACGTATTAAATAGGTCATCATGTATTGTAGTGATTCAAACACAGCTTAATAGAGTGAGAGTTATAGGGAAAATAAAAATAAATGAAATAATGATGAATTGTTTATTGCGAAGTTACAATCAAGACATTAAGATTTCCTAAAACTATTTGTACAAACGTTGGCGTTTCTAGAAAGAAACAAACAACTTTTACTATGTTCTATAAATAGTTCAAATATTTTTGTAGTGTCTAGACTTAATGACGTCTACTGATACCATTCCTCCCCTCCTTCCCTCCCAAATTTATCTCGACTAAGGTATGGAATAACGTGATTTCTTTTATTCAAACCGAGACTTCATTATTACAACTGCTGTCTAGACGTCATCTGCTTAGCCTTTCCCCACTATATTACATTTGTGTAACTGTTTGTTTTCCCAAATGAATAAATAAATATTAAGGTCAGCTTTCGATCTAGTCGGATGCATCTCGCGGGCATGCGGACAGCGAGTAAAGGGCAACTCGCTGTCTGTCCATGGACCATGCCCGGGTCGACGGCGCGTCGTGTTCCACGCGCGCCTCAAAGAGCGTCTGCAACATGACGAGGCCCGGCGGGCTTCGGCCCTCGGCAGAGGGCTGCCGAGGGCCGAAGCCCGCCGGGGTCGCGGGACTCATCCCGTTACCGTGGCCCCGGTATGTAAAGGGTTATTGAAGGAACACCGTGCATTTTAGTCAGTAAAAGTCTGACAGTCCCTCCCACCCTGCCCGGGGTGGGAGGACTTATTTGATAATTTTACCACGTTAAAAAATAAAAAAAAATAAAATCGGATGCATCTGAATAGGTGTTTCATGAAGCAACTGCCTATCTCACCTCCACAATCCTGTAGCTGGTAAAGCAGTGTCAGATTTTCTAGCTTCTGATTACGAGTAATGACTGTCAAAGATGCACAAATTAGAGATGTTCATGTAAAATAAAAATATCGATATTTTATTCGATGTAATATATCGTAACGTTATATCGATGTTCTGCGATATATCGAAGAAATTTATCGATATTTTCGACTTATCGTTAATAATTTGATTGGTTTTAACTAGTCTATAATATTAAATATTCAATTAAGTTAATATGTACAAACAGTTACAGAGGAAACAAATCAACTAACTATATAAAAAAAAATTGTTAGTTAAAAAAAACTATATTTATTTATAAATTCCTGTACTTTTTCTCTATACGTTGCAAAAAAAAAAATTAATCTTTTGGCTTGCAGTCTGCTTCTCTTGCTGAGTTAGAACCTGTGCGGCTTTTGAAGTCTCAGGCCTAACAGAAATCGCCACCATTGTTAAATATTTAAATGCTACACATCGTATAATATAAGGAACTGTACTTACTCTGTAATCTACAGACATTTCTAATGGGTTTACATAGTATATCGTGCATATGCATAGATTATATCCAGGTAAATGATTTTATATCCTTGCGTTTCGTTACTGAAACAACTAGCTTTTCAATCATTCGTGGGTTTACGTTTTAGTTTTACTCAAAACGCCACCCATAAATAAAAAAAGAAACAAGAAAATAAGGACATGAATGAGATTTTAATGCCAACAGTCTCCTGAATGTGATTGTTAGTAAGACCGAGGGCAACTTGATGGGACACCTGTGCGCAATGCATGTGCTGCTACCGGGTGTTCCCAGAGGATCCTGGTCTTGTTTAATACTTTTACTTTTGTCGAGATTTATTATAAGTATATAATAACATTGTTTAAGTCAATACTAACACATTTATGGGTAATACCGAAATAAAGAATAAATAATAATAATATCTTACGATATTTTTGATATATCGGATAAAATATATCGATTTTATATATCGATACTAGATGATTCGATAACATCGAATTGAAGCGATATATCGTGTACATATATCGATATTTTATAAAATGTCGATACTTATCGTGCACTCCTAGTACAAATGTCAGCCGGGACATCTCCATATGTTAATATCAAGGTCAGGTAAGGTCACCAATTCACGGACCGACCTCGGCAAATGTTGCTTAACATCGACTCATGCGGCTATTATTACATAGCTACGAGCTCCTCTCAATTCATATATATGACTAAAGATGGGCGTTTAAACGAAAAGCATATAATATAACATGTTAATTAAAATAATCAAAAAAGCAGACTTGTTTATAAAAGCATTTAACGTTATCTGCTTATTCTGATTTTTGTTAAAATTTAAACGTAACCGCAAATATTGCATTCCGTTGTTCACTTTTAAAAACGACAATTTAATTGAAACGGGTTTCCGTTAACTGTTTAAATTGCTTATTTTGCTTTTAACTTTTAGTGCCGTTTTCTCCGCCCGGTTAAAAGCGTCATGTTTTGTGTATTTCCGAAACAATTTGTTTTTGAAGTTGTGACTTGGATTTGTTTACGTAAACATAAACAGTGTAAAATATTTTTTCATGTGGTGAATTGTTTCGTACCAAGGAAATAATTCGTAAGACTTTTGGACTTGTATATAATATAGTTTTTAGGTATTGTGTTAATAATAGTGTAAATAGTTTACAGTGTACGTAATTGTGTTAATTTTGGCCTCTTTTTCTATAAAAACCAATTGGTGAGCTAATAAAACTGATCTAGGTACAAAGTACGAAGGAAATTTCATTGATGTCGTTTAAAAACCAATAGGTAATTAAACTTAACCAACTAAAAAATCAAACAATATAATTTCGTTATTTTTAATGTAAGCAAGTAAATAAGCAGATAAGTAATTAAGCAGTTAACGTAAGTGACTTTTGATGAAAAATAAACGAATAAGTTCGTTAAAAGTTTTAAGTCGTTCATCACATCTCTGTATATGACTACTGCCTAGACGTATGGAAATAAACTTTATTATTGTATCTTTGTTCTGATTTATTTTATGCCAGCCCTCGCCACGGTAATGATATCTTCCAGTATTAGGATTCGGCCTTGTCCTTGAAATAATTGCCTACAGCCGTGTGGTACGTGAACACGCGATAGGGCTGTCCGTCTATCTATCTACTACTTACTTAAGTTTCTTTCTAGTCTTGTGATTGTATTTTTTAAATTGAAATTCCTTGAAACTAAAGTAGGAAGTGTTAACTTCAAAGGGTGTTAAATGGGCGGTCTTATCGCTAAAAGTGATATTTTACAGACAACCTTTGGATAGATTTGACACAGCAGGAGAAAATAAATAGTTCATGGTCTACTTACTAACACTTATTCACTTATAAACAATAAATAAGTAATAAACTACATACTCAATACATAATTATTATATCACATTGTTCGTACTTCATTGCGGGGCATTCGCGATGTCTCGATTGTAACGAAAGCTGAAAAATCTAAAATTCAATTTAATTCAGTTTAGATCTAGAGGTGCAGTACTTAAATACGTCATTTAAACATAGCAGCGGAAGTTGGTATATTTAATCAGTAAATTGTCTATCATCATCGGACTGCTTACTTAGATTTCCTTACCTTTGCTAATCCATGATACTGAAGACAGCATGAGACACCTTTGTAGAGTTTTCTTCTAGTTATGGACCTGTGAACATATGGCTCGAAAGAAAGAAAACTACTGTTATTTATTTCAAAGTTAAGAGTAGTTCGTTAAATAAGCCAGTAAGACTGCTTTATAATCTATCAGAATTTTAAATCCATACTAATATTAGAAATGCGAACCAACACATCTTGCCTGTCTGTTTGTTACCTCTTCACTTATTAACGACTGACCGGCCGGATTTGCATGAAATTTGGCCCACGGGTAGATCACGTCCTGCAATAGGAAAAATATGTGTTTGAGATGGTGCGAAAATGTGGTAGAAGCGAGTAATAATGTAAACTTTAAGTACTGTGTAATCTCTTCAAGTTCGTAATTGGTTTATTTTACAATTAAAGATAAAGAAAAGCCTGTCATAATGTAAATGTTGTATTCAATATGAAATCCAGATTGACAACCTTAATTCTGCCAAGCTGCCAAGAATAATATTCCCATTTTAGTTTGCTAATACTTCTGTAGTCCAGTGTAGGTAATTTTTCATGTCGGTTATTAACCTGACGTCAGTATGACTCCCCATTTTACTCTTTTGTTAATCAGGTACCGATTACTTAGACAAAAGTATTAGATAGTAGCAAGTTTAATATTTTAAGGCAGATCGGGTCATTTTGGCCGGACATTCCGAACGAAGCTCTCCATTTTGGCAGCAAATTGGGCTAAAAAAAGTCGATACCCAGAGTCGACCTTCACAAAGTCATCGACCTGCAATAATGACTATAGTGTGAAGTTTTTACTCTCTCAGATGTACTGAAACGATCATATTTAGTACGCACGTGTGGAAGATTCCTACAAGTGCCAGGAGGACTGCCAAAAGTATAAATATTGGATCGTAGGAATTTATTCGAAGTCCTCTAGTATGTTTCATTCATTAAGTCGTAAACTGCTTGCGTGTTCGTATTTTTTATTTGAGTTTAATTGTTTACTAGCGTATGACATTTTAGTCTCTTCAAATTACATTGAGGCATGCCACGGATAACCTCTTGATTGTTTGTGTGGTACCTATGTTTTGTACTCCAAAATGTATTAGTATATTTGATTAAAAAAAAACGGAACAAGGAATGGAAGTGTTAATCGATTAGTGACCTCACAATATCACACCACACAAAAACTCACACCATACATAAAACAACACACACCACACAAAAGCTGATACACAGAACATCAAAAACATCACATAAACATACCAACTCTATCACTGTTATTAGTTTCTAATTTTTTTTTTTACAGTATGTTAAATCCAAACGCTTGTCTTGCATGTGAGTTCAACTTGAATGATTCTTTTTTAATTGCTGACTAGTGGCGGCGTAACAAGTTCACTTACAATTACAGCAGGGAACTTCCAATATTTATAATTTTCCTGTAGGTAACTAAAAATAATTGAATTACAGTTCCGAGAAAACTAAATTGAAATACTATGGTAGTGGCCACTTGACTGATTATAATGGTTCAAGTATTGTTTTTGAGTACGTATCTACTTCAGATAAAGAATTAATGAATTGTGAATACATCAACTGCTTTGCCTTTTCAAAAGTTTGGTGAAATTTCATTATTTTTTTATTTTTTATTCCGAATGAGCCCGCTGTTGACCTCGATCACACCTGATGGTAAGTGTAAGATGAGGTCTACGATAGAACGAGCGAGCCCAGAAAATGCCTATTCACGCTTGCTTTAAAGGCTGACGGGTCATATGTGGCAGGGAACACAGGAGCCGGCAGAGAGTTCCACACCTTGCCTGTGCGCACAATGAATGTTGAAGAAAAGCGTTTAATACGACAAGACGGTATATCGACCAAGTGTGGATGGTATCCGGCGATACGTCAGGTAGACCGGTAGAAAAAGGGGGATGAAGGGATTAGGTCGTGGAGCTCCTGCGCACACTCTCCGAAGTACAATCTGTAGAAGATAGACAGGCAAGCAACGTTTCGTCGGTGAGCCAGGCTGTGAAGCTTGCCTACCAGGACCTCGTCACCTATGAGCCTTTTAGCTCTGCGTTCGATCGAGTCAAGTGCAGCTAGCTGGTATAACCGGATGCAGCTGAGTATTAGTGTTTCACATAGAACGACGGTCTATCTGACGTTGTTAGATGGGTAACACAATATCCCTTGGCCAGAACAGTGTCAGATTTTCTAGCATCTGACTACCCGTAACGACTGTCTATGATTTCCAACAGAGACCAACCGCTTCACGTGCTTTCCGAGGCACGGAGGAGAGTACAACAGATTTTCTGTTGTACTCTCTTTCTACCTACATTCCTAGTCCATTCCATTTCCAACGGCACGGAGGAAAGAGAGTACAACAGATTTTCTGTTGTACTCTCTTTCTACCTATATCTACATTCCTTTTCCAACGATCTCGATATTTTAAGATGGTCACACCCATCCACAGTCCGACCTCGGCAACCATTGCTTAACCTTGAAGATCGAACCGTGCAGATGTTATTATTCAGCCACGAACTCCTAGTTATTGTTTTTTTTTTTTAATTCTTTTTTTTAATTTTGGATTTTTATCCACAAGGATACGTCAACCCCATTGTACCGTATCCTATATTTTTACAATACTATAATACACACACTATACTTGAGCTATGTTATGCAATAACGTGTCAACCCTAAAAAACCTAAGCCGGAGAAATCTCAGCTCAAAGAAATTTACAGCTACAAAAAATACTCATAAGCTATTCTGATTGTTTCCAAAACGTATTAAATAGGTCATCATGTATTGTAGTGATTCAAACACAGCTTAATAGAGTGAGAGTTATAGGGAAAATAAAAATAAATGAAATAATGATGAATTGTTTATTGCGAAGTTACAATCAAGACATTAAGATTTTTGAAACAAACATTAAAGCCCAAGTAGTTAATTGCAAAATTTAACCAGAGCATTTTTAAGTGCTAAAATGTTTTGCAAGCCCTTGACATATTATTGTTAATTAATAAAAATAATTAAGAAATGGGGGAGGCCTTTTTCCAGCAGTGGGACAGAACAAGGTAACAAAAAAATGCAGCAAAAATACTAACATAATTATAAATTTGAAAAATCAACAAAATTGAGATCGATAAGAGATCACATCGGTAAATAATCAAAAATAAGAGATCAGTCTTCTCCATCCTCTGATAGCTGTTCAATATCTTCAACATGATATCCATCTATATCTTCATCAATAGAAACACCTGGAGTATGTTTTAGGAAATCATAAAATGGTTTAGCGTCTGTCGGTATCAGTTTCATTAATTCTTTTAGATCTTTTAATATTTCTACACTCAAAGACTTTTCGTTTGGCCAGCATTCGGGCAAATTAATATTCTTTAGCACAGGCTTACGGCTTTTCCCTGCCTTCTCAAGATTTAATATCTGAGCATCTTCTTGTGCAATTTCGGTTTTGGCTTTGAAAATAGAGGGAAATGGTTTTTCTATCACAATCTCATGCAGTTTCAACCAATTAACTTTGTTTTTAGCACTGTCAACTTTTCTATTTGTTATAGCCTGTTCTAGTGGCCTGACAGAGAGCATATCAGAGGGTATCATTCTCGAAACCTCAAACTTCTTTTTCTTCTTTGACTTCTGAATACTTTCTGCATAATCTTCTAGAGTGTAAAGCCTTTGTTGCGTTTTCAACTGTGATTCTATAATACCAAAATTGGCATCATTTGGTAGCAAGCTATGCCCCGACAAAAGAAACCGCAATGTAATCGATTGTAAAGATGTGTGATGTTGCATGGTATATATTAACATGAGAACTAAGTTAATACTACGATTTTGCCCTCCACAAGAATCCGTCCAAAAGATTAGATCCGTTACTGGGGATTGTATGTTATTCAAAATGTACTTTCGCAAGCAGGATCCAACTTCTTGAGTACCCTTTCCGCCTTCTTATTCAAGCCATAAGTAAAAAAATGAGCGTTTACTACTTCCTATTAACGTTTGTAATAAGCTATATTAGTGGGTATTTTTGGAGGTGGATGGGTTTTTGCGTATCAAAAGTAAGTGTTTCTACAGTATCTTTTTCTGACGCCAAATTCAGATCTGCATTCATTTGCTTTCTAAGCTCTGATGCTTTATTAATATGCAAATCTCGTTGCTTCTTAGCTTCTTCAGCTTCTATGCCTGTTAATGATTTTATATTAGCTGCAAAAGTGTCACAAGTTTTACATGTGTCACTTTTTGGGGCTTTAAATCTAAGGTTAAATTTTTCATAAAATATTTTGTTATATGTTGCAAGACTCGGTAGGTTTTCATTTGTCGGATATTTAGCTTTAAATAAATTGTACATTATTAAAAGGTTGAGTTCAGTATTCAAATAACGACTATCAGTCTTACCTCTACAATAATGGCTAATATATTTGGGAAACGAATCAATATGGCCAACTATTAGATTAATGTCATCTTCATTGATTTTATTTTTGCTACCACTAGCTGTTCCTCTATTGTCTTTGAAATTAGATGATCTATTATTTTTCTGCATCGTTACATCGATTCTACTTTGACAAATACCTAAGGTTTTCAAAAACGTTTTCTTTCATATTTCGGTATCACAAACCATATATCGATGCCTCCCACGTAAGTTGTTGTAAACCACAAATAGCAATTTTACAGGAGAGTGTTTCAAAGATACTATTAGCAATAAAAACTGCATTTTTCAATTAATCTTTATGCAATTCAATATGTGAATATAGTTAGTAATACTGAATTGTATAAAGATTAATTGAAAAATGCAGTTTTTATTGCAATTAGTATCTTTGAAACGCTCTCCTGTAATATTGCAATTTATGGGTTACAACAACGTACGTGGGAGGCATCGATATTTTCGTGAATACAATTATTCTCTTTGAATTTGACGAAGTATACGTCCTAGGTTTATGAGTTTGTGTTACTTTACCACAAATTAAAGCACATCGACCTTCGAATGACCCAAGAGACCAAAATTGGTCAAATACCTGTTTCCGGCTATCAATTGACAAGATCGTTGTGCATTTCATTTTGCAATCACAATGGTATGTGTTGTCGAATTTTTTTGGTAATACTTCTTTTCCTTTCGCACTGATATAATTTTCGTTCACATTGGTTCTTCGTTTTCGCTCTTTTCTAGGCTGGTCTTCTACTTTTCTTTTTCTTCCGCGCTTGAGTCTACCGATATTATTTATCTCTAATTGATGCTCATTCTCACGATTTGATTGTGGTTGTTCGATGCAGTTTAAAATGCTTGATTGATTATTATATTTTCAGTCAGTTGTGTTGCAGACATATCTATACAATCTTGAACAACGTTATCAGTATTAGAAGTTGAAGCTACTACTTCTATTTCTGCGATCATTTCGTTTCCTTTGTCATCGTAATCATTAAACATACTGGAAAGGCTGTTAGGGATCCAGATGTATTAACTGAGAAGTATCTATAGACTCTTCTATATTACCTATATTTAAATCATTATAGCTTAAGTCACGCTCAAAATGTTTATAAATTAACGAACATGAAGCAGTATTATGACATTTAAGATGTAAATCCTGTTTCAACTGTGCTAAAGTTGTTCTCCACCATCTCCACTGTTGAAAGATTCTTCTTCTTCAGATTATATAGCCATAACGAACAGAAAACAAAATTTTAAAGTAATTGTCACAGAAGAAAAGCGCGTATGTCGTGACAGGTTCGTAATCGATTATTGCAAAATTGTTCAAGACTAGTTCCGCAAACTGCAAGAACATTTTTATGGTAAATGGCGTTTTTATAAATTTAGTACATGCCTCTGCATTTTTCTAAGGGTTCAGGAGACTGGCTACAAGAGCTAGGTGGCGTTAACTTATAATTTATATTTTTGTGGGTTAACAGGTTATTGCATAACATGGATCACTTATAACTATACTATATTTTTACTACAATCTACAATTAACTTACAGCTATTAATAAACGGGAAAGGGAATCACTTGAGTTCTTTCTGTTTTTGGGTATGCCAAAATATCTATAATAAGTCCAACATCCCACATGTTTAGTTTAAACTCTTTAACCAATGATTCCCTTTCATTTTTGTTCTTTACATAATTACACATTCCATCAGCAAATGTTGCACATCTTCGATTTTATTGCACAATTAGGCGAAACAGCCTTTCGAATTAAGAAGGCAAATTTTGCTGATGGAAAGTGGCCAGAACGAAGCCTTAGCGCTAACTTAACATAACTTCTAGGTAAACATTTATCATCAAACCAGGGCTCACGAGGGAGTTCGTTTTGAATGGCTTTATACCAAATGCCTTTTTCTTTGGATATTTCATTGAAGTATTTCTTCCATTGGTCGAAACAAACATTCTTAAATCTAGAGAAATATTCCCAGTAATCAGCCTTATATGAAGAACTAGTATTTGCGTGTTGCGCGAGGTGCAAGCACCTCGCGTGCTTGTGAAAAAAAAAAAGGGGGGGCTGATTGGGGGGGTTTAGTACTTGCGTGTTGCGCGAGGTGCAAGCACCTCGCGTGCTTGTGAATAAAACTAAAGCATTGGCCCTATAAATCAAGTATTTGCGTGTTGCGCGAGGTGCAAGCACCTAACGTGCTTGTGAAAAAAAAAAGTGGGGGGGGCGGGGGTGATGGGGGGGGTTTAGTATTTGCGTGTTGCGCGAGGTGCAAGCACCTCGCGTGCTTGTGAAAAAAAAAAAAAAAAGGGGGGGGAAATGGGGGGGGGTTGCACAATTATTTCGACTAAAGCATTGCCCCTCTAAATGAATCTGAAAAAAAAATGTTCCAAGTCTCTTAGATTCCGAGATCCGCCTAAAGGGGGGGAGAAGGGGGGCGGGGGGGGACTTTGAAAAATGGTTTTTACTTTACCGAGCCTCCTCTATACGAATCCGTAAAAAGAAAAAAATACGGGTCTCGTAGTTTCCGAGATACGATAGAGAGGGGTGAAAAGGGGAGGTTTGGCACTTTTCCCGTAGGTTTGAGAGTTACTTGTTTACGGATCTGTCAAAATATACCCACCTCCCCATCCACCATCTGGGAGAACAATTATGTCAATGAGTCAGTGAGTCAGTGAGTGGTAATTTAGCTTTATATAGTATAACTAGTATTTGCGTGTTGCGCGAGGTGCAAGCACCTCGCGTGCTTGTGAAAAAACTAAAGCATTGCCCCTCTAAATCAAGTATTTGCGTGTTGCGCGAGGTGCAAGCACCTCGCGTGCTTGTGAAAAATACTAAAGCATTGCCCCTCTAAATCAAGTATTTACGTGTTGCGCGAGGTGCAAGCACCTCGCGTGCTTGTGAAAAAAAAAAAAAAAAAAAGTGGGGGGGGAAATGGGGGGGGGGTTGCACAATTATTTCGACTAAAGCATTGCCTCTCTAAATGAATCTGAAAAAAAAAATGTTCCAAGTCTCTTAGATTCCGAGATCCGCCTAAAGGGGGGGAGAAGGGGGGCGGGGGGGGGACTTTGAAAGATGGTTTTTACTTTACCGAGCCTCCTCTATACGAATCCGTAAAAAGAAAAAAATACGGGTCTCGTAGTTTCCGAGATACGATAAGGGGGGGGAAAAGGGGAGGTTTGGCACTTTTCCCGTAGGTTTGAGAGTTACTTGTTTACGAATCTGTCAAAATATACCCACCTCCCCATCCACCATCTGGGAGAACAATTATGTCAATGAGTCAGTGAGTGAGTGAGTGGTAATTTAGCTTTATATAATATAACTAGTATTTGCGTGTTGCGCGAGGTGCAAGCACCTCGCGTGCTTGGGAAAAAAAAAAAAGTGGGTGGGGTGGGGGTGATGGGGGGGGGGTTTAGTATTTGCGTGTTGCGCGAGGTGCAAGCACCTCGCGTGCTTGTGAAAAAAAAAATGGTGGGGGAGATGGGGGTGGTTTAGTATTTGCGTGTTGCGCGAGGTGCAAGCACCTCGCGTGCTTGAGAAAAAAAAAAAGAAGTGGGGGGTGGGTAATGGGGGGGCGGGTTGCAGAAGTTTTTTGACTAAAGCATTGCCCCTCTAAATGAATCTGAAAAAAAAATGTTCCAAGTCTCTTAGATTCCGAGATCCGCCTAAAGGGGGGGAGAAGGGGGGCGGGGGGGGACTTTGAAAAATGGTTTTTACTTTACCGAGCCTCCTCTATACGAATCCGTAAAAAGAAAAAAATACGGGTCTCGTAGTTTCCGAGATACGATAGGTGGGGGGGAGAAGGGGGGGAAAAGGGGGGGTTTGGCACTTTTCCCGTAGGTTTGAGAGTTACTTGTTTACGAATCTGTCAAAATATACCCACCTCCCCATCCACCATCTGGGAGAACAATTATGTCAATGAGTCAGTGAGTGAGTGAGTGGTAATTTAGCTTTATATAGTATAACTAGTATTTGCGTGTTGCGCGAGGTGCAAGCACCTCGCGTGCTTGTGACAATAAAAAGTGGGGGGGAGATGGGGGGGGTTCAGTATTTGCGTGTTGCGCGAGGTGCAAGCACCTCGCGTGCTTTTTATTAAAAAAAAAAATGGGGGAGTGATGGGGGGGGTTTAGTATTTGGGTGTTGCGCGAGGTGCAAGCACCTCGCGAGCTTGTGAAAAAAGAAAAAAAAAAGGGGGGGGGTGATGGGGGGGGGGGTTGCACAAGTATTTCGACTAAAGCATTGCCCCTCTAAATGAATCTGAAAAAAAAAATGTTCCAAGTCTTTTAGATTCCGAGATCCGCCTAAAGGGGGGGGAGAAGGGGGGCGGGGGGGGGACTTTGAAAAATGGTTTTTACTTTACCGAGCCTCCTCTATACGAATCCGTAAAAAGAAAAAAATACGGGTCTCGTAGTTTCCGAGATACGATAGGGGGGGGGGAGAAGGGGGGGAAAAGGGGAGGTTTGGCACTTTTCCCGTAGGTTTGAGAGTTACTTGTTTACGAATCTGTCAAAATATACCCACCTCCCCATCCACCATCTGGGAGAACAATTATGTCAGTGAGTCAGTGAGTGGTAATTTAGCTTTATATAGTATAACTAGTATTTGCGTGTTGCGCGAGGTGCAAGCACCTCGCGTGCTTGTGAAAAAAAAAATGGTGGGGGAGATGGGGGTGGTTTAGTATTTGCGTGTTGCGCGAGGTGCAAGCACCTCGCGTGCTTGAGAAAAAAAAAAAGAAGTGGGGGGTGGGTAATGGGGGGGCGGGTTGCAGAAGTTTTTTGACTAAAGCATTGCCCCTCTAAATGAATCTGAAAAAAAAATGTTCCAAGTCTCTTAGATTCCGAGATCCGCCCAAAGGGGGGGAGAAGGGGGGCGGGGGGGGACTTTGAAAAATGGTTTTTACTTTACCGAGCCTCCTCTATACGAATCCGTAAAAAGAAAAAAATACGGGTCTCGTAGTTTCCGAGATACGATAGGTGGGGGGGAGAAGGGGGGGAAAAGGGGGGGTTTGGCACTTTTCCCGTAGGTTTGAGAGTTACTTGTTTACGAATCTGTCAAAATATACCCACCTCCCCATCCACCATCTGGGAGAACAATTATGTCAATGAGTCAGTGAGTGAGTGAGTGGTAATTTAGCTTTATATAGTATAACTAGTATTTGCGTGTTGCGCGAGGTGCAAGCACCTCGCGTGCTTGTGACAATAAAAAGTGGGGGGGAGATGGGGGGGGTTCAGTATTTGCGTGTTGCGCGAGGTGCAAGCACCTCGCGTGCTTTTTATTAAAAAAAAAAATGGGGGGGTGATGGGGGGGGTTTAGTATTTGGGTGTTGCGCGAGGTGCAAGCACCTCGCGAGCTTGTGAAAAAAGAAAAAAAAAAGGGGGGGGGTGATGGGGGGGGGGTTGCACAAGTATTTCGACTAAAGCATTGCCCCTCTAAATGAATCTGAAAAAAAAAATGTTCCAAGTCTTTTAGATTCCGAGATCCGCCTAAAGGGGGGGGAGAAGGGGGGCGGGGGGGGGACTTTGAAAAATGGTTTTTACTTTACCGAGCCTCCTCTATACGAATCCGTAAAAAGAAAAAAATACGGGTCTCGTAGTTTCCGAGATACGATAGGGGGGGGGGAGAAGGGGGGGGAAAGGGGAGGTTTGGCACTTTTCCCGTAGGTTTGAGAGTTACTTGTTTACGAATCTGTCAAAATATACCCACCTCCCCATCCACCATCTGGGAGAACAATTATGTCAGTGAGTCAGTGAGTGGTAATTTAGCTTTATATAGTATAACTAGTATTTGCGTGTTGCGCGAGGTGCAAGCACCTCGCGTGCTTGTGAAAAAAAAAAGAAAAAAAAAAAGAGGGGCGGGGGGGGTGATGGGGGGGGGGGTTGCACAAGTATTTCGACTAAAGCATTGCCCCTCTAAATGAATCTGAAAAAAAAAATGTTCCAAGTCTCTTAGATTCCGAGATCCGCCTAAAGGGGGGGAGAAGGGGGGCGGGGGGGGGGACTTTGAAAAATGGTTTTTACTTTACCGAGCCTCCTCTATACGAATCCGTAAAAAAAAAAATACGGGTCTCGTAGTTTCCGAGATACGATAGGGAGGGGGGAGAAGGGGGGGGAAAAGGGGAGGTTTGGCACTTTTCCCGTAGGTTTCAGAGTTACTTGTTTACGAATCTGTCAAAATATACCCACCTCCCCATCCACCATCTGGGAGAACAATTATGTCAGTGAGTCAGTGAGTGGTAATTTAGCTTTATATAGTATAACTAGTATTTGCGTGTTGCGCGAGGTGCAAGCACCTCGCGTGCTTGTGAAGAAAACTAAAGCATTGCCCCTCTTAATCAAGTATTTGCGTGTTGCGCGAGGTGCAAGCACCTCGCGTGCTTGTGAAAAAAACTAAAGCATTGCCCCTCTAAATCAAGTATTTGCGTGTTGCGCGAGGTGCAAGCACCTCGCGTGCTTGTGAAAAAAGAAATTGGTATTTGCGTGTTGCGCGAGGTGCAAGCACCTCGCGTGCTTGTGAAAAAAAAAAAAAAAAAAAGAGGGGGGTGTGATGGGGGGGGGGGTTGCACAAGTATTTCGACTAAAGCATTGCCCCTCTAAATGAATCTGAAAAAAAAATGTTCCAAGTCTCTTAGATTCCGAGATCCGCCTAAAGGGGGGGAGAAGGGGGGCGGGGGGGGGGACTTTGAAAAATGGTTTTTACTTTACCGAGCCTCCTCTATACGAATCCGTAAAAAAAAAAAATACGGGTCTCGTAGTTTCCGAGATACGATAGGGAGGGGGGAGAAGGGGGGGGAAAAGGGGAGGTTTGGCACTTTTCCCGTAGGTTTCAGAGTTACTTGTTTACGAATCTGTCAAAATATACCCACCTCCCCATCCACCATCTGGGAGAACAATTATGTCAGTGAGTCAGTGAGTGGTAATTTAGCTTTATATAGTATAATTATGAATTAAACATGCCATAAAAGACGATAGTAATCAAGTGGGGTATTTAATCTCGCGTTTCAGACCCAAGCGTGATCTCGTTAGACCATTAAGTGTTTTACCGGGATTATTTGTTTTTCACTGAAAACATCGGTACTATTACGAAAATGCTATGATTTTCTATCCACCTTTTTTTATACATGATAGGCTCGCGTTTAACCACTATCTCACCTGATGGCAAGCGATGATGTGATCGAAGATGAAATACGCTTGCCTTTTTTTTCCTGGGTGGGAAAATCGTCAAATGACTCCCCCTGCTGTGGGTGTTGCGGGAGTGTCAGACTTCTACTGACTAAAAATCCACCCTGTTCCTGCAACTACTGCCCTTACGTGACTTAACAGATTTTTGGGTATTATTTGTTTAACCATAATTTGGTTTCTTTCCTTAAGTGACCTTGTTAAACAACTTTTCGCAGCAAAAGCTATTAGTTTTATTAAATCACAGTTACATAATCTTTCACCCCTCAAGATTCAAGATATCATAGAAAATATTGCCGTAACATTGTCTCCGCTAATCAATTAACAGTCTAAAAACGGCTCTGACGTTATATCTTGGGGTGGACCATGTGATCTCTTGGATGTCAGCCAGACGGATGGAGTGAGGGCACGTGGAACCCTGGTTCCCTTGTATCTGCCTGTGGGAGGGGCAGTCACGTGAAACAATTAACGTCAATTGTAAGAAGTGCACTTGTACCTGTGTGCTATTATGGGTTGAGGGGCGGTAGACGTTTGTAGTAAACAAGCCTCTCGTGCGTAGCGTAATTGTAGGATGGGAAGCTGATTGATGCACTTGCAACATTCCATCGTCACTTATTGTCGTAATATGACATATCTTGCTTCGTTCACGTTCATAATTTGTCTTAATATCAAAAGGTTGACTTATTCTTGTTTTTATTGTAATTAATTTGTATTATTAACCGACTTCAAAAAAAAGGAGGAGGTTCTCAATTCGTCTTGAACTTTTTTTTTATTTTTCATGTATGTTACCTCATTACTCGCTGATGGCTGGACCGATTTCGAAAATTCTTTTTTTGTTTGAAAGGGTATACTTTCTAGTTGGTCCCATTGTCGTCATGTTTGGATCTGATGATGGGATCAAGGAGAAATCGAGGGAAATCTTCAAATATTATAAGCACACCTATAGCGTTTTGGGTATTTCTTAAAGTACCTTGTGCAGTTGCTTTCGAAAAGTACCATTTGAGGAAGTGGAACTGATGATGAAGACCCCAGATGGCCACCGAAACTACTCAATAATAAGTATTACGTGGATTGCGATTAGATTACTTGAATATAGATGTTAAGCACTTTATGCTCGTCACAATGCATATGGAGAAGTAGAGCTGATGGTGATGTATCAGAAGAACTCCTCAAAAATTAACCGGGAAAAGCAATATTTTGTAAAAGGTGATAAGTAGTTGACATTTTGGCTTTTGTAACTAGATAAACTACAAACCGACCCACTAAAAAGCATGAAAAAGAAAATTAGGCAAAAACAAAAAAAAAAATTAATTCTTCTTTCTTTACATATAATTTAATCAAAATTTTCTATTTAAATATATAAAATCAATTGCTGTTCGTTAGTCTAGCTATAACTTGATAACAGCTGGACCGATTTAGCTTATTTTGATTTTAAAATATTTATGAAAATCCTGGGGATAGACGGATAACTGAGTGATCCTTTGTGAGTTTCCGTTTTATCGATACGGAACCCTAAGAATTGATTCCTGTAATACTTACCGGTTCTTAGCTTGCCTCAACTAATTCAAGCTCCTCCAGCGGCCATCTCCGCCACCATCAATCATCGATCATCAACTTTTAAATAAATAGACGCGATTGCAATTTCTATCATTGCATACTAGATCTAACGTAAGTGAAATAAATGAATGGCGACAGTGGAATGAAAAACAATAATTGGACAGTTCAATAGGATCAATTTTATATTTAGTATATTAGACCTACTGACAGAATGACTTAAATATGTTCGTTGAGTGCAGTTAGTTCCTAAAATGTATTTATAGGCGTTTTTAGGGTTCCGTAGTCAACAAGGAACCCTTATAGTTTCGCCATGTCCGTCTGTCTCCGTCTGTCCGCGGTTTAGCTCAAAAACTATTGGTACTAGAAAGTTGTACTTTGGCATGAGTATACACGTTAAGGACGCCGAAAAAGTGGTTAAATAAAATTTTGAAAAAAAAACAATTATTTAGGGTACCTCCCATACATGTAAAGTGGGATGATCATTTTTTTTTTCGTTCTTCCCATAGTGTGGGATATCGTTGGATAGGTCTTTCAAAAATATTAGGGGTTTGCTAAGACTGTTTTTTGATTAAGTAAACCGTTCGTGACTTATCAAGCTTTAAAGTACCAATTTTCGTTAGAGTCAAGTGTCCGCCCCCTCTATCAACTAAACGGTTATAGTTAGAAATTCAAATGTCACGGCAGTAGTACCTATATATAACGAAAGTTAAAGGAAAACTATCACAGATAAGTGGGCTTCACAAGTTTACGAGTAATAGTCGACCAATTGTATTTGACTCGAAAATTTCGAACAACTCTATAGAAATGTCGATAGATGGCGCTAAGCGCCAGTTGTATCGTGCTAGTTTCTTGTGACTATTGAGTAGTGTAGCTGTGTGTCCGTATTTAAATTCAAAACACCGGCTATGACAAGTTTTATACAAATCTCTAAAAAAATTAAAACTTTCCGTGCAAAATTGTCGGATCAGGTGAGGATTTGTATAGGAAGTCAAATTAGTTAGGTAGTCATGTTTGGCTTTTAGTTAGAGCATGGTACGAAACGATCAGTCAGCGAATACGACACGCACTTGGCTGTTATAAAAACTACGGAACCCTACACTGCGCGTGGCCCGACACGCACTTGACCGGTTTTTTGTTTATTGTAGACGATTAGTGGCAATGTCTGGGAAGTGACTATATTAACTGATGCGGAAGTGACCTGCTGCAGACCTGACAAGAGAAGTTCGCGGTAGTAGATTAATAGTTAGTAGATTGATCCGCCTCGATGTCGTATTGCTCTCATGTCAGCGAGAGTCCTGAACCAGGCATCGTCACATTGCTACACTCGACCACACACTTGCGCCAATCAGTCTGCTTGTCAGCCAGCATCTCCCAGCCCTGATGGCCAATTTTAAAGGAAGCCATATCTTGCTTCGCGCAGTCCTTGAAACGAAGCATAGCCGAGTGAATAAATAAGCAATCAAAAATATTTTATTTCACTCAGGCCTAAATGGGCACTTATAAAACGTCAAAAGCTAGTACACGGTTCAAACTGGTCGTTTCATATGGAAAAGAACCGGCAAAAAACTCCATAGTTTCTCTTTTCAAAACATAATTGATATTCAAGTTATAAGTATGAGACGACAGTAAAGACCGATTAATTAACATAGAACAATGTAATTACTAATCAAAAACGTATTGTGTAAAATGTAATTAATATAAATTGATTGATCAAGAGGCTTAGGAAATGATTGATGGATCATGTGAGGATAGATATGTAACTATGAAGAAGGATGGGAGAGTTAAGTAGAGAGTAAAGCATAGTCTGACTGCGGAAGCTTTTCCTCTGACTAATGGGCATTTTAACTTTAATATAAAGCTTGATACATGGTCAGATTTCCTTAAACAAATATGAACCAAACGCAGTTTTTTATTGCAACGAAGGAGACTATCGAGTTTATCCAGCAAGACCACATTCAGGTCAAAGCAGCACACGTCACCATAATCGATCACAATCTAAAGTCTGCATAAGGACTTGCACACTTCATGAAAGATGATCTTTACTTTTTGTTTCAACTTTTCTTCGAAATATTGGCCACAAGCTTTGTCAAAGGGGCCAGAATATTCCACCACGTCTCGACCAAGATTGGCCAAAGGTAGATCAATTTTCCAATTGGTATGACAATACACAATTGTTAGTAAATCGTTCGTTGGATTCCGTTGCTCTGCAATTCCGCATACATTTTGAATTTGTATACTCTTTGAAAACTGTGGCATTCTGTTATGTATTTTAGCAATTCGGAGTATATTCAATGTTTACCTATGCTATTTACGCTTTAGTATTTATTTATACTTTGAACGCAGTCGTTCTGAAAATGCGGGAAGCAAAAAACGTTTTATTTTCCTTCCAACTATACATTATAGCCAGCCAGCTATAATGATATCCTCATAATGGTGATTTTTTACCATGCGATGTGGTCTGAAATTCATAAGAATGTTGAGTTTCGTATATTTGGTTTATTTTTTTAAATTATCTTTGGTTCTCTTTGATCTTAAACCAATGTACTACCAATTTATACGAATATTTTTTCAAATTTTGAATTATGCGGGGCTGTTATTTTTGCTTTGTTATTTGTTCTTTTATTAAATTATTAGTTATCTTTAATGGCGACATGGTTATACAGCGTGTTATGGAAAATATATGAACAATAAAAGACAAGCAATGCGTTATATAGATTTATTATTACCGATAAAGGATTTTAAAAACATGAACAGTTGCTAACCTTAAGTTAGCAACTTTTTATATAAGATATTCTAATAAAAAATGCATGTAGGTAAAACTCCAGCGGCGTAAATATGGTAACCTCACTGGAAACTATATTTTCGAGCCATTTGGGGTTAAAACTCGTACCACGCGACCCTTGTCAGTCACTCACTGTATTTTAAAGAAATTTCTAAAAGGCTGCGTGACACTTCCCGAGACGCAGACTGACTATTATTTTTCCCAAAGGCTAAGCATTGCCATGCAAGGTGGCAAAGTCTTGAGTCTCTTAGGTAGGCTATATTAAGTCCGAGCTGAAAGTATCGAAGACGAATTTTTTATGCTTTATTTAAGATTGTAGTTTAGTTAAGAGTAAATGGTTCAGAAAAGATATATTAAATGACCAATAATAATGAAATACCTTTTCTGTGATCTTGTATAACATTCTTATAGTCCCATTATTATTGGGCAAAGGCCTCACTTCTCTTTTTAACCGACTTCAAAAAAAGGAGGTTTACAATTCGTCTAGAACTTTTTTTTTTTTTATGTATGTTACCTCATAACTCGGAGACGGCTGGACCGATTTGAAAAATTCTTTTTGTGTTTGAATGGGTATAGTTTCTAGTTGGTCCCATTGTTACGAAATCAGGATCTGATGATGGGAACCTGGAGAAATCGAGGGAACTCTTCAAACATTATAGGCACACCTATAGCGTTTTGGGTATTTCTTATAGTACCTTGTACAGTTTCTCTTGAAAAGCACCATTTGAGGAAGTGGAACTGATGATGAAGACCCTAGATGGCCACCGAAACTACTCAATAATAAGTATTTCGTTGATTGCGATTAGATTACATAAAAATATGGATGTTAAGCACTTTATGCTTATCACAATGCATATGGCGAAGTAGAGCTGATGGTGATGTACCAGGAGAACTCCTCAAAAATTAACGGTTCTGCACCGGGAAAAGCAATATTTTGTTAAAGGTGATAAGTAGTTGACATTTTGGCTTTTGTAACTAGATAAATTACAAACCGACCCACTAAAAAGTGTGAAACAAAAAACTTTTTAGCAAAAAATAGAACCGACTTCATATAAAAACACTACAAAGGCAAAAATAACTTTAATTTCGGAAGGCGGTGTCTTTAGTTTTGTATATATTTTCGTTTTTGACACCGCCTTCCGAAATTAAAGTTATTTTTGCCTTTGTAGTGTTTTTATATGGAAGTCGGTTCTATTTTTTGCTAAAAAGTTTTTTTTCACACTTTTTTTCCATACAACTCTGTTTTCTGCTAGTACTTTCCAGTCCTTATTGTCCTATAGATATGGTGTAGCCCAGCCAAGGTCTGCTACGAGAGTAGGTAGCCGATATAAACAAAAAGGTTCTTCGGAGGGACTAAACAAAATAAATATTTTCCAGCCTTTTAGCAATTTTCAAGCAAAATGTGGAAACGACCAGGAACTGTCGTATATATAACCATCGAGAGAATAATTTATTGATATATGAGTCGTTTGTGGTCGTCGAGTGCAACCTTGACTTATACAACGTGTAACGGAAACCCCACATCTATCCAAAAGGGCTGAAGACAACATCTGGTATGGAGTCTCTATGCACAGTTTCAGCACAAAATAACTGACTCAAAGAATTGATACCAAATTATTGGTTTCATATATTTCTTGAATACCAATCATAACAAACGTGTCACAGCACTACGAGGGTCAATAACTTTCCACGTCACTTGCCAATAACACGATAATTCTTTTCGTTCTTCTTAATTTGAAAAATTCGGTCTCTGGTATCAGTGTATTGGAATTTGTAATAAGTTCTACACACGTAGACTTAGGATTACCAAACCCTTGCCATATCGTTTGTTATTATCCAAAGAAGCCATGCACTTGGTATGTACATATATACGCTTTAAATTACACGTTGTAGAATGCAATGTTGAAAAAATTGTGTTAGGTATATGAATTCTGGTGGATATCACATGTCTTCGGATTTTTGGTTCTAAATCTGTTGTAAAAATACTCACCACGTAAGTGAATTCGTATATTATTATTAACTAGTAGTTATATTGCGTTTTCTTTGAGTTAAAAAGTTAAAATTTTAGAACTACTGTACTTTCTAGTTTTATATGCATGCTGTGAAACTCTGTAATAGGCTTTAGAACCCCATGTGACATTGTTACCATATAATGAGCATTGTAAAAAAAACCTCTGAGTTTCCTATGAATAAATAAACAAATAAAGACACGCTGGTTTCCTCACAATGTTTTTTGTCACCAATTTTAGAGCAGTGGTGATGATATTAATATACTCATTCCTACTAATATTATATAATTTTATGTTTCTTTCCTTATTTTTCAATGACACAAAAATGGCTTAAAAAGGCATTTGGAGAAAACGTATAGGTATTAATTTATTAAAACTTTATGCAGCACAAATTGTACAAAGGCGGACTTAATGCCTTAGGAATTCTCTACCAGGTATAGCTTACAAGTTAAAATAGCATAGGTAGGTTATTTTTTAATCCTGGGAAAATGTGTGAAATTTACATGCGGACAAAATCGCGGGGTAGTAAATTAATAAAAAGCAAATTAAAGTATTTTTTTACTAAAAAAATGGATACGTGAGGGTCAACTGAAAGCACCGTGGGTTTTTAGTCAGTAACGAGTCTGACACTCCCCTCTGCTCTACCCAGAAAGGGAGGAGTCATTTGAAGAAATTTTCCCGAAAATAAGGGAAGACATGTTGTTGCTTGATCACTACAGATTGTATGGACTTTAAAAGAGACGTTGACCTCTGAGTTTGTTTCAGTGTTTCTTCTCAGAGTAGTCAGTTAGGAAACACTGGCCTCATCTAGTTTACATTTACGAAAAAAGACGTGTGAAAGTGTTATTTATAACCTATTTGCAAAATAAACATCATTATTTTCGTTATTGCAATAATAACAAAGATTGTTATAATTATGAGCATTTTTGTTTGGACAAAAAAATGGCAGAGAAAATCGCTCAAGTTTTGTTTATGTCCTTTGTGCATTTGCACAAAGGACATAAACAAAACTTGAGCGAGACTAAAAATGAACATTATTTTGGTTTGTTCATAAATTTAGGACTTCGGGTTAAGCAATAAATGTTTGTCTGTTCATCGTTCCTCTCTACCTATATCTAGATTGAGTCTCACGGGAAAGACCTCATCTACCAATCCAATGACTTCATCGTACCATATCTGCAGGATATTATTTGCATCCCAATTTTACTCTTGCATCCGATGCCCGTACCGCGTCACCTGCAATTTATTCTATTGGAAAATCGTTTCGCATGACGGGACTCTGCGGAAGTATCAGGACCCTTCGTTGGGGTCAGGTAGTAACCTTGACAGGTGTTCTTGTGGTGTTTGGCCTCTGTTATTGTCTTTCAATTTGTTTTAGGGATCTCGTTTTTTTATAATGCTAGCTGTATCAAGTCATATTAAAATGACATAAACTTACCATTTAAAAGAAAACAGTGGTAGATTCATTTCGTTGTATACCAAAATAATAATTTAGATTCGAGTGTTCGGGTGTTAAACCTTTCTGTACAGAGTAGGTAATTATCGAGTTTCTGGTCCGTTCATCTTCATAAAAATCAACTTTTGCATGTCACTAGTCTTTTTATTAAATTATTATATTGTTTTATTTGTAAATACTGATGATCAGAAGCGCCTTCTAATGGTTGTATTGAAATAAATGGCTTAATGTTGACTTCGCAGGGAAAGAACGAATACTAACTTTACTTATATGTATACTATAGTTATAAATTTAACTTGCCTTCTTTATAATCTCCTTTTTTTAAGTCGGTTAAAGACACTAGGCTCGTCGTTACACACCCTCTAGGTCCCACTTTTAGATGTCATATACGACAATCGACCACTTGAAATAGCACTTAATCAAAAGCTTTTTTAAGTTCTAACATCTAAATCAAGTGTCACAGGTAACTAAAATTACATTGAATACCTCATCAGCAGTATATTTATAGAGTAATGAGTGTTAATCATGGCACGGTCGGCTCTGCTATTGTTTTGCTAATCCAGCCTATTGTTGGGAGCATTCTGTTTATACTTACTACTAAATTATAACATTTTACCACGAGGCTGAACAAAGGTTACGTAATTTTGTGCTTTAGTAGAGGCGTTATCTATACTAATATTATAAAGCGGAAAAGTTTGTTTGTTTGTTTGTTTGTTTGCTTGAACGCGCTAATCTTCGAAAGTACAAGGTGGATTTGGATGAAATTTGGTATGGAAGTAGCTTGAAGCTTGAGGAAGGTTATAGGCTACTTTTTACGCGACTGCGATAAAGGAAAATTATGTTTTTACCGTGATAGAATCCACGGGAGCGAAGCCCCGCGTGAGTACTAGTTGTTGATATACAGCGTATTTTAGTACCTCGTACCTCCAAAAGAAAAATGGAACCATTTAGTATGTCAAACCACTTTTTTTCAGCATGCGTAGATATATAACAAACTTAAGATACTGAGAGAAAATGTCAAATAGGTTGGCTCAAAAAAATGTGCATACTTTCGCATAATATATTGCAACTTTAGAAAGGAAGCAAAACTTAGATTTCTTTTAAAACAAAAATAATCCTGTACTGTACTTCCCGTTGACCCTACAATCATAAAATGTACCAAATAGTATTTTCTTACAACACATCAGAATCTAGAAACCAATATGAAAATAAATATAAAGTTAGTGCGTTTCTATTGAACTTACTTATATGTATATCTACTGAGATAACCTACGCCATTCTAACCACATTGAGCAATATTTTTTTTTTAACTTCCACACAACGCCATCTAGTCCCAAACTAAGCAGAGCTTGTGCTATGAGTACTAGACAACTGATAAACATAGGTACATATATATTTCTAAATACATACATATTATAGATAAATCACACCCAGACAAAGAACAAAATTTAAGCGTCAATAGCCTAATGGATAAGGTGTCGGACTTGTGATCGAGAGGTCGCAAGTTCGAACCCCACCCATTACACTATTGGCGTGAACCCACTCCAGACACAAGCATATTTAGCTTAGTTGGAGGGGTTAACAAGATTGCTAGTAATGTGTGTAAATGTCACACAAACATTTGTCCTGAGTGGGAATCGAACCCACGACCTAGCGCATAGCAGTCAGGGCCACTGACCACTAGACCAACAGGTGAATATTGTGAATCAGGTGTGTTTAAATTATTGGTGTGCAATAAAGAGTAGGTATTTATTCTATCTGTCTATGTATCTACGTAGTATCAACGTACGGAACCCTCGGTGCACGAGTACAACTCGCCGGTTTTTTTAGAAGAATAAACTAAATATCTTTTTAGGTTAGTCGTGAGTATGTGACAGCGAAAGGGTTTGACTCAGCATTGGGAACATTATAGCCTGATTAGCTTAAAGCTCCGTACTCAAATACGGTTTTACTCGACAGTTTTACTCCAGAACGAGTAAATATTTTAATTTGATAAGGGTACAACGTTGCATCTACTTATACCAAATAAGTCTTTTTTTTTTAAAAATCATCGAATGACTTCTCCCGCTCTAGGTGGAGCGGGAGTGTCAGATTTCTACTGACTAAAAACCCACCCTGTTCCTTGAGCTGCCCTTAAGTTCCGGGGCCGCGGTATCTCGTTAGAACATTTCCGCAGCCCCGGCTAATCAGAAAACACTGGAGGCGAACTTAAAAAATAGCGGCATAAAAGATCGGCGAGATTATTAATTTATTTCAATTATAGTCACATCACATACATTACACATATCAGGAAAATGTAATTATAACAGGACTAATGCACGTGCTGCTTGAAATACCAAACATATATTATTATGTTCAATTAATATTATTTATGTTGTTTGTACACTGGCAGCCCTTAATCTGTCTCCTTTAATTTTTGTCCATCCAAAGGTTATCTGTAAGAGATCACCCTGTGCGATAAGACCGCCCATTGTACACTAGTTAAAAATTTTGTATCCATAGAAATATTGTGAGGTGTACAATAAAGTATATTATAATAAATAAATAAATATCTGTACTATATTATACTTTAGATAATAAATTATATTATAAAGGGGTTACGTTTGTGAGTTCGTAGGATTTTTCAAAGTCAAATCCATTTATTTTCTTTAAATGTGGTACAAAAGAATTTAGCATAAGATAATACTTAGTGCTATGACACATTTCGCCATTATTTGGTCTAAGGAAGTACCTAAGAGGTTGTAGGAGGAGTTGTAGGGACTTAAAAATAAAATATACAAAACTATCACAAAGATTACGTCCAAAATGTCCTACCAGAGTCAGTTTATACAATAATAATAAATCTACAATATATGTCTGTACTTAATATAATATATGCAATATATGTGTGTATATGTAATGTAACAAGAACCTTTTTTAAAAACGCTGAATTGCATTTGAATAAAATCTGTAAGAGATGAGCCACTTTTTTAAAACTATGCAGTAATTTCTGTAGAGAAGATCGGTTATAAATTTAATTATAAATATGCGTATAGAATTATAAATAAGCGGCGCCAATAGCTTTGAAACTACACATCAATTTTTTATTATTATATTTTATATATTTATATTATTTATGCAAAAACTTTCACAGATAAAACATTTTAAGCGACCGACGCAAAATAACAGAAAATGAAATAGGTACAAACGGTTTTTTCGGTTTTGCCTTTTAAATAAGTTTAATTTTAGAACAAGTGAATCCGCTTCCTTCATTTGTACTGGTATACAATTAAGTGTCAATGTCCGTTTACCTTTGAACTTTTTGACTAGGTATCTACTAATTGTTTTGCTTAGTTAATAATAATTTACGATTTAATCATAGATGAGGTTCATCACTGCCTCTGAAAGCACGGCTACTACTGAGAAATTTCTTATAGAAAAACCAATAGCGCTTTTAGCCGACCCGGAAATCGATGCCGAGACATTATACTCTGGAGTCGCACTCGCGATCACTAGACCAAATAAGGCAGAAACCGAAAGATTTGTTTCAATACTAGCTGAATATTGCGTGAAACGTGTGGTCCCACCAGCAAAGCTAAAGGAATATAGTAACAGATTTGCAGTCAATTGATGACATAGGGCTCGGACCATTCATACTCCAACAGTAGCTCGGCTTCTGGTAAAACTGGATGCCGACCCGACATAGCTGTTCAAGAACTAGGCTTTCCTCAGTTCAGCTGAGTACTGAGTACTAGTTAGGGTTCCGTAGCCAAATAGCAAAAACCGAACTCTTATAGTTTCGTCATGTCTGTCCGTCTGTCTGTCCGTCCGTCCGTCCGTCCGTATGTCACAGCCATTTTATTTCGAAACTATTATGACTATACATGTGAAACTTGGTAGGTAGATGTATTCTATGAACCGCTTTCTGATTTTGAGAAAATAAATAAAAAATATTTAAAATAAAGGGGGCTCCCCATACATGGAATTAAAACTGAATATTTTTTTTTTTTTTTCATGAAAACTATGCGTGTGTGGTATCTATAGACAGGTCTTTAAAAATGACTGGGGTTTCTAAAACTACTTTTACATAAAGTAAATCGTTTAAAAGATATACCTACGCTTCCAAAGTGGTAAAATGTGTGTCCCAAATATTATATTATATTATTATAGTTACTACGGAACCCTTCATGGGCGAGCTGACTCGCACTTGGCCAATTTTTTTTTTACTAGGAGCCTCCACAGCCTAGTAACTAGGTAAAACGATACTAGTATTCGTTTTACCTTTACCTAGTAAAGCTAACTTTACTAGGATTTTCTGGCTTCTGTCTATACCCATCACGACTGTCAAAGATGTTTAAATGTTCAGTCCTGTACTAACCCACAAGTTCAAATGTACCAATTGAAGAAACAGAGACTACCGTTCCTGTTCTGAGTTTACCATTTTTCTTTTAACCCTTAAAAGGTCGATCCATGTAGCTGTTATTTAGCCACGAGCTCCTATTTTTGGCTTTCATCGGATAAGATAAGATCATTTTATTTGTTCAAACATGAAAAACATACAAAAGAAATGCATGCAAGTTGTTTAAAAATATTATACATAGGTCGTCATGTTGCCACATTTATGCAATGGCATACAAATATTTAAGTAGGTAAGTTAATGCAGATTATTATTGTTCAACATTTAGTATTAGAATTATACAGCTAATAAAATTATATGATATCAATAATAAAATAAAAACAACTTTATATAATTCAATAATTAAAATATAACAGTCACAGTTCACATGTATAAAGTAGTCAAAACCTTCGGTTATTTGCAATAATTCGCACATCGTGTTCGTAACACGCGGGAACTCCAACAGTATTATTCAGTATTCAGTTCTGTCTATTCAGCTTCATCTCTGAGCTAGTTCTGACGTCACAGCTCACGTGGCTTATCCTCCCAGCCGTGGCCGACACACGCTTGACGTTTATGTCTCTCACATTGTGTCAACTGACAGCACAATGCACAATTGTACATACAATTGGCATCCGCCGGCTGGCATGGACGGACTGCTGGTTTTAGATTCTAGATAGTGTTTGTCGATTCATATCTCTTTATCATTGTTTTTGTAATAATTCTCAGTATATTTACGTTTTTTTCTGTGGTAAGACTGGTGTATTTGAAGATTTGTTAGACAGTTTTTGTTGGTAAAAGTCAGCATATTTGGTTTATTAATATCTATGGTATTATGTGATTTTTTGCAGCATCGCGATACTTTTGTTTCTTTGCATCAATTAAGCTAATTATTTGGTTCTTATTGCACTATAATATAAACATATTTAGCTGTCTTCACTCCTTCTCCATATAAACTATAACTGTACCAAATTTCATATACCTGCGCCCGCGCAATTTTCGTAAAAAGTGGCACATAGGTTTTGCTTCACGTATTAAAACATAATTATATACATATGTGTAACTGTAGAAATATATAAATAAGTTCGACAATGATTTTTAATTTTGTTTTTCGTTGTTCCAGATTGCCATGTCGACTTTTAAGATTTGAAATTACTTCGTCAGCATACCGCTCAAAATGATAATCTCACCATTCAGAAGGAAGTCATTCAAAATCCTGAGCACATATCTCAACACGTAATAGAACTAAACGAAACAAATTACAGACTTAAAATAAACTTCATATATTAATTAAGTAGTGCAATTTTGTTCCTGTTAATTTATTTACCGAGTGATATTAGTGTTAGTGTAGTGTTGTGCCATTATCGATAGTTTTTTGTCGATAAAGTGAAGATGTATAACAAAATGTGGTGTTTATTTGGTGCGATCTTCGGGGTGGCTGCGGCGCTGGATAGGAGCCACTTGCCACCTACTTGTTCTAGGTAAGTTTATACATTAATATTATATCATAACCAGCCAATAAGTTCCCATTCCTGGGACAGAGGCATGGGCTGTAATCATGAGAGAGGAATGGGCTGTAATCCACCCCGCGGAGTCAATGCGGGTTGGTGGTTCGGATGTTTGTCTTCACGGTTTTCAGACCAGTGGTTCTGATGAAAATAACACGAAGTATTGGGCCTCCCTGTATATGAGCCCACGACCTATGCCGTGTAATTCGGGCCTCTACTTATTTTTGATAACACGTTCAGTTTAAAATAGGCAGTGCATTGTCATGTCTAAATCATTTTAAACTTTTCAGCAAAGACCAACAGATTTTTTTCTGAGACTGCTATTAGTGACAAAAATATTTAGATATAATAATGTACCTATTATTTTATTTTATTTTCATTTTATTTTATGTTACTTTTGTTTTGATTTTAATTGTATTTGTAATTTGATTAATTAATGGCAATGAGTGTAATTTACCTGAATAAAGGAATTTATATTATTATGGGTAGGTAAAGTATTTACTGCAATAGACTCTCCATGAAGAGACTGAGTCAACCAGGGAAACAATGCGTAGAGAGGCTTAGGGGAGACCCCTTTTCAGTCTCCCCAGAGATGTGCCCTAATAGGTGTTGCACAGATGGGGCTCCGGAGTAGTCTTTTTAGAGGAAACCGACTATATGATGATGGTGACCGTTTTAGTGAGGTAAAAAATCCAGTCTCTTGTTTTTTTTCTAAAAGTTTTACTTAGAGGTTTTCTCCCGGTAACCAAAACAAAAAGGATAAGTCGTAATACGTTTTCATTTAAACATTAGATATTGTACAATCTCTAAAATTTCAATTAAGTAATCTTCACCTTATACGTGTTTTCTTTTTTGTTGAAATTACATATTTGTTTGCTTAGTTTCTGATTCACAGCTGACAGAGGTAATTGGTACTTCTTTATATACGTATGTATTATGTCATGTTAGTACCCAAGTACCTACTGTTATTTCTACCAACTCTGAATGTAAAATATGATTGAATCTTTTGCATTCATAGGTATGCAGAATGAATTACTTTCCTGTAATTTTACAAGCTCTTATGTTACGTGCAATGTATGTATGCATATACTTCGGGTACTTTACAACTACAGGCCTAAATTAAAAATAGCTTCACGCGCGTTAAGGCCCAATATTATCCCAAGACGACTTACTCCCATCATAAAAATTATCCTTTATTTTTAATTAATAATAATAATAATAATATTCCACAACTTTTTTTTTTCACACATCGCCATCTAGTCCCAAACTAAGCAGAGCTTGTGATATGGATACTAGACAACTGATAAACATACATATATATTTCTAAATACATACATATTATAGATAAATTACACCCAGACAAAGAACAATTGACCGTGCTCATCACACAAACATTTGTCCTAGGTGGGAATCGAACCCACGACCTTGCGCATAGCAGTCAGGACCACTGACCACTATACCAACGGGCCTGTAATAATTAATAATAGGCTCGCGTTTGACCACCATCTCACCTGATGGTAAGCAATAATGTGGTCGAAGATGGAGCACGCTTACCTAGAAGTAACCTATTCAAGTATTCACTCTTGACTTAAAGACCCCCAAGTTATACCCCCTGGACTTCCACAAATATTTTAAAACCAAAATTAGTCAAATCCTTCCAGCCGTTCTCGAGTTTTCGCAAGACTAACGAACCGAAATTAATTTTTATGTACATATAAATATATAGATAATTTCGACCTACACATAAACGTACACTAATTTATTCTAAGATTTGATTACACTTCCGAAAACTGATTTGCATCCATTTCATTTGTAACCGTTTTTTTTTTCGTAAAGAGTACTAGTAATTTGGGTAGAATTCAAATTACTGGCAATGTTGTTAACCCCTCAATAAGCTAAATATGCTTGTGTCTGGAGTGGGTTCACGGCAATATCCTACTATCGATCACAAGACCGACACATCAGCTATATTGACGCGACGCTGAATTATGTGACGTTTTGCAGAATTAGACCTGTTTGTTTCATCGTTTGTATTGGTGACGTTAGCACTTTACATACAGTACGGCCGTTCTAACTTGGCGAGCGTGAAGTTAGGCTCTGCGAACTTTAGCGCTTGAGCACTCGTACAAAAATAAAGGTTTTAAAAAAATAAATGCCAATAACAGTAATTGTTAACAGGAATAACAACTGTTAATTGCATTTATTTTTTAAAAACCTTTATTTTTGTACGAGTGCACAAGCGTTAAAGTTCGCAGAGCCTAACTTCACGTTCGCCAAGTTAGAACGGCCGCATTGTACGTACCGTGATAGGTGTATTGAATAATATATGTATCTATCAACGAATGAGCTGTCTTGGACGCAGATCAAGTGGATCAGGGCTACACTAGAAGCGTTGCCGGAAGTGCTCATCGGTTTATTATGATTGTGGCACATCACTCAGAGCTGAACAAGCATATACTACTACGAGAATATAATTATATACTACATCTTCGTATCGATGGTAAATCTAATACTTTATATGTGGCTCAGTGGAGGAAAGAAACATACAGTTATAAGCGACCTGACCTATCCAAACAGGGCAAGCATTTGTCATTTATCACGTAGCTCAACTTTAACTTATGTACATATTAAGTGATAGAGCAATAAGTATATAGATCTTTTATAAACTGCAGTAGGTACATAATTATACGTATTCAATTAATGCCATTAAAAAGTCTTACGATGACCTGAATTAAAATTTTGAATAATATTCGGGTAGGTTATTCATAAACTGCTGATCGGCTTTTTGTGGATTTTGACATGGAGATAGGTAAAAATAAAATCACGCAAACGAAGTTGGATACAGCAGCTAATACTTTTATACGTATGTATTGCAAGCGTCCGCCTGCAATATTTTATGAATTATAGCTTTCGCTGGTATTCCTTCCAGTGTTAGGTATTTTTGCCTGGCACATGCGGACTCCCATTTAGTCCAACTTGGAGACACACCGCACCGATAATCCACGTTTGTAATGTTTTTTTGTATTATCTGACTGTTCTTTTTTCCTGTAATCTAGGTTCTAAATTATGTACCCGTTCTTTGTGTGTCGTGTCTTTTATTATCTAATAAAAGCTTCATCTATCTATCTAAAGCACAGGAGAAAATTAATTCATTACCCTAGTCGTCGCTTTGCTTTGAATTTACTATAGTAATGAGTAATCACGATTACTATTGGGTATAGATCAAGGGAACATGTACGGATCTTCTCGGAAGTGCATCGGCCTTGTTGTGACCACGACTCCTTGATATGTCAACAATGATTCTAGCTCACAGTTATGTAAATTAGGACACAATTATATGTTGTTTTTGTTTAAAAAAATTGTCAGCTTGTGTCGTCAATGTGTATGCATTTTCTTCGATTTCTACTTTCAGTTTAACCTGTTGAGTAAGTTTAATGTTTTATTTTTGAGCCAGCAAGTTGATTAGTATTAGAGTCCGCCATACTATTTGAAGCATAAAAAGATTGAATATGGGTACTTATCTTATTTTCACGATTTAACTCTTCTCAACATTATATCAATATAAAAAACTAGACACCAATATTCCCTAGTAACCTTATCTATCCACTGTAATTTTAATTCTAGAATCTTCGGAAATCTTAAATGAAAACATGCATGTCACACAGGAGAAAAGCCTTTAGAACTTCCTCCTTTTTTAAATTCGGTTAAAAGTAGATAGGTAGATAGTAACTGAACTGAATTTAATTTAAAAATAAGTTTCATTTTGTAATTATTATATATATATATTTCATTACTGGTGAATAGTTATGTTATCCATTTAGTATCCAGATGTCTGGGAATGTTTTCCACGCCACTTCAAAGCGCATGAAAGCATGCGTTATAAATTGGATACAAAAATTTAAAATTCGTAATTTTTTAACTTGCACACAATACTTGGTCACAACTAAAATGGTTCGTTACCGTAGCCAATATATAAGCGCAAAAAGACTAATAGTTTTCGTGCGTCGGGGCACTGTATGCGCGGTCAAGTGGTTTTATAGTCTTTAGTTTTACGCGTTTTATCTCGATGTGGTAATCCTCATAGATGTCCTCCGCCCTGAGGCAGGCGAAGGGGTCTGTCGGAGTTTTAACTGACGACTAAAAGTAGCACTTAAATACTCTTTATTGCCACCGTCTGGTGCCGGTCCACATTTGCGGGCCCCATCCCGTCGGGTCCCGATTTGTAGTACGCAGCGGATCCATGGATATATTTTTTACAGACATTGGCCATCCCTAGTTTTCGTAGCTAGTAGCTCTTATAATAATAAAGACACAGTATCAGCTGATTGACAATCCACTTATGTAGTTTGTTAAAGAACACTATCACAGACACAACGGTATCGTGTTCCTTTGATATGCTATACAGAGGTTGAGTTCGTGACAGACGTGGTTAGTAATGCATTGTTGCTACGTTAGCAGTTTTTTAATCTGTTACACTGACGTTCAAAGAAATCGCATCATCATTTTCAATCAACGGCGCACTTATTACCTGACTAATTTATTGGAGGTTTCTTATTCATATTTTTTATTATCACTACTTCTCTTAAAACGGTAAAGGAAGGATAAAATCGTAAGGAGATATGTTCTAGGATTGAAAAATTCTGTTCTTCAGATGTGTTATCCGTATCCTCCAACCCCCACTGAGCCTAGGTGGTGGATTACGACCCATTCTCTCTCATAGAGAGGTTTGTGTCTCAGCAGCGGAAACGTTAAAAAGCTAATTATGTAAATAACTTTTTGTATAATTAATTTAATTTGCGAATGAGCCTGCCCTTGACCTCGATCACACCTGATGGTAAGTGTAAGATGAGGTCTACGATCGAACGAGCGAGCCCAGAAGATGCCTGTTCACTTTTGCTTTAAGGCCGCTATCCCACTGGCGTTTTACGAGCGATGGCGTCTCTCCAACGTCTGCGCAGCGCCAACTTTGCGCAGACGCGACGTTGACGTCGTGTTGTCGCGCTAAAGCAGCAACTGTGCAAATGGCCGTCACCCGTAACCCCCGCCCATACCCACACGGACAGAGCAGGACGGCGTGATTGTACCTGTTGCCAACAAACGCGACGTTAACGTTACGTTGGTGCGATGTTAACGTCGCGTCTGCGCAACGTTGGCGCTGCGCAAACGTTCGAGAGACGCCAACGCTCGTAAAACGCCAGTGGGATAGCGGCCTAAAGGCTGCCGTTATACAACGTGTAAGAGAATAAACGCAATTCCTGAAAGTAGTTGGTTCAGTATCGGTTTCTGAATCGATTTACGTCATAAAAATAGGTGTTAAATTTTGATGGAAAATTCTTTAATTTAACTTATAATGGAAACAGTATCATGAGAAATGAATACAATCCTTAATTCAAGGAAATTGTGTGCGTGTCGCGTCGGCCGCTAACATTGCATGAGTGTATGCGTCTGCGTAAGGATATTGTATGACGCACATACGTTTTGTGTTTAGTAAGGATAACTATTTTATAAAAAATGCCTAGGTTTGGTTTCAATTTATTTATTTACGGATGTTATTTTAGACTTATAATTTAATATTCTAATTGGGGTGTCTGAGGTATTGCGCTTAATCTGTTACACGTTGTATAAAACCAGTTAAACATGTTTATATGAAGCCAGCTTAAAGTCATAGCTCATTTCACTCATACTTTTTTTTACTGATTGTTGATAGGGTTGCCTTTGATTGCCATCTCGCCTGATCTTAATCGATTCTGTACTTCAGCTTTTAAAGAAAGAGTGAATAGGTATCTTCTAGGCTCGCTCGTTCCATCATAGACCTCATGTATCGCTTACCATCAGGCGAAATCAAGGTCAACATTGAACTCATCCGGAATTTAAAAAAAAAACTGTAAATATTTACATTCAAGAGTCCCACTCAATGATGTCATTTTTAACTTGTGATTTGCATTGTATTTTAAGCTCTAAGAAACTAAATTAAACTATGTCATCTCGTCTGTATAGGGATACAACTTAAAAATCTATACTAATATTATAAAGCGGAAAAGTTTGTTTGTTTGCTTGAACGCGCTTATCTTCGAAAGTACTGGGTGGATTTGGATGCAATTTGGTATGGAAGTAGCTTGAAGCTTGAGGAAGGTTATAGGCTACTTTTTACGCGACTGCAAAAAAGAAGAGTTATGTTTTTACCGTGATAGAATCCACGGGAGCGAAGCCCCGCGTGAGTACTAGTAATATATAAAAAAAATATTAGGTTAAACCTATGGTCGATGTACAACCATAGGTTTAACCCAATATTTATTTGCATATAATTCGTAGGTACTTGTACTATTAAGTATTCTGTGACTACACCTACAATACCAGAGAAGAATGAAAGGAAAAATGTACATAAATATCAATATTAAAAATAAATCTATGCGCTATTGTGTTTGCACCTATAATGGAGGGTAATTTATGTATTACTTGCAGTTGCTCGCGACTTCGTTCGCGTAGGAAGTTTTTCCCGTGTAAATCACGATCCCGTGGGAATTTCGCAAAATCCTGTCTTAGCGAGCATCTACTTACTAAAAAGAACCTCCGTGCAAAATTTGAGAGCCCTACTACTTGTAGTTTCTGAGATTTCGTGATTAATCAGTGAGTGGTATTTCGCTTTTATGTATATAGATTATAATTTTATTACGTAGTGCATTTTAGTGTAAATAACTGTGACGATTACATTACACACATATTTAACTTTTCACAGTAAAATGATGACTCGAATCGATTCTGGAAAAAGTAGTGTGCTAGCTCATACCGATTTGCGTTGAATAGTATTTATGAGGTCCTGCAGCCCCCAGTCGGCGCGAGCTTTAGTCGGGGACTGACAGACCCCTTCGCCCGCCCCAGGGCGGGAGATATTCATGAAGATATCCACCTCAAGAAAACAATAAAAACTACTTGTTTGCATTCTCTCTTCTGTCGCGTTCTTCATTACTGAAGGTCGCCTTCAGTCCGTCTAGAAAACTCTTAGTAGCCTCGGTCGTAAATCTTCTCCATCCATTCCTGTCTTCAGCTTTCTTCAACGCTGACGTTCTTCAGTTCTCGCATTAGGTCCATCGATACTAACGATATTTTTAAATAATGGACACTATTTAAAACGATATTTTTAAATAGTGGCATTTTAAACAGTCATTTGGAGTTTTTCCTTTATCGTGGGTGCATTTTACAAACACCTAAACTTGAAACAATTATTAGGCAATACAAATATTAGTCCCGTTGCGGGAATTGAATCCGTGACAAGCAGCACAGTAGCCAATCGTTCAACCACTGCGCCAACCGTTTCACGAACTTTCATTTAATTTTAATCAATGTTTATCATAGAGTTTACCCCTCTCTGTTTATAATATTAACATAGAGTTTATCTCTCACAACAACAGCCAACCCTCGATCAAATGAATCTCCACTAGCACTTACACACCATAACTCACACATACACAAGTACACTCCAAAATTACAGAATTCATAAACACACTCAACACTGAACACACTTTCTCACACACTGAACACCCTCCCCTGCATTCTTTCACACTCAGACTGACATTGAAGTTTAGGTTTACCACTTAAAAAGCAGATGATAATGATAATGTAACTTATAATTAAATTTTTGTTTCCAGTACAATCTACTGCCATGGGCCCCTGCTGGACACGGTGCAGATGGCTGGACTGTACAACGACTCCAAGACCTTCGTAGACATGAAGCTCAAGGTCTCCGCCAACATTACGATGGACCACTTCAATGAGATGATGACCAGGTATACACTTGCTTACACTTACCCTTCATTTGTACTAGTTCTAAGATACGGATGAAGTATTTAGGAGATTGGTGATCACTGGCAATTATAGATACCTATTTAATCTAACTGACGACATGGCTGCTATGCTGCGTGCCGCGGATTCGATTCCTGCACTTTAAAAGCAGTTTATATAATATACATTAACTATACATAAACAACCAGTCGCGAAAAAAAATCTGATACAAAAATTTGATCGTGTTTGTACCTATTTCTTGGCAACGTTTCTGCTGACTAGGGCTGGTCATTATTAGATCTATTTTGACCACAGAGTCAGACCAATGCCAGGCCTATCACATCCAAAACCCTCTAATATAAGTCCACACATAGTCACCAGCAGACTACATCGTAGACCTCATCTTTCCATCAGACGTCATCGAGGTCCAGAGATTGTTCATCAGCACAAAAGATACATAAGTTAACGTAACCAGCTTATAATGTTTCTTTTGCTGAGACACAGACCAGCTTTCTATGAGAGGGAATATAACTAAATTGTGTATTATATTATAATCGGAATATTTCTTCAGGACAGGTTCTCATCCGACCAAGGCTGACATTCAGGAGTTCGTCAATCAGAATTTCGACCCTGAGGGATCTGAATTTGAAGATTGGAGGCCTACTGACTGGAAGGATAATCCTGGTGAGTGAAAACGTCGACACACAAATCTTAAATTGCAAAAGTACTTTCATAGCTACATACCTAAAGGCCCCCCGAGAGGATCGGATCCAACGGTTTGACTCAAACCATTTTGATCGTTTACAAAGGTAGTTTGATCGGTTTGTCAAACATATACGAGTTTGAAGCACGTTTGATGAAATTTCATATTTTTGTTGTTTGACGCGCGTTGGATTATGTAGCGTGAGCTTGGTGTGACGAAAATGTTGGACGAAAATATTGAAATTGAAACCAAACTGCGCAGTGCTGTTGAACAAACCATTCAAACCGACATCAAACGGTAGCATCAAACACGTAAGGTTTGAATCAAACCGCTGGACCGTCTCGGGGGCCCTTAATATACGTCGTATATTAGGTATGTAG
This sequence comes from Tholera decimalis, assembly GCA_943138885.2. Lineage (NCBI taxonomy): Eukaryota > Metazoa > Arthropoda > Insecta > Lepidoptera > Noctuidae > Tholera > Tholera decimalis. The sequence continues at coordinate 6,767,241 of OW964577.2, read as the reverse complement.
CTATGATTATTTACGAGCGGCAGTTTGTCAAAAGCGAAGGGCATTCAGGGTGGCTACAGGTATACATATAGGTAGAATAAGAGTATTTTGTTTTTAGGGTGTCAAAAACACAAAATACTCTTCTACCGAACAAAAGTACGTTTATATGGCAACCACATAATAGTAATAATATTATGAGATTCTTTCAACACGTTCTCATAAAGGTTTTTTGTTCTCACTAACCGCAGTAATGATAGTAGGTAAATATTAGTCCAGCTGTAAGTATTAAAATTCGCGACCTTGAGAGCAATATGCTTCCGTATGTTTTAATTAACAATACAATATAAAACTTAATTTTTATCTACACTTATTTGGAATCGTGTTATTTAATTTAATGCTAAATTTTTTTATGATATTTGACGTAAGAAGTTCGTGGCTAAAATAGTAACAGCATTACGAATCGTTCTTAAAGGTTAAGTAATGCTTGACGAGGTTGTTCGTAGATGGGTGAACAGCTGAAGCCATCCAGATAGATAGATAGATATATTCTTTATTGTACACTATAACAGAATTAAATGAGGACTTAAAAACTACAAAGGGTGTTACAATGGGCGGTCTTATCGCTAAAAGCGATCTTTTACAGACAACCTTTGGATGGATTTCACACAGCAGGAGAAAAAAAATACGCGGGTAGTCCATGGTGTACTATTCACTTATATACAATAAACAAGTAATAACCTACATACTCAATGCACATATACATATATAAACATTAAAAAAACAAAGCTGAGATAAAAAAAAAATTAGTAAAAATTAATGAGAGAGATAGATAACTTATACCATGTTTTTGAAAAAAGGAAGGGTTTGTGCTTGTCTTACTGACACGGGAAGAGTAGGAATACTCTTCCCGTGTCAGTAAGTAGTCATTTGCAGCTCAAGCAGTACGACTGTGGAAACAGTCATACTGCTTGAGCTGCAAATGACTTACCAAATAAATTGATGGAGTGACTCGGTACTTCTAGCTTCAAGTTTTCCGATGACCTCAGAAATTAGGCATATGTGTCATGGAGGAACTTGAAACGTTCTTTAAGATAAGAGGGGGGTTTTAGGATTGAACAGAATACTGTAAAGCAGAGACAAAATGTGTAAGTTCCGGCGAAGACGTAAAAGCCACTTGAGTTCCGTACGGAATTCGGATACGTGATCATATTTGCGCAAACCAAATATAAATCTTATGCAAAAATTTTGAAGTCGTTCAAGTTTATTAAACGCGTTAAGTGTTGGTCCCGGCTGTCAATTATACATCGAAAGACTTTCTGGCTTCTGACTGTTCGTAAGGACAGTTTTCTTTTTATGTTCTGGGTGGGAAAATCATGAAATGACTCCTCCAGCTGTTGGTGGAGCGGAAGGGAGTGTCAGACTTCTACTGACTAAAAACCCACTCTGCTGTTTCAGTTGCCCTTTTGTTCCGGGGCCGCGGTATCTCGTTAGAACATTACCGCATCGTAAAGACAGCTACAATAATTATTCATCTCGATACATTATTATTAATAACTCGCTTCAAGTGCTTTTACTTATATCTCCTGTTCTATTCCAATACTGTCTGTAATCTTGTTATTAAAATTGAAGTGTCTGTGTGTGATTTAAAAATAACTTTGTTTTCTCAAGTGCATAGAGTTATTTACACTTCTTAGGCCGTGCGCGCACTGCGTTGCGTTTTGGAAACGCAAAATTTGTGAAGTATGGAGTGTCATAGAAGTGCGCGCACTGCGGTCAGTCTACCGGTGCGGTAGAACTACCGGAATTGCGGCCACCGCAAGGCAGTGCGCGCACGGCCTTAGTTACCAAACTAATACATTTTGGAAAACAAAACAAACTATTATAAAACCTCTGAATCGCCTGAACCAATTTTATTCAAAAATATACAATAAAATAGAAATTTCGTTTCTGGAAAGTAGTTATAGGGCAACCATATACAACGTGTAATTTAAAGGCTATATACATACCAAGTGCACGGCTTCTTTGGATGATAACAAACGATATGGCAAGGGTTTGTAATCCTATGTCTACATGTGTGGAGCTTATTAGAAATTTCAATACATACCAGAGACCGAATTTTTCAAATTAAGAAGAACGAAGAGAATTATCATTTTATTGGCAAGTGACGTGGAAAGTGATGACCCTCATAGTGCTGTGACACGTTTGTTATTACTGGTATTCAAGAAACATATGAAACCAATCATTTAGGGTCAATTCTGTGAGTCACTTATTTTGAAACTTTACATAGACTCCATACCGGATATTGTCTTCAGTTCTTTTGGATAGATATGGGGTTTCCGTTACACGTTGTATATACTAATTTATGTCCCGTCATTGCCATGGGATCGGGATTAACTCTGGAAAAATCTCGTACGTAACCACGCGTAAAAAGTTTTGGGCACAAAATCTCTCAATAAACCTTCTGTCTCCGTTTCCAGCATTTCTCCAGAACATCAAGGATCCACTGCTGTACCAGTGGGCCTCGGAGCTGAACCGGCTGTGGCTGCAGCTGGGCAGGAAGATGAAGGCAGACGTCAAGCAGAACCAGGATCTGTACTCCATCATCTATGTTGATAACCCTGTCATTGTGCCTGGTAAGTCATTCGACGGGAGAAAACCATTAAATTAACCTTCTGGGTGGAGCGGAACCTATACGTTTGAGGTGTTTATAAGATAGATAGATATATTCTTTATTGTACACCATAACAGTAAAACAAAATTATGGACTTAACAATTAAAAAGGGTGATACAAGAGGCGGTCTTATCGCTAAAAGCGATCTTTTACAGACAACCTTTGGATGGATTTGACACAGAAGCAAAAAATAAATACGCGGGTAGTCCACGGTGTACTATTTATCTATATAAAATACAAAACAATAAATAACGTTCTCAAAACATATAAATACATATAAATATTTAAAAATAAATAAATATATTTATTATTTATTTATTTTTGTCTTGAAATGACATTGAGGTTCCTAAATGTCTATCGTTTGAAAGATATACTTTTCCAAAGTGGTACAATGTTGAACCTTGGTTGACTAGCAGTGAATGCCTTCTTTTTTAATTTTTCGGGTGGTAAAATCATTGAATGACTTCTTCCGCTCTGGGAGTGGAAGAGATTGTCAGACTTTTACTGAATAAAAACCTAAACTGTTTCTTCAGCTGCCCTTGCGTTCTAAGACCGCAGTATCTCGTTAGAATATTCTCTTAATACAGTGCTACGTATGAAGGTAGCACAGGTTCTGATAAACATCAGGTATGAACCTGGGGTTCCTACAACCTGATTGCAGATGGGATTTGTTAATTTTATGTTAGTTTCTAATTTAACACGCTTTTATTAGGTCGACGTGTATGTAACTATGTAATGGAATCTAAGGTAACTAATTTAACCATCTTTCAAGGGTCGTAGCATAATGAAAATTGGCAGCTGTATGTAGTTCTGACGACAATACAATAATAAGGTACTGTCGAACTGATCTGATGATGGAGCCGGATGATATGAACTGGAACTTCATGATGGAAAATCGTATCATAGCTGTTTTGGATTTCTTAGAAAAGTCTGGTAGGTTTCAAGGTCTGATGATGAAGCCGGAAGATAATATGCACTGGCATTCCATGATGGAATATCGTATCACAGTCGTGTTTACACTTGTGAGAAAAAAAAACCTAAAGAAAATCCGTTATCGGTTTTCTTAACCTTTTTGAAATACCGCGTAATCCATAGATTTATTTTTATAGATGTCACTTTCAAATCCTCTGGGCGATCTACCGTTTAATTGTTCACTACTCGTGGGAATAATATGGCAAAAACTACACAAAAGAAACGGCAACACAAAGAAAAAGGAGACTACAAAAAAAAAATTAAAAGCGCGAACAATTTTTTGTTTTTACGTGCAATTATAACGCGTGTTTTTCTGGTGTTTTTTAAACTATTAATTTATTTTTTTATTTTCAAAATAATTTAATAATATCCCAGCCAGGCACATAACATGGTGTAATATTTTGATCTCAAAACATTGAAGGAAAAAATCGTACTAGGATCAAAAATTTCAAAGACATGCGACATAAATCAACCAGCACTGGGCGATATTGATTCTTATAAAAAAAAACTTATTTAAAAAAATCTAAAAAACTCGACTGCTCAACTGAAGTGTAAGAAACAAGCACATTTTTATTTTTAAAAGTGACAAGCAGGCGGGACCCAACTGAACATATTTTTTTTAAATCGGATGGGTCCGCCTGCTTGTCACTTTTAAAAATAAAAATGTGCTTGTTTCTTACACTTCAGTTGAGCAGTCGGGTTTTTTAGATTTTTTTAAATAAGTTTTTTTTTACAACTTTTTAGTTAAAATATTAATTAGTTTTCCCGGTCGTGTCACATTTGCACTCCACCGGATTCAGAAAGCGAGTCCATATTTTTAAACTTTCTCATTGTGTTATTTTGCTAGTATTACACTAATGATAAACATGATATGCCTTTTTGAAATCCTTATGTTAAGCCCTTTAATTTGATACCCATATTGTAGTATATGAAAAAAAATTTTTTTTTTTTCACCATGTATAATGGCTTCGTACAGCCGCCATGTTTATTTTTTTTAAATGTCACCTATCTAAGAACACTTGGGCTGTTAAGACAAATCTAACGATACCTCAATTGTGTGAATCCGTTCAGGGGTTCTGGAGATATGAGGTAATAAAGAATATTACAAACATACATACATACATACATACAAGATACGCGCGAAAAACATAACCCTTCCTTTGCAGTCGGGTAAAAAGTAAGGTCTGTATCCCTGCCGTGAGAACGTTGTAGTTCAGATTATATTAAATACCTTCATTGTGCGTACGACTAAGGAGTGGAATTCCCTGCCGGAGTCTGTGTTTCCTGATAGCTATAACCTAGGAGTCTTTAAGTCAAGAGTGAATAGGTTACTTCTAGGTAAGCGTGATCCAGCTTCGACCACGTCATCACTTACCATCAGGTGAGACAGTGGTTCAACCTCTGCAGTAAATTCGCCTATCAACTTTTGTTGATGATCTATTAGGACACGTCTGGCAATACAGTTCTTGGATCCGTTTCATCTCGTTGTTTTCTTCACCCTCAAGTGAATATTATATGGTCATAAGAATCATGACGTTACGTTCCAGGTGGTCGTTTCCGTGAGTTCTATTACTGGGACTCGTACTGGATCATCAAGGGTCTTCTGCTGTCAGAGATGAGGTCCACCGCCAGGGGCATGGTCTCCAACTTCTTGAACATCGTCGAGAGGATCGGCTTCATCCCCAACGGAGGCAGGATATATTATACTATGAGGTTTGTTAGAGTTTTAATGAAGTACCTGATCAATTTCACGCCCTTTTAAATTTCTTTTAAGTTTCTTATTGAAACTACTATTCATAACTCCAATGAACATGAACGGTGTATGAACGAATTAAGCGTTATTTATTTATTATTTTTATATACTTTATTGTACATCTCACAATATTTCTTTGGATACAAAAATTTAAACTAGTGTACAATGGACGGTCTTATCGCACAGGGTGATCTCTTACAGACAACCTTTGGATGGAGAAAAATTAAAGGAGACAGATTAAGGGCTGTCAGTGTACAAACAACATAAATAATATTAATTGAACATAATAATATAAAATACATACATACAATACAAAAATCATACGGCCCACAGTAACATGAAATCAAAACAATTTCTAGGTCCCAGCCTCCGCTCCTGATCCCAATGGTGAAGTTAATTCTGGATGACACGGATGACATCGAGTTCCTAAGACAGCACATCCACACCATGGACAGGGAGTACGACTACTGGATGACAAACCATACCACGGAAGTGAACCATAATGGCCATAGGTGAGAATTATATAGTCACAACACAGTCACAGACAGTCATTACACTCGGAGAGGAGCTTAGGAGGTTCAGAGGAAAAATCAATCAATCAAATTATAGGTACTATCGACCAATCTTCCGCATGCTCACCTTTAAGGCTATAATCGCATAGCACGGCTCACAACTCGATCGCCCAATGCATGTATTTTGACCAATAGGATGCACGAAGCGTATTTTTGTAGTGTTCGTAATAGTAAGTATTAAAATAATGTTACACGCCCTGTACTCACACAAATGCATATTGTCTCTAATTGGGCGAAACCAGGAAGGGGTGTGGTTTGTCACTAACTGCGCTTCCGCAGAAATATTTTCTTAAGTGAGCATGCGTATCTTTGGCCAATAGTACATGATAAAGGTCTTTACATATCAAAGTAAGAAACAGATAGATATTTAAAACACTAAAAATCCTTAAACTACATTTACCTTGGACAGAGTTTAAGCATTGCCATACAACGTAGCAATGCCGCCAGTCTTTTGGGCACATTATCAGCGGAAACCGATGCGGACGAATTTCTCGCCCTCATATTGTAGATGAGTATTAAAAAAATCAGTCTGAATATACGCATTCTACTTATAGGTTATTACTGGTTGTCCTAGAAAAGGCGTGAAGCTGTTCCAGGTCTTTCATCTGATCTCTGTATGAGAGAAGTAACAGACTTCACGTATGTTTCGCATTTCTGCAATATGATATTTTCAACATAATTTATTATAAATTTCAGATACACGCTAGCAAGATACTACGACCAATCACAAGGACCCAGACCGGAGAGTTACAAAGAAGACGTTGATGTTGCCAGGTAAGTCTTAATTCTTCATTTTACAAAGAAAACAATCAAGTACAATGGACAATCTACAACACGGTTGGCCCCTTTTCTTTTATCTCATCTTTAGATGTGTAATACCAGTAATAGTCTGTAAAGATTTTAGCTATGTATGAATTATACAGAATGGAAACAGACGTCACTTAGCGCAAGTCCTTACCAAATTAATACTACAAGAAAAAAATCTAGTGTTAAAGGACAAATGTTTGTGTGATGAGCCACGATCATTTGTTCTTTGTCTGGGTGTAATTTATCTATAATATGTATGTATTTAGAAATATATATGTATGTTTATCAGTTGTCTAGTACTCATACCACAAGCTCTGCTTAGTTTGGGACTAGATGGCGTTGTGTGAAAGTTGTGGAAAAAAAATATTACAAAGGCTGGACCAGTTACAGTAATTAAACCGAATAACAACTAAGATTATAAACAAAAACAAACTAATGTTACAAATAATGAAAAAGAAAATAAAAAAGGTTGACAACACTCCTATGAAACCCTCTAACAGTATTGCTGGCATGCCAATAAAATCTTCCATTCATCCGCGAACAGATCGCTCGTTCGATTACAATCCAAGTGATCATTTATGAATAAACTAGTTTCTGCCCCCGACTACGTTCGCTTGGGGGGGTTTTCCCGCGTAAATCCCCATCTTGTGGGAATTCCGGGATAAAAAATAGCATAGGTATGTGTTATTCCAGGATTTCAACTATCTACTTACTAAATTTCATTCCTATCTCTTGAGTAGTTTTTGCGTGAAAGAGAAATTAACAGACATACATACATCCTCACAAACTTTCGTATTTATTATTTTAGTAAGATGAGATGATTCCTATATATTTTTTTCTATTCTGATGATTAATTAATGTTTTCAGGCATTTTGACACAAATGAAAAGAAAGAAGAACTGTATGCTGAATTGAAAGCAGCCGCTGAATCCGGCTGGGACTTCTCATCACGCTGGTTCATTCTCAATGGCACGAATAAAGGTTAGTCACAGATATAATTTTTGTATTCAACTATAAAGCAGAGTAAAGGAATAGGATAGATATCTATCTATCTAGATAGAATATACTTTATTGTACACCAAAATTTAATTCAATTTAACATAATTCCTTAATTAAATGGTTACAATAGCATTTTTATCGCCAAAAGCGATATCATCTCGTGGCTAATTAATAGCACCCGCACGAATCGATATTCAAGGTTAACTGCAGTTTGGTGGGTTTTTAAATTAATTCTCATGTTTGGTCTCGAATAAACGTTTTTTTTTTCTTTTTTTTTTTTTTTAGTTTTTTTTTTAGCTGAGGTCGGTTCATGGATGGGTGTCCATCTTACCAAATCGAAGTTGCTTCGTGCTTCGTAAAATACGTTAAGCCGTTAGTCCCAGCTGTTATTTGTAAATTTTTAAGTCTCTTCGGGTAGTCAGAATCTAGTAAACCTGACACTAGTAAATCTGACACTAGTAAATTTTTATTTATTTATTTGTAGGTACATAATATAGTATCTTAACAGAGGAGTGCTTTGGCATTCGTACTAGGATTACCCTGTATCACGAATGCGTCATCTTCCTCCGGACCAAATAATATCACTCTATAAAAGTTATATAAAAAAAAGACATTAACATAATTTACCAATGACTTAAAATAACAAAACTATTAAAATAACATTGAACTTATACAAGACAAAACAGGTGTGAATAGTGTGCGACTGTATGTAGAGTGTGTGATAAAGTGATAACAAGGTGGGACCCAGCACACTGCCCTGGGGCACACCGTAAGTGATCCGCTGCTCATTGCTAATAAGAGAACCGATCTTAACGGTCTGAATGCGTGCGACTGACACTAGTAAACCTGACACTAGTAAACCTGACACTAGTAAATCTGACACTAGTAAACCTGACACTAGTAAATCTGACACTAGTAAACCTGACACTAGTAAACCTGACACTAGTAAATCTGACACTAGTAAACCTGACACTAGTAAATCTGACACTAGTAAACCTGACACTAGTAAACCTGACACTAGTAAATCTGACACTAGTAAACCTGACACTAGTAAATCTGCCACTAGTAAACCTGACACTAGTAAATCTGACACTAGTCTTACCAAGGGTGTTATCTAGCTAATCGGTTGTGCAGGTCAGATAGGCAGACGCTCCATGTAAAATGTACTATTCCCTGGTAAGATCTATTTTGGAGTATTGCTCGTCGGTATGGTCCCCAATATATAACACTCACATAGATCGCATAGAATCCATACAGAGAAGGTTTGTTAGAGTTTTAAGTGCGAAATATGGACTCAGACGTAAACTACCCAATTACAATCAGCGTCTCACTCACTTTCACATAAAGAGTCTAGAGAGAAGGAGATGGGTTAGTGATTTAAGTATACTGCATAAAATTGTTAATGGCTCTTTTGATATTCAATTGCTTGGTCAGATAAACTTTAAAATACCAACTCGATCTGTGCGCACTCCACAATTGTTCAGTATTCCCTCTAGTAACAATAATGTTTCTGAAAACAATCCGTTGTCCAGAATGTGTAGTCAATATAATGTAATATGCTCTAATTTAGATTTGTTTTTGAACAGTTTTAACGAATTTAGAAATTTGCTCTATAAAATGTAATTACAACCATAATTATCATTTAGTATCATTTAGTAACTTTAAGCTTGATATTAACAGAACCCAACCGTCACTAATGAAGTATATTAAACAATGAATGCTGTGTACAGTAATAATTGGACCTCAGATTTATGTAATGTATGTATATTGTTATAATTGTACTAAATGCCTTAGTCTGTAGTCTGTCTCTGTACTTATGAAAATAAAATAAAAAATAAAAATAAAAACACTAGTACCCAGCTGCATCTTGTTAGAGCGAAAGCCGACTCTAACATACTTAGTTGGTAAAAGGTTAAAGACATATGTGACAGGTACGGTCGCAGCCTGGAATTTTGAGGGGTCACTAACAATAAAATATGTCGAGTAAATGAGTTTTCTTTATTGCACAATACAAATTTTATCACACACATTTTACAACGTGTAACATAAAGGGTATATACATAACAATCGCACGCCTTCTTTGGATGATAACAAACGATATGGCAAGGGTTTTGTAATCCTATGTCTACATGTGTGGAGCTTATTAGAAATTTCAATACATTGATACCAGAGGCCGAATTTTTCAAATTAAGAAGAACGAAGAGAATTATCGTTTTATTGGCAAGTGTCGTGGAAAGTTATAGATCCTCGTAGTGCTGTGACACGTTTGTTATTACTGGTATTCAAGAAACATATGAAACCAATCATTTGGGGTCAATTCTGTGAGACACTTATTTTGTGCTGAAACTGTGCATAGAGACTCCATACCAGATGTTGTCTTCAATCCTTTTGGATAGATATGGGGTATCCGTTACACGTTGTAAAACAAATGGAAGTCTTTTTATTGACAAATCGGGTGATAATATTTGGAACGTCTTATTCTGCAAAATTTTAGAAGATTTTGTATTTGGAGTGTACGATTTTGGTCTTGTATTTTTAGATCATCTCCCCTGTGACGACCCCCCTCCCCCCCTTGGACCCTGATATGTGACTTACATATTTTATACCTGTTTTTGTTTAGACTACCTACAACCAACTTCAGATATCTCATTTGCCGAATATAGGCAAGTTGGCGGTATGTAATACTGCGTGTGACCCGGTTTTTTTTTCCCTATAATTTTTATAAATTTTTCTCCTTTATAGAACCTATTTTTCAAAGGACTTAACATTACTTACCATATAAAACATACATGCACGTGACCAGAGGGCTGGCCATTCTTTCAGTCAAAGAATCACCATTGCCATTCAATGTGGCAATGCCACTTTATAGCATTTTCATAAATAGTATACCAATAGTATATAAACAGACATTTTCATTAGTGCCCTACTAATGTACAAGCAACATAAAAATAATTATTTCTCATAAATAATATTTTTCCCTAGTATTAAAACAAAAAAATTAACTCTTTTTTATAGAATAGTTTTAATGTGTAATTTACAAATATTGCAGAATAAAAAATAACGAATGTACCATTAGTAACTTAATTAATTTTAGCTCTTTATAAATTCTTTCCCTTATTACGAATTTTGTCATACATACACCGCGTTTGCATCAGAAATAAAGAGATACTAAAAATACATCAATTACAAAGTAAAAACATGAACATTTTTCATGTGTAAAATAATTATGAACGAGACAAAACTCATAACATACAAATGGGACCTACATAATATATGTTTTGTCCTGTGAGTTTGTGAAAATCATAATTTTAAACAGTTTTTGCTATCACAACATAAATATTAAATACCACATCGATGGGAAGTTGACTACACAGCTGTCGCTGTGGCTAAGCGCTTGACTGATACGGGTTCTCTTCACGTACCCCCAAAGAAACTTTTTGTATGGCTTAAATGTTTTTACGGGTCTGGGTGATTGTGAAATTAAGTCACGATTCAGGAAAAAATCCAAGTCATTATTTTATTATTAGCAGCCTTTTATAGTAAAAAAACATATTGTATAAATGTTCGCAGTTGAAATTAACAAAAATATGGGTATATGGTCACTCTTAAAATAACCATGAACGAGACAAAATTCATCACATTCAATCCAGATCTCCATGTGTTTTGCCAAGACATTTTGTCCAAAATTTTTTTATATGATCAAATTCTCAGTATACATACATATCGTTCTTATACAAAAAACCACAAGAGCCCTTACTGGCTTATATATGGCTAGTGAGTTCGGATAAATTGGGTTATAAGTATTTTAAATTTAATAATAAGTGAATTTGTAAGTTTTACATTTAAAGATGTTAGTAATTAAGCTTAACTAAACTACTTCATTCTGTTGCAACAAAAAATGCTTTTTTAATTTACATTTAAATTTTTTAGGGTTGCAGAGGTATTAATTTTGTATGTCCACAGGAAGTTCATTCGTTAAAATTGTGACACGGAATTGACACTACTTATTTTCAGTAGTGTCAATTCCGCATCACAAGATATAATTTTTGTATGGAATATAGAATATCTGTGTATGGAATATAACGCCTGATTCCGTTCTGAAAATCCTGTCTTTGATATACCATCAACTACCATATCGATGGGAAATGCCATCAAACATACTCTCAATTTCAAAACCTCACACTAAGATCTCACAACAACCTTTCCAGGCAACCTGACAAACCTGAAGACCCGCTCCATAATCCCAGTGGACCTGAACGCTATCATGTGCTGGAATGCACAACTACTGCGAGATTTTCACACGAGGCTTGGTAACATCGAGAAGGCGGAGTACTACAGAAACGTGCATGCGAGGTTCATGGACGCTATTGAACAGGTAATATATGAAATTTATTTATAAAATCTTTATTATAGGCTCGAAACGACCATACAGCCTTTAGACGCCTAATTCTACTCCTTTAGATGTACGTATATTTTTATTTTATTTATAAAGTAAAAGTATAATGAAAGTATTCAGAAAGAGTTATGTACACCAACATAAAAAAGAAAAATATTACCATAGAAAATTCTAGTCAATATGTTTTAAATCTCGTTTCTAATTTCAGCTTATAACATCCTAATGCTGGGAAAACGATGAAAAAAAATATTACTATCGAAAATTCAAGTCAATATGTATCAAAAACTCTTTTCTAAATTCAGCCTATAACATTCATATTCATTGCTAGGACAAAAGATAAAAAAATAAAAATATTACCGTAGAAACTTCTTTTTTTATTATTGAAAACAGGTTCGCGTTTGACCACTATCTCACCTGATGGTAAGTAATGATGTGATCATAGATGGAGCACGCTTACCTAAAAGTAACCTATTCACTCTGGACTTAAAGAGGCTGTCGGGAAACACTCCGGCAGGGAATTCCACTCCTTCTTTCACTCTCCTTCCTTAGCCGTACGCACAATGAAGGTATTCCCAAAACGTTTTGTGCTTATGGGTGGGATGTCCACCATGTAACGATGGCGCATCGCCGTTTGTCTTGTAGTCCGATGATGGAACGGACTTGGCAGAATTAGATTGTGTAATTCCATCGCACACTCTCCGAAATGTAACCTATAGAAAACCGATAGACTTGCAAAAACTATAAAAAAATATAAACGTCCTTTTCTAATGTTTATTCTTGTGACATTCGTCAGGTGCTGTGGCACGAAGACGTGGGAGTATGGCTGGACTACAGCCTGGAGTCGGGGCGGCGGCGCGACTACTTCTACCCGTCCAACGTGTCACCGCTGTGGGCCATCTGCTACGACACCGCCCGCAAAGACTACTTCGTCAACAGAGTCGTCAACTATCTCGACAAAGTTAAGGTGGGTGGCTAATCTAATAATATCTATCGTAAGCACAGAACAGATAAAAGAGGTCAGAAAGGAAATAGTTCCTGATTTGTATGAGAACGCGTGTCGCCGCTTGTCTCCCACTTTTTAGCTCTACTACAAGCAAGAGGCCCGTTACGTATGCGAATTACGCACACAAATAAATTATACACACTTAAATCGAGAGCTTGCTACGGATTGTAACTCACTGTCGATAAACATGCGCCGTGCATCACGGACAATCAGGGCAAAGGACGAAACGTCAATGGTTGAAGTGTGGAGGACGCAACGCATGCAGTACATTGTAAGCGGACTTGGTCATTGCGTTGATTAAGCGAGTACACATCGGGCAATGTATATTTTTTGTAACTTGTTGCAATAATGTTGTTACTGTTCGGAATTTCATAGTGATCAGAATATTTTTATGTTTTTTACAAATAGAATTGTAATAAAATGTTATTTTCAACTTACCGATGGATAGATATAGCTCCTCGCTCTATACTTGCGGTCTAACTTTTTGTTTTACAGGTTATAATTGCACAACACGGCATTTTAAAGCAGAGCTCTGTGTTCCGAAGTTATCCGAAACGCACTAAACGCGGTGAATGAATTAATCTATTATTAGTCTTATTTAAGCCCACGATACGAAATAAAATCAAGTTGGAGATTGTATCTTGTGGCAACAATGTCGAAATAGTTGATAGTGTCAAGTTTCTGGGTGTGCATATTGACGCATTGTTAAATTGGAAGGTTGAGACATCGGCTATAACGAAATCTGTTAGCTCGGCATGCTATGCGATCAGAACTCTGAGGGAAGTATTAAATCTAAATCAACTTAGGAGTGTGTACTTCGCCTTAGTGGAGTCCAAACTCAGATACAGCATCGAGTTTTGGGGCAACAGCTACAAGTACAACATACAAATGGCATTTGTAATTCAAAAAAGAGCCCTGAGGACGATGCTCCGCATGAAACAGACCGAATCATGTAAAGACCATTTCATCAGATTGAAAATCTTGACAGTGCCATGCCTATATATTTTAGTGTTGCTAACCAGCTTTGTTAAGAATTTGAACAAAAATGAGACTGAGGAGCAGAGACAGACTGGAGCTAATACACGCAGGAAAGATTTTCCCAACACCATTCTACCGAAATTAAAAGTTGTCAATCATAGCCCAAGGCATCAATCTGTATTATTAATATTTTCAACACAATGTACATAATTATATTGTTATGAAATAAATTACTTATGACTTATGACTTAATCGGTCGAGCTGTGATTTTCGTATCATAAATGTGGCGCGCTCGCCACGCCCACATTACCATTCCAACCTTATTCATCTATTCTGTGCTTACTACCAATCTACTAGACGCACTGCTGCGTACCATCCACACTTGGTTAATATAATAGTTCTCCTATCCAATAGGCAGCCAATCTCATTATTGCCATCTGCGCAGAAGATATTATAGTACACAAGTATGTACAGGTACTCTCTGTTCCTTTACTTTCATTGTCCGATGGGTCGGCAATTCGACACGACAGGACCAACGACTGAATTTGATTTCCGATGCATGGGGGTAAACACACCACCAACTTCCAAACTCCGGGCTACTACTGAAAATTTTTAACAGAAAAACCCTATAGTACTTTTTGCCCGTCCCGGGCATTGAACCCGAGACCTTTTGCTTAGCCACCGAGGATATCGTCTTGTCGTTCCAAGCGTTTCTCTGCCACATTTACTGTGCGCACAACCCAGCTGTGGAACTCTGCCGGCTTCTGTGTTCCCTGCCACTTATGACCTTTCAGCTTTCAAAGCAAGACTGAATAGGCATCTTCTGGGCTTACGTTCCATCGTAGACTTCATCTATCACTTATCTTCAGGCGAGGTCTAATATATAAATATTGATAAAAATTAAGAGATACAATTATAAACTAATTTTAAAGGTTCTGCTCTACCAAATGATACGAACTTAATGTTTTTCAAGGCATTCAAGGCACTCAAGGCACTTAATTGCATCAGAATAAATGTGGTAGTTTGACTGTTAAAATATTATTAAAAATTAAAAAGTTGAAAAAAAAATGAGATAAAAAATCATGTGGTTTTTCAGCTGTACTAAATGATTATGCATAATATACGTTCATACTTAATTGCCTCATTAAGAAACAAACAGCCTTCAAAATTGTGAGCAACAGTTGTTATGTTAAGTGCATACTGGTTAATACGTAATTTGGGTAATTAGTGCAGATTAGAAGATCTTACGTCACGTAGCTTGTATTGAACTGTAATTTCGAATAACAAACCATGTGACTCCGTGGCGCAACGGTAGCGCGTCTGACTCCAGATCAGAAGGTTGCGTGTTCAAATCACGTCGGGGTCAAATGAGACTTTTTGTACGTTTATAATTTTGTTTTATTATTTGTTGGGTATTTTGGTTAAAATATTTGATTATATTGTTTACTTTATTTAAAAAAAAAAACTTCTTACATTGAACAAGATGTACCTACCACTCGATTTTAATATTTTTTTAATTTAATTTTTTTATTGCAATTTGTGGCGATTATTGAAACTGTTGCCAGTAAATATTCTACATTCATCCTACATTGCAATGTAGCTAAAATATTTTTATTTATAAACACTTATAAATAAAAATACACAGGCATATAAATATTTTACATGGATAGTAGATAGTTTATTTTTTATTGAAAACAGGTTCGCGTTTGACCACTATCTCACCTGATGGTAAGTAGTAGGTAGTTGACATCCTCCCAATACATAGGCTACTATTTATCACGGAATTCCCACGAGATCGGGATTTACGCGGGAAAAGCCTCCCACGCGAACAAAATCGTGGGCAAAAGCTAGTTTTTTTTATTTATTTACGATTATGTTAATTTGGTCTTGTCAGGTGGACATATTCGACGGCGGCATCCCCACGACGTTCGAGCACTCTGGCGAGCAGTGGGACTACCCCAACGCGTGGCCGCCGCTGCAGTACATCGTGGTGATGGGGCTGGCGGGCACGGGGCAGGCGGAGGCGGGGCGGCTGGCGCACGAGATCGCCACCAAGTGGGTGCGGTCTAACTTCGAGGTTTGGAAGCAGAAGACGGCTATGCTGGAAAAGGTTTGATTTTTTATTTATTTCTCTTTTTAGGGTTCCGTAGTTAAATGGCAAAAAACGGAACCCTTATAGTTTCGTCATGTCTGTCTGTCTGTCCGTCCGTATGTCACAGCCATTTTATTCCGAAACTATTAGGACTATACTTGTGAAACTTGGTAGGTAGATGTATTCTGCGAACCGCTTTCCGATTTTAAGAAAAAAAAAATTAAAATACATGGAACTAAAACGGATTTTTTTTTCATGAAGCCTTTTCGTGTGTGGTATCTATAGACAGGTCTTTAAAAATGACATAGGGGTTTCTAAAACCACTTTTTCATAAATTTAATCGTTTAAAAGATATAAGCTTCCAAAGTGGTAAAATGTGTGTCCCGCCCCCTTTAACTTCTTTAATAATGGAGTGAAAAATCTAAAAAAAATATGTGTGTAGATTTAAAAAAAACTTTCAACGAAAATTGGTTTGAGCGAGATAGAATCAGCAATTTTTGAGATAAAGCACGTTTTCTAAAACCGAAAATATAACTTTGTATTTCATACAAACACTAGGACTTACTTGTGATACAGGTTTTCCTAGTACAAGACCTAAGGTAACACTGATGTTTGTAACTGTGTGAAAAAAAAAATCCTTGTTCTTATTCTTACTTAACAACTATAAAGTGTGATACAGTAGTTTACTTAACCTCTAGAGCCCCAGTGGCACAAAAACGTGCCAGTAAACAAATATTAGTTGAGCCCCGCTGGCACAAATTTGTGCCACCAAACCCCGACCGATTTAAAACTGTATTTGTAGTAAAGATAAGTCTTAAAATCGTTTGTGACCGGGGTCAGATTACGCTTACGATACGAGCCCGCCCGCGGTGCGTGACGGATGATTCACGTAAATAATGGCGGTCCTTGAGAGGTTAAGGCTAAAAGCCATCTTTTACCGTCAAGTTTTGTATGGATTTAACACAGGAGGAAAAAAAAACTTTTTGTAGTGGTTCTGGGTTCGTACTCATAATAAATGTGTTTCTATTCTATTCATACAGTCTGTGAACGATTTCAAGTTATTTTGTTCCATTAATGCAAGATTTAAAAAACATGTATGGTTATATTATATACAGGCCTGTTGGTCTAGTGGTCAGTGGCCCTGACTGCTATGAGTAAGGTCGTGGGTTCGATTCCCACCCAGGACAAATGTTTGTGCGATGAGCACGATCATTTGTTCTTTGTCTGGGTGTAATTTATCTATAATATGTATGTATTTAGAAATATCTATACTAATATTATAAAGCGGAAAAGTTTGTTTGTTTGTTTGTTTGCTTGAACGCGCTAATCTTCGAAAGTACTAGGTGGATTTGGATGCAATTTGGTATGGAAGTAGCTTGAAGCTTGAGGAAGGTTATAGGCTACTTTTTACGCGACTGCAAAAAAGGAGAGTTATGTTTTTACCGTGATAGAATCCACGGGAGCGAAGCCCCGCGTGAGTACTAGTATATGTATATTTATCAATTGTCTAGTACTCATAGCACAAGCTCTGCTTAGTTTGGGACTAGATGGCGTTGTGTGAAAGTTGTGGAATATATTATATTTTATTATATATTCTGGTTTGGTGGGATTATGGTAATATTCTTGTGGCTAAATAATAACAACCGTACGAGTCTATCTTGTTGGTTAAGCAACTCTTGCAGAGGTCCTTCTGTGGATGGGAGCGCATCTTGCCTCGATAAGCATGCTAAGCCTTTGATCCCGGCTGCCATTTCTACATCTTTGACAGTCGTTACGATTGCCGAAGGATATTCTGTTACCTAGCTACTGTATGTAGGGCATGTATTATATTCTATTCATACAGTCGGTATACAATTTCAAGTTTTTTTAGTACCATTAATGAAAGTTTTTTTTTTATCTCTGGTAATATTCTGGTCTACGTAATTTAGAAAGTCTAATTGCTACATAATATCAAACAATGTCATTAGAAGAATAAACATGTCGTACTTGGGCTATAAACGGACACGATCCTTAAATTCCATACTCTTATTCTACAACGTGTAATTTAAAGGGTATATATATACCAAGTAATAATAATATAATAATAATATAATAATAATATATATAATAATATTCCACAACTTTTTCACACAACGCCATCTAGTCCCAAACTAAGCAGAGCTTGTGGTATGGGTACTAGACAACTGATAAACATACATATATATTTCTGAATACATACATATTATAGATAAATTACACCCAGACAAAGAACAAATGACCGTGCTCATTAAACAAACATTTGTCCTAGGTGGGAATCGAACCCACGACCTTGCGCACAGCAGTCAGGGCCACTGACCACTATACCAACGGGCTTGTCGAAAGTGCATGGCTTCTTTGGATGATAACAAACGATATGGCAAGGGTTTTGTAATCCTAAGTCTACGTGTGTAGAACGTATTACAAATTCCAATACACTGATACCAGAGACCGAATTTTTCAAATTAAGAAGAACAAAGAGAATTAACGTGTTATTGGCAAGTGACGTGGAAAATTATTGACCCTCGTAGTGCTGTGACACGTTTGTTATGATTGGTTTTCTAGAAATATATGAAACCAATAATTTGGTATCAATTCTTTGAGTCAGTTATTTTGTGCTGAAAATGTGCATAGAGACTCCATACCAGATGTTGTCTTCAGCCCTTTTGGATAGATATGGGGTTTTTGTTACACGTTGTATACGCTATTTAGTTGCTTTCTTATGGTAATAAATGTTGAAAAATGTGATTCTCTCACTTTTCATGTGAACTGGCTAATAAGTAATTATCGATTCGATAAATTAATTTAATCAATCACTTAATGGCAACGAATATAAATACATTGCAATCGAAAATAGTATCTGAAACAAATGCGACCCCAAAAAACAACCAACTGTATCGGTTATGCAAAATATACCTTATAACGTTAAAAATAACGTCCACTTTCCAGTACGACGCGACGATCTTCGGGGGTTATGGCGGTGGCGGCGAGTACGTGTTACAAACTGGCTTCGGATGGACCAACGGAGTTATCATGGCCATGCTTAACAAATGGGGAGGTAAGCTATTGTGTGCTTTATGTATTTGGTATAAGGTTTATTATTGCTTGAGCAAATAATAAGAGATATAAAAGGATGTGTGAATTTTTCGCCGGTGCGTTTGTGTTAAGAGAATGAGCGATTACATTTTCGTTTTGTTTATGTTCAAAGAAAGATCGAGGCATACTCGAGGAATAACTCTAATCTAGACAGACTGATAAAATATTTCAAAGTTAAAAGTATTTATTTAATCAATAATAAACCATGTCTTGAAACAATACAGGCTATATTAGTTTAGCTTGGATCTTGGTTTCCAAACTTCGTGCGTAGAATGCATGACAATCATATTGGTTTAATTCCCGTGAAAAGGAATATCTGTTTTTCTCCCTTTCCGGCTCATAGTGAGATGGCCCATGCCCCAAGAGTGGGACGGTTACAGGCTGATTATTAATAAAAATATGTGGCTGATTTAGTATGAAAGAAATTCTGTTGCGAGTGTCGAGAGTGAGTACTAATACGAATCATTCCATACTTATAAAATCAATACTATTGCAATAACCTTAGGCTCTAAACGAAGTGATGTTTTATTAACGATTTATTTTGTCTGAAGATAGCATCGTTTTTTATAAAAAGCTGAACTATTTATAGTTCCTGATAACCAGATTCTCAATTATAATTTTCTATTGAGAATTCGGAATCTACAGCTTAGAGAACGTATATAAAGAGCATGCTGTTAAATTAAAACACTGGACCGTCCAAACTTGTACTTATAATATACGAATTTGTCGTATAAAGAACACGATATATTTAAAGTTTCGCGCTCTTGAACACTCCCGAAGATTGCCGACCGCAAACGAGTTCGCTTCAATCTCTGCAACTCAATTATAACTTTAACACATTGTATTAGAGTGTATATTTGCGATAGGCTACATGATTTCGATACTTATTATCGCTTAATAAACGTCACTTTGACACGAGTCTCCTGTCATCCTGAGTTGCCACTTTAATGAATGATTTTGTTTTCTGTTCACCTTCATTCATTCACCGTGGAAGTTGGTGCCATCGGTATGTCGTTCATTCAATTCTGTGTTTTGTTTGTGTATGTGGATGGGTTTTATTTCTTGGTTTGTAAATTCCGAACATTTTTATGTCAGAATTTGTGAAGATAATTTTAACTAAAATGATTGAATTTCAATACGATACTTATGTATTGAAATAATAATGAATAAAATTCTTTAAAATCATAATTACCAAAAAATCACATCACATGAGACATAAAAATGTTAAAAGTAGATGTTGGTATCCTTTCTTCATATAATAATATATTGTGTGTTTTTCGCCAGTGTTGCCATATTGAATTTTGTTACTGTAAAAAATTCTTACGAAGATCTTAAAATTAACCGAAGAAAATAACGTATTCCTATTCAGTTTTTATCTTCGGTTAATTTTATTTACATATTATCTACCTTATTATTATGTTAAATGGTAGATTCATTGAATTATTGTTTTATATAATTTAATGATTAATGATGTTAAGTATTGGTGCATTGCTAGCGTTATTGTAATTTTTTATTGGTTTCTTTATTATTATTTATAAATTATTAAGTGCATTAAACATACAAACATACATCACCATCATCTGCTTCGCCTGTTCTCAACTACGTTGGGGTCGCATCAAGCTACAACAATCTGTCAAATTTCTTTAATAGATTTTTAACTTTATTGTTAAAGAAATTAGGTTCAAGGTTGATTGGGAAAATTTGACAGTTTCGGGTAGCTTCATGTGCCGGCGTCTGTACGTACCAACGTTTTACATGGAGCGACTACAGCGAGCGACACATACGGTTTGCATATTTACAATTAAAACAAAATTAATCTTTTGTAAGCTTAATGCACTTATAATAATAATAGGTATATTTATATTATATATTATTACTTATTAATACATTTTTTATGTTTTTACACTGCATGCAATGGTGGGTGAATCTAGATAAACACGCGGGTTTTGTTCGTTCTGGTTTAGTTAGTAATAATAATTGGTATTAGTGGTGTATCATTATTTTAAAATTGTTTATGAATGTTATATTTTAATCACTGTTTCATAGAGTCTGTAGTTTTAATAATAAGTGGTGTTTTGAGTATATAATTGGTAATGGAATCGTAATTATTATTTTACCGAAATAGTATATTTACTTAGTAGATTATCTTTGACTGTGTTGTAGTTTAGTGGCTTAGTAGAATATTCTCGTTATGTATCTTAGTAGAATATAAATTATGTTTTTGCCTCTTGCTTCTAACTTAATTGAGAAAATTAAGAAAAAGAAACTGACTTATTGTTAAAAACAATATCAAAATGCTTTGTCTTGTGTTTAAGAGATTTATAACCTAAACAAATTTTTGGTATATCCCGAGTTTAAAACATTTTATTCAAAATGTGATACTGTATATTTGTAAGTCGCCAGTATTGTTTCATTTATTAACTAACAGTTATATTCATACAAAAAGTATTAACTTATGTACACACATGACACTTAAGAGAGGAAAGAATGAATACAGACAAAAAACACAAATGTGCTGTACTAAGAAATTTATTTAGAAAAAAAAAACACAAAATTTACAAAGCCTTTAAACTGACGTATTTGTAGGTCGCCAGTATGTCCATTATAGCGCTTGCAACAGTGCCGAAATATCGAGAAACTCGAAACAATGAATATCCTGTTTTTTTTTTTAATTAAAATGAGAACCAACAGCTAAACTACGCTGATTTTGAACTACAGGTTCTCACGGATAAAAATAGAAAAGTAACAGAAGTTTCAAGATTTATGCACTACAAATAGAATATACATAAACACAGTAGTAAGTACTTTAACATAGTTAGTATCGTGCACCCATTGGTAGGTGAACAACAATTTATAAAACCAAAATAATTATAAATAATAAAATAAGATTTACTGCTTAAAAAGGTTAGACTATAAAAAATACTTAATTCAGGGCATTCAGCCGGTAAGGACGATTATGATTTGTTATTGAAAGGGTCTAATGTCAAAATGTACAAAGATACAAAACCCGCGCGCTATCTCGATGAGCCCACCGGTGCGCTCCCGCTCACCGGTGTGCCATTTGACAGGTTCCCTGACTTCAGCGGACGCGTTCGGCACCGCGCCGCCCGCCGACTCGGGCGCGGTGTACGGAGCGCACGTGGGAGCGAGCGGCGTCGCCACGGCCATTCTAGTGGTGTTGGCTTCTTTGTCAGCTGGGACTCTTGGGTGAGGTGAGTGTTCGAACTTCGTATTTTATTTTTCCAATGTACATTTATTTATTAAAACTTTAGCACCAAAATATTGGCCAAATGCGAGTCAGAGTGGCCCATGAAGGTTTCCGTAGTAACTACGCAAAAACTTTGTTTTTCACAGTGTTTGTATGAAATACAAAGTTATATTTCGTCGCCTTAGAGTGAAAACCTCGGGGGTACATTTTTGTTCAATTTTTTTTTATTGCGTTTCCACAAAGCAATCCTCGCAACGCACATCCTGATCTCACAAATATGTTCATTCGATACTCGAAACGCTATCTATGAAAGTAAGTGAGAACCTCGTAAACACTCGCATCGCGTCGGCAGCTTAGCGTAATCAGGCCATGGATTATGCATTTCTGAACTGTTCGATATTATGTATAATATTTTTCATATTATACATAATATCGAACAGTTCTGGATATAAAAACGGGTTAAAATAAATTAATAAAAAAAAACATAAAAGAAACCGTACAAAAATTTTATAGCACGCAGATTTTTCTTCCTCCGGAAAAGTCACTCCTTTTTCACTTACGAGGTTTTCACTCTAAGGCGTCGATTTGCGGTTTTAGAAAATGTTATATATCTCAAAATCTGCTGACTCTTTCTCGTTCAAACTAATTTTCGTTGTAAGTTTTTATTTCGATCTATAGCATATATATTTTTTTAGATTGTTCACTCTATTATTATAAAAGTTAGACACTCATTTTACCACTTTGGAAGTGTGTATCTTTTAAACGATTGACTTTAAGAAAAAGTGGTTTTAGAAATCTCGATGTCATTTTTAAAGACCTATCTATAGCCACCACATACATGTAGGTCTGAAGAAAAATAAATTGTTTAAAACATTAACCCCCTTAACTTTCTATTTTTTTTGTATAAAAATCGGATAGTGGTTAACAGAATACATCTCTATCTACCAAGTTTCACATGTGTAGTCCTAATAGTTTCAAATAAAATGGCTATGACATACGGACGGACAGACAGACAGAAGCAAGCACGGAGGAATCTTGGCACAACTTGCACGTTCCTGAATTTAAAGGAGGCCAATGTAGAATTGCATAGTTCATTATCTACTAGTCGTACTAAATTCAATTTGAGTGACAATATTAATATATATATTTTTTCTTTTGTTTCAGATATAAATCTTTAGATAAACTTATACGTGGCAACACGATCATACCACAGTTACCCAGTGCATCATGAGACCCGCTAAAAGTAAGATCTTTCCATTATTTACCTAGATTAGATCGCATAGTTGGTGCAAATCAAGAGCGCGCGTAATGTGACTTTTATTGGTATTGTAATAAGGTTTAAATTTCAATGATATATGTACGTGTGCTCGAAAGGAACCAACTTTAGTAGTGTAGGCATTCTGTGCAATTTAGACTACAATTTTTATTTTTAGATGTTACTAAAGACATTATTACACGGAGCAGTTAGTTGTTGCAGCAAATTAGATTTTTTTAACCTGGTTTAAAAAGTAAGAGTTTTCAATTCGATTGTTTGTGAATTAGGCTGTTTAGAAAGTCTTTACAAGAAGTGTGTTTGTAATAATGTCTTATGGTATTTTTTGTAATTATTTTATCGTGTTAGTAAAGAATTTAATTTATTTTATTGTCATGAAATATGTGCAATTTTAAATTGTATGATTGATTATCACAACATCACAAATATGGTCTTAGATTTTAATGTTAAATATTGTGAATCTATTTTGGTATATTCCTAGTGTAAGACATTCCATCAAAATGTGATACTATATATTTGTAAGTCGCCAGTATTTCTTTAGGTATTAAACTTACTGTTTATAATAAATCGAACCATATGATTTGTTTAAATTCTATTTATCAGTCTGAATTCAAAACATCAATAAAAAAAATGAATATGGAATCTGCGAATATATATCTCTTATAAGTAATGTGTGTAAATATATGTTATATCATAAAAATAAGCAGTAGTGATATTAGAGATCTAACTAAAATTTATAATAAAGTTACATGTGAAACAAAACGCAAGTTTTTATACAAATATTTATTTTTTAAATAATGAGATTAAGATATTATGTACTTGCATGTTCTATTTTTTTAAACTTACAACTAGACATAGACAATAGTAACTTTAATAAATACAATATAGCCAATTACAAGTTTCTACCAGTAACTAGGTGTACAATTGAATAATATAATGCTGTTTTGCCGCCGGCATGGTATTGTTCAGGAGTACTTATTTAGGTTGTATATCAAAAATCAAAAGTCAATGCTCCAGAGCCTTGAACATCGACGAGTTACAAGTCTATCGGTTTTCTATCGGTTACATTTCGGGGAGTGTGCGATGGAATTCCACAATCTAATTCCGCCAAGCCCGTTCTATCATCGGACTACAAGACAAACGGCGATGCGCCATCGTTACATGGTGGACATCCCACCCATACGCACAAAACGTTTTGGGAATACCTTCATTGTGCGTACTGCTAAGGAGTGGAATTCCCTGCCGGAGTCTGTGTTTCCCGATAGCTATAACCTAGGAGTCGTTCTCCATCTTCGACCACATCATCACTTACCATCAGGTGAGATGGTGGTCAAAAGCGAACCTATTTTCATTAAAAAAAGTGGACGGTCATATCGTAGTTTGACATGTTTTTTTGTTTCATAGTTTTTTGACCTAAATAAGTTTCACCTTTTACGCTTTTGACAGTGTTTTGATACGTGTCATCAATGGCGTATTTAACCTCAATCAAAAGGATCATTCGTGGCTCGAAGAGGCTACATATTTCCTTTTATTTTTGATACGAGCACTACCTATGTTTCTCTAGCCTTCCTGCGGGCCTAGACAAAATCCATTTTCTGTAAGCGTTAACGCCAACGGAAAAATTAAATTGTATAGAGTTGACATTTGCTAACCACATGTCACGTGATTGTCACGTGTTAGTAAATGTCAACTCCATACAATTTAATTTTTCCGTTGGCGTTAACGCTTACAGAAAATGGATTTTGTCTAGGCCCGCAGGCCTGCCTGTTACTTTTGATCTGTCATATTTAAATCTTAAATATTCGAAACGGCCTTATGTGACCTTACAAATAAAAAAATATGCTACTATACAAATTATGTTATCAACAAAAAAGTGCTATAACTTTTCTAGAAATTTCCACCGACTAACATTTCCTTCCTCTCTTCACTGATCTTGATGAAGTATCCAGTCAGAACCAGGTTAGATAACAGGATGTCTTGATGATAAGGTACACTACCGCGGTCTTTACCTAGTTAGAGGATAATAAAGGACCTATTTTATAGCTCTAAGACTGCCGGAACATCCTCAGTTCGCGTGCCTAGTGTATCCTCTGGGTTAGATACTAAGATTATCTTGAGAGATTTAAAGCTCTAGGTATCAACGAATCAGGTTCCTTTGTTTTCGGAGGTTAGTCATCAAACAACTCTTCCTATCTTGAGAGATTTAACATCAATTTTAGCACAAACAAATCAGGTTCCTTTGTTTTCGGGGAAAATCATCAAAACTCCTCTGGTTGGTGCGGAAAGGAGTGTTAGACTTATACTGACTAAAAACCTGTTCCTTAGGGCAAGGGCAACTTGCATTCCGGGACCGCTTGTCATTTCACATTCCGCAACCCTAGGTTTAGTCTTATCTGCCCTACTTACACTCCTGCGTTCAGTTTCTAGACAACAGAAATCCACAATTCATGTTAATGTTCTAAGTATAAGTTGTTCTGAAATAAAAATGAAAGGGCGGAACGCGTGTTGAGTCTAGGTTTAGGTTGCGTGTTTCATTACGTGAGTACGAGGGTGATGCTGCAGGCTGAAGCAACTAGTTGCGAATACTAAAAACCGTCTTGAAATAATAATATTAGAAATTTCTTGGAGCATTGTAGTGGATTTATAATGGCTATTTAAATCCACTTCAAGAATAAAAAGATTGATATGACTCCTAAATGTCTCCTTGTTCACGAGGAATTCTTTTGTTTCGTTCCTTGCTCGGAAATTGTGTCTACAATAAAAATTAATATACATTAATCTTGATTAGAGCGTTAACAAGCAATTTTGAATTGTCAAAGTCGGTCAGTCAAAAATATGAAGTTGGTTCCGCTGCATTTGTGACAAAAGTATTATGTATATGTATAGCATATACATAACAATAGCATGTAATGAACGTACAAGATCCTTTCAAGGTTAATACCCGTTTTGAAAGTTTAAGGTTGAACCGATCTTATAGAATTTTGGGTAAATGATAAATGATCTTTATTTTGCAAATTGATTCTTAAATAACACTTTTACACGTCATTATCTTCGTAAATATTAACTAGATGAGGCCGGTGTTTCCTAACTGACTACCCTGAGAAGAAACACCGAAACAAACTCAGGGGTTCGTCTCTTTTAAAGTCCATACAATCTACACTGGTTTAATTATATGGAAACCTTGTAGGTTTCAGTCTGAGGCGGTCTTTTGAAGAAAGATGCTCACAGATTTGAGTGGGCCTGTCCATACTGTGCAAGCCAGACAATCATGTTTAACTCGAATGGTATTAATCGATACTAATATTCATCGAGGTTCATGGTAGGCGTATCAAACGCCGCTCGGAACACAGGTGATGGTCCTCATCGTCTAAATCGGCCAAAGAGGCATGTGTTAGATTTGTTTATCTATTTATTATTTGTAATTATATTGTCCTGTGTTAATTGGTCTATACTGTCTTCTCATGCCTATTAAGCCTATACCTATTACATGAATACATTGTGAAAATGAATGATGTTTTGAAAAGAGTAACCGTGGAGTTTCTTGCTGATTCTTCTCCATGGGAAACGTCCAATTTCGAACCGTGCATTAGTTTCTGACATTTTATAAGTGCCTATGTAGGGTGAAATAAAATATTTTGAATTGGATTAAAAGTATGAAAAAAAAAAACACGATATTTTGATAAACAAAGACGGATTTTGTTAACACGTTTGTTAAAATGAGATGGCTTCCTTGTTCCTTTAGTTTGAGTACCTAATTAATTTATAATATTCCAAAATGGAAACGTCTGTCTGTGACGCTTTTACTGACTTTTATGAAATAGGCGTGGTTATGTTATAGTTGAAGACATGGGGTCGAACATAGGCTGCTTTTTTCCAAAAACCAACCACTAAGGTTTTGAAATGGGAGATGGAAGTTCTCGCACAAAAACCGCTCCATCTAAGTCGGACACGACTTAGATGGAGCGGTTTGCATGCCATCGTAAATTATACTCAGACATATCATTTACAGTCGTTACGACCAAGACCTTGGCCTCGCTAAAGGACGGACGGACAGAAAGATTCACTGCAGGACATGTGTTATTATTATACAAGTCTATCTAGGCACAGCGTCTTGTCATGACGTGTCTTAGGCTTGATTTGTAATTTCATGAGAAACTGCGGGATTAATATAGTAATTTTTCGATAGGCCACACTATTTTCGAGATAGGCCATAAGTCTTTTATAGTCACTGTTATATCTGTACAGTAATTTTAGAACTATCTATAAATTAAAACGTGTAAAATTTTTGTAGGTACCCCTTATATAAAAAAAAAATGCTTAAAAAGTGTTGACGAAATTGATCATATTTAGGTAGTATTATTAGAACTTAGAACGGGATATTTATCATGTGTAGGTACTTTTTGTTTCGAGTTTCCGATATTTCGGTACTGTTGCAAGCGCCATGATCACGGATGAATTGAAGTAATTGCGGGTGGACGTTTATGAGCAGTAAAATAGTGCCCAAATGTCGGAAACCCTAAACAAAAAGTACACATGGAAAATGTGTACTTTTTGTTTAGGGTTTGAAGTGTGTGCAGTGAAGAAAGCTAATATTTTTGTATGTATAACAATGCTTACGAAACCATTAAATTTCGACCATTAGTTTTTATAAAAAAACTTCACCGCATTGTAAGTTGCACCTGTTTGCGAGGACCTTAAAGTATGTATGTATGAATACTATTTTGATTTCATAATCTGCGCGGTCAAGATTAGGTCTGTTCCGTAAACCCACCATGCATACAATCCCTTATTGTTTGATTTTCCTGAATATCACTTTGTGTCGTGCTGGACAGTCATACAAAATATCAGATTCCTGGACTTCTGACTACCTATAACAACTCCCAAAGTGCTCCAAACGACCAGGGAGGAACGGCTGAACGTGTTTTCCAATGCATGGAGAAAACTTTGAATGTAATTGACGGTCACACATCCACCTCGGCTTTGGCATTACTTGACCCTCGCTGTTATTTATCTACGAGTAGATGTGCTTTACAAATCACGTATAAAATAATAAAAATTAACTAACTGTATCCGTTCATCAGCAGCGTGTAATATAGTCTATGACGTCATGATAGTCGCTTCCTTTAATTATGTCTTACGCCTGCCAAGTAATTCTCTTTTGTCATTTTAGTTTAAGCACTTATCCATCTTTAAGTCATCGTCCGTAGTGGTTCACTTTGTTCGTACAATTATCTTTTAGCTCATATATAAGGATATAGACACACTTCAACATACAATACATTATGAAAAGTTACGACATTATAAAAAGTAAGAACATAAATTTCGTAAATAAAATAAATAATGGTAAAGAATGTGTAGGTAGAGTAAATTATCAATCAAAAATTTCATTCGAAAATGTTTTACTGATTGACATAGGCCCCCGGAAGTATAGACATATCGACTGGTCTTGTCCGTCTCGTTATAAAGCTAAACAGCCTAGTAGTTGATTAGCCGTAATTACTTTCCCTCATAGTGTTAAATTTTCTTAAAAGTTGTCACATTAACGATAGGTATGGTTAGGTTAGACTGACTTTGCTTCCTCCTGCATTAAAGTGTAATTTTTTTCTTAGTTCGAGATCATTGCCTCCGAATCTATATTTGTGTCTCTTGAGTCTTCTCACTGCTCCCAAATTTTATCTACGTCCTACGTAACTTTATCAAAAATTGTAATTATTCTAGCTTGATTAATGAAATAATGATGTTTATTTTGAAAATAGCATATAACACTTTCATACGTCATTTTTTTTCGTTAATGTAAATTAGATGAGGCCAGTGTTTCCTAACTAGCTGACTTCCTAACTCAGAGGTCAACGTCTCTTTTAAAGTCCATACAATCTGTAGCGATCAAATCATATGAGAGCGATTACAGTATCAAACTAAGCTTTTTCCCGCACCCATGACCTAGCTTAACCTACATTTTCCAGAGCAAAATTGTAAGCAAATCATAAGCGATTTGATATACATTCGACCTGTCATCACTAAATAATAAAAGTCGCACGGGTTGATCTTCAAATTCAAGCAAGGCTTACCAAGGTCGGTCCTTGGTAACCATCCATCACTATGTATTGATTATCTTTAGTCGTCAAAGATGATATCAGTCTTCGCAAGTTATACAGTATGTTAACTAACAGAGAGCGTTCCCGTTAACCCGCAATAGTATAGCATCCATGCATGCTAAAAAAAATATTACCATTCGAAAACAAAAATATTCACTAAAAAATTTAAATTGATACGTAAAAGAAACACTGTTCACGTGTACATGAAGGACGGCAACGTCGCAATTTATTTATGAATGACGGGCCGCGTGTGCGGCGATCTAATTGATGTGCTAATACTATTGCGGGTTAACGGGAACGCCCTCTGTTAGATAACATGCTGTATTATGATACCCAGTTACTGGGTTCGATAGATAGTCGCTGTCCATGTAAAACACTAACACTCAGCTACATCCGGTTTAACTGGATACAGACCCCAATATAGATTAAAAAATTCAGCAGATTGACCGGATTACAATATTATTTTACGTAATTATAATTGTCCTCGATAGTTATAAAAATAAAGTTTTCTACAAACTGGTAATTAACAGTTAGTTATAAATGTCATAGTTATGAGAACGTTCACTTACCTTGACATTAATTGTAATTTTATTAATGTTTTCCTTTGTAACTTCAGTTTTATTGAGATAAGCATTATGACAATCAAGACATATTTAGGTTAAGTTCTTAGAATTTTGTAGATTGTCTTTGAACAAACAACAAAGAAACTCCTTTTTAGGGGCACAATCATCGATTGGGTACTAAGAACCCACTCTGTTTCTTCAGCTGCCCTTACGTTCTGAGGCCGTGGTATCTCGTTCGATAATTACCGCAAGCCCGTCTGGCAGTGACCTATCTGTCCCCATTATAAGTTCTGACTACTCTTTGACTCCATCGACTCAACAAAGGAACCTTGATTACATTTGGCTTCAACTTATGTAATAATGCATCACTAATTTAAATATTTTACACAAAAGTTTGAACCTAAGATCAAACTTGTGTTATGGAAGTCAAGGGCTCTCAATTATTACGTCGAGTTAATTTTTCACATGTATAATTACATAACAAAGGGCAACAATCACTCGCTGCAGATGAACATATAGTTATAGCACTTAGCAATAAAAGTGAAAGATTAAAGGTAAAGACAGATATAAAGTTTAGTGACAAAATCTAACTAGGCTGTAGTTCTTGTATTCTAAGCTATGAAAAATCCTGTAATCTTTTCACCAACTTTGGGCGTTGAAGCGTTGGTTTCAGAAATTTCCGAACGGAATGTTTCGTGAACTAGTCTTAAGAAAATAGGTTAGGTATATAGGTTCTCCATCCATGGCGCAAGGGAATTTTTCTAGGCTCTCCGTTTTTTCTCATAACTATTATGAGAAAAAACCAATTGCACAGCACTTGCACATTAATGTGCAAGTGCTGTGCAATTGGTCGCCAAACCCAAGATGGTCTGAGGTACATTTAGTAACGTAATGATATACCATAACTACAGACTTATGAAATTAACGTTTAATAATCCAGTTTTCTATTTCACCGCTAATGCCGCCAGTGTAATTTCTGACTGGAATGGAATTGGAATGTTATCAATTTTGTAATTATAACTTACAAAACATAATCGGGCTTGAAAGTCAGCTAAAGAGCAATGGAAAGGGATATCTATATCTGGGCCTGTCCATACAGTGCAAGCATTTGTCAGTTATCTTGTAGCTCTACTTAGAACTTTCAAGGAGGTCCAGCAGTATGATGAATGATACCAAAGTCAGGATTTTTGTTAACTTTCGGTAAACATAAATGACAATAGAATTTACCAAGCCCGTTCCATCATCGCACTCTATGACGTACGGAAATGCGTCATCGTTACACGGTGGACATCCCAATCATACTCACCAAAAATTTTGGGAATACTTTCATTGTGCGTACAGCTAATGAGTGAGATTTCCTGCTGGAGTCTGTGTTTCCTGATAGCCATAACCTGGGGTTTTTATGTCAAGAGTGAATAGGTTACTTCTTACGTTACCATCAGGTGAGATGGATGGAAAGCGAGCCTATTAACAGAAAAAATAACGAGCTTAAGTTATTCATACTGCTAGAAAATACGGGAAACGGAACTGCTAACAAATAAAAAAATAGTTTCCAATGTGATGTATAAACAAGATCTAATCCAATCATCCTAATTATCACATTGCAAGGTTGTACCTACAGCCTCTTCCATTGTATTGCTAACAACCGGAAGTGATGACACAGCCAGCTTCCGTCCTCACCTGTCATGCTTTGAGCCTGACAGGTAAAAACGATGAGTTTTGTTTTTCTTTTCCTGACAGTAATTTATTTAAAACTAGTTATTACCCATGACTTCGCTCACGTAAAAGCAGCATAAACCCTTCTCTAAGGTCTAATCTACCTCTACACCAAATTTCATCTCAAAATCGGTTAAATGGTTAGACGTGAAAGTGTATCAGACAAAGACGCTTTTGCATTTATAATATTAATAGAGGTTTTATCAGTCGTTCTTTTTGTACCTTCTAATTTTCAGCCTTTTAGAAGTTGATTTTTGAAAACAATAGCCTTTGTGGACTCAGGGTCTTCAACCATCTCCATACCAAATTTTATTAAAATCGGATCAGCGGTTTAACCGTGGTAGTAGATAGACTTTCGCAATTATTATATTAGTATGGATTATGGTATAATTTTCCACAATGTCAGGTCAGGTCTCTCCTGTTGCCAAGTGTGGTCCAAATCTATTAGAGGTTGTGCTTAAATTGATGAACATCCAAGTATACTGATTTTAGTATTGAAGTAGGATTTCTAGGTGAGATGTCAAAGATTTGGTTTTAAGAGTTTAAGATTGATACAATTATTATAAGGTATTAATGTCTAACTGGGTCCGTTTTTGCCTATAGCAGTGGTACATAGACGGTTTGCCATAAAGCATATTAAGGTCATATATCGTTAAGGTCTTTTCACTCTGTCTCATCATCAAATGACTCCCCAGAGCGGGTACAGCCCCTCTGGCTGGAGCGGAAGGGATTGTCAGACCCCTACCGACTAAAAACGCACTATTTTGCTTCCTTTTCTGTTGCTCCGGGGACAAGATTATCGCTAGAACAGTCCCGCAAACCTATTGGCTATTGGCTCTCAATGCCCCGTCATTGCTAACTGTTCTTTGAAGCGTGCGTGCAAGTCGCGCCTTGGACTAGGAATCCTTAAGATCTTGGGTTGCCTATCCTCTACGATTATAGATCATACCTTTAAGTTATCCTCCTCCATCTCTATCTTGATCTACCTAGTAGCCTTAATCACAGGATAAGTGATTTAATTGATTTCTTTCATTGTGCGGATGGCTACAGAGTGGAATTCCATGTTTCCTGAAAGGTATAACCGGAGGTCAAGAGTGAAAAGGTTACTTCTAGGTAAACGTGCTTCATCTTCGGCCACATCATCGCTTACCATCAGGTGAGATGGTGGTCAACGCGAGCCATTAATCAATTTAAAAAATATCTTTCCGAATGGGTTAGTCGTGTTGACTTACGGAACTCCAAAATCCTTGAAGTATGAAGTTATTATGAGGCATTGTGATGTCCGTGTTTATCTCACGGCGTGATGTGTGACGTACAAACATAGTAACATACTATATTTGTATATGTTATTGACCATTGTTTGTACAAAAAATTATAGAGCTATTTGTGTGGTGGCGTTGTCTGTGATGTGTGTGTTATGTCCAAAAGTTCTGTTTACTGTTTGCCAAGGCTATATTTTCCACGATGGATTTGTTAGCTCAGGCTGTTTAGTCTGACAGTTTTATTTGTCACTAGCTTGTGCCAGCGCGCTGGCAGCGGCTTCGCCCGCGTGGGAAGCTTTTCCCGTGTATATCCCGATCCCGTGGGAATTTCGCAAAATCCTTTCTTAGCGGATGCCTACGTCATAACATAGATATAGATATATATAGATCAGTCAGTCAGTCAGTCAACTTTCAGTTATATATATTTAGACTAGTACTCACGCGGGGCTTCGCTCCCGTGGATTCTATCACGGTAAAAACAACTCTCCTTTTTTTCAGTCGCGTAAAAAGTAGCCTATAACCTTCCTCAAGCTTCAAGCTACTTCCATACCAAATTGCATCCAAATCCACCCAGTACTTTCGAAGATTAGCGCGTTCAAGCAAACAAACAAACAAACAAACTTCCGCTTTATAATATAGATCACTATGTCAGTCAGTCAGTCAGTCAGTCAGTAAACTTTGAGTTATATATATTTAGACTAGTACTCACGCGGGGCTTCACTCCCGTGGATTCTATCACGGTAAAAACAACTCTCCTTTTTTTCAGTCGCGTAAAAAGTAGCCTATAACCTTCCTCAAGCTTCAAGCTACTTCCATACCAAATTGCATCCAAATTCACCCAGTACTTTCGAAGATTAGCGCGTTCAAGCAAACAAACAAACTTTTCCGCTTTATAATATTAGTATAGATGACCGATACCTACCGACAAGACTTAACTTATGCACTCCATTCTTAGCCTATTACATAGACTCCTTTTTTATTACGATTGAGCCCGCTCTTGACTCCGATCACACCTGATGGTAAGCGATAGATAGGTGAATCTACGATGGAACGAACGAGCTCAGAAGATGGCTGCTCACTCTAGCTTTAAAGGCTGACATGTCATATTTGTTTCGAGGTGGAAATACTCTCAGATATCCTCCGTCCTGCGGTGAGCTGTGCTCTGTTAGATTCGCACTGACTCTACCCCGTTTTTCCTCGTACATTTATGCGGTAGGATGCGAACGCACTTCGCAATCGAATTTGCGATAAAATAAAACACAAAACCCATGGCAACTTTATTATAAACAACGGCACTTAATATTATAATACTATGTCTTTCCAAAACCTTTAGACACTTGTATCAGGGGTGATTATTCATATTGTGCTTCGTTGTAATAATTGCAAGTCCATATTGCAACACAAGGAATTTTTCTCACAGACTTCGGCACGTTCTGGAAATTAGGAAAATTAAACAATAAGTAAACTAAGATATTAGTTTATTTATTTTAAAACTGTGCCGCGAATTCGTTCGCGTGGAAGGATTTAATCCCGGCCCTGTCCTTAAATATAAATGTAGCGCCTTTATGTTGCTCTATTACTTACATCTTCTAGTGAAAGTCCCATCAAAGTCGCTACAGCCTTTCCAGAGATTAGACCCGACAAACAGACAGACATATCGACAAAATTAAATAAATATTTGCTTGTGTTTTAGAATCGTGTGTGAAAAGGTGGCCAAGTGCGAGTCGGACTCGCTCATAAAGGGTTTCGTCAAGGCAAAATAATGTTTTTCAGTGTTTATATAAATTACTAAGTTATATTTTCAGTTTTTGAAAATTTACTTTATCTAACAGAACTGCTGACTCTATCTCGTTCTAATTTTTAATTAGTGTCATTAAAATTTTCCAATTTGTAAAAGTATCATTCAAACGATTGACTTTGACAAAATATGGTTCTAGAAACCTAAATATCATTTTTAAGAACTATCTATAGAAACCGCACTGCACGTATAAGACTAATAAAAAAAAATTGTGTCAGTTCCATGTATGGGGAGCCTTTTATATTTTTATGTATTTTTGGATAAAAACAATAAAGCGCTTCATAAAATACATGTACCTACCAAGTTACAACTGTGTAGTCTTATACGTTCCTGAATAAAGAGACATACGGGTGAAAACACAGATATAATGAATTTATAAGGGTTCTGTTTTTGCCATTCGGCCACGGAACCCTAAAAAGGAGAGTAGAATAAAAGTGTGCATACTATTACATAAATATGTTGAAGGATCCGTTTGCAAATAGGCCAATATTTTCACTTTTATGATGAAATAAAGTACCTATGTATGTAATTGTAGGTATTTCAAAATTACTAATCGTATAATATATGATTTATTATATGAAAATATTATTTTCTTGAATTAGATACCTATAGGTACCTGCTGTTTAAAAGCCTAGTGGATTGAAATGTTCACAGTCTACTTTATAGCGTGACATCATTTGGGCTTTCCTATAGAGTTACCTTTCATTGAAATATGAAACAGTGGTTTCATGGTGGACTGAAAATATGTTTGAAACTTCACTGTCACACATTGATTAGTCGCCATTTTGTAACAGTTTTTCTGAACGACACACATGGATCTTAAATTAGATTTGCGATATTCAGATCGAATTTTGATTTTAATACTGGTTTGTGACATACTTATGTAAATGTAAGTACGAGCGGTGCACCGCGGTTTCACCCGCGTTATTCAAAATCTCAACAAAACAAATTTTCATCCCCTATTTCGACCGTTTAGGGGTTGATAATATTAATATGGATATTACACCCTGCTCTGACATTGATCGAAATTTTATTCCGACAACCCGGTCAAGTCAAAAAGATTCAATCCAATAAAGTGTGCCTCGCCAAATGACGTAAAGTCCAGAAGGATTGTGCGTGCAAACAAAAACTTATACCCTATCAGTTTTCCTTTAAACAACAATTGATTAGATAACTTCCTAGATCCATTCCTAACTAGTATTTCCTTGACCGGGAAGAGCTAAGCCAAAACATTTTTACATAGATAGTCATTATTACCTAAGCATGCATATCCATAGATTTTACTATTGAAGTTTAAATTTTATAAATGAAGACTAGTATTTGCGAGTTGCGCGAGGTGCAAGCACCTCGCGAGCTTGTGAAAAAAAAAATGGGGGGGGGGGGGGTGATGGGGGATTTAGTATTTGCGTGTTGCGCGAGGTGCAAGCACCTCGCGTGCTTGTGAAAAAAAAAATGGGGGGGGGGGGTTGCAGAAGTATTTTGACTAAAGCATTGCCCCTCTAAATGAATCTGAAAAAAAAATGTTCCAAGTCTCTTAATTTCCGAGATCCGCCTAAAGGGGGTGGGGGGGGGGCGACTTTGATAAATGGTTTTTACTTTACCGAGCCTCCTCTATACGAATCCGTAAAAAAAAAAAATACGGGTCTCGTAGTTTCCGAGATACGATAGGGAGGGGGGAAAAGG
Source organism: Tholera decimalis (assembly GCA_943138885.2). NCBI lineage: Eukaryota > Metazoa > Arthropoda > Insecta > Lepidoptera > Noctuidae > Tholera > Tholera decimalis. The sequence continues at coordinate 6,730,311 of OW964577.2, read as the reverse complement.
GGAGGTTTGGCACTTTTCTCGTAGGTTTGAGAGTTACTTGTTTACGAATCTGTCAAAATATACCCACCTCCCCATCCACCATCTGGGAGAACAATTATGTCAGTGAGTGAGTGAGTGAGTCAGTGGTAATTTAGCTTTATATAATATAATTAGATAAAAATATTAATTCTTTCAAATATGGTACCATATTTGAAAGAATTAATAATATTACACCGAACAAAATTTACTAGTAAATCAACAATTTATTAGGCTTTCAAGTCTAAACTACAACTTCTATTCATCTCGCAACTTTATTTAAACTTAAAGATACCAAAAGAATACAAATTACATTTCATAGTGCTTGCTAAGAAATACCAAGCCGAGGTTATTGTTAGTTGGTGTACAAATATAGTATTTATTACTGCCTTCGTGATAATTATAATACTTTGTTTACACACATTTTATTACGAGGACTATAACCTGCGCATGATTGTATTTAATTGTACAATCTAAGTTCAACTTATTTTTATATTATTTCTCGTTATAAGCCTTATCTCATAAAAAAATGCTTCCCTCCCTTTTTAACCGACTTCAAAAAAATGAGGAGGTTCCCAGTTCGTCGGAATCCTTTTTATGTATTGTTCCCCGATTTCTCGAGGGCTGGACCGATTTGCAAAATTCTTTTTTGCAACGGTAAAATTTCATTTAGTTTATTAAGGAAATTTGCTTCTTTACGTAATTTTTATTACTTATACATCTTATTTCGCTATCTTAAACTTGAATCAAAGAGTGTATGTAATTTCTAGCTTTTATTGCATCAGGTAAATTGCACTTTCTTAGACGTCAAACAAGGGAAAGTCCACCATAAAATTGCAAATCTCAGAAAATACCATAAAAAAGAGAAAATCACGTGAAAAAATTATTATACTTACCTTTTTGTTTAATTTCGGCACGATTTTCTTGTCATCAAATATTATTAAACCAAAAAAATACTCGGGTACTTTCCATTTTTTTCCTACATTACATTATCAACAAAACTTCATTCTTAAAATCCCATCAAAGTACTAATGTTTCACATCATTCTTCATATGGCTCCATTTATGATTTACTTCGTAACATTATCCCGCAGAAAAAATTAAATTGAATTAAATACGTGTTTACAGTTCGCCGGTTACGCGACTACTGAGCTCGTGAATGCATTCGCTAGATCTCGCTGCGTACGCGCATATTTTGATGCAATTAATTCCTACCAGTCGCTTTGCTTGTACAGTGTACAGCGTGTTGTTTTTTGGTCGTGCTATTTAATAAAACATTATATTTTACGAGCCTATGAGATTATAAAAGTTGTAAACTTTAATTCGACTCGTTTTGTTCGACTGCATCCGGATAGATTGAGAGGCGTTTCTAACATAGTCACGAAGTTGACTTCATTGATATATATGTATAGTATAAACCTTTAAGTGTCTCCTTATTCAATTCAACTTTTCTTGTAGAGAAAGAAATATCAAAAATATGTAGATATAGCCGTGGTTTAGTACCATATTTAAACCACGGCAATTTTGTTTGATTTGATATGTAAGCCAAATCCGTGTTGAAAATATAAAAGTATAATATTATATAGCTAGCTAGGCAGAGGCATAGTTATATGTTCAGCTTAACCGCAGCTTGCTAGTGTCGGTAACTAGGCACAGTTACAGAGCCCTTCTGCTATGACTACTACGACAATTCTATATGTATTAAACAGGAATTCTGAATGCTGTACCTACAGTAGCAGCAAATATTTATTAATTAGTAGAACAAAGATAAACAATCCTTACGTATTATAAATCAACTCTCCCGCCGCGTCTGTATATTCGCGATTAACTCAAAAATTACTGAACATATTTTCATGCGTTTTTCACCAAGTGATAGAGTGATTTATGAAAAGGTCTTAGTGCATAATTTATTTCGATTTTGTGTGAATTAGCAGAATGAGTTTCTTTGATTAAAAAAATATCGTAATTATATCTTTTTTGATTACCACGCAGCTTTTTTTTTACGTGGTAAAGTCATCAAATAAGTCCTCCCACCCCGGGCAGGGTCGGAGGGACTGTCAGACTTGTACTGACTAAAATCCACGGTGTTCCTTCAATAGCCCTTTACGTTCCGGGGTCACGGTAATGGGATAAGTCCCACGACCCCGGCAGGCTTCGGCCCTCTACAGGGGGGGGCCTCGTCATATTGCTGACGCTCTTTGAGGCGCGCGTGGAACACAACGCGCCGTCGACCCGGGCATGGTCCATGGTCGAACAGCAAGTTGCCCTTTACTCGCTGTCCGCATGCCCGCGCCTACGGTGGCCGAAGATCGTCGGCTGACGTCCGACGCCGTGGGCGTCTACCACTGCGGCTGGGCTGGAGGGAGGACGCCATCCTCTCCCTCACGCGGCCCGCCTCCTCCTTCGATAGCATGACTGCTTCGCAGAAGGAGGCGACCGCTTCCCACTCCGTCTCGCCCCGCAGCATGGCCTCGACCAATGCCGGGCGCGAGAGGTCTCCGCCTATCGCCGCCGTGAGGACACGTCGGTGCTCTGCCCAAGCGGGGCAGTCTTGCACCGCATCTACTGTGTCCTCAGGGCGGTCCTCGCAGTGGTGACACCCAGGCGTTTCTTCCTTCCCCATCAGACACAGTTACCTCCCGAAACTTCCGTGTCCGGTGAGGACCTGCGTCATGCGGTAGGTCAGGATGCCGTGACGCCGATCTAGCCACTCCTCAAAGAGGGTTCTTACCGCCGCAATTGCGGCGTGCCCGATTACCACGCGGCTTTATGAATAAAATACCTAAGCAGTTGCTTAGCTTAAATACTCATTACTTTAAGATTTTTTTTTTACTAAAGGTTCTTTATTTAATAATTCTTTCTTTATTCGAAATGTGCTCATCAGTATTTCAAAAACAATAGAGCGCTGTAAGTTTGATCGGCTCTAAAATGAATCGTGCCAATTGCAATGCGCCTGAGTTGCATAGCAGATAAAAGCCAAGGACATTTGAATCTATTGTGATCGTTAGCAGTTCCTGCATGTAATGGGTTCATTGTCAACCAGTCCACTGTCAAGGCTTCTCGTGATTGCTACACTGAGATAGTAAAGATTAATATTTATCTAACCCATAGATAATTTCTGTGATCTAACCATTTTCTTTATAGATTTTGGTACTCTATAAATGAGGAGCTCGTGGGTTGTCGCTATATAATAACAGCCTTACGTGTTCATCTTCGCGGTTAAGCAACGCTTGCCTAGGTCGATCCGTGGCTGGGTATTGTCTCTGAGACGAATCGGACCTCTATCATACCCACTGCTAGGACACTCGTGTCCTCTTTATAAGAGGAAATGGGCCGTAATGTACCACGTGGGCCCAGTATGGATTGGCGAATGTCCAATGTCTTCTGATTTTTCGGTGCTAGGACGTGCCTGTTTCATCACGATGTTTTTCTTCACCGTTGTGAGAGTAGTGACGATGCTCCATTATACAACGTGTAATTTAAAGGGTATATACATACCAAGTGCATGGCTTCTTTGGATGATAACAAACGATATGGCAAGGATTTTGTAATCCTCTCAAGTCTACGTGTGTAGAACTTATTACAAATACCAATACACTGATACCAGAGACCGAATTTTTCAAATTAAGAAGAACGAAGAGAATTATCGTGTTATTGCCAAGTGACGTGGAAAGTTATTGACCCTCGTAGTGCTGTGACACGTTTGTTATGATTGGTATTCAAGAAATATATGAAACCGATAATTTGGTATCAATTCTTTGAGTCTGTTATTTTGAGCTGAAACTGTGCATAGAGACTCCATACCAGATGTTGTCTTAAGCCCTTTTGGATAGATATGGGGTTTCCGTTACACATTGTATAGTATCTAATTCCGCCAAGCCCATTGCATCATCGGACTACAAGACAAACGGCGATGCGCCATCGTTACATGATGGACATCCCACCCATACGCACAAAACGTTTTGGGAATACCTTTATTGTGCGTACGGCTAAGGAATGGAATTCCCTGCCGGAGTCTGTGTTTCCTGATCGCTATAACCTAGGGGTCTTTAAGTCAAGAGTGAATAGGTTACTTCTAGGCAAGCGTGATCCATCTTCGACCACATCATCGCTTACCATCAGGTGAGATGGTGATGAAACGCAAGCATGTTCTGAATAAAAAAAAATATTAATATTTGTAAAACATTTAAATCTTAATATATCGAGAGTCTTGCGTGCTCCGGATGCATGTTTAGCCGTTATTTCCATTTGTACATCTTTGACAGTCACTGGTAATCAGAAGCCAGAAAATCTGTCACTCATCTTTCCAAGGAGTATCTATTGTAGGTCAGGTAGGCAATCAGTCCATGTAAACACAAGTACTTAGTTGTACCTGGTTAGACTGGAATCTGACCCAAACAGTTGGAAAAAGACTAACCTGATGATGATATGAACAAGGTGTAGGGTGCAGGTAGCGTAAGTGATTGCAAATGTTATAAAAATTTAAAATGTTTCCTAAAATATTTTATTTCACGTAGTTTAACAAAAAAAACATTGGACACGTATTTTTTATTTTTTCACGTAATTGGAAAATTAAGACGATACAGTGAGTTGAAATTTCGCGTGACGTCACACCTCGGTATAATTCTTAGCAATGTGTGACGTCAGCAGCCCCCACTCCTGTACTTTGAAGCTTTCCATCTTTGTGAATTTTTCTTGATTTGAAAGAGCAAAACATACGTGACCAATAATTTTTGAAAATCTACCTAATGGACTAAATAAAATAATTATTTTGTAACACTGGAAACTACCCTATTCCAGTGAGTGAACAACGGCATGAGTCTAAATTAAAATGCAAGTAATCTGACCCACGTCTAATTGAACAATGATATTTATTTATTTATTTATTATACACTTTATTGTACACCTTACAATATTTCATTGGATAAAAAAAATTAAACTAGTGTACAATGGGTGGTCTTATCGCTTAGGGCGATCTCTTACAGACAATCTTTGGATGGACAAAACTAAAGGAGACAGATTTAGGGCTGTCAGTGTACTAACATTATAAATAATATTAATCGAACATAATAATATAAAATACATATAATAAAATACAAAACTCATATACTAATAAATATTGCATGCATAGTTGAGAAAGAAGGGTAAAGCTACAGGGAAATATAATGCTCCTTCACCATTCTTTTAACGCTGGTAGCGTTTGAGCACGCCTCACTTCTATGGGTAATGCATTCTACAAACGAGCTGCTTGAATAGTAAAAGATTTGTCAAAGGAAGAAGTGGAATGCGTACGAATACTTTTCTCTAAAATTTCTGAAAATAATAAGAATAATAAAAAATAATTAAAATAATAATAATTAAAATGTTTTACAAAAATGCATTTAATAAAATAATGCAATGAGTGTCAGTGCACTATCAAATGTAGGTCGCGTTCAAAGTACACATGCGCGAGCCTACTGGCTGTCTTATAAAAAAAAACCTATGTACTTGCACCGTACACAAGACACGTTTAAGTATCAACCTGTATAGTATTACAGGTAGCGTCATTGGATGTTATTATTTTGTTTTTTTTTCCTTTCATGGTTCGGTTTTGAAATTATTTGGTCGCATTCTTAGAGCACCTTCCAAGTGAATTGTAATTTTGGAATAACTCGAGGTCACGTTTGTGTGTGATTTTTTTATTGTTTTGTTAGTTAGCTTACACGGATTTAATATGATTTGACCAGTACCTACAGTACAGATTGTATGTACTTTAAAAGAGTCTGACCTCTAAGTTAGTTTAGGTGTTTCTTTTCAAGCTAGGAATCCCCGGCCTCATCTATATTTTACTTTCAAACAAGGCTGAAAATCTCCAATCTGTCAAATATATGTATAATATTGACAATGATTAATTTATTTATATTTTTACTCTTACATTTGTTTATTAACAATATTTTAAACTAGCTTATGCGCGCGTCTTCGTTCGGCACATTTTCCTGGGATAAAATAATGTATGGGCCATATTACAGACTATTATCTCTCTGCCACATTTCGCGTTATATAGCAATAATCACCCAAGCATCTGAGCCATCGCATCTTAAAGTTTTTTACAAAAACTAGTCGTGCAGGGCTCCGCTCCGTGAACTTTATCAAGATAAAAACATTAACCTCAAGCTTAACTACCACACTACATCGATACCAAATTTCATTCAAATCTATTCAGTACTTTCGAAGATTAGCGCGTCTAAACAAACACACAAACTTTTCTGCTTTATAATATTTGTATAGTATTAGCTTTCTGCACTCTTCCATGTTAACTTTAACTGTGCCAAATAGCTACAAAGTTTATGCCTCACGTATTAATTTATAGTTTTCCGTTTAAGTAAAGATTTCAATCGTAGGTAATGCAGGTAGTTAAGCATACATATGTCTGGCTAAGTCATAAAACTTACTTTTTTGCACCTGACGAGTGTCGTAAATAGGTGCAATATAATCGGCTGATAGGGATGTGTTTACTTAGACAGAGCATCGTAAACGAGATACATAATGTACCTAATTACCTACTTGATGTAATGTTTTCAAGAGCGTGTGCGACACGATCTGTGACTGTTTGTATAGTTTTAACGACTTGTTTGTGTTGATTGCTACTTTGTTTGAACGAGATTTATACCTAGAAACATATGGTATATGCTCAGATCTGTGTATATGCGGCGTGACCCCACAGACAATAGCCTACCTTTTATCTTGTTCCGCATGCCCTGACAGCTATACCTACATTGCAAGTTTGGTTGGTGAACAGAATCAATACTGACGTGGAGAGCGTTCATTCACATGAGATTTATTGTTTATATAGCCAATTATTGGGTATCTGATTATAAAATCGTGTATCTTTGTACCCCTTTTACGGAAATGTAACACGGACGAAAAGGTAAAAATTTTGGCACAGTTAAATCTATACTTATAATAAATCTGTAGAGAGGTCAATTCTGTACATGAAATATATTTCCAAAATAACTATCAGGGGGTGATTAAGGATCGATACTCATGCCAAAAATGCAATCAGTTAAATTTTTGTCTGTCTGTCTGTCTGTCTGTCTGTCTGTCTGTCTGTCTGTCTGTCTGTCTGTCTGTCTGTATAACCGTTATAGAAACAAAAACTACTCGACGGATTTTAACGAAACTTGGTACAATTATTTTTCATACTCCTGAGCGGGTTATAGTATACTTTTCATCACGCTACAATCAATAGGAGCAGAGCAGTGAAGGGAAATGTTGGGAAAACGGGAGAAGTTACTCCATTTTTTAAGCTTCCGTCGCGTGTGCAACCTTAATGGTTAAAGCTACACAAATCATTTCATGACGGAAATGTTCTCCTTAAAATTATATAAAAAATATCCCACGACAGCATATGTCTAACTTTTATGGTTGACTCACAATAACACGTGTAACTCCCGATAGCTTAGCAGTTCGAAGCTTTCTGATTATAATATTTGTCTACTCTTACGTTTATAACACTCTCAGTCACCCCTAATTGAAATTGAAAAAATTGGCCAAGTGCGAGTCAAACTCGCCCATGAAGGGTTCCGTAGTAACTATAATATAATATGCAAATTTATTTGACGAAAAAAAAACCTTACAAATTTCTTAAAACTAGCTTATTTACATTTTTTACAACTGCGCCAAATAAATTTGTTTTGAAAAAAAAAACTTTACAAATTTCTTAAAACTGGCTTTTTTACATTTTTTACAACTGCGCCGAATAAATTTGTTTTTCATAGTGTTTGTATGAATTACAAAGTTATATTTGCGGTTTTAGAAAATATGCTGTATCTCAAAAACTGCTGAACTGATTTCCTTCAAACTAATTTTGGTTGAAAGTTTATATTAAGATCTACAGACATATATTTTTTTTAGATTTTTCACTCCATTACTATAGAAGTTAGAGTTTGTGTCCGCCACACACACATTTTACCACTTTGGAAGCTTATATCTTTTAAACGATTGACTTTATGGAAAAGTGGTTTTAGAAACCCCGATGTCGTTTTTAAAGAACTGTCTATAGATACCACACATGCATCGATTTCATGAAAAAAAATATTTTCAGGTTTAGTTCCATGTATGGGGAGCCCCCCTTTATTTTAAATATTTTTTAATTTTTTTCTCAAAATCGGAAAGCGGTTCACAGAATACATCTACCTATCAAGTTTCACATGTATAGTCCTAATAGTTTCGGAATATAATTGCTGTGACAGACGGACGGACGGACAGACAGACAGACAGACAGACAGACGGACAGACATGTCGAAACTATAAAGATTCCGTTTTTTGCCATTCGGCTACGAAACCGTAAAAAGAATCATATAAATCGGAATAGAAACACCAAAGTTATACATGAAATACGCTTATAATAATAAGCCATCGCGCGTGAATACTGAATCATGCTATAAGGATTATTTTTGAGAATCGGTCGCCGCGCTCGACGCGTCTCGCGGTCGAAGCGTTCTCTAGGTACTTAAGCCTCATGTGAACGTGATCTAAACAACCAATACATTAACTTACGCTGACGGAGTCGCGGGCACAGCTATATTGTATCATTACGCTAAGGCCAATAGGAGCGGAGCGCCAATGAAGAATGCTTCAAAATCGGGGTTAAATTTAACGTTAGCCCAAAGTAACTATTCCACGCGGACGAAGTCGCGGGCAAAAGCTAGTAGTTTATAAGAAGGGATGCAGAAAGCTTTTTCTATTATATTATAATGCATAATTTATATTATGGATGAATTTCGACGACTAGGCGACCACTAGTAGGTACGAGATAATTTTTGGCGTTTATTATACGAAAAATACGTAATTTCTAAATGTTTGATACAAGAAGATAAAGTTATGTACAGTGTACAAGTGACGCAAGAATAAGTATGCGGGGTGCAAATTGACACAGTGATATAATTTTGCCTAGTGGTTCTGTTAGGAACAGTCGAGGAAATATATTGTTGATCAAATTTTTTGTTTGTAAAAAAAAAACTATATATCTTTTTTTTTTGTATACGGTTACAATGTAAAAATTAATACTTATGTCGACTGATTTCATTCGGAGGAGGAGGAGCTCGTAGATCGATATTTTTTTTATTGATAATAATAGGTTTGCGTTTGAACACCATCTCACCTGATGGTAAGTGAGGATGTGGTTGAAGATGGAGCACGCTAAAAGTAACCTATTCACTCTTGACTTAAAGACCCCTAGGTTATAGCTAGAAACTAGAAACACAGACTCCGGCAGGGAATTCCACTCCTTAGCCGTACGCACAATGAAAGTATTCCCAAAACGTTTAGTGCGTATGGGTGGGATGTCCACCATGTAACGATGGCGCATCGCCGTTTGTCTTGTAGTCCGAAGATGGAATGGACTTGGCGGAATTAAAATAATAGCCGAAGGGGTGATCTTCAAAGTTACGCAACGGTTTTCGAGGACGGTACGAAGATGGCTAACCATTTTTCTTCGGAATGCACAAGCCTTTGCTCCCCGCTGTCATTTGTACCTACATATTTGACATTCGGTAGTCAGAAGTCTCGGTAGTCCCTGGGGTTTCATGTTACCCAGCTAATGGGTAATGGAGGTCAGTTAGGCACTCGCTGCATGTATAGTAAATAATAATAAATATACGGGTACCTTTCAGCTCAACCAAGTATGAGCAAAATTCATTTATTGTGCGTGCAAGCAGAAGCTTTAATAACCGGTGTAAGCAGCACGATTTTGACCCATTTATAACAAGTGTGATTGCAGCCAGAAGACGCCTAAGCCTTGATTTTTTCAAAAATAATTAATATCTGTAGTTACTGTGTTGTATGTGTTATTTATAGCTGCTATCTATTTAGTCATTTTAAATATTGTATTTATGATAATGGTTATATTAAGACTACCTTTTAAGTGTTCAATTTAAGATTTTCCTGCATCTAAACGTGAGGACTTTTAATTGGCTCACTGTCTACTATACTATTTATTTTCTGTATTTAATAGCTGTTAGTCCTCCATACTTCTTAAATAAATAATAGGCAATATTATACTGTACTGGGATCGGTCTATCATCACTGACAGGACTATTGTAGCCAATAAGCCTGACATAGTAGTAATAGACCGATTAGAGCGTCGCACAGTGATTGTTGATATAGCGGTCCCTCATGACGAGAACCTCGTGAAAGCCGAGAAATATGAGCAAATTAAGTATCTTGACTTGGCTCGCGAGGTTGTTGACATGTTGGATGTGGATACAGCAATCATTGTGCCGGTAGTCGTCTCTACCAATGGCATAATAACCAAGAGCCTCGACAAACATCTTAGGAGGCTCTCGTTAGGCAGCTGGATCAAGGGTTTGGTCCAGAAAGCAGTACTTCTGGACACGGCGCGAATTGTTAGGAGGTTCCTCTCTCAAGAGCCCTGACCACCGGTAGCTTGGACCCTGTTCCCGATACCGGTGGGCTACTGTTTTGAAGTGAAAACTTCTTTAGCATCGTGGTGATTTGAAAGTTTATGAAACGAAAAAGCGACAGTAAAAAGAGACAGACACATAAATTTGTTGAAGGTTTCACTTCTACCACGTGTGAATTGCACACATATTTTTTTTTATTTTATATTTAAAGTCGAATCTAAGTTGCAAAAGGCTAAGCGGATGATTATGATCGACTGATTCCATTCATTTTTGTATAACGTAATAAAGCTTTGTTAAAAGTGGTTAACAATTGATTGTACTGACTACTCACTACTGTGTGCGTCTTGTATTCACTAGTGCATAATATTTACCTAAGATATTACTGAGGAGGACTAGGTATTACCTTGTTTGCAGTTTATCTTATGCTAAAGTACATATGATACAGGATAGCCTGTATGCTATGTAGATACTAATTATTAGAGCCAAATGTAGGTTCAACCGAATACGAATGTACGGCCGAATTATTGGGTTCAATTCTGATAGAGACATTAATATTTAAAAAAAAAACTTAATTTGATTACATACATATTTTAATACTTTTGTAGGTTTTAAAGATAGTATTTATTATATTATATTTCCTGAAAAAAGTTGTTCATAGAAATTAAATTTAAGATTATCATTTGTAAAAAAGCAGACGATTATTTGATTAAAATTTAATTTTAAGTTAAGCTTTTTAATTTTGTCAATAAATAATTCGTATAAAAAACTTCTTTTAGTTGGTTTCTTTCATAAAAAAAAACTATGTACAACTTTCGGAATAAACCACATTTATTTAGTAATTAGTTAAGATTACCGTTTAATAAAATGTTCGTTTTTTAAATATTAACAATTATTTAAATATTCGGTAATTGTTCGGCCAATCAACCGAATATTCGGCCGAATACGAACATGAAAAAGTATGTCGAATGTACCGAATACGAATATTCGGCCGAACATTCGGCGCATCTCTACTAATTATTGTCTGATGCTATATTTGTGATGTTGATTTGCAGTTTTATAGCATGATTATAAAATTTGCGGGTCTTATTATTTTTATTTTTATACTGTGCCTCTGAATACACAACCTTGTACTGAACGCCAGACTTCATATATCCCTTTGAATCCAATACCTATGTAATGTTTTCCAATCGAATCTAGAATATTCTCTTTATTTAATACATACTTAATATAAGGTCTGATAAGTTCTTCCTGCATCGTCACACTTTGTATTTTAAATAATTTCTTTACTCAAATCACATTTTGTGTCAAATCTTTTATTTTACTCAAATAACATTTTCTCCTTACAGGCTTCTGGTGTACAGAAAACGCAGGGAATACATCCGACTTACCGGCGGTGAGGACTACAAACTCCTTTCCCGAAGACCGTACACCGAGCTTAGGAGCCTCAACGGGGCATCGAACCCAAGACAACGATGAACACCTACCACCAACAGCTCCCCGATCGATCGCGAGTGGTTAACCAACTTCAAACGAAGTTTATGATTAACCGGAAAATTTGTATGTACTTGGGTATAGAATTGTGTTGTAATCTATCATTTTAATATGGACACGCTGGATCAATCAAATTCTGTTACGTCATTACTGAAATGTGTGTTAATTATAATGTCGAAAACGGCAGCAGTGCTTGCAAAATCCTACTAACAGGGACCTACTGGTATTCAGTCTATATAATAAGATGGATAAAGAAATAACTCATTACAAACTTATTTCACAATCCAAAGGAATTCTAGAAGCATGCTTCATAAGTTCAAAAATTAATCAGTTCGACAATTGAAGTCACGCTATGAATGCAGTTTCAATGTCCAAATAGAAGCAAACGCTACAGATTGAATTAACGTTTCCTACAACTGTCTTTATCCGTAATGTAATTGTATTGGAATTTTAAAATAAACTCCAATAGCACAGCTGTAAGCATGAATGTACCGTAATTACTTTAAATAAATTACATATGGCTAGAACAAAAATGTCCAAATTTTTTATTGTTTTAAATTGACGAAACCGTTAGTAAATCTCAAACATGTTGGCTATTTAAAAATCAATGTGCGATACACGATTGGCTGTTTGCCAAACTGAAATCGCCCTCTGCCGACGCGACATGGCGTTCACGTTTTGAAGACATATCTTATTGCTTTTTAATAATATGTCTATAGCTCCAGATAACCCGTGCATCTATATGATTAAAATTGTAGATTGGTCCCAGCGTGTCATGAACTGAAAGATAGGTATATTTGAAAGTTAGGGAACAAAGCTTGCCAATTTACAGCAAACCTATGATCAAGATTTTTTGTCTGCACGTTATGTAATTCTTAGTAAGCTCAATGTGAATATTATCATTAATATGTATGAAATGAAATTAAATGAAATATTTATTTTGTAAATTGGTAAATAACACTTTTACACGTCATGTTTTTTTGCGTGTTAAGTTTAGTTTAGCTAGATGAGGCCGGTATTTCCTAACTGACTACTCTGAGAAGAAACACCGAAACAAACTCACAGGTCAAAGTTTCTTTTAAAGTCCATACAATTTGTATTTGTATATGAGAAGCATGTAGGTTCATGTCTGTGATGTTCTTTTGAGGAAATAACCACGCAAATTTGAGCGGACCTGTCCAGACAGTGCAAGCATTTGTCAGTTATCGTTTAGCTCACCTAAGAACTTAAGGAGCTCAACAATTTAACGAAAAATACCAAAGTAAGGACATTTGGGTAGGCCACGCAAGTACTCAAACTGCTTGACATAATTAAATAAATTATATTGAAAGTAAAAACAACGAAGAAAGAATAACTCACCTACGTATTCCTCACATTTACAATAATGAAATAATATATATATAATAGGTATATGTATACAATGTAATACTTGAGAAAACAAATATTTTAATCAATAAAAAATTAATTATCAGTCAAAATTCTAAAAATAAAAAAAATAATAAAAAATTCCCACGTATATCACTGGAGCAGCTCATTCCCAAGCCTTCTTGTCCTCAATATAATCTTTTTTTTTTGTAGCATCTCGCAGGTCAACCTCTGAGGTTGTCGGCTGCTTAACCGAGCTTGCTGTTTATCGTACCAATCTATTACTATTTAAACACGGCCTAGTTTCTAAAACGAACATTATCGCAAAATTAATCGGATTGTGGTTCAAACCTCGATAAGTTTAGTTTAGAAAATGGGTAATTGTGATTGAATATTCAAATAAGGAAGTGAAACATAATATCATAAAAAGACTTAGTGTTGTAATACGGTTTAAAAAACCTGTTAGTTGTATTTTGTGACAAATCAATTTTTTAAAGCAGCGCCATCTGTTGGGTACCATGTTTTAGTTCATGTATTACTCAATAGATAGCGCTGTTATAAATTGCTTCAAAAGCTAGGTGTATTTAAACTCGATGGTGAATTTTGTTTACAAAAATATGAATCAAATATTATTGAAGCTTTTCTGCTCAATCCGTTAACAGAGTTCGAGTGAGAAAATATTTTCTGATACGAAATAATACAAAGTATTGTCGGGACTCGCCAAAGTAAAATACTTTGAGCCTAAATTGACAACTTACTTCTGCTTGAAAAAATAAACTCGACTAAAACTAAATAAAGGGCGTATGTATAATACCAGTTCTACAGTGCTGTGAATATTTGGTTGGTGTGCGGTTTACGAGCGTCGACAATTGCGTTGCGTATGTGTTATTAGAACGACATAAGTTACAGCCAAAACATAATTATACATATTAGTAACACTGATACTACGCAGTAGCCACGCTACATGACCGCACAATCCTACCTGGACTTCTTGTATATAATAGCTTACAAATATTATCGCTTGTATTAGCTTAGTCTTAGTTTTAAAACTATAAAATGTCAATAAAGTATGAAATTTTATTTTTCTTAATAATATGTTATTAAGAATCACTATGTATTGTAATAAGCCGCATTAACACCAATCTCTTGAACGAAAATTTTCGATAAAATGTTACTTTAATATTCGAGAGGTTTCGTTTGAGAAACGGTCAGTATAACTGCGATTTACTAAAGAAGTATCATGTATTCTAACGTCAGAAGCTCAAATTTTCTCCCAGTAAGCAATATGAGTATACTTTTGTCTATTACAAAACGTTCGGAAATCGCATTTAAGCTACATTTAATTTTTATTATTGAATGTCTCGGTCTCCTTCACAAATACTCTTTAAACATTATGACTACAAGTCATAATTATGTTTCTTTAAAAGCACATAGTCTGTCAAACAGACTACTAACTGTTTTTTTTTTGCTTACCTGTTTTAGCTAAACAGTAGGTACAACTAACGCCATCTACTAGATGGCGTTAGTACAACTAACGCCATCTAGTATAAAGTTATCAAACTATCTTAATATGGTCGCATAGACAATTAGTTTTTTTTTTATTTCCATAGACGAGACTATAATATTTTATGTACCTATTTCATTTTCTTATCCTGAACAAAGTCGATAGTCAATACAGTTTTATTTTATTTATAACTATAGGTATTAAATGAGTATTATTAAATTTAGTTAATATTAGACTTGTAGCATTAGTTTTTAAGTAGACAATTTTAATTTCCTTGTCAAATGTACGGTTTAGTCGTTCGTGTACATGTTTTTATGCATTTATATTTTGGCGGGAATGCGATTTCAGAACGATAAATACTTTTGCTTAAAGACATTGTGATGTTTTGTATGTAAGTTCTTTTGTTTGTCAATATTAGAATTGAATATTTTATAGTAATTCATAAAATCAACAGTTTTATTTTTTATAGTTTATATTAATGTTTTAATACTTTTTGTAACATGTAGTCATTTTGCTGGATATAGTTTCTTCAATGCAATCATTTTTTTGACGAAACGATCCAGTCTTTGTATAATTTGCATGAAACCAAACAATTATAATACAGTGTAAATATCAATTGTTTAATACTTTATATACCTACGTTTATTTAATGAAAAATGAGCTTCACAGGTGCTGGACACCTTAATTAAGTCAAACTTCATTTTAGATTAATTAACAATCATGACACAAGATATCATTTTAATGTACCATATATAAATATGTCCAGACTTATTCATAAAAACTCTATTAAACTGCGTACATATTTGCTTTATTTTTATATTGATGACCTGATTCGATATTCAAACTCTATAGAAAAAATGAATTTCGAATCTACTTATCAGTATTTAAAAAAATCAACTGGTTCGACTTGTTATGTATAAATCTGGTGATTTTTAAGTAAAAAATAGTCATTATTTTTTACTTTATTTTATAATTATTTAATGTTAAACTTGTATTTGTGATTTGTTAGTTTATTTTGTAGACTTATTTATTTGTATAATCTCAATGTATGATTGCTTCAAATATCGTTTCTGTTATGTTTTATTAAGTTGGCAGTTTTGTAACTGGAGGAAAGTTCAACATTTCTTTCTTAAATACTAAGTATGGAATTAACTTTGATAACACTGAATTTTATGATTTGGTGATGGAAAAGCTGATAATTAAAAACTCCTAGTTTGATTAAAAATTAGTATGGAAGATGATTAGATCAATAATACTATATCAATTACGTCTTATTCCAACATATAAACTGCTTGTGATACTTTATTTTTTGTAAATAAAATCAAAATGACATTTCAGTAGGCGATTATTTTGTTCCTAGGCGATTATTTTGTTGCTAGGCGATTTTATTAGTTATTATTAATTTTAAATATTGTAATTGTTCGTATATGCTGTGTTGTACACAACTTACTCTGTAGGTACCCAACATGGATGGGTCGTGATGTTATTGTGTATTAGTTTATTAGTATGAATTTGACAAATAAATAAGATTTATAATTTATGAAATTGTTTATTTTGTTTGCCTTAAATGTCCCAGATGGCGCTATTTCTTATTTTTACTAGTTCCAGAAAAAAAATAAGAGATGGCGCTGTATTAAATATTACAAATAGGAGTGAAATACCACCATAGATGATACATATAAATACTGAATACCACTATTTAGCAATCATTCGAGTAAGTTCTTGTCCACTATTTTTATCCTCATCTCTAAACTTTCCATGGTTAAAGAAATATTCGATTTCTTGTAAAGTTCTGTCCTTAGTTTCTGGTAACATGAAATACAAGAATACTAAAGAAATTACCATAACTATCCCTAATATGGTAAACGTCCCATAGACTTTAAAAGTCTCCAACATTACAGGTGTCGTTTTCAATGTTACTATGCTTGTGATAGCTATCAGTATACCTGCTATCGTGGTCCCAGCTGCTCTATGTTCCAGAGGAAATATTTCTCCAACCAGAGCCAAGGGAATTGGGGCACACGCAAAGTTCACAATTGCGAAATATATACTAAAAAGAGTCATAGGAATCCAAGGTGTACTAGGTATAACACCTCTAGATGTTAAGAAGAGCTGGCAGCATGCGGCTTTCAGAACCAGTATTGCAACGAATCCTGTAGAAAACAGCAAAGTCCTTCTCTTCATGATTCTGATTAGGTACGAGGAGAATGTAGCACTAACAGTCACTAACAAATCTAAAGCTAACGTGTAGAACGAGCTCACGTTACCAGAAATCTCTGAGATGATCTGGACAGCATACGCTGGGAAAATATGCCTGCCGGTAGTTTCCAACAGAACAGCTGCAAAAAAATAGTTCAACACAGGCATAACGAAGTTACTCTGGCGAAATTTTCCAAAGAAACTCTTAATATTTTTAAGAACAGACATGTCTTGAGTTTTCAGGCGTTCCTGCTGCGCCTTGATCATTTCTTTCAGCTCCTTCGTAGACTTTTCTGACTTCCCTCGAAGCCTGTAGAAGACTTCTCTGCTCTTTTCGAATCTTTTCTCAGAAGCCAACCAAGAAGGGCTTTCAGGCCATGTGCAGACCATGCCGAAAGCTAGAAGGTACGGTATCAGAGTCAACACAGCAACTGTCCTCCAGTGGAAATAATGGCCCAGAAGATGGACTAGGGTACTGCCTCCGTAAAGAGCTGCAGTCTTCAGATTTAGGAACATCCCTCGATGGACGGGACTTGAATATTCTCCTATAACAATAGCTCCCAATATTGAAGTAGATCCAGCAGTGATTCCTTGCAGAATTCTAGCAGCTATGAGGCTGGTGACGTTTGCAGAGAAGTACATAAGGACCAAGCCTAGCGCACCCGGGATGATGTCTAGGATGAAGGCTACTCTTCGCCCGAAACGATCCATGTAGTAGGAGGATGAAAGGAAGCCAGGAATCCAGGCTAGACTGAAGGATGCAGCTGCAAAAAAAAACGTAATGCTTTAATACCTGTGAGTACCTACGAATGACAAAAAAATTGCAGTTTTTATGTGGATGTATTAATTAATTTATGATTGAATGTTATTCTATGTATGGGACTTTTAGATCCTGAATTAAACGATTTTATTTTATTATTTAAATCCAGTACAGGTCTGAATCCATTACACTATTGTAATGAGTGGAGTTCAGACCTGTATCTGAATGGGTTCACTGCAATAGTGCACTGAACCCATTCTGGACACAAGCATATTTAGTTTACGTGGAGGGGTTAACAAGATTGCTAGTAAGTAACGTGAATTCTACATTTCTACCCACATAGCTAGTTATCCCTTAAAAAAATTACGGAGGGCCGAAGATTGCACTCCCATGATATGGGTAACAAATGAAAGGATCTGCTAAGACGATTTCAAACACAATAACATTACTTTGAAAGCATTTTTTTTTAAATTGGCTTTTGTGCGAAAATTTATTTTGTAATGTCAGTATTGTAAAAGGGCGGATTGTCAGTGTGTTCCTCATTCAGTATTAATCGGCTCGCAGTTCTGAATACCATCTCAATAGGTCCTTCCCAAATGTAAATAACTAAATTGCTTTTATACGTCTGATCGTTATGTTCAATAAAGTTGCCAGTTTATCTACACGATAACGAGTAATGCTTGTACTGTCTGGATATTAAAATTTTGCATTTTAGACAGTCGTAACTGATAAAACAGAACCAGAAGATCTGACACCAATCTTGCTAAGGATATTGTGTTACCTACCTGGTTTTCTTTTTCTATTCTAAATTAAATATCGATAGATACTCAGCTGCATCCAATTAGACCGGTAGACGACCCCAACATAGGAAAAGGTGATGAAGATGAAATGTCAATTTAATGAGGTGAGCTCACCTATCCAAGAAGACTCTTCTAAAGTAGCTTTGATGGGTGACTCTGGGTCTTTGAGAGCTGGCAGGAGACACGTGGTGAACCCCAGAAACATCCCCACCTCCAGCATCGTGAGGAGAACTCCTGACACTATCCATACCTGCACAAATTAAATTCATGAAGAACAACCAGGTATATAATTATGTATTTAACATATGTACACGCTAACGGGGCGTAATTATTAAATATCTTATTTTATGTTTCTGATAAATGTAAGTAACATTAGCTTCTAAGATTTGTTTGTATACTGACCTGAATCGACCTGAATCTGAAATTTACTATTAAACATAAACTGTAAAGTGTAAATGATGAAATCCGAGCGTATAGAGAGAGACCTATAAAAACTAGCTGACATCGAAAAAAGTCCTTCACGGCTGAAAAACATAAGCTCATGAACATTGAAGGCATAATCTAATTACAAATAGTGGGGATTTACTTTGCCGGGGTTGTGGGAATCTTCTAACGAGATACCGCGGCCCCGTAACGAGCGGAAGCGAGTGTCAGACTTCTACTGACTTAAAACCCACCCTATTTCTTCAACTGCCATTAGGTACCTACGGGGCCACGGTATCTCGTTAAAACATTCCCGCAACCCCGAAAAAATAAATGTCGTAACGTCGGTTGGCATTTGTTGGACCGCCGAGCGGAGCCCGTTCCATCATCTGACTACAAGACAAACGGCGATGCGCCATCGTTACATGATGGACATCCCACACATACGCACATAACGTTTTGGGAATACTTTTATTCTGTGTACGGCTAAGGAGTGGAATTCCTTGCCGGAGTCTAAGTTTCCCGATAGCTATAACCTAGGAGTCTTTAAGTCAAGAATGAATAGGTTACTTCTGGGTAAGCGTGCTCCATCTTCGACCACATCATCACTTACCATCAGGTGAGATGGTGGTCAAACGCGAACCTATTATCATTAAAAAAAAAGAAAAAATCGCGTCTGCTGGGTCCTTGCCACTGAAAGGATTAAAGCAATTTAAAATTAAATAAAAACTTTTTACCAAAAAATTAAACCGACTCCCAAAAAACACTGCAAAGTGAAAAATAACTTTAATTTCGGTAGTCGGTGTCTTTAGTTTTGTTTTTTCGTTTTTGGCACCGACTTCCGAAATTAAAGTTATTTTTCACTTTGCAGTGTTTTTTGGGAGTCGGTTTAATTTTTTGGTAAAAAGTTTTTATTTCACTCTTTTTAGTTGGATGATTTTTAATTTACCTACAAGAGCCTAAATGTCAACTACTTATAACCTTTTACAAAATATTGCTTTTCCCAATGCTGGGCCGTTAATTGTTGAGGAGTTCTCCTGGTACTTCACCATCAGCTCTACATCACCATATGCATTGTGACGAGCATAAAGTGCTTAACATCCATATTCAGGTAATCGAATTGCAATCCACTCAATACTTATTATTGAGTAGTTTCGGCGGCCATCTGTGGTCTTCATCATCAGTTCCACTTCCCCAAATGGTACTTTTTGAGATCAACTGCACAAGTTACTATAAGAAATACCCAAAACGCCATAGGTGTGCCTATAATATTTGAAGAGTTCCCTCGATTTCTCCAGGATCCCATCATCAGATCCTGACTTTGGTGATAATGGTACCAATTTCGACGTATACCCATTCGAACAAAAAAAGAATTTTCCAAATCGGTTCAGCCGTCTTCGAGTACTCGATGATCATACATAAAAAAAAAAAAAAAAAATATACGCGTCGAATTGATAACCTCCTCTTTTTGTCGTCGGTTGAAAATAAAATATATATTATTATATAATAAAATTCGTTTGTCGCTACATCAGGAAGAGAGGACACATACGAAATAAAAAAAAATACAAACAGCAAATTAACTTTAGCGTAACGCGTAAATAGCATAATGGCTCAGGTGTCGGACTTGTGATCGAAAGGTCGCGGGTTCGAGCCCCACCCATTACACAATTGCCATGAATGCACTCCAGGCACAAGCATAGCAAGCTTAAAAGAATGCTTGTAATGTTAATTCTACCTACAATGCTAGTTCTCTTTATATAAAAAAAAAAAAAACTATAGCGTTTTAAATGTATGTATGTTTAAATGAGATCGCAATTAGACTTTTGAACTGCGGCATGGAACTCTAAAACATGCCTCAAAGCCTGGCAGCGACGAAATGAGTTCGTTGTATTGAATGCATATTCTAGATACCGCTGAGTGTCTCCCAATGTCACTTCAGTTGAAGCCATCCAAGACAAAGTCTAGAAATCCAACATTTCAGCTTTGGAAGCCATCGTTGCATGGTGGACATCCCAACCATAAATACTTTCATTATGAGTACAGCTAAAAAGTGGCATTCTCTGGAGTCTGTATTTCTTGATAGCTATAACCTGGAGGTCTTCAAGTCAAGAGTGAATATGTTACTTCTAGGTAAGCGTGCTTCGTCTTCGACCACATCATCAACAAAAAGAAATTGGTTACTTCAGTTGAAGCCATTCAAGACAAAGTCTAGAAATCCAACATTTCAGCTTTGGAAACCATCGTTGCATGGTAGACACCCCAACCATAAATACTTTCATTATGAATACAGCTAAAAAGTGGCATTCTCTGGAGTCTATATTTCTTGATAGCTATAACGTGAAGGTCTTCAAGTCAAGAGTGAATATGTTACTTCTAGGTAAGCGTGCTTCGTCTTCGACCACATCATCAACAAAAAGAAATTGGTTTAATTGGCCAAAAAATAGAAAAGAATATCTTACCTGTCTTAAGAATATGTTAGCCATCCTTGCACATAACTCATTTACTTTAATTTTAGATCAGATATTATTTGACGCGTTATTTTCCTACCACTTCATAAACAGTAAAACAATTTATTATCAGAAAATTAAACATTACGTGGTTGTTTTTGATCGTTTACGGTAACTATTGACTTAGTAAAAAACGTGCTTTAAATAAAAAATATGTGTCTAAAGTATTCCCGTGTTTATTTGAAATTACTAAAGGGACCGTTAATTAAATGAAATCAGTTTTAAGTTTAATGGTGCAGATGAACTGATGTGGTTTTAGTTTCAGTGAATGATGAAATGTGCGGTTATTCTGACAAACTGTTTACTTTGGGTTTAAAACAAATTATTATGAACCTTAATGTTATCTGCTGATAGTTGTGTTATCGGGGATGTATCTCGGGCTCAGAGATAGGGAAGCCCATCTAAAATTGGCGTTTGGTGAAAGCAAACATTTACGATATTTTATACTCGCAACCCGACTTCGCACAGTCTCATTCTGCTAATTCAATCAATAACTTAATTAGTTATACACTAAAATCTTCCTTGTGAATAATTCTATCTTCTGCTGAAAACCGCATGAGCATCTGTTCAGCAGTTTTGTAATACCAGACAGACGCAGCGGGAGACTGTTTTATAATTATGTAAGTATAAATTCTTCTACAAAAACAACAAACGAACAAACAAAAACGTTTAGGATATACTTTTATTGTGCGTACGCTCAGGAGTGGAATTAACTGCTGGAATTTGTTTTTCCTGGTAGCTAAAGCGTATGCGTGCTATATCCTCGATCATATCATCGCTTACCAGCGTATCAAACGCGAGCCTAATATAAAAAGAAAACAACCGTATCGCCCACTTTATTCTGGCGATAGCTTCTTCAAGTCTGTCACTCGCAGGCCAAACGTCGTCGTCGGGAGGAGACCAGATACCGCAGCCACGGAATGCAACGAAGACGAAGGCCAACTGACAGAATAGGGTGGTTTATTAATCAGTAGAAATTCCAAAATAAAGTGGCCAAGTGCGAATCAAAGAACTCGCCCATGCGGGCGGCGCACGGTGGGCTGAAAAACGGCTTTCATAGACTTAGGCATTTTATTTTGCAAGTGCCAGTTTTTGTGCCGGATATCACTTCTATTTGTTATAACAATATACAAAAATGACACCAGAATTGATTCTGCACAAAAACGAAGGAATTATATTTTTTTTACGAAAATTTTGTATGGAGCTAGTATGAAAAATCGAAATATCTCTGAAACGGCAGCGATAACCGTAATATCCTTATAGGAGGTTTTAGTACTAATTATTTATGATTTTTTCACATACGTTACATAATGGTTGTAGATGCCTTTTTTTTTTTTTTAAATCGTCAAAATATTTTTATTTATTTTTACATATTAAACGTTCCTTTTAGTGTTTAAGTTGAAGAATTCAGAGCTTTAACAACTCTTAACATAAAATAGCATCACCCCTATAGACCTGAAGGACTAGACAGAGGTGTGTAGTATCTTGTTGATCTTGTAAGATTTCCAACAATACCAAATAGTTGAATATCAGTGTCAAAGTGCCCATGCTGTCGCTTCTTTTAGAAAGATAGGGGAATGAAATTGTTAATTGATCATACCCTAAAAGTATGATTACAACATAACCGGACACATAATAATATCGACACAAAAGGAATTTTAAAACCTTGCATACGTTCAAAATACAAATTAACATATTGTGTAGTCATCTAATGAGTCTGATGACAAGTAATTAAGTAATTAGAATGATGGTTGTAGTCTTCTGATTCTAATGAGCCTATTAAGTGATTAAATGATTTGAAATATCTCGCAACAATACCAACTAAGAACTGCATTCACCTTTTTATAATTAGTGAGCTAATGTGATTTGCTAATGTTGATTAGTTCTACTATGAGTTCTACGAAATGTTTTTGACGATTATAAATTTTTATTATCATATCTTTTATAACTTTAATGAGGGTAGTTAACTAATTATTGACTTTATACAATAAAAGGGCTATAATTTTGTTCCATAATTTAGATTGTTCACAACCGTGTAACTGCTAACACTAAAACTATTTGCTTTGCGACTACAAAATCTTAGAATGGAAAGTTTAATCACCAACTTAGATTTGTTTGTTCTTCTAAAAAGTGAGTGTCCTTCATTTAATCATGAAGTATTGTTTAGTGCAATTGTGTCCCGCATAGGCGATTGCCTTTCTGCCGAAGATCAAGTAACTCTCAAAGAATTTTGCCGGAGATTCACGCGAGCTGCTTTAAACAGGTGGCAGAAATCTAAACGATTCTTTGATAAGTTTAGAAATACGTACGGAGAGTGGTTGCAAGCAAATATTGATTGGCCGAGTTGCGTGCAAACTTTAATAAATCAAGAACCAACTGTTGATGAGATACCAAGAGCACGCTCAGTCTCTCCAGAACCTTCGACATCATCGACTGTTGGAACAATGACAAAAAGGTCCCGAAAACCATTCAAAGATCTGGGAAGCAAACAGAAAAAGAGAAGATCTAGTGAGCACATAGGCGAGGATTCCTGTGAATTGGCATATGCAGCTGCAGCACGTTTAAAAGAAGAAGGTTATGAAGATATCGCATCTGTAATCAATTATATGATCAAAAATCCAGAAGCTGCCGTTAAAATCAAGGAAAGCATTAAGAAAACAGTAATATTTACACCAGAGAAAGCACTTGGATTGCTTCTTTCACTTAAGCTTTCAAAGTGGCAATATATTACGTTGCGAGAGACTGCCATTCGGGAAGGTGCTAAGGATATTTACCCATCCTACTATAAACTGCAACAAACTAAGCTTGCATGCTACCCTCCTAATCAATCAGTATCAGTTACGGATTCATCAGCTAGAATTACACTTCAAGCTTTACTTGACATCACGGTGAAGCGGATTCTTCAAAGTCTTTCTGATAATGTGGAAAATAAGCAGTTAAAGCTGATATCGAAGTGGGGATTTGATGGTGCTTCCAATCAAAGCCGATACAAGCAGAAAATGGACGGCGAGCATGATGATTCAAGCATTTTCATGACCTCCTTGGTGCCACTGAAACTGACAGATGGAGATAATACTATATGGACAAACCCGAAACCATGCTCAACTTTTTATTGTCGTCCGGTTCAGTTCACTTTTGTAAAAGAAAGCCATGCAGTTGTCATTGATAACAAAAGAAAAATGGATGAGGAAATTGAGGCCCTTAACCCCACAGAGTGCATTAATAGTAACAGGGTGACTCATAAACTAATGATGACAATGATCGACGCAAAAGTCTGCACGTACCTTTCTGAAGCTAGATCAAATGCATCATGCTACCTGTGCTTAGCAAAACCAACAGAAATGAACCACTTAGATGCTGTAACATCAAAAACTGTGTGTTCTGACATACATGAATTTGGCCTATCATCCCTAAATGCCCGTATAAATTGCATGGAATGTCTGTTACACATTGCGTACAGACTTGACTTCAAACAGTGGGCAGCAAGAAGTAATGAGCATAAAGATATGTTACAAAACAGAAAAAAAAAACATTCAAAATAAATTTAAAGAGGAGCTCAATCTGTTAATTGATATAGTAAAACAAGGCTCGGGAACTACCAATGACGGGAATACCGCAAGGAAGTTTTTCGAGTTTCCCAATAAAACTGCAGCTATTACTGGGTTGGATCAAAACCTGATAAAAAGATTTGCTGTTATTTTGCAAGCAATAACATCTGGTGAGAAGATCGATGTCATCAAATTTAAAGATTTTGCTCGCAAAACAGCAGAAAAGTACGTGGAATTATACGACTGGTACTACATGTCATCAACCGTACATAAACTATTAATACACGGAGCTGACATAATCGAAAAAAATGATATTGTCCCGATTGGGACTCTCTCGGAAGAAGCCTCAGAGTCTCGAAACAAAGATTTTAGGAGGTTCCGGGAACATCATTCGCGGAAAAGAAGCAGGCAAGATTCTAATCAAGATATCCTAAATATGCTTGTTGTTTCTTCGGATCCTTTTCTAAGTGCACAAAGGCCGAAGTTAGATGCCAAAAGGAAGACAACCTTTTTTGCTGAAACTCTCGACCTAATACAGTTTCCGGAAACTGAGTTCGAGTTTGTAGGTATATCCGATCTGGATTCTGACTCGGAATTGGAGTCCGACAACGAAAGTTGTAAAGAAAATTTGTAAAATTTAATTATTTTTCTTTATGTTCTTTTGTTATTTATGTTAGTTTATTGTACCAATATGTTTAGTTAATAATTTCATAAATTATAGTTTCAAATATGTATTTTGTATAATTGAATTTATTAGATATTATTTTTGTTACTTCTGTTTTATTTAAATTACCTATCAATAAAAAGTTTATATACAGTCTTTTTTTTTTCACATATTCTTAATATTTGGGGAAAAAGCATGCTTCCTAACGATGTTCTTAACTTTGACACAGTTCATGGATCGTTTTGAACAGTTTCATATGTTAAAATAAATAATGTTAGTACTATAATCCCCTATAAGGATATTATTATTATTATGTGTCCGGTTATGTTGTAATCATACTTTTAGGGTATGATCAATTAACAATTTCATTCCCCTATCTTTCAAAAAGAAGCGACAGCATGGGCACTTTGACACTGATATTCAACTATTTGGTATTGTTGGAAATCTTACAAGATCAACAAGACACTACACACCTCTGTCTAGTCCTTCAGGTCTATAGGGGTGATGCTATTTTATGATAAGAGTTGTTAAAGCTCTGAATTCTTCAACTTAAACACTAAAAGGAACGTTTAAATATGTAAAAATAAATAAAAATATTTTGACGATTTTTTAACAAAAAAGGCATCTACAACCATTATGTAACGTATGTCAAAAAATCATAAATAATTAGTACTATAACCCCCTATAAGGATATTACGGTTATCGCTGCCGTTTTAGAGATATTTCGATTTTTCATACTAGCTCCATACAAAATTTTCGTAAAAAAATTATAATTCCTTCGTTTCTGTGCAGAATCAATTCTGGTGTCATTTTTGTATATTGTTATAACTAATAGAAGTGATATCCGGCAAAAAAACTCGCACTTGCAAAATAAAATGCCTAAGTCTATGAAAGCCGATTTTCAGCCCACCGTGCGGCGCGGCGGCCGTAGTAGCTACGCAAAATAACTTTGTTTGTCATAGTGTTTGTATAAATGGCAAAGTTATATTTGCGGATCTTTTTCAATCTGCTATATACCAAAAACTTTATTATCTCGTTCAAACTAAATTTCGTTGAAAGTTTTCATTGAGATCTACAGCATATATTTTTTCAAATGTTCCCCTCTAACTAATAGTAATAGCTAGTGCAAAAGCACAAATATTTTAAAAGTTAGAGGGGAACCACAATGGCGTATTTATACAACTATATAAAGACACCTCGCACATATAGGTTTGATGAAAAACATTTTTTTTTCATGTATTAATTCAGGCAGTTTATTTTTTATTTTGTGTAAAAATCGTGAAGTGATATAAGTTATAACAGTGCTGAAATATCGGAAATTCGAAACAAAAGATATATTTCTAAGGATACAATCGTGAAGCGGTTCACAGAATACATCTACTTACCAAGTTTCAACCGATTATTCCCGATGTCCACCACTTGTCTGGCCACCACTGGGGGACAGCGAGAAAACTTTAAAACATTATTCTCGTTGTCCACCACTGGGGGACAGCGTCACAACTTTGTAAATTATTTCCATTCGCCACCACTGGTGGCCGCCACTCACCTATGGTGAGGCAATTCAAAGTCATACCGAGTTTGATTCAAAACATACCGTCATTTCAAAGCATCAAGTCAAGTTTATACAGACATAGAAATACAATCGCTGGACTGAAAAGACTTAAATGCAAAAATGTGGAAGAATTCCATGTTCCAAAAGATTATAAGGACTTTCTTTTAGCAGACTATTCATATAACTGCAACCGAACTGTAGTGTTTTGTATTGAAGAAGCCAAAAATGTAATGTGTGAGTGAGATTCATCATTTCTTATGTGATGGTACCTTTAAAAGCTGCACAGAGTCATAATTTACAAAGTTGTGACGCTGTCCCCCAGTGGTGGACAACGAGAATAATGTTTTAAAGTTGTCTCGCTGTCCCCCAGTGGTGGCCAGACAGGTGGTGGACATCGGGAATAATCGGTTTCAACTGTGTAACCCTAATAGTTTCGGAAAGAAATGGCTTTGACATACGGACAGACAGACAGTCAAATATGACGAATCTATAATTACCTATAGCTTTTTGTCATTCGGCTACTGAACCCTAAAAAGTGCAACAGGCTTCCAGCAGCGGGTGTATATGGTGCGATGGTTTGGCTCCAACAGCATCCATTTTATCAGGCAAACAGAAGAGACTCTTACAGCGGCTTGATTAATTACTGGAAGTCATAGGTTGTCCGCAGAACCCTTACCGTGTACATCTGTAAAAATAATTTAATTGATTGGCTTCTAAAACTTACCTATGATGAAACAGAGAATCTCCTTCATCCAGTTAAATAATATAGTACCTATCACTAATTCATAACTCATAGGCAATCATTACAATTTACACACGCACACACATACTTATAGGTACACACATAAACATATATACAACCACACCCCTACTTAAACAATTTTAGTTTACTAGTTCAAGTTTTCATTTATAAAAATTTGTTTGCGTATTATTAATTAAATGTATTTTTGTTATCTCTGTAACTTCATCTAACATGTCTGTATAGCTTTTTATGTCATGAATTGCTTTCACTGTGTCACTTGAAGGTTGCTGGTACTTATAGCTCAGGGTTTCCTTTTTTAAGTACCAGCAGTACAATATCTGTTGATTCTTGCACATAAATTTGTATTTGTACTAAGCATGTATGTACGCTATTTATTTTGTGACACAATAAATAAATCTACCAAGCAATAATCCGCAAGTAGTCTAAGCATACACGAGGTGTGCCCTAGTAGAGGTTCTAGGGCACACCATGAATGCCATGTCGAATGTTTGAGACGGTTGCTATGAAGGTGGCACAACCCTACCATACACCTGTGAATAGAACAATAAGATGTGCATTCATTTATCTTAATTACTTTGATTAATAAACAGTTATCATCTAGGTACTATTTATCTTGGTTGATATATTATCTAAAATTACAAATGTTCACGAAGTCAAGGTCAACAAGAAAGCCTGAGGAATGCCTACTTAACAATTTAATAATTACGTTTATTTGGATTTGAAGGAATTTACAACGAGCATATAATAATAATTGTACACAGTAGGTACAACATAGCATTAAGCTAATAATAATGTCATTATTGCAAATGTGTGTATAAACTCACTCACACGGCACCCAAGGAAATTAATAACATATGTTATGGGTAAGTAGGTAGGTACCCATAACACACAAGTTATTAATTTCCTACTAGCTTTCGCTAATAAAATAAATTCAAACATTGTACGCATTAGACGCATCGGTAAAGGAGAAAGTAGGTATATACATAATTTTTAATAACAAATTTTACATAATTAATAATAATAATTATTATATACCATTTTTTACATACTTTTTATGCTTTTTTATATTTATATGTGTACTTGTGAGTAAAATGAGTTAAATAAAGAAATAATTATACATGTATTGATTTTAGGAGTAATAGCAACTTGTACTGGTTGGCGATGACGCCCAATGATCTAGGTTAGTGTTAGCAACTTAGCATACAAAAGAAGTTACGACTTCTTTTTGGAAATTGATGACCTGATGTCGTCTATGTCGTTCGCGGCTCAAGGAGTAAGGCTGTTGAATGCTCTACCCTTGTCAGTAAAACAAGCACAAAGCCTTCCTCTTTTCACAAATATAATAAAACAACTCTACCTCTCTCCATTTCTTTTTACTTACTGTTTTATATATTGAGTAGGTGTTGAGTTTATTACTTATCTATAGTTACATGTAAATACCACCACCGACTATCTGCGTATTTATTTTCTACTTCTGTGTCAAATCCATCTCAAGGTTGTCTGTAAAAGATCGCTTTTAGCGATAAGACCGCCCATTGTGACACCCTTTTTAGTTGATAAATCCTTATTTAATTTTATTATGATGTACAATATAAGTGCTCCTCCTGCATAGAACTCCTGTTGACTAAATAGTTACAGTCACACGTGTCGATCTTTATGTTTACGCAGCGTTTGCCAAGTTCTATCTCGATATGTTGACATAGGTAACTATCTCTATATATGGAGATTTCTCAGTGACTTAAGAAACATGTTCAGCCGTAGGTCCCGGCTCTAATTTTTACATGTTTGACAGTCTCAGATGATATATATTTCCAGATAGATATTTTTCTTCAGAATGGTACTGTTTCAAAAGCAGTAAAATCATGGTTTTTCTTCGCACCGCTGTCTACTAGAGCTCCGCCGTGGAGCCATTTTTATGATGCTTGTCAAAACGCGAGGCAGTCGCAATATCGTCTCGTCGACAATCAATGTCAAGTACTTCTCAGAATGTAGGGGAATTAGAGGGGTTTTTGACAGATTACGACTACGACGCAAATGTTAATGTTCCTTGAAGTACGGGGATTGCCTCTCAGATTGAAGAGTAGGGAGGGGATAGAGGAGGAACTCGACGTCGGGTAATTATGAACAATGATGTTTTTGATTGCTATCATAAATTAATAAGAACTAGTAGTCAGTAACAATTCACCGTGTTTTTATCTATCTATACTATAATATTATAAAGCGGAAAAGTTTGTTTGTTTGTTTGCTTGAACGCGCTAATCTTCGAAAGTACTGGGTGGATTTGGATGCAATTTGGTATGGAAGTAGCTTGAAGCTTGAGGAAGGTTATAGGCTACTTTTAACGCGACTGCAAAAAAGGAGAGTTATGTTTTTACCGTGATAGAATCCACGGGAGCGAAGCCCCGCGTGAGTACTAGGAAGTATATATAAATACGTGCACCAAAAACTTTGTTTAACGAAAATTAGGCAGAAGGAGGACTGTCCTGCATATTTAGTGTTTATACAGGGTTAATTGTAAAACACCGTTAACCTCTCAGGACTATGTTACTAACATCATAATCAACAACGTTTGTTCTATGACTTTTGAAAACTCGTCATATTTTAGTTCACCAGATATTCATACAAAAAATAAAAATATTTAAATTTATTGCTAGTCTAGCTAGCAAGTATATGCGAAGTAAAAGAAAGCAATAGTATAAGGCCGTGCGCGCACTGCGTTGCGTTTTGGAAACGCAAATTTGTTTGGTTTAAACACTCCACTATTCTTGTTAAACGATGTGAAGCTGCCCCAACTATCGCTATTAAGTGTGTAGGCGACATAACTAGAATAACATCAAAATAATTAACTCCAGAACTGGTAACATTAATATATTTTAATTATTACAATGGCTAACACACTTAATAATGATTTTAGTTTATATTACCAGAATAGTAGAGGTATACGCACAAAACTGAATACTCTGTACATGAATATTCTTTCTAATTGCTATGACGTAATTGTATTGACAGAAACATGGTTAATCCCCACTATTTCCAACGGGGAATTTATTGATAATCGCTATGTAGTTTTCCGCTGTGATCGAAATAGAGAAGCAACATATAAATCTGATGGGGGTGGTGTGCTGATAGCTGTACTGCGTAAGTACAATCCTGTAGGTATCCCTATACCCAACCAATCTATGCAAGATAAATATGTTGAACAAGTTGTAGTCGCAATCCCTAATAATAACAACACAACACAGAGTATCATCAGTGCAGTCTATATAGTGAATAACTCACCACTCAGAGTATATAACCAACACTTTGAGAATATGGATACCTTAATTAACTCAGTTAATGTTGACAAATTAATCTTATCAGGCGATTATAACATACCGGCTGCTAATTGGATTACATGTAATCTGTCTCATAACTTTTTAACGTGTCTGGGCACTTCTTCTATTTGTGACCGGTTAAGAAATTTTATGACAGTTCACGGCATTAAACAATATAATCATCTGACTAATGTAAATGGACGCACTCTTGACCTCTTAATGTCCAATGACGTGTGTAGTGTTTTTAAACCCAATCAGGAGTTACTCCAGGTTGATGATCACCATCCTCCGTTTTATATTTTGATACCGTTAAACCTCAACCTAAAATTCATACGACCCCAATGTACCCCTAAACTTAACTATCGCAAGGCTGATTATAATCTCATAAATGAAGATATTGAAGAAATTGATTGGGACAAGGCACTGGACGTAGACTCTGCTGAAAATTGCGTTAATATATTCTATAATTACCTACATGGCATCACTAAAAAGCGCATACCTGTGTCAAAAAGTAGAAATGCTAATTTTCCAGTATGGTTCTCCAAACCATTAATTCATATATTTCATTATAAAAAGAAAGCTTGGTCTAAATGGAAAAGGTATGGGCAATTATCTGACTATGAAATATTTTCCCTATATAGGGCTCGTTTCAAAACTGAGTGCGCTAAGTGTTACAATTCGTACATTAAGGGGGTTGAGGATTCTATACCCAAAAATGTGAAGCATTTCTGGACATATGTGTCTAATCGCCGAGGCAAGTCCGGTATACCCTCCTCGATGTATTTAAAATCTGATAAAACTAGTGACCCCCATCGAATGTGTAATCTCTTTTCGACCTTTTTTAAATCTGTCTATGAACCATCCAGTCTTACATCTAACTGGTGCCCTCCATGTGACAGCCTTAGTGATAGTTGCTTGTCTCTACATGATATGCATTTTAGCCTTTCCTTGGTTCGCACTCATTTAAAAAGGTTAGATACAACAAAGGGCTCTGGACCAGATGGAATCCCTCCGTGCTTCTTCAAATGGACCGCTGAATCGGTTTGCAAACCCGTATGTATAATATTTAACAAATGTATCAGCACGGGTACATTTCCCGATATATGGAAGAAAGCTAATGTGGTGCCTGTTTATAAAAGTGGGTCCAGACAAGATATTGAAAATTATAGGCCAATCTCTCTTCTCTGCACCCTTGCTAAAGTGTTTGAGAAACTTGTGCATCACGAAATTTATCCTTTTTTTCAGCATAATATAGTCCCGGAACAGCATGGTTTTGTTAAGTTTAAGTCAACTGTAACTAATTTAATGATCTTTGCTAATTATTTGTTTCGTAATATGGATATCAAAGCACAAACTGACACTGTATATACCGATTTCAAAAAAGCCTTTGATAGAGTCGATCATAAAATTTTATTGAATAAATTAGCCTTCAATGGAATCAGAGGTAATCTTTTGCGCTGGTTCCAATCTTATATAAGTAATCGCAATCAAGTTGTATTGAGTAACGGGTACCAATCTGACTCATTTTTGGCTACATCTGGAGTACCGCAAAGATCTATTCTTGGCCCCTTATTATTTATTATATACATTAATGATATTGGATAATGCTTCCTTAACAGTAAATTTTTATTGTATGCCGATGACCTGAAAGTTTTTAAGAAAATTTCAACTGTAGATGACTGCTTGCTGCTTCAAGAGGACCTAAATAGGCTATCAAATTACTGTGTTAAAAATAAGCTTAAGTTAAGTATTGATGAATGTAAGTACATTAATTTTACAAAAAATAAAAATGTTATTGTATTTAATTATTCCTTATGTGATGTGCCTCTTGCAAAAGAAGTACAAATCTGTGATCTCGGTGTTCTATTTGATTGTAAATTACATTTAAATTTGCATATAGATAAAATAATTTCTAAGGCATTCCAAATGTACAACTTTCTCATAAGATCGTCATCGGACTTTAAACGTCCAGCCACTTACATTTATCTTTATAATACTTTGGTTCGAACTCAACTTGAATATGCATGTATGATTTGGGATCCTTTCTATACAAAATATGATAGAGAAATAGAAAGAGTGCAGCGCAAATTCATTAAAACATTACAATACAAATGTCACTTGCAGCTACTTCCTTATGAAGATTCACTAAATAAGTTCAAGCTCCTAACTCTCAAATCAAGACGCTTGTTACTGCAAGCTCTAATGCTCTATAAACTGATTCATAACAAATTCGACTGCTCCGAACTAGTCAATGATATATGTTATGTTGTGCCTAGGACTGTGATGAGGCGAGGGGTACGCAATTACCCGCTATTTGCTACGGCTCCTTGTCGCACAAATGCGGGTGAAAGGGCGCCCCTCCATAGACTAGTTAAGACATACAATAACTCATTTATTAATATTGATATTTTTGCTCTTACGCCTAATGTATTTAAATCAGAAATTATTAACTACCTTAAACAAAATAAATTGCCTTAAATACTACCTCTTAAATCTAAATGTTTATTACTTATTTATTAGAATATAAGTAGTTGTACCACCACTGTATCAACTAGTTTATAATGTTATCTGTGGAAACGTTGTTGATTGTACATTGAACTTAATTTAGTTGTATATTTTAGTTGTAAGGCAAAGTGTACAATTGTTTGTTTTCCCAACAAAATAAAATAAAATAAATAAAATAAAATCTGTGAAGTATGGAGTGTCATAGAAGTGCGCGCACTGCGGTGGAATAAACGCATGCGGTAGAGTCACCGGTGGCCCCCCGGTCATTCTACCGGTGCGGCAGAACTACCGCAATTGCGGCCACCGCAAGGCAGTGCGCGCACGGCCTAAATCGCTTTTTTTTGCTTCGCATAGACTTTGCAACATTTAGGGCGTTCAATTTAAATATTTTTATTTTTGTATGAAAATCTGGTGAGCTAAAATATGACGAATTTTTAAAAGTCATAGAACAAAAGTTGTTGATTATGGTGTTAGTAACATAGTCCTGAGAGGTTAACGGTGTTTTACAATTAACCCTGTATAGGAAGGAGTGCAGAAAACTAATATTTTATGTTCTAAAAATCATTTAAATTATAGTCCAATTGTGACCTTTTACATTTAATATTCTTATAAGTCACACAGCCATTTCTATCAATAAAGTTTAATATCGTATTTTATTTAACCATTCTCTATTTATTAGTATAAAATAAGTTGTTTAATCTGTGTATGTATGTACATTTTCCTAGTTTGTGGGACGGCAGGGTAAGTGTATGTGTATTATAATCTGGAATAGCGCTTACAATTTGGCTTATTACGTTTTCACTGTTAGGATTCAGGGCTCCGCTCTATGATAGGAAATGGGCCGTACTCGTACCGTAATGCCACAAATGTCTTCGGATTTTTGGTTCCAGGCCATGTCGGTTTCCTCAAGATGTTTTTGTTCATCGTTTTGAGAGCAGTGGAAACTACAAAAAATAATGTGCCTGACTAGGTTCGCTTCCACGATCTGCAACATACAATTCGGGCCCAATAGCACTACAGCACTTAGTAATGAAATGAAATGAAATATTTATTTTGTCAATTGGTTATAAATAACACTTTTACACGTCATGTTTTTTTGCGTGTTTAGTTTAGCTAGATGAGGCCGGTATTTCCTAACTGACTACTCTGAGAAGAAACACCGAAACAAACTCAGGTCAAAGTCTCTTTTAAAGTCCAGACAATTTGTATTTGTAAATGAAGCATGTAGGTTCATGTCTGTGGTATTCTTTTGAGGAAATAACCACGCAAATTTGAGCGGACCTGTCCGGACAGTGCAAGCATTTGTCAGTTATCGTGTAGCTCAACTTAGAACTTAAGGAGGTCAACAATTTGACGAACAATACCAAAGTAAGGACATTTGGGAAGTAATTTTTAATCCCTGGAAAATGTGCGACATTTCCACGTAAATAAAGTCGCGGACAACAGTTAGTAATAATCATAAAACAAAACTGCAATAACACAATTAACTTTACAATTATCCGTAAGTGTCCGTAATTACCTCACTAGTAACCCCAAAGACTTAAACCCTTACACAAAAAACACATCGTTACAAACGAAGTCGTTAGCCATCAAGAAAAGCTATCAAGATAGCCATCTAGCGATTTAGTGCCCCCTTACATAACCTTGTTCCCACCTACATGTCTGAATCTACGTGGCTATACATATAGGTACCTGGCGCATAAAGGAACGGGGCAATGGGTCAAGTGCCACTCTCCAAGCCGGACCAATTATAAAAGCCTGAGGTTTTTCTGTCACTTTGTCTCAGGTAAACATTTTTGCTGACGCTGAATATTTTGAACGAAACTCATGAAAGATTTGGATAGACGGATAAGGCCCGAATCAGATTTTTGAGGAAGGTAAAGTGAAATAATATTTTAATCTAGATTGGCTGAAGCTTTCTGATGGCTCGCTGAAAGTTTAAACCTCACTTGCTAAAAGCCTGAACGAATAGAAGGAAAAAAATAGGTCTTTGCTATGCAATCAGAAAGAACTGGCTGATAAAATTGATTATAGTTATGATAAACACATTTTTTTTTTCGGGGCATAAATCGTATAATGACTCCTCTGGGTAGAGCGGGAAAGAGTGTCTGACTTTTACAGGCTGATAATCCATCCAGATTCTTTAGTTGCCCTTTCGTTTGGGGGCCACGGTATCTCGTTACAACATTCCCACAACCCCGGAGACCTGGTACCTATATACACAACCTGGTAAATATATACCCAGCCCTCGGTTGATACAGTCGCTCTTTCCATGACGCCGTGAGATCACTCCGGAAATCTGTCAAGAAACGTGCCCATCTGGGTCAGAATCCACGACGTACAAATCGTAAGTGCTTTACATGGCCACCACTGCTCTGGAAAAATGTACTCATGTCGACGATATTATTGTGGCCCTAAAAAAATCCTTGCCTACAAAAGGTAAAGCCCCGAAGGTAATGCTATTATAAAGCGTTCAGAAAATCTCTTGAACGTAACAAAAACACTTAAGTTACACGACATTTTCTTCAGGAAGGTGTAACGTTTCACGCCTCACGTCCCTTTCAAAGCATTACGCTAAAACAAATGGCAAATACGCAGTCAGATAAGAAACGTGGAGGGATTTAATTAAATTTTTATAATTAACCTTTTTGGGGGAGTTCTTCTTAAAGATATCGTGTTGTAGACTGATTGTTACTTAGGTGCTCGGTTGTGAAGCGATGCGGCTTCACTCATGTGAAAAGCTTTTTTTTTATATCCGCAGCAGTGGCTTCAAAAAAGCGAGTCCGGGTTGAAATCAAGTACAAAATGGATATCTAACAACTTGATATTTGTTCTGTGATTGGTTCGATCAAAATATTAGGCGGAGCCGGTGTTATTTTTTTATAAATTAAATACAAGTTACTTAAAAAAAAAATCCGGGTCGCACTCCGCGAGTGCCGGCAGAAGTGAAAACTTGAATATTAACGTTGTGCATTTTTGATATTTTGGAATGGTTAGGGAATAATTTTGCACGATTTGCTTTAATTATCAGTATAAAAGTACTATCATTTATGTGGTAGAATACAATATTTATTTATTGCGCTATCGTACACAAACATGACAATATATATTACATTAAAAAGTTTATCTCTTAGAAAAATCAACTTTCATGTTAACACACACGAACATTCGCGCAAGCGTCCTGCGCCGCCTAAACAAAACAGCAGGCGCAGGCATACATTTTCGCCGCGCCGTACAATGAGAGGGGGATACTTCCTCTCCTACGCCGCGCCGGCTGTCTACTCTCCGTCCGTCTTACGAATTTTCGATCAGGTCATGTGTCTTGACGCGAGTTTAACATTTTTTACCCATTACAAAAAAAGTGCACAACGCCGCTAAAGAAGGTTTCACTTCAAAAAAATCCTTCAAAAATTTACAAAATTTCAAAGGTATACGTTTACCCTGGTTTGCCCGTATAAAATTTCCACGACATAAGAAACACTGTATAATGCTCCCTATCTCATTTTCTCCCACGTTAAATCTTATGAATTTATATGTCTGTCTCTTTTTACTGTTGCTTTTTCGTTTCATAAAATTTCAAATCACAAAGACGCTAAAGAAGTTTTCACTTCAAAAAACCCTGTTTCTTGCTGCAATTCAAGGCTAATATTTAAATTAGTTTCCCGTTTTATTAAGGTAAATAAAATATAACTTAATTTTAATTACTTTTGTAATAGAATTTACTTAATTAACAATCCAGATTATCAATTATTTTAAATAAATCGCTTAAATCCCGACTTGGCGTTTCATTTGAAATTTCGGAATTCTTAAAGTCATACATGTTTACATTATATAATTGTAACATTTTTGGAGATGGAGACAGATGGAGTAAACGTAACGCAAGATCCATCATCACGTTTCGTGTCATCATCAAACTTAACAGGTTTTCAAGGGACAATCGGTGTCGTAATTTGTTTTTCAGCATATGATATATCGAAAAAGCGCGTTCAATTTTAAAATGAATGAGTCATGAATGCAAGTGCAAGTTTGGAAATATTTTCAAGACGCTTATTAAATGCCTACTAGCGTCACAATCATCAAATACTTCCGAATACTGCCTAGTACTAGTACCTACATAGATATACTACTTCCTAGTACTAGTACATAGATAATCTGTAATGTAGTAGTACTAGGCCGCTGACGGCCGCGCGCCCCGCGGGCATATATGTGATGCTTGTAAATGTATGTATGCCCCTAAAAATAGCCCTACTTATTTTTGGGCCCAAAAAATTCCCAATAAGCATTATTTTACACTAAATTTGGGGCTAATAGCCCTAAGAAGTTTAATCCTGGATAAAAAATCCCCCTCAATTCACCCCTCAACTCGCCCCTCAACTCGCCCCTCAACTCACCCCTCAATTCATCCCTCAACTCACCCCTCAACTCATCCCGCACCTCATCCCGCACCTCATCCCTCAACTCATCTCTCAACTCATCCCTAATCTCATCCCTAATCTCACCCCTCAACTCATCCCTCAACTCGTCCCTCAACTCATCCCTCAACTCATCCCTCAACTCATCACTCAACTCATCCCGCAACTCATACAGCACCTCATCCCGCAACTCATCCCGCAACCCATCCCTCAACACACCCCTCAACTCACCCCTAAACTCACCCCTCAACTCATCCCGCACCTCATCCCGCACCTGATCCCTCAACTCATCCCTCAACTCATCCCTAATCTCATCCCTCAACTCATCCCTCAACTCACCCTTCAACTCACCTCTCAACTCACCCCTCAACTCACCCCTCAACTCATCCCTCAACTCATCCCTCAACTCATACCTCAACTCATCCCTCAACTCATCCCTCAACTCATCACTCAACTCATCCCGCAACTAATACAGCACCTCATCCCGCAACCCATCCCTCAACTCACCCCTTAACTCACCCCTAAACTCACCCCTCAACTCACCCCTCAACTCACCCCTCAACTCACCCCTCAACTCACCCCTCAACTCACCCCTTAACTCACCCCTCAACTCACCCCTCAACTCACCCCTCAACTCACGCCTCAACTCACCCCTCAACTCACCCCTCAACTCACCCCTCAACTCACCCCTCAACTCACCCCTTAACTCACACCTCAACTCACCCCTCAACTCACCCGTAAACTCACCCGTCAACTCACTCGTAAACTCACTCGTAAACTCACCCGTCAACTCACCCCTCAACTCACCCCTCAACTCACCCCTCAACTCACCCCTTAACTCATCCCGCACCTCATCCCGCACCTCATCCCTCAACTCATCCCTCAAATCATCCCTCAACTCACCCCTCAACTCACCCCTCAACTCACCCCTCAACTACTCCACCAACTCACCCCTCAACTCACCTCTCAACTACTCCCTCAACTCCCCCCTTGATTCCCCACTCAACTCCCCCTCAACTCCCCCCCCCCCCCCCCCTCCCCGACCCCTCTCAGGGATACCTCAACCCCTGCGACCTAACTCCTAGGTCCCAACAGATAGATACTGTCGCTTTTTCGTTTCATTATCTTTCAAATCACAACGATGCTAAAAAAGTTTTCACTTAAAAAAAAGTCTTACGCTTTTCGATCGGTCACGTGACCCTGACGCGAGTTTAACAGTTTTTACCCATACAAAAAGTGCTCAGCGCCGCTAAAGAAGTTTTCACTTCAAAAAATAAAAGCCTCGAAAATATTGACTTCGGTGCCGCGTCCGGCCCCAGTTTGCGGCGGAAATTATTGTTTGTCTTTTTTTCTCAATACATGACGCTATTTCGCATGTGTACATAAAGAACTGGATAGTTATTAACTCAATCAATATTATTTCTACACCATAATAAGGATTAATACACAAGTTACAACTGATTGTTTCCGCGTTTTGAGTTGATATCAGTGGCACGCACCGATCCGTCTATAAATCCTATATTCTAGTGTCTTCGAGAATAGCTGTTAGAGTGATATGAACTGTCAGTCGCGCTACATCAGTGGTAAGGATACAATCTCTGTGCGTCTCCATTCAAATCTTTTATTAAGGTATCCTTCAAATTGATTTCGGTGAATTCATTCTATCCAGTACTATTGGAATTAATATTTTTAAACTATAACAAAAGTATGTCTTATGTGTATTCGATTTCAATAAAAGAGATAAATATTAATAATTCGGGTTACTTTCGAATATATTTAGCATTTTATTAATATCTTGATTCCAGTGATATTGATTTCGGTATTTTCGGTGGAAAATAGATGCATTGTGCAGTTATGTATTTACAGTTTAAAATAGTTTATTTAACTTACCGATCACCACACATTAAGGCAGATTCAAAAGAAAATCGGTTGGCT
Source organism: Tholera decimalis (assembly GCA_943138885.2). Lineage (NCBI taxonomy): Eukaryota > Metazoa > Arthropoda > Insecta > Lepidoptera > Noctuidae > Tholera > Tholera decimalis. The sequence goes on along the minus strand of OW964577.2, from coordinate 6,690,152 downwards.
ATAAAAAGATTGACTAAACGACGTCGAAAACTCGAGCTTTATGCAGTGCAAGCAACGAATTTCTACGTAGAGAACTTATTCTAGTCCTCTACGAAGCTCTTCCAAAAAACACAATTAAAAACGCAGGCAGAGGGCGCAGGTATCTTGAAGAGCAGGAATTTAATAATCGTATCAAAAGTAAATGAAGAAACTGTCGGTTTTGTTGTGACTCCACAATCACAACCAAAACAATAAGGACCACTTCAAACTAAGTCAAGTTTCTATTTTGTTTTGCTAACATCGAATTCATCGTTCGTCATTCAAGCATACCGAGACATGGCAGCACCATTTAGATAAAGTAAAAGCTTTCCCTAGAGAACCTATTTCAAAATTTGACAAAAATTGTGAGACCATACATGTCTTACTGGAATTATGATTTGTACGATCCATCAGGTCGACCAGGTTAAAAAAAAATTAAAAGCGATCTCACTGACGTAGAAAGCATAACTCACTGCGGCTTTACTGTTGAAGATATTGGTACGCCAGTCGCTTAGTGAAGTACGTCGAGAAACTTCAACAGAAGTCTAGAATGTTCGAGACACTAACGCCATCTAGCGGCGAGTAGCAGTACTGTGTATCTAAGTAGCTTCTGGAATATTCTTGGCAGTATAAACAGTGAGTCGATTTTACAAGAATGTTCTAGAGCTCATAAACCGGGGTATAAATAGATCGCACAGGGACGTAGAGTCAGTCTTATTACGAGGCCAATACGCGATATAATCGAAGCTTTACAAGTGAATTTCAGTGCGATTTAAGTGTTAAGTGACAAGTGTTGTGGTGCGAATAATTGTGTTAAATTTTTATTTTGTGTTTTATTAATTAAAGTGTTAATTTTGGTTTAACTGGCGTCAATTATTTCTATCCCGAACCCCAGCTTGTAACAATATTATAACGAAAACTATTAACGATTCCGGTGTTTATGAAAAAGAATTCTTCGAGCGTAAAAATAATTCAGTGTCGTGTGAATATGGTTATCATCATAGGCGAGCATACTGATAGACTACTGACTGATAGAACCAACGAGAACAAGACTGAGAAAATTGATCTGGTCAAAAAGTCAACTCAAGCCTAAAATGGGGGTGTAGTCGGTGTCTCAACCTCAAAACCTCAAATTTTATCCAATATTGAAATTTAACTTAGTAGAAGCTATCCTGCTGATCTTGCTGATGACTTCTACGAAACCAAGCAGCGCCTGTCCCATATCTTAACATCAGACATTAGATTGCATGAAAGTGATAGCTTCTGGACGCGTGTGTCATCGCATTGTAAAAATATTGCTTCGACAGTAATTGCCTCTTATACTTATCGATGTTGTTGAAAGTATTGATTTAAAGTGATGTTTGTAATATTTTTTATTTATACTAATTTTAAGCTTGCCCACTGTTTTAATTATATTTAATGTAAGAAGTTAACGCTTCTTATAAAATTTATTTTTATAAATTTCCTATAAGTTAATAACCGCATAAGTCTTGATAAAACGAAATGGTTTGTTGTAAAATCAACCTTAAATTTTTACAGGCATTATGGTCTACTATGACCATAATGCCTGCCATAGTGACTAAGGCAGTTAACATATATATGTAAAACATTGTCTTTGAAATAATTTAATTTATTTGATTTCGGTAAAAAGAATATTGATTTCGGTGAACAACATTTTTTAACATTTTAATACGTTCATATCTATTCGGTCTATATGGTTCCCTCCACTACTAATATGTTTCAAATTTGCTCTAGATTTGATATTTCATGTTAGTAATACCCGAATTAATAAAAATAAAAAATGGCCACATGAAAAAAGGCGGGAATAGAAAACTTTTACTTTAAATATTGTTTGGTTTTGGGATTTTTTTTGAAGTACCACCAAGGTAAATGCTACAAACAAGTTATTGGAAAAAATACCATCAGACGTATGCCGAAGAAAATCGCAAGTTATTTAAAGTTAGCAAACCCAGAATTGTACACAGGTCATTGCTTCCGGAGAACATCGGCTACACTTTTAGCCGATGCTGGGGCTAACTTAACCACTAAAAAAAGGCACGGTGGGTGGAAATCCAGCAAGGTGGCTGAAGGTTACATTGAAAATTCCATACAAAATAAAAGTAAAATTACCAACCAAATAACGAAAACTATTCAGCTTTCAAAAAATGAAACATCTTTCTCAAGAGATGATCCGCAACCATCAACTTCTGCTGAAGAAAGCTTCATCCCTTCAAATTTTATCCATGACCAACAAATATCACAATCTCAAACTATTAACATACCCAAAAAACACCTGTCCCTAAAATTTGAAAATTGTTCTCATTTCACTATAAATTTTAACTAATAAAATGTTTTATTCTTGTAATGCCGGTTTTTTTCTACTTACCTCACAATCGAGATGTAAAGCAGAGTAGTTAGCTCGGGTGTAAGTATCTGTTGCACCCTCGAACTATACGCGCCCTCGCTGCGCTCGTGCGCCTAAATATCTCGGGCTGCAATTGATGCCTTACAGCCCTTGGCTACTAATCTACTATTACATCTCTCATATTCGGTAAGTAGGTCCTTATTACCCCCAAATGGGGCTTGTAGGTAACCAATTAGCGCTCTAGGGTAATAATGTAGCTAGAAAAGCCCTAGGGCGGTAAGTAATTAAAAAAAATCTCTTCACAAAAAGTTCGCGTACATCTAACCAGACATCATGCATTCAGCCCAATGACAAAAGAGGTCGCTTCGCTATTCAGCCTTGTCTTCGTATCAATTTTAAATATCGAACGGCGAAGCTCAATTTCGTTCTTGAAAAAAAAAAGTAAAAAACAAAGATGAAAAAAGGCGGGAATAGAAAACTTTTACTTTAAAATGTTTTATTCTTGTAATGCCGGTTTTTTTCTACTTACCTCACAATCGAGATGTAAAGCAGAGTAGTTAGCTCGGGTGTAAGCATCAATTGCACCCTCGAACTATAGGCGGGCGCCTAAATATCTCGGGCTGCAATTGATGCCTTACAGGCCTTGGCTACTAATCTACTATTTGTTATTTTCACACCATATTTTTTTTAAATAGGTTATGTCGTTATTCGATTTTATTCATGTATCAATTAATTTAGTTACATCACATTTTGTAGTCGTCATTATCTGACAACTCAGAAACTGTCAGTCTACTGCATTGAATTAAAAGTCTGGGTACATGATTCTTACGTCAGGCTAGTAATTAGTGTCAGATGCGCCATCGTTACATGGTGGACATCCCACCCATACGCACGAAACGTTTTGGGAATACTTTAATTGTGCGTACGGCTAAGGAATGGAATTCCCTGCCGGAGTCTGTGTTTCCTGATAGCTATAACCTGAGAGTCTTTAAGTCAGGAGTGAATAGGTTACTTCTAGGCAAGCATCCTTCATCTTCGACCACATCATCACTTAACATCAGGTGAGATTATGGTCAAACGCAAGCCTGTAAACCATAAAAAAATACCTACAATAATGTAGCTAATACTTCGGAACACAAAGGCTACTTTTATCGCTTGAAAAAGTTGGACATTTCTAAGCGAACGAAGTCAGCAACATCTAGTATTTACATAATAGAAATCCCATGTGAAGGAACGCATTTTTATTTTATTTTTTTCGTGGTAAAATCATCAAATGAGTCCTCCCACCCCGGGCAGGGCCGGAGGGACTGTCAGACTTGTACTGACTAAAATCCACGGTGTTCCTTCAATAGCCCTTTACGTTCCGGGGTCACGGTAATGAGATAAGACCTGCGGCGCCGGCGGGAAGGAACGCATTTAAGAACGAAATGACCTCCACAACTAGTAGTTTCGTAACACGGTACCCCATGGCAAGATCAGTGACAGATTTTCTGGCTTTTGAATATCCGTAACGACTTTCAAAGATGTTGACAGTCTGGATTACGGCTAAGCTTGCGTCCCGAGGCTCGGATGAATCTCGATATTTTAAAATTGTTACCCATCCATATGCCGACATTGGCGAAGTTGCTTCACCTTTAAGATCGACCCATACGGTTGTCATTATTTATCCAAGAGCTCCTCAGTTCTGATGTTATTTCCATAATACGCCTACATAAAACTCTTTAAACTACTACTCTGAGCAAGAAGACGTACCTAGCAATCAACTAAGAATTAGAGGCGAACCCTGGAGCTGAATCTAGTTAAAACTAATCCCGCTTCAATTTAAGCATTTCCCGCGGCATTACTTGCTATACAAACACGCGTCTACACACACACATAGGTACGCCGCTCTTTCAGCATTTATTGTGTAAGCAGGATAAGGGGTAACGCACACAGCTAAAGGTTTCCTCAAGACCAGTTGCACCTTTGCATTTTAAACTGCGATTAATGGATTAAAATAGGTGTTCGAATTCATTACAAATTCGTTCGACCCGCGAAGGCTGGATGTCACAACGAATGTGCAAACATACCCTATACTGTGCAGACTTCAATTTTTCTTATGCAAATAAAGTTTTGTCAGGGGCACCAAATGTCTGAAACTCTTAAATTAAATTGAATCTCGTTTATATCAGGCAATTTTTAAACCCATAACATGAGAAATTCTTCACCAATATAACATAAACGCATTCAAATTTACAATAAAATAAAAACTAAGTAAATAAAAAAAAAACATCATAAATATGCGGTATACATAATAACTAAATTCTTAAAAAAGTCTTAAATACCTCTCTTGAGAGATGTCACAATAAAATAGAAAATAATTTAACGTGCCTACATGTCTTAGAACCAAAAAACTCGAAGACTTTTTGACATCCAGCAGACTTGTGCTCTTGCAGCAGGAACGGTACAATCTGTTTCATCATCATCATCGTCTATTTAGCCTTTCCCCAACTACATATATGAAAACTTTACACCCAGCCTAATCGCTGGGGTAACACGATACTCCTTGGCAAGATCTGTGTTAGATATTCCTGTTTCTGAACATAATCTGATTATGGACAATACAATTTGTTCGATTTCTGATTTTGATCAGAAGAATTGGAATTTTCTACTGAAGTCTGTGTTTATTAATATTTATTAATTAAGTGTTTAGACAGCTTTTAAGCAAACGTGCTCCAACGTCGACCACATCATTGCCCTCTATCACGTCAACCTGGCCAATAAAACCTGCTTCATTTAAACTTCAGTTAGCACGATGCAACTGACCGTCTCCATACATTTGATTATGTTGGTGTAAACGCAGTTAGTAGCGCGAGTGACGTCACACTGACGTTGGTGACGTCACCGACGTGGCGCATTATTATACAACTATAATATTAATACTAGATATGTTCTATTTCCTTGGTTATGTATGGGCGTAATGAAACGGTATGATGTAGATAGATCCTGAAACTATGTTTTGTTTAGGTGTAGTTTTGTGGGTACTACTGGGTATGGGTCGGTAGGTGACGATTTTTGTCAGTTTTGTACCTGAAGCGTGTATAAACCTGAACGCCTTGCATTATTATATAATATATAACGACGCAAAAATTAAAACTCCTTTTATACAGGGTTAATTGTAAAACACCGAAAACCTAGCGATTTATACTATCGCTTTCTTTTGCTTCGCATAGACTTCGTATCATTTAAGGCGTTTAATTTAAGTATTTTTATTTTTGTATGAAAATCTGGTGAAGTAAAATATTGACGAATTTTTAAAAGTCATAGAACAAAAGTTCTTAGTATATTAGTAACATAGTCCTGAGAGGTTTTCGGTGTTTTACAATTAATCCTGTATTGATGATAGGCTCGCGTATAACCAGTATCTCATCTGATGGTAAGCGATGATGTGGTCGAAGATGAACCACACTTACCTAGTTGTACCTATTAATCAATCAGGAAACACAGACTTCGGCAGGGAATTCAGTACACCTGTTTCGTTTAATTTCTTGCCAATTTATAATGAAGACCTGAGTGGAATTTATTACCAAACATACTTAGATATGTATAAGCTATGCGAATCCTAGTAGCGGGCATAACTTACGCGAAGGAGGAGGCTAAACGCGTGAGGGAGAGACAACTTTCTTCCTCACGCGCCAGCCACTGCGGGTGACGCCCCGGGCGTCTGGGATCGCGAGCCGATCTCCGACCACCGTAGACGCGGGCCTGCGGATGGCGAACAGGGGCAGCTCACTGTCCGGTAAGATCGGCGGCGTGCCGTGTTCAGCGTGCGCTTCAAAGAGCCAGGGCCGGCTTAACCATTAGGCGGAGTAGGCAACTGCCTAGGGGCCCCGCATCAACTAGAGGCCCAGGCCCAGTGCACGCACCAAGAAAACATGTTTCTTCGAACAAGAATTTGATATGCGTGTGAACTTAGGGACTTCACTGGTTATCTGACAAAATACAAATCATTATATTTAGTAGCCCTTAACGTGCGTTTCCTCAGTTCACACACGATTTGGTCAGTCAAAGTAAGAAAAGGGGCCCCTAGAATGCCATTGCCTTAGGGCCTCTGACAGGGTAATCCGGCTCTGCAAAGAGCTGTCAGCAGCATTGACGGGGCCCGATAGGGCTATTGCCTTACGAGGATGCGGGAATGTTCCAACGAAATACCGCGACCTCGGAACGCAAAGGCAACTAAAGGAGCAGGGTGGGTATTGTAGAAGTCTGACACTCGCGCTCTACCCACAGCAGGAGGGATTATTTGATGATTTTCCCAAACAAGAAAAAAAAGGCACAACTTTAGAGTTGTAGGTCATGGCTTCGAACTCCGGCAGGCATTACTTTGGGTATTATCACGACTCTCTCATCTATCATTTTATACATGACACCCCTTGGGAAGACTGTGGTCAGATTTTCAGTAGTGATGCAACGAATACGAATACGAATATTGGTATTCGCCGAATAGTAGACATTTACCGAATATTCGTATTCGGCGAATACTAATACGAATATTTAAAAATTAATATTTTTGTACGCAACTCTGTTTACTGCAGATTTGAAAAACTTCCAAGTCTGAAAAAACTCGCCCAAAAATATTTTTCACTGAAGCCATGTACAGTCGCCTCGGAAAGACTTTTTTTAACGGCTGGGAATACCCAGACTGAAAAAAGAAATCGCCTAAAACCAGAAAATCTACAAATTTTATGTTCTTTAAATAAAAATTTGCCTGTTGTAAATTTTAATTATTAGAAGAGTAAACATTGATCAAATAAATAAGTATTTTATTACCATGGCGAGATATTCGTATTCGTATTCGTATTCTCCGAATAGTAGGTTTGATATTTATTTATTTAAACTTTATGTACAATTGCATTACATGGGCGGACTTAATGCAGCAAGGCATTCTCTACCAGTCAACCTGTGTGTTAAAAAAACACGCTGTGGTAGGTGTACAAGAAAATGGAATGAAATAATATATTAAATACTAATAAATATAATACTAATATATAATAATACTAATAAAATACACATATATGCTAAAATGGCAAACTAATAGATACGGTGCTTTATAATATTCTTTCTGAATAAGAGAGCTCATAAAATATTCGTGTATATTCGTATTCGTATTCGTAAAAGTAGTATTCGTTGCATCACTAATTTTCAGGCTTCTGACTACTCGTAACGACTATCAAAGGTGTACAACTGATAGCCGGAACCAATGGCTCTTAACGTACTTTCTGAAACACGGAGAAATCTCTTTATGTTAAGAATCAAGATGGTGACCCATCCACTTAACCTTGCTTAACCTGAAACCCGTGAGGCTGTTGTAGTATCTAAATTACATCCTACAAGGTATTCAGAACCAACTCATTATCTCCCAAATATTTATATTTCATACACTTCTGATATCATCACGCCCCGTCTGGCGGGTGCTGGCAGATTTACGGCGTCTCATTACAAGTGGCACGTACCCACCATTCATATTGTTTATTGTGACACCCGGCGCCGCTTGCATATCTGTCCGGTATAAAGGCATTCTTATATACGTGATGTTATTTAATACAGACTAGTTAGGCAGAAAAGTTTCAGTTTACCTTTAAGGCAATAAAATTAATAAACTATAATATAGTGGTGATAAAAAAATATTAATATAAAAAAGTTAGTAACGTAGTTAAAGGATTTAAATTATACGTAATTCAATTATAGGTATGTAACATGTCAGATGGGGTCCTGCTATGGTCCTATGGCTATTACCTGCTGTGGCTGCGGAAATGTTCCAACGTAGACCTCATCTATCGCTTACCATCAGGCGAGATCGAGGTCAAGAGTGTGCTCATCCGTAAAAAAAAAAACTTATTACCAAAAAATTAAACCGACTCCCAAAAAACACTGCAAAGTGAAAAATAACTTTAATTTCGGTAGTCGGTGTCTTTAGTTTTGTATTTTCGTTTTTGGCACCGACTTCCGAAATTAAAGTTATTTTTCACTTTGCAGTGTTTTTTGGGAGTCGGTTTAATTTTTTGGTAAAAAGTTTTTATTTCACTCTTTTTAGTTGGTTGATTTTTAATTTACCTAGTTACAAGAGCCTAAATGTCAACTACTTATAACCTTTTACAAAATATTGCTTTTCCCAATGCTGGGCCGTTAATTTTTGAGGAGTTCTCCTGGTACTTCACCATCAGCTATACATCACCATATGCATTGTGACGAGCATAAAGTGTTTAACATCCATATTCAAGTAATCGAATCGCAATCCACGAAATACTTATTATTGCGTAGTTTCGGCGGCCATCTGTGGTCTTCATCATCAGTTCCACTTCCCCAAATGGTACTTTTTGAGAGCAACTGTACAAGTTACTATAAGAAATACCCAAAACGCCATAGGTGTGCCTATAATATTTGAAGAGTTCCCTCGATTTCTCCAGGATTCAATCATCAGATCCTAATTTGGTTGACAAATGGTACCAATTTCAAAGTATACCCTATCAAACAAAAAAAGAATTTTTCAAATCGGTTCAGCCGTCTTCGAGTAATCGATGATCATATATAAAAAAAAAATACGCGTCAAATTGATAACCTCCTCCTTTTTTTGTCGTCGGTTGAAAAGAGATATAGCGGTCTTGGACTACAAGGACAACTAAAAGAACAGGGTGGGTTTTTAGTCAGTAGAAGTCTGACACTCCCTTCCGCTCCACACAGAGCACGAGGAGTCATTTTATGATTTTCCTATGAGAAAAATGGTATGTATCACCTATAATTTTAATTCATGTGTCACTCAGTAATGACAATGAATTAATTAAAATTAATGGAATGAAATCAATGACGTCGTGGAAGTGGCGAAGTTCTAGGCTGACAAAATGTAATCCCATAAAAAACAATACTTGTCAAAAAAACCAAGTCTCGCAACTCAGTTCTTCTACCGTAAAAAGTTGTGAGATCCATGTCAAGTCGGTTATTCGATTATTCAGTCCCTACTTAAGGGACCTTCTGTCTTAAGTTGTTACGTAATTATCTAACCTAACAACATCTTATAGTGACCATATCAATATTAAAAATCTTTAACGTTTTAAATAAATAGATTGACTCGGCCATCGCATGAAAACACAATATATCTCACAAGTAATACGTACATATATAAATTAGATTGTTTTTGCGATTGCCAAGTCAACATATTTATTTAAAACGTTAAAACGTCAGGCTTCTAGTTTTATCCACAATGAAGTTATACGGGGTCGAAAATGGTCTGAATTGCTTCGAGAAAAGTATGGTACGGCCGTGCCGCTATTTCCTCGATTTGGCGGGGGCACTGCCGTGCCCCCAGATATACAAAGTGCAGTTTTGGATCTGCAAAACATTTTAGGAGGTAATTATGTTAGTGATTCTCGACCCGAATCAACAATAAAATGGGCAGGTATTTTTTTTTCATTTTATTCTTATTTACGGAAATCGGTAAGTGTGAACTCCCCTTTTTAAGACGCGACCAATCTGTACGTGTCCTTAAACTGCGCTTTCACACACACAAACAAACACAACCGACATTTCTTTCATAAATCCAAAGCACCAACCACCGCCCGCTCCCTCTCCCCCGCCACGCCCCCGCGGCCATCGCAAACGCATAAATCGGGTCAATTTATTAGTGTATTTGATGACGCCGGTATGTGCATACGCTTGCAAATTCCGCCCCTCAAGTGCGTGTCGTGTGCGGTCGGGATAGGTACCTACTACCTAGTTGTAAAAATGACGGACCAATACTCCAATGGGTACGACTTTCCATTGACGTCCGCCGAATTGAGGGTGGTAGGGCCGTGGGGGGAGGGGGGGGGGGAGGGGTACTACCCCCCCTTAAAAGGAAAAGTTTCGAAGCCCCCCCCTTTTCGAGTATTTTATAGTTTTAATTTTGAGGTTATTTTACTCATTTTATGGATTAAAATTAATAATAAGTGTAAAAATCCAGGGGCCCCCTAGAGGGGGGGGTAGGGGGTTCTCCCCTACGGAAGGGGGGAACCCGCTTCATCAGAATAAAATAGGGGGACTGATTCAAAGGGATTTCTGTATCTATTTTTAAACTGCAACGTCTCCGGCGCTGCGGGAAGAGCAGCCTCTACGCCTTTGCGTAACAAATCGCAGGCATTCATCCTCGCCTCCACAGCTTCGGCTTGTTGGTCGCCTTCGGCGACCAGCCTCAGCCGCTCCGGCTCGTCCGATGCCTACGATTTGTTACAGCAGGCGGAGGCTGCTCCCCCTACGCGCCTCCGGGTCTATAAAAACACTCTAGGGGTAGGACAGACTCGTAACAGGTGGAGTCGGGGTCAATCAATTCGGTTCTTTGACATAAGTTGAACCTAACCTACACAAACGATGACTGACGATGACAGTGACAATAAATACAAAATAGCGTCAGTTTTACGTTTCGTTGCACAAGCCGGCAAAAGACGGTAAACACTACACATTTTAATTTTAATAGCTCTTAATGAAAATAATGCCTAATTTAAATGTTAACTGTTAAATATAATTATGTGTGCATGAAAAGTATAGAAATAAGTACACAATATAATTATTTACGTAAATTTATATAAAATAAAATGTTACCGAACCTAAGACACCTTAACTGTAGGTAAAACGAAACGTTCAATGCTGAGAATTCTATATAATCTGTGGTAGGGATTGACATAAATACTGTAAAAATAATTGATTTTCAATAATTTTTTTTTTCAAAAAGAACGCGTCTCCGCGTATTGAAACTTTGCGTGTGTGCTTATAATAATGTAACCTTTCTGTAAAAAAAATATCAACCCCCAACTCGTCGAACGTCAATGGAAAACTTAGCCCTCCAATGTAGAGTTGGTGGAGATGGTCCGCTTGTATGCCATCAGTGGAGACAATGTATCTGGAGCCATCGAAATGTTCGCGGAGTTATTCCCCAATCGGCAACGTCCCTCACACAGGGTAATGCTGGCTGCTACGCAGAGACTGCGCGATCATCGGCAGTTCGACGTTCCCCAGCATGCTGAAGGTCGCGGCAACGAAGGCCTGCCTGTCGCCTTGCAGGAAGATATCCTGGAATTCTTCCGGCGAGAGCCACGTGCAAGCACGCGGGAGGCTGGTCGACGGTTTGGAGTGCACCACTCCACAGTGTGGCGGCTACTGCACAAAGAAATGCAGCATCCTTTTCATTACCGCAAGGTACAGGATCTCCACCAGGACTTTTATCTGTGGGGAGACGTTAAAAGATTGGTGTACACAGACAAAATCACCAGTGCTACCCAACTACGTGCAAAAGTGATCAGTGCTTTCGACACAATAAAAACGAATGTGTTTGTGTTAGGTAAGCTGAAGGAATATCAGCAACGTCGTGCTAGACTGTGCCTGGAGTGTGACGGTGGAAACTTTGAACAATATCTCCAGGTAACATAAGTAGGTAATTTATTTATTTATTTGTACATGGACAATAATTTGTAAATACGATGTTAGCTAAATCAACTTGATTAGTGTAAATAAGTTGAATTAAATTTTTTAACTACGCCAAAAATACCTATCAGACAAAATGAATCACCTAAAATCCCTAACACATGGGTACCTACTTAACTAGCACAAATTATCTTGATGTATTTCTGTCGGTCCTCAGCCCGTTAAAAAGTGGGAAGGAAAATCTTAAATCAACCAATTTAATCAAATAAAAACCGTTCTTGGGGCTGAATTTACCTAAATAGCGCGCCGACTGCGCCGAGTACCTACATGCCTTATTATTATTATTATTAGATGCCTACCTAAGCCCCTGCACACGCTCGCGATCGTAGTTTCACAATTGTGCAACGGGAACTGCTTACGTGCTTTGTAAGGTTTATTTATGTTCGCCTATCATTTTATTCATCAGCTGATAGGTAACTAACGACGCCAACGTGATCTTTTTTTGGCGCAGTTGTATCTACTTTCTACTATTATTATTTATCGTAATAGCCCAGTGGTTAAGGCTTTCTCCTCTCATGCATGAGGTTGCGGGTTCGCAACTGAGCAAGTACAATTGTGTTATTTTTTTAATTCATAATGATGTAAGTACTTTTTAAATTTATCTAGGACATAATTGAAATCCCGTGTTTCGGTAAGCACTTAATTAATGCCTTTGGTTCGAATTGATTTGTAGATCTCGGACGGTCGTTAGGTACCACACGGGTCGGTACGGGTCAACGACCTTACAGCCCTGCCATATGGTCGTTGGTACGGGTAGTCGAAAGCCAGAAAGTCAGACAATTAGTCTAACAAATGGGTATCGTATTATCAAGTAACTGGTTTGTTGACGTCTGATACGCAGTCGCCCTACGTGATTCACTGGCACTCCATGTAGTGAGCTGCATACAGTTAAACTGAAAGCCGACCCTAACATAGGCTCGGCAGATTGGCCACGGCATTGTAATGATGCTTAAAAATGAGTTATTATTTAGCGAAATTTAAAACAATAATGTAGGTACATTGTGATTTTCAAATTCGAACTAGAACTTAGATGTAGTTCGAATATGACGAGCATCGCGGGGCCCCCCGTAACCATAGCAACGACCTTCATTCTAGTTTAACGTACGTCGTACGTGCCGCGTTCGTTTCACACGCACACAGTGACATGACGCGCGATACATCGCAATGGGTGATTCTGTTTTTTTGAAGAGGGTTATTAAGAGTGTTATTCTGAAAAACAATAAAATTGAAAAATCGAAAAGAAAAAGTATTATTGATTATTGACTTGGTATCGTATTGTTATATGATTATTTACGAGTCTCATAACAACCTCCTGAAATATTTTGCAGGTTCAAAACTGCACGTTGTATAGATTGTCGTGTCATCGACACGAAAAAGAAGATGATACAGTTATTTTTGCAACTCATAGCTTAATATTAATATTTACATATTATGTAAATAAAATAGAGTGAACCACCTATAGACTCAGAACTGGACATATTCCATACAATAAGTTTGCATTCGTTATGAGGAAAACAAACTCGCCTAATTATGTGGTATGTGGAGTGATGGAAGATCTACATCACCTATTGATGGAATGTGTTCGATTTGAGTCCTACAGAAATGATGTCTTTAGAGCCTTGAACTTGAACAGACTCGATCTAGGTCCATTCCACAGACTTATGTCTCAATCAAATAGTCTGTTGAATGCTAATGCTAATTACCCGTGTACACTCTAACTATCTCTCTCACTCACAACACACACGCACATACACACAATTGATCGTATTTTTCATTTTTTTAATTAATATTCATACGTTTATAATGTAGGTAAGGGAAGAGCGAAGAACTATAGGTATTGTTACGCCAGTCGCTTAGCGAAGTAGGGTCGAGAAACTTCGACTGACTTCTAGTACGTTCGAGATACTAACGCCATCTGACGGCGGGTAGCAGTACTGTGTATCTCAAGTAGCTTCTGGAATATTCTTGGCAGTATAGGCAGTGAGACGATTGTACAAGAATGTTCTAGAACACAGATCGGGGTATAAATAGATCGCAAAGGTACGCGGACAGACAGTCTTATTACAAGATACGAGGCGATATAATCGAAACTACAAGTGAATTTCAGTGCGATTTTAGTGTTAAGTGACAAGTATTGTGGTGCGAATAATTGTGTTAATTTTTATTTTGTGTTTATTAAATTAAAGTGTTAATTATGGTCTAATTGGTGTAATTATTTATATCCCGAACCCCAGCTCGTAACAGTAGTTTCTGTAACTCTATGGTGGCCTCTCGGTTGATGTATCACGCGTAATACATATTACTCACCTGAGTACTGTAACACACTAAACATGTTGCGAGGTAGCACACGGCGCAACTTATTGCTAAATTCATTTGAGGTTCGTTCGCTAATATTTTGAAGCAGTAGTACCTCATAACAATTTTTTATTTACGTGGTCAATACCTTGTCTTATGCCATTATAAACATGACAGTCATTAAAAAGTTAATATTAAAAATATAATAATAACTTTTATTTCGTAAATTTACACTAGATGAGGCCGGTTTTTCCTAATTGAGTAGGAGTACACTGAGAAGAAATAAACTCAGAGGTCGAAGTCTCTAATAGAGACTTCCTCATAAAGAGAGAGTACGGATACGGATGATCCGTACTGGTTAAGTCATATGAGGACCTTGTAGGTAAATGTTTGAGGTAATCGTCGCTTCATAAACATCATAAAACTTGCTTTTAATTTAGGGTAAATAGTTGTTTTATTGTAACGAGCCACTATTCTCTTGTCTTTTTTCGGGGGTAAAATCAGAAAAGTTCGTGCCGCTCTGGGTGGATTAAAAGAATCAAACTCCTACTGACTTAAAATTCACCCTATTTTTAGTCGCTATTAAGAACATTCCCGCAACCCCGTACGAGCCACTATTCCATAAAAAACTTCAATGGAAACTTGGGTGAAGCGAAATATCATTCCACCCATAAACTATGGATTGGTAGCTTAGATAGTACAAGCTTCATTTTAGCTTTCTTTTATGGTGAGATGTCAACAGAATAGCATTATCTGTGTTACACGTGACAACACCTTTGGTAGAGTGCTTTCTGTCATTCGTATATACATATGTATGCATAACGCAGTCTTAGAATAAAGATCTGCAAAAACATGTTCCATAATCATAATTATTTTTTGTCACCCTTGATCATCATCTCACCCGATGGTGTGGTCGAAGATGAAGCACGCTTGCCTAGAAGTAACCTATTCACTCTTGCTTAAAGACTCCCAGGTTATAGCTATCAGGAAACACAGACACCGGCAGGGAATTCTACTCTTTAGCCTAGTACTTTATGGAAACAATGCTTTTTAGGATTCCGTTACCAAATGGCAAAAATAGGAACCCCATACAGAATCGTCATGTCTGTCTGTCTGCCCGTACGTATGTCACAGCCACTTTATTCCGAAAGTATTAGGACTATATCGTTGAGACTTTCAAATTAAGAGGATTACTTCACTTACTTGGAACTGAAACTAAAAAAAAATAATAATACCTAGTTATCAAACCTATACGTGTTCAAAAATGTTTTTTAAAAATGATATTGGGGTTCCTAAAAAACTTTGAAAAATAAAAATCTCCTACGAAATCCCTTACAGGCGAATCCGACTCGCTCTCGGCCACTTTTTCCGTCCATCTTTTTTTCTTTGTCATAACTCACATAATCATAAGCCGTGTTCCATGATTCTGAAAATGGAAATTTGATGGCCATAGGTACATGAAGCCAATTAGGTACTTCTTTGTACACGGTTGTCAATATTCCTGTTTATTTCATTTTATTTAATTTGCATATGATTGTATTTGATTTTTATTTTATAAATTACCCAGCTGTATAAAACTACCTCCAACATTTTCTGACAACCCCATGAAAATATTTCAATCGAAACCCAATCCCAGATTCCCACCTCGTCTATTCATTCACAACTACAATATTCACATTTATGTGTACAAGTCAAAGATATAATATTATTATACGTCATTGGTACACGTCAGAACTATTATTATATAACACGTATAGACGTGTTTGCCGACAGGACTATACGGTATGGTCCTGTCGGCACCCGGTAGGCAGGCGCGTGCAGTCTAGCGATCGATCCAATGTAGCCGTCACTACGGACTGCTCCACCGTTTATATCGTAATATATAAATTAGTTATTAATGAATACGTTTTGTCCTACGAAATTTCTGATTGTTACACTGCCAGGGAAGTAATATTTGATCTTATTAAACCAAATTGGTAATTGAGTGCGTTCCTTCAAATATTCTACAGCTTACGCAACGATTTTGATCCGGTATGTTATTGGGGACAATTTTGGAGGAGCTATTAGCTAAATAATATCAGCCACACGGGTTGATCTTAAAGGTTAAGCAATGCTTGCCGAGGTTGATTTGTAGATGGGTGTACATCTTTCTATATCGTGAGAATCAGAAGAAGTCGGAACTTCGGAAGGCAGAAAATCTGACATCTGTCTTGTCAAGGGGTACCTGTTATTAAGTATTAGGTACTTGAATTATTAAAATTTCACAATACAATAACCGAAGTAAATTGGTACTTAGTATCTATAACATTTTTGACTTATGCGTATATTGAAAATACCTGCAGGTTTCGTGAACTAAACTAAGAATAAGTACTTAGTTCTAATTTTTTTAAACAGTCTTGTGGTAAGTACAGGGACCGAAAGGTTAACCCGTATGAGGGTTTTAAACCGGTTAATTTTTAGGATTAGGTTACAAAACCCTCAATAAAGGTTAACCCGTATTATAGGGTTAATCAGCCTATAAGAACCGGTTTCGACATAAGGTGCATTTTAGCACATAAAACATCTGCAAGAAAGTGACAGAGATAACTACCACGCGGTGTTTGATCGTGTACCGACATGACTCTCGTAGTCACCGCGTAGAATGCATTGAACTTTGAGCCCTATTAATGTTGCACAATACTGTTTTTAATATTGACTAATGTTCGACGCTAAAATATTAAAAATAATATTTCGATTCTAGCGCATTTCACCGACCGACACGGTTGAATTGTGAGTGTGTTTGTACTTGTACATATCGTCGTTTGTCGTAGGTACTTAGTAGAACTTTGTTATCAACCGACGACCAAAAGAGGAGGTTATCAATTCGACGCGTATATTTTTTTTTTCTCTTTTTTTTTATGTATGATTACCGATTACTCGAAGACGGCTGAACCGATTTGGAAAATTCTTTTTTTGTTTGAAAGGGTATACTTCGAAATTGGTACCATTTATCACCAAGTCAGGATCTGATGATGGGATCCTGGAGAAATTGAGGGAACTCTTCAAATATTATAGGCACACCTATGGCGTTTTGGGTATTTCTTATAGTAACTTGTGCAGTTGCTCTCAAAAAATACCATTTGGGGAAGTGGAACTGATGATGAAGACCACAGATGGCCGCCGAACCTACTCAATAATAAGTATTTCGTGGATTGCGATTCGAATACTTGAATATGGATGTTAAGCACTTTATGTTTGTCACAATGCATATGGTGATGTAGAGCTGATGGTGAAGTACCAGGAGAACTCCTCAAAAATTAACGGCCCAGCATTGATAAAAGCAATACCTATTTTGTAAAAGGTTATAAGTAGTTGACATTTAGGCTCTTTTAACTAGGTAAATTAAAAACCGACCAACTAAAAAGAGTGAAATAAAAACTTTTTACCAAAAAATTAAACCGACTCCCGAAAACACTGCAAAGTGAAAAATAACTTTAATTTCGGAAGTCGGTGCCAAAAACGAAAATACAAAACTAAAGACACCGACTACCGAAATTAAAGTTATTTTTCACTTTGCAGTGTTTTTGGGAGTCGGTTTAATTTTTTGGTAAAAAGTTTTTATTTTTAACAGACTTCAAAAAAAGGAGGTTCTCAATTTAAAAAAGTTGAACTGATGATGCAGACCACAGATGGCCACTGAAACTCCTCAATAATAAGTATTTCGTGGATTGCGATTCGATTACTTGAGTACGGATGTTAAACACTTTATGCTCGTCACAATACATATGGTGATGAAGAGCTGATGGTCAAGTACCAGGAGAACTCCTCAAAAATTAACGGCTATGCATCGGGAAAAGCAATATTTTGTAAAAGGTGATAAGTTGTTGACATTATGGCTTTTGTAACTAGATAAATTACAAACCGGCCCACTAAAAAGCGTGAAAAAATTTTTTTTTGCAAAAATTAGAACCGACTTCCATATCAAAACACTACAAAGCCAAAAATAACTTTAATTTCTATATGGAAGTCGGTTCTAAGTTTTGCTAAAAAATTTTTTGATCTCATAATTAGCACATACATAAGTACCGTTATTACCAACCTGTTTTGAAGTCAAAACTTCTTTAGCATCGTTGTGATTTGAAAGTTTATGAAACGAAAAAGTGACAGTAAAAAGAGACAGACACAGGAATTCATAAGAAAAAAAAAAGCCAACATTGAAGGCTTCACTTCTACCACGTGTGAATTGCCCACATGTTTTTTATTTTTATTTTTATACCTACGTGAACTTATAGTGATCTGATTAAGTATGCCTAAAACCAGGCGTCCGTCACTCGCTCAAGGCCACGTGTTATATGCCTACCGCTTCGCGTATCGCCGTCGCTACATCCGACAGTGGGTTGCCGCACGCCTGCCTGAACCTTTTTAAATAATTTTGACAACGTCATAATGGATCGACCTAAAAACAATTGATTTTCCTCCGCTTTGCTACTGTTTCCATTTTGATTAATTATTTATTACAATTATTTACGCGGTTTCGGATATTTTAGACGTTAAAATTTATATAATCGGGAAATCAGGGAAGGAAAAAAATGCATCTATCATTTTATTAAACTGAAACATATTTGATCAACAAATAAAAAAATAATTGTTTTTCTACAACATTCGTTTTTTTACCAATATCAGCATAGGTACAACCATAGAAATATAATATTATATTTATGGGTACAACCCTAACACATTCGTGGGCCGCGCGGCGGTTAAAACAATCTTAACTCTCTGTGTACGGAATTATGGTACATTTCTTCTCGCTGCATACAGCTGGTATTATTATTATTAGGTACCCGCGCTCGCATTGAGCTGCATTGCGCCAAGATATCATCTCCGTGAGCGGTGTCTATGAGTGCGTTGCTCGAGCGCGCTTTTTATGTAGATTGACTTCTGAACCTATCTATTTTGTGGCTGCACAGTGGGACGGCACCGCGTGCCTATCAATTATTGGTCGTTAGCTTAGATGTAGCGCTCGGCGGCTATGTTGCTTACTGGTTTTGCATTACAAGATAAGGACCAAGCTAACACAATCAATGTACAAAATATAAAATCCCACCAAAACATCCTGTAAAAAATTAGCCAAGCCTCGCCTAAGCTGCTTGTTTCTCTATAAAAAGTAATGAAATCTCTAAGCAAAGCGAAGCCAAGTCTAAGGATCTTTACTGCGATTTCCTTATTAATATAGTTAGATTTTATGTAACCGGCCGTTGAACATACTCTGTGCACTTTTTTTTACTAGTTAATACATCGAAGTCAACGGCCAAGTCACCGTGCATTTATGGGCATAAAGGTACAATATATTAAAAACGGCATTATAATCATACGCACTTTAGCGACAGAGGAAGTCTACAGAAGTCAAGCAAATTCAGCGTATATTCACCAAACTTTACTGCGTTAACAGAAAATCCTGATGACATAGTTTGCAGAATTATGTATAATCTCTTGATCAACTCTTCATCGATACCCGTGATTTCTGCAGAACATTGATAGGTTTGGAAGAATCTCCTTGCCGTATTTCCGTCATTGCTGTTTCCAGAATCTTGACGAGGTTTATCAATGTGTAAACCAAGCAATTTCCGGAAGCGAGTTTGAACGTGCTTCTTTTTCTCTTCTTTAATCTTTTATTCTCTGGAGTCGATTCAGCCCACTTTTCAAATCCTAGGTTATAAGAAATATGCAGAATCATTTCCATACATCTTATCCAAGCATGTAAGGTAGACAGCCCGTATTTAAACGTATCTTCATTCTCAATTCTTGCAGTTACTTTTGTTATATTGTGCATCTGTCTAGGAGTTGCTCCACAAACAGTACATGAAGCACTCGATGGAGTCTGCGTTAACACTTGAGCAACTTTCCCGTCGATCATTGTCATAAACAGCTCATGTCTTACTCATGTTACCTTCTTTTGCTGCAGGCGTTCGCGTTTGACTTAATTCATTAATTTTTGCTTCAACTTCACTTACAACAGCTGTAGTTTTTTCAGGAGTTTCTTTTGCTAATTCCAGAGAAATGGGTCTGCAATATCTAACTGAAGAACATGTTGGATTTTGCGATATAACTACTTTACTTTATTCATCCACTAGTCTCAATGGTACAAGTGAAACTATAAACATATTAGCATCCGATATTTGTTCATTTTCTTCCGGTAAAACTTGTTTATACTCACTTTGTCCCGAGGATCCATCGCAACCCCATTTGCTATACAGTTTGAGACGGGTGAACATTTTCGAAACCGAGTCTATTTTTAAAATACGACAGGCAGTATGATCTGAGAGTTCTTGAAGGTTCACTTTAGCACTTATATTCGTTACGGATATGCTTGACGCAAGAGGATAGCAATCCTTCTTTGCTTCAGCCAAAATTTGGTATGATGGAAATACCGAAAATAAGTTTTTCTCAACAAGTCTCAGCCTCAGGTAGGAATATTGAGCTTTGGATAGATCGGTTTCAATATATATACATAATGCTTCTTCTTTGGTATGGGAAGGTACACCATCTGGACTTCGTAAAATTACTTTTTCTCCTCCTTTTCTGTATTTCTCGTAATACTCACAATCGAAGCTTCATCATTTTCACCCATAGATCGTAAACCTTGAACATAAGCGTAATGCACATGTCCCATTCCATACTCCTGGAGTAATTCCAAGTTTTTACGTTTTTTTCGTACTCTCCGAACACGTCAGGATTTTCTTTTTTTTCACGTACTCTAAACTCGCCATTTAACCAATTTGTGTTTTGGCTCTCGAAGCAATCTTGTTTTCTTTGAGCTTTCACCCATTTTTGGTTACAAATCGTAATCAAATTTCTTTGAATACTTTGCATAACCGTGCTCACATCTGTTGTTGATAAATGGAAATTGTCCAACAAATATTTTCAATAACTGAAGTACTTTTCCCGCTTATTATCTGAGCACATAATATCGCGTCGAAAACACACAAATTCACTCATTTTAAACTTTTTTCAGCAAATTCACAGTTACCGAAGGAAGGTATCCGGACACTGATGAACACGCTGCAAACCCGAGTATTTATAGGACCCTAGTTTCAGTAACTTGTGCAAAACCAATAAGAAAATTGATAAAAACAGTTTTCACACTAATACTTATTATAATTACAACAACAGATAAGAACTATGCAACATGATTTTTATCACACGTGTGGTTAAAATGGTCACCGCAAAAAAAAATTTCGTGTGAAAATATATTTGTGTCGACATTCTTGCTTCTAGTTCGAAATGGCGCAGCAATGACGCAGGTTTTTTTTTGTATTACTGAATAGGTAAGGTATCTAAACATGTCATTAACTTGACATCGGGAGCCATCGGTAACAAGGAAACCTCAACTTGAAAATTAAATAGACGTAAAATTTCCTTATGACAATTAAAAATTATATTAAAAAATTCGAAAATTTATTTTTCATTACAAAATAACGTAGTTATGAACTAGAAATCTTAAGTTGAACTTCCATAACGAATAGTCTAGTTAATATCAAATTATCAAAGCATAAAGTTTGGGTGTAATTTAAGTACATTAAATTACACCCAAACTTTATGCTAAAAATTTTATGTATTTTTTTTTTACTATTATATCGGGTGGCTTTATCATCTTAGAATGTAAAACAATCAAAACAGTTTCAGTAACACGACTTTTGTCCCAACTAATTTTGAGATGGAAAATACCGGTTGGTCCCATAGTGCGTCGCGCCGTGCGCGTCTAGTGGTGTGCTGCGTGACCTGTGTTGTGCGCCGTATCATTGCATATATATGCTACTAAGTGTACAACTTGTAACTTCTTTTTAAATATTTTTGGGGCAAAAACAAAAAAGGTTTATAAAATATTAGATTCGATTTAGTTACTTATTCCGAACGAACTATATTCACATTTCGCATATACTAAACATAATGTTGTATACTTACGGGTAAAACATTCCCACCTCGGAACACCTTTCAGGTGTGTAATATACAGAACAAAGTAAACCAATAAATATAGTAAAATAAATAAAAAAAATTGGCCAAGTGCGAGTCAAACTCGCCCATGAAGGGTTCCTTAGTAACTATATTAAATATAATTTATTATATTTATTTGAAAAAAAAAACTTCAAAATGTCTTAAAACTAGTTCATTTGCAATTTTTACAAGTACGCCAAATAACTTTGTTTTTCATAGTGTTTGTATGAATTACAAAGTTATATTTGCGGTTTTAGAAAATATGCTGTATCTCAAAAACTGCAGACCCGATCTCGTTCAAACCAATTTTGGTTGAAAGATTACATTAAGATCTATAGCATATATTTTTTTTTTCATATTTTTCACTCTATAATTATAGAAGTTACAGTGGGGGGACACACATTTTACCACTTTAGACGCGTATATCTTTTAAACGATTATTTTTATGAAAAAGTGGTTTTAGACACATTTATATCATTTTTGAAGACCTGTCTATAGATACCACACACGCATAGGTTTCATGAAAAAATATATTTTCAGTTTCAGTTCCATGTATTGGGAGCCCCTTTTATTTTAATTTTTTTTTTTCATAAAATCGGAAAGCGGTTCACAGAATACATCTGCCTACCAAGTTTCACATGTACAGTTCTAACAGTTTCGGAATAAAATGGCTGTGACATACGGACGGACGGACAGACAGACAGACAGACAGACAGACAGACAGACAGACGGACAGACATGTCGAAACAATAAGGGTTCCGTTTTTTGCCATTTGGCTACGGAACCCTAAAACCTAACCTAACCTGTTCTACCGTCTAACTATCTACTTACTAAAAAAAAATTTTTTAGCAAAAAATAGAACCGACTTCCATATCAAAACACTACAAAGGTAAAAATAACTTTAATTTCGGAAGGCGGTGTCAAAAACGAAAATATCTTAGAATAACAACGCATAGAAGAGGCGTCTAGAACAAAACACGAGCGATTTCGTGTGTCCACTTTATTTTCTTTGTGTGCGTGAGCCGAATGTGTCTACGTTCTTCAAACGCACACAAATATAGCTTTCAGTGATACCATTACCAGTACCATTACCACAAAAATGGGAAAACGCACTATTATGTTGCTGGATCAAATCAAGTATTTTATGTTATGAAACTAAATAAGATGATGTTTTTTCATGTAATATGACTTATATGACATATATTTACGGAAGGTAAACGAAATGAGATATCGTTTATTTCGTTTAGAATGTTTGATGTGTAATGTGTTATAATGATATTATAGAAATGTATTAATTGCTTGAAAAATCTCGTTTGATATCAATTAAAATTATGTGTTGTATTTATGAAATAGAAAAATATTATTGAAACATTACTTAAATGAAAAAAATCTTAATCAATAAAATTGTCATCTTTATGATGCCACTCTTCGAACTAACAGTAACTTTTAGTTATAAAACACTGTAGGTAGTAGCTGTAAATAAATATAGTTTAGTTTGACGCATACATAATTGCCGCCAAAACTATATTTTTTTAAACAAAAATAAGCACAAAAGAAATCAATATGGGTATTTTTTTCCTCACGGATAGCAACATTGAATTGTGATATGTTAGGTTATTAGAATTTTTGTTTGATGGTCGATTTACTTAAATATAATGTATAAAATGTAAGTATTTACTTGTGAAATGTAATTTGATTACACGTTTTTTGTTTTCCTGAAGGACTATGACATCCCTTTACGCTACAAACGGTCGTTTTAAATTATTTACTCGCGAGCTCTGTTCGGCAGAATGTGACCTTGAATACTGACGGCTCGTCGAGCAAAGTTAGCCAAAAATGGCTAAGTTTTAGTTGCCTCACTTTTTGCACTCGTACTATCCTTCTATGCGTTGTTATTCTAAGGAAAATATATACAAAACTAAAGACACCGCCTTCCGAAATTAAAGTTATT
Source organism: Tholera decimalis (assembly GCA_943138885.2). Taxonomy (NCBI): domain Eukaryota; kingdom Metazoa; phylum Arthropoda; class Insecta; order Lepidoptera; family Noctuidae; genus Tholera; species Tholera decimalis. The sequence continues at coordinate 6,666,063 of OW964577.2, read as the reverse complement.
TTTACCTTTGTAGTGTTTTGATATGGAAGTCGGTTCTATTTTTTGCTAAAATTTTTTTTCACTCTTTTTAGTGGGTCGGTTTGTAATTTATCTAGTTACAAAAGCCATAATGTCAAAAACTTATCACCTTTTACAAAATATTGCTTTTCCCTGTGCATAGCCGTTAATTTTTGAGGAGTTCTCCTGGTATTTGACAATCAGCTCTACATCACCATATGTATTGTGATGAGCGTAAAGTGTTTAACATCCGTACTCAAGTAATCGAATTGCAATCCACGAAATACTTATTATTGAGGAGTTTCAGTGGCCCTCTGTGGTCTTCATCATCAGTTCAACTTCCCTAAATGGTACTTTTCGGAAGCAACTGCTCAAGGTACTATAAGAAATACCCAAAACGCTATAGGTGTGCCTATAATATTTGAAGAGTTCCCTCGATTTCTCCAGGATCCCATCATCAGATCCTGATTTCGTAACAATGGGACCAATTAGAAAGTATACCCATTCAAACGCAAAAAGAATTTTTCAAATCGGTCCAGCCGTCTCCGAGTTATGAGGTCACAATACATAAAAAAAAAAAAAGTTCAAGACGAATTGTAAACCTCCTTTTTTTGAAGTCGGTTAAAAAGACACCTACCTGCTTACCTGCCTACATTTCTCAATTTGCTTTTGTCATTGAATTTTTAATGTTCACCATACACTTACCTACCAAACATTTTCATTCCATTGTGCGTGGTTACGCACATAATTTTGAATAAGTGCAAAATTCAACAAAAGAGCGACAAATAAACCTGAGCAACATTCAGCCGCGTGTGACGTAAGATACCGCGACGCAGCCGAGATTGTGCAACTTACAGGTTCTGTCTCTTTCATTCAGATTAATCAGCAATATTTTATAGATTAACCTTTATAGTATACAGGTTAACCGGTATAAAGGTTAATCAAACAAATGGGTTAAACGTCTAACCGGTTAACCTTTTAATCCGATTAATGGGTCCTTGGGTAAGTATATACTTTATAAATGATTTCCGTTTGTCATAACAACAAGTTGGCAATTGAGACGTAATAGGAGCTTCGGGGTTGTGGAGGCCACAAGCCAGGCCCAGACATAGCTGGGTAAAGGCTACGTAGATGTTTGGGGTCGATTTGGGTTGTTTACGATGAATTCGATAGATATTTTGTTGCGAATTACTTATTATTTACTAGCTTTTGCCTGCGACATTGTTTGCGTGGGAGGATTTTCTTATCAGATATGCCAGAATTTATATATCAAATTTTATTCAGATCCGTTCAGTAGTTTTTATGTGAAATAGTAACAATGATCCAATTGCCATACAATCCACTTGGCTTACGTTCTTTTTGTAATATTGGGCGGTTTGTTGTAGGTATTTTATACAGCCTAGTGTTTATGATACCAATAATATTGACACATTGATATTTATTTATTTTATTATTTATACACAATAAAATACATTAGGATAAGCATAATTATAATATTTGAGTACAACGGTACTGCTTATTTCTTAAGAAATTTCTTCCAGCAGACCTGCGAAAGGAGAAGTGAGAAAGAAATGTAGACAATAGTGTGTGAGAACAAGAAGAGAAATACATAATGTGATATTGTGTATATATATACATAATATCATATATCAATATATACATAAATAAATAACACAGTTAAGAGGAAAGGTACTCTTTTAATCGACATTTGAATAGAGATATTGTTTTTAAATCACGAATGCTAGGCGGAAGTGAGTTCCACAATCTTATAGCATGGATATATGATAATATGAATAATTTATTCGATACTGGTTCCGAAAAGTTTTTTTTTCTAGAAAGTAGCTTATATTCTCTAAAGTCTGATCTACCCATAGATAAAATAAATAAGTAGATTTGGTCAACAGACGAAATTATATCGGAACCGTGTGTCTCCAGTTAGGCGCTGGGCGGGGCAACAACTACACATGCAGTTTCTTAAATTAAGTTAAATTAAGTTAGTTTCTTCATCCGCATTTCTTAAATCAGAACGTACTATACAATCAATAATAAACCTTATTCCGTCAAAGACAGCGTGTATTTACCATGCACCGTAGAATTTACCCACACAAAAACATCGGTCGCTATCGTTGTGCTGTGCAAAAGCAATTTATTTTACATATACGCTAGTGATTGACTAAATCGGAAAGTTATCGATTCTTCCATTTATTATTGTACAATTTTTTTTTGGGCACCTGTAAATGAACCAAATAAAAAATGGCATGTCCAGAAAATATTACAATAACAATAAACATATTATTAAGAACATAACATTACACAATTATTATTAAGTACTACCTACTAAGTATTAAGGGCTACCCTGGCGCTTTCGACTTAAATCTTAATATTTAATTATCATAGTGATAGGTCAAAGGTAACTTACATTACGCTCTTGATCGGAACATACCAGCCGTATAGGTTGTATAGAATCCTGAAAAGTTGAATGACTGATTTTATGAATACCCTAAATCATGAGAATAGCTTTCAGTAATAAAATAAAATTTAACACACTTCTGCAAATATCAGTTGTACTCTTAATTTTGGAATTGTCCATTCAAAAAGCCTGCGACTTTTCTTTAGAGACTAGAACATTTCTGCGTTGAAGTGAACCGAGCATATGGTGCTATTTTTTGTAAGGTACCAGTTAGGTGGCATGCCTGTGGCATCAATCCATTCCTTTTTTATGTTACCATCTTTTGGGAAGCTGAAAAGTACGAAAAGCACTTATTTATCATTTACATACATCCTAAGCTACTTCTAAACGTCACCATATAACAAGCATCGCAATAATTACGTAACACACTATAAATCAAGATCTGAATGATTTTGACGTATATTGCTAATCCATTGCTTCATATGTTCGAAATATTGGTCTGCTCAACAACGTAAATACCGCAGTGAGTGTTGTTGATTTAGCATAATGAAACCGATTCCTACTGTAAGTGTGTTACGCAAATACCCCGCAGGTAATAGTTTAGTAGGTTATAATAGGTTTTTGTTATAAGAAAAATCCTAGTTAGTAGAGAAATTGTTAAATATATGAAAACAAACACACATCCATGCATAACAAATAAATAGCATGAATATATTGACTTATTTTAAGCTCAATTCACAAATATATTACCTGAACCATGCCGATTATTATAACGCATTCGAAGCTTCAATGGAAGCAAAATACAAAAACCATAAAAAATAAAGAAACAGCATGAGGATAAGGCATAAGATACGATAATTCTAAACCGAAAAACACCACCGATTATTAACCTAAAATTAAAGTAACTTACTTTACGAATATTGGTTACGCATTTCTCTACTACTCTGTAAAAAAATCAAAATAAGTAAAAAAACATTATTTACATCGATCTTCCAACCGGGCTAAAACGGTTGACAGATTGAAAAATAAACTATTGTAGCGACGGCGACGTCGGAACTCCTTACGCATGCTGCGGGCGTAAAATAAATTGTTTATTTTTTTTTACTTTTTTGTACACTTGACTTTTCAACGTATTTTTATTTCTGTCATCTCATGTAAAATAAAAGTTAAACATATTTTCTTAGAGGTTTCCGTATGTTATAAAAAACTTTTTACCAAAAAATTAAACAGACACCCAAAAAACACTGCAAAGTGAAAAATAACTTTAATTTCGGTAGTCGGTGTCTTTAGTTTTGTATTTTCGTTTTTGGCACCGACTTCCGAAATTAAAGTTATTTTTCACTTTGCAGTGCTTTTTGGGAGTCGGTTTAATTTTTTGGTAAAAAGTTTTTATTTCACTCTTTTTAGTTGGTCGATTTTTAATTTACATAGTTACAAGAGCCTAAATGTCAACTACTTATATTCATTTACAAAATATTGCTTTTCCCAATATTGGGCTGTTATTTGTTGAGGAGTTCTCCTGGTAGTTCACCATCAGCTTCACTTCACCATATGCATTGTGACGAGCATATTGTGCTTAATAACCACATTCAAGTAATCGAAGCGGAACACATGAACTACTTATTATTCCTACTTATATATTGAGTAGTTCCAGTGGCCATCGGTGGTCTTCATCATCAGGTCTACTTCAAAATGGTGCTTTTCGAATGCAACTACACAAGTTACTATAAAAAATACTCAAATCACTATAGGTGTGCCTATAATATTTGAAGAGTTCCCTCGATTTCTCCAGGATCCCATCATCAGATCCTGACTTGGTGACAATGGGACCAATTTCAAAGTATACCCTTTCAAACAAAAAAAGCATTTTTCAAATCGGTTCAGCCGTCTCCGAGTAATCGGTGATCATACATTAAAAAAAAAAAAAATAATATACGCGTCGAATTGATAACCTCCTCTTTTTTATGTCATCGGTTGAAAAACCCCTAAACTATAATAGCAATATTTCATTCGTCAATCGACATTGCTGTCGATAGCCTACGTTAGTGGATCTGCACAAGCACATCACTAATTCGTCGCAAGAAGTGGCGGCCTCACTACGCGATGAATCCGCGTAATACAGTTTCGTATGTTATGTTTACATTGCTTGTTCAGTTACTTAGTGACGAACTCAGGTAGTGGTTAAGGAGCAATGTATTTATAGCAAAAGGAGTACAGTCGCTCTGATATTTGAAAACAAAAATAACATAGTAAAACCAAGAAATATTTTACGATTTATTGTTTTTCATGATTTTAAAGACAAATATTGTAAAATACTTGTACTTACATATGGTAAGTGATTCCATGATTCACATAGATTTGATTTTGGCTTCGGTTTTTACAAGATACCACAGAACAACTCGGCATTCATATATGTTATCACGATTGCCGTCGAAAGCGCACTAGTTCGCGGAGACGGCCACTTGCCTGTGACATGAGCCCTGTGGCCATGTCGCGCGGACACCGATACGCCCCCTTACCACTTCTCTGTATTTTTGATTTCTGTGGATCTACCCATGTGTTTGGTATGTTTGCACCATCAAAATCTGACGTGAGATTATAATAGACGGACAGACTTACATTACCTATCACTGATATAATTAAGTTTATTTCTAATTAGGGATAACAATATTTTAAACACAAAAATAATAAGAACAAAATATTTAATTTATAATTAGAAAATACGTAGGTAAGTACCTAAAAAAATATTAAAAAGAAATATACACTATTCTATGTCAATAATCGTAGGTGAATATGAATAATAATTATAACTTAAAAAGTACATTTCAACTCATTCAACAATTCACATTGTGTTATGTAAGTTGCAACAAATGGAAATCCAACTAAAACTAAGGGCTGGACTAATGTATAAAAGAATTGCAACTATTTTATAACACAAATAACTCAAAGTAAGCAAAATAAAAGTACTAAATCACTTAAATTTTTCAAAAACACCCCTGCGGTTGTTGACATCAAGTTCTTGAAAAATATTGTAGGAAATCTATGTTGGTACGTCAGTCGTAACCTACGTGCGTCTTGCCAACACCCCAGCCCCCGCACACCCCCTGTAATTGATTTCCACCCCCCCCCCCCCCCTAGGAATGCGACCCATCGTATGTAATAGGGTGATTCAAAAACTCATCTTATACCGGGTAGGGTTGGGCAAAGTTAGGTTTAGTCGATTGTACTATTTCAAAGCTGGGGTTGGTTGCGAAAGTTTAGTAAGTAATGTGTTTAGTTCACTTTACGTGTGTTTTTTCGGTAATATATAGGTTCTGAGGGCAATTGTAACGGTTTAGGAAACAAGGATTTTTTAATTCGTTTAGCATACAGAATGTTATCCATATTTAAATTGCCTATTTTTAGTGACACATGCAGAAAGTTAAGGTCAGCATTAAACATGTTTTGTTTGAAAAGTTGATATATTACGGAAAATCCGAGCAGTATACGATGGTACTGTACAATATTTTATATAACTTTATGTAGGATTATTCATAATTTCTTTTGTTTTCTCTGGGAAATCCTTATGAATGTCCTATGGTCTGGGGCGGACGAAGGAGTTTATGAGACTCAAGTCAGACTCTGAAAATACCATCCTGTTTGGCTCGCGCACTTGCGTTTGGAGCTACGAAAGCTCTTAAATATTTTTCAACGCAGTGAACGAATGAAAAACCTGCTATGCCATGCATTCCGAATTATTCCAAAGTTAATCGACTATTCTACTAAGCTGAATCATTAAGTCGATACGGGACGCCACACCTCTAGCTCTCATATTGCGCAGTATACAAAGCATTTAGCGATATAATTCCGCTTGTAACAACTCTAGGTGGCGCAGCTATTCCATTGCTATTTTATTGTCCATCACGTTTATTATAGGACGTTATTGAGAACTTGCAGATCTATCGGAAACTATTCCTACCCGAGACTTTACCTGATAGGACCTTACTTTCAATTATTTAGCAATAAAAAGTATTTTATTTTTCAGGTAGATACCTACGTATTACTGTCTAACTTTCAGTTCGTTTTAGTCAGTACCTACTTTAAACTACTTAATTGAATAATAAAAAATAAAAAATTAAGGAATACACTTCATAATATAGTAGAACCCAATGTATACAAAATACGTAATGTAAGAAACTTTCAAAAATGGGTTACTAAAAAACCACGAATCAGCAATTTCTGATTTATATTTTCTGTCCGTTTATTTGCTAGCACATAGCTCCGAAACTAATGAACGGAATTTCAGATAGCTATTATATAATAATATAATACAAGATTTATTTCAGACCAAAGATACACATTTAATTGTTAGTTCAAACTTAAAACCTATGTTAGTAGAAATACTAAATAAATACCACAGAAAAAAAAAACATATTATCACACTAGTTAGGTACATGAATTCCCGCTCTCACATGTACACCCACCCAGTTCCCTAGAAAAGGGCCATTAATTTTGTCCGGCAAGGTGGCGAGCATAGAGAATATATTATAGTCTTGGCGAGGATACTGTTGTTTGGAAATCGCTGCAGCATCCAGGCACACAGTGTATAAGTGAGAGTAGAACGCAAATCCGAGAAACGCAAAAAAAAAAACGTATACATATAATATAAGAGACAAAAAACTTCCCCTTCGTCTGGGGTCCTAACGTGCGACACCTCCAAATACGTGCCGTGTCCAAGATACCGCCTCCCGCATTACGCCATTGACCCAGCTATTCATTGATAGCACTCAAAAGGCTCATAGTAGGTTATTTTCCTAACAATCAAAATTATTCGGTACTCTATTTGATCAGATTTGATTTTCAAAAAATATTTTACTCGTATTTTTTGCCTTTTCAAATCAATAAAAAAATAAAACGATGAAAAGCTTCAAAGTTCGGGAGCAGAGCTGCTGACGTTACTTAGTTTTTTAATTACGTGTAAAAAGAAAAAAATAGTGTCCAATATTTTTGGACAATTTGAGTCAAGAAACTAAGTAAATAAAACATATCAGAAACCTTTTACATAATCGATGGCCCACCGAATAAACGTGTAAGAGAAAAGTGACAACTTTTCAGCAAAAAATAAAAACGTTTAAACTTCAATAACGCTCTTTTCAATGTAAAAATGTATAAATAATGTTTAATCGAATTATAGGTAAAAAAATAAACTATAGATTTGTATATTTACTTTTTTTAAACTTCAGCGAGTTTCAGGAAATTCATGAAATCTATTTAATGTTTTTTACTCTTGTGAAATTTGCATGACTAGTTCACAGTAATATATCATTATACGTTTATTCGTGTAATAATGCACAACGAATAAAACATACTGTAATGTTACACTATTATTCTCCGTAAATCAAGTTTAATTTTGACCCAGCTATAACTATTTACACGCTTGTTTACAGTACATTGTTCTGCGATTATATGATTGGAAAGATCGTATGCATTTTAGCCTATTTATAGTCAAACTTCCATTTTGTGGAATAAAACATTAGTAATAAAATTTGTATACATTTCTACACGAATAAACATGTAAGAAGACATTACCGAAATTCGAAAACAATCACAAATCTCCTCAAGTTTTAGCATGTTTATTCTTGTATACTTGGCGACTCAAAAAGCATGTAATAATAGCATAAACTATTATTCATATAGCTTTAAAATTAATTATTTGCCTACAATAAAGAAATTCACTACCTATAATAATAGGCGTATTTTGAGTCTAAAATATATAAAAAAAATTAAGTAGGTGCAGGATAGGCAAAAGAAACGAAAAATAGAAAAAATCTAAATTCGTGTAAGAGCTCTTGCACGTTTATTCGGTGGGGCCATCGAATAGTGATACATAACTGACTACAACACTTTAGAGGTTTGAAAACTTATTGGAAAATCTATACTCTATACATAATATATAGGTACATGCAGGGATGCAATAACCACGTTGGGGCCTCTAGGCAATCTCAGGGCACCTTTAGCTTTTTCTCAGAACCAAAAATATTTTTATACCAACGTAATTATATCTATACAACGTGTAATTTAAAGGGTATATACATACCGAGTGCACGGCTTCTTTGAATGATAACAAACGATATGGCAAGGGTTTTCTAATGTAAATAATTCTATGTCTACATGTGTGGAGCATATTAGAAATTTCAATACATTGATATCAGAGACCGAATTTTTCAAATTAAGAAGAACGAAGAGGATTATCGTTTTATTGGCAAGTGACGTGGAAAGTGATGACCCTCATAGTGCTGTGACACGTTTGTTATTAAACCAATAATTTGGGGTCAATTCTGTGAGTCACTTATTTTGAGCTGAAATTTGCATAGAAACTCCATACCAGATGTTGTCTTCAGTCCTTTTGAATAGATATGGGGTTTCCGCTTAGATAAAATAAATAACTAGATATGGTCAACAGACGAAATTATATCGGAACCGTGTGTCTCCAGTTAGGCGCTGGGCGGGGCAACAACTACACATGCAGTTTAATAAAATCAATAGATACGCACTCGCACACACACACCCGCATTTCTTGAATCAGAACGTACTATACAATCAATAATAAACCTTATTCCGTCAAACACAGCGTGTATTTACCATGCACCGTAGAACTTACCCACACAAAAACATCGGTCGCTATCGTTGTGCTGTGCAAAAGCAATTTATTTTACATATACGCTAGTGATTGACTAAATCGGAAAGTTATCGATTCTTCCATTTATTATTGTACAATTTTTTTTGGGCACCTGAAAATGAACCAAATAAAAAATGGCATGTCCAGAAAATATTACAATAACAATAAACATATTATTAAGAACATAACATTACATAATTATTATTAAGTACTACCTACTAAGTATTAAGGGCTACCCTGGCGCTTTCGACTTAAATCTTAATATTTAATTATCATAGTGATAGGTCAAATAGAAGTTGATGTTAACTTACATTACGCTCTTGATCGGAACATACCAGCCGTATAGGTTGTATAGAATCCTGAAAAGTGAATGACTGATTTTATGAATACCCTAAATCGTGAGAATAGCTTTCAGTAATAAAATAAAATTCAACCCACTTCTGCAAAAATCAGTTGTACTCTTAATTTTGGAATTTTCCATTCAAAAATCCTGCGACTTTTCTTTAGAGACTAGAACATTTCTGCGTTGAAGTGAACCGAGCATATGGTGCTATTTTTTGTAGGGTACCAGTTAGGTGGCATGCCTGTGGCATCAACCCATTCCTTTTTTAAGTTACCATCTTTTGGGAAGCTGAAAAGTACGAAAAGCACTTATTTATCATTTACATACATCCTAAGCTACTTCTAAACGTCACCATATAATATCGCAATAATTACGTAACACACTATAAATCAAGATCTGAATGATTTTGACGTATATTGCTAATGCATTGCTTCATATGTTCGAAATATTGGTCTGCTCAACAACGTAAATACCGCAGTGAGTGTTGGTGACTTAGCATAATGAAACCGATTCCTACTGTAAGTGTGTTACGCAATTACCCCGCAGGTAATAGTTTAGTAGGTTATAATAGGTTTTTGTTATAAGAAAAATCCTAGTTAGTAGAGAAATTGTTAAATATATGAAAACAAACACACATCCATGCATAACAAATAAATAGCATGAATATATTGACTTATTTTAAACTCAATTCACAAATACATTATCTGAACTATGCCGATTATTATAACGCATTCGAAGCTTCAACGGAAGCAAAATACAAAAACCATAAAAAATAAAGAAACAGCATGAGGATAAGGCATAACATACGATAATTCTAAACCGAAAAACCCCACCGATTATTAACCTAAAATTAAAGTAACTTACTTTACGAATATTGGTTACGCATTTCTCTACTACTTTGTAAAAAAATCAAAATAAGTAAAAAAACATTATTTACATCGATCTTCCAACCAGGCTAAAACGGTTGACAGATTGAAAAATAAACTATTGTAGCGACGGCGACGTCGGAACTCCTTACGCATGCTGCGGGCGTAAAATAAATTGTTTATTTAGTTTTACTTTTTTGTACACTTGACTTTTCAACGTATTTTTATTTCAGCCTCATGTAAAATAAAATTTAAACATATTTTCTTAGAGGTTTCCGTATGTTATAAAAAACTTTTTACCAAAAAATTAAACCGACTCCCAAAAAACACTGCAAAGTGAAAAATAACTTTAATTTCGGTAGTCGGTGTCTTTAGTTTTGTATTTTCGTTTTTGGCACCGACTTCCGAAATTAAAGTTATTTTTCACTTTGCAGTGTTTTTTGGGAGTCGGTTTAATTTTTTGGTAAAAAGTTTTTATTTCACTCTTTTTAGTTGGTCGATTTTTAATTTACCTAGTTACAAGAGCCTAAATGTCAACTACTTATATTCATTTACAAAATATTGCTTTTCCCAATGTTGGGCTGTTATTTGTTGAGGAGTTCTCCTGGTAGTTCACCATCAGCTTCACTTCACCATATGCATTGTGACGAGCATATTGTGCTTAATAACCACATTCAAGTAATCGAAGCGGAACACATGAAATACTTATATATTGAGTAGTTCCAGTGGACATCTGTGGTCTTCATCATCAGGTCCACTTCACAAATGGTGCTTTTCGAATGCAACTACACAAGTTACTTTAAAAATACTCAATTCACTATAGGTGTGCCTATAATATTTGAAGAGTTCCCTCGATTTCTCCAGGATCCCATCATCAGATCCTAACTTGGTGACAATGGGACCAATTTCAAAGTATACCCTTTCAAACAAAAAAAGAATTTTCCAAATCGGTTCAGCCGTCTCCGAGTAATCGGTGAACATACATAAAAAAAAATTATAATATACGCGTCGAATTGATAACCTCCTCTTTTTTTTGTCGTCGGTTGAAAAACCCCTAAACTATAATAGCAATATTTCATTCGTCAATCGACATTGCTCTCGATAGCCTACGTTAGTGGATCTGCACAAGCACATCACTAATTCGTCGCAAGAAGTGGCGGCCTCACTACGCGATGAATCCGCGTAATACAGTTTCGTATGTTATGTTTACATTGCTTGTCCAGTTACTTAGTGACGAACTCAGGTAGTGGTTAAGGAGCAATGTATTTATAGTAAAAGGAGTACAGTCGCTCTGATATTTGAAAACAAAAATAACATAGTAAAACCAGGAAATATTTTACGATTTATTGTTTTTCATGATTTTAAAGACAAATATTGTAAAATACTTGTACTTACATATGGTAAGTGATTCCATGATTCACATAGATTTGATTTTGGCTTCGGTTTTTACAAGATACCACAGAACAACTCGGCATTCATATATGTTATCACGATCGCCGTCGAAAGCGCACTAGTTCGCGGAGACGGCCACTTGCCTGTGACATGAGCCCTGTGGCCATGTCGCGCGGACACCGATACGCCCCCTTACCACTTCTCCTATATTTTTGATTTCTGTGGGTTTCCGTTACACGTTGTATATACGAGAAGCATAAATCTTTGTTATAAGATAAAATTACGTGGTTAACTAAGTAACATCTTCTAAATCCAATACGGCGTACACTGTGAAACAAAATAAAAAAACCCTGCTTTTTTAAATATTTTTTTACTATTAATTTTTATCAGATTTAGCCAGTGAAAGACCATAGCTCCTCCTACATAGAGTTGCCATCACCAAATTTGCCGGCCCCAGACAAAGACTTATAAATCCCGGACATTTGGGTAAAATCACAGTTTTTCCCCGGACACCGTAGAAAAATACATTTTTACAACTAAAAATAACGATGTTTAACTATGGTTTTGATTTACTGATAAAGTGATAACATTGTACCTAGAGCTTTAGAACTTTTTTAATAACAGTCTCTTCCTTTTCATTTAATCAACGTAACATAAACAATGAGATGAAATACCATAGGAAAATAATAATAGAGATCGTGCTTTTTGGTACCAGTAAGACCAATGTGTGTCCGGGTTTTACCTGGACGCTATTGGGAAAATCCCTCCGGACGCCCCCGGACGCTCTCCAAACTAGCCAAACAAATCCGGGAAAACCCGGACGGATGGCAACCCTACTCCTACATGGCGTATCCTTGAAGATGATTAAGGACTTACAACTATTTAATGCCATGGACACTATGAAGTTTTTATAGTTTAGTTTAATAGTTAAATTTTTTAGCGATAACAAATAACAATCATATTGCTTATATACCTAGATAGATAGATTGATAGAATATAATACTTTATTGTACACCAAAAATTTAAACACACTTAAGTATACAGTATGTTAACATACAGAGGGCGTTCCCGTTAACCCGCAATAGTATAGCACCCATACATGCTAAAAAAAATATTACCATTCGAAAACAAAATGTTTTTTTTTTTAATATTAATATATTCACTAAAAATGTTAAATTGATACGTAAAAGAAACACTGTTAACGGGAACGCCCTCCGACTTGATTTATGCACTTTTCTTAGAATTCTGTTACAACCATATGTGATCTGTTCAGATTCATGGTAAGTCGTATGTTTGTTTTTTAGTTATAATCGGAAGCATAAAGTTTGTAGTCCATAAATAAATAAAATATTACAAAGAGCAGTAATAAATATTTATGTCCGACCGAAAGTTCGGTTTCTGTTTCGGTTTCGGTCGAGTTTCGGCAAAAAAATAGGGTTTAAGTTTACTTTCGGTTTCGGTGGCAAACTTGACGAAACTACGACGTTCTCGCGGCGTGATCGGTCATGTTCGGCGCGTTGAATTCCATCCAATCGGCGACGAAGACATTTTGCTGCGTCCAGATTAAAGATGTGATAAGCGACTTAAAACTTTTAACGAACTTATTCGTTTATTTTTTATCAAAAGTCACTTACGTAAACTGCATAATACGCTTATTTACTTTCTTACATTAAAAATAATGAAATTATGTTGTTTGCTTTTTAGTTGGTTAAGTTTAAGTATTGGTTTTTAAACGAAATCAATGAATTTTCTTTCGTACTTGGTAGGCTTGGGACTGACTGAATGAATAATATTATATAATTATGAAACTTTACTAAGTAGGTTAGTATTATTCTAAGATCTAACTTGTCAAATAATAAACTACATTTTATTAAATTCAGGCGTACTTAAAAGTTCATTGATCTATTATATGTACATTTTAATAATTTACAAAATTTCCATTATTTCCTCAAACCATCAAGTCATTTATTCACATTCAGAAACATAATTTTTTCTACTTTGCTCGTCAACAACCGGGTCTTCCATTCCGATATTATGTTAAAATCGGAATACGATAAAGTTTTATTACAAAAATTACACACAGCTGTTTTAGTCGCATGATTTCTCAAAAAAAAGTTCCAAATTATGTTATTCGAACTTCTACTCGTCATTTTGATACAGTAGTTATTCGAATTTACAGTTTAATTAGCTCACCAATTTGTTTTTGTAGAAAAAGTAGTCAAAATTAACACAATTACTTACACTATAAACTATTTACACTATTATTAACACAATTACCTATTAAACACAATTAACTACACCTAAAAACTATATTATATACAAGTCCAAAACTCACAGAATTATTTCCTTGGTAAGAAACTATTCACCACATGAAATAATGTTTTACACTATTTATGTTTACGTAAACAATTCCGAGTCACAACTTTTAATCAAATTGTTTCGGAAATTCACAAATCATGACGCTTTTCACCGGGCGGAGGAAACGCTACTAAACGTAAAAAGCAAAATAAGTGATAAGCAACCCGTTTAAATTAAATTGGCGCTTTTAAAAGTGAACAACGGAAAGCATATTTAATTTGCTAGGTTTACCAATTTTGAGTAAGTCAACGCGATTCAGCACATAAACAAAAGATGTAAATATTTTAAACCTTAAAGATTTTGAATTAAGGTCGATTTTCGCATAATCATTGTTTACTATCGATTAAAATTGAATCAGGCGCCATCTATCAGTTGTTACATAATTCATTTGAGCACGTTCTTACTTACGTGGTTATGAAAAGAAATTATCAAAACGCGGTTGCGTTTTAATTTTAACAAAAAGCGGAATAAACAGATAACTTTAAATGCTTTTATAAACAAGTCTGCTTATTCGTTTATTTTAAATAATATGTTATATTATATGCTTTTCGTTTAAACGTCCACCTCTGGTCCAGATGCATAAGCACGTAGTGACTGCTTTGTGTTCAAGGGTGGCGTAAGGTCTCGCGGTGGAGAGGGCCTCGCGCCTCACAGTCGAAAACAAAATTTTTAAAAAGTATGGGAAATCCAAAAGTATACGCCACAAGGTTTTTCTTATAATACACTGACCGACTCATAAACTGCATCAAAGTTCAGGATTACTTTCGAATTAATATTTTTGATAAGTATGCAAACTTTACTGCATTCCGGTCTGGGGAGGAGCCGCCAAAACTAAGTTACTTGAACTCTAAAGAGCTCGGTGGTCACTTTTAAAGGTCATGTATTTTAAACTATACAGATATCCGACAAACACGCTATATAGTTCGTGTGGTCTGCTAACAGTAAGGCAGCTATACCTTTTAAACATGACCTTATACCTGCATAAATCTACCCCACGTAATCTAGGACACCAGAATAAAAGACGCAATAATATGGTGGTCCACACATCGCGTGTTCACACAGTCTTTGCAAAGCGTCAGTATATTGCTCAATCAGCCTATGTCTACAATCAATTAAATTTGAAATTTTAATTCCATCAAGAGGCTCAACATAAATGCAAAAAGATAATAAGTGATTGGCTGAAAACATTGACATACGAGGAAACTGAACAAATACTGATCAGACTTTGCTAATACATAATATACATAAACATATACATAAAAACAGACTCCGCACCTA
Source organism: Tholera decimalis (assembly GCA_943138885.2). NCBI lineage: Eukaryota > Metazoa > Arthropoda > Insecta > Lepidoptera > Noctuidae > Tholera > Tholera decimalis. The sequence continues at coordinate 6,650,761 of OW964577.2, read as the reverse complement.
AATAATTATGGATACACAAATATACAATCCCACTCAAACACATAGAAACTCACGACCAATACACACACACACACACAAAAACACCTACACACACACGCAAACAGACACACGCACACAATTGAGCTGCTATCCTAGTTATATGTAAATATCATAATTTTTAATTGTTTTGTAATTGCAACTGTTTTCATTTATTATTTCATAACTTAGATTTTTATTTATTAGTCTCCATTATGTGAATGTAAAAGGGAATTAGCGAGTCGGCCCCAACACAACTATTGTTATTATTACTTAATGGGGCAGCCTCATAAAACAATGATGTAAAGATTTTGGAACAATAAACAATTTATTATTATATTATTATTATTTATTACTTTTTATATTAAACTAAAGATGTAAAGATTTTGGAACAATAAACAATTTATTATTATATTATTATTATTTATTACTTTTTATATTAAACTAAATGAAAATATCGAGACTGTCCATTAATCATAAAAAAATCTAAATTAATTAATAGAACCGGAGTAAAATATAAAATTACTGGGAAAATAAAATGTATATATAGTCTCTAATTCGTGTGTTAACTTATTAGAGTAAAGTTTGGAATTAATTCCTTCGTTTTTTTTCTGGTTATTAGTCTTTTAAACTCAATAAAAGTTTCGTAACCATAAATATGGATACTTCTCAAAATTGTTGCATTGGTGCGGGGAGGCTTTGTTTTTTTTAAGCAAGTGAAATCATCCAATGACTGTCCCGATCTGGGCGAAGCGGGAGGGCATGTCAGAGTTCAGACTAACTAAAACTCATCCGTGTTCCATTATTTGCCCTTCGTGTTTCGAGGCTGCGGTAACTCTTTCGAACAGCCCCCTAGTGCGCCCCGATAATTTTGATGACACTCTTTGAGGCGAGCGTGGAACACGATGCGCCGTCTACCCGGGCCTGGCTTCTGTCGGGCGGTGAGCCCATTGCTCGCAAACCGTAGGCGTGCGCCTACGACGCCCAGAGCGTCTCCTGCGGCGGCTGGGGCGCAAAGACTGTGAGTGCCTTGAGGCTCGCATCTCCCTCGCGCGTCTCGCCTCACCTCCTTTGCCTGCATAACTGCTTCGCAGAGGGAGATGACTGCTATCCATGCCTCCTCGCTCCGAACTCTGGATCGAATCAAGGCCGGGAGCGAGAGGTCACCGCCTATCACCCCTACGAGGACACGGCGGGGCTCTGCCCAAGCGGGGAAATTCTCCACCGTATGTTCCACCGTGTCCTCAGGGCGATCCTCGCAGTGGTGACACCCAGGCGTTTCCTCCCGTCAGATTCGGCACAAGTAGCTCCCGAAACAACCGTGTCCACTAAGCACCTGCGTCAGGTGGAATCCTCAAAGAGGAGACTTACCGCCGATATTGTGGCGTGCCCAGTGCGGGAAGGCTTGGATTAACGAACGATTGCTAGAAATTTAAACTTAAACCAGTCTACGGTTTAGAGTATACCGAATGTTCATAGAGACAGTTTCTTACCTGCTATGAAGACCTACCTATTTATTGTTTCAACTTCCCTACGAAATCATTTTCTCACGTCAGTAAACATCAAAATAGAGCTGAATGAGATAAGCGTGGAGTAAACGTGAGTACATAAACAATAAGAAGGAGGCTTAAAAAAATGGCAATCACCCCTTTCAGACCAGCAAAAGGTTCAAAGCTGTCTGCAGCTCACAGAAAAAGTTGCGCGTGAACATCCCATTTGAACTGAAGTTCAATCTGGGCCTCCATATTGTTTACCAATGAGTGTAGGACATGTTTAAATGGTGCAGAAGGTCGCAGAGGAGTCTATCGTCAACGTGGGGAGAGATGTACTCAAAGTTGCATTCAGGAGCGTATTTCTTTTGAAAGCGGTTCGTGTATGGTATGGGGTGGCATTTCGATGATTAGGCGAACGGTACTTGTGTTCATCGACATGGTTCGTCAAAACAGTAGAAGAGGTGGTTTGACGACTTAAAGTTATATAAAAGAGGTTTTAGAAGCTCAGGTGGTACCTGACATGGGACTAATAGGCGAAATGTTTACTTTAATGCAAGATAATGCCCGACCCCACGCCGTCGCAAAATTTCCACAATATTGCGAAAAGGTTGGATCTAAATCCCATTGAGCATGTTTGAGACAGTTTAAAAAAGCTGTACATATGCGAGAAATCCTATGCCCACAACAGTGGCAGCTCTAAGAACAGCGATTGCACAAGAATGGCACAATATTCCGCAAGACCGTTTAACCCTAATCAGATCTATGCGGAATCGGAAATTAAAAGAAAAAAAACCTATGCTTCAACTTCTTTTTAACAAAATCGACAAATGTAACAAAAATTGGTTTCAATATACAAACATAAGGATAATGTTAGTAGGTACGCTAACAGCATTCCACCAATACGAATGAAGTTCACGAACCAAACTATAGGTTTCAATTTAAATTTGTATAAAAAGTTTGGATACTTGGTTAAAATGTTTATTTCAAAGGCGTCTTGAACATTAGAATTAATTCTTAACTTAAAGCTATTCCACTCTTCGGCACACGAAATGAATATGAATGAAACTATAACCGATATTTTTTATTAATTATTTAAAAAATCTCATCTTTGTCGGTTTTGATCATATAAACGAATGTTTATATTTGTCTGGCAACATTCGTTGGCGTTAAGCTGCTAAGTTAAGTAAATAGTTAAGAATATACCTACTCAAATAAACACCTCACATTTTTCAAGTATTTTTAAGTCGTAATCAATATTTTTTTCTTAATTATGCGGTTGTTAAGTTGATCGTTAATAAGTGAAAAAGTCGAAGGCTACATAGCTATGTAATTTATAGATAAAAAAATAAAGATTGTCCGATTATTATAACGTTTTCTTAATTATTCCCTCAAATTATAATCCTTGTAACGAAGTTTCGGTTTCAGTTTCGGCCGAAACTGAGACCATTGCCGAAATTCGGTTTTGGTTTTGGTCGTAAAAACCAGTTTCGGTCGGACACTAACAAAAATTTAAATATATAAAAAATGAACAGTGATATTTCTTTTGTAAATAGGATTAGGGCACTTTTACACTTCAATCTTTTTGATTATTTTAAAGAAGATGAGGGCAGTATTCCCTAACTGACTATCCTGAAAAGAAACACTGAAACAAACACATATCCAAAGTCACTTTTGAAGTTCATAAAATCCGTGCTGGCCAAACCAAATATAAGAACCATATATTGGGCATCAAAATTCATCACCATTGCTAACTATGGCACCATGGTTATACGACGGAGTTGGTACAGTGCAATTGGCTGCTGCGTTGCGAGTCGCGGGTTTGATTCTCGATCGGCATAAATTGGTGTTCGCATAGCCTACAGATGGTTGTTCTATGTCTGGGTGTTTGTCCAAGTAAATTTGAATGTTTGTAATTGTACTCACGACTTAGAATAAACTCTTAGAGGGAGGCAATATTATAAATAACAGGAAAGGTGACTAGACAAGTGATTAGTATACCTCTGTATTTTATATGTCTATGGTATACCTACATAATTTAATAATGTTGTTACTAATGTCATTATAAAGAAACTTAAAATATTTTTACGAGCTGAGGTTCAGGATAGAAATAATCACGCCAATTGGGCCAAATTTAACACTTTAATTTAATAAACACAAAATAAAAATTAACACAATTATTCGCACCACAATACTTGTCACTTAACACTTAAATCGTACTGAAATTCACTTGTAGAGTTTCGATTATATTGCTTCGTATCTTGTAATAAGACTACCGTCTGCGTTCCTCTGCGATCTATTTATACCCCGGTCTACGAGTTCTAGAACATTTTTGTAAAATCGACTCACTGCCTATACTGCCAAGAATGTTCCAGAAGTTACTTGAGATACTCAGTACTGCTACTCGCCGCCAGATGGCGTTAGTGTCTCGAACGTATTAGAAGTCGGTTGAAGTTTCTCGACGTACTTAGCTAAGCGACTGGCGTAACAAAATTAACAAAATTTTGGCAGACACCCTTAAACAAGTAATTTAATCGCCATTTTGTAAATATTTTCTACTTTATCGCCTGAAGCACAGGATTTTAACCTAGTACAGGTCCCATTACCACACTATTATTCACTTACCATTATTATTCCTTCATTGGTATAAAAATAATTATTTTTATTATAACAGGGTCTAAGTAATTTTATATCACTCAAAGCGTCAATAGCTTAATGGCTAAGGTGTCGGACTTGTGATCGAGAGGTTACGAGTTCGAACCCCACCCACACAATTGCCGTCAACCCACTCCAGACACAAGCATATTTAGTTTAATTGGAGGGGTTAAAAAGATTGCTAGTAATGTGAATTCTACCCATATTGCTAGTAATCTTTTATGTATACTAATATTATAAAGCTGAAGAGTTTGTTTGTTTGCTTGAACGCGCTAATCTCAGGAACTACAGTTCTGATTTGAAAAATTCTTTCAGTGTTAGATAGCCCATTTATCGAGGAAGGCTATAGGCTATATATCGTCACGCTAAGACCAATAGGAGCGGAGCACTAATGAAGAATGTTTCAAAATCGGGGGATTTTTTTTCCACGCGGACGAAGTCGCGGGCGGAAGCTAGTTTAAAATAAACTCAAATGGTCTACAAACACAATTTTAACCAAAATGTAAAAGTACCTATATAAATTCTCGCATAGAGCAATCTACCTCTCATGTTATTAGTTTGATTACGTTTCTTGATTTACAGCAATTGCATTACAATTCTAAACCTATGAGAAGTCAGATTCACAGCATGATGTTGTCATTATCAACTTGATACATGTACTTCCTTTCAATATTATTAATTCTATTCAATTTGTAATTAGCTTTTCCGGTGACTTCACTCGCATGTGAACATATTTCCGCGTCAACCGTGATCACGTGGGAATTCCGGGATATAAAGTATATATGTTGTCTAAAAACTAGATTAAGTTTTAGAAAACTTATAGTTTATATCGACCTGTGAAAGTCCCATTAAAATCGGTTCAGTCAATCCAGAGATTAGTCCCGACAAACAAAAAGACAGGTACGCAGACAAAAAAAGTTTTTTTGTCTTATAGCACTTGAGAAAACACAGTTACTATGAAATCACAGACAATCACTCCAATGTTATTGATATGTTTATGACCGAAGTCATCAAATACCAGCTGTTTTGTAGTTGCATCCCACACACAAACATACTTACATAGATAATGCAGGTACTAAATTAATGCTTATTAATGATTGTAAGTGGCTTTAACTAGGTACTTGATTTGTCTAACAATAATGTGGTAAATCCAACCTACAACATTTTACCATAACTGACAAATGCTTGCACCGTCCTCTCAAATGTTGCTGTTTTTCGAAAGCCCTCATATCGCATTTATCTACTTTGTTCTCATATTATTTTACCAGTACGGGTTGTATGGATTTCAAGCTAGAAAACGCCGGCCTAATCTTGTTTAAAGTACCCTAACCCTATTTACAAAATAAATATCATTTGTCATGCGCCCAGTTGGCCCTGAAAGTGATTTTGTATTTTTCGAGAGTATGTTTACATACAGGTATGTACACAGGTTTCAAGATAGAACTAAAAAGTGACAGGATTTATAAATCCACTTGTAACTGCTATACTTTTGTAATAAAATTGTGCATACGGCTATCTTTTTTTTTTAAGGATGAGAAATCATCCAATGACTGCCCCCGATCTTGGCGAAGCGGGAGGGTGTGTCAGACTTTTACTGACTAAGACCCATCCGTGTTCCATCATATGCCCTTCGTGTTCCGAGGCCGCGGTAACTCTTTCGAACAATTCCGCAACGCCGTCAGGCAACGTCCCTCTTATGATCCCCGACAATTTTGCTGACACTCTTTGAGGCGCGCGTGGAACACGACGCGCCGTCTACACGGGCCTGGTTTCAGTCGGGCGGCGAGCTACCCATAACTCGCAGCCCGCAGGCCCAAGCCTACGGTGGCTGGGTGTCCCCAGCCACCTTAGGCGTGGGCCTGCGGGCGTTCCGGCGCTCCGGGCGTCTCGTGCGGTGGCTGGGGCGCAAGAGCTGTGAGGGCCTTGAGACCCGCCACCTCCTTCGCTTGCATAACTACTTCGCAGAAAGAGGTAACTGCTCCCCATGCCTCCTCGCTCCGGACCATGGATTGAACCAGGGCTGGGAGCGAGAAGTCGCCGCCTATCGCCCCTACGAGTACATGACGGAGCTCTGCCCAAGCAGGGCAAACCTCCACTGTATGTTCCACCGTGTCCTCAGGGTAATCCTCACAGTGGTGACACCCGGGCGTTTCGTCCCGCCGAATCTGACACAGGTAACTCCCGAAACAAACGTGTCTGGTGAGGACCTGCGTCAGGCGGAAGGTGAGGACGCCATGACGTCTCGTTAGCCACTTCTCAAAGAGGGGACTTACCAGCGCTATTGTGGCGTGCCCAGTGCGCAAGGCTAAGGAGTGGAATTCCTTACGGAGTCTGTGTTTCCCGATAGCTATAACCTAGGCGTCTTCAAGTCAAAGAGTGAATAGGTTTCTTCTAGATAAGCGTGCTCCATCTTCGACCACATCATCACTTACCATCAGGTGAGATGGTGGTCAAACACGAGTCTATCCTGAATTAAAAACATAACCCTCATCCTTGCTTTGCCGCAGTTGGGTAAAAAAAAATAACGCTATTTTTTTATTAAGAACAGCAAACAACAGTATGTAAGTATAACACATCGGTAGTAAATTAATTGAAGAAACAAAAATTCCCTACGTTATCCGCATATTACAATACAAAATAAATATCTGATATATAAGGCAAAGGCAAACTAATGCAAAAAATGACTCGATAGGTTGGTATCATTTGACTCGCACTAGTTATATTATAACTGGCTCCTTGATCTACTGACCGTAAGCGCGACTGCTGAGTATGATGTTTCGGGTTCGATTCTCAGGTCGGGCAAAAAGTTTCCGGGGTTGCGGTAATGTACTAAAAGATACCGCGGCCCCGGAACTTACGGGCAGCTGAAGGGACAAGGTGGGTTTTTAGTCAGCAGAAGTCTGACACTCCCTTCCGCTTTATCCAGAGCTAGAGAAGTTATTCGACAACCCAGAAAAAAAAAACGGTTGGGCAAAAAGTGCTATTGGTTAATTCTATATCAGAAATTTCTCATTAGTAGCCTGGAATTTTGAAGTTGGCGGTGTGGTACGCCCGTACCTCGGGAAGGACATTAAACCGTTGATACCTGCTGTCATTTGGACATCTTTTTTTATTGAAAATAGTTACGCGTTTGACCACCATTTCACCTGATGGTACGTGATGATGTGGTCGAAGATGGATCACGCTTACCTAAACGTAACCTATTCACTCTTGACTTAAAGACTCCTAGTTTATAGCTATCGGAAAACACAGACTCCGGCAGGGAATTCCACTCCTTAGCCGTACGCACAATGAAGGTATTCCCAAAACGTTTTGTGCGTATGGGTGGGATGTCCATAAATGTAACGATGGCGCTTCGCCGTTTGTCTCGTAGTCCGATGATGGAACGGGCTTGGCGGAATTAGATTGTGTAATTCCATCGCACACTCCCCGAAATGTAACCGATAGACTTGCATCGAGGCGTCGATGTTCAAGGCTCTGGAGTTTTGACTCGACCAGTGCATCATTGCCAATGAGTCTCTTGGCCCGCTTCTTGATAGACTCAAGCGCGTCTAGGTAGTATTTCGCTTCTTTGACAGTCATTACGGGTAGTCAGAACTCAGAAGCCAGAAAATCCGACACTTACGGTCTAACCGAATGCAGCTGGGTACTAGTCTTTTGCATGGAGAGCATGCCTATTTAACCTCCACAATCCAGTAGCAGACTAGAGTAACACAATAACAGCCCCCTGGCAAGACCGGTCTCAGATTTACTCTTTAGGTTTTAGCTACCGATTACAGCAACAGCCGGGACCAACGAATTAACGTGCTTTACATGGTGAAATCTCGATATGTTACGATGGATACCCATCCACGGACAACTCGCGGCAAGCGTTACTTAACTTAGAAGATCGACGCGTGCGGGTAATTTTATTTTTATTCAGAAAGAGCCCACTTGACCTCGATCTCGCCTGATGGTAAGCGATAGATGAGGTCTACGATGGAACGAGCGAGCCCCGAAGATGTCTGTTTACTCTTGCTTTAAAGGCTGAAAGTTCATAAGTGGCAGGGAATACAGAAGCCGGCAAAGAATTCCACAGCTTGGAAGCACAATAAATGTAGAGGAGAAGGGCTTGGTACGACAAGAGGGTATATTAACCAAGTGTGGATGGTAGCCAGCCGTGCGTTTGGTAGACCGATAGTGAAATGGAGATGGAGTGATCAGATCATGGAGCTCCTGCGCACACTCCCTGAAGTACAATCTGTAGAAAACCGACTAACAAACAACAATTCACCGATGAGCTAGATTATGAAGCTTGCCCGATAGCGCCTCGTCGCCTATACGCCTTTTAGCCCTGCGCTCGATCGAGTCCAGTGCAGCAAGTTAGTATTTTGCAGAGCCATCCCACAAGTGGCTGCAGTACTCCATGTAGGAACGGACCTGTATTTTATATAGATCAGAAGCTGTCCAGGCGTGAAGTACCGTCTCACTCTGTGTAGGATTCCTAGCTTTTTTATTTTACCACAAGCTTATTCTGCTGAAGAATCTCGCTGTTGCCAGCGTCAACTGCGTTCAGTAAAAACATCCCTTGTATTGCCTTTTTTTCTGGGGGGAATATCATCGAATAACTTCTCCCGCTCTGGGTGGAGCGGAAGAGAATGTCAGACTACTACTGACTAAAAACCCACCCTGTTCCTTCAGCTGTCATTACGTTCCGCGGCCGCGGTGTCTCGTTAGATCATTCCTGTTACCCTGACAAATCCCCTGTATTGCCTTGTCTTAAAAATATACAATAACATTTTATCTCCAGAAAAACATTTGCCAACCATCTGCATCAGCAGCACCATTGACAGATCCATAAAGCTTCAGATCACCATAAAGTACGAACGATTAATATTTAAAACAGCTGACGGAATGCAAATGGCGGCAAGTTAGAGACCGGCGCGGCGCCATCATTGGGACGTCACAATCGTTGCCGTGTTTGATAGCCAGTGTTCTGTCGGAATTATTTGATTTAGATTAAACTTGTTGGGTTAGGGAATCAATTTGATAAAGCTGTTATTATTTTTTGTAGTGTTACAGAGGCATGAGATACTTAGTTAAGAATATTATAGCGCGAATTTCTATCTATCTGGCTGTTATGCTTTCAATAATCTTTTACTAAACCACTGAAACGATTTTGAATTAAGCATGAAGACCTGAGTCAAACATAAGGTACCTTTTTCTTTTCAGAAAAGCAACGTCTATGGTACTGTAATAAAAGACATGAAAGTTTGTGCAAAAATCGTGCGAATGAAGCCGAGAGCAACACCTGCTATTTAGAAAAGCTTTGTAATATCATGGTTAAAGCTTATTAAGTACGTAAGTCAAGAATGAAGGAGTTTGCCCAGTTGAGTAGATTTCAGGGTAGGTATATTTGTATGATATCGTCAACTGTGCTCCGAAGCAAGAATACGACAAAATTGATAGAAACAAGCAGGATATATTTTGATTGGTGGATTTTGGCCATCGCGCCAACTTGCCCGGGGGGAGGCAAGATTCTCTCTCCCATAAAAATCTTTGCTGTCGGCACGATACGCGCGTCAGCTAATGATAATTTAAAGATATTGTGGTGAGTAAAATAAAGGCATTTTATTATATTTATTATTATTATTTATTATTTTCTTTATTTCCAATATATACATACAATTTACATTTTTAAATATTCTCTAAAAAAATACATTTAAAAGTATAAAAAATAGTAGCCCACCGGTATCGGGAACAGGGTCCAAGCTACCGGGGGTCAGGGCTCCATAGAGAGGAACCTCCTGACTATACGGGCCGTGTCGAGGAGTACCGCTTTCTGAAGCAAGCCCTCGATCCAGCCGCCTAACGAGAGCCTCCTCCTTATTTATTATTATTATAATTAAATAATAATATTCCAGAAATACTTTCAATAGTGTATTGGTGCATCATTCTGACCGTCTCCAATTCTCCAAGACCCTGATCCTCACCTATTCGGTAAGTGATTACAGTTTTGTCCAATCGATCTGCTAAGCCATTTGTCGGAATTAAGAAAAACAAAAAAAAAAAAAATTAAAATACAGGGAAAAAACTGAAAATATTTTTTTTCATGAAACCTATGCTTGTGTGGTATTTATAGACAGGTATTTCAAAATGACATTGAGGTTTCCAGAACTAGTTTTTCATAAAGTTAATCGTTTAAAAGATATACGCTTCCAAAGTGGTAAAATGTGTCTCCACCTCTAACTTCTATAATAATTGAGTGCAAAATTAAAAAAAAATATATAAACAGTAGATCTTAATGTAAACTTTCAACCAAAATTAGTTTGAACGAGATCGGGTCAGCAGTTTTTGAGATACAGCATATTTTCTAAAACCGCAAATATAACTTTGTAACTCATACAAACACTAAGAAAAACAAAGTTATTTGGCGTAGTTACTACGTAACCCTTCACGGGCTGAAGTCTGACTCGCACTTGGCCAATTTTTTTATTATTGTTGATAGGTTGAGACCTTTTTTTATTTATTTAAAATAGGTTTGCGTCTGGCCACAATTTCACCTGTTGGTAAGCGATGGTGTGGTCTAAGATGAAGCATGCTTAAATAGAAGTAACCTATTCACTCTTGACTTAAAGATCCCCAGGTTATATCTATCAGGAAACATAAAGTCCGGTATACAATTTCCACTCCTCCTTACACACAATGAAAGTATTCCCAGAACTAATTGTTGGTTTTCCTTAAAAAATAAAATAAATCGTTTTTGCGTATAGGGGTAATGTATAAAACATTCACGTGAGTACTAGTTATCAGCATCTATATTTAACCGAGGAATACCCTGCCTGCGTAAACGATAACTACATATACGAACATACAGACAGCCCAACCATTTCCACTATTAGATATGATATGAATAATTCAGGTCTCATTCCACCTAGTTTCACAGTTAAGTGCAAGCGACAAAAGTTACGATTCCGACGAAAATGGATAAAATTATTTTTCCAGAAATTTATTCCGGTAGGTACCTACCGAGTTACGAATAATTCGTTAAATTTGGAATTAAGATTTCAAGAATTCAATTACCCGGTTACGTAAGGCTCAATTTACACCGCCGCGGAATGGAATGGAAGCAACTTTTTGCAACGAAATTATACATCGCATAATGAACTTTGTCAATCGTATAACATAGGTACAAATTAAATAGGAGCCTAAAAAAGGTCGCGCGTCTTCCGGGAAATCCTCGCGCATTCTCGAGAATTCCCCTAGCTACTGTCGGCGCCGTCTGTGGAATCCGCGGGAAGTGGCGCGAACGGGGAGTCGGTTGGGTCGGTCACAGCAGTGCGGTGCCAACTAATAGATCTAGACTGAACGTCCCTCAAGACGCAGTCACGCGAATTCGCTGGAATGCGCGAGAATACTCGAGCATTCCAGCGAAACTTGCGCGCCTTTTCGCGTCATGAGGCGGAAATTGACGCTTCCATTCCATTCCGCGGTGGTGTAAATTGAGCCTTATTGTTTGGGTTGTGTTGAGTTTGGAATTATTATGAAGAATTATACTTTTGTGTTTTGATGTTTATTGAAATTATTTTTAATTGAAACGCTTGCTGATGTCGGCCGAGAATAACTGAATAAGCTCACTAAACCTTTGGTCCCAGTTATCGTTTGTATATCCAAGACAGTATAACTGGCAGTCAGGAGCCAGAAAATCTGATAACAGTCTACCAACTACTGGGTTGTGGTGGTCAGTCAGGCAGTTGCTCCAAGTAAAACACTAGTACTCAGCTGCACCCAGTTAGCCTGGAGGCAACTTAGTTGGGGAAAGGCTAAGTAGACGATTATGATGACTTCAATGGTGTTTATATACCAACTAGCTTGAAGTTATTACTCACGACTTGTTTCTCATGGGGATTTTGCATTTTTTAGGGTGCCGTAGCCGAATGGCAAAAAACGGAACCCTTATAGTTTCGTCATGTCTGTCTGTCTGTCTGTCTGTCCGTCCGTCCGTATGTCACAGCCGTTTTATTCCGAAACTATTAGGACTATACATGTGAAACTTGGTAGGTACATGTATTATGTAAACCGCTCTCCGATTTTAAGAAAAAATAAAAAAAAATATTTAAAATTAAGGGGGGCTCGCCATACATGGAACTGAAAGTGAAAATATTTTTTTTCATGAAACCTCTGCGTGTGTGGTATTTATAGACAGGTCTTTAAAAAGGACATGAGTTTTCTAAAACAACTGTTTCATAAAGTCAATCGTTTAAAAGATATAGGTACGCTTCGAATTTGGTAAAACGTGTGTCCCCCTCTAACTTCTATAATAATTGAGCGCAAAATCTAAAATAAATAGATGCTGTAGATCTTAATGTAGTTTTAACGAGGTTGGGTCAGCAGTTTTTGAGATATAGCATATTTTATAAAACCGCAAATATAACTTTGTAATTCATACAAACACTATGAAAAACAAAGTTATTAGGCGTAGTTACTATGGAACCCTTCATAGGCGAGTCTGACTTGCACTTGGCCAATTTTTCTGGATTTGCAAGGACCTAATAACCTATGTACCAATCCAGACTATAATCTATCGCTGTGCCTCGTACCCCGCCCTGCTCCCTCAATTGCCCTTACGTTTCTGGGCCGCGGTTCTAATGAGATTGCGTGGCCTCGGAACGTAAGATTGAATGGTATTTTTTTTTCGGTGGTAAAATCATTTAATGCCTCTTTCCGCTCGGTGTTCAGCGGAAGGGAGTGTCAGACTTCTACTATCTAAAAACCCACCCCGTACCTTCAATAGGCATTACGTTCCGAGGCCACGGTATCTCATTAGAACCGCGGCCTCGAAACTTAAGGGCAATTTAAGGTACACAGTCAGAATAATGTATGCAAATTCATCGCGCTAATTTAAAATAGTCAGTTGGGGAATCAGTGTGCTATATGTAGGTAGTTGCTTCACTGTACAATGAATTAACCATAAATCTACATTTTGTTACATACCTACTTTTTGTACTCTGATGAAATATATTTATTTATTTATATTAATAACATTTCATAAACAACAACCCATTCAGCAGGAACCACAACATTAATCCTTTGAAATGATAAATCTACGTGGCCCAGCAGATGAGCGTGATCTCCGCCTACCCTCGTTATTACATAACAGTGGACAGACTGACTAATCGGCCTTCTCCAACAGGTGGTCAGCAGATGCATTGTTGTAATGTACCGTCCGCACATTAAATGGGACTTGTATCCTGTGTTTTTTTTTTCTGTTTTTTTTTTTTTGATAATTGGATATTAATTAAAGTTGCAAAAGGAGGCTTCAATCACCAACTATTGTAATTATGTTCTTTTAGTACTAAATAAAGAATTTAAAAAAATAAGGTAAAGCCAAAAAGTTTAAAATTGCAGCTTTGTTAAATAAGGTTGTTATAAATTCGCTGGTAATGTTAAATAATAAATCAATAATTAATAGAAAATATTCAGTGTTAATTCCGCTAAAAAGTAACTATAGAGGCTTGTAACGTTTAAAAGTTATAATTATGGAAAAACAATATGCTGGCGCCATCTACCGATGGCAGTGATGTACACTCTCTCCATATAGGATCTTGGAAGATGTCATAGATGGCGTGGCGTATGTGTATCCAGTATTAGAATTTGAGTTAATTAATATATTTAAACTTAATAATAAATGAAAATTAAATTAATGGTGTTCTCCTTATGCATAGAATGTGTGAAAATAATTTAGTAAGATTCTATGCTGAGGTGACTCAATTAGTAATTGTCTGTTGTCATGATCAGAGACAATTAGTCGCTGTCAAGTCAGAGGCCTTTCTTTTTCTTCCGGTCTTTGACGAGCAAGGTCACAAGCTTTTAAGCTAAAGATTTTCTTAGGCGTAATAGCCGATTAATGACGAAGGAAAGGCAGGGCATAAAGGTAAAATATAAAACCAATGTGAAACGACCGGAGAATGTCCGTGAGTAAAAATGTTTATCACATGTCTGAAATTAGGCCAAGCGTCCGATTTATACTAATGCCACGTTGTCTTGTTATTGTTCTAGGGTCCCATATTATAGTTAATTAATAAGATTTTAACTTAATTAAGTAGAAATGGTCATGTTATGAAGATATATAAAGGGAGTTCTTAACCAAATACGTAGTAGAACATATGATGCGAGTCGGTTCCAAGCAGAAACAATGCCACGTTATGATTAAGCACACAGAACAGCTGGCAGAACCCGTGCCATGATTTAATCAACTGAAATCTATTGTTCAAGGGTAACTAAGAAACCCCGGACTGTAAGTATATTTAATTATTTAACTTAAACTGTGAAATTTAGAAGTAATGAAACAACCAACACGTGTGTGAAGAACGCATAATTATATTTAATGATATGACCAACCAAACTTGTCTAGTGTTTTATCTATACTTATAATAAATCTGTAGAGAGGTCAATTCTGTACATGAAATATATTTCCAAAATAACTATCAGGGGGTGATTAAGGATCGATACTCATGCCAAAAATGCAATCAGTTAAATTTTTGTCTGTCTGTCTGTCTGTCTGTCTGTCTGTCTGTCTGTCTGTCTGTATAACCGTTATAGAAACAAAAACTACTCGACGGATTTTAACGAAACTTGGTACAATTATTTTTCATACTCCTGAGCGGGTTATAGTATACTTTTCATCACGCTACAATCAATAGGAGCAGAGCAGTGAAGGGAAATGTTGGGAAAACGGGAGAAGTTACTCCATTTTTTAAGCTTCCGTCGCGTGTGCAACCTTAATGGTTAAAGCTACACAAATCATTTCATGACGGAAATGTTATTGTTGCGTCTCAAATGTAATTTTGAACGCTCTTTTTGGTGTGGCAACATTCTATTGTCTTTGATGTTGACACTTGACATAACCTCTTGACTTGACATATAGACTTTGCTTGCTTGGAAAAAATGCCGGTCATGGGGACCCTGTTGAGTTAATATAATTGGTAAAATATCATTGTATTCGCCTGTTGAGACCGATAATTGGGTCGCGAATTATTTGTTGTTTGAAGGTGAAATCCCCACTTGCCGAAAACCCCGGGATATTGTTGAATTATACGCCGCCTTGTCGTCGGTCGGGCTGGCACGCGGAATTTGTTGGAAATCGGATTGGATCTCACGAGATATGAACAGATTAATTGTGAACAGTGTTTGATTGAACTTTGTAATTCCAAATTGACTAGAATACAGTGATATTTCTTGGAACATATCGCCTTATTGCGTCACCTCGTGTGGCACGCGCTTGGTGGGAACGAGTTGTGCTGTGATTGCTGTTGTGACCGCGCCATCTGGAGATTGGCGCCTTGGGAACGTTCTACAACACTTGACTTACATCACACCTTTCAATTACTCACCCCATTGTACATACAAACCACACTTAGGGCGTGACCTTTGAAGGTCGAAGTTGGCGAACCCAGCACATCAGGTTAGTGGTATCATTATTAAGTAACCTTGTTTATTGAAAGCAACGTTTATGACTCCACGTATCGTGGAAAAGTTCCGGACACGTCCAGTTACCGTTGGCTGGCCTATTGCAGTCTTGAACAAAATTGGTAGCAGAAGCGTGGTCTTATAAGATCCACTGGTTTAATTGGAAGTTTTGAAAGTAACTTTGGTTTGATTACTTAACACAACTTATAACTTAATAAGTTTTGAATATATTACCATGTCATCCGGGCTATCTAATTGAAGTTGAATCAATTGAAGTTGTATTTGTAATTTGTACTGTAGCCCTTTATTGCATTGACAGGTAAGATTTATTTGTGAAATTAGGAATTGGTTGTATTTGGTACAAAAGTTGTTTGGTATTTGTGGCAATTAATAATTGAATGTCATTGATCTGAGTTTGAAGGGTTATCTAAATAATAATTACACATAGTCCAACATAATAGGACTTGAATTGTGTGTATTGACTTATTGCATTTGTGGTACTTATTGGACTGTGTTGATAGAGATTGTTCGGCTCAATATTATACAGTCAATTGTTGTGCTTATTGATATTTATTTGAGGTTGACCCAGCATTGTATTATACATTCAATTGTTATTTATTTTGTAACTAGCCATCCTTAGCAAGCTAGATTCATACTTGGAATAAGTACAGGGTCGGATTTGGACCTGAAATAATTGAATTTAAGTTGTTATTTGAGTGAAATTATTTGGTCGGCTAACAAGTCATTGCTGTTTGTTTAATATTTGATTGTTGGTTGTTGATTGTTGTTTTGTATTAATATTTGATTGTTGCAATGGCCTCATTAAGGGCAGTCAGGGAAGCTGCTGCGGGATTGACCTCACAGTTGAGATGGTTCACATCGGCAGCTGCAACTGTTGAGCGTGTGGAATTGGAAGAGCTCACCCTTGCTCGGTATGGGCAAGTGATTGAGAGGATCAAGTCAGCTGATGCTGCGCTCACACGCTTCAACGAGTACATCATGGACGTGGATTTGGGGGTGATGGATCAGACAGCCCGCGATAAGATTTTGGGTGACTATGACCAGATTATCCACCTGGGGGATGTCATATGTCTACGAGCGCGGGAAATTTTGAAGAGCCGGGTGCCTGATGCGGCCAAGCCGCAGACCCCTGTTGTTGCAGGCCCTGGACTATTGAGTAGGCTGGCCACCCTGGAGCTGCCACATTTTGACGGTCGCTTGGACCACTGGCTGGGCTTCCTAGATCTCTTTGAGAGTCTTGTCGATGCACGCTCGGACCTCGGACCTGCCCAGAAGCTGGCCTATTTATTGTCTGTCCTGGAGGGCGAAGCCAGAGCCTTGGTGCAGCACTTGCCGGTGACGGATTCCTCTTACCCGACCGCTCTGGAGCTTCTCTCCCGACGGTATCAGAACAAGCGCTGCCTGGCTGATGTGCACATCGACCAGATTTTGGGGCTACCGGCCATTGTCAGCGCGTCGACGTTGCGCACTGACTTGCTGAACCCGTTGGTTTCAGCGACCAACGCTTTGAGACGCTTGGAGTTACCGG
This sequence comes from Tholera decimalis, assembly GCA_943138885.2. Taxonomy (NCBI): domain Eukaryota; kingdom Metazoa; phylum Arthropoda; class Insecta; order Lepidoptera; family Noctuidae; genus Tholera; species Tholera decimalis. The sequence goes on along the minus strand of OW964577.2, from coordinate 6,633,604 downwards.
TAGAACATTGGTCCTACTTGTTGGTGCACATAGTGCTGCAGTTGCTCCCCGCGGAGTTGAGGTCACGTTTTGAGCAGAAGTATGGTGGGGATAGTGCCACCCATCTTCCCCCCTTTGACGACCTCCTCAAATTTTTGGAAGACGAGTGTCGGTTTGCGGATAACACTCGTGGCGCTACGGGGTCACCCCCACTACCTTCTCAGCCCAGAGACCAGGGACGGACTAGGGCCCGGGGGCCTGTTGATGTTCCCCCCGCCCCCCGTTTTGCTGGCGCCCGGAGTCCTCGGGCTAGGGGGCCTGTTGATGATCGCCCCGCCCCCCGTTTGGCTGGCGCCCGGAGTCCTCGGGCTAGAGGGCCTGTTGATGATCGCCCCGCCCCCCGTTTTGCTGGCGCCCGGAGTCCTCGGGCTAAGGGGCCTGTTGATGATCGCCCCGCCCCCCGTTTGGCTGGCGCCCGGAGTCCTCGGGCTAGGGGGCCTGTTGATGTTCGCCCCGCCCCCCGTTTTGCTGGTGCCCGGAGTCCTCATCATTGTGACTTTTGTAAGGCAACGGGGCATGTCATGGCGCGTTGCCGGGACTTTTTGAATTTGCACGTAAGTTCCCGCCGCCGCATTGTCAACGCACGCCGTTTGTGCTTCTCGTGCTTGGGGGCCCACTTTCATCGGGACTGCCCCGACCCCCGCCCGTGTAGAATTTGTGAAGGGTCCCACTTGGAGGTTTTGTGCGCCAACGCGAACCGCTCCAGCAGACCAGCTTCTGAGGGGGGTTCGCGCAAGGGGGGGTACCCCGGAGACGAGCACCGGGCTGAGACCCGCGATTCTGTACGCCGCACTCCACCCCCCGCGCAAGTTGAACGGGAGCCCCACGAGCGCCATTTGGTCCTCCCTCGTCAGGGAGAACGCGCATTGGCTGCTAGGCAGCAGTGGCCGGGTTGGCGCCGCTGCCTTTCCCCTCCGTTGGCGGAACGTCCCCGGCTGGAGTCGCGCCCTCCGCCATTCGGGCATTCGGTGGGATATGCCCCTCCAGTGATGGCGAGCGGCTTGGGACACCGCGCGGACGAATGGTTTGATTGTTGGCCTCGTCGTGAACGAAGGCAGCCTGGAAGCGGCGATCGGTCGCCGCCCAGGCATCACTAAGAGATTGACGCCTGCCCCGCTAAAGGAACCCCCCGATCAAGACGGTTTTGTTGCCAACGGCCTCGGTCACGGTCTGGGGACCCTTGGGTGACTCGATTGTGGTCTGTGCCATTTTGGAAACGGGAGTCCGGGGTTGCCTTTTGTCTTCTTGGTTAGCGGGACAGGTTGGCCTGAAGGTGAACGACCTTCAGGCAAGATTTGGGGAATTGGCGAACCGGCTGACACCACTGTTGAGGGAAGGACCTGGTTTGAGGTCACCCTTGTGAGTTGTCCTTACCCTAAAATTGGTGCTCCTGCCCTTGTTATAACTGTACTTAGTTCAATTGTTGGTGACTGATCGTCACACTAAGAACTCGCATGCCGGTTGCAATGCGCTGTTAGCCATTCTGCAGCGAGAAATTTTGGATTTTGTCGGCTGATCGCGTCAATGAGGCGAGGCCCTTTGCTGGCGTCGTAACGGATTTGTTGGTCCCCCTTTGTTGAAGACGTCCACCCTTCGCAATAGCAAGATTGTTAGGGCTTATTTGTGTGTTTGTCCGCCTGTCAACCAAGGCAGTACATTTGGAGCTGGTAACCTCCCTCTCGACAGAGGCCTTTGAGGCGAATTTGGAAAGATTTGTGTCTCGCCGTGGGTTACCTTCGTTGATTAGGTCTGATTGCGGTACGAATTACAAGGGTACAAGTAACTATTTGAAGGAGGTATACGCCTTCCTTAATGAGAACCAGGTTGACATTGGTAATAGTTTGGCCCGCCGAGGGGTCACTTGGTTGTTTGACCCGCCAGCCTGCCCCCCATTGGGGGGGTATTTTTGGGGCCGCGGTGAAAGCGGCAAGGGGACGCTGGCGGAGATTGTTGGGAGACACCGTTCTCACCTTTAATGAACTAGCTACGGTATTTGGCCGCATTGAAGCTGTGTTGAATTTGCAACCTTGTCAAGACTTCCAATTGATTAGCGGACGGGTAGGCCCGTCCGGGGGGGGTAGATGTTGCGTCCCAAATGTAATTTTGAACGCTCTTTTTGGTGTGGCAACATTCTATTGTCTTTGATGTTGACACTTGACATAACCTCTTGACTTGACATATAGACTTTGCTTGCTTGGAAAAAATGCCGGTCATGGGGACCCTGTTGAGTTAATATAATTGGTAAAATATCATTGGATTCGCCTGTTGAGACCGATAATTGGGTCGCGAATTATTTGTTGTTTGAAGGTGAAATCCCCACTTGCCGAAAACCCCGGGATATTGTTGAATTATACGCCGCCTTGTCGTCGGTCGGGCTGGCACGCGGAATTTGTTGGAAATCGGATTGGATCTCACGAGATATGAACAGATTAATTGTGAACAGTGTTTGATTGAACTTTGTAATTCCAAATTGACTAGAATACAGTGATATTTCTTGGAACATATCGCCTTATTGCGTCACCTCGTGTGGCACGCGCTTGGTGGGAACGAGTTGTGCTGTGATTGCTGTTGTGACCGCGCCATCTGGAGATTGGCGCCTTGGGAACGTTCTACAACACTTGACTTACATCACACCTTTCAATTACTCACCCCATTGTACATACAAACCACACTTAGGGCGTGACCTTTGAAGGTCGAAGTTGGCGAACCCAGCACATCAGGTTAGTGGTATCATTATTAAGTAACCTTGTTTATTGAAAGCAACGTTTATGACTCCACGTATCGTGGAAAAGTTCCGGACACGTCCAGTTACCGTTGGCTGGCCTATTGCAGTCTTGAACAGTTATCCTTAAAATTATATAAAAAATATCCCACGACAGCATATGTCTAACTTTTATGGTTGACTCACAATAACACGTGTAACTCCCGATAGCTTAGCAGTTCGAAGCTTTCTGATTATAATATTTGTCTACTCTTACGTTTATAACACTCTCAGTCACCCCTAATTGAAAAATTTAACATTATTAACTATTCCATAAAAAAATTGGCCAAGTGCGAGTCAGACTCGCCCATGAAGAGTTCCGTAGTAACTATAATATAATATGCAAATTTATTTGACGAAAAAAAACCTTACAAATTTCTTAAAACTAGCTTATTTACATTTTTTACAACTGCGCCAAATAAATATGTTTTGAAAAAAAAAACCTTACAAATTTCTTAAAACTGGCTTTTTTACATTTTTTACAACTGCGCCGAATAAATTTGTTTTTCATAGTGTTTGTATGAATTACAAAGTTATATTTGCGGTTTTAGAAAATATGCTGTATCTCAAAAACTGCTGAACTGATTTCGTTCAAACTAATTTTGGTTGAAAGTTTATATTAAGATCTACAGACATATATTTTTTTTAGATTTTTCACTCCATTATTATAGAAGTTAGAGGTTGTGTCCGCCACACACACATTTTACCACTTTGCAAGCTTATATCTTTTAAACGATTGACTTTATGGAAAAGTGGTTTTAGAAACCCCGATGTCATTTTCGAAGAACTGTCTATAGATACCACACATGCATCGATTTCATGAAAAAAAAATATTTTCAGGTTTAGTTCCATGTATGGGGAGCCCCCTTTATTTTAAATATTAATTTTATTTTTTTTTCTCAAAATCGGAAAGCGGTTCACAGAATACATCTACCTATCAAGTTTCACATGTATAGTCCTAATAGTTTCGGAATAAAATTGCTGTGTCAGACGGACGGACAGACAGACAGACAGACAGACAGACGGACAGACATGTCGAAACTATAAAGATTCCGTTTTTTGCCATTCGGCTACGAAACCGTAAAAAGAATCATATAAATCGGTATAGAAACACCAAAGTTATACATGAAATACGCTTATAATAATAAGCCATCGCGCGTGAATACTGAATCATGCTATAAGGATTATTTTTGAGAATCGGTCGCCGCGCTCGACGCGTCTCGCGGTCGAAACGTTCTCTAGGTACTTAAGCCTCATGTGAACGTGATCTAAACAATATTACCAATACATTAACTTACGCTGACGGAGTCGCGGGCACAGCTATATTGTATCATTACGCTAAGGCCAATAGGAGCGGAGCGCCAATGAAGAATGCTTCAAAATCGGGGTTAAATTTAACGTTAGCCCATAGTAACTATTCCACGCGGACGAAGTCGCGGGCAAAAGCTAGTTTCTAATATAATCTCATCATGCGCAAGAACTCAGCCCATTAGTCTCATCTTCAGATATCTACCCTTGGTTAGCTGGTGTGTAGGAAAAGATCTTACAGGCTTGAATGCAAATAAAAGTATGTAGCGCCTCCCGCAAATATATGCATATATGTAAAAGGAAGGGTAATGCAATCGTTATCTATGCAGACCACAAAAATTAAAACATTGTGGTTCTAGAGATAATAATAATAACAGAATAACTTATTTTCGACAAAAGTCAAACAAAATAGAGTTCCATTATCGATATAATTTCTGCATAGTAAAATCAGCGTTTTTAGGGTTCCGTAGCCAAATGGCAAAAAATGGAACCCTTATAGTTTCATCATGTCTGTCTGTCTGTCCGTCCGTTCGTATGTCACCGCCATTTTATTCCGAAACTATTAGGACTATACATGTGCAACTTGGTAAGTAGATTTATTCTGTGAACCGTCTTCCGACTTTAAGAAAAAAATTAAAAAATATTTAAAATAAAGGGGGCTCCCCATACATGGAACTGAAAATATTTATTTTATTTTTTATAAATGACATTGAGGTTTCTAAAACCACTTGAATGAACAAAAATGACTTTTTCATAAAGTTAATCGTTTAAAAGATATACGCTTCCAAAGTGGTAAAATGTCCCCACCCTCTAACTTATATAATAATGGAGTGAAAAATTAAAAATAATATATGCTGTAGATCTTAATATAAACTTTCAACTCAAAAAGAAGGAATAAAGGAAAGAAAAAGAAAGAAAGAACTAATTTACTGACTTAAGATTGGATTCTATTACCATCTTTTGTTTAACTTATTATTCAATTTTATAATTCGAAAACCATAGCTTAACTGAAATATGATGTTCGCAAGGCTTTAAGAAGGCACTCGCAAAATAAACTCCATTTTATAAAAACGACTTTCTCAGCGGCAGCGCGTCTAGTTCGACGTGCGCTTCCAAGAGTCGTCAGTACCTAATAGTGACTGGGCCCCATAGGGTCATTGCCTGCCGGGGTTGCGGGAATGTTCTAACAAGATAATGTGGCCACGGACCTAAAAGGTAGCTAAAAGAACACGGTGGGTTTTTAGTCAGTAGAAGTCTGACACTCCATTCAGAGCGGAAGAAGTCATTCAATGATTTTCCCACGCAGAAAAAAAAGGAAGGGCGGACTAACTGAAGAAAACGATACCATTTAATTAAGTATTTCAAAAACACTACGATAAAAATTTTAGCATAAAAACATAAACAAAGTATCCACACCTTTTTTGTAAACCGTCCACTAATCTGTTCGTTGCATATTCATATAAAATGGCCGAGCTATACATACGACGCTATGTATAGACACACCATTGTTTTGATAAAGATCTGTCATTATCGCCCTGAGTACTTTTTTTTTGGTTTTAAAATAAAATTCAAAGAATTTATTGTTCTTCAAGTTTTCAGAACCTATCAAGCTACAATGAAATAAAGTTTATTGTTTTTTTTTTTAATTGTTAATAATTGTTATTAATATTGTTACGAGCTGGGGTTCGGGATATAAATAATTTACACCAATTAAACCAAAATCAACACTTTAATTAAATAAACACAAAAATAAAAATTAACACAGTTATTCACACTACGATACTTGTCACTAAACACTTAAATCGCACTGAAATTCACTTATAGAGTTTCGATTATATCGTCTTATATCTTGTGATAAGACTGCCTTTCTGCGTCCCTTTGCGATCTATTTATACCCTGCTCTGCGTTCTAGAACATTCTTGTACAAACGACTTACTGCCTACACTGCCAAGAATATTCCAGAAGCTACTTGAGATACACAGTACTGCTACTCGCCGCTAGATGGCGTTAGTGTCTCGAACGTATTAGAAGTCAGTCGAACTTTCTCGATATACTCAGTACTGCTACTCGCCGCCAGGTGGCGTTAGTGTCTCGAACATTTTAGATTTCTGTCGAAGTTTCTCGACGTACTTCGCTAAGCGACTGGCGTAACAATATGTTCGCAAACCATTTTATAATAATATAGTTCTGTCCACACTTTCAGCGGCTTGAACGTCAATCCAGGACATTTTTATCTCAATCCCGTATCACCTGCTTAAGAGCGCGCCTAAAGCCAGCAAAATTTTAGAATTCACCCGCACTGTCCTACCCGCTCCTCACATCGAATACGATCGCGCGTGTACCTACGCGCTCGCTCGACGCGTATCTTCTGTAGTAAGTATACGTATAATATTCAGATGAAACAACTGTATTCAAAGTATGACTGCGTTATACAATATTACGAAATGTTATTATGTGTACGCGAATAATACGTAAATAGTAAGTTAGTAGGAGGTGACTATACCACTGATACTGAACACGAATCAATATAAAATCAATACCAAAGGGTAATATTATATTATGTATAATATAATATTATTTTGGCGCGTGATTTTGGTGTGGCGTAAATAATGGATAACTCTGAAACTGTCGATTGGCCAGATAATATCTATCATTTACCCCACTTATATCGTCATATGCCCATGGATGACCAAATTATTCATATTTTTAATATTTTAAATAAAAATCGTACTTACTCTTACAAAATTAGGTACCATTTCTAAAATTGGTGATATTTTTTTCATTTTGTTTTTTTTTTTTTTTATATCAGTCCTGAATATTTGTATTATCAGATCAGTATCAAGATTTTTTATTACATTCTAAATCAATATTGCAAAAAATAGTTATTCTTAAATTTTAACATTTTTTTCTACGGAATTACGCAATTTTGGGCCCCTGTATCTATAGTTGCAAAACTTCTGAAAAATTCGGAATAATTCCGGAATACTTCTGGGAAAGTTTCTTTAAATCAGAATTATTCAAAATGAATTTAAATAAAGCCCTCTGTGCGCCGGCCGCTGCCGCCGCGCTGCGATGGCGGTGCGGGGTGCGGTAAGAGGGGAGATGCTCCCCGGAGAAGTTTTCCCCCCGCGAGAAAGATTCGTACCCCGCAATCGAATGTTTCCGAATATTTCGCCTGAATAATTCAATCGAAATTAACGTGTTTGTTTGTTGTGTGGTGGGTGGGTTAATTATTGTTCAGTGCGAGACTACGTACGATACAAGAGTAAAATATAAATGTTTATCTATACTAATATTATAAAGCGGAAAAGTTTGTTTGTTTGCTTGAACGCGCTAATCTTCGAAAGTACTGGGTGGATTTGGATGAAATTTGGTATGGAAATAGCTTGAAGCTTGAGGAAGGTTACAGGCTACTTTTTACGCGACTGCAAAAAAGGAGAGTTATGTTTTTACCGTGATAGAATCCACGGGAGCGAAGCCCCGCGTGAGTACTAGTTTTATTATAAATGGGATTGATTAAGTATATGTTGATATTTTTATAGGTAGATATGTTAGCCTGCGATTAACAGGATTTTTATTCTTTTGTTTCTAGGTAGGTACTCTACTTATTTCGAAATTGAATGCTATTTTTATAAATGTCAGTAGTTGAATAAAAAACCAGGCCTAGCATATTTTATTTGTTTTTTGAAAAAGGGTTACCTATGTTTTTGGTTAGTTTGTATGTAGCTCTGTACGCATCGCGAGTATTCGCGAGTCGCATAGGTAGGTATTAATCATTACCTACCTACTTAACGCGTTTAATAGCCCAGCCAATAAAAACAATTAAAGGCAAACCTTGCAAGCAAACACGTTTTGATGCGGTTTTCAGAAAAGTATTTGTTATACTTAGGTAGGAGCAGGTTTTGGTATATTAACCGACTTCAAAGGTCGATTTTCCTGGTTTCTTTTGGCAGTTGAAATATTCCCAAAGTTTCGGAATATTTCGGAATACTTCCGAAGTATACGACGGGAATGATTCGGAATTATTCCCGCCAGACTATATCGAAAAAAAATGTACTACACTGCGGTGGCTCATTATTTTAGTTTAGCTTTTGCCCGCGACTTCGTCCGCGTGGAATAGTTACTTTGGGCTAACGTTAAATTTAAGCCCGATTTTGAAGCATTCTTCATTGGTGCTCCGCTCCTATTGGCCTTAGCGTAATGATATATATAGCCTATAGCCTTTCTCTATAAATTGAGTATTTAATTAAAAATATTTTTTTCCAATTCGAACCAGTAGTTCCTGAGATTATCGCGTTCAAACAAACAAACAAACTCTTCAGCCTTATATATTAGCATAGATAGCTGTTGCCCGCGACTTCGTTCACGTTTCCGTCGTTTTTCCTAAAAAAAAGTAGCCTATGTCTTTCCTCACGGTTCAGTGATTTAGATGTAACACACAGATTAACTTTCGTAATTTAGTAGGGAAATATAATATGTCAATCTATAATACTGTTGAAAAATATATTTCATGTACAGAATTGACCTCTCTACAGATTTATTATAAGTATAGATAATTGCCTATTTAATGCAAATTCTAAAATGGTATAATAATAACCAGTATCTTGATAAAGTACAAAGTTATTGCTGTTCGAATCTTAAAGGAGAATTTTTATACAAATTTGATTTCAAAATTAAATTACTTTAACACTGCTGTAACTAATTTTAGACTCAAAGAGAATGAGAATTTCCTTAAAATTTGATCACTATGGGTTTGTTGACACCATAAAAGACATTAGTAATTAAACAAATTTATTGAAAAAGAAAATATACAAGATGTTCGAAGTGGGCTCCTTCAGCTGCTATACACGCTCTACACCTTCTTATGAAGGACCGTCTCAATCGGCGCGCAAATCCTGCCGACGATATTTCGTCAGCAGCCGAACGTATGCGTTGTCGCAGCTGTTCAACTGAAGTGATTTCTTCTTTATAAACTACCTCCTTTAAACAGCCCCAGTAAAAAAGTCCAATGGGTTTAAATCTGGCGAGCGAGGTGGCCACATTCTGAAAATAAAATATTATTTCAAAACAAATTCCTTGTTATACAATCACGTCCACAATAAATTGATCTACAAAAATAGGGTTTAAATACCTAATGGGCATATTTAAATAGGTTCGTAATCGATATAAATATATTTCATCGAACAAACACGGATACCAACTAAAAGCTTGTGTTTATTTTGCATATACTATTCTGCCCGCGTTACCTACGACTACGAGTGACCATAGAAATATTAAATAAGAAGTGGTATAGGTAGATAATTTTTTTTTTTATATAGGATACTCGCAAGATCATTATTGTTGTCCATCCGTGTATCTAGATTTTTAGAAGATCTCATAACTACCTACATTATGGGAAAATGATCATAAAATTGTATCGTGAAGAATAACATAACAAAATAGCAAAAGTAAATAGCTACCTATTATGAATGTAATTTATTACCTATTATCCTAATAATCTAATAAAGTACCTACCACGAATTTTTGATATCGTCGTGTCTGGGTGTTGTTTATCTATATATGTATGTATTTAAAAATATATTTGTCTATGTATATCAGCTGTCTGACACCCATAGTACAGGGTCTTCCTAGTTTGGGGTCAGACAGCCGTGTGTGAAATGTCCCCACATATTATTATGTCTAGTTACCTACTCGGCCCACGAAAGTGCGTAGGTAAACGAATTTAGATCTTGTGTCTCTCAAAATAAAATCTAAAATCACCTGCATAAACTTTCTCGAAAGTATAAAATGTATTTTTATTTTTTCAGTATATAACAAACAAGTAACTCACAAACTTACCTTCGACAATTAGCCATCCTGTCAATTTGTAACTTTTTTAGTTCTCTTTCAATGTTTTTTTTTGTTTCCCATTTCACTATTTAGTTCGAACAACAACAACAATTACGATTGAAATGATTATAACTCGGCGCAGCTAAAACACTTGAGCGTAGTCCTCTCGTCTCAACAGAGCGGTAGCGACTGATGTGTGAAATAGAAATATGCTTGAAGCTCCCGCAACGAGCGACGGAAGATGACTTCTTGCGCGGAATAAAAACGTAGTATGCGCCAAAAGTGTTTTATCGTAATAAATCCAAAACTAAAAGGAATTACATAAAATGCCTAAGCAAAGCCTTTACTCTTGTTTAAATATAATTATTTATCAAATTTTTGTCGCAATAGGCATTACCATATCGAGTACAAAACGGAAAAACATGAGAATTAGAGGTTATTTCGTGATTTTTTTCTACCAAGGAAATGTTATTATTTTATGTTTTTGATCAGAGAGAGCCCTTGAAAATATGATGTAGTTATTCATATATTTTTATTTTAAGATTTGGTCTGGAATTTTTCATGTAAAATCAAATAGAAAATTGGTAATTTTGCTTTATACGCGCTCTTAATAAAAGCCTTTTCACAACTATACCGGGATGGTCTTACCGGATTCAGCTTAGTAGGTAAGCAAGATTGGTATCAGATTTTCTGGCTTTTGACTACCCGTACCGACTGTCAAAGATTTATAAATGACAGTATGTTTCATCAAAATCTGATCAGCCTTTGATATGAGCAGGTAACAAGTCGACAAATTTTCTTTCAGGATAATGGTTGAAGGTATTTAGCGAAAAAGACAATACCTTACTTTTGCAGTGAGGTATATACATAACGTTGCTCATTCTAATCATTTTCTTCATGAAATCTCTATGAAACAATATTCCTTTTGTTATAGCTTTCAGATGTCCAAAGATCCATATACATAGTTTAAAATTACAAATTAGAAAAATGTCAATGTTATCTATCATGTCATTATTGTTATAATTTTTGTATCTATATTTATTTGTATACCTATGTTTTGAGAATGTTTTTATATTTTATAAAGATAAATAGTACACCGTGGACTACCCGCGTATTTATTTTCTCCTGTGTCAAATCCATCCAAAGGTTGTCTGTAAAAGATCGCTTTTAGCGATAAGACCGCCCATCGTATCACCCTTTTTGGTTGTAAAATCCTTATTGTTTTACTGTTATGGTGTACAATAACGAATATATCTATCTATCTATCTATCATACACAAAGATTACAACACAAATGATACACACACACTACTTATTACAAATTATTATATAACCCTCATAATAAGGGACTTCCATAACGGGGATGACACCCTGTCCGTAGTGGTATTCAGGATCATGTTGCGGCTGCCACGTAATCTGCGTATTAGCCTTTAGGGATGCCGTTTTCTTGCAAATGATGGCATGAAAACCATCAGTATGAAATAGTGCGAACGTCCCTGATGCACTGCAGAAACGAGGCAGCCCCAACACCATCCTGAAAATATTATTATATTAGATTATGGATACGCAGGGAATTCAGCGACCTTTTAATGTGTATAACCCACAGATTCTCCGTGTAAAAGCTCTGACAATATGCTTTGAAAAGGGTGACCTTAACATCATCAGAGCATCGGTAGAATCTGCGGGCCAGCATGTTACCTCTGACCGCAAGAGCCCTAGCTGCGCTCCCTTTCAATATCTACATCGTCTTCAAGGCCGTCGGTAAGGAAATGTCCTAGGTATTTAAATTTTACAACACGATTTATGCACAAGCCATTTAGGGTAATAGTTTATCCATATCAATTTCAAATACCATTCGAATTATTATTTCCATTATTTGATTGAAAAAGCAGGAATGCACTGGATTGGAGAAACACAGGATCTAGAGATATTCAGCAGTATGCTTTATTCTATTCTATCTTCAGCAATACATGTATTTCAATTCAACAATAATTTGGACGCTATGGTAGCATACTTACCCACTAAAAATCTATTGGAATTCCGCTCAGCAAAATATCTTTTTTTGGGGCAAAATTTAAGTTCCGCCTGGACTTTTGGAGAAAAGATCATGGAACGGGAGAATTTTACCTCAGTAATAGCGCAGCAATAATCAGCACATAGAATCCTTTCTACCTTGATAGCTTCAAAAACGACCACTCCATATTTTCTTTTATGCAAGCCCATTAGGTTACGTTTCTGAGGAGACTGTATCAGAAACAAAATAGGTATTATCAGTAAAATACCTAACCATAATTCTCTCAAGACGTGAGAATCTAGAACGTAATCTGCAATTATCCTATCAATGTGTCTCTCTTTACTTGTATTGTTTAAAACCGCTTTGCAGTTGTATTTTTGTAAGGCTACTTGTACACAGAGCGTAAAAAGCCGTTAATACCCGACTGCTTCACTAATGCAAGAAACAAGCACATTTTTATTTAAAGTAAGAAGTGAAGAGAAGAACTTTTAATTGTGAGTTGGGCTTGATTTTGAGGGAAGATCAAACAAATAATTTTCTGTCAGTTCCGTGACGGGAAATAGTTTTTATTTCTTTCACGCGTAAATCCCGATCCAGTGGGAATCGCGGGGTGAAAATCGGTTTTACTGTTCCAGAGACTTACCCTGATACACAGAATGACAGACAAACAGTCAGACAAAGATTTTTTGGTGCAGTTTCTTTGTTTTTAGTATCGTGTATATCTAAATGCAATAACGAAAATACAGTTAATTGAAATCACAGACAGACACTAATTGTACATAAATATGTACAGACATAAATGCAGATGTATACATATAGATAGACGATTGTGAAATGTGACTTGCAGAAACAAAACGACGTTTAATTCTATCTTTGCACTATTTCGGATGTACGGGTAGAACTCTATTGCAGGGAAAAACTAGTAAATACATGAAGTGTTATGCTTTTAAATGGAATTAATCACCCAATAAAACCAAAAATATTTATACTTTTATCCCAACTGTATTATAAGAATTTATGGTGGGTATAGTTTTCAATAATATATTTTTGTAGCTTTGATTTACACCGTTGAATGAGCTTATTTTTTTTTTTAGTTAGAAGGCAAATGCGTTAAGTACTAGCTGTTCCAGCTTTGGATGCAATAAACAAAACCACGTCCCTCCAAAAATATATGCGCATGCACAAAGTGCGAAGTAGTCATTCGATATGCAGCCCAAAATTATACTCCATACCCATTCAAACAAGTAGTTTTTGGCGCAATTATTATTAAACATTTACACGAATATTCAAGGAGCTCGCTGTTAAGCAACGTTTGCCATGGCTATTCCAGTGACTATCCAGTCAGAAACCTGATAATCTGACACCAGTCTTGCCAGGAGACAGACAGACTGACAGAATACTTTTTATTGTACACCAATAATTTAAACACACACTTGATTTACAATACTGCAAAATATGGTTATAATGGCGGTTTTATCGCTGATAGCGATATCTTCCAGACATTTTTTGGCTGGACTTTAAGAACATAAAACAAAGAGGGGAGGGGAAAATCAATGTACCTACTTTAAGTATATATAAGTATACGTAAGTCACTCCATGTACTCTAGTAGTCAGTTGAACTCGGTAATACAGGGAGCCAACGCCAACTTAGTTAGAAAAAGGATAAGCTGATAATAATGATGACGAATATGAATATTCACAGATTTTCTAACAGATAATCTGTGTCGCATCCATAATTATGTCTCACACAGCGTTTTACCCGCCCTGTGTGTCATCTCCCTTACCAAACAATAGGCTCTATAATCTCTAGAGTTCTGATTAAAACGGCCTTCCAGCGACGCTAATCTGTGCACTAATAGTGCACACACATACAGACTATACTTGTTAGTTTTATATGTACTATCACAATTAGCTCTTTGTAATAATGCCGCTTCGTCGTTTGTTGTTTGTTGCAGTCATTTGTAGGGTATCTAGAAATACTATAGTGAGCCACACGGGTCATTCTTCAAGAGTAAGCAAGGATTGCTGAGGTCAGTTCCTTGATTTATAACCATTTTAGCATACCGTACCGATATTTACGTTTTAACAGTACCGAGTTTATATATACTAGTAATCCTAAACCACTTTGCTAAGTATATTCATGAGTATGAATCACAAGAGGAACGTAGGGTAAGAGAAAGCACAAGAAGGAAGGACTTTAAACACAAAATGTTACCAAATCTTAACATATCTAAGCATTGTTTCAGATACCAAGCAGTGGAGTTATTTAATAGGTAACCTACTGATTTAAAATTATTAATTTATAGTTCTCATTCTTTTAAAACTACATTAAAAGCCTTCTTGTTGGAAAAATGTTCATACTCGGTATTGGAGTTTATGTCAAATAATAAAAAAGTCACTTATAATAATAGCAGCGATCATTGATTTTAATTTTTATTGTTCTTTTAGTATTCGACATTGAATTTGACATTATAATTACGATTGATTTGACATTATATTTATTTTTTGACATATTCTAAATTAGTTTAATACTACTGTTTAACTTTACTTTCCACATTAATTTTAATTGCGCTTTTGAATTTTAGTTCCTGCATGTGTTAATTATATTTAATTATTAATATGTACTGTTCAACACAATGTAATTGTTAACTGAACTGAATAAATGAAATTTCTCCATGACGTGGAAAGCACGTGGAGTCGTTGGTCCCACCTGTCATTTATGTACAGACGCCAGCATATCAAGCTACAACAATCTGTCAAATTTCTTTAATAGATTTTCAACATTATTGTTAAGGAAATAAGGTTCAAGGTTGATTGGGAAAATTTGACAGTTTCGGGTAGCTTCATTTCCTGGCGTCTGTACATCTTTAACAATCATTACAGGTAGTCAGAAGACAGGATATCTGACAACAGACTTGCCAAGAGGTATCGTGCTATCCAGGTCGTGGATTGGGAAAGTGAGACAAGCAATCACTCCACTAGTACCTCAGCTGCATCCAGTTAGACTCGAAGACGACCCTAGTAGTTGGAAAAAAGACGACGAGAGGGAATTGTTCGTAATCCACCACGCGGACTCAGTGGATGCTGGTGGACGTGACATGTATTCGATTTTTTAAGTCTTAGTTATTAGTCATTTCAAAAAGCTAGTCAAAGATCATTATCTAACATCCCGTAATTTTATATATTTACTAGTACTCACGCGGGGCTTCGGTCCCGTGGATTCTACTTCCATACCAAATTGCATCCAAATCCACCTAGTACTTTCGAAGATTAGCGCGTTCAAGCAAACAAACAATCTTTTACGCTTTATAATATTAGTATAGATTATAGGTATTTATTTTTATAGCATTAATATAAATATGTATTTTAAATCTATGTATGTATATATTTGTATACTATATCATTATAGTTTAATTTATTAGCTGAGTACGTTTTATTTATCGTAATTAGTATTTATACACACTGTGTCTATCATGTCCTCTTCAACTCTCCTGTCGCAAGTCTGCTGGAAGAAATTTCTTAGGAAATAATCAGCATCTTTGTGCTCTTTTGTCTGTATTTATATGTTTTTTCTTTTGTAAGTGTAATGTGTGTAGATAAATAAATAAATACCGATTTCCTAATATTTTTTCTCAAATCGTTTTGTGACCAAAATTCCTCATAGACACGACATGCAATGTTCTCACGGGATACTGCTACCCCGGAAGGCCGGAACGCACTGAAGGAACAGAGTGAGTTTTCTTTATTCAGAAGAAGTCTAGCACTCTCTTCCATTCCGCAAAGAGCGGGAGGAAACATTTGATGCTTTGCCCCCAAAAAAAAACACATCTCATACAGAGCGCGAAAAGGATTTCGCATTCAAGAGGAGTTTCAAACTTGGACTTTATAATATTGTTACATTTCGACACCCCATAGACTGGAGTCAATGACACAGATGGTAGCTATTCGTCAGACAGGAGAATACCGAGGAGCGTCTTGGTAGGTGTAGGTACCAACCTACCAACTCAGAATCACAATCACTAGCTTTGTTTATGTTATCATATGCGCAGACGGCGGCCGGGGTTGACAACCTTTCGTAGGTAGATGTAGACCATAATCGAATTGAGGTTTTCTTAGGAAACAACGAAGTATACTCATGTATCAAAATTGACATCTGTAACTACATGTATGGATGCATATAAATAAAATAGAAGTGTCTATGCGTGTTTAAAAAATAAACTATGTTTTCTCAAGTGCTTTTTTGTGCTTAGTTACTTACAGGATACTAAAAGACATACAAACGATTTTTAAATTTTTTTAATTGTTTATGTGTTAGTCTGTCATTTTATTTTTCCGGGCTTATCTCTGAAACGGATGAACAGATTTTAATAAGACTTCCTCTGGATTGAGGAGGATGGGGTGACATAATTAAAGGCTGTAGGCGGTTCTTTTTCATGAAATTCCCACGAGATCGGGATTTACGCGGGAGAACCTCCCACGTGAACGTTATGGCGGGAACAGTCAGTTCAAATCTAAACGGCAAGTCGTTTGATGTTTAAACAGTAAGGCTTTAGAATAATCCACATTTTTTTGGAGTAGACCCTCGCATACCTACCTCCAAAAAAAAAAATACGCGTCGAATTCATAACCTCCTCTTTTGGTCGTCGGTTGAAAATGGTCGGCTACTTAACTGGACTTACCTCTCAGTAGCAGTCATAATTATAGTAATTAATGCCTCCAGCCAGAGCTTATAAAAAACACTTACAAAATAACCCATTATACGCTAAGGGCATTCCCTGTGGGGTCAGACAGCGGCTTCGGACGTTGCTGGTGGGTGGGGGAGGGGGGGGGGGGGGGGACAGCTAGGGACAGGCTGGATCAGATAAGGAGAAAAAGTAAATACACAAGTACACGCGTATTTGCTACGAGCCTAGCCTAAGCACCTGTCTCTCACAATATTTATTATCATGTATGACTTACGTAACCTACTTTTGTTAACGTCTAAATTATGTTTTAATTGTATAATGCGGTTAGAAAACTAAATATAATATTGCTATCACTATATTTATTACTATTCATTATCTCCTTCTGTGTCAAATCCATTCAAAAGTTGTCTGTATAAGATCGCTTTAGGGATAATCACCACTATTGTCAAACTCTTTTTTTTGGAATTTGTAATGGTGTACATCAGATAATATGATTAAGGAAACTCTAAAAAGCGATATTTTAACTGTTAAACTACCGCTAATTCTATAAGAGTAATGGCTCAGATAAGTGTACCTACGTCTGCGTTTCAGTTTGCGCACGCGCAATGGTTAAGCGAATGAATACTGCTCTGTGTATTGTGGGTTCAATTCCCGACGGAACACATAACCATATACAAGGTGTAGCAGATTAAGTGCAATACCTCAGACACCCCAATTAGAATATTAAATTACAAGTCTAAAACAACATCCACAACTAAATAAATTGAAACCAAACCTAGACATTTTTTATAAAATAGTTATCCTTACTTAACGCAATACGTATGTGCGTCATACAATATCCTTACGCAGATGCAATGTCAGCGGCCGACACACACACGAGCGCATTTCCTAGAATTAGGGTTTGTATTCATTTGTCATGATACTGTGTTTCTATTTTAAGTTAAATGAAAGATTTTTCCGTCAAAATTTAACACCTATTTATTATGACGGAAATCGATTCAGAAGCCGATTTTGAACCAACTACTTTTAGTAATTGTTTTTTTTTTTAATAGTTGATAGGCTTGCGTTTGACCATAACCTCACCTGATGTTAAGCGATGATGTGGTCGAAGATGGAGCACGCTTGCCCAGAAGTAACCTATTCACTCTAGACCTAAAGACTCCCAGGTTATAACTATCAGGAAACACAGACTTCGGCAGGGAATTCCACTTCTTAGCCGTGCGCACAATGAAAGTATTCCCAAAACGTTTCGTGCGTATGGGTGGGATGTCCACCATGTAACGATTTTATTCTCTTACACGTTGTATATGGCCTATAGATAGAATTCAATTTACACACTCGCACGTTTTCCTTTAAAAAAGCTGAGAGGAAAATATAGTAGTTTGGAAGTCCAAAAATCACTGCATACATACGTTTATGATCCCTGTCGTAATATTTACTCTTCACAGATGCGGCGCACGTGTGCGTATCGCGTGCGCGGGCGCATCATGACGTCACACTCAGTCAATAGACACCGGCGCGCGGCGCGGCGCGGCCATTGGGAACGTACAAAGACACAACAGTAGTTCAAGGAGTGTTTATTGTGTCAATGGATTGTACTTTGTCCTTTTTATGATCATAGGCTCATATTTGTGGCCACCGTCTGAACTGATAGTAAGCAATTATGTGGTAGAAGATGAAGCATGCTTACCTAGATATAATTTATTCACTCCTGTCTTCTGACAGTTTTTGAAGATAAAGAAACGTTATATCTGTCTGTGAACCTATTTTTTTTTTCAAGAATGCCCAAAGGTTTCAAGTTATAATTACAATAAAATATTTTCGACCTAAAATACTTTCAACTACAAAAATATTAAGTTTCTACGTCATTACAATAAATTAATAACACTCCCATAAAGTGACATTTTCAAAAGCTGGCTTATCATTATTTCTCTTCCAAACCGTTATCTTTATTATACGTATTATAGTTATGTATTATTTAAATACACCTGATTAATGTATTTTTCCCTATTAATACTTTCAGTGTGCGTAGAAATATGGAGTGGAATTCTCTGCCGGAGTGTGTGTTTCCTGGTACCTATAATCGGGGGTCCTTTAAGTCAAGAGTGAATAGGTTGATAGGACCACATAATCGCTTACCATCAGGTGAGATGGTGGTCAAACGCGAACCTATTATCAATAAAAAAATGGTCACCAAGGCGTCAAAAATAGACGATTTGTCAAAGAAGACAACAGATTTGTCAAACAGTTGGTTGTAACCAAGGATCTTCTACAAGTTCCTTGGTTGTAACTTCCCGTGGCTTCGGAACTGGCTATTAATTTGGACAAGAACAACGTAAGTATTGCCACACTTGTTGCACTACTGCTCATATTTTACAATGGCCAGAGTTCAACACATCTTGTGCTAATGTAATTAGTTGCATACATCATTCTGTTTGCTTATTGAACCGAATTCCAATTACATCATCCATGGATGCTGCTCTAAAAATCTTAACATAACTTTGTCTTCCTTGTTACTGTGGCAAATATTCAATGCTAAATTCTGGCTAACAATCCATGTAGAATCATAGAAAGAAAAAGTAGGAAAAAATAGTTCTATTTACACTTCTTCGCGCTTGGTACTAGCTTCTGCGCGTGACTTTATTCGTGTGAAAGGAGTTTTCTCGCGTAAATCCGAATCCCGTGGAAATTCCAGGATAAAAAGTAGCCTATGTTTTATTCCAGGATGTCAACTATCTACTTAAAAAAATTATGCTAAGTAAGTAAGTTTAAGCCCAATATTATAATATTCGAAACTAGCTTCGGGCCATCCCAAGATGATGCCACTGAGAAAGGAGAAGATATAAATAACAATATCTAAAACATAGATTAAAACGAGTACTTAATAATAAATGGAAGGAAAATGGAAAATCATGGAATGACTTTTCCCACTCTGGGATGAGCGGAAGGGAGTGTTAGACTAAAATCTACTGACTAAAATCCTACTCTGTTCCTTAAACTGTTGCGTCCGGGGCCGCGGTAGCTCTCATCCTGTTTTCATCAACATCCCCGCAACCCTGTTTTCCATCTACCAAAATATCTCAAAAATGCGCTAGGTGGCTAAAAACATCTTCATATCTCGCCCAACCAAAATAAATCATTACATGCACGTAAACTCCCAGTGTGCTGCACCCATATATTACATTTACAACAATATTAAACTATTACACTAGTTTACACGGTTTTTATACCCCAGCTAAAAGTTGTTATTTTGTTATTCATTTAGGTAGAACTATCCAGAAAAAATAATAAAAAAATTCTATCACGTCTAGTTTAAGAAATATTTATTAACTTAACTGAAATACATAATTTTGGTATTAATACTAAAAAAAATAAAAATGACAAATTTTTGCCTTCTTTTTATAGCTATTTGAATCAGTTTCTCTATAATGGACCAACAGTAATCCCCCAACATTATTTCATCCCAAAATCCTTGATGTCGTTCTTCAAAAACCTTTAAATCTTGATGGAAACGTTCCCCTTGTTCGTCACTCATACTTCCTAAGTTTTCAGGGAAAAAATTAAGATGCGATTGCAGAAAATGAATCTGCAATCGCATCTTAATCGCAAAACACATGAGGCACCCACTTTTTATCTTGATTTGCAACAGGAAATCCAAAATAATGGAGATATGCACTTTTTAACGAATCTGTAATGGGTCTTCTCTTTTTTGAAAATATAAAATGTCCACAAACATAACAAAAACGATCAGAACTTTGTTTACACTTTCTACTCGACATTTTAAATCAATCCGAAACAAGATAATTGTGGTTTGAAGCGAACCAATAAACAATAAACTGTCGTTACCACGTTAGGTAGTTAAAAAAAAAAACATTTGACTGCAGGAAGAATTTGCGACGTGATAGAATATTTTTACTAACACTTTTTGATTTAAGGAAGGTAGATTAACATATTTGTATACATTTATTTTGGGGTATAAAATAAAGTTCAATTTTGTAAACTAGTGATCAAATGAGTTAATACTGTGTTAGTTAGTAAATTATATGCCCCTTTTTTAGTGGGGAATCCATTGACTCCTCTCGGAAGGGAATGTCAGACTTCTACTGACTAACGATCTACCCTGTTCCTTAAGCTGCCCTAAAGTTCCGGGGCCGCGGTATCTCGTTAGAACTTTCCTGCAAACCCATGCAATGGCCCTATGAGGCTCACTGCTGCTAACTACTCTTTGAGGTGTCCACGCGCACCTATGATATTATAGGTATTGTTTAATTTTCACCGCAGTTTTTCCATTCCGTAGTTTTTCATGTAGGTACAAATAGTTATTGTCTAGGAAAGGATTGCTGAAGTCTCTTTTATTTATATTTAACTATATATAAAAATAAATAGTTGTTCGTTAGTTTCGCTAAAATTTGAGAACCGTTCTACCGATTTCATTCATTGTTTTGGTATCTCACACAGGGAAGGTGAGAAAGAAAACGTCTATCGAATCAGCTAGTATTTTATAGAATTTTGAATGTCAAACCTTTCTTTGGTCGATAGTCTTGTCTTTAGGTCTTATTCGCGCATTCGAATACAGCGGGAGGACACGCCCTGGTGTAGTCATTATGAGGATTACTCGGAGGACACGGTGTAGGTATGCCCCGCTTGGTCAGAGTACCACCGTGTCCTCGTGGAGGCGAACGGGGACGGAGACCGCTCGCGCCAATCCCTGGGTCAGACCGCCCCCACCGCAACGCGCCGCCGACTCGGGCCTGGTCCTTACCGGACGGTGAGCTACCCCTGCTCGCCGTCCACAAGCCCGCGCCTACGGTAGCCGGAGATCGGATCGCGATTGAATCGGCATGTTTCAACAGAAACGGTGAACAAGTTAATCGCCTTTTGTAACTTTGTATACTTATTTGTGGCTCAGAGCAACATTGCTATAATTTATCTTGTAGGCTGCCTGTGTCATGTCTCCCGGTATTTTTTTCATTTTATAATATTGCAAGATAATATAATTTGACATCATTATTATATCGGAAATTAAAATATTTTTTTCAAAACAAATTAAGTCAGCCCATCTTTTTTACTAACATTAACTAAAGTTTGTGAGGATGGATGTAGGTATAGATGCATGTATGTTTGTGACTCTTTTACGCAAAAACTAGTGAAATGGTCTGAATGAAATTTAGTAAGTAGGTAGCTGAGAACCTGGAATAACACATATGATACTTTTAAACCGGAGTCTCTTTTTTCTGGGTTGGAAAATCATCGAATGACTTCTCCCGCTCTGGGTTAAGCGGAAGGGTGTGTCAGACTTCTACTGACTAAAAACCCACCCTGTTCCTTCAGCTGCCCTAAAGTTCCGGGGCCGCGGTATCTCGTTAGAACTTTCCCGCAAACCCTGGCAGGCAATGGCCCTATGAGGACCCGTCATTGGTGTTGACAGCTCTGTGAGGTGCGCGTGGAAAACGACGCGTCGTCGACCCGGGCCCGGTCCTTACCGGACGGTGAGCGACCCATGCTCGCCGTCCGCAACTTGTCACTTTTTTAGATGCAAATGTGCTTTTTTCTTGCGTTTCAGTTGAGCAATCGGGTTTATTAGTTTTTTTATATAACACTTTTTTATTTTCAGCTTTTTAATTTAAATATTATCTAACAATTTTTCAGTCCTATTATTCGATTGAATTCCGTTTTAAAACGTTATATTTTTTAAACGATTGCTTAAAATGAAAAATGGTGAAAGAAAGCTCAAAATCATTTTTAAATATCTATTTAATGATACCCACTTGACATAGTCTGTCGATTTTAGATTTTTGACAATATGGCGTCTGGTTGTCGTTGTGGTGTTTTTATTTTACTGTAATGTATCCAGTAACACTTGCGCCATCAAGACAAATCCAACGACGTATCATTTATCAAAATCCGTACACTGGTTTAATAGTTATGAAGGAACAAAGGAACGGACATACATACGCGGTAAAAACATGACCCTCCTCCTTGCTTCGCCGCAGTTGGGTAAAAATGGTGCAAAATTTTGTTTCATTTGGGTTCATTGGTTCAAAAATCAGTAGCAAGATATATTCTGAACCTACCAGTGGCGAAGGGTGAATTTTCATAAAAGGGAAGCCGGACTAAAAAATGCTTACCTTGCTCAAGTGTGATGCGTGAATTCCAGTAACTGTGGCCCTGTGGCTGACTTCGAAATCTTGTAACTTCGTAAATAATTATTTGTTTAATTGAAAATAATAGATTACTATTTATATATTCATATATAAAATAATAGACTAATATTTGCCATATTTCAAAAGGAAAGCCGGTAGGAATCGAGTTGTATGGAGCCTTCGCCACTGGTACCTACATATTAACGAACGAGGTAAGTTAAATTAAAGCTTGAATAAACTAAATATTCACAAACTATGGCCAGCAAAACAGTAACTAATTAAAAAATCTTTAAAACACATCTGTATTAATTAATCAAATCGCCATCAACAAACCACCTTCCCTGCCCACACGCTAACGAAGAAAAGCAAAAGTTTCGGATATTAAAAGCAACAAAACCAAGCGATGAATGAGCGAGTCAGTGCGTAGCGCGTGCGCCCGCGCCGCAAGGAAACAGATGTCCTGGGTTCGTTGAACGGTTTCGGCGCGGGCGCATTATTGGGGCCCCGGTATACAGGGTGGAGCTGGCGAGGAATTGTGTTAATTTGATGTTTGTTCTTTAAGTGTAAGGTTAAAAATAGTTTAGGTAAAGAAATTTAATAGCATGTTTGAAGTTTAATTAACAAAAGCACTTTCATAGGGTTTTTTTTTTAAACAAAGGAGGAATTGTCGGCCTCTTTTGAGGGTTCCGTACCTAAAGGGTAAAAACGGTACCCTATTACTAAGACTTCACTGTCTGTCCATCCATCTGTCTGTCACTAGGCTGTATCTCAAGAACCGCGATAGCTAGACAGTTGAAAATTTCACAAATTATGTATTTCTGTTGCCGCTATAACAACAAATACCAAAAACAAAATAAAATAAATATTTAAGGTGCTTCCATACAACAAACATGATTTTTTTTCGCCGTTTTTATAGATAATGGTACGGAACCTTTCGTGCGCGACTCCGACTCGCACTTGGCCGCTTTTTTTTATTTTTTATTTTTTTTAAACATGATGCCAAATCAATGTTTTCTTTCTTTCATTATAATAATTATAATGAACTAGAGAATATAGTTTTTACTTATAATAATAGAGCTCTTGACCTACTTTGGCCACAGAAGCCAATCTCAGCGTATATTAGCCAACTGCGTAGGAAATAAGTACGTGCACGAGTACAGGGGCACTCTCTGTTCCTTAACACGTTCACTGTCCAGCCGCAATATTGAAATTATGTCTCACGTCCAATTTAGTTTTTCTTTCCTATTTACTGATATAATTGCCTTTATACCATTTCAGGTCCATAAGGGCCATAAAAGTAGGGGGAGGCCCTTTACCCCCAATTTGCAGAGTGACCCACATGTATGTAACGGACGTAGAAGCAGATAATTCAGTGACACACCCGTGTGTCATGGACGTTATAGGTTAAAAAGTTATGAAAAATTACGTTATCTATGGCTGAAGGAAGGATTTATGACTATTTCCTTTGCTTTCAAAAACGAGAAATAAAGTTGATTGAATTAGAAAGGCATTTGAATGACAGAATCCACCGAAAAATGTACAGTGGATGTCACAAAAAACTGAGACACGTCTAAAATAAAAAAAGACAGACACAGAATGCCTTTTCTGCAAGAAACCCCTGTATCTTGCATGTTTTAATGAAGCTCATTAGAAAAACATCATCAGTTCTTCTTCATCAGTTATTTTTATGTTAATTTTTCAGAGCACTGTAAGTACTAAATAAATTAAATTAATCGATGGCTCATTGTTTTTTTATTATACCTATATCACTGCTCTTACGATCATATACAATATTGGTATGTTTCTGTTACGTCCACAAAGTTAGAACCCATTATGTATGAAAAGAGCAGTGACCCACATGTGTGGCACGGACGTCTTATTCCAAACCAAAATAAACCACAGGTGGGTCATGGACAGTGAATGTGTTAACTGGACGGCAATCCGACACCAACGAAGAGAAATCAGGTGCAGGACCAACGGTTCAACGTGCTTTCCGCGAAATACAGAGAAATCCATACTAATATTATAAATGCGAAACTGTCTGTCTGTATGTTACCTTTCCACGCCTAAACCGCTAATCCGATGAAATTTGGCATGGGAATAGTTTAGGACCCTGGAATGGACATAGGATAGTTTTTATCCCGGAATTCCCACGGGATCGGGAATTACGCGGGAAAAACCTCCCACGCGAGCGCAGTCGCGGGTAAAAGCTAGTTTCAAATAAAAAATCCCAATAGCACTGATTGGCTGACTCAGGAATCAAGACATCTAGATCAGTTCTCGCGTTTACGAACACTAGATCAACGAGATAGATATTATATTCTGTATTGTACCATTAGGCTGCGTTTCCACCAGAGACGTGCGATGGAAATGTGTCGTGCGAGGATGTCTAGCTGTGCTGTGAAAATGTGTGGGCGTTTCCACCAAAGCTGTGCGATGAAAATGTGCCTACGAGGATGTGTAGTGGAGCTGTGAAAATGCGCATTAATGTGTGGTGCGAGGATGCGCAAACCTCGCAACACATCCTTCTCAACACATATTCCTCGCAACACATCCCTCGCAACACATCTCTCGCACACATCCCTCGCTTGTTTTGTATGCGCAAAAATCTAGCTCCGCTGAGCCGTTTCCACCAGAGCTGTGCTGACCGAGGCGAGGTAAATGAAGCGATTCTATTGGTTCTTTACAAACACATCCCTCGCTACGCATCCTCGCACATCTCTGGTGGAAACGCAGCCTTACGGCAGTTCCATTTCAAAACGTAGCAAGGAAAACTTTAACAAATACCGTTTAATTGCATAAACTTGCTAATCTGGTAAACTGTACCTATCAAATACAAAGACACCACGTCGCCGTAGAATGATAACCTCGTATGCCCAGAAATCCAAACTTCACAGGAAACGAAAAAAGCGGTCAATTTTGTCAATGTTTAAAATAATTTTGTGTGCTTTTGTCTTATGTTTTGAATGATAAAAAGGACTTATTTCTGTTATTAACCAATGCGTTACTTAACTGGATTATGCCAGAGAAATGATAATATAAGAGGTTTTCTGTTCTTATATATACATAGTCTTTTCTCTATAGATTAGAGGTTTTCGTTTTACTCCATAGATGGCACTTGTAGTCATATACTGGCTTCCCAGTTTCACCGTATTATAAAATACGTATTTTTCATACGATTTTTACAAAAAAAAAGGAAAAAATATTTTTTGACATACGAGGTATTCATTCTACAGCGACAACCAGCTCTTTAAACTCACTTAAAAGCAGATATATTTTTGCATCATTCACTCTCCCGTGGCTACTCAAAAACCTAGAAGTTACTTTACCAATTAAAATTTATCGTATATCTAGAAGTAGCGCGGGGCTTCGATCCCGTGGACTCTGTCACGCTAAAATATAAGCCACCTTTTTTTAGTTTGGTACGAAGTAGCCCAATTTTTTTTTTGTTTATTTATAATAGTCTCGCGTTTGACCACCATCTCACCTAATGGTAAGTGATGATGTCGAAAATGGAGCACGCTTACCTAGAAGTAACCTATTCACTCTTGACTTAAAGACTCCTATGTTATAGCTATCGGGAAACACAGACTCCGGCAGGGAATTCCACTCCTTAGCCGTACGCACAATGAAGGTATTCCCAAAACGTTTTATGCGTATGGGTGGGGTGTTCACCATGTAACGATGGCGCATCGCCGTCTGTCTTGTAGTCCGATGATGGAACGGGCTTGGCGGAATTAGATTGTGTAACACACTCCCCGAAATGTAACCGATAGACCTTCCTCAAGTTACTTCCCTACCAAATATCATCCAGATCCACACAGTACTTTCGAAAACTTACCGTGTTTAAACAAACAAACGTTTTTATAATATTAGTATAGATATAACCTATTTTACGTTTATAGGCTCTCCTGTAAAATGTCATTTTAAATCCTTAGTAGGTTTTATGAATTAAAATTTGAGCTGTTTTATTGCTAAACGCAATCTTTTACAGACAGTCATTGGGTGGATTTTCCACTCAAGAAGAATTCATAGGTTCTTGTTCAACATACTTGTCTTGAACGTGAAACTGCTCTAACGTAGGTACTTATGGTTATTCCTTACGGATATAGTAATTCAACTAAAATACATAAGTACGAACGGCGATACGCCATCGCTACATGGTGGACATCCTATACGTAAGTACAAAAACGTTTTGGGAATACGCTCATTGTGCGTATGGCTAAGGAGTGGAATTCCCTGCCGGAGTCTGTGTTTCCTGATAGCTATAACCTGGGGGTCTTTAAGTCAAGAGTGAATAGGTTACTTCTAGGCAAGCGTGCTCCATCTTCGACTACATCATCACTTACTATCAGGGAGACAGTGGTCTAACTTGAGCCTATCAGGAATAAAAAAAGTTAGATTCCACGAGCGGAATTACGATTATTACGGAGTAATGCAACTAAAATACGTAAAATACATATTACTAAACAAACAAACAACACATTTGACAGCAAAATTAACTAGCCTTCTATAAACACCATGTTTTAGAGAATTATGAGACTAAGTTAACCAGTGATACTGATTTACACTAATAACTAAAGTCTTGGAGTACCAATACATTAACTAAACAAGAAATCGCCTTGATAGTGACAATTTTTGTCACGAAAGCCGTTAATTACATGTTTCTTATGAACTTATTGACCAAACACATAAAGATAGCGAACAAGATAAATTGGCCCATTTTTCGAAAGGAAGTAAATGCTATGGGAAATTGTAGACTTTAACACAGACTGAACTATAGTGCCTAGACTACCAAAGAACGTTTAACCTCGTTTCTATCTTTGTGTTGCTTACATAATATTATGTACTTACATATAAATAAAATTGAATAATCTTTCTGTGATTTCAAAACCATCCTCACTAGGTCAATATACCGTCTTGTCATACTAAGCGATTCTCCTCTACATTTATTCTGCGGCCAAGGTTTGGAACTTTGTACCGGCTTCTGTGTTCCTTTCCACATATGACCCGTCTGCCTTCAAAGCACTGGTGAACAGACACCTTCTGGGCTCACTCGTCTCATCGTAGACCCCATCTATCGCTTACCATAAGGCGTGATCGAGGTCGAGTGTGGACTATGTTTTCTCAAGTTGATATAGTTCTACTTTAAACGATACTAGAACACAAACAAACTTTTAAACAGTAAAATCCGTCGGCCAGTCTTTCTGTTTGTCCGCGTAATCTCTGGAATGACTTAACCGATTAATAAATAAAAACTATCTTTTATTTCGGACAGAATCCATTTGGTTAGTACACAAACAACTTATAAAACTAATGTTAGTACTTAAAACTACCACAAAAAGAAAACAAGTAATCATTGAACGCCACAGTGACACCACATGAGACACATGAGAGTTTCACTGTAATATAAGAAAAAGTTGAGTTTATATTACCCTGTAACTACATCTCTTAAAGGGCAATATATATAGCCAAGTTTTTTTTATACACGTGCGTACGTAATATTCTGCCGGGGTTGCGGAAATGTTCTAACGAAACCACCCCACGGCCCCGAAACCTAAAAGCAGTTGAAGGAACAGGGTGGGTTTTTAGTCAATAGAAGTCTGACACTCCCTTCCGCTCCACCTAGAATGGGAGTAGTCATTAGATGATTTAACCACCGAAAAAAAGGGACCTAATTGAATCCCACGCGAATGTACTTGCACAGGTAGTAGTTATAAATATATCGCACCTTTGGGAACAAAGGGTCACTACTGCATGTTTTCCAACTTTACAGGAGGAGCATTTTTCGATTTTTATTTATGTAATTTTTTTTTTACTCTGTACTGTTTTAGAGTATTAAAGCGATTCTTACAGTCTTAAATCCGTAGTTTCTTCACGGACAATCGTGAATATTAAAAAAAAAAATACAAGAAGGGGTTTCTGAGAAACAAGCCATAAACTGAGGAAAGGGTATCAAAAGCGACTTTTTGTTACAAATCGCTAACTGTCATATTGCAGAAATGACCTTTTTAAAAAATAATAACTTCATGAAAGTACGTATTTTTTTATTGATACGGGTGATTTACGTTTGTTTTTAGGAAAGATATATTTAACTGGAACCCAATACAAACTAAAACAAGCAGAAAAAGAAGAAGAATCGGTAAAATACTATATTTATTGATAAAATAGAGGGTTATTAAATGAAATAGATGATATCTTTTTTATTTTTTATTTGTATAATAAACAAATTGCATCAAAATTAAAAAGAATAACATACATTTTGAAAGAGGTCCCACACCGACACCCGTATGGACGATATATTGGCCAACTTGTATGTTGGAGGCATCACAAGCTCAAGGTATTTGCTCTAAACTATAGAAAATGACTTTCAAGTTACTGTCAGATAAAACCTTAATTATACTGAGTAGTTATAATCATAAATATAATCGTTATAGTATAGATAAAATGACAGTAGCATGCTGTTTAAGTATCTAAAATCTTTATGAAAGTTTAAGCTGTAGGTATTTAATATTTAATAAAATAATCAAAATAATCCCATTAAGACCATGTCTCAGGTGCATGGCATGTAAAATCTAAACAAAACTAGGCATAGTCACATATTTCAACATAATAAATCAATCATCAGTCTTAATACGATTAAAGAGTTTGCCGTTCGGCACTTATCATCTAATAAAACGAGTATCGTGGACAAAATTCTATAACTTTCTCCTAAAAGATAAATTCTAAAATTGATTTAACAATATTAACTTTGTATTAAACAGTCTCACAAATAACACTAATACTTAAACATCTTTATATACCTACGTTGTAATATTAAATTGCTTAAAGGTACTTAAGTAAATCACATTCATCACAGTTTAGTAGGTATTTGGACTTTATTACGCAATTAGGAACTACAACTTTGTTAACAAAATTATAAAGAAAATCAGTATCTGCTAAAAATATAGCAATAAGTACGAGTACGACTCGCATCGCACTTGTTTAATTATAAAATAAAGAAATATCAAATATTGTGTTGTAAATAGTTTCATAAACTTTCGGTATAGGTAATGTTGGTGTTAATTAAGGTTTGAATATCTGCCTTCTTTCGAGCACTTAAGAGGATTTTACTGTCATAAGCCTGCTTTAATGTTACTTCGTGAGGTTCTTGGACTCTTGTGCTTCGTGTTACTGTATGAATATGATTGACTTCAATCCAGTTGCCCTCGTATGAAGTTTTGGAGTAATAAGTATTAATAAGAGTAATAATAATAATTAACTGCATAATAATACAGATTAATCATAAATCTGAAATCCAAAACAAAACAATTACTCAATAGATCAGCTCTAAATAATAATGTAAATAGAAAACCATCTATGTAAGAAAGATTGGCTAGATAGAAAGTGTCTTTTTGTTATAAAAATAAATGTTTAATTTAATGAGAATATAAAGTACGATTTGGTGAAACTTTTTTTTGGTTGATTGGATTCATTTGTGAGTTTTACCTAAAAGGGCCATTTAATTTTCAAAGATAATAATCTCTCGCTTGATATTTTAATGTCACATCAGTTGGAAAATGGCATAATGTTTGTAATATTTATTTTTACAAAAGTCATTGTAACAAATACAACCTATTCATTTTATAAACAAAATATTTTTTTCTTATAATCCTTTATTTTTAAACATTAATGACCGTTTATTACCATCAAAACCATGAGTATCTTTTGAAGCAAAAAAAGAACACTTCTATACAATGATGATCAAAATGACTTTCTGCCTTAATATAAATACTAATCATTACAAAAATAATGTCACTTGTAAACAGAAGTGACGTTTTGGTTTCAATGAAAAAAGAAAAGTTTTATGCTATAATGTCATTTAGAAAAAGAAGTGACGTTATGTTTGCAGCAAACAAATACCAAGATTTGGTAACAAAACGTGACTATTATCCATAAGTGACATTAATTTTGCAAGAAATATGTAAAATAAAAGTCATTACTTACCGTAGTGCCTCACCGTCACAAATGCGCAAGGTCACACTTCGGCTGTCAAAACACTACTGACAGGATGAGACGTTATGTTTCAAGCAAACGGATCAATTACGCGAAATAATGTAACGACACTCCCTCCCTCAAACCGATGTTATTCATGCTATTGTCACCTTTTTTGCTGAGGATATAGAGTCGATTATCGCGGTTTTTTCTGCATATTTAAGTCATTTTTGCAAAAAGTTGCAGTAGTGACCCTTTGTTCCCAAAGGTGCGATATGTATGTATGAACTAGAATATTAGCTTTTTGTACTCCTTCTCTATAAAAACTTTGACATTGCGAAATTTCAAACTCCTCCGACTGCGAAATTAATGTAAATAAATAAATTTGTATAATTTTGTAATTTGTAAGTAAATAAATAATCTGTAAAATCTCCAGCTAAAAATTTTTTAAAATCGACTTTAGATAGAGATGGGTAACTAGCCGAAATTTCAATAGCTTAGCTAGCCGGCTATTTGTGGTCTAATAGCCAGCTAGCTATCCAGCTATTTTAGCTATTTGGCTATTGAACCATAGCGACTAGCGCTAGCGGTGGTGCAGCGGCATAGGTAGGACTTAACGACCAATCGCCTTGCGATTCGAGTTAGAAACTCGCCGCGGGAACAAGTGTAGATTAGGAAATGTTATGACTTCGTTTTTTTATTTTTATTTTATAATTTTGAAAATGAATTATTTCCCCTAGTAAGTCGTACTTACGTATTATTATTATAAAAATACGAAAATCTACACTAGTGGCATCTGTGTTAACGCATATAAAACTAACTAAAAACTGCCAGAACATCGACTCAGACTTTAGTTGTCGGCAAATAAATTACAGATGTCACACTGCTCCTGATAATTAAAATGCTTTAAATCCAAATTTTGACTAAATTAGGTTTAAAATCGTATATATATCGTCGTATTCGTATAAATGTAAGTGTAAATAAATTCAATGCTTAGTTTGTTCATAAAATCAAATGAACTTTTAAATACGCAGATATAACATTTTGTTTGTTATTTATCTAGCTACGTAGGTACCTACTCAATGTTTCATCGACAGGCCTAAACCACATAGTACATTATATCATAAACCTGCTAAAGTAATATTACGAAGTCATTAAAAAAAAAGTCAAAGACTCTAATAATATTATGTAGGTACATATTTTAAATAATTATCAAATATTTAGTTCTTTTTACCTTTACATCTGAAGGTAACTTACTAATTGTCCTATTTCTTATACTAAATGAACGAAATGACTAAACATAATGCCCTCTCTTTCTCCAGTCTATTTTGTGACTGTTGTGAGAAAGAGATGTGCGATGTGAATGGTGTCTCATACTACTTAGCGCAGCTGCGCAATGAGCGAGCGCGCATTCAGCTAGTCACCGATAGCCGATAGCCATATCGGCTACTCCGGCTAGCCGGCTACCGAATACTATCCGCTGTGCCGTAACTTGTCGGATATTCTAGCCAGCCAGTAGCCAATAGCCAGTTATCGTGTTGACGGATATCGTAGCCGTGGCTATTTTATTAATAGCGGCTATTTGGCTAGTTATTAGAATAGCTACCCATCGCTAACTTTAGATAGTTTATTACAAAGTCGCGTTCTGTTTCACTGCTTGCTTCATCTAAAACTCGAAAAAGATTTTGATACGGTCTTCACTAATAGACAGAATAATAAAAAAGGAAGTTTTATTTTAGTAATTTGTATCTGTGCGAAGCCAGGGTGGGTCACGAGTCTGACACTTGTCTTGCAAAGGGGTACCGTGTTTTCCAGCAACTAGATTGTGGAGGTCAGGTTGGCAGTCACTCCATGTAAAATGCTAAACTGTATATGTAGCTATACTAAGCTGTTCTCGGTTAGACTGGAATCCGACCCAAACATAGTTGGAAAGAAAGGAAAGAAAAGGCTAAACAGATGATATTGATTAATTATTTTATTAATATATTCAAAGTTGGATTTATTCAAGTTATTATAAAAGAAACACACTCGAGACAGACCGTCGGCCGGGCCCGTGGCTCGTGCACAAAGAAACAGATGTGCCGAGTTCGATGAACGATTTCGGTGCGTCCGCGCCGCTTTATTGGGGGCCCGGTTAATACAGGATGTTTTTTGTCACGTTTTGATTTTAAACAAAACTCCAGTGGTGAAGAGGATTCTGTGTTTGTTGTTTGTTTTATGTTTTTGGTTATTTTTTGAGTTTTTATGTAAGTCGTTCGTCTTTTTTATTGTTATTTATTTATTGTTTATAAAGTACCTACAATATAGTTCTTATAATGTACAACGATGTCCCACAAAACTGACCAAACAATTTGACTGTGGGATCAAATTATAATATACAACGTGTAACGGAAACCCCATATCTATCCAAAAGGACTGAAGACAACATCTGGTATGGAGTATCTATGCACAGATTCAGGTCAAAATGAGTGACTCAAATTTTTTTCGCTATCGTCCAAAGAAGACTTGAGATTGTTATGTATATACCCTTTATGTTCCACGTTGTATATTTAACTTTTGTATATAGTTAGTTAATGTGTTACGTTTTCTAGCAGCTTCTGTATTACCGTTGATACCTATGTTTTCAGGGCTGTCAAAGATCTATCTTTATTCTAGAAGTCCAGCTTATCCAGTCATTTCTAACACGTTTTACCACGACTTACCTACATTTGAGAGCAACATTCATCATCGAAAGACTTCCACTACGTTACATTATTTTTATTGTACAAATAAAGAATACCTTCAATAGGTTTAGGTTACGTTTGATACATATATTATTAATACATATAACAATTCTTCCACCGCGTCTGATTGTCTGTCTGTTCACGATAAACTCTAAAAGTACAGAACAGATTTTCATTTCGTTTTACCAATGGAGCATTTATTAAGGATTTTTTAAGTGAATTAGCAGAATAAGACCGTGCTAAGCCGGGCCGAGTCACTAGTTAGAAATATTTTGATTTGCTATCTAGTATAATGTATGAGTATACTCTACTGAATAGTGCCTGATTTCAAAGAATTTTTATACAACAGATGTTTGAATAGTTTTTTATGTATTTTTGGGTGTTAAACGTGTGTTGTTGAATTGATGTTCTTCATGTGTATTAGAATTATATAGATTTATTAGTATTAGAATTTTATTGAATGATATGATGATAGTTTTATATCTCACATATGCAAAGCTTTGCGAGGTCAATTTGTGATTGAATTCAATAACATTCTGAAACTCTCCGTTCATCGAAAAACTTAAGTAGGACTGGATGATTATTTTTATAGGCATAAGTTATACAATATTGTAAAACAGCTGTGTTAAAATTTTGGTGTACAAGGAAGTATTTTTGTTTGTTTTTTTTTATATAAGTCCGTAATAAAATAGTTATTTAAGGAGGATTTTAGTTGCTCCGGGCTTCAAGGATCGCGAGTTGATCTCCAGCTACAGTAGGCCCAAGGTGCTGATTGGGGATGGCGAGCAAGGGCAGTTGAGCATCCAGTTAGGATCAGACCGTGGTCGATAGTGCGTCGTAATCCATGCTTAACTTAAAGAGCAGACAGCAGCATCCTTCTTCTTATCGTGTGAGTAGTATGGTCTAACGACCCTATACACCCTAGTGTCAGAGTTTCTAGACCGCCTCATGGATCTTTGACGTGGTCTATTTTGACGACCGCCATTAGGCGACCGGGACCACCGGCTTATACGTGCCTTCTGAAGCAAGGAACCATGTTTTTATCAGACAATCAGGTGATTCAGGCCTGCAATGTCCTAGCCAAACTGGAAACAACTTTACAAAGTATGCTTTCCGCGGGAATCGAACCCAGCGGGTCACAAGGCAAACGCCTAAACCACTCGACCACGGATGTAGTTGCATTGAAGGGGCTCGATAGAGTCATTGCCTGTCGGGTTTGCGGGAATGTTCTGACGAGATACCGCGGCACCGGAACGTGAGGCAATTGAAGGAGCAAGGTGGGGTTTTAGGTACGATTCAGACCAATCGGCTCGCGTCGCGCCGCATTGGATCGGAGCCGTACGCGTGCCGCGGCAGCCGACATCTTCCGATGGAATCCGTACGCACTCCATCCAAGAAGCGCCCAGAAGTGCTGCTCACATTGCGCCGCGTAGACGTAAAGTGGTGGAGTGGGACGTCGTTTTGCTAGCCCTTGCATTAGAGGAAGTGAAGAAAAGAAAAAGAAGGAATTCCACGACGCACGGCCGACCGGCTCCGAACGGACCCGACGGCAGCCGATTGGATGCCGACGGCGCGACGATACGTGCCGGTTGGTCTGAATCGTACCTTAGTCAGTAAAAGTCCTTGTCTCCCTTCCACTCCACCTAGAGTGGGAGATGCCATTTGATGATTATTCCCCCTAAAAAAAAGTATTTTAGTTTCTTTGATCAAATAGGAGTTGAAAAAATATCGAATTCGTATCGTGTAGTGACTGATCGTTAGTCGATCGTCAACCAGTCCGTTGGCCGACCTTTTCAGACCCTACCCTTACCTGGACCTTTAAATTGGCCCTTACAACGTGCAAGCGTTCATGCAGCAATATCTTTTCCCAATTCCGAGTCACGAGTAGGTATATTGAATTGAAAAGATTTCTTTTCATGTGACGTATTTTTTTTAAGTTTTGTAGGAATGAACATCTTGTGCTGTTACAGAACCTTTTGGGGATGTGCCTTAACATTAATTAATTTCATAATACAATCGGTTTTGCTCAGTTAATTTTTTCCGGTACATAAAGACATTTTTGGATCTTACGCTAGGATTCCATATATCGTGGGATCTTGTCTCTTTCGAAGCATAAAAACTTTGAACTTTAAGGTGCCTTTAGGTGAGAGTATGTATATGCGTAGACTGTATAAGGCTGAGTCATATGTAACCCATTGAGGTAGACCAAAATTACATACTAAAATTAAGCATAAAAAATTGGGCAAGTGCGAGTCAGACTCGCCCATGAAGGGTTCCGTATAAAATAATAATATAAAATAATATGTATATTTATTTGACAAAAAAACCTTACAAAGTTCTTAAAACCAGCTTATTTACATTTTTTACAACTATGTTAAATAACTTTGTTCTTCATAGTGTTTGTATGAATTACAAAGTTACATTTGCGGTTTTAGAAAATATGCTGTATCTCAAAAACTGCTGAACCGATCTCGTTGAAACTAATTTGGCTTGAAAGTTTAGATTAATATCTAAAGACATATATTTTTTTTTAGATTTTTCACTCCATTATTATAGAAGTTAGAGGGGGGGGGGCACATTTTACCACTTTGGAAGCATATATCTTTTAAACGATTAACTTTATAAAAAAGTGGTTTTAGAAATCTCAATGTCATTTTTAAAGACCTATCTATAGATACCACACACGCATAAGTATCATGAAAAAAATTTTTCATTTCCAGTTCCATGTATGGGAAACTCCCCTTTATTTTAAATATTTTAGTATTTTATTTCTTAAAATCGGAAAGCGGTTTACAGAATACATCAACCTACCAAGTTTCACATGTGTAGTCCTAATAGTTTGGAATAAAATGGCTGTGACATACGGACGGACGGATGGACGGATATGACGAAACTATAAGGGTTTTGTCATTCGGCTACGGAACCCTAAAAATCGTTATCATCCTCAATTCTGTCAACTAGTTAAGTAGTACCTAGTATATGCCCAAGAGACTTGCCGTATTGCCACGTTTTATGGCAATGCTTAACCTCTAGTCTATACCTACCTATAAATAATGAGGTTTTGATATTGGGATGGTAAGGAAGATTAACCAGTATGTTTGTGCGGACTTAATGGTCTGGCACGCCACGATGAAAAGAGATCGCAAGGCATGTCTTTCAAATCAAATAAAAAATGTACTTAAATGGGCACTTTTGTTTTAATACCAATGAGCCCTCTTGACCTCGATCACACCTGATGGTAAGTGTAAGATGAGGTCTACGATCGAACGAGCGAGCCCAGAAAATGCCTATTCACTCTTGCTTTAAAGGCTGACGGGTCATATCGTCGCTCGCATGACTAAAAGTCCTATCTCATTTTTTTGCTGATTTGAGTTAGGTTAACTACATTTTTCAATTCGTGACTCTTTACATTTCTCACTAACCGTCGTATCTCTATGTTATTTGGATCTCAAAATATTACCGTTTTGAAAGTCAACGTATCTCATATTAACTAAAAAAAAATATTACTAAAAAGCGTAACTCATTTAGGACTTTTAGTGAAATTTAGAATCGTGAATTCTTTTTATAAGAATTATATTTACACTGAGTTAGGTACGCTTTGACAGTTGAAACTTAACTTTATGGCACTTGACATTTGGACATAATTTAGGCCGGTAACTTCATAAAGTGAGACAAGGATGCGGGGAACATAATCACGCCACATCGTTCCTCGCGGCGTGGATATATCTTTCTCCAAAAATCCAAAAATGCATCAAATGCTTGTTGAAGAGTTGCAGGAAGAACCGAAACCCAGCCTTTCTTTTTACAGAAAACTATTCAAATGTAAAAATTTATCTTTTCATCGTCCTAAGAAAGGCGAGTGCAGTTTATGCTCAACATATCGTGAGGGAACTGACGACATCAAAGCGAATTTGCACGAAAAATATACCACCCATATACTACAAAAGCAATCATTCCGTGCAAAACGATCAAAACGAAAAAAAGAAGCTCAAAAAGATGTATTAACAATAGCTTGTGCTACTTTTGATCTCTAGCAAGTTATTAATTTACCTATAAGTAATGAAAGCGCTGTGTTTTACAAGAGAAGGTTATCGGTGTATAATTTCACCATTTATGAGATGATATAACATGATTGTTTCTGCTACACGTGGCATGAAGGACAAAGTGAGAGAGGGGCTTCAGAAATTTCTAATGCTTTATACCTTTTCCTTAAAAGTTTGGACGAAAAAGGTATTCAGAAAGTCTATTTATTTTCCGATGGCTGCAGCGGCCAAAACAAAAATTCAATTGTAGCAGCTACCCTTCTCTATGTGATAAATAATTCCCTTTCTATTCAAGAAATTGTTTTAAGCATCTCTGTCCCGTGTCATGGGCAAAATGAGAGCAACTCTGCTCGTAGTGCCATTGACTATGCAATTTAAAAAAGTGGTGACATTTTCCTCCCTTCTCAGTTAATTCCCATCATAAAGTTGGCACGAAGACGACAACTGTATATAGTAACAGCTCTAAGCTACTCGGACTTTTTATATTTTGAGGCACTCTCACAAAATTTGCGG
Organism: Tholera decimalis; assembly: GCA_943138885.2. NCBI lineage: Eukaryota > Metazoa > Arthropoda > Insecta > Lepidoptera > Noctuidae > Tholera > Tholera decimalis. Next base: position 6,595,573 of record OW964577.2, on the reverse strand, counting down.
CTACTTTCTGTTCGAAAAGATGACACCGGTGAAATGGTAGATTGGAGAGAAATGATGGAATTATCTTTTATGAAGACTGATCCCAACAAATTATTTTTCAAAACTGATCACACCGTTGAAACTTCTCGTTCATTGACATTAAGGAGGCAAGTTTCTGGAGAATTGTACTCACAAATTTTACCACTCAGTGTAACACAACCAAAGATTTCTCTAGAAAAGTACAACGATCTTTGACTGCGGGTGACACACCAGTCATAAGGTTACCCGAATTCGTTTCATTTTATCGTTCACTGCATCATTAAGATACCTATAATACAAAACTGCAAATCACTTGTTTTCGAAAAGAAAAATACAATTTAGTATTAAGATTCGATAAAAAGACTGATCTTATGATAGTATTTATCATAAAATCAGTCTTTTTATCAAATATCAATTACTTGCTTTATGTGATCTCAAAATATGACTGAATTTGTAGGTTATTAAATTGTTTTTTATTCTGTCTGCTAATAATTTGCTAATTATATTTTAAAGGTTTTTTTTTATATCGTTCTGTATATTTAAATTGTGATTCTAAAAAACGTGTTATTTTCCTTTTATGTTAAACTCTTTTCTTAAATAGAAATTGAAAAGCTAAATGTTTTGCGTGTTTTATTTCCAAACTTAATCCAAACCGTAAAGTCGTAAGTAAAAAAAAACTGCTCAGTTTGATAAGTAAAGATTTCACAAAGTGTCCTATCTGTTTTGATAATTAAAAATAAATACTAATATTGTAAATAAATAAGTAGCTATAGTCTAAAATTAAAGTACTATAAATACTCTTTATGAATAAATATAATTAAATATTCAGAATTGCCAATAGATTATAATTTTATCTTAGTTTGAAATGTCGTAACCGTAAAACGCTTTTCCTGAACAATCGACAATACGGAGATAGGACTGTTAGTCATGCGAGCGACGATATGTGGCAGGGAACACAGAAGCCGGCAGAGAGTTCCACACCTTGGATATGCGTACAATAAAAGTAGAGGAGAAGCGCTTAGTACGACAAGGTGGTATATTGACCAAGTGTGGATGGTATCCTGCAGTACGTCTAGTAGACCGGTAGTAGAAGGGGGATGAAGGGATTAGGTCGTGGATCTCCTGCGCGCACTCTATGAAGTACAATCTGTAGAAGATAGACAGGCAAGCAATGTTTCACCGGTGAGCCAGACTGTGAAACTTGCCTGCCAGAACCTCGTCACCTATGAGCCAAAAAACGTTAGAAGCTAGTGCATGATAGCACATACAAAATACTTTGTTTCCATGGAAGATGCGTACGTTTTTAGTGAGGGGATAATTAAAATAAGACGATATTATCCACAACTATCTCCTGCATAATAAATATGTGAGGTACTCGTAAGTATTCTGATAGTATTGATGCTATTGGATCATTTCATTCCAGTGTAATTCCGATACCTCTAAGAAATACCCGGAAAATCCCTTTTCATTGCTTGCTCACCAAACATAGAAGCAAACTTAGGCTGAATTTCTACACAATAACAAAATCTTCATATATTTTATTCTTTTTAACTTCAGCTCATAAGATTGATGACATTATCGATTCAAGAGAGAACCCAAAACCAATAAAAATGGTTAAAGCAAATCGTTACAGTAAGCCCTTAAATAAATCTAAAGCGGTTCTCATTTGTTTTCAAAGGAAAGGTAGCAAATAAAACGGGCCAGGAGTTTGAATAAAACTTACCTATATTGTAAAAGATCTTGAAAGGCGAATGTGAGCATTCGAGTGGATGAGGAACAGTATGTAGATTTATGCCAGATTTTTTCGGTATAGCAAAATTTTTATCAAACGTGTGTGCAAAATTTCGGCTTAATCGCTTGCGGTCGAGTGGTTTCAAAAATCGGTTGCGAGATTTGACCCGAACATATTAGTGAAACCGGAACTTACAATGCAAGTTACAAATATACATATAAAGTTGTTACAGTAAGATTTTTGCCAATTAAGTAAGACTTTTTTCCATTGGTAAAATCAGAACATGACGACTTCCATTTTTGATGGAGCGGCAGAAAGGGTCAGACTTCTACTGACTAAAAACCCTCCCTGTTCCTTCATTTGCCCTTGTGGTCCAACAAAATACCTCTTATCAGACACTTATTTACTATGTACGTAACAAATAATACTAATATGAGCTCAGTAACTCCACAAGTTGGTCCTAAAAATCCAGAGAAAGCGTCGTAATATACTGAAAAAGGTATTTAACAGAACTAGTTTAGTTAACTGACAAATAGCCAAACCTTGATAACTAACAATCAAATTTAATTTACGTATTGATCAACTGCTTTTGTTTATAACAAAACTGAATTGTCTACTAGGAACTATAGTTATGTAGTCACTATTTTTTTGTAATAGGTTACTCAATTGTTTATTATTTGCTACTCAAAACTTTTTTCAGTATACTGAACACTCTTAACGCAGAATTGTGTGGCCCTAGAACTCAAGAGCAACTGAAGTATTGGGATGGGTTTTTAGTCACTAGAAGTCTGACACTCCCTTCCGCACCACGCTGGCACGAGAGCAGTCATTTGATGATTTTCTTCACGAAAACAAAAAGGCAGAATTACACGATCGTTTGACTTTATTTGTCACCGATATAAGTTCGCATCATAAATTTAAATCCAACGTAAGTAAGCAACTGTTCCCGAGGTCTGTCTGTGAATGAGTAACCATCGAAACCATGTGCGGAGGCACATCGGAAAGCACTATAAACCGTTTCTCTTTTTTTTTATAGGGCCACTCGTAGTTCAGCACACTAAGGCCCCCAGCCAGGGCTTTATTTACATTTAAACGACCGCACGCTAAGGGCACTCCCTGTGGAGTACGGGCCTCGGCATAGCGGGGCCGTTGGTGGAGGGCGTTAAGCCGATGGTCCCGGCTGTCAATTGTACATATCGGAAAGTCATTACGGGTAGCCAGAAGCCACAATATCTGACACTAGTCTTGTCTAGCTAAGGGGTGACGTGATATTAAGTAATTGGTATGCAGGTGACAGATGGGTAGTTGCTCTTTGTAAAACACTAGTCACAGTTTGTTACAGCAACATCCAGTTTGACTGAAAACCGACCCAGAAGTACTTGGAAAAAGCCACATGATTCAAACTCAGACTCAAAATGTTTTATTTCACATAGGCCAACATGGGCACTCACAAAACGTCAGCAGTAAGGGCACGGTTCCAAATTGGTCGTTTTCTATGGACAGGAACCCGCAAGAAACTTCACAGTTTCTCTTTTCAAATCAAAATATAATTCTTACGATCTATCCATAATACAGATTAATTAGGTATGAGAGGATAGAATAGTTCAATTAATACAGCATAATGGAATTACAAATAAATGATAATTACAAAAAAAAAATCACGATCAAGCTATCTGATTCAGAATTTTGAGTCTATATCTACATCTTTTAAATAAAAACGTAAGTGTCTCTTTCTAAGATATAATAACCGTGTTTAAAGTTTGTAAAAGTGTTTAAAGCTATTAAAACGATACTTAAATACAAACAAACTTATTTTAAATTTTTGTCCGTCTAAGACTTTTCGTTTTTCGGAAACTGAAAGTCTTAGACGGACAAAAATTTTCTTTCTCTGGAACGGCTTAACCGATTTGAATGGGTTATTCGCTGGAAGATAGAAGAGGTTATAAGGGAACATAATCAATAACTCCACCTGCTCTTGGTGGAGACGAAAGGAGTGTAAGATATTTTTCAACTCATAACCCATCCTGATTTTCAGTTGCCCTTGCGTTCCGGAGCGGCATTTTCTCGTTAGTACATTAGCCGGTTTTTGATCCCAGAATTCCTCCAGGATCAAAGTTTATGGGGGAAACTCCTCATGTGCAAACGAAGACACACAGCTAGCTTCCTATAAAAAAATGAATACGCGTTTCAATTGCGTTATCTTGAGTTCTATCCAAGTGAGCTTTTATAAAATAGCACTGCAGATATTGACATGGCTTTAATGCTTTATAGTCTGTCGTATTTCTGGCTTACGGCCAGCCACATTGTTTGGGGAACTGTCGCGGTGCTCATTAGCGAGTACAATGACAAGTTTCAGATTTTACATTATGACTTCGTTTCAAGGGGATCGGGTTTTCTTAGTATATTTTTATGAAGGCACTTTTACGTAGAAAATAATGAACTAAATAAACATTGAGTTTATAGGGATCTGGTTCATTAGATCGTAATGATATTTACCAGCCACAAATTTACTTACCTGTTTGCCGAATTGAATGACCCTTTTTGTATTCAGCCGTTAATGTCTCACTGTTGGGCAAAGGCACACCAAATCCTTCTAACTGCTCTTTTCAAGCGCCACCTTGGACTAGCCATTGCAGTGCAAGTCCAGGTCAGCTCGCCATATTGTTGTGGGCAGGCTTCGACTGCGACTCATGACCCTAAAAAAGGGTGAATTAACAAGGTTCCGAGTTCCATCCGTGCATGAGTTATCATCTAAACATACTGCAATTGCTCCGTGTCTTGGAAAGTAGACCATTGACATCTAAATAAATATAACTCAAAGGTGACTGACTGACTGACATAGTGATCTATCAACGCACAGCCCAAACCACTGGACGGATCGGGCTGAAATTTGGCATCCAAGTAGATGTTATGACGTGAGCATCCGCTAAGAAAGGATTTTGAGAAATTCCCACGGGATCGGGATTTACACGGGAAAAACTTCCCACGCGGGCGAAGCCGCTGGCACAAGCTAGTGCATTATAAATTTGTCCTAAAAGCTCAACACTCATCAGTTCTCGACCCCTTGTCAAACCGTACTGTTTATTATGAAGCAATTTATGTATATTAAAACATCTTTGCAACTGAAGTTAAATAATTTTAGTAGGGTCTGAAGTACTACCCGAATTAGATTTGTGTTTTTCTTTCCTCAAAAGAGCACCACAGACTTGAACCTACATGCTTCTCATATGGTCAAAGAGACGTTGACTCTGAGTATCTCTGAGTGTGTTGCGGTGTTTCCTCTCATAGTAGTCGGTTAGCCAACACCGGCCTCAACTAGCTAAACTTAAAGCGGCAAAAAATCACATGTAAAATATTAAGTGGTTTCTGCTCGCAACTTTGTTCGCTTGGGAGGATTTTCCCACATTAATACCGATCCCGTGGGAATTGAATTGAAAGGCCTGTTGGTCTAGTGGTCAGTGGCCCTGACTGCTATGCGCAATGTCGTCGGTTCGATTCCCACCCAGGACAAATATTTGTATGATGAGCACGATCATTTGGTCTTTGTATGGGTGTAATTTATCTATAATATGTATTGTTAGGAGCAAAGGAATAAAGACTTTTGAGCACATATAAAAGCGGCGCGCGCGCTATTACTCGAAAGTCCGGTTAAGTAGACTCACAGCCTTAGTGTGCTGATCTACAAGTGGCCCTACCTAAAAAAAAAAAAAAAAAAAAAAAAAAAAAAAGCTATTACTCGCCCCTGTTGCCGGTTGTCGCTCGCGCTGGAAACATCGTCGAAGAGCCGTAAGACTTATATTTCGCCATTCGTGTACCTACTTCTTATCATAGTGAATATTTGCGTTAAATTGTATTAGTGACGATTTGTGGTTAGACTCAGTGACTTGTATTTCGTTCCTTGATTTAAAATAAAGAGTTGTATTATCTGTGTTGCGTCTCGTATTGTTTTTTTTAAACATTTCCACTTCTGATTCCTAACATCAGAAGTGGGATAAAGAACTTAAATTGCCCACTAGATTACGTATAAAACATCCAAGGAACGAAATAAAAAAAAAATACCTCTCTACCCACAATTTTTTTTTACTTTGCTATTTTCTTTGCAAATTTTGATATTTTACGTGTGTGTGACTAGATACCGAACTTTTGTGCGAAATATGCGGAGAAGTGATGATTACCGTCGTTCAATATACCGCGATCAGGGTGTTCCGCGAGGTGGATCTCCAAGTAGTGAAACTGTAAATAGGTCGCATTATAGATCACGACAGAGCCGCCGTCGGGAACGTAGTGATTCGAAGGACAGCTCGTACTATAATCGCCGCGACGATCATGACCACCGCCGTTCTAGATCTCGATCTATATTGACGCCGCCGCGCGCTAGCACTCCACCCGTGTCACCTCGTGCCAACAATTCGTTACAAAATACCCTCGATAACATATTGATAAGACTTAATGCTATCGAGTACAACGCTGCGAACGGGATACCCTCGGTTAATAATTTGGAAAACCCACAGACTAGAGCTAACAATCAAGACCCGGTTCATGCGGTAACTTCGCGTACTAGTAGTCCCGTAAACTTGACTGATGTTCCGCAACGAGTTCCTACAAATAACTCGGAAGGTTTTTCAACAACCATTCGTACAAATGATCCAATCGCTCGCGGATCTGAAACCGCTTCCACCGTTACCATGCTCGCCGAAGCCATAAGATCGTTACAGCCAGCGAGGTCACATAGTTACCATGTATCTAATTTCGATCCAAACATACATGATGTTGACTTATGGTGTGATGAAGTGGACCGTGCAGTAACCGCGAACGGTTGGAGCGATTACGAGTGTTTGTCGCGAGTAGCTTCTTGCCTCAAAGGTGAGGCTAAAGTTTGGCTAAACGAATGGGTCACCAATGACCGAACTTGGTCCAACTTTAAGCTTGAATTTAAACCCCTTTGCCCTTGAAAGTTAGACTATGCTAATATTTTATTTGAAACAATGAATACGACATCTGACAAATTTACTACGTATGCCGAATACGCCCGCCGTACCATACTACGTTTAAGGATAGTGAAGGGTCTCACAGATGAATTGCGGACACTGATAGTTATACGTGGTATTGATAACCCGCAAATTAGGGCAGCCGCAGCAAATGCAAACCTGTCGATCGAAGACATAGTTTCGTTTCTTTCGATTTATGTAAAACCAAATCGCGCTAAACCTGATTTTCACGGCGGTCCGACTAAGAAACATGCGTCCTCGAATTCATCCTCCAACCGCGGGTTTAAGTGCTATGTTTGCAGTCAGCGTGGACATTCAGGTCGAAATTGTCCCAAAAAGCCTCGTAGAGAACCCAATGCATCTTCTTCGAAATCCGAGACACAGGGTTCTGCCAATGATACTACGGTTGCTATAAAATCTGAACTACAGTGTACATTCTGTAAGAAAAGGGGGCACACGGAAGAAAAGTGTTTTGCTAAGAACCGGACAGAATCTAGAAACCAGCGAAGCATAAATCTGTGTACAAGTCACGCGAATAATAAAACGGACATTGTTACGGTTGTCGTCCAAGGCATTCCCATGGACGCACTCATAGACAGTGGGGCTCAAAACGTGTCGCTGATTTCCTCCGATGTTCTGAAACACCTTTCTTGCCAAATCAAACCGACACACTGTGTCCTGAAGGGAATAAGCGAACGAGAAATCATAGCTTCATCATTCATAACGGTCACTATCGAGCTTAGCAATATATCTATAGAAACTGATTTAGTTGTAGTGCCAAAATCGTGCATGAACACTTCTATTATTATTGGAACCGACGTCCTTAACCGCGATGGCGTCACATACGTACGTACTAAAGATGAGCAGTACATCACTCGAACCAGCGATACTCGTATCCACGTTAAAGAAGTTCAACGCCTTGACCAAAGGTTAGTTAACACCCCGTTACAAGGCACTCTGTGTGATTCCTTGATGTCTGTGATTAAGAATTTTTCGGATTTCCTTATCTCTGGAACCGCAACTAGTACAGTGACGACTGGTCAAATGGAAATTAAACTTACTAGCAACTCTCCTATTGTTTACCGACCGTACAAACTATCCTATAACGAAAAACTTAAAGTACGCGAAATAATAAAAGACTTGTTAGACAAAGGCATTATCAGAGAATCACGATCAGAGTACGCTAGTCCCATAATTTTGGTGAAGAAAAAGGACGGGACTGACCGAATGTGCGTCGATTACAGGGCACTTAATCGCATCACCGAAAAAGAAAGGTATCCTCTGCCTCTCATAGACGACCACATTGACCGACTGGGTCGTTACACCTTCTTCACCAGTTTAGACATGGCTACCGGATTCCATCAGATACGAATCAAAGACTGCTCCGTTCACGTCACGGGATTCGTCACACCTGAAGGGCACTACGAGTATCTGAAAATGCCATACGGTTTGACGAACTCCCCGATCGTTTACCAACGGATTATCAATCAAACCCTTCGCGAATTCATTGACGCTGGAAACGTCCTTGTCTATATCGATGATGTCCTTTTGTTAAGTAATACCGTAGAGGATGGTATCGCCTTGCTCCAAAAAGTCCTCGAAACACTTACCAAATCAGGCTTTTCCATAAATCTAAGGAAGTGCTCTTTCTTAACTACCGAAGTCGAATATTTAGGTAGGATAGTAAGCTTTGGTCAGGTAAGACCGAGTCCTCATAAGATAGCAGCTCTAATAAATTCCCCGGTCCCCGGAATTGTCAGGCAGGTTCGACAATTATTAGGACTTGCAGGATATTTCCGCAAGTACATAAAAAGATACGCGACAAAAACCGCGTGCATTGCTCATTTAACTCGAAAGGGCGTTGAGTTTCGTTGGGGTCAGGAACAGGAACAAGTTCGTCAAGACCTAATACAATGCCTAACTAGCGAGCCTGTTCTGGCAATATTTAAACCTGAACTTCAAACTGAGGTTCACACAGACGCTAGCTCTGCTGGTTACGGGGCAGTATTACTACAGACTCACCCTGATGGTGAAAAGCATGTAGTGGCTTACTTCAGTAAGGTTACTCAGGGAGCGGAGAGCAAGTACCATAGCTATGAATTGGAGACGTTAGCGGTCGTGAAGGCTTTGCAGCATTTCCGCCATTATTTAGTGGGCTTGCAGTTCAAGGTCGTCACAGACTGCAACGCTCTCAAATCTACAGAACGCAAAAAGGACCTACTCCCTCGTGTCGCTCGATGGTGGATCTATCTGCAAGATTTCCACTTTTCTATCGAGTATAGAAAAGGAGTAATGCTGCCACATGCCGACTATCTCAGCCGAAACCCAGTCGCCTCGGTTAATCAAATAACAAAACCTCGTAACTGGGCACAAATAGCACAAAACGCGGATCTCGAAACGAGAGACTTAATTCAAAAGCTCTCGGAGGGCCAGCTCGATTCTAATCGCTATGTCTTAAAAAATGACCTACTGTACTACAAGCACACCCCAATTGGTGAGGAAGCACGTCTTCTATGCTTCATACCGAAAGGTCATCGCCTCAGCCTCTTACGGGTATTTCATGATGAGCACGAGCATATAAGTGCTGATAAAACCTTGCATCTTATTTTAAAACATTTTTGGTTCCCTGGCCTCCGACAATTCGTGTCGAAGTATGTTTCACATTGTTTAATATGCATTTCTAAAATGCGAGTGCCTCGAGCCCCGCTGCAGAATATTTCATCTTGGCCAAAACCCAACACGCCTTTTGATACGGTTCATGTCGATGCCCTTGGACCACTACCTGAGTCAGAAGGTTACAAATTTGTCCTAATACTGGTTGACGCCTTTACAAAGTTCTGCCTTTTGTACCCTATTTATCGGCAGGACACCGGTGAGTTAAAACGTGTAATGTCTCAAGCCGTGTCTCTATTTGGCGTCCCTAAATTACTAATTACTGACAGGGGTAGGATGTTTGAGTCCGCAACTTTTGTTCAGTGGATATCTGAACTTGGCTCCGACTTGCATTATATCACTCCTGAAATGCACAACTCGAACGGCCAAGTGGAGCGTTACATAAGAACCGTGCTCAACATGCTTCGTATCGAAGTAGGACACAAGGACGCCTCCTGGTCAACTACACTTTGGAAGCTACAACTGGTATTGAACATCAGCAAGCAGAAAACCACTCAAACCTCAGCCATAAATTTAATGATTGGCACCGATGCTTCCACCCCGGTAATACGATCGTTGGTACGTGACTTGGCCGCAAGTACTCCAGATACCAACAGAGAAGCTCTGCGGGAGATTTGCCGAAGTCGCGCTAGTGAACTACTGAAAAGTAATCAAGATAAGCAAGACGCCTCAGCCAACCGGTTCAGGCGCCCGCCACGTGAATACAGCGTAGACGACCTTGTCTTTGTAATTAAGTACTCGCAATCAACGGGAAAATTAGACTCTGGGATGCGAGGACCTTATAGAGTAACTAAGGTTCTACCTAACAGTCGCTACGAACTCAAACTGCTTAGTGGAAGTCGTAGAAAAACCACTCAGGCAGCCTCCCAATACATGGTGTCATGGAAGGGAGAATGGTGCCCAGACACCTGCGCCATATTTTTTGAAAGTGAGTATGAGCTAATAACTGTTTCTGGTTTCAGAGATTGCAAGGGTTAGTTCCCCAGGCGTGTATCGCCCAACGAGTGGGTTAGTTCCCCAGGCGTGTATCGCCCAACGAGTGGGTTAGTTCCCCAGGCGTGTATCGCCCAACGAGTGGGTTAGTTCCCCAGGCGTTTACCGCCCAACGAGTGGGTTAGTTCCCCAGGCGTTTACCGCCCAACGAGTGGGTTAGTTCCCCAGGCGTGTATCGCCCAACGAGCGGGTTAGTTCCCCAGGCGTGTATCGCCCAACGAGTGGATTAGTTCCCCAGGCGTGTGCCGCCCAACGAGTGGGTTAGTTCCCCAGGCGTGTGCCGCCCAACGAGTGGGTTAGTTCCCCAGGCGTGTGTCTCCCAACATTTGGATATGTCCCCCGAAAGCGTGTATCGCTATACATTCAGATATATTCCTTCACAAAGGCGTTTGTCGCCTAAAACTTGTGTTTAACAGTAAGCGTTAGTCGCTATGGTAAAGTACTAAGCAATGATATAGGACGGTGGGACGCTGACCACCCTATATTATTACTTGTGAATAGGAACTCACGTTCCTTTGGTTTTCAGAATACACGTGTTGCTTACAGGAATAACCACTGTAAACTCTTTCAGATGACGAAACAGATGAGCTTCAGGGTGGCCCAGACCGTTCGGGAGGTAACGAGCCACTACCCGGTCCGTCAGGGCTGTCCATGCCGAACCTTGACGACGATACAGGAGCAGCGCAGGCGCACCAGCTTCATCGCACTGAAGGCGCGCCCCAGGAAGTTCAAGTCGAGGACGACTTGCCGTCAGGAGAGGCCGTGTTAGGAGCAAAGGAATAAAGACTTTTGAGCACATATAAAAGCGGCGCGCGCGCTATTACTCGCCCCTGAACATTCCGCTTCCGACGCTCGCCCGCGACGGTCGTACCGCTCCGCGCTCTCGATCGTTCTGTGTCTGTGTCATCGCTTCGTCGCGCTCGCCGTGACGTCATTCGTAGTCGCCGACTACGACGCCTGGTCCGGATCCGCCTTTTTCGAGGCGGTGAAGGATTTCCTGTTTCTCTAACAGAGTATCGTCAAAAACAATTTGGTTTGGCCCCTTCAGGGTAAAACCACAGTTTCGTGGTCCTTGGTGGAAACCTCACGGTGTCAACAAAACCAAGGGGGTGCTGACCCGACGCACCCGCTGATCCCCTTCAGGGTGAAGCAGTCAATTGGAGTCGAGTGCTAGGTTTTGGCCTTGGGGGATCTCCTAGTCAAACCTAGTTACTGAGTTTCCTTTTCAGCTACTCACCTAGTGTCGGTTGGGTGTGTCTACCCCTTCGCATTAGACCCAATAGGGCCCGGTTCGCACAATAAGACTGGCGACCGGTTACAAGCTTAGGGCTCACCATTAGGTACTCACCTCCCAGTCTCTACCCGACTGGGAGGGTTACACATCCCCGGACCCATCCATCCGGGGAGTTAGGCCAGTTAGGCTTTAAATAGGCCCCCCGCGTGAGAGAAATCTCCAAAATTTCCTCATTAAATTTTTGATTCATTCGCCAATCATGGCGAACTCCAATATTTTGGAGATATTGTTAGAGATCCTTAGGGAAAACCCTGCTATTTCCGCCAAATATGGCGGAAAAATCCAGCGTGAAATCGCTAATAGTCCTCCGGCTACCGAAGCCAACGTCGCTGATTTTAGTGACGCGCTTGACAGCCCATTATCTCCCCCGCTTGCCGATCAAGGCATCCCAGTTGGTCAATTCACGGAAGTGTTTATTAACTCCGATCCCATTGTTCATCAAACAACGAACGACTTCCAGGTAGATAGCCCTCTATTGCCCCCGCCCGCCGACAAAGTCGTGCCGATCGCCCGATTCCCGAAATCACCCATTGTTTCCGGCCCACCTACTAATCCCATTGTTCATAAAACAATGGACGCCGCGCAGGTGTGCGCTGCACCTGAATTCCGTGAAATGGACATCACCGAACCTATGTCCAATAACAACTCCGACAATGATTTGTCATCATGCCCCTCATCTTCGGAAGACGACTTTCAAGTCGTCACCGGCGGCAAGAGGAAGAAAGGGAAAACCTCCCAGGCCAGCAAGGCCAAAAAGACCACCGCGTCACCCCCGTCCCCAACTCAAACGCCCGTACGACCCGCTAGCCCCGTCCCAACGACCTCCACTCGCGCGCAGGATAGTCGTCCCCCCAGCCCGATAGCCCAAACTACCTCAACCCAAAGGAAGCAACGCCCTCCGCCCCCCTTTTACATCCAGGACAAGGGGAAATGGACTGATGTGTCTAAGATGTGTGTTGATCGAAAGATCAACTACACAAACGCCCGTGCCTGCCAAAATGGCATTAAAGTCACCGTCCCTACGTCGAACGACTATAGGGAATTATATCGCGCCCTCCGTGAAAGGAATATTTCCTTTCACACTTTCTCCTTCCCCGAGGACACGCCCACTCGTGTTATTATTAAACGTGTCCCTAAAGAAATCCTAGTACAGGATATTAAAGACGACCTTGCCGATCAAGGTATACCAGTGATCGCCGTCCATCGCTTACATAAAGCGAGAGGCGGTGAATTGTACGACATGGTTCTTGTCATTTGTGAACCAACCGAAGGTCATCACCCAATATTTAAGATTAAGTCTATTTGCTCCCTATCCGGTATCTCAATAGAAAAGCCCTACAAAACCGCAACAGTGGGACAATGCCACCGTTGCCAACTGTATGGCCATGCGCAGAGCAACTGCTATGCGACTCCCAGATGCGTCAAGTGTCTGGGCGAGCATAGCACTGCGGACTGCCCACGGCCTAAAGACCGAACCCTCTGTTCGGAACCACCCAGCTGCGTTCTCTGCGGCCAGACCGGTCACCCGGCAAACTACCGCGGCTGTCCCAAAGCCCCCAAACTCGCTCCTAAATTAGCGAAGCGCGCCAACGCCCGCCAACACAGAGAGGCACCTTCTTCTCAAATTCCCCAACGTCTCGCTCCTCAGAGACCGTCCCCGTGGAACAGGCTAAACCACGAAAAAGCCTTTCCTTCCTTGGCCCCTGCCAAACCTTTGCAGGCACTGATGGATATACCCATCGCAGCGCAGATCCTGCCTATAGCCGTGGCTACAGAGCCCACAGCCAGTCACAAACCCGCGCCTCAAACCACTGCTGCTCCTGCAGTCAAACAACCGCCCAATCCCTCACCCGTCGCGCACGGCGAGGCTTGCGCCCAGACTATACTGCGCCATTATAGGTTATTTATGACCCGCCAAGCCAGATCTCTCCGCGATGCCCTTCTGGCTGCCGAACAGCAGAATAACGGCAAAATTACGACGGCAATGTACAGCCAAATATTCAGCACACACAGTGATGTGGTGCTAGGTCTCGACCAGATGGATGCGATGGACTGATCCAATGGATTCCCAACGCACAAACCACACTAGGCCTCGATCCCTCAAATTAGGTTTTTTCAACGCCAATGGCATTTTCAACCAACGCGCCGAAATAACTAAATTCCTCCGCGACCACCAATTAGACGTCCTCCTTATACAGGAGACCCTTTTGAAACCCCACCGCGCTGATCCCAAAATTGCGAATTACCGTCTAGTTCGCAATGACAGAACACGTTGCCACGGCGGCGGTACCCTTATTTATTATAGAAAGGAGTTATACTGCATCCCTCTGACCCCACCCGCGCCTCTCTCTCACCTAGAGTACTCTGCCTGTCGACTAGGCATGACTGGTCATCCTCCGATAACCATCATCTCTGCCTACCATCCCCCACCATCGGTCGCGTCTCTTGCTTCAGACGATCCTATCGCGCTCACCAGCGATCTCACGACTCTCTTCGGCCTGAGTGACTCCGTCTTACTAGCGGGCGATCTCAACGCCAAACACCCCGCTTGGAACAGCAACACGACAAATGCCAGAGGCAGAATCGTGTATAACCTAGGCGCGACCCTAAACTACGACGTCATCGCTCCGATGACTCCCACCCACTACCCACAGGACCCCAACCATAACCCCGATGTCCTCGATGTGGCGCTCCTAAAGAATGTAAACCTCCGTTTACACTCCATAGAAGCGCTTCACGAGCTCAACTCGGATCACCGTCCTGTTATCCTACACCTAGGTTCCCGCTCGGGTAACCATGATCCTACCCAACCTCCTCCGACTCAATTGATCACCGACTGGAGGAAAGTAAGTGAAAAACTGAAATCCACCACGTCGCCTCAATTGGACACCATTCCTGACCACATAGTCTCAGTCGCTGACACGACGGCAGCGATCGACTCGCTTACAAATCACGTACAATCCGTCCTGAACGATTGTTCAAGGGAAGTTCCTGTAGTGGAAGACCACCGCTGGAAACTCCCGGACGATGTACGGAATCTGATAACCGAGAAGAACGCAGCCATCCGTGCGTACAGCGCTTTTCCCTGCGCCGCAAACAAAGCTCACATGCGCAACTTACAGCGTGCTGTAAGGAAACGCATTACCGAGCAGCGTAATGCGAGCTGGGACAAGATGCTGAGCGAACTTGAGCCCACCCATCTTGCCTTCTGGCAGCTTCAGAGGAAGTTACGATCCACTGAAGAGGCCACAATGCCTCCTCTCATTCGTCCCGATAAGAGTGTCGCCTTCGAAAACTCTGAAAAAGCAGAATGCCTAGCCGACAGCCTAGAGTCCCAGTGTTCTCCCAGCTCTCAACCAGTAGACCAAGCCCACCTCGATATGGTGAACGCCGAAGTCGAACGTAGAACTTCCCTTCCGCCCGTCGAAGATCCCATTAATCCACTGGCCCCCATCACTCCTGATGAGGTCCAGGATATCATTAAAAGTCTCCAACCGCGAAAAGCCCCTGGCTCCGACGGCATCACCAATAGGGTTTTCAAACTTTTCCCCGCCCAGCTTATAGTGCTAATGACTGCCATCTTCAATGGTGCATTAAGCAATAATATGTTCCCCGCAACCTGGAAACAGGCCACCGTCATAGGTATTCCCAAACCAGGCAAGCCCAAGTCTGACCCGTCTAGCTACCGTCCCATTAGCTTACTCAACGTCCTTGGTAAAATCTATGAAAGGCTTATATATAAGCGGCTCAAAGATTTTGCCGAAGCAAAGAGTCTTATACCCAATGAGCAGTTTGGATTTAGAACCGAACACTCATGTATCCAACAAGTCCACCGCATCATACAACACGTCAGCGCCGGCTTCCAACGGGGCGCAATAACGGGAGCCTTATTCTTCGACATAGCGAAAGCGTTCGACAAAGTCTGGCACAATGGCTTAATCTATAAGCTATACCAACTCGGCGTGCCTGACCGTCTCGTGCTCATCCTACGGGACTTTTTATCGAATCGCACCTTTCGTTACCGAATTGAGGGGGAGCTTTCCTCCCCCCATCCCATTCGCGCAGGAGTTCCTCAAGGCTCCGTACTATCCCCCCTCGTTTTCACGCTATTCACTAGCGATATCCCCAAGCATAAAAATACTCAGCTAGCCCTATTTGCCGACGATACGGCTATCTATTATACCGGTCTTAAACCCGATGCCATCGCTCGCACTCTCCAAACTTCCGCAAACACTCTGGCCAAGTGGTTCCGGAAATGGAGAATCGAAGTCAATCCAGACAAAAGCCAGGCAGTCCTCTTTTCTAAGCCGCGGATAAACCCACCCTCCCCCCGTCCGATTACCATGTACGGCAAGCCGATCCCCTGGGAAAAGCAAGCCAAATACTTAGGCGTGGTCCTCGATAAACACCTTTCCTTCGCTGAGCACATAAAGCAGGCACGTTCGCGCGCCGCTTTCGCTCTAGGTAGGCTCCACTTCATTCTTAGCTCCCGCAGCAAGTTATCACTCAGGTGCAAGCTGCGTATTTTCACCGCGGTCATCCGTCCCATCATGACCTACGCCTGCGTTGTTTTCGCACACGCAAAGCCCTACCTCCTCCACAAAATGCAGACCCTTCAAAACCGATTCCTCCGTAGAGTCACGGGAGCCCCCTTTTATGTTCGAAATGAGCTTCTTCACGTAGACCTCAAGATGCCCACCATCCAGCAGTTCATGAAACGTGTCTCCAAGCGTTTCTTTGATACTGCAATCCAACATAGGAATCCCCTTATCGTATCGGCCGCCCAATACGAACCCTCGCGTATCTCTAAGATTCGCCGACCAAGGCATACCCTTGTCACTTCCGATGACGCAATCACCCTGCTCCAAGAGAGCCGTAGGGAAACAAGTACAGTGGCGCACAAAAACAAAAACCGACCGTCCTTCCGTCCTCGCCGCCGAGGCCCGCCGCGACGTCCCCGTAATAGTCCGCCCCGACCCTTGCCAGAGCCAGCCCGCAACGCTGAGCCAGTAGCTTTAAATTCCCTTATTAATAATAAAAATGATATGATCCAGCCTGTCCCTAGCTGCCCTCCCACTGCGACGCCCTAAGCCGAGGTCCGTACCCCACAGGGGGTGCCCTTAGCGTGTAGTCGCCTAGTTTGTAAGTTTTCTAATAAGCCCTGGCTGGAGGCTTTAATTAACTTATTAATTAAGGCAACCACAGGCAAGCCCGGTTAAGCAGCCGACAACCTCAGAGGTTGACCTGCGAGATGCCACACAAAAAAAAAAAAAAAAAAAAAAAAAAAAAAAAAAAAAAAAAAAAAAAAAAAAATTACTCGCCCCTGTTGCCGGTTGTCGCTCGCGCTGGAAACATCGTCGAAGAGCCGTAAGACTTATATTTCGCCATTCGTGTACCTACTTCTTATCATCTATACTTATAATAAATCTGTAGAGAGGTCAATTCTGTACATGAAATATATTTCCAAAATAACTATCAGGGGGTGATTAAGGATCGATACTCATGCCAAAAATGCAATCAGTTAAATTTTTGTCTGTCTGTCTGTCTGTCTGTCTGTATAACCGTTATAGAAACAAAAACTACTCGACGGATTTTAACGAAACTTGGTACAATTATTTTTCATACTCCTGAGCGGGTTATAGTATACTTTTCATCACGCTACAATCAATAGGAGCAGAGCAGTGAAGGGAAATGTTGGGAAAACGGGAGAAGTTACTCCATTTTTTAAGCTTCCGTCGCGTGTGCAACCTTAATGGTTAAAGCTACACAAATCATTTCATGACGGAAATGTTCTCCTTAAAATTATATAAAAAATATCCCACGACAGCATATGTCTAACTTTTATGGTTGACTCACAATAACACGTGTAACTCCCGATAGCTTAGCAGTTCGAAGCTTTCTGATTATAATATTTGTCTACTCTTACGTTTATAACACTCTCAGTCACCCCTAATTGAAAAAGTTAACATTATTAACTATTCCATAAAAAAATTGGCCAAGTGCGAGTCAGACTCGCCCATGAAGGGTTCCGTAGTAACTATAATATAATATGCAAATTTATTTGACGAAAAAAAACCTTACAAATTTCTTAAAACTAGCTTATTTACATTTTTTACAACTGCGCCAAATAAATTTGTTTTGAAAAAAAACCCTTACAAACTTAAAACTGGCTTTTTTACATTTTTTACAACTGCGCCGAATAAATTTGTTTTTCATAGTGTTTGTATGAATTACAAAGTTATATTTGCGGTTTTAGAAAATATGCTATATCTCAAAAACTGCTGAACTGATTTCGTTCAAACTAATTTTGGTTGAAAGTTTATATTAAGATCTACAGACATATATTTTTTTTAGATTTTTCACTCCATTATTATAGAAGTTAGAGGTTGTGTCCGCCACACACACATTTTACCACTTTGGAAGCTTATATCTTTTAAACGATTGACTTTATGGAAAAGTGGTTTTAGAAACCCCGATGTCGTTTTTAAAGAACTGTCTATAGATACCACACATGCATCGATTTCATGAAAAAAAATATTTTCAGGTTTAGTTCCATGTATGGGGAGCCCCCCTTTGTTTTAAATATTTTTTATTTTTTTTCTCAAAATCGGAAAGCGGTTCACAGAATACATCTACCTATCAAGTTTCACATGTATAGTCCTAATAGTTTCGGAATAAAATTGCTGTGACAGACGGACGGACGGACAGACAGACAGACAGACAGACGGACAGACATGTCGAAACTATAAAGATTCCGTTTTTTGCCATTCGGCTACGAAACCGTAAAAAGAATCATATAAATCGGTATAGAAACACCAAAGTTATACATGAAATACGCTTATAATAATAAGCCATCGCGCGTGAATACTGAACCATGCTATAAGGATTATTTTTGAGAATCGGTCGCCGCGCTCGACGCGTCTCGCGGTCGAAGCGTTCTCTAGGTACTTAAGCCTCATGTGAACGTGATCTAAACAATATTACCAATGCATTAACTTACGCTGACGGAGTCGCGGGCACAGCTATATTGTATCATTACGCTAAGGCCAATAGGAGCGGAGCGCCAATGAAGAATGCTTCAAAATCGGGGTTAAATTTAACGTTAGCCCAAAGTAACTATTCCACGCGGACGAAGTCGCGGGCAAAAGCTAGTAGTGAATATTTGCGTTAAATTGTATTAGTGACGATTTGTGGTTAGACTCAGTGACTTGTATTTCGTTCCTTGATTTAAAATAAAGAGTTGTATTATCTGTGTTGCGTCTCGTATTGTTTTTTTTTAAACATTTCCACTTCTGATTCCTAACAGTATGTATTTAGAAAAATATATGTATATCAGTGTAAAATATATGTGTTTATCAGTTGTCTAGTATTCATAGCACAAGCTCTGCTTAGTTTGGGACTAGATGGCGTTGTGTGTAAGTTATGGAATATTATTATTCATTCCGGGATAAAAAGTATCCTATTTTATTATTATAGTATGAACTATCTATCAAAGTTTTATTCGGATCCGTTCTGTAGTTTTTGCGTGAAAGAGAAACAAACAACATCTATACTAACAAACTTTCGCCTTTATAATATTAGTAAGATTTACAAAATAAATATTTTATTTCAACATATTTATACAATATTGCAAAAACTTCTAAAATCCAAATAAAATATTCTAAACATCATCAAAAATTCAATGTTTTACAACCCATTGCACCAAAAAATAAACCCGCTGTATCTCCGGTTTTATTTTAGCTTTCTTCAACGAAGCTAATTCTTTTGTTCTTTGATGTAGCGATGTATACAACACATGGCCGTACTCGAGGTAAAAATATCAAACGGTCAAGTGCGAGAGGTACCTGTGGGTTAAAAGAGTATCGTATCGAGTGAGAAAGTTATTTTGCGAGATGTGGAAAAGATGTTTTGGTGGTTTTTGGCTCGTTAATGATGCGGTTTAAGGACAAAAGACTTTTATGTCATGTCGTCGTTATGTACTTTCACTTCGCATAATATAAAAATTTTTTTTTGCAAAAAACAGAACCGACTTCCATATCAAAACACTACAAAGCCAAAAATTACTTTAATTTCGGAAGTCGGTGTTATTGGTTTTGGACTTTCTTTTTTTTCACACCGCCTTCCTGTATATGGGTATACTTTCTAGTTGAGAAAGTATACCCAATCAAACGCAAAAAGAATTTAAAATCGGTCCAGCCGTCTCGGAGATATGAGGTAACATAGGTACATAAAAAAAAGTTCAAGACGAATTGAGAACCTACTTTTTTTGAAGTTTTTGAAGTCGGTTGAAAATAGCATTGGTGGCCCAGTGGTTAATGACTCGATATACGAGTTGTAGGTTGTGAGTTCGAACCCAGATTTCCATGGTTAGCCAATAATCTGTGACCATACGTACTTGACAAACTACACAGTTTCATTAATGGATTGATAAAATGAGGAGCCTAATAAAAAAATTGTTATTTATTCATATTATATAAAATCTATTGCAATCAGCGAGAATAACGTCTCGCTAAAATTCGATAACGGTTGGTCCGATTCGGTTTACTTTGGTTTTAAAAGTCCAGGTAAAAATGAGAAAACATGGAAAATAAGTTTTTTTTAATTACCAATGAGCCCGCTTTTGACCCTGATCACACCTGATGGTAAGTGTAAGATGAGGTCTACGATCACACGAGCGAGCCCCAGAAGATGTCTATTCACTCTTGCTTTAAAGGCTGACGGGTCATATGTGGCAGGGAACACAGAAGCCGGCAGAGAGTTCCACACCTTGGCTGTGCGCACAATGAATGTAGAGAAGCGCTTAGAAGGTTGGTCTTACCATGGTTGGGCATAGTCTTACTAGATACAGTTGACCACTAGTGTTTTACATAGAGCTATCTGACTTTCACAACCCCGTGTCTGGGTAACACGACACTCCTTAGTAAAGCAATTGTCAGATTTTCTGGGTTCAGATTACCGTAACGAAAATTTTATAAATGACACTGTCTTAAAATGTTTTTCGAGACACAGAGAAAACTCGATATAATAATAATGTATTTATTTCTCTCACCACAATATAAAGATACATTTGATCAATGACGTAGCAACGATTACATTATTATACTGTGGGAGACTGGTGCCTAAACTAGACTTGCGTCTGTAGTTCAGGACACCAGGTCTCCGTGCCTTAGTTGATTACATTTCAGTCTACAACGTGTAAATTAAAGTGTATATATATACCAAGAGCACGGTTTCTTTGGATGATAATAAACGATATGGCAAAGGTTTTATAATCCTATGTCTACATGTGTGAAGAATTACAGAATTTTCAAATTAAGGCCGGGTTATCCAGAGCGCCGTAGGTATTCGACGCTTACCCCAGCCCCCGCAACGAATAGCAAAACGTAACAAATTACGACGCGCGTGAGACACGCGCGCCAAGCGCACCGCTCATGAGTTCACGAACTCAAGTAGGTACGAAGATGCGTCACAGAATAGAGCAATGCAGTAGATCAACTTGAATTGATTAGTTTATATTTATTTTGTTTTGTTTTAATAGTAAGTATTTTCAAGTTTATAGATAGAAATAGGTACGTATTGTATAAACTTGAACCTAATTAGTAATAATTAAAAATAAGTATATTTATTTATTTTTGTGAATAAGGTGAATAAAAAATCTGACTGACACGCAGATCATGAATACGGGTACGATTCAAAATTACACGCCGCGCGCTATTCGACTTTCCCAAAGGGTGCGAAATCTTCATGGCACAGTATAAAAAATCAAGTATTTGGTAGGCACACTTACATTAGGAGAGTTGTATTACAATTCAATTATTGTTATATTGAATGAGGGCTTAGAGGTATTCTGTGTGAAATATTATGTTTTTAAATACAAAATATAAATATTTTTCAATCAAATAGTTATACCAATAATAGCAACACACAAACACTTTTTGGAACGAATTTATTTTACGCGGCTTCTAAACTGGCAGAAATTGTAACGCACAAGTGTTAATACTTACTACTATCTTCTGACGAGAGAAACGACGAGGGTCCCTCAACCACACACTTTTTTTTTCTCTAAAAAGTACAATCATTTATGCACAACTGGCTAATGCCGTGATTCGACTTCAACTTCAACTCTCCCAACCCACCACAATTTCACAAACGCTGGAGGTTGTTTGGTAAAGTATTTTGGATGATGAAAAGTATTAAAATTGAAGTAAAAAAAAAACAAAATTATTTTGTACGCAAACATGACATGACAGCTTTTGCAATGTCAAATGTATTTCACTCAATGTGTTACCAGTTTACCAGTGGCAGCAGGAATAAAATGAGTATGAAAAGAGAAAATTAGAAATATGGCATAGAACTGTTAAAACGATAATACAGTACGCTACAGCTTTATTTTATTTATCTCAATGAACCTACATAGATCATAAACAAATCGAGTAAATACAAAAGGGAGAAGGCATTTAATGGAGGTTGGACGGGGAACATTAGGGAGTGCGCGTGATTCGAAATGCAGTAAAAAGCCATAGATCCTGACACGATATGTCACATTTTTGACATTTTACAACATATTATCTGTTTCCCTTTGGTACATGAATACTTTATTGGAAAACTCTTAAAAAAGTAGACATACACAAAGATGTGAACTGATTAATCATTTTCATGAAAAAGAAATGTAAGCACTTTTCTCAAGACCATCTTTGGTCGTTGTTGGTGTTGTTTACTGATTGCATAACGGTGAACAGGAGACGACTAGGCTCTTCGACCACCTTACGGAGGCAGCTGCAATAGCTGAACTGGCCTAGCACAAATATCCGACGGCAAAGCTTGTTTTTCTAAGAGATTTTAATTCCCACCATAAAGAATGGTTATTTCCGTACCAACAAACAGAGCACGCTGGTAGAGAGGCCCGCAGGTTTTTTTATCGCTAGATCTCGACCAGCTGGTTCACCAAGCCATCTGCATTCCAGAAGTCGACGGCCACATGACCAATGGCTTGGACCTAGTGCTTACAAACGTTGCGTCGCCAGAGACTGTCAGTATCGGTCTGGGCCTCGCTTGGATCGTATGACCACTTTCTGATGAAAACGGTATATACCTTTTCTCCTACAGATAAACGCCCCAGGGGCATACGGCGAGTATGGAAGTATGGGTCAGCAGACTCCGAAACTGCGAAGCGAAACTCGAACTTTTACCGTCCTTCGCTGCCTCCTAGTTATGATAAAACTGGATGGAACACTGGCTCACACCGCACAAGAAAAAGCAAATTTAAATGCCTCCGTCTTTGCGGTAAGTTTACGTCTCGACACGGCGTCTAACTTACAACCTAAAATACCTCACTTTGGCTCCGTAATGCTGGAAACTGCATTTCATGTTAAGGAAGTCCGCAAAGCCCTTTCCAGTCAAGATGTGAACAAAGCCAGTGAACCGGAAGGAATACCTGCTCGAGTCTTAAAGAGTTGTACCCCGGATTTGTCTCCTGTATCGCGTTCTATTAAAACCGGAGTGGTACCAGTGTCCTGGAAGCCAGGTAATGTGCAACCAGTACTCAAAAAAGTAGCCGTGCCGTACAGACGATACAGGCATCGCATAGTCCCGTTGACTGTTTGGCTTACACAGTACACTGCAAACCTGACTTTGCCAGCCAAGCAGAGTCAAGATGCAAACCGAGATCTTTAATTGAAAATGATAGGAGGGAGTGAACTAGTTGCCACTCTAACGATCATACGTGAGCTTTCGATCACAATGGCCTGACACTTTGAGGGGCTTACAGTCACCCCAAATCAATCAGAACAGTTTTGTGAGCATCTAAATCGCGGTTTAAATCTCCTATAGCGTCTGACAAACTGGTCGAGACTGCAATAGGCCAGCCAACGGTAACTGGACGTGTCCGGAACTTGTCCACGATACGTGGAGCGTACCGTTGCTTTTCAAACAATAAACAAGGTTACATAATAATGGTACCACTAACCTGAGTGCTGGGGACGCCAAGTTCGACCTTCCAAGGTCACGCCCCAAGTGTGGTTTGTATGTAATATGAGGTGAGTAATTGTAACGTGTGATGTAAGTTACGGGTTCTAGGACGGTCACAAGGCGTCGATCTCCAGATGGCGCGGTCCTGACCAGCATCACACCTAACTCGTTTCCAGCAAGCGCGTGCCACGAGGTGACGCAATACGGCGTATGATTCAACAATATCCCGGGGTTTTCGGCAAATGGGGAATACACTTCAACAAATAGATAATTCGCGACCCAATTATCGGTTTCAACAGGCGAATCCAACGATATTTTACCAATTATAATTAACTCAAGAGGGTCCCGATGACCGGCATTTTTTCCAACCAAGCAAAGTCTATCTGTCAAGTCAAAGTAATGTCAAAATCAAATTCTTTATGTCAAAAGGGTGCGTTCTGTTTCACGTCGGACCGAACATCTACCCCCCCGGACGGGCCTACCCGTCCGCTAATCAATTGGAAGTCTTGACATGGTTGCAAATTCAACACAGCTTCAATGCGGCCAAATACCGTAGCTAGTTCATTAAAGGTGAGAACGGTGTCTCCCAACAATCTCCGCCAGCGTCCCTTTGCCGCTTTCACCGCGGCCCCAAAAATACCCCCCCAATGGGGGGCAGGCTGGCGGGTCAAACAACCAAGTGACCCCTCGGCGGCCAAACTATTACCAATATCAACCTGGTTCTCATTAAGGAAGGCGTATACCTCCTTCAAATAGTTACTTGTACCCTTGTAATTCGTACCGCAATCAGACCTAATCAACGAAGGTAACCCACGGCGAGACACAAATCCTTCCAAAGTCGCCTCAAAGGCCTCTGTCGAGAGGGAGGTTACCAGCTCCAAATGTACTGCCTTGGTTGACAGGCAGACAAACACACAAATAAGCCCTAACAATCTTGCTATTACGAAGGGTGGACGTCTTCAACAAAGGGGGACCAACAAAATCCGTTACGACGCCAGCAAAGGGCCTCGCCTCATTGACGCGATCAGCCGACAAAATCCAAAATTCTCGCTGCAGAATGGCCAACAGCGCATTGCAACCGGCATGCGAGTTCTTAGTGTGACGATCAGTCACCAACAATTGAACCAAGTTCAGTTATAACAAGGGCAGGAGCACCAATTTTAGGGTAAGGGTGACCTCAAACCAGGTCCTTCCCTCAACAGTGGTGTCAGCCGGTTCGCCAATTCCCCAAATCTTGCCTGAAAGGTCGTTCACCTTCAGGCCAACCTGTCCCGCTAACCAAGAAGACAAAAGGCAACCCCGGACTCCCGTGCCCAAAATGGCATGGACCACAATTGAGTCACCCAAGGGTCCCCAGACCTTGACCGAGGCCGTTGGCAACAAAACCGTCTTGATCGGGGGGGTCCTTTAGCGGGGCAGGCGTCAATCTCTTAGCGATGCCTGGGCGGCGACCGATCGCCGCATCCAGGCTGCCCTCGTTCACGACGAGGCCAACAATCAAAATAGTCGTCCGCGCGGTGTCCTAAGCCGCTCGCCATCACTGGAGGGGCATATCCCACCGAATGCCCGAATGGCGGAGGGCGCGACTCCAGCCGAGGACGTTCCGCCAACGGAGGGGAAAGGCAGCGGCGCCGACCCGGCCACTGCTGCCTAGCAGCCAATGCGCGTTCTCCCTGACGAGGGAAGACCAAATGGCGCTCGTGGGGCTCCCGTTCAACTTGCGCGGGGGGTGGAGTGCGGCGTACAGAATCGCGGGTCTCAGCCCGGTGCTCGTCTCCGGGGTACCCCCCCTTGCGCGAACCCCCCTCAGAAGCTGGTCTGCTGGAGCGGTTCGCGTTGGCGCACAAAATCTCCAAGTGGGACCCTTCACAAATTCTACACGGGCGGGGGTCGGGGCAGTCCCGATGGAAGTGGGCCCCCAAGCACGAAAAGCACAAACGGCGTGCGTTGACAATACGGCGGCGGGCACTTACGTGCAAATTCAAAAAATCCGGGCAACGCGCCATGACATGCCCCGTTGCCTTACAAAAGTCACAATGATGAGGACTCCGGGCACCATCAAAACGGGGGGCGGGGCGAACATCAACAGGCCCCCTAGCCCAAGGACTCCGGGCGCCAGTCAAACGGGGGGCGGGGCGATCATCAACAGGCCCCCTAGCCCGAGGACTCCGGGCGCCAGCAAAACGGGGGGCGGGGCGATCATCAACAGGCCCTCTAGCCCGAGGACTCCGGGCGCCAGCCAAACGGGGGGCGGGGCGATCATCAACAGGCCCCCTAGCCCGAGGACTCCGGGCGCCAGCAAAACGGGGGGCGGGGCGATCATCAACAGGCCCCCGGGCCCTAGTCCGTCCCTGGTCTCTGGGCTGAGAAGGTAGTGGGAGTGAACCCGTGGCGCCACGAGTGTTATCCGCAAACCGACACTCGTCTTCCAAAAATTTGAGGAGGTCGTCAAAGGGGGCAAGATGGGTGGCACTATCCCCACCATACTTCTGCTCAAAACGTGACCTCAACTCCGCGGGGAGCAACTGCAGCACTATGTGCACCAACAAGTAGGACCAATGTTCTACCGGTAACTCCAAGCGTCTCAAAGCGTTGGTCGCTGAGACCAACGGGTTCAGCAAGTCAGTGCGCAACGTCGACGTGCTGACAATGGCCGGTAGTCCCAAAATCTGGTCGATGTGCACATCAGCCAGGCAGCGCTTGTTCTGATACCGTCGGGAGAGAAGCTCCAGAGCGGTCGGGTAAGAGGAATCCGTCACCGGCAAGTGCTGCACCAAGGCTCTGGCTTCGCCCTCCAGGACAGACAATAAATAGGCCAGCTTCTGGGCAGGTCCGAGGTCCAAGCGTGCATCGACAAGACTCTCAAAGAGATTTAGGAAGCCCAGCCAGGGGTCCAAGCGACCGTCAAAATGTGGCAGCTCCAGGGTGGGCAGCCTACTCAATAGTCCAGGGCCTGCAACAACAGGGGTCTGCGGCTTGGCCGCATCAGGCACCCGGCTCTTCAAAATTTCCCGCGCTCGTAGACATATGACATCCCCCAGGTGGATAATCTGGTCATAGTCACCCAAAATCTTATCGCGGGCTGTCTGATCCATCACCCCCAAATCCACGTCCATGATGTACTCGTTGAAGCGTGTGAGCGCAGCATCAGCTGACTTGATCCTCTCAATCACTTGCCCATACCGAGCAAGGGTGAGCTCTTCCAATTCCACACGCTCAACAGTTGCAGCTGCCGATGTGAACCATCTCAACTGTGAGGTCAATCCCGCAGCAGCCTCCCTGACTGCCCTTAATGAGGCCATTGCAACAATCAAATATTAATACAAAACAACAATCAACAACCAACAATCAAATATTAAACAAACAGCAATGACTTGTTAGCCGGCCAAATAATTTCAACAAATAAAAATTCAAATTCAATTATTTCAAGTCCAAATCCGACCCTGTACTTATTCCAAGTATGAATCTAGCTTGGTACAGATGGCTAGTTACAAAATAAATAACAATTCAATGTATAATACAATGCTGGATCAACCTCAAATAAATATCAAGAAGCACAACAATTGACTGTATAATATTGAGCCGGAGAATCTCTAACAACAATCCAATAATTACTATAAATGCAATAACCAATACACACAATTCAAGTCCTATTATGTTAGACTATGTGTAATTATTATTTAGATAACCTTTCAAATTCAGATCAATGACATTCAATTATTAATTGCAACAAATACCAAATTATGTACCAAATTATACCAATAATTCCTAATTTCACAAATAAATCCTACCTGTCAATGCAATGAAAGGGGCTACAGTACAAATTACAAATACAACTTCAATTGATTCAACTTCAATTAGATAGCCCGGATGACATGGTAATATATTCAAAACTTATTAAGTTATAAGTTGTTATAAGTAATCAAACCAAAGTTACTTTCGAAACTTCCAATTAAATCAGTGGATCTTACATTATAAGAGCCACGCCTATACCAGAATGAATCAGTGGATCTTATAAGAGCCACGCCTGCTACCAACTTGTTCAGGACTACAATAGGCCAGCCAACGGTAACTGACGTGTCCGGAACTTTCCACGATACGTGGAGCGTACCGTTGCTTACAATAAACAAGGTTACACAATAATCTACAGGCTCTCCGGCCGACAACAATCTATAGCCTCCGAGGCCCTACAAATAGTTACAAATAACACTCACCTGAGCTGTAGACGGCAACCTAGGATCTGTTTGATCACGTCCAAAGTGTTTGTATGTAATATGAGGGTGAGTAATTGAAACGTGTGATGTAAGTTACGTGTTCCAGGACGGTCACAAGGCGTCGATCTCCAGATGGCGCGGTCCTGACCAGCATCACACCTAACTCGTTTCCAGCAAGCGCGCGCTACGCGTGGTAGGCAATAAGGCGATGTGTTCCAAGAAATATCACTGGATTCTAGTCAATTCGGAATTACAAAGTTCAATTAAACACTGTTCACAATCAATCTGCTCATATCTCGTGAGATCCAATTCGATATTTTACCAATTATAATTAACTCAAGAGGGTCCCGATGACCGGCATTTTTGCCAACCAAGCAAAGTCTTACTGTCAAGTCAAAGTAATGTCAAAATCAAATTCTTTATGTCAAAAGGGTGCGTTCTGTTTCACGTCGGACCGAACACAAACATTCCACCCACGTAGATGCATACAACTGCAGATCATCAGCGTAAAATTGATACGAACATCGAAGACAGAGAGTTATAAAGTTTACCGAAGTTTACCGAAAATAATAAATGATATTTTTGTAGGAAATGGTCATGCTGTATATTTCTACACTATGGGACGAGTGTGCTGAGCGTAATAAATATTATTGACTAGTGACAACCCTGGCCGTTGCGATACTGTCTAGACGTTGTCGACATTTTCCACAAGATCAAAGGTGTCGACCTACTGTATGATCTTTATACTGTGGTCATAGCGACGAATGATCGACTGTATCATAATAACTATTATTACATTTACGAAAATAAAACCTAATACAGTCGAATACGATCAGTTATTTCAACTCGGATTGCTAACGTTCTATTAGCGCGTTTAGTAAAGAGTCGGATTGATGATTATCAGTTTTCTGGATCAAACCCAGGCTCTACGCATATATTTTTGTGATTTCTTTTTTATTGTAAGTACTTTTATATTATATTTAGGTATTTTTGTAAATATTTTGTTGGATAAAATAAGAATCATTTTCATTTTTTTATAGGAGAACGAAAGTCAAATTTTTTTTGTTTTACACACATATTTGCGGTTTGTAAATCTATTCCGCGTAGGTACTTATCTACTTAGTAAAGTAAAATATTAATTTTTATAATTATAGGTACCTATAATAATATTGTCAAAGTTTCCTTTGAGTCTGACATTTGAAAAGAGCATTATAATTTATAACATTTGCGCACGCGGCGGCTTTATGTTCTTTGACATAGGGTTCAAATTCAATTGTTTCACACACTTTTTGCGGTTGGCAAATCTATTCCGCGAGAAAAATAAACTATTATAGCTTTTGCGCGCGTGGCGTCTTTATTTACACACATATTATTTTGTGGTTTCGAAATCTATTCCGCGTAGCTAGGTAGGTACCTCAGAATACAGAAAGAACCTAGTTAGTAAAGAAAATTATTTATATAGGTCTAAATATTTATATTGTCAAAGTCTTCTTACTTTTTTTGTTTATTCAACCTTCGTAGAGCCAGCGATGACAAATTCTTTTTGTTAATTTTGTCCATTAGTTTTACTGACCAAAATTATAACTAAAGTACCTAATAAAAACAATTTATATTACAACTATTTAAAAGTAAACGATAGGAATTAATATTTTATAATGATATTTTGGCTCGATCGGAACCAAACTTAGCGGGGGTGGCAGGTTCGCTGAAAATTGGCATACGTCCGACCTCCAACACGTTCCGCTCGGGACTAAAGGACGCGAGGCGCGCGGCCGCTCGCATGAAAATAATAGGAAAACACTTATTTTTGAAATTAGTGGTATAAATATTTTCAAATTTCACATTCTGACGACCGACATGTATGTCATTTTATACGACCTTTATTATGGTATAAGTTTTATTATTCAAAGCTTAATAAAACTCAAATAAAATAAGAATAAGACCGTAATTTACACTTGTCTTTGCGTTTTAATTAGATGCAGTGAAATGCAAGTAATCGTGTATCGGATGACCGAAATAGAAAGATCAAAGTATGAATTATGTAATAGGTTTTTTTCAAAATTTAAATCCGTGTTATCTACGAATAAAACACAATTGAAAACGACGTTTTTTCGAATAACCTCGCCTTAAGAAGAACGAAGAGAATCACCGTGTTATTGGCAAGTGACGTGGAAAGTTATTGACCCTCGTAGTGCTGTGACACGTTTGTTATGATTGGTGTTCAAGAAACATATGAAACCGATAATTTGGTATCAATTCTTTGTGGCACTTATTTTGAGTTGAAACTGTGCATAGAGACTCCATACCAGATGTTGTCTTCAGCCCCTTTGGATAGATATGGGGTTTCCGTTTCACGTTGTATATGTGATAGGTCACTCGCTGCCACATGCGGTAAGCACTTTATAATTAAGTAAAAGTATTGTTATTATTGTTTACTTGAGTACATACTTATATGTTTAACTTTCCGAGGTCGTTCTCTGGAGAACGAGCTCGGAAAGCGCTGCTTGCCTTGAAGATCGACCCGTGCGACTGTTATTATGAGCTAGTTTAAAATAGTTATCAGGTGACATATGAGAACCACAAAAACTTATTTGACTTAGTTTAGATCTAACAGTGAAAAAATTGGCCAAGTGCGAGTCAGACTCGCCCATGAAGGGTTCCGTAGTAACTATAATAATATAATATGTATATTTATTTGACGAAAAAAAAGCACCTTACAAGTTTCTGAAAACTAGCTTATTTACATTTTTTTACAACTACGCCAAATAACTTTGTTTTTCATAGTGTTTGTATGAATTACAAAGTTATATTTGTGGTTTTAGAAAATATGCTGTATCTCAAAAACTGCTTACGCGATCTCGTTCAAACTAATTTTCCTTGAAATTCTACATTAAGATCTACAGACGCATATTTTTTTTACGTTTTTCACTCCATTATTATAGAAGTTAGAGGGACACACATTTTACCAATTTGGAAGCGTATATCTTTTAAACGATTGACTTTATGAAAAAGTTGTTTCAGAAACCTTAATGTCATTTTTAAAGACCTGTCTATAAATACCACACACTCAAAGGTTTAATGAAAAAAAAATATTTTCAGTTTCAGTTCCATGTATGGAGAGTTAACCTTTAGAACCTTATTTTAAATATATTTTTTTAAATTTTTTTTCTTAAAATCGGAAAGCGGTTCACAGAATACATCTACCTACCAAGTTTCACATGTATAGTCCTAATAGTTTCGGAATAAAATAGCTGTGACATACGGATGGACGGACAAGCAGACAGACAGACAGACAGACAGACTTCTTTGTCAAATAAATATACATATTATATTATATTATTATAGTTACTACGGAATCCTTCATGGACGAGTCTGACTCGCACTTGGCCAATTTTAATACATCGAAGTCATATATTATATTCTGATGTCCCTGCCGGAGTCTGTGATTCCTGATATGTGCATAGCTATAACCTGAAGTGCTTTAAGTCAAGAACAGGTAGAATAGGTGAATAGGTTACTTCTAGGTAAGCGTGCTCCATCTTCGACCATATCATCGCTTACAATCAGGTGAGTTGGTGGTGAAACGTAAGTCCATCGACATTAAATAAATAACATCATGGCATATACTAAGGAAAACTCTGCGAGGAGGGAATATTCCTGAAGAGGGCAGGAAATTATGAAAAGGAAAATGCGTTGACAGTGTTAGAGCAAAGACATAGGAATTTACTCCCAAACAACGCGTGATTTCTCAAAGTTACATCTACTTATAAATGTGTCTCCCCTTTCAAGTATGACGCCATCTTATCTATATGTAAGTTATATGTGTGAAGTAAAATACAAGCTCAAGTTATCTTGTTTTATTTGGAAATTTAGACTCAGTTTGGTCGAAGCTCAGCGGGAGGAAGGGGGGGAATTGTCCCAGTTATCCCTCTTTTGTATTCGCGTCTGTTCTGAACATTGAATCTTCATTTAGCTCGTTTCAACTTTTAGTATGTGAGAGAGACAGATAGAAATTGGAAGCGTCTAGGCCACCTAAGAACAAAATATTTCATTTACATATACAACGTGTAAAGTTTCAGCTTAAAATAAGTGACTCAAAGAATTGATAACAAATTATCGGTTTAATATGTTTCTTGAAAACCAATCATAACAAACGTGTCACACCACTACGAGGGTCAATAACTTTCCACGTCACTTGCCAATAACACGATAATTCTCTGTGTTTTTCTTAATTTAAAAAATTCAGTCTCTGGTATTAATGTATTGAAATTTCTAATAGGTTCCACACATGTAGACAAAGGATTTCATAACACTTTTCATATCGTTTGTTATCATCCGAAGAAGTCGTGCACTTGGTATGTATATATTCTTTAAATTACATGTTGTATGTTGAAGGTGCATACAATGTTACAAATATACATGTGACATTCAAATCTATATGTAAACAGACATATGTGCACAAATGTTTAATGTTTTACACGGCACAGTTGGTGCAATGGTAGAGCGATTTGCTACGACGCTGCATGTCTTGGGTTCGATCGCATCCGAACAAATATTTTTACGGTCTACAGATTTGTTCCCGGTCTGGGTGTTGGTGATGCGGGAGACAATGCTAATGTCAGAAAAGGTATCTAAGGAATAAAAAAAACAGGATTTTGTTGTTTTAAAAAGAGAACTAGAAATGTGGGTAGAAATCAAATTACTAGCAACCTTGTGAATCCCTCCAAATAAGCTAAATATGCTTGTGTCTGGAGTGGGTTCACGGTAATAGTGTACCGGGTTGGGGTTCAAACGCGGGACCTCTCTATCACAAAGCCCACAGCATAGTCATTAGGCTATTGATGCTTCTAGAAATTTTGTGAGAACCTATAGTGAACAGACTATGAACTGATAGGCTAAAATGTCTGACCATTTTCCTATACAGCTGAGTTGCTAAAATCATAAAGAAATTTTTAGCAAAAAATAGAACCGAATTCTATATAAAAACACTACAAAGGCAAACATAACTTTAATTTCGGTAGTCGGTTCTACTTTTTTTTACTAAAATTTTTTTTTTCTCGCTTTTTAGTGGGTCGGTTTGTAATTTATCTAGTTACAAAAGCCAAAATGTCAACTACTTATCACCTTTTACAAAATGCTTTTCCCGGTACAGAGCCGTTAATTTTTGAGGAGTTCTCCTGTTACATCACCATTAGCTCTACTTCACCATATGCATTGTGACGAGCATAAAGTGCTTACCATCTATATTAAAGTAATCCAATCGCAATCCACGAAATACGAGTTCGTCTCAGTTTGGGAATCAGTGTGCTATGTTTGGTTGCTACACTGTACAATGATTTAACCATATACTGTTTGCCATATAATTTTGTTACATATTTACTTGTTGTACTTTTTGATGAAAAAAAAAAAAAAAAAACTTATTATTGTGTAGTTTCGGTGGCCATCTGGGGGTCTTCATCATCAGTTCCACTTCCTCAAATGGTGCTTTTCGAGAACAACTGCACAAGGTACTATAAGAAATACCCAAAACGCTATAGGTGTGCGTATAATATTTGAAGAGTTCCCTCGATTTCTCCATGATCCCATCATCAGATCCAAACGGGACCAACTAGAAAGTATACCCTTTCAAACAAAAAAAGAATTTTGGAAATCGGTCCAGCCATCTGCGAGTATTGAGGTAACATACATAAAAAAAAAGTTCAAGACGAATTGAGAACCTCCTCCTTTTTTTTGAAGTCGGTTAAAAATAACACTTTTAAACATTACTCCGGAGGCCACAAACATTGTATATTAATAATTATGATTAACTTTCAAGCATCCAAAAACTTCCTTCTTCACGTTTCATCTCACCGCAACGGGTTTCTGTCTTAATGTTACGCTGTTTCAATAATAAAACTCTGGAACGTCTTTTCTTCTTGATATCAAAAAAGCTGAGAATAGTTTTATTTGAAGCATATAATATAAGAGAAGTTCCCACACTAACTTTGGTTTTCGTCATAATTATTGCTAGGGCTCACCCAGCGCCAGAGGGTCATGGCTATCCAAATGATCCGGGGATACCGCACGATCGCTGCCGAATCGGCCAACCTCCTTGCCGGATTGCTGCCCTGGGATCTGGAGGCGACTGCCCTCCAGCGCGTCTATGAATGGCGCGTGGAGGCGCAGCGCCGGGGCGTATCCCCGCTGCCTCGAGAAGTCGAGGCGCGGCGGGAAGAGCTCCGGCGCGATCTCAGGGCAGTATGGAGGGAACGACTGTCGCAACCGACGGCCGGGCACGCCGCAATTGCGGCGGTAAGACCCCTCTTTGAGAAGTGGCTAGATCGGCGTCACGGCGTCCTGACCTACCGTATGACGCAGGTCCTCACCGGACACGGAAGTTTCGGGAGGTACCTGTGTCTGATGGGGAAGGAAGAAACGCCTGGGTGTCACCACTGCGAGGACCGCCCTGAGGACACAGTAGAGCATACGGTGCAAGACTGCCCTGCTTGGGCAGAGCACCGACGTGTCCTCACGGCGGCGATAGGCGGAGACCTCTCGCGCCCGGCATTGGTCGAGGCCATGCTGCGGGGCGAGAGGGAGTGGGAAGCGGTCGCCTCCTTCTGCGAAGCAGTCATGCTTCCGAAGGAGGAGCCGGGCCGCGTGAGGGAGAGGATGGCGTCCTCCCTCCAGCCCAGCCGCAGTGGTAGACGCCCACGGCGTCGGACGTCGACCGACGATCTCCGGCCACCGCAGGCGCGGGCATGCGGACAGCGAGTAAAGGGCAACTCGCTGTCCGACCATGGACCATGCCCGGGTCGACGGCGCGTCGTGTTCCACGCGCGCCTCAAAGAGCGTCAGCAACATGACGAGGCCCCCTCTGCAGAGGGCCGAAGCCTGCCGGGGTCGTGGGACTCATCCCGTTACCGTGGCCCCGGTACGTAAAGGGTTATTGAAGGAACACCGTGGATTTTAGTCAGTAAAAGTCTGACAGTCCCTCCCACCCTGCCCGGGGTGGGAGGACTTTTTTGGTAATTTTAACACGTTAAAAAAAAAAGGGCTCACCCAGTGGTCAAAATTTGAACATAATTCATTTAAGTATTAGTTTTCTGGACTCCTTTCCTATATATAAACTACTGTGTTTTTTATAGAAGTGGAAAGATACAGTTAAACTTCTCGTAATTTTCTTAAAAGTGGTACAACATTTTTGTGTCACATAAGTATTAATATAACACCAATACATATATTGTGAGTACTCGAATGAAATGTTACATCAAGTCCTATCTACGAACTAGTTTACAAACAGTTTAATTAAAAAAAAAACATGCAATTTCTTTATACTGTGCTACAAGGTTGTTGATTATGTAAATCCTTCAACTTACAAACCACTAGCTCCCAAAATACAAGCTTGACTTAGTTTAAGAGTTGGTAGATCACATTTATCTTTTGTTGAAGTACAACTATAACTATATGTTCATAGTTTTAGTCAATTGTCTTTGTTGTACTATAAGAGCGAATTATTATATCTCCAATATACAAATGAAATTCTAACATATCTATTGACGGCATTTACCCTTCAGTTAAAGTCGGCCATTGGCCTCTATATAACAATTATTTTTAGCAATGAACGCCTAATTTTCTGTTATGACTAATATAAACTCCTAGGCCCTCCCAATTCCCATCATAGTTTACGAGTGTACATTCCAAGAATTAACTTCTAGTACCTACACACTGAGATGCTGACAGCCTGCGATGATAACACACTGACAGACAAGCAAATACTTTTAATATTAAATAGTTAGTCAGCCGATCTGACTCACAGTTTATATTCAAATCGGTATGCGTTATTATTGGAGATGATGTGCGTCTTTGTTGGTAGGAATCAATGATTTACATCGTGTTCCAGGGGTGTAGAGAAATATGTGCGCAATATGTTTGACTTTATAAAAGAAAAAAATGAACAAACGCGTAAATTAAATATCCCAATTTGAAATTAATTTATTGATGTTTTCGTGTGACGCTTTAACAAAAACTAACCAAGAATCGACCAATTGGTTAAGAATGTTCTGTATCAGTTGGTCGATTCTAGGTTCAGTTGCTCAAACATCTCATTAGTAGTAAAAAATGAGTTGTTCCGTTCGGATCCCCCTGATCTGATCTCCTGCTTGTATTTTTTTTTGTTTTTTTTTTTGGTCTGATCCCCTACAAACTTTGACATTCCAGTTTGATCCCCTTTCTCTTTTTGAATGCTAAGTACAGTCAAGATAAAAATAGTTAATGTAAAAAATAATTACTTTTATTTGTTTAAAACCATCACTGGTGATCAGCCACTTGATCTTTTAATATTTGACCATCTTAATCACAAATTGTGCCTTTATTATATGCATAACTAAATAGAAAAAATGAAGATACCTACCTAAATACTATTCCAATTATTATTAAAAGAATATCTCTCGAAGATGAATATCTATCACTCCACACACAAGCATATTTAGCTTAGTCGGAGGGGTTAATAAGATTGGATGGATAATTATAAAATAAAACCGATCCCCCCAGGGGATGAGATCAGGGTATCAGACCGGAATAACTCATTAAAATCGCGACTGTGTGTGCTAAAATAGAGTGACGCTACACTGATAAATTCTAACATGCCTCGTCCCTTTATCTATCTTCAAGCATTTTTCTCATTATTCAAATTTGAAACTTATGTATTCTGTAGTTGCCTAAAATACCTTCCATAGAGGGAGGAAGGCGCCTCGGTTATTAAAAGCGGCTCTTAAACCCTTTCTGTGGTGATTCCAAATAATAATATGCCTCTAAGGCCGTGGGCGCACTGCGTTGCGTTTTGGAAACGCAAAATCTGTGAAGTATGGAGTGTCATAGAAGTGCGCGCACTGCGGTGGAATAAACGCGTGCGGTAGAGTCACCGGTGGCCCCGGTCATTCTACCGGTGCGGTAGAACTACCGCAATTGCGGCCACCGCAAGGCAGCGCGCGCACGGCCTAACATCAACTAATCAACTGCCTACCAACCAACCAACCAACCGTGGTCGTCAGGGTTCGATTCTCGGGTCGGGCAAACTCAAACTCAATTTTTTTTTATTTCTCATAGGCCTACATGGGCACTTACAAAACGTCAGCAGTTAGGACACGGTTCGAAATTGGTCGTTTTCTATGGAGAAGAACCGGCAAGAAACTCCACAGTTACTCTTTTAAAATATCATTCTTAGTGTGCGTCCACACTGCAAGCCTAGCGCGGTTGCGATGACGGGCGCGAAATATCAAATAAAAAAACTTGAGAGGTGTCAAGGGACACCCGGATGGAACGAAGTTCCTTTCGATTAATTAGTGAAGGAATTGTAATATTTTTTTATTAAGTTATAATAATATTTTATATTTTAATATTACAATATCAGAACGTATGTATTTATATTTAGCAAGCCGTGCGTGTTCTAACTTATAAGCTGTTGTGTAATACGAAGTCGAGAGAGTATAAGAGAGAGAGAGATAGACAGAGAAACATGCCCACGCCGCACGGCTAACAATAGCTTACTATAGCAAAAAGTGTCGTTACAACTTTTCATCTTATTTTTTTCCGTCTAGCCCCCTTTCGCAACGCGCGATAAGGAACTTCGTTCCAAAACAAATTAAACGCGCCTTTGTGTCCATAGTGCAGTGATTAAGGCGGGAGCCTAGCGCGACGGGCCTGAGCGAGTTAGCGCGCGTATTTTTCCAACGTTCCTATCCGCGCGTTATGGCCGCACTACGGGCCTAGTCAACAAGCGACCTAATGCGCGGGTAGCGGGGATATCAAATCAGTTCGGTCTTGTCGCTCGGCGTTAGGGCGTTTGCATTAAAATGGCGGTAAATACTGAATTGTTTATAAGTGCAATTCAATCTAAACCAGCTTTATGGCAAAGTAAGCATCCACATCACAATAATCACACAATAACAAGAAAACTATGGAGTGAAATAAAAGAACATTCGAGTGTACTCAAAAATTTTTGTAGGGTACAATTTTAAATAAAAAAATTGACTAGTTATTTCTCTGTTTTTATTTATTTCGTACACATCATCTCGAGTGTTCAACACCTCCCATCTCAGGGTCGGACTATCTAGTAACAATATCAAATCCTCGTCCATGGTCTGTTACCCCTGAATCATGTCCAAACGCTACAACATCTCGCGCGTCAATGTGGCCACCGCGCCGCACCGCACCGCTTGTCGCGCCCGCCACAGGCCCCCGCCACCGCGCATTCACTGTGGACGCACACATAAAATGTATCTATAATACAAGGGCAAAAGTAGTATTGAGTTTTTCTATAAGACATTTCTCAGTAGTAGCCCAAAGTTTGGAAGTTGGTAGTGAGAGTCCCTCCGTGCTTCGGAAAGCACGTTAAGTTAGGTCTCGGCTGTCATTTGAACAAATTTGACGAATGTTACGGGTAGTCAGAAGCCAGTATATCTGACACTGGTAGTCAAGGGGTATTGTGTTACTGTATGTGTATGTTGTGTGTTGGCAAGGGGTATCTGGTTACCCCGCTGCTTGGTTGCGGAGGTCAGACAGGCAGTCGATCCATATAAAACATTAGTACTCATTTGCATCCAGTTAGACTGGAAACCGACTCCAACATAGTTGGGAAAAGGCTAAACGGATTATAATGATGATCAAAAAGTTTTGCTTACCGCAACTGGTACAACTCTTGTCTTGGAGCAACGTTGACCCAGTTGTTACTGACTCGATTTACAAATAGTGAAATAAACAAAAGCAGACACATTATATTGTTACACCAGTCGCTTAGCTAAGTACGTCGAGAAACTTCGATTTCGAGAACATTGAAGACACTAACGCTACCTAGCGGCGAGTAGCAGTACTAAGTATCTCGAGTAGCTTCTGGAATATTCATGGCAGTATAGGCAGTGAGTCGATTGTACAAGAATGTTCTAGAACGCAATCGGGGTATAAATAGATCGCAAAGGAACGCAGACGATATATTTACGATGTTATGATACTGTTTCTTATCTTTATAGATCATATTGGAGATATTCAAGGAATCTGCGAAGTTAAAAACCATGTTGAAACGTTAGCAAATTTAGAGAAAAAATATTTAATAGAAACTCAGACTAAGTTCTTAGAAGAAATATCTTCATAAACTGGTATGTATGTTACGGTTAAGAATGTTTTATTTGATTGTTCCATTTCACAAAGTTGTGTTATTTGATATTATGAAACTATTTGGGTACCTTAATTTCTTAATATGCATTTTATTCTTTGTTTTGCAGAGGTTGGTGTCACAACACTAAAAAAAATTAAAAAGGAAGGATCTGTGAATGAAGGGATGTGGAGCACTCCAGGAAAAAAAACGCCCTCTCAAAAGCTCAGTGTCGGATTTAGACAGTTTTGATATTGATGCAATAAGAAATAAAATCAATGAATTTTATATTGTGAGAAAGGAGGTTCTGACATTGCGAACATTGTTGTAAGAATTATATTCTAGCACTGGCTATAGTGGATGCAGAGAAACTCTACGTAAAATATTAATTGCTAATGGGTATGAGTTGAAGAAAAATAAAAATGAACGAATGGTTCTTGTCAAACGTTTTGATATTGCTGCTTGGAGACATCGTTATCTACGAGAAATTGCTGCCAAACGAACGGAAGGAAAACTAATCATCTATTTAGATGAAATATATTTATGTACACAAAAATTATAAGCCTATAATGTCATGGTAAGGTCCAACAACGAGTGCTTCCCCGCAATCAAGCCCGCTGTAACATATCTCTACAGGGAAAAGATATATTATAGTGCATGCTGGCTCTGAAACTAGGTTTGTACCAAATATACAGTTAGATTTCAGTACGACTACCATCATGACATGAATGCCGAAAACTTCAATAAATGGTTAAAAGAAAAATTGATACCTAATTTGAATGAGCCCAGTGTCATTGTGATGAATAATGTGAGCTACCACACTGTACAACAGAATAAATTACGAAGATTGCCTAACAAAAGCAGAATTGTAATGTTTAGTTAACAAACATAAACCCGAGCCCCTGTACGTAGCTGACGAACTTTTGAAACAATGCGGCCATGAGGTACTGAGATAAAATGAAAAATCACAAATGAGAAATGAAGATTCACAACTGCGATATGTCGACCAAATGAAATATTTACATATTTCATTTGGTCGATATAATCCAGTTAGTCTAGGACAGTCTAGGAGGATTTGGTAAAATATACGGATAAAACTATATGTGTGTGGACTACGTTTTTTTACTGTTACTGTCGCCTGCATCATCCCACTCCTGGACAAAGGCCTTTTCCCATTATGTCCAGGTGGGTCTGTCCAGGGCCAAAGTAAACCACTGGTCATTAGTTTGCTCCAGTTCAGCCCGCCACCTTCTTCGAGTTCTACCGCGACGGTTTCTAGCTGTGTTAGGGCTCCAGAGAGCGGTGATCTTGGCCCACAACTCATTGGGCATGCGGCAGACGTGGCCGGCTAAGGCTCACTTCAACTTATCTGGTGTTGGTGGCGCAATGTGGTGTTGCGTATGTGATCCATTAGCTTGAAGCCTAGGATACTACGCTCCATTGTACTACATTGTTTGTACTATACTAGCACTTCGACTGCTTTAATTTCGAAATAATTTGTAGCCTGTAGACACCAATAATGAACCTTTCTACTATAAAAAGATTTTTTAGCATTGGATCATACAGACTTACAAAAAAATTTTACGTTAGTATAGATTTAGATTACCACTAAATATTTAGTTAGGTAGGCAAAAGAAGTTTACAGTGGTAACACAGTTGTTAGGTACGGGTCCTAACGAGTTGTAAATCGTGAGTTCGAACCCAATAAAATAAAAATTTCATCACCACTGCGCCTAAAACGGTGACGGAAAATATCATGAGCAATAGGGCCAGGACCTACAGCCAAGTTACAATACATGTAATTTCCACCAACCCTCACTCAGCCCGCGAGGTGGATTACCGCCTATTTTCTCTCATAAAGCGGAAACATGCCAGCTGCAGCAGTGGAAACCTTATGGACTGTTTATGATCATGAATATAAGTACCTATGCGTACGGTTAGGATATCGGCTAGGCTAGACAAATTAGAAAACTTTAATAACCCGCATATAAAATTTATTTTCTCCTTCTGTGTCAAATCCATCCAAAAGTTGTCCATAAAAGATCACTTTTAGCGATAAGACCGCCCATTGTATCACCCTTTTTAGTTGTTAAGGCCTTATTTGTTTTTGTTTCTGTTATGGTGTACAATAAAGAGTATATCTATCTATCTATAACGTATCTCATTTAAACTCCGCCTCTATCCGAAATTATTCGAAACTGTTATTTCAGATCTGGTTACGAATACGGATACTAATTTATTTCGGATGTCCGATAGTTTCGGTTCGTACGGTGCTCTATAACAAGTAACAACCCTAGTGTAATTTATATAAACATGACTTCCTTGTTTATTGATCTTACTATTGTGAAATATGTATTAAAATCCGTTGCGCGGTGTAAGCGGGAAAGCAGACATAGGCATATCGCATAGAGTGACGTAGTTTTATATTTTTAGATATTAAAAAATCCAATACATCAGTACTCGATACATATAAATAAAATTGAAGTATCTGTCTGTGATTTCAAAATAGCTTCACGTTCTCAAGTGTCTGATTATCTGTCCGGGATAACTAGAACGACTGAACAGATTTTAATGCGATTTCACTCCACTGGAAGATAGAACAAGATTTAAATTTTATTATTTAAATCTTTATTCACATATCATACATTGTTTTCATGTAATCATTGAGACAGTCTCAGTAAGTTACGAGAGTACTTGTGTTGGGACTGTCTCGTATCTTCCTGTAATAGTATATCCAGGTTAACAATGGTGAGACCAATATAAGTATGCTATACTCAGCTATAGTAAAGCATTTTAAACAAAAGAAAAGTCCATAAATAATAGATGAAATTGAAATAAGTTGCTCAGTAGTACTTAGGCCAATATATTATAGGATTTACGCACGAAAACTCTCCCACAGGAACGAAGACACAAACACAGCTATGTTTCAATTAATTTAAATAGGCTAGGGTAATGAAGTTGTTGGTAAGACACTAATAAATACTTACCTACATGTTACAGGTTTACCCTATTACTTGACTTTATCTGCAAATATAGTTTTTACAGTCAGTTCTTCATGATCAACTTTTTGATATACATGTAGTTATTGAAAGAGAAAAATCTAAATGGCTTAGGTTTTTCTCAGTTATACTGAGACCGACTCACAGGTAAATCAGAAGCAGTGATTTGCATAAAATGACTATACAACGTGTAATTTAAAGGGTATATACATATCAAGTGCATGGCTTCTTTGGATGATAACAAACGATATGGCAAGGGTTTTATAATTCTATGTCTACATGTGTGGAACTTATTACAAATTTCAATACATTGATACCAGAGACCGAATTTTTCAAATTAAGAAGATCAAAGAGAATTTTCGTGTTATTGGCAGGTGACGTGGAAAGTTATTGGCCCTCGTAGTGCTGTAACACGTTTGTTATGATTGGCATTCAAGAAATATATGAAACTGATAATTTGGTATCAATTCTTCGAGTCAGTTATTTTGTGCTGAAACTATGCATAGAGACTCCATATCAGATGTTGTCTTCAGCCCTTTCATCCGAAAGGGCTGAAGATCTATCCAGATGTGTGGGATTTCCGTTACACGTTGTATAATATCAGCTGCTCGCCTTACCTTGGGGACCGACACACAGTTACTGGGCAGTGTTTATTTATTTATTTAAACTTTATGCAACACAAAATGTACAAAGGCGGACCTAATGCTATAGGTAGTCTCTATCAGTCAACCATGGGTGGTGAAGAGATAACATGGCAAGTGATAATAAACCTAAATAGATAATTAATATATTCAAAGTAAAAGTTTTATTACAAGTGTCTAGTAAATAAAATAAACTTACATACATAATTATCATAATACATACCAAATATACATAGAACCTTCATGGGAACTTATAAAACGTCAGAAAAGGAGGGTGTGGATTAGTCGTTTCATATGGAGAAGAAGATATAAGAAATTCCATGGTAACTCTTTTAAAAATACATTCGATATTCGCTTTGACCGTACATATACATACGGCCTGATAATAAATGATTCTGCTCTTTATAATTTAGGGGTATTACAAAATAATATAAGGTACCTTAGAGGTTCGAGATTAGGAATTCAACACCGTACAAATGCTTCGGGAACTAATTTCCATACATTACTTCACATATTTACATAATTTCCAACTTTTATGTACATATCTAAAATTTATGAATAAAACAAAATGTATTTTTTTTTCTTTGTTCTTTTACACGTAGTTTCGCAAATATATGTCAATGAATACGGTTGATTTAAAAAGTAGGTAAGGTTGAATGGACTTTGAGGGTGCATGAGACACCTGCAGGAGATTAAAGTTTTATTCCGCAAATAAATCAGTGTCATTTTTTGGATTCCATAAAAGGTAATAGGATCACTCCGTAGTATAGGTACCTATTTGTGAGCTAGTCAAGGCTCTTTTACTCAGGACTGCGTGGAGCTATCAATTTGAAACTAATATCATATATTATAATATGTTGGATTATGGTCGAATCGATACTAGTCGGGGGCTGCGATGTTGAATACTTACGTGTTCTCGCAGCCCCCGGCGCATATGTACGAAGGAACACGGGGTAGTTTTAGTCAGTAAGAGTCTGACAGACCCCTTCGGCCTTCGCCCGCGCCAGGGCGGAGGATATCCATGAGGATTTCCACCTCGAAAAAA
The DNA here is from genome assembly GCA_943138885.2 of Tholera decimalis. NCBI lineage: Eukaryota > Metazoa > Arthropoda > Insecta > Lepidoptera > Noctuidae > Tholera > Tholera decimalis. The sequence continues at coordinate 6,551,881 of OW964577.2, read as the reverse complement.
AAAATAGTCGAATCGATACAAAGTAATAAGAAAAAATAAATAATTTGTAGTGTTATTTTTTATGTTTGTAATTTTCTATTGTATGTTGTTGTACACGGTGTGTTTATCTCCGAATAAATGTTTTTCATTTTCAATTTCAATTTCTGCATAAATTATAATGCAAGTGATACCCTTTGCACTTAGAAGAATGTAATGATACCATTAAATTCTTCTAAGCGCCGAAATAAAATATGCTATATGAATTTCGAAAATAAACAAGATGGCGCCCGTCTGTCAGTTCAGTCGTAGGTAAGCTTTACGTAGACTATCATCTACTTAGCCTTTTTCCAATTATGTCGGGGTCGCCTTCCAGTCTAACTAGGTGCAGCTGAGTACTAGTGTTTTATATGGAGCGACTGCCTGTCTGACCTCCGCAACCAAGCAGCGGGGTAACTAGATACCCCTTGCTAAGACTGGTGTCAGATCGGCTAACTCTGACTACCTGTAATGTCTAAGATTATGACATATGACATGACAGCGGATATATATTATAAGATATGACAGCGGGGAATAACAGCTTAACTTTTCTTACCGAGGCACGGAAGAATCAAATGATAAGTTAAGATGGTTAAGAATCCATGCATGGACCAACCTTGGCTTAACTTTAAAAATAGCCCCCTGCCGCTTTTATTATTTAGCCACGGTTAGTCCTCAGTCACAAGTTCACAACACTATCAGTGGTATCAAATAAAGAATTCAAGAAACCATGTAAATAACTAAAATGTTGGAAAAAATTAATAGTGTCAGAAACTTGATCACAGAATAACGATGAAAAGGAAAATCTATGATTGAAATAAAATATAGCATGCTTCGAGACTCCAAGTTGGAGTTTCCGATATTTTTTTTTTCACCACTAATGACTCATTTATACTTGGAGTTAAAATTTTGTACCACTCTTTACGAATAAATAGCAGATGGAAGAGCTTGTTTGGCAAAGTTAAAGTTTACATGAAGAATAATTGTACAAAGGTAATATTTTTATATAATAATAAGTAGTGTCCCACCGAAAGTTCGGTTTCGGTTTCGGTTTCGGCCAAGTTTCGGCCAAAAATCAAGTTTCGGCGGCAGTTTCGGTTTCGGCCAAAATTGGCCGAAACTTTTGCCGAAACCGAAACTGATTTCGGAAGTTGTCGTGCACGCTCGCCTAACTTTGTTTCTCGCGGCAACGCTTTGGCGGACGCTGGCGGCCCTGTTCGGGAATTATCGTGCACCGTTCGGATAGCTCTCTAGCAACACAACTTAGTGCGCCCGACGCAAACATACTTTAGAGGTTATGTTTTGATGGAACTGTTTACATGTAAGTTTTTGTTTCGTTTCTGTACTTGAATGATTTATATAGTTAAATATTGAGTCAGTAACTTTGTTTTGCTGTTATTAACAAATCAAGTCACATGTAAAAAAGAGATTATAAGATTGTAATAAGATTTCAAAATACCAATACTTAGTATTAAATGAAACAGTAACAATTAGTGATTTGATTATTGATAACTGATAAACATTTTGCTATGAGAACTTAATTTGAAAAAATAATAAAAATATTATTTGTTTATTTACTTATAACATTCTTACCTACACTATCATTACAGATCTATGATCCAACGCGACAGAGTGGCCTTACTAACTAAATCCTAAATCTACACCTTATACCTAGTTGAAAAATATCTTAATCTGAATAACTTATTACATATAGTGTAACTTTTGCGAGTTCACTCAAGTTGCACCACAATACATCAACCCTCCCATGAACCTCATTCACCACGCGTATGGCTCTAGTGAGAGGAGTTCTCGCCAGTAGTTTGGTCCTGGCTGCAGGCACAGCGAGCAGGGGCGGGCGGTGCCGCCTCCACACGTACCGGTCGGGCACACACAGCTGTAGGTGTCGCAGCACTCCCGGGTTATGCGCCATGCCACGTAGTAGTTTCACTACATACGCTACGAGCGAAAACTCCCGTCGTACTCTTAGAGTGTTATACCCTACCATACCCAGAACAAATAGTGTAGGGTACATCAATGGGTATAATGGATATACCCCATACAGCTTGTAATACAAGTGTCTCGTGAACTTATTTTGGATACGTTCCAACATAACACTATATTTTGCCTCATGAGGAGCCCAAATGAATGAGCTATGTTCGAGGTGACTTCTGACTAATGCGTCATATAGTACCCGTAATGTCGTGATGTTGGTAAATCCTTGGGACTGCCTGAGTACGAAACCTAGGTTTCTGTATGCCTTCTTACATATCTTATTGATATGCTCACGGAAGGTTAGTTCCTGATAGAAGACTACCCCTAAGTCTCGTATTTTTTATATTGTATTAAGTAAATAAATGATTACAAAAAAATTAATATACTGTGTTTCCATTTCATGTTCTAATTAATGCAGAATAATGGGTAAAATGCACCAAATTTCAGTATTTTAAGGAATTTTATACTTGACCACGTGAGTTTCGGTTTCGGTTTCGGTTTCGGCCGAAACTGAAGCCGCGGCCGAAATTTCGGTTTCGGTTTCGGTTTCGGCCGGAAAACCAGTTTCGGTCGGACTCTAATAATAAGTTATAGAATAAATAAATTCTGGTTGAATTTCAACAACTAAGCGACTAGAGTCTGGCTAACGAAAGCGTGACCTGAGAAAACGCGGCAAATTCAAAAAATCTTTATGTGGTATTACTGACTATAGTAGGAGAAAAACGTTTTGATACTTGGAAATTTTATGTATTTACGACAATCAATTTGTATAATAGTTGTTTACGAACTTAATTTCTAATTTAGGGATAATACCACATAATGTTTTTAAAGACTCCATTTGGTGTCACGGAGCCTTGACTTTCATGGGTTGAATAAAAAAACGAATGCGTAGATTTATTTATTTATTTACATAATATTTTGTTTAATTGTATAATTTGTTTCATCAACTACAGGCGTTTTGAGGATGATAATTATTTAATCATCGTACTCAAAATCCGATCCCAAAAGTTCAACCAAGGATTCTTCTGCATCAGTGGAGTCGTCATAACCTACATTGATTATGAATTTTTCCATTTGTCTTTTCCAATCTTCTGCAGTTATTCGGCCAAATGTAGTTTTTATCAGTGTTTCTGTTTTTTTTTTTTACGGGCAGATTAATGTTTTTTTTGCCACCATACGCTAAGCTGAGCTCCATATAAGCTCAATCGGGTTGAGATCGCAGTGGTAAGGTGGCAGTCTCAGTACCTCATGGCCGCATTGTTTCAAATGTTCGTCAGCTACGTACAGGGGCTCGGCTTTATGTTTGTTAACTAAACATAACAATTCTGCTTTTGTTAGGCAATCTTCGTAATATATTCTGTTGTACAGTGTGGTAGCTCACATTATTCATTACAATGACACTGGGCTCATTCAAATTAGGTATCACTTTTTCTTTTAACCATTTATTGAAGTTTTCGGCATTCATGTCATGGTGGTAGTCGTACTGAAATCTAACAGTGCATTTGGTACAAACCTAGTTAAGCCAGCATGTACTATAATATATCTTTTCCCCGTAGAGATATGTTACAGCGGGCTTGATTGCGGGGAAGCACTCGTTGTTGGACCTTACCATGACATTTTAGGCTTATAATTTTTGTGTACATCAATATATTTCATCTAAATAGATGATTGGTTTTCCTTCCGTTCGTTTGGCAGCAATTTCTCGTAGATAACGATGTCTCCAAGCAGCAATATCAAAACGTTTGACAAGAACCATTCGTTCATTTTTATTTTTCTTCAACTCATACCCATTAGCAATTAATATTTTACGTAGAGTTTCTCTGCATCCACTATAGCCAATGCTAGAATGTAATTCTTACAACAATGTTCGCAATGTCGGAACCTCCTTTCTCACAATATAAAATTCATTTATTTTATTTCTTATTGCATCAATATCAAAACTGTCTAAATCCGACACTGAGCTTTTGTGAGGGCGTTTTTTTTTCCTGGAGTGCTCCACATCCCTTCATTCACAGATCCTTCCTTTTTAATTTTTTTTTTAATGTTGTGACACCAACCTCTGCAAAACAAAGAATAAAATGCATATTAAGAAATTAAGGTACCCAAATAGTTTCATAATATCAAATAACACAACTTTGTGAAATGGAACAATCAAATAAAACATTCTTAACCGTAACATACATACCAGTTTATGAAGATATTTCTTCTAAGAACTTAGTCTGAGTTTCTATTAAAGATTTTTTCTCTAAATTTGTTAACGTTTCAACATGGTTTTTAACTTCGCAGATTCCTTGAATATCTCCAATATTATCTATAAAGATAAGAAAAAGTATCATAATATCGTAAATATATCTAATAATCAGCCACCAAGGATCAACATTACAAAGTCGTACTAACCTAAAAAAATCTGAGATCGCATGTAAACATTGTTGTTTCTCTTGGAAATCAATTTATTTCTCTTCTTATTTTTGTTTAAACTTACTGATCATAGTATGTAGCAGCTTTTGCACGTTACTTTTTATTGTTTTACCCATATTATAGCGATTATTGTTGAATATTAATTGTCTTTACAAACTACTGACAATTGTAATCACAGACTTTGACAACTTAATAATGTTGCCATATTAAACTTTTAAGAAAACTCCAGGACACGCTTTCGTTAGCCAGACTCTAGTAAAATTAATTAAGCAATACAATACAACTTAATGATTTACTATACAAGCCAACCACGAGTCTTGCAAAATGATTCACGAGTATTTTGCTAAAAACAAAACGCTCGTCCCCTCTCTGTCCGGCCCCTAATAAACTGAGTATTATGCTAAACTTCGCAATAAATAACAGTGAAAAACAATAGCTGTGTGCGTGGAAACATACGGAGGAGAAAGTGGGGCAGGCGCGTGAATTGGGACTCAAGTTGCCAGGTGTACCGATTTGCCCGGATGGTCCCGATAGTAGTCTTGTGATAAGTCCCGATTTACCCTAGATCGGGACCTGATCTTTAGCCTTACTTTATTTATTACTAGCTTTTGCGGGCAGCTTTATTCGCGTGAAAATCATTTTTTAAATATGTCGTAAATTCTAATCTATCACTAAACTAAATTTCGTCAAAATCTGTTATGCAGTTTAGACGTGAAAGCGTAGCAGACAGACAGAGTTCCTTTCGCAGTCATTATATTAATTGTAATCGAACCAATTATAAGCTCTTTTTAGGGGGGAAATCATCAAATGACATTCTTTTAGTGACTAAAAACCCACCCAGTTTCTTCAGTTGCCCTTGAGTTCTTGGTTCACGATATCTCGTTAGAATTTTCTCGCAACCTCGAAAGGCATTGGCTCTATCGGGTCCCGTCAATGGTGCTGAGAGCTCTTTGAAGCGCTTGTGAAACACGGCGCGCCGTGGACTCGGGCCATTTAAGGTCTACGTTTTAACTTTGAAGTAAAATAATGCTAAAATGTTCGCTTTTTAACCTTCTTATCATATTGAGAAGATACAACATTAGGATGCTAAGTATGTATGTAACTTCCTTTCTTCGAGAAATTGTGCTGGTTTTTTGGAACTATATAGGATTGAAGAACTGATTTGGCAGAGGAAAACGTAAGCGTATCGTAAATGATATAGAAGAATAAATGGTTTTCCAATACTATCACTTATTATTATCGCTTATGTATTCACTTTACGTTCAAATTGACGTTTACTTAATGAGCATTTTTTTATATTTATGCTTTGTTTTTCTCTTCTTTTTTTCTACGAATGTTTAAAATAATAAAGACTTAAGTTTTTGTTCTGTTAAATTGCGAGAGCACTGGTACCTAAAACACAAGTTAAATCTAAATTTGGGTACTTACCAGTGTTCAACTAATTTAGTTTACATATTATACGAACAAAAATGTTGTCTCATAAACTATGTCATGTAATTTAGTTATGATATGTCATGTAGTTTAGTTATCATATATACATATGTGATGACTGTAGTTTAGATATGTCAAAACATTCAAGTATTGCAGCAGACAATGTTCAAGTGAATAATTGCCTTTACAATTGACACCGTTTCCCATTACCTTTTATAGACCACCGTTTCTCTAGAGAATTACAAATACATGGCTCCTACATCGAATGGCAGTCCCAAAATGGAATCAGAAACAATTCATTACTAATGCAACTACATGAATTCTGTTAATAGTATCACTTATTAGTTTTTATTGTTGTTTATTTCAATTTTTATTTAGTTTAAAAGAGGAAATTTATCAATAACTTTGTGAAATAAAATACAAAAGGTATTTTACTTAAAGGTATCTTGTCCCTCCAAAATAATCTATCTTTCAAGACCCTTTTTCACGGGAAAGCGTTAAAATATCTAACTGAAGTTCATAGCAAACATCTGCCATGTTTTAAAGCCACTTCTCATACAGGTGGTAAGACTTTTCTTTTTAAAGTGACTTAAAATAGTGGGTCTGTTTTTAAGTAATTTATAATAAAATACTAAAGACGAATATCGTGCTAACAAAATTTTGCATCTTTTTGGCATGTAGATATGTAATTTTCTTGGTTATAAGACAATTACGGAACCTCGTACTGTTCGTGATGCGACTCACACTAGGACGATAGATGCAGGTGGATCAATGACCTTCAGCTGATACCTTTCATAGAAAAGAAAAGGTTCGAATTTTCATGCTTTTTGTTCTGTTTTAAGTTTTTCTTTGGTTTCCTCCGGCGTGCTCGCACCAACTTTTTTTCTGCCGCTGTATTACAAAAACGTAAGGAATCGGCACCAACTTAGGGTGTCTACCCAACCGTGCCGCGATCGGATCAAGCTTCAAAATGTCGCAACCTAGCATTTGCATTGGCATTTCTGATTCCGGCCTTATTTTTGACATTTTGCAGACCTTTAGTTAGCGATAGAATTAACGGATTTCTTTTAAATAGTCGTCTAGGGACAAGACGCCGCGGCATTTTCGTTAACATTTTGTATTTTATGAAGGGTGCAAAATGTTTTGTGCGTAACTGTAAAGGGTAGTGTTTGGTTGACATTTTGAAAAAAGAAATTAATGATCCCGATAAATTTCAGGTCAAAGTGAAATGTAATTTAATCAGAGCAGTGATGGTTAAGCCCTTTTTTATTTATTACGATTGACCCCTATCAAACCTGATGGTAAGCGTTACATGAGAGGTGAGAAAATGGCCTGTTCACTTTTGTTCTTAAAGCTGACCGCTCATATGTGGCAGAGAAATACAAACGCCGGCAGAAAGTTCCTCACCTTGGCTGTGCACACATTAAATGTAGAGGATAGGGCCTGGGCTGAAGGCTTTAATTTTAATTAAATAATTAAGGCAGCCACAGACGAGTCCGATTAAGTAGCTGACAACCTCAGAGGTTGATTTGCGAGATGCCACACAATAAAAAAAAGAGTGGTGGCCTAGTAGCCAAGCATGACTTACGAACTTCCTTACGAGTTAATATATATAGGTCGTACATTACTTTGAGAAATTTACTTCATCACCTCTGCTCTCAAAACGGGAAGGAAACTGTTGTGAAGAATCTGAAGACATGCGACCCGCACTGGACCCATTTGGTTGATAATGGCCCAATCTCTTCATAGAGAGGAAGCCTGTTTCCCAGCAGTGGGAACTGTGGGAAAACTGTGGGAAAGCGACCTGGGCATGTTTGGGGCGATATCACGAATTCTCGTTTACCAGTTGTCACTGGTAAACGAGAATTCGTGACTTCGAACCGTACCATTTGAACTATTGATGGACACGTAGACTTAAGCTATTTAGAGCTTTGTTGGAGGGGGAAAAGGAAAGGAAAAGAAAGTAAATGATTACAATTATTTTATGTGGGCGATGATCGAATTTAAATCGGTTATTTTCGATAGGTACTCAGCTCTTTATGTTTGTTTTGTAGTTAGTTAAACCTCTAGTATAATTATACACAATTTCTTATTGATATTAGGTTCGCGTTTGACCACCATCTCCCCTGACCTGGTAAGTGATGATGTGGTCGAAGATGGAATATGTTACTATATATACTATACGTTATACGGTATATATAATGGCAAGAGGTAGACGCTTGAAGAATTCACAGAATATTTAGTTATATATTCACTTTAAAAATGAATAATATTTAAGGGGGGCTCCCATACAAGAGACATGATTTTTTGCCGTTTTTATAGATTTATTTAGTTGGTACGGAACCCTTCGTGCGCGAGTCCGACTCGCACTTGACCGGTTTTTAAGACAGTTAAGTAATATGTTCATATACTTTCATTCTAAATGATGCGCAACGATGCGTGTACCTTTGCACGTCACCCACGTGTAAAGGTGCGAAAATTTAGGGGAAGCACTTAATTTGCCAAGTTTCCAAGAATTTGAAATTTGCATGTAAATTCTTTAAGAACTCGCTAAATACGACCCGCCTTTTGTTCGTGCCTCGAATTACTTCATAAAATTGTATGGGTACGCTAATTCATATATAAAGATGTTTCGTGGTACGCTTTAGGTGTGTTCGAAGATAATTGTTCAATCTAATCTGTACTTACTTCACAAGTGAAACAACATTTAACATCATCGTCTGCTTAGTCAAGTTGAAAACCAGCTTCAGGCGATTTGCAGTTGTCAAGCATTTCGCTGAACTGGGCCTATTTGGCACAGCCGTGAGGCACACGTAACGCTGTTTTATTTAATTAAGTTGTTGTTTTAGTTTTATTTAATTAATTTTTGTCTTCTTTAGTTTCTTTTGTTTTTTTTTTGTATTTATTGAGTGCCTTTACATCTGGGTCAAATAAATTTTCTTTTCTTTCTTTTCATTATTTTCTTTCTTTTCTTTCTTTTCTTTCTTTTCTTTCTTTTCTTTCTTTTCTTTCTTTTCTTTCTTTTCTTTCTTTTCTTTCTTTTCTTTCTTTTCCTTCTTTTCTTTCTTTTCTTTCTTATCTTTCTTTTCTTTCTTTCTTTCTTAGCCTGTTTCCCAACTATGTTTCGGTCCGCTTTCTGCCTAACCAGACGCAGCTGAGTACTAATGTGTTACATGGAGCGACCCCACAACCACAACCCAGAAGCTGGGTAACAATCCCCAAGCTTTGGCAAAACTGGTGTCAGATTTGCTGGCTTCTGATTACGCATATCGACTGTCAAAGATGTAAAAATGACAGCAGGACCTTATGAGTGTGAGCCGTGCTTTCCGAGACACGGAGGAACCTTGACATGGTAAAGTAGTCACCTATCTATGAAACAAATTCGGCAAGCGTTAATCTACCTTGAAGAAGGACCCGTGCAGAGGTTACTATTTCATCAAACAAACACTCCATCTCTATAAAAAGCAATTCTGTGAACGAATGCGATTCTAGAAATGCCATGGTATGTGGTATTTATTACGTGACATTTTGACAACTTTTGTAAATATTTACTATGCATTATTGATATTTTTCTAATCATCTTCACCTCGCTGCTATCTCAGATCAACAAATTACATTTCCAAGCATCAAAACCAAAGCTATTTCGTCAAGTATCTCCACAAATTAATAGCCAACAAGCGGACTATTAAAAAATAACGATCGCGGTCCGCCATTTTCGCGCCATTTTTGACATCGGCCGCCATCTCACGATAAAGCGATGCCAACATGGCGGATTTTTACTATCGCTCGTAAACCACGCTGAAATTAACAAAAGGTTTGGCAACAGGCACGATTTTAAATATAAAATCGCAAAGAGTATCGACCGACATCTTGAAGTATTGAAAATGTGGGGTATAAATAGTTTCCGCGGTTGTGCAAACCGCTTGGGTAAGCTTGCCGATGTTCTTAAAATGGAAATCGTATGAAATGAATACAGTTATCAGCCGTTTATCAAATTGAGTGAGTTGTTATAGTCAATTGAAGAAGGCGAGTTGTGGCTCAATTCAATTTACGGCGGTATATTTTACTACTACTTCGGCTCGTGACTTCGCTCTAGTTTTAAGTGGAAATACTTGTTCGATTTGGATCGATATAGTTGCGTTCGGTTGTTCTCCTTTCGCATCGACATGAACTAAATAAGAATAGGTCATGCTGTGGTAAAAATAGATGAAAGTTTGGCTTAATTTTGTCGCTGTATTTTTTAAGGCACTATAAATTTCAGCCTCATGTCAGACTCCTACTGAATAAAGCCCCATCGTGTAACTTTAGTTGCCTTTGCGATCCGGGGTCGTAGTATTTTGTTGGAACATTACCACAAACCCGACAGTCATTGACCTGATAGGGTCAAAACTGTTGCTTTTGCTGTACTGACTGCTGTTTTAGGCGCGCTTGGAACACGACACACCATGTAATCGGGCGAGATTTTAGCCAGGAATCACGTACCTACTGCTGGTTATAAACTCAATCTTTTTGCTAACATACAATCCCAGTTATGAATGGTTTTCATCCGGTAACCCAACTTGTTTTTAGATCTCGCTGCTCTAATGTCTTTGGTATAGCCACCATAAGAGCACCATAGACAAAAACCTACATGATTCTCACATGGTTGGACCAATACGCATTGTATGGACTTCAAAAGAGACGTTAACCTCTGAGTTTGTCTCGGTGTTTTTTCCCACGGCAGTACCTAAGCTAGGAAAACCGGCCTCATCAAGTTTAAAATCGAAACAGAAGAAATTTACATATAAAAGTAATTTGGAAAATATACATTTTATTGATAAATGTTGAATAAAACTCGTCTGTCTTAAACAAAAACAAAAATACAGAGATAAAATGTTTCTAAAGATACAGTTAAACGCCGCTCATATATCCAAGGGCGGATCCAGCTTTGGTGCCGGGGGGGGGGGGGGGGGGGGGGGTCACATAATCGTGGTCAAGTCACAGAAGTTATAATTTGTATTTCCTGACTCCGCTGCCACTTGACCATCCACTGCCGATATTCGTTTACAACGACAGAAACTGGAGTATTATCTAGTAACAATGTTTAAAAAAAATAATTAGTGGTCCACCTAAGTCCTGCACCCAGCCCAGGGGGGGGGGGGGGTCATGACCCCATGAGCACCCCCCTGGATCCGCCCTTGCATATATCAGTGCTCGTATGAACTACTAGTACTCACGCGGGGCTTCGCTCCCGTGGATTCTATCACGGTAAAAACATAACTCTCCTTTTTTGCAGTCGGGTAAAAAGTAGCCTATAACCTTCCTCAAGCTTCAAGCTACTTCCATACCAAATTTCATCCAAATCCACCCAGTACTTTCGAAGATTAGCGCGTTCAAGCAAACAAACAAACAAACAAACAAACAAACTAACAAACTTTTCCGCTTTATAATATTAGTATAGATGTGACAGACACCGGCGCCTTCCTCCTACATTTTAAGTAGCAGTTCAATTCGTAACACATTAATTTGCTATATGTATATATTATTTTGCCACATAGATTATGGCTAGTTTCTGCCATCGACTTCGTTCGCGTGGGAGGGTATTCCCGCGTAAATCCCAATTCCATGGGAATTTCAGGAAGTTCACAATCTACATACCAAATTTTATTCAAATCCTTGCAGTAGTTTTTGAATGGAAGAGTACGTAAGAGATCGTCTATACATCTATCCTGATAAACTTTCGCATATATAATATTAGATTAAGTTATATTATTAGTAAGCAGGAAGAAAGAATTAAAATTATAAATAACTAGCTGTGCCCGCGACTTCGTCCACGCGGAATAGTGACTTACGGCAGCATTTTTAATTTTTTAGACTAATTATTTGAAAATAAATCTCATACATAATTTGAATTTATTTTATTCCCCTATTTCAAGCCCTTACAGCCCTTTTTTCGCATTAAAAAGCAGCCTATGTCCTTTCTCAAGCTCCAGACTATGTCCGTACCGAATTTCATTAAAATCGATTCAGTAGTATAGGCGTGATTGCGTAGCACACAGACAGGCAGAGTTACTTTCGCATTTATAATATTAGTAAGGAAGTAAGGATTATCATTGAGGTCATCATCAGAAGTCCTGCAAAAACCCAGTCCATCCTCTTAAAAGCGTACTATCACCATGTCTCACCTCTTTTTAGCGTTTCGTAGGTTAATGGTAAAAAACTGAACACTTATAGATTTATCATGTCTGTCTGTCTATCTATATCTATCTGTATGTAATAGTGTCTACGAAGGTGTTAACTCAAAGACGGAATAATTCGCACTAGTGAGTGGTGTATTCGTCGCTCGCTCTTACTGTGTGGCGCAGCCACACCTACTTATAACTAGATACATAATACATAGCCATTTTTAAACTATTAGGACTACATAATTCAAACTTGGTAGGTGCGGGGTGACTATAGATAGGTCTTTAAAATGTCATTAAGGTTCGTAAAACCATTTTTTCTTAAAGTCAATAATTTGAACGAAAGTGGTAAAATGAGTCGGGCACTCATTTTACCACTATGGAAGTGTTCTACCTTTTAAAATAATAAATTACTCCATGATTAAGTATTATACAATAATATATTATGTAGATCTCAAAGAAAATTTTCAACGAAAATTGGCTTGAACGAGGTCTGGTCAGCAGTTTTTGAGATATAGCACATTTTTTAAAACTGTGAATATAACTTTGTGTTTCAAACAAACACTATGAAAAACAAATTTATTTTACGTAGCTACTATGAAACCCTTCAAGGAAGAGTCCGACTCGCACTTGGCCATATTTATTTAATTTAATACAAGACCACCATGGGTGTTATATGTGTCATGTTTACGATAACACTTCATAGGACTCCCATATGATTATGTTTGTAGGCAGCAGGCGTGGTGCATGCTAAGTTATGACATTGTTTAGCTTGGTACATTGTTGTTAATGATAACGGTATATTTTTAATACTGGTTGCTATTTGGGACATTGGGGTATACGGAACGACACGCTTGTGGTGTTTATGAGTTCGTAGTGTGATAGTAGGTATACTTTTCACCGTACACAACGTGTAACGGAAACCCCATATCTATCCAAAAGGGCTGAAGACAACATCTGGTATGGAGTCTCTATGCACAGTTTCAGCACAAAATAACTGACTCAATGAATTGATACCAAATTATCGGTTTCATATGTTTCTTGAATACCAATCATAACAAACGTGTCACAGCACTACGAGCGTCAATAACTTTCCATGTCACTTGCCAATAACACGGTGATTCTCTTCGTTCTTCTGTATTTGAAAAATTCGGTCTCTGGTATCAGTGTATTGGAATTGGTAATAAGTTCTACACACGTAGACTTAGGATTACAAAACCCTTGCCATATAGTTTGTTATCATCCAAAGAAGCCATGCACTTGGTATGTATATACCCTTTAAATTACACGTTGTATATTATATTATAGTAGCAGTAATGCAGGTCTTTGCTCCCGTGAACATTATCACGATAAAAACATTACCACCTTCTTTTGCAGTCGGGTAAAAACCATAAAAAGGCTTTAAGATACTTCTATATCAAATTGTTCTTTCGAATCTACCCAGTACTTAAGATTAGCACGTTTAAACGTACAAACAAACACATTTTTCTGCTTTATTGTAATTAGTGTAGATTCAAATCTCTCTTTATGTACTAGTGGATAGATTTACATCTACTGAGTATTAAATTAATACATGTCAATGATACCCTAGAAATATCACATTAGCATTTATTTGCATTCCACAATGTTAATTAGAAGGCATAACGCTAAGAACAATTATTGTAGACTTTAAGAACAGTAACATAAATGAATAATTATATTTCTAATATACAAGTTTCTGCTTCGTTTGAGTGGGAGGTGCTTCACGAAAATCCTGATGCCTTGGAAAGATAATAAAATTGGCCAAATGTGAGACAGACTCGCCCATGAAGGGTTCCGTAGTAACTATAATAATCACTACATAGTATAAAACAAAGTCGCTTCCCTGTCTGTCTGTCCCTATGTATGCTTAGATCTTAAAAACTCCGCGACGGATTTTGATGCGGATTTTTTTAGTAGATAGAGTGATTCCTGAGGAAGGTTTTAGTGTATAATAAATTAAGATTTTGTATAGATTGAATGAAATACGACGGTATTACTTCAACATGGCGGAAAGAATTAAGCCTATCGGGAGCTTTAATCGAAAATGCTGTAATATACAATGTGTGGCGGGATTGTTTCTCTTTTATAGATCTACAAAAAAGTCCGCGATGGCATATGTCTATCTCCCAAGAATAACAATAACCAAACAAAATAACCTACAATAACCATTTTTTTCTTTTACAAAATGATGGTTTATTTACGAATCTTTTTTTAACAGTACAGTATTATTCCTTATCCAATTAAATACGTCAGATATGTTGAGGATTTATTGTAGATCAAAATTGCTTTTTAAGTTTTTACACTATATCAATAAAATGAATAACTTATGAGTTTCGCCGATATATGAGTGTGGCAAATTATCGGTCGAGAAATTAATTAAGCAAAATCATATATAGGGTCGCTAGTATAATATAATATGTATATTTATTTGACAACATAAAATTGTTAAAAAAAACCAACAATCCATGAAACCTCACTTCATATACCAACCAAGATAGACCAAACGATGTAAATTAAAACTTCGTGCAACGTAAGCAATGTTGACCAGAAACCGGGCACGATTACTTAAGAACACACGCCCACGATCTTCGGATTCGTCGCTCAGCTCCGCCTCCCAGCCGCTGAGACCTGCTCTAACCGTGAGTGAAGAGACTCCGGTCGCTGCAGTTGCGTCGAGCTCGAGCGATGAATACTTCTCACCGCCGACGACACCACCACCTTCGCGTTGACAGGGAAGAGGCCGACCTCCGGCCTGCTTGGGACCTCGAGGCCCGCCGGCCTCTGATAGGGTTCCCACTGCCGGTGGAAGTGTGCAGCGCATGCGATGGACTCAATCCATCAATGAGAACGTCATGCGCACATACTATGCGGCTACAGAGGGGGGAACTAACCTGACTGCGTACCGTGTTCGGATGCTCACTTTGTTTCAGGTACTTGAGCCAACTGTTAACGTTTTGGCCCAGCGACTGTCGGATCAGGTGTGTGTCATCCAACGTAACCGTATGTTGGATGAAGCCGTACTTGATCGCCTCCGTTCGGAAATGAGTAGCTGTGTCACTTCACATCCAACGCCGATTGTGGTGGCACCACCACAGCCTAACATTCAAGTTGAGGAGAGTAGTGACAGAGCTACAAACGTAAGTAATGGTTTTATGAGCAATTGAGGAGTGCTTTGGAATTTGCTATTTGGGAATATCGCAACATGCCGCCTAAACTAAGACCACGTTTACCTCGTTTGCCCATGCATAACAGGAATAGGGCACTGGTGGCTGCTCTGGATTCGCAGTTGTCAGACTATTTTGATAACTGCGAAGACCTCACTGATACCCATTCTATCTTATACTGCGCAGCTGTCGCGGTATGTCGTGTAGCTAATGTTAAAATTTCTAATGACATAGCTATTCGACCTAAACCCGCTGTGCCAGCTTGGCAGTGTAGGATCGAGCGCCGTATTGGTGAGGCCAGGGCACTCATTGGCAAACTTATTTGCTTTAGGGAGGGCAACAGTCGCCCGAGTTTTAGTTTATTTTTAGATGTATATGTGTAGTTTAAGGTTCTGATTTATGTGTTAAGTGTTAAAAATTGAATGTTAAAAACTAACAAAAAAATAACAAAACCTTACAAATATCTTAAAACTAGCTTATTTACATTTTTTACTACTACGTCAAATAACTTTGTTTTTCATAGTATTTGTATGAATTACAAAGTTATATTTGCGGTTTTATAAAATTTGCTAGGTAGGTTTGCGAGGTCGACCAAAATTACATACTAAAATTAAGCATAAAAAAATTGGCCAAGTGCGAGTCAGACTCGCCCATGAAGGGTTCCGTAGTAACTATAATAATATAAAATAATATGTATATTTATTTGACAAAAAAAAACCTTACAAAGGTCTTAAAACCAGCTTATTTACATTTTTTACAACTATGCCAAATAACTTTGTTTTTCATAGTGTTTGTATAAATTATAAAGTTATATTTGCGGTTTTAGAAAATATGCTGTATCTCAAAAACTGCTGAACCGATCTCGTTCAAACTAATTTTGGTTGAAATTATACATTAAAATCTACAGACGTATATTTTTTTTTTAGAAGAGTAGAAAACATTAATTTATCCCTCCATCATAACAAACTTTCGTCTTTATAATGTTAGTAGGAAGTATGTGTGAGATAAGATAAGAAGTATGATTTCTAACCTGACATAATAGTATAATTTCCTATACGATACCACTGTCTGTTTCCTAATAGCTAAAACCTGGGAGTCTTTAAGTAAAGAGTGAATAGGATGCGGTTGAAATTGAAGAACGCTTACTCAGAAGTAAGCGTGCTTCAGTTTCAACCGCATCTTCGACCATTTCATACACTTGCGATCACTAGATCAATGTGTCACCCAAAGACCACTAGTCATAATACATACGAATAGAATCTGCATTCGTAATTCCGCTAAGAGCCGAACACCGTATGTCGCTGACTGTACAAGCATGACATTGAATACCATTGATGCAAAATGAATGCATAATAATTATGTTCCTATTATCTTCTAAGGCAGAATATTTATTACAAGATCTTATACTCGAATAATAACTACTTCCTTACTAATGTTCGCGTAAATATATTAATTGCTTCATAGACGAAAAAGAAGTAAAATATAAAATAGGTCAATATGCTCCTTCTACAGGCCTTTACGTCTATTCCAGATGGTTAACTGCAGTGTCTGAGAGGTGAGTTTTAGTGGCTTTTTATTTATTTATTAAGAACAAAAATTGGCCAAGTGCGAGTCAGACTCGCCCATGAAGGGTTCCGTAGTAACTATAATAATATAATATAATATGTATATTTATTTGACGAATAAAAAAAAACCTTAAAAATTTCTTAAAACTAGCTTATTTACATTTTTACAATTACCATAAATAACTTTGTTTTTCATAGTGTTTGTATGAATTACAAAGTTATATTTGCGGTTTTAGAAAATATGCTGTATCTCAAAAACTGCTGACTCGATTTCATTCAAACCAATTTTGGTTGAAAGTCTACATTAAGATCTACAGACATATATTTTTTTTAGATTTTTTACTCCATTATTACAGAAGTTAGAGGGGGCGACACACATTTTACCACTTTGGATGCTTATATCTTTTAAAGGATTGACTTTATGAAAAAGTGGTTTTAGAAACCATTATATAATTTTTAAAGACCTGTGTATAGATACCACACACGCATAGGTTTCATGAAAAAAAAATATTTTCAGTTCTAGTTCCATGTATGGCAATTGGGCACCCCCCTTTATTTTAAATATTTTTAATTTTTTTTCTTAAAATCGGAAAGCGGTTCACGAAATACACCTACCTACTAAGTTTGACAGGTATAGTCTTAACAGTTTCGGAATAAAATGGCTGTGACATACGAACGGACGGACAGACAGACAGACAGACGGACAGACATATCGAAACTATAAGGGTTTCGTTTTTTGCCATTCGGCTACGGATCCCTAAAAAGCAGTTACATGTTAAGATAATGATACATTAATGTTCTTACGATATGTAGGTAAACATATAACCCACACTATTATCCACGGATTAATCGATAGCATATTGAATGGAAAACCGAAACGGATTTATTCAATTTAACTGGTAGTTTGATATATTTTTTAGTAGAATCAAGATGCTAATGCACTTAAAGCGAGTATTTTAATTTTTTTATTAGAGGGAGATAGAAAATATCGATGTCTATGAAGTATGTGTTATAGGTTTCCGCAAGACGACGTAGACTGACTCTTGCCCCAGAGTTAGTTTTGCATGCGTTCTATATAAACCGTTGCGGGAGCGGCACGAGTCAAAGCTCCAGAGCCTTGAACATCGACGACGAGTTGCAAGTCTATCGGTTTTCTATCGGTTACATTTTGGAGAGTGTGCGATGGAATTACACAATCTAATTCCGCCAAGTCCGTTCCATCATCGGACTACAAGACAAACGGCGATGCGCCATCGTTACATGGTGGACATCCCACCTATACGTACTAAACGTTTTGGTAATACTTTCATTGTGCATACGGCTAAGTTGTGGAATTCCCTGCCGGAGTCTGTGTTTCCCGATAGCTATAACCTAGGGGTCTTTAAGTCAAGAGTGAATAGGTTATTTTTGGGTAAGCGTGCTCCATCTTCGACCACATCATCACTTACTATCAGGTGAGATGGTGGTCAAACGCGAACCTATTATACAAGAGAGATTCGCAGTAGTTGATGCAGATCCGCTTTGGTGTCGTATTGCTCTTTTGTCAGTGAGATCAGGCATCGTCACAATACTTGCGACCCTGCACCAAACACTAGCGCCAATCTGACCGATTGCCAGCCAGCATCTCCCAAACCTAGTCACCAATTTTTAAGAAAGCCATATCTAGCATAGTCCTTGTATCGAAGCAAACGCTTCTTTGGGCATTCGGTATTTTGTGAAGCAAAACACGACGCGGTAACCAGAGGGATATGCTAGAGGCTACATAGGAGTTACCCATGACTTTGAACTCTATTTATCTATCCTAGCCTCTTAACTATCAGAGATCAGTCATGTCCCTCTGCATCAATGGTATACAAGCCGATATTTCTTACTTAATTTAATGATGTTAAAATAGTATTTCTTATACAACGTGTAACGGAAAGGGTATATACATACCAAGGGCACGGCTTCTTTGGGTGATATCAAACGATATTGGAAGGGTTTTTTAATCCTATCTTTACATGTTCGGAAGTAACAGTAATACCGCCTGCACGCTAGGCTACTACAGTACTAGGCGCACAGAATTACGGAAGAGATTTATCGTGATATTTGCAAGTAACGTGGAAAGTTATTGACCTACGTAGTGCGGTGACACGATTGTTATGATTTCAATTTAAGAAACCTACGAAACCGAAAATTTGGTATAAATTTTTTGAGTATTTTATTTTGAGTTGAAACCCTTCCAATATCGTTTGATATCATCCAAAGAAGCCGTGCCCTTGGTATGTATATACCCTTTCCGTTACACGTTGTAGATCTAAGAACATCATTAAATTAAATAAAACTTTTCTTATTTGCAGTTTTGGGTGAGTATAGTATAGTGTATAGGTACCTTATCATCAGGTGGAATGGTGGTCAAACGTGAGCCTATTATCAATAAAAAAACAATCAAATAGCATCAATCCTATTCACACTTTTGTATCAATCATAATCTTCCATAATTATTCAAAAATTAACTTTATTTTTGCCCATAACAACAACCAATTTGCAGCCTTCATTTTTCATTCACCCACACGATGACAAAACTAAGTTGGAAAAAAAATTGCACAAACGTTCAGCATTCCACTCTAACTGACCATTCATAAGCCACCATAAAGAAGCATGGAAATAAAAAGTCCCATAAAACAATGGTAGCCCCGTGGCCCACCCATGTGACCCCATGACCCGGCCGTTGACCCCACCATCCTGGCCATTGTGCTCGCTCTATTAATTTAAACCTTCCACGGGTATCCGGCCATTTTAGTGTAGAAAATTAAAACAATAGACTAGTGTTCTTTTTTTAATTTAGTTAGAAGTTTTTGGTGAAAGTGTGTTTTAGGGGACATGCAGGTTGTAAGATGTTATGGTCAATTTACTTAGTTAGTTTAAAGTGCGAAGGTTTGGTAATTTTTCTTTGGGACTATGTGAATTTTATCGAGTACTAATTGTTGACTGCGACTTCGTTTCTGTGAACTTGATAAACCGCAGTTTTTTCTCGGATGCGTTAACAAACAATAAAATTCATATGCACACAAAAACAATCTGTAGGCCACACAAACAATTATTTCGCGTGGGAATCGAACCTATAACATGCCAACAACCGCCAATCTTTTATTCACTGCGCCAACCTTGTCGTTTACAATAAAAATAGAGGTTGGTAAAAGGTTGGCAATTAATTATTCTATCCACAAGAATCTTAAGATGCTGTGACACTAGATTTTTATATATTAGATTAGATAGATTTCGATAAATAAATAAAAATTGTGACGTGATTTATAGTTTCTACTATATACCTAACCATGGGAAAAGTCGTGAGTACCAACAGGCATTCGAAGTGGCAATTAATTAGTGTTGTATAAAGGTAAATTCAAACTTAATGGCAGCTACAGGGTTTCAGGCACAGGACAGATAAAAGAGGTTAGAAAGGAAATAGTTCCTGATTAGTATGAGAACGCGTGTCGCCGCTTGTCTCCCCACTCTTTAGCTCTACTACAAGCAAAAGGCCCGTTACGTATGCGAATTACGCACACATATAAATATACACACACTTAAATCGAGAGCTTGCTACTGATTGTAACTCACTTTGCGCCGTGCATCACGGCCAATCAGGGCAAAGTAGAAAACGTCAATGGTTGAAGTGTGGCGCATGTAGTACATTGTAAGCGGACTTGGTCATTGCGTTGATTAAGCGAGTACACAACGGGCAATGTATACTTTTTGTAACTTGTTGCAATAATATTGTTAATGTTCGGAATTTCATGGTGATCAGAATATTTTTATGCTTTTTACAAATAAAGTTGTAATTAAATGTTATTTTCGACTTACCGATGGAAAGATATACCTCCTCGCTCTATACTTGCGGTCTGACTTTTTGTTTTACAGGTTATAATTGCACAATACGGCATTTTAAAGCAGAGCTCTGTGTTCCGAAGTAATCCGAAGCGCACTAAACGCGGTGAATGAATTAATCGGTCGCGCTATGATTGTTGTATCATAAATGTGGCGCGCTCGCCACGCCCACATTACCATTCGAACCCTATTCATCTATTCCGTGGTTTCAGGAATGTTCCAACGAGATATCGCTCCATCGCGCATAGACTCCTACAGACTAAAAAAGGCACGGAAAAAGAGGAATCATTTGATGATTTTCCTGCCGTAAGAAAATAAAACAAATAAATTGCAGTTCAGACCATTCCGCGGGTCTGTCATTAAGTTTAAATCGACTGATACTTTACACACATCTGAGTTTGAAATCGTGATAGGTTATTAGATTGGGCTATTTATAACTACTATTCTTAACTCCTTTCACTGGTACAATAGTAATAAATATATCATTTGGCTGCCATTTAACGTTAGAGTCATTAATTCATCATCAATATGATGTAAGCAGCAGTGGTATATAGAAAGCACTCAATTGTTTGCGCACCACAGTCGACCACGACCACAAATTTTTATTCGGGATACATCGATACGTACTTCAGCCGATACTGATAGTGATACGGACAGTAAAGATTGAAAACATAAATAAAAAGCTGTGGGTTTAGAAATGGACCAAATTATTAACTGTATAAATAATATTTATTTAGATAATAATTGATAACAATGTATTGACTGTACTACAGGTAGTCAGATGCCTGAAATCTAACTCTGGTTTTGCCAATAGGTTGCATGTTGCATGAATAATTACTGTCACACCTTTTCTAGTTTGTCTTGTAATAAAATGTTTATAAGTTCAACAATATTTTTTAATTTTATGTAAGTGTGGTCACACTACACAATGTTATCGGTTAAAAATATAATAAAGTTGATTATTGTTAAAATAAAGTATTTACAAAAACAGAAAACGTGTTTAATGACAACATTTTCACAATTTCTGATGTGGCCGTCGTTTGTATAAAAGTTCGGGTTACATAAATAAGTGCTACAACATGGAACACTCAAACGGGACGTTGAAAAGGAAGTATTTTTTTATTTACTCTCTAACTAACTCTAACTCTCTATGTTTTACGTCAAGGTTTTTGTTGCAAAAATTGAGTCTAAATTATACTCGTAAAATAGAGTAAGAATATTAATCAATTATTTAGCCAAAGTTGGAGAGTTTTGGAACACTCCTCTCTATGTTTTACGTCAAGGTTTTTGTTGCAAAAATTGAGTCTAAATTATACTCGTAAAATAGAGTAAGAATATTAATCAATTATTTAGCCAAAGTTGGAGAGTTTTGGAACACTCCGTATGCATCATAGGAGGATTGAGTGTTCTAAATAAACCTAAATAAAATCCAAATAAATAGCTAAAATCAATTGAATATTCGTGAATAGTTTTCAAAAATTCAATACAATTATTCCGCATAAAAATGTCAAACATATATCTATACTAATATTATAAAGCGGAAAAGTTTGTTAGTTTGTTTGTTTGTTTGTTTGTTTGTTTGTTTGTTTGCTTGAACGCGCTAATCTTCGAAAGTACTGGGTGGATTTGGATGAAATTTGGTTTGGAAGTAACTTGAAGCTTGAGGAAGGTTATAGGCTACTTTTTACCCGACTGCAAAAAAGGAGAGTTATGTTTTTACCGTGATAGAATCCACGGGAGCGAAGCCCCGCGAGAGTACTAGTCTAGTATATATGTTGAAACACGAGTTACAGTATTTTCTCAGACTAGCAGATTGATTGTTCTAGATAATTGACCATGACTTTCTCACCATAGGTTTCACTTTTTTTTATCTTCACCATGAAGTTTTTACAATTCTTTCTTAAATTCTTTCTTGATTTCGTAGAAATATAGGTAACTTTTAAAAAGGAGCACTCAATCAACACGCATACCATGATCAACAGTCGCGCTTGTGATCACTAGAACAATGAGGCAGTTCGTCAGTAGTTCAGGGGTAGTTCATACCAATTAGGCAGTAACAGATGCACGCCTGTTCTTCATAAACCACTAGTTATCTTCGCGACTTCGGTCGCGCTTAAGGTTATTTCTGAATTAAACCTCATCCCGTGGGAATTCCGGGACCAAAAGTAAGTATATGTTGCCCTACAACCTCCTCAAACTTCCAGAGAAACCTAGACAAACAAACTCAAACAGACAGACAAACATTCTGAAAATATTTGTTTGTGTTTTAGTATTGCGAGAAAACGCAGTTACTTTGAAATCGCAGACACACACTGCAATTTTATTTATACGTTTTGGGAATACCTTCATTGTGCGTACGGCTAAGGATTGGAATTCCCTGCTGGAGTCTGTGGTTCCCGACAGCTATAACCTAGGAGTCTTTATGTCAAGAGTGAATAGGTTACTTCTAGGCAAGCGTGCTCCATCTTCAACCACATTATCACTTACCATCAGGTGAGATGGTGGTTAAATGCGAACCTATTTTCAATAAAAAAAATGTATGAAGTTATCTATATAGAATAGCTCGTGGTTATACAATAGCAGCCTCATGGTATGCGAAGGTCGATGTGGATGGGTGATCTAATATATCGCAATTCCTTCAGGCTTCGGAAAGCATGTTTAGACGTTGATACTGACTGCGATTTATACTTCTAAGTAAGTCGTTATGGGTTGTCAGAAAAAAAAACGTTTCAGCCTTTAAAGCACGAGTAAATAGGCTCGCTGGGCTCGCTCGTCCCATCTTAGACCTCATCTATCGCTTACCATCAGGCGAGATCGAGGTCAAGAGTGGCCATCAGTGATAAACAAAAATACCAGTCTTACCAACGAGTATCGTGATTCCCAACTACTGGATTATGGAGGTCAGACAGGCAGTCAATCTATGTAAAATGCTGTAATTTAGCTGCATCAACATACTAGGAGTGATCCAAAAGTAATGATGATTACGATTATGATTTCAAAAATAACACTAGTTTACACGGTTTTTATACCCCAGCTAAAAGTTGTTATTTTGTTGTTCAGTTAGGTAGAACTATCCAGAAAAAATAATAAAAAAATTCTATCACGTCTAGTTTAAGAAATATTTATTAACTTAACTGAAATACATAATTTTGGTATCAATACTAAAAAAAAAAAAAAAAAATGACAATTTTTTGCCTTCTTTTTATAGCTATTTGAATCAGTTTCTCTTATAATGGACCAACAGTAATCCCCCAACATGTTTTCATCCCAAAATCCTTGATGTCGTTTTTCAAAAACCTTTAAATCTTGATGGAAACGTTCCCCTTGTTCGTCACTCATACTTCCTAAGTTTTTAGGGAAAAAATTAAGATGCGGTTGCAGAAAATGAATCTGCAATCGCATCTTAATCGCAAAACATATGAGGCACCCACTTTTTATCTTGATTTGCAACAGGAAATCCAAAATAATGGAGATATGCACTTTTTAACGAATCTGTAATTGGTCTTCTCTTTCTTGTAAATATAAACTGTCCACAAACATAACAAAAATGATCAGAACTTTGTTTACACTTTCTACTCGACATTTTAAATCAATCCGAAACAAGATAATTGTGGTTTGAAGCGAACGAATAAACAATAAACTGTCGTTACCACGTTAGGTAGTTAAAAAAAACATTTGACTGCAGGAAGAATTTGTGACGTGATAGAATATTTTTACTAATACTTTTTGGTTTAAGGAATTAGATTAACATACACACATCAAAAGTGTCTAGGGATCAACATATATTTTTGCAATAACTTTTCTCCTGATTGATATTAATTAAAATTTTCTTTAAGGATTCATCAAATAAAGTGTTTTCGTTTGTCACAGTAACGATAAACCAAGTCACCTTTGCATTAATAAAGAAATTTGCCATTTTCCTAATAAAGGGATTTTAGTCATTTGAACCACTAACATTAAAGTTCGAAAAAAAGACTGAAATAACAGTTTTCTTTAAAATTTTATTGGGTAACTTAAACAATTAATAATCCGTGTTTCTACCGCGAACACTAACAACACAAGAACATCGATTTGGCATACTCAAAATGAGTTCATCCAAATCACGCTGTGGAATGGCCGCCCATGTTCGTTGCAACAACAAAAAAAGGTCTTCTTGCGACTGGATACCCTCCATATTCGGCAGAGCTCTTCTCTGTAGCATATCCCATGCATGCTCAATCGGGTTCAAGTCTGGCGACTGAGCAGGCCAGAGCAGGACATTGATGTTAGCTGCGGCGAGAGTCTGTCTTACAACTCTTGCGGTGTGCGGTCGTGCATTATCATGCATTAACTGAAATAAGGGACCGATTTGCACTTGTAGAGGAACAATGACGTCAGATACAATCGTCTCAGCATAAATTTGAGCGTTGAGGTTGCCTCTGATCCAAATCAACTCAGTTCTTCCGCCGATCCAAATACCCGCCCATACCATGATGGTTCCACCACTATAAGGATGGACTTCCTGGCAGGATTTTAATCGCTGTTGGCGTCCAGAGGTTCTCCAGTGTCGTATACGTCTTGTATCCGGTCTCATACCAAAACGAGACTCATCAGAAAAGCTCACGAAACGCCATTGTTCTTCTGCCCAATTTCTGTGTTCAAGAGCCCATTGATATCGAATCCTACGATTGTGCATTGCTATAGGTGGTACCCGTAGCGGTCTTCGGGAATGAAGGTTCACTTCATGCAAGCGGTTTCTGACTGTTTGGTCGCTAATTAAGTTCCCTGAAGAGTGATGAAGCCTCACGGCTAACATCATGGCGGTTATTGTTGGAGCTCTTCGAGTTAAGATTTGAATGTATCGGTCTTGTCTCCGTGTGGTGCAGCGATACCGTCCTCCATGGCGCTCAGCCACGGTACCAGTGCTTCGGTAACGTGTCCAAAGTCGACTGATAACACTCTGACTTGTATTCAGAGCTAAAGCCACAGTACGTTGCCGGGAACCAGCTTCTATCATTCCCACGGCTCTGAGCATTTCTTCCCTGCTTAAATGACGTCGCCGCTCCATAATAACGTTGGTTTTAATCAGTAGTAGGGAAACAGTAGCACTAATAATGTCTTCAATGCGTTGTATGTTTTTATATGGAAAATATTGACAGCTAATTTTTATCTTTTACTCGAATTTGATTAACAGTTCCTGTTTCAAATTATGAAATGCACCAAAAAGGATCCATATAAATTTATAAAATATATACCTCAGTTCATGAGCACCAGCGTAAGACTCACAAATGTTCAACAGTTTCCTAAGCGCACTGATTGATGGACTGAGCAGCACCATGTCATCAGCATAGCTAATGTTATTAAAGGAAACTCCATCCATCATGCATCCAACTCCAGAGCTGCTGAGTTCCTCAATCAGCTTATTCACATATAAATTGAATAGCTTGGGCGAGGTTAAACCTCCTTGCCTTACTCCTGTATACATCAGAGTAGGAATCTGCCCACCGCACAGTGTTATGTTCGTTACTATACCAGAACTTAAATACATTAATTATTTCTGGCGGCAGGCTAGTTTCACTTGACAATTTGTTCCACAGGATGTCGTAGGAAACAAGGTCGAATGCCCTGGATAAGTCCAGAAAGCATGCATAGACAGTCGTCCTTCTCCCAGTATAGTATTGTACTGTGCTCTTTAGTGTCATAATCGCAGTCTCAGTTGATAACCCATTCCTAAAACCAAGCTGCCTGTCATCAATATTTAAATACTTAGCCAGATATTTGTCCAGCAAACTATCTAACACTTTGGCAGTAATTGTTGCTAAGGATATAGGTCGGTAATTGGTGGCATCCGACATGTCACCGGTCTTATTTTTAGGAACGGGCACCACAACAGTCCTTACTAGATCCACCGGTAAATAAGAGTGACTGATACACAAGTTAAACACCAAGAATTATTAAGAATTTTGATAAACAAATACTATTACTCAGTAAAGGAATATTTGGACGATAATTCTATAATTACTGCTTCAGAAAATTGTACATCAACTTAGACGATTTTGATTTATATTTGAAATTAGCATTAATATGACATGTAATCAAATTTGTTTGACATTTATTGAAATTTATTATAATTTTTTTGTATTGCTAATAGCAAGTCAAGCAAGGTGATGTACAATTTTCATAGTCAACAAGTCAATATTTTTATAGAAACATGTATAGCAATTTGCTATACATGTTTTAGACATTATAATTATTACATGTAAAATAATCTATTTGAATTGACTTAAATTAAAATTTATTAATATGCATGTACTAGAACTAATACCGTAAAAGTTTGCATAGATACCTTACGCCGACAATGTCAATTAAATCATATTTGTACGCTTCTAGGCAGAACATATACATATATCTGACATTGATTTTGACATTATTATTGTTTTAATTTATTTTATATTTAACTTAGAGTTGACAATTTATGTAACTTATCTATTTTTTTTAATTAATTTATTTTGCATTGTATAACTATTGTCACATCATAATATAATAATTAATGCATAACTTAAATTCATAATAATATATTTGCACGCCATATTTGGCAAACATGATTGAATCTAATTTTTATTATGTTACCTTGCATGCACGTTTTTTTTTTATTCTTGTATGTATACACATTACACATGTTTATGCAAATAAATGAATCTGAATCTGATCTGAATCTGAATCTGAAGACATTTTTTTTTGGATTTTTCTGGGAACTGGAAGTAACCGATTATCATTACTTTTGGATCACCCCTCGTAGATGGGGAAAAGGCTAAGCAGAAGAAATAAGTAGGTATGTATAAATTCGTCGAAGAAAAGAGCCTTGACCTGCGGACGGTCAAGGACGATCCTTTTCATTACATACTTCATAAACGTGTTTCATAAAAACATAATTAAACTATAAGACAAAAATAATAACTTATGTACAGGATTATATCAAAAGATATGTTGCTTGGGAGTTTATTAAGATAGATAGATAGATAGATAGATATACTCTTTATTGTACACCATAACAGAATTAAATAAGGACTTAAAAACTACAAAGGGTGTTACAATGGGCGGTCTTATCGCTAAAAGCGATCTTTTACAGACAACCTTTAGATGGATTTGACACAGCAGGAGAAAATAAATTCGCGGGTAGTCCATGATGTACTATTTACTTATATACAATAAATAAGTAATAACCTACATACTCAATACACATATACATATACATACATAAAAATAACAAAGCTGAGATATATAAAAAATAAAATAAAAATAGTAACATATTAAAGAGAGAGATAGAGATCTTTTACCATGTTTTTGAAAGAAGGAAGGGTTTGTGCTTGTCTTACTGACACGGGAAGAGTATTCCACAGTCGTACTGCTTGAGCTACGAACGACTTACCAAAGAAATTGGTGGAGTGACTCGGTACCTCTAGCCTCAAGTTTTCCGATGACCTCAGAAATTTGGCATGTGTGTCACGGAGGAACTTAAAACGTTCTTTAAGATAAAAGGGGGTCTTAGGATTGAACAGAATACTGTAAAGCAGAGACAATATGTGTAAGTTCCGGCGAAGACGTATAGGAAGCCACTTGAGTTTCGTACGAAATTCAGATACGTGATCATATTTGCGCAAACCAAATATAAATCTTATGCAAAAATTTTGAAGTCGCTCAAGTTTATCAAGTTGTGCCTCTGTGAGATCAAGATAACTGACATCAGCGTAGTCTAGGATGGGATGCAAAAGAGACTGTGCTAGCGCAATTTTAGTGGCAGTTGGCAGAAAGTTACGCAACCGTCTTAGGGAACTGGCAGAAGCAAATAATTTGCGACTCACCTCTTGTAATTGGGGACCCCACGAAAGATATTTGTCCAACCAGACCCCAAGGTTCTTAACTTTCTCGCTTAGTGGAATAGCTGTGCCGTTGAAAATAACCTGAGGAAGCTGAGACCAGTTTACCTTAGATGCTAACCTAGAGCTGCCGACTACAATGACCTGAGTCTTTAACGGGTTAACCTGCAAACCATGTGCCTCACTCCATTCGCAAACTGAAGCCAAGTCCTGGTTTATCATATTTATTGTAGCATCTAAATCAGTATGAGGCGCTTGTCTGTAAATTTGCAAGTCATCAGCATAAAGGTGGTAGGAGGATTGAAGTTTTTTGGAAATGGAATTATGATGAAATTATGAAAATTGCGAAAAGTAAAGGAGATAACACGCCACCCTGAGGAACACCGGCTACAGTACTACACCAAGAAGAGCAGGACTCATCTATGCAAATACGTTGCCGGCGGCCATACAGGTAACTACGAAACCAGTCAATCGCTGTTGGAGATATGTTAATAGAGTGAAGTATGCTGAGCAGAATATCGAAATCGACGGTATTAAAAGCGTTACTAAAATCAAGCAAGCAGAGAACCGTCATATTTCCTTTATCCATGCCCATCCGTATGTCATCAGTTACATTAACTAACGCGGTAGTAGTACTGTGTCCAGGACGAAATCCGGATTGGAAAGGATTCAGCAGACTATTCTTGCAAAGAAAAGCACTTAGCTGATTGTGGACAAGGCGTTCAAGGACTTTAGAGAGAAAAGGTAGGATGGAAATAGGTCGATATTCTGAAAAAGAGGCAGGATTTGATTTTTTGGGTAAAGGAGTAATTTTGGCCTCTTTCCATACCGATGGAAAGACACCATTGGAAATAGAATAGTTAAGGATATAGGTCAGGATAGGAAGGATTTCATTGAGGACAGGAAGTATCATCTTCCGACTGACACAGTCGCTGCCAACCGCGTTAGATGTAATTGAAAGTAAGCTCTTCTTAACATCACAATCAGAAAATTGACTAAAATTAAATGCGGAGTGATCCGGAGTTGGAAGGTTAGAAAGATAATTTATAGTAGCTGCCTTCAATGTCCCATTGCAGTAGGACGAGGATGAGAAGTGTTGATTCAACAGATCAATGTCTAGGTCTTTAGGAATCGATTCTTGGCGTGATTTTCCAACTCCCATTGATTTAAGAAATTTCCAGACTTTAGCTGGATCACCGTTTTCAACAGAATCATGAATATGTCGGCGCATTGCATCCCTACACACCCTATTGCTGCGATTGCGTGCATTCACAAACATCTCTCGGTTTAATGGTGAGGGTCGGCTTCTGAATTTTGACTTACATACTACTTTCTTGTGCATGACAGCCCTCACTTCATCTGTCAACCATGGTGCTGGAAGATGCTTTAATTTGACTGCACGAATAGGAGCATGAGTGTCGTAAAGTTTTACAAGATTATCCGTAAGCAGGTTAACTTTGTCATCGACCGATTCAACAGCGACAAGAGAGGTCCAATCAATGTTGTTTGCATCCGCCTGGAGATTATCAACATTCATACCACTAAAACTGCGTAACAGAAGAGTTTTAGGCTTGGCCTTGGGAGGGCGAATCTTGTAGGAAAGGTATATTAAATCGTGATAGGAAAACATGTCAGCCGTGCATTGGCCATGCTTACTGACATGATGTGTAGAGGAGACAATTACAAGATCCAAAAGAGAGGGATTACAGTTTGGTTTTACTGAAGTATTGACTGAAATGCTAAAGATCGAGAATAATTTTTCAATAAGCAAGTATTGTCTCTTGTCCTTCCTAGTTTATACTTATTTTCTTTTTTTTCTTGGTGGAAATATCATCAAATGACTTCTCCCGCTCTGGGTGGAGAATTGTCATGTAAAATATGATTTTTGATTTCAAATGGACCTTCAAAACGTTTGTGAGCAGATAATTCTCAGACAAATTCCCTACTGTATATGACTCATCAGCTTTTAAAGCCAGAGTGAACAGGCATCTTCTGGTCTCGCTCGTTCCATTGTAGAACCCAAGTATAACTTACCATCGGGTGAGTTTTTTTTTCTTTTTTTTACTCTTTTTTTTTTAAATGAGATTACTAGTAATGTGGGGAAATTCAAATGACTAGCAATCTTGTTAACCCCTCCAACTAAGCTAAATATGCTTGTGTCTGAAGTGGGTTCACGGCAATAGTGCAATGAGTGGGATTCGAATCAGCGACCTCTTGATCACAAGTCCGACACCTTATCCATTAGGCTATTGATGGTGGTAAAATGCAAGTCTGTTCATGTCTATAATACTACATCATCAATGTCTCTTTAGAAGGAAGAGCCTCCACTCTCCAGAGCCTTGAATATCGACGACGAGTTGCAACTCTATCGGTTTTCTATCGGTTACATTTCGGGGAGTGTGCGATGAAAATACACAATCTAATTCCGACAAGCCCGTTCCATCTTCGGACTATAAGACAAACGGTGAAGCGCCATCGTTACATGGTGGACATCCCACCCATACGCACAAAACGTTTCAGAATACTTGTTTCAATTGTGCGTACGGCTAAGGAGTGGAATTCCCTGCCTGAGTCTGTGTTTCCCGATAGCTTATAACCTAGGAGTCTTTAAGTCAAGAGTGAATAGGATACTTTTTAGGTAAGCGTGCTCCGTCTTCGACCACACCATCACTTACCATCAGGTGAGTTGGCGGTCAAACGCGAACCTATTTTCAATAAAAAAAAAAACAAAAGAGGTGCTCGCTAATATCTACCGCCGTACGATCTGGTAAGCATCCGAACACATCAAGATAAAGGTCTGTCCCCACACATCAGTGCCG
The DNA here is from genome assembly GCA_943138885.2 of Tholera decimalis. Lineage (NCBI taxonomy): Eukaryota > Metazoa > Arthropoda > Insecta > Lepidoptera > Noctuidae > Tholera > Tholera decimalis. The sequence goes on along the minus strand of OW964577.2, from coordinate 6,520,572 downwards.
TGTCAGGAATGGGGCAGGAACGTGGCCGTGGCAAGACCGAGCATCCGTGTCCCGTCAGAAGCTGTCTGTTCACACAAGTCAATGCCGTGACAGTGCCGTGAACAAACGAGGCCTTCCCTTCCACCTATACCTGCTTCTTACTTCATTCTATTTCATTGTCCGAGTATAGCCTAAGTGTTGTATGGTGAAATAGATAACAGGAAAAGTGTTACACATCATGGCTTTATTTAATACAGAGGAGTTAATTGCGATTGCAATTGCTCTTGATGAAGAGTCTCTAGATGTCGAATTAGACAAGTCGTACAATTCGCTATATTCGCGTACAGTCGCTATTGATAACTCATCATTCATGTTTATCAACAAAATAGTTAACAAATTGCAAGGAAAAAATATCAACACGTGCACGCCATGGAATGGAATCGGAACACTTGCACACGTTACAGCGTCGGCCCTGACACTGAAGCTGTGTTGCCGGCACGGACACAGACATGTGTGATCGAGTTCATAGACAATGTGTGCAATGATTTTTTTTTAGACTCCTGACGAAACACGTCCCTGCCCCGTCCCTGGCACGGCACTGATGTGTGGGGATAGACCTTTATCCGTGTCTCGGAGCATGTTTAGCCGTTGGTCCAGGCTATCACAAGTACGTCTTTGACAGTTGTTACAGATAGTGATAAGCTGGAAAAGTAAACAGTAGTATTGCCAGTGTGTCGTGTTACTCAGTTACTGGGTTGAGTAGGTCAGATAGGCAGTTGCTACATGTAACATGCTGATACTGGAACCTGATATAGTTGAGAATAAGCTAGGCAGGTGGTTGTTGTTCGTTTGTGGAATGCATTGCCGGTGTCAGTAAGACAAGCTTAGTCACACGCTACTTTTAAGAGCTCGATTGCTAATATTTTTTTTTTTAATTTATGATTATTCCTTTGTTTTCTCTCAACATGATGTTAAAGAATACATTATATTTATATATAATTACTTATGTATTGTATTGTATTTATATATTTGTATTATTTTCTGTTTTATGAGTAGATTTATGTAGTACACTAATTTAGCCCTCCCCACTTTAATTAAAGTTTTGAAAGTCCTACCAAAGGTTGTCTGGAAGATATCGCTTTTAGCGATAAGACCGCCATTGTAACCATTTAATTGAGAAATTATGTTAAAAAGTTGTGTTTAAATTTTGGTGTACAATAAAGTATATTCTGTCTATCTATCATTATGGATGTCCATTCAGCACTCTTTAAAATGTCTTCATAAATTGATGTTCAGAAGTAAAAAGAGCAATGCTATATTTACAGCGACTATAAAATTACTCTAAAACCCTAAGCGATCATTGTTCAAGCCAGTACTTGAACAGTATACTTGCCTAGCGAGTGGAATGACCCAGTAAACTTGAATCAAGTCGTGAGATCCGAGCTATATAATAGTATCAGTAATCAATAACAGGCCATACAATTCAATATAGACTCTATCTTTACACAATAAGGTTTAAAGTCCGTTAAGACAGTGTCTGGTACTCTCAAAACAATGAACTCCCCTTGTACTATGCTCTCGTACTCCAATAAAACAGGCCTTATTTAAAAAAATAAGGAAATTTACATAGTCTATTGAAATTTAAACTTTACTGCTACAAAAAATAATGTGCGTTTTTCTTTATTTCCGTCATTTCCTTTATGGTAAGTGTTCTTAGTGGATTCTGTATCATTTGAAAATCAACCTTATTTTTACGAGTGATGGTTATTTTTCCTTAGTTGGGGGGGAATAAGTTCTCAAGTTAAGAGCTAGAATCCCAAGCCCGAAGCAAAGCTTGTTAAAAATCGGCGTTTTGTTGGAAACGAGAATTACTTTTACATATTTTTCTGTTTACGTAAGAATTTTGTTGAAGTTTTCAAAGAAATATGGTAGGCAATTTCTGTGACGATTTATTATGTTACAGTTTTTTTTTGTATTCGTGCTTAGCAAGTACTTTTTAGAATTAGGCAGATCTTAAAATTTATCTCTAAAAAAGGGATACAGTCCACATATAGGACACTAACTTTCTCTTGTCTTAACTTAATATTTTAATTTGATTGTGTATATTAGATATTTAAACTACACTGACTTTCCATTTCCTTCTTTATTTTATGTTCGTAAAGTCTACAGAACAGATAAAAGATTTTTTTTTTTACGTGGTAAAATCATCAGATGAGTCCTCCCACCCCGGGCAGGGCCGGAGGGACTGTCAGACTTGTACTGACTAAAATCCACGGTATTCCTTCAATAGCCCTTTACGTTCCGGGGTCACGGTAATGAGATAAGTCCCACGACCCTGGCAGGCTTCGGCCCTGTACAGGGGGAGCCAACACGCGCTCTTTGAGGCGCGCGTGGAACACAACGCGCCGTCGACCCGGGCATGGTCCATGGTCGGACAGCGAGTTGCCCTTTACTCGCTGTCCGCATGCCCGCGCCTACGGTGGCCGGAGATCGTCGGCCGACGTCCGACGCCGTGAATTAATCGGTCGAGCTATGATTTTCGAATCATAAAAGTGTTGCGCTCGCCACGCCCACATTACCATTCCAACCTTATTCATCTATTCCGTGGTAAAGTCCATCCAAAGGTTGTATGGAAGATATCTCTATCACCGATAATTCGCCATTGTAACCATAGGTTAAGCAATCATGTGAAACAGGTGTGATTAAATTATTGCTGTACAATAAAGAATATTCTACTTATCTACTAAATCATTTAATTTGTTTAATTTTATTGCCAAGTAAAATGCGAAAATAACCTAATGGCTAAGGTGTTGGACTTGTGATGCAAAGGTCGCGGATTCGAACCCCACCTATTACACTATTGGCGTGAATCCACTCCAGACACAAGCATATTTAGCTTAGTTGGAGGAGTTAACAAGATTGTTAGTAATGTGAACGAATTCTACCCACATTGCTAGTTCTCTTTTATTTAAAAAAAAAGGAAGTGTAGGAAGAGAAAGAAAGAAATGGGATTCGGGAAGGAAGAAGATGATGATGATTTATATAAAAGAAGCATCGACTAAACCCACCCCCTCCACCCTCTTATACAGTATGATATCATTTTAGGGGTCGAGACCTCGTTGATGTGATTTATTTAGCTTATAATTATACGCATGGCTTCCGTGAAAATTGAATGCGCTATCCCAAGATAAACGTTTTACTGGAATCAATCGTAACTTTTTATTTATTTATTAAAGTTAAAAACAGCCATATCCTACATAAATATTTTATAATAATTTTATACGTGTGTATTTTTTTTGTAAGTTTGTATGTAGGGGACAATCTCTGGAAGTAATGATGCAATCTTATTTTTTTTTATTGGTTGTAAGGTGCTTTATTGGGGTGTGCTATAGGCTGTCACACTCAGACTCAGGAACTCAGGAATACTCGCAGATGAAATCTTGCTAGATGAAATTGCTGCCTTGAAGTAGTTAGTATTATATTACTAGTCGCGACGTTTTTTACATGGGAGGTTCTTCACGCTTAAATCCTGATTCTTACAAAAGTCCTATGATTCCTTAAAGCCTTCTCTATCTTCCAGAGAAAGTCCTATTAAAATCAGTTAATCCATTCCAGAGATTAAGCCGGACAAACAGAATGAATTTAAAATAAGTTTGGTTGTGTTTAATATTGTTTAAATAACTACATTTATAAGCACTTGAGTAAACATAATTATTTTAAAATAGAAGACAGAAACTTCAATTTTATTTATCTGTACCTATAGAAAATAGATGTACTTAATATTGTACGTTGAATCTCACTGATATAACGTTTTAAAAAGGCTAGATCTTGATCGGATCTGTAAAAATAGTAAGATAAAGTGACAGCCACCGTGGATTTAGTTACGAGTCTACAGACCAGTTCCTAGGAACAGATCCTATTTTGCTATTGCGTTCAATATTTATGTCTACCTTTCAATACATGTCTCGCAGAACGTCGCGTCTTGGGAAATTGCCATAGTTTGATCACTATGTGAACAGATATGAAGAAGTGTATCACAGTAGTCTACTAATATTTTGACTGTTTGTACGATTGAACCTTTTATTTTATTTTAAACTAACAGACGCGTGAGGCTTTGCTCTCGTGAACTTTATCGCAATAAAAACATAATTCTTCCTTTTTTTACAGTCGGGTAAAATCTAAATATATATAACTCAATGGTGACTGACTGACTGACATAGTGATCTATTAACGTACAGCCCAAACCACTAGACGGATCGGGCTGAAATTTGGCATGCAGGTAGATGTTATGACGTAGGCATCCGTTAAGAAAGAATTTTGCGAAATTCCCTCGGGATCGGGATTTACACTGGAAAGTCTTCCCGCGCGAACGAAGTCCCGAGCAACTGCTAGTGTAACATATAACTTCAATCTTTAAGCTACTTCCATACCAAATTTCATCGAAATCCACTGAGTACTTTCGAAAATTAGCGCGTTTAAACAAACTTTTCCGCTTAATATTATTAGTTTGTACCATTTGACTTTGGTGATGACACGCATGTATCTAAAACAGTAATGAGATTGAAAGTTGATTTAATGGAGAGGTATACGGAATAGATAAATAAGGTTGGAATGGCAATGTGGGCGTGGCGAGCGCGCCACATATACGATTTGAAAATCATAGCTCGACCGATTAATTCATTCATCGCGTTTAGTGCGCTTCGGACTACTTCGGAAAACAGATGCCGTGTTCTGCAATTATAACCTGTAAAACAAAAAGTGAGACCGTAAGTATAGAGCGAGGAGGTATATCTTTTCATCGGTAAGTTGAAATAACATTTAATTAAAATTTTATTTGTAATAAATATGAAAATATTCTAATCACTATGAAATTCCAAACATTAACAACATTATTGCAACAAGTTACAAAAAATATACATTGCCTGATATGTATTCGCTTAATCAACGCAATGACCAAGTCCGCTTACAATGTACTGCATGCGTTGCCTTCTCCACACTTCAACCATTGTCATTTCGTCCTTTGCCCTGATTGGCCATGATGCACGGCGCTTGTTTATCGACAGTGAGTTACAATCAGTAGCAAGCGCTCGATTTAAGTGTGTGCGTAATTCGCAAACGTAACGGGCCTCTTGCTTGTAGTGGAGCTAAAGAGTGGGAGACAAGCGGCGACACGCGTTCTCATACAAATCAGGAATTATTTCCTTTCTAACCTCTTTTATCTGTTCTGTGGAGAGGTAGATAACGGCCAGAGAAAAATGGGTGGACTGTGTGAGGATTGATATGAAAGAAAAAGGCGTAAATGATGCTGTGACGTCTGACAGGGAAGAATTGAAGAAGAAAACGTGCTGCCCGACCCCCAGTAACTGAGAAAAGAGGAAAAAGATGATGATGATTAAATTTCACTGGATACTGGAGGAGCTTAAAGAGACTTGTTACGTCGGAATTCTCACGGGACAGGGTTTTATGATGGGAAAACCTTCCATGCGAACGAAGCACAGCTAGTACCAAATATAAGTGATTGATCACATGAAATTTCGCCATTATTTGTCAATTGCCAAGTATTCATGTCTTTGTCAATTTCACAATTGCCCTTGCAATGCTATCATTGACAAATTGGGTTACGACCTAACAGGAGCGTGGTATCGATGTAAAGATGCACTACGAAATATGCTTCATCTTATATCCTGCCCTCGTAGCCCAACAACTTGCAGCCAAAGAGATCTCTGCTACGCCACCAATGAAATTGAAATTAAAACCATTTATTTGGTGATAAATACACACAACAACAGAAAATTACAAACATAAAAAAATAACACTAAGATTTTCTTTGAGCCTGTCTACACCGATTGGGTTACCAACTCAGCATTTGCTGGGCGAAAAACACCCAGCGCTGGTTTTCAGTTGGCACCCAGCAGTGACACATGGACGAGGGCAAATAAACTAATGTTAATGAATGTGTAGTGTATTAAATACATAAATAAAATAATATTGTAAGGTTTAATATCGTGCTACGTGGTAAAAATTAAAAAAAATATTTTTAAATTGTAATTAGAAACTCGCCACCAAAAAGCGCGTTGGTTGCCCAGTATGAAACTGCCCGCCAGAGAAAAAAAAAATACGCCTTGGAAGTGGCGAAGTTCTGGGCTAAAAAAATACAAATATTGCCTAGTCATCGACATGAAGAAGATTGACAGATTGCCCCTTGCCTCTGAACGTTGAAGTGTGATTGCAAAGGATTAGGTTCAGGAGGGATCTGGTTTACGATGATCTTGAAGAACTCAAGGGTTGCCTAAGGAATATTCGGTCTCCTATAACCTTAATTTAGCAATAGCATATACAAGCGAAGTTTAAAAAGCATCCCGAGTTGACTTAAAGGGCAGCCAACACTAATGATTTTAATAATTCTTAATGTGTATAATTTATTCCTAAATTGTATACTAGTTTCTGTTAAAGTTCTGAATCAAGTGTTCCAGTTTCTGAAATTAGTTATTGCCTATATGTTAGACTAGACTTCATAGCTATATAACAAATAAAGTTTTATTCAAATCCGTTTATTAGTTCCAGAGATTAACGTTGCAATATTAAAAAGAAATGTATTTTATTTTAAGTTAAACAAACTTTATGCTAATATTAGTTATTATAAGACATAGTTCCAAGGCAGCGATATTTTGCTAGTGAGCGCTATATACTCTTTAATTGTCATGAGTTTTTAACCGACTTCAAAAAAAAGGAGGAGGTTCTCAATTCGTCTTGAACTTTTTTTTTATGTATGTTACCTCATTACTCGCAGATGGCTCGACCGATTTGGAAAATTCTTATTTTGTTTGAAAGGGTATACTTTCTAGTTGGTCCCATTGGCAGCACGTTTGGATCTGATGATGGGATCATGGAGAAATCGAGGAAACTCTTCAAATATTATAGGCACACCTATAGCGTTTTGGGTATTTTTTATAGTACCTTGTGCAGTTGCTCTCGAAAAGCACCATTTGAGGAAGTGGAACTGATGATGAAGACCCCAGATGGCCACTGAAACTACTCAATAACAAGTATTTCGTGGATTGCTATTAGATTACTTGAATATAGATGTTAAGAACTTTATGCTCGTCACAATGCATATGGTGAAGTAGAGCTGATGATGATGTACCAGGAGAACTCCTCAAAAATTAACGGCTCTGCACCAAGAAAAGCAATATTTTGTAAAAGGTCATAAGTAGTTGACATTTTGGCTTTTGTAACTAGATAAATTACAAACCGACCCACTAAAAAGCGTGAAAAACAATTTTTTGGCAAAAAATAGAACCGACTTCCATATAAAAACACTACAAAGGCAAAATAACTTTAATTTCGGAAGGCGGTGTCTTTAGTTTTGTATATATTTTCGTTTTTGACACTGCCTTCCGAAATTAAAGTTATTTTTGCCTTTTGTAGTGTTTTTATATGGAAGTCGGTTCTATTTTTTTGCAAAAAATAAAGTTCTTTTGTTATTAAGCTTGTTTTCAATTGAGCAATGTATGTGATGAGGCTGTATTTAATTTAAATAAATAAATGATGGGGTCCGGTGGGCTATTGCCTTTGGAAATGGTCCAACGAGATACCGCAGAAACACAAGGGCAATTAAAGGAACAGATTGGGTATGTAGTCAGTAGAAGTCTGACACTTCCTCCGCTACCTCCAGAGCGGTAGGAGTAATTTTGTCACTTTCCCCCCGAAAATTAAGTATGTCTATTATGTCTACCACGGCCTTTATTTGCAACATCTCTACATTTTACATACGCTGGTAATCTTTATTTTTAACACAAAGAGACTTGGAAATCCACAAGTATAAGTCCCCCAAAGTTAAAAAGTTAAAATAAGCCATATTACGTAAAGCGTCTGGTGTCTAGTCTATGGCACGTGGCCATGTCCCGATTTCACAATTCTACCTAATCTCATAAAGATGACCCGTGAATTTATACCTGATTCTGGAAGTACTATCCCGCCATTCAATTTCCTACCCTACCTTCATTAGATAGGATTGGTTTTGGTGTGGTATAAAAGTGGTAGTTACGTCGTATAGGTGAGAAGGGATGTGTGTATAAATCAATCGATCGATCGACGCGTGCGCAACGCCTGCTGGCGATCAAACGCTGCTATTTCGAGGTATGTGTTAAGGGGAGACCGATATAGATGGAAATTATTATACCGTAAAATATCTTTTTGGGTTTTTACGATGATTTGGAGTGAAAATGACGGATGGTGATTTGAGGCTGAAACGCGGTTAATCGCTTTGAAACATTTATGGATATATTATGAAGTGAATTTACAAAAAAACAGCAAAGTGTGTGTTGGGCTATGCACCAAGAGATTAGATATTTAGGCTATTTTCACAGCCTAAATAGTCACTTTTTCTAGGTCTGCATAATTTTTTCTGCATTAATTTTGTGTGTGTGCAAAAAAAACAAGAACATGTTATTTTTATATTCATTTTTAGATATTTTACTTATATATATATATTTTTATGTGCTTTGCTTTAGTTTATGAATAGTTTTGAAAAACTCATTTTTAATTCTGAATAACCTCACTATAGACTCTGAGATTTATTTCTGATTAGTTTTTGCATTGTATTATGTCAATTGGACGATAGGTACTTTTTTCACATACCTAATAAAATCTGTATTATGCAAAAATTGTAAAAATGAATTATGTTTTGAACAAAGAGATCATAACCACGTAGTTTCTTGCTGGTTTTTTTTTTCATAGGAAACGACCAATTTCTAATTTCGAATTATTTTCTACAAAAACATGTACGAGCTTCTGTCGTTTTATAAATGCTCATAGTATAGTAGATCTATGTAAAATTAAATATTTTGATGTTTTTCGATTTCCTTAAAAGACGCAGTGTTTAATATTTATTCTTCATAAAAACTACACAAAAGAATTCATATTAAAGGCAGCGCAGTGCAAGGTATTGATATCTTCACGATTAGTCTTGGCTCGGGTTCCAAGATGAGCTAGAATTTCTCAAGGGAGACGCTTTGTAGTTTTTAAAATGCAGCACTGGATCCTAGCATAGATTTCTTAAAGTATTTTCTGATTGAAATATTATTGTAATCCTGTGTAGGTATTTCTTCGAAGGATCATAAAATTGTTTTGTTTCTTTCTGTGATGGTGACAAGGAGACGTGAATTTTTGGATATTTTATTTGAATTTAAAATGGTACATTTAACGAGCTATTAAACACTACATCAATTACCTATCAAGTTATTTAATGTTTTTCCATTTGATGGCATACAAAATAATCGAACATAATTGTTTATTATTCTTGTTATCGAATGTCTTACTTCTTACTAATCATACTTCTTCTATCTTACTTCTTACTATCTTACTTCTTATCTTACTCTTACTAATTTTATAAATGCGAAAGTTTGTGAGGATGGATGGATGTTTTTTACTCTTTCACGCAAAACTACTGAACGGATTAAATGAAATTTGGTACGTAGATAGTTGACATCCGGGAATAACACTTAGGCTACTTTGTATCCTGGAATATCCAGATCCTGTGATCGGGGATTACTCGAAAAAACCCTCAGACGCGAACGAAGTCGCAGGCAGAAGCTAGTTCAATATAAAACTATTAATGTTTCATATTTAACTAACTTGTAGCCCTTGTGCCAGTACCTATTTAAATTATTGTTTTCACTGTCTCGTCTACCATTTGTACATCTTTGGCAGTCATTATGGGTAGTCGGAAGTCAGAAAATCTGATACCAGTCTTTCCAAAGGGTGTACCCAACTACTGGGTATCGTGTTACCCAACTACTGGGTTGTGACCACAGAACAGATAAAAGAGTTTAGAAAAGAAATAGTTCCTGATTAGTATGAGAACGCGTGTCGCCGCTTGTCTCCCACTTTTTAGCTCCACTACAAGCAAGAGGTCCGTTACGTATGCGAATTACGCATACAAATAAATTACACAAACTTAAATCGAGAGCTTGCTACTGATTGTAACTCACTGTCGATAAACATGTGCCGTGCATCACGGCCAATCAAGGCAAAGGACGAAACGTCAATGGTTGAAGTGTAGAGGATGCAACGCATGCAGTACATTGTAAGCGGACTTGGTCATTGCGTTGATTAAGCGAGTATACATCGGGCAATGTATATTTTATGTTATTTGTTGCAATAATGTTAATGTTCGGAATTTCATAGTGATCAGAATATTTTTATGTTTTTTACAAATAAAATTGTTTTGTTTTTGACTTATCGATGGAAAGATATACCTCCTCGCTCTATACTTGCGGTCTAACTTTTTGTTTAACAGGTTATAATTGCACAACACGGCATTTTAAAGCAGAGCTCTTTGTTCCGAAGTATTCCGAAGCGCACTAAACGCGGTGAATGAATTAATCGGTCGAGCTATGACGACGCTCACATTACCATTCCAACCTTATTCATCTATTCCGTGGTTATGACGGTCAGATAGGCAGTCGCTTTATGTTAAACACTAGTACATAGCTGCATTTAAGTCCCATCCCATTCTGTAAGAAAAGTTCCTTTCAAAAATTTCGTCGTGATAACTTCCACTTAAGTCAACTCGCTACAATATTAAGGCTAGCCACTTTACGCTGTGGAAAACGACTGGAATATTTATAAAAATAGAACAAAAATCATCGCAGGCGCCCGCGCGCCTAGCCGGCGATATTCATGAAAATATTACACACTACATGCTGTGGTATGTGCATGGTTTGGCACGAACTATTTTTACGACCACACGGTGTAAAAAGGTCAGTCTTTTTATTCAACCAACTGCTCCAGAAGAGAGAATGTCATGATTGCGAAAAAAGGTTATCTGGCCAAATGGAGTATCCTTGATACATCGCAGATGCAATGCCAGTGTGGAATCCCTGTATAAGATATGGCCCACCCCTCGTCATGTCCATCGTGCATTGCCTCCTGTACCTTGCAGGATCTTAACGAGGTCAATACAAGAGCTGTGCTGTAGCTGCAAATTGGTCGAAAGAGGTTTGAGCATAAACCGGAAAAGACGAAGAAGATGGTCTTACATTTACCATAGCCTTTTCCCTACTACATATGTTGGTGTCGACATTCAGTCTCATCAGATGCCGATGCAGGGTACTATTATTTTGCGGGAATGTTCTAGCGAGATGCAGCGGCCCCGACACGTAAGGGCAATTGAATTTATCTCCGGGAAGAAACCTTTCAAAGGCACTTTGTCATTGGCGCCCCCTCTATAATTAACCCAGTGGGAGCCAGTAGCACTTGAAGGGATTTGGGTCCTCTTATGAGACCGATACGGATCTCTCTGTGGAACTCCTATTAGTGCACCTCTCTGGGCGAAATGTAAAACTAAGTCTCCCCTCAGCCCCGCTGTATACGATAGCATGAGACCTCTGTACCTCTGTCCTCCCTGGGGTCACTTAATAGGCAGTCAGAGTCCCTATTCTCAGGGGCCACGACGGACTGATGAAGTCAATTTCTATCTATGTATAATCTCTTATATATACACCTTATAACACAATGCACTTTGGCAAGACAGCTCTCAGATTTTCTGACGTTTAACTACCAAAGTATGTACAAATCACACCCGTGATCAACGGCTTGACGTTCATTTCAAGGCACGGAGGAATCTCGACATGTTACTATGATCTCCCATCCACAAACTGACCTCGAGAAGCGTTGCTTAACCTCGAAGATTGACCTATGTGACTGTTCAAGGACAATCTCCAAGCACCAACAAAACAACACAACGTAAACATAAACCAAAAGAATCAAATGTCTGGCATGCGTAATGGTGAATATTTGATGAGTAATATCAGCAGTAATTACCGGTAATGGTGAATGCTTTGCCGAATTAATGTTTGCTTTCATCATCGTTACGTCAGCGAGCCGGAATTTATGACGGTTCCAGTCAAATCACGAATGCTCTGTGAAGATTTGGAAGTGTTGATTTCGATGCATGAATAAAAGTAACATGCGTTAAAAATATGTCGACTTTCCTGTGTTTTTGCAAAAACAAAAATTAGTTTGTGAATGTAGGATAACAACGAATATTATGAATAGATTACCGCACTGTCTGGCAGTTTGAGTGCTTTATACGGCCCATCCAAATGTCGTTACTTTAGTATTGTTCGTCAAATCGTTCGAGGTCCCTAAGGTTCTAAATTGAGTTACGCGATATTTGACAAATGCTTGAACTGTTTGGACGGGCCTACTCAAATTTGTGTGATTCTGTCCTCTAAAGGGCGCCACGGGCATTAACCTACATGGCTCTCATATGATGTGATCACTACAGATTGTATGGAGTTTAAAAGAGACGTTGACCTCTGAGTTTGTTTCAGTGTTTCTTCTCAGAGTAGTCAGTTAGGAAACACTGGCCTCATCCAGTTTACATTTACGAAAAAAAGACGTGTGAAAGTGTTATTTATAACCTATTTGCAAAATAAACATCATTATTTCATTATTTAAGTCTTTAGGGAGCGTTCTGTATGTGACATGACAGTCTTATATATCTTACTTCTTAATTAATATTTGAAAATAACGAGAAAGTTTGTGAGGATGAATATATGAATGTTAGTTACTCTTTCACTTAAAAACTACTGAACGGATCTGAATGAAATTTGGTGCGAAGATAGATTTATGCAGAAAAACCCATCAACGCGAACGACGTCGCGGGCAGAAGCTAGTAATTCGTAATTTTAATTTTATTAATTCATTTGCCACCCGAAAGAATAAAATACGTAGGAACACGCAATGAGCTCGTGTGGTTGATTAAATAATGTAAGAAAAACTATTTGTCATAAAACGACATTTCTACTATTAAACTCTGGAATTTGCTACCCCTTGACATCAAGAAGGCTGAGTCAAAATTTTCTTTTAATTGTAAAATTAAAAACCACTACTTAACCCGGGGCTGTTATTCTTAGTTTAGTCTTTGCCATAATAATTATGAGCTCTCTTATTCAGAAAGATATTATAAAGCACCGTATTTATTAGTTTATTATTTTAGCATATATTTATGTATTTTATGAGTATTATATATTTATTAGTATTAAATATGTTGTTTCATTCCATTTTCTCGTACACCTACCACAATGTGTTTTTTTAACCTAAAAGTTGACTGGTAGAGAACGCCTTGCTGCATTAAGTCCGCCCAAGTAACACCATTGTACATAAAGTTTAAATAAATAAATAATTATATAAATTAAAAGCTTATTCAAATTTGCTTGAGGATAGTAATAGTTACTTCTTCTTATTTTAGAGTCACTGCTCAAACATTCCTGGACCAATATGCAGCTACCTGCACAGCTCTTGTTTTTGCCTCGTTAAGATCCTGCAAGGTGCAGTTGGCTGTGCACGATGTCAATGACAAGAAGTGGGCCAAATCTTGTACAGGAGCATTGCGTCTGCGATGGGTCAAGGATACCCCATTTGGCTAGATAATATTTACAGCGGCCAAACTAGGCTATAGGTAATAGGTACTTTTTTGTTTTTTTATTGTAAATTGTCTCGCGTTTGACCACCATCTCACCTGATGGTAAGTGATGATGTGGTCGAGAATGGAGCACGCTTGCCTAAAAGTAACCTATTCACTCTTGACTTAAAGACCCCAGATTATAGACATCAGGAAACACAGACGCCGGCAGAGAATTCCACTCCTTAGCCGTACGCACAATGAAAGTATTCCCAAAACGTTTCGTGCGTTTGTGTGGGTGAGATGTCCACCATGTAATGAAGGCGCATCGCTGTTTGTCTTGTAGTCCGATGATGGAACGTGCTTAGCGGAATTAGATTGTGTAGTTTATGCTAGTAAGGACAGGCATTAAAAGATTAACATTTAAAGAAAGTATGATAATACAAAAACAAGGCAGATGCACGTCGTGGTCGTGACAACAAGGCTCCCACTCAGCATAATGCTATGCCATGGACATACCCACAGCACATCGCTCTTTTCCAGTACTTGTGGTGGTTGATTACGGTCCGTTCTCTTTTATAAAGATACTGATCTTGATCGAATATGCAGTGGGAAGGTTATTATATAATCAGCCTATATATTTACAGCATGTATCGTAATTAATGCACACCCTCAAACACCCCAATTTTTTAAGACTTTAACTTCCTTTAAATGAGTTTCATTTTTCTGTAATGTGTACTGAATGACGGAATTTATATAACTCTGTATTTAAAAAGTTACTACTTTAATTAATGGTCCATAATTAGTTTGTTTTTGCTAACAACGAAAGTGTAATTTGTAATTTACGTAGATTTAATTGCCTTGGGAAAAAAAGTTATCGATATTAAAAACGATAAAAATCGATCTAGTAAACGATTCTGAATAAACTAATTTCAGGATATGCATTAATTATGTTACATGTTGTATATAGGCTGATTATATTATGACGGTCCAAATAAGAAAACAGCTAGACTGCAGTAAAACTGCAAGCTCAACTTTATCCGAAGCATGTTAGTGATTAATAAAGAGAAAAAATCACACTCCATTCGGAAACAAGATATCGGGAATCGAAACTCAATTTCCAATTCCCAGAAATTAGTTCGTTGACCTTGAAAGTCATTACGACCGATCCATTACCATTTATAGTTGACCCCTGGGCTTGACACCATCTTAAGTATTTTATTTGACCCTTGAGGAAAGAATACTAAGAGGTAGGGTTTTTTTTTTATATCGGTTACAACTTCCAGTGTTTCTTGAGCTTTTGTAGCGAAGAGTTAGGTGAGAAACATAGGTCGATGTTAAACGGTGTGTAATAGGAGGGTTCGTAATTCTACGTTTGGGAAGAAATGTGCTTATATGAAGTCACTTGAACCGTTAGAATAATAAATGTATCATTTGAAAGAGCTATTGGTTTGAATGAATAACTTTTCTACACGGCTTCTATCAAGTGGAAAGTCTTTTTTAGCAAAAAAAATAGTCTGCATCACTCAGGAATGACGTAGCTAAAATCGGGTCAGTACGTTTGAAGATTATTTCAGAATACTTTTTTCAGGTGTGAAAATCATCTAATAACTTCTTCTACTCTGAGAGGAGCGGAAGAGAGTATCAGACTTCTACTGACTAAAAACTCACTTCTTTCAGCTGCCCTTGCATTACGAAAAAAGAACGAAAATAGAAAAAAATTACGGGGCCAAGGTATCTCGTTAGAATATTTAGGCTACCCTGGCAGACATGGCCCTGTCGAAACCCATCACTGCTATTGACAGCAGCACGCTTTCCCCAACACCAGGGGCGATGCCAAAATTCATCTGATTCGTGACCTACATTTGTTAATAAAAGACAGCATCGGTAGGTTACTATGTCAGTGATTTATAAGAATGAAAAACTTGGGTATACTATGGAAGACAGTCCCTTGATTTGATTATCTACTGGGGTTGCGGGAATATCCTAACGAGATACTGCGGCCCCACAGCGCAAAGGAAACTGAAGGAACGGGATATGTTTTTGGTTAGGAGGAGTCTGACACACCCTTCCACTCTCTGGATGGATAAGATAAGATAAGATTTCTTTATTTGCTTCAAATATGTGTACACATACAGAATAAAAACGAAACGAACGATGGCGTGCAAATGTTTTAAATAATCAATTTGACAATTTTAATTAAAATCCAGTAATATAAATTTATAGAGATTAGCAATAATTACAAAATAAATTTCAAAATTATACATCACAAAAATAAAAATATTAAATGTCAAAATATACACAAAAAAACAAACCAAGAGTAAAAAGAATCATATGTCAAAAGTAAAATATAAAATAAAGTCAAATTTTACATGTCAAAACTAAAAATGAAACTTTAAATATCAGAAGTATACAATCTTAATTGTTCTGCAAGATATTCATTAATATGATAATAAGCTTTATCGGTTAGGTAAGCGATAGAAAGAACTTATACACAATAGATCTGTTCAAATGTATGCATTTGATTATTGTTATGAACATCTAATGTATTGCACAAACCATTTCTACCCTGCGGAATTCATAAAATGCTGTGGGCGAAAATGTTTACTGATTCTGACTTATTTATATAATATCGAGCCGATAATATCTAGTTGTAGGTGTTCAAGGTTATACCAAGAGTATTTTAAGGCCAAGGTGACGATAAATACCTTATATTGATTAACTAGCTTGTGCCAGCGGCTTCGCCCGCGTGGGATGTTTTTCCTGTGTAAATCCCGATCCCGTAGGAATTTCGCAAGATCCTTTCTTAGCGGATGCACACGTCATAACTTCTACCTGCATGCCAAATTTCAGCCCGATCCGCCCAGTGGTTTGGGCTGTGCGTTGATAGATCACTATGTCAGTCAGTCAGTCACCTTTGAGTTATACAACGTGTAACGGAAACTCCATATCTATCCAAAAGGGCTGAAGACAACATCTGGTATGGAGTCTCTATGCACAGTTTCAGCTAAAAATAAGTGACTCACAGAATTGACCCCAAATTATCGGTTTCATATGTTTCTTGAATACCAATAATAACAAACGTGTCACAGCACTATAAGGGTCATCACTTTCCACGTCACTTGCCAATAACATGATAATTCTGTTCGTTCTTCTTAATTTGAAAATTTCGGTCTCTGGTATCAATGTATTGAAATATCTAATAAGTTCCACACGTGTTGACATAGGATTACAAAACCCTTGCCTTATCGTTTGTTATCATCCAAAGAAGTCGTGCACTTGGTATGTACCTATATACCCTTTAAATTACACGTTGTATATATTTAGATGATTCAAAACTTAGCAGTTTGGATAAAAAAATGTGACTAGATCTTACCCATATCATAGCTACTTATATCATTATCTTTATCATCTGCTCAACCTTTTTCCAATTATGTTGGGTTCGCCTTCAATTCTTACCAGATCCAGCTGACTACTAGTATCTAACATTGAGCGACTGCCTATCTGAGTTCCAGAATACAGTAGCTGGTATCACGATGCCTACCTCTTGGTAAGACTGGTGTGTTTGGCGTCTGACTACCCGCAGCGACTGTCAAAGATTTGCCACAGAAAGCTGGCTCCAAACGCGTAGCGTGTTTTTTGAGGCTAGAGGAATACATGTAAAGATAGTAACCCATCCATGAACAGGCCTCACCAAGTCTTGCATAACCTTGAAGATTGGCCACGAATTTAGTAACACCGTGATTTATTACACAGTAACGTTTATTAGTACATCGCATTCTGTTTCTGCCTAGTCTTGTGGTATTAACTGGCGAGATGCATTGGACAGAGAGAAACCGAGCGAGAACCGGCCGCTTGTTAAATCCCGGTTGCAACTAAGCCCTTTGTCCAAAAGAGCATCCTGTATATGCTTTGGGTTGGAATGCTATATTTAGGTGCTTATATGTCAGCGAAGATTTTAGGGAAGTAAAGTACATAAAAATGGCAATAGGGAGAAAAACAATGACAAATGCGAATCGGATTCGCGTGCTAACAACATTTTTTTTTACATGTTACTCTCAAACCTTTTGTTGGTTGAAACGTAAAATATTTTATTAGACTTTCAGGATCTTGGGCTTCACCAATTTGGAAGTAAGAGAGTAATCTATTTTCCTTAATAACGATAACGCAACGTTACTTATCTAAGACTGTTAAAAAATTGGCTAAGTGCGAATCAGACTCGCCCATGAAGGGTTCCGTAGTAACTATAATAAATATTATAATATAATATATTTATTTGACAAAAATAAAAAAAAAAACCTTACAAATTTCTTAAAACTAGCTTATTTACAATTTTTACAACTACGCCAAATAACTTTGTTTTTCATAGTGTTTGTACGAATTACAAAGTTATATTTGCGGTTTTAGAAAATATGCTGTATCTCACAAACTGCTGACCTGATCTCGTTCAAACTAATTTAGGATCAAACCTTATATTAAGATCTACAGATTTTTTTAGACTTTTCATTCCATTATTATAGAAGTTAGAGGACACACACACACACACACACACACACACACACACATTTTACCACTTTGGAAGCGTACTATATCTTTTAAACGATTAACTTCATGAAAAAAAGGTCCTAGAAACTTCATTGTCTTTTTTAAAGACCTGACTATAGATATCACACACGCATAGGTTTCTTAAAAAAAAAAACAGTTTTAGTTCCATGTATGGAGAGCCCCCTTTATTTTAAATATTATTAATTTTTTTTTTTTTTTTTTTATTTTTTTTTTTATTTAGAATAGGTTTTTTTTTTCTTAAAATCGGAAAACGGATTACAGAATACATCTACCTACCAAGTTTCACATTTACAGTCCTAATAGTTTCGGATTAACTGGCTGTGACATACGGACGGACGGACGGACAGACAGACAGACAGACAGACATGACGAAACTAGAATAAATAGACTGTTAAATAGATAGAAATGTATAGACTGTTGGTCTAGTGGTCAGTGGCCTTGACTGCTATGCACAAGGTCGTGGGTTCGAATCCCACCCAGGACCAATGTTTGTGTGATGAGCACGATCATTTGTTCTTTGTCTGGGTGTAATTTATCTATAATATGTATGTATTTAGAAATATATATGTATGTTTATCAGTTGTCTAGTACTCATAGCACAAGCTCTGCTTAGTTTGGGACTAGATGGCGTTGTGTGAAAGTCAAAAAAAAAAAAAAAACTATAAGAGTTCCGTTTTTTGCCATTCGGCTACGGAACCCTAAAAAGGAGCTCGTGGCTAGATAATAACAGCCGCACGGGACGATCTTCAAGGGTAAGCAACACTTCTCGAGGTCTGTTGGTGGATGGGTAACATATATAGTATCCTCTGTGCCTTGGAAACCACGTTAAGTCATTGGTCCCGGCTGTTATTTATACATTTTTGACAGTCGTTACGGCTGGTCAGCCAGAAAATCTGATACTGGTCTTACCAAGGATTATCGTGTTACCCAGTTACTGGGTTGTAGAGGTCAGATTGGCAGTTGCTTCACGTGAAACACTAGTACTCAGCTGCATGTATACAACGTGTAACGGAAACCCCATATCTATCCAAAAGGTCTGAAGACAACATCTGGTATGGAGTCTCTATGCAAAGTTTCAGCTCAAAATAACTGACTCACAGAATTGACCCCAAATTATTGGTTTCATATGTGTCTTGAATACCAGTAATAACAAACGTGTCACAGCACTATGAGGGTCATCACTTTTCACGTCACTTGCCAATAAAACGATAATTCTCTTCGTTCTTCTTAATTTGAAAAATTCGGCCTCTGGTATCAATGTATTGAAATTTCTAATATGCTTCACACATGTAGACATAGGATTAGAAAACCCTTGCCATATCGTTTGTTATCATTCAAAGAAGCCGTGCACTTGGTATGTATATACCCTTTAAATTATACGTTGTATATGTATGTATGTCAGGCAGGTATCCGCAACTCTACGACCAAGCGCGTATTTTGCGTAAGGGTAAGGATGTTTTTATTCTATCCATGCCAACTCCTCCAGGAAGGCGAGCAACGTCCTCGTTTTGCTTACTCAGCTGCATTCGGATAGATTGGGAGCCCACCCCAAGATAGTTCAGAAAAGGCTAAACAGATAATGATGATACCCAGAAAGTAAGCTCTTTCAAATGATAATTATGTTAAAAAGTTTCAATAACTTCTCATTTTTTTAATTTGTCTCCTATAATTATTTTTCATTGAAAATAGGTTCGCGTTTGACCAACATCTCACCTGATGGTAAGTGATGATGTGGTCGAAGATGGAGCACAAATTGGCTGCCATAAAGTTGGGAATCCTAGCAATGGTGAGACGGTACTTCACACCGGAACAGGTGCTCAATCTCTATCAAGCGCAAGTTCGGTCGTGTATGGAGTACTGCTCTCATCTCTGGGACGGATCTGCCAAATACCAGCTTGATGCACTTGAGTCTATAGAGAAACGGGCCAAAAGGCTCATCGGCAACGAGAAACTGGTCGAGACAAGGCTCCAGAGCCTAGAACATCGGCAACGTGTTGTAAGTCTATCGGTTTTCTATCGGTTACATTTCGGGGAGTGAGCGATGGAATTGCACAGTCTTATTCCGCCAAGCCCGTTCCATCATCGGACTACGAGACAAACGGCGATGCGCCATCGTTACATTGTGGACATCCCACCCATACGCACGAAACGTTTCGGGAATACTTTCATTGTGCGTACGGCTAAGGAGTGGAATTCCCTGCCGGAGTCTGTATTTCCTGATAGTTATAACCTGGGAGTCTTTAAGTCAAGAGTGAATAGGTTACTTCTAGGCAAGCGTGCTTCATCTTCGACCACATCATCGCTTAAGATCAGGTGAGGTTGTGGCCTATCAACTATAAAAAAAGTAACCTTCATTCTTGACTTACTTATTACGGTCATACACACCACCCTACATATATGTACACATTAAGTGACTAATTATATACGTTACGCGACCTTGTTTGGGTCAACGAAGTACCTACCCATTTACATATATAGGCACTATTCAGTGGAACAAGTCTAATACATTCGGAGCCAATTGACCGTGCCAAAAGGACAGACTGACAGATAATATACTCACTGTGATTCTACATATAGTTGTAGTTCCATTCTTCGTACGAACGTTTGGAAATTTAAAATCATTAAAAAGCGGCCAAGTGCGAGTCAGAATCGCCCATGAAAGGCATTTTTTTCATAGTCTTTGTACAAAACACTAAGTCATATTTGCGGTCTTTGAAAATGTACTATAACTTTTTAAGGATTTTTTAAAAAGTTAGGGGTTGGAAACACATTTTCGACGTGGAAGCACAGATTACTAAATAGTTACTTCGTACGTGGAAGCGACTATCTTTGTTGTCATTTTTAAAGACTTATCTATAATAGTGTGAGATCTGAGTCTTTAAAACTCAAAACGTGTGGTGAGTCAAACTAACTTATACTTTTTTTTTAGTTTCAGTTCCATGTATGAGGAAAACGATTTAATTATTATTTTTGTATTAAAACTGGAAAGCAGTTTACAGAATACATCTACTTACTAAGTTTCAACTTATAGTTTCAGTCTTAATAGTTTTTGGAATAATGTGGTTATGACATACGGACGGACAGATAGACAGACATGGCGAATCTATAAGGGTCTCATTTTTTGTCATTCGCCTACGGAACCCTTAAAAGGTGAACAGAAAATAACAGTTGATATGAAAAAAGGAGTCGGGGACTGGTAAAAGTAAAAGAGGTAGATATTTTAAAGTATATTTCCTTAAGTGAAAATCAGATCAGAGAAAATCTAAAGAAGATGCTAAAATCGAATTTAAGATAACTTTACTGTAAAGCAATTTGCTGTGAATTCGGGTAGTTTTAAGTAACTGAATTCGCACAAGAGGATAAGAACTAGGGCTTTCAGTAAAGTAAAAAAATTCGGCCGTTTATGCCGCAAAACGTGCATTTCGACACTATCAAGGAAATCACTATTAATAGGGTATCTCCCTTTGAATTAGAACTATGAAATTTGGCAAGTAACCTCATTTTTAACCGACTTCTAAAAAAGGAGGAGGTTCTCAATTCGGATGTTTGTTTGTTTTTTTTATGTTTGTTCGGGCATAGCTCCGTCGCTGGCCAACCGAATTGAAAAATTATTTTTTGTTGAAAAGGGTATACTTTCCAAATGGTCCCATGAAAATTTTATCGAAATCGGATAAGCCGTTTCTGAAAAATCAACAAAAGTCTAAAAAAATTTTTACGTTGATGATCTTTTCGTTTACTCTGCATTGCGTTTTTTGTTCGCGCATAACTCCGTCATTTACGAACCGATTTGGAAAATTCACTGACCCACTAAAAAGCGCGAAAATAAAAACTTTTTTGCAAAAAATAAAACCGACTTCCATATCAAAACACAACAAAGCCAAAAATAATTTTAATTTCGGAAGGCGGTGTGAAAAAAAAGAAAATGCAAAACCAATAACACCGACTACCGAAATTAAAATTATTTTTGGCTTTGTTGTGTTTTGATATGGAAGTCGGTTTTATTTTTTGCAAAAAAGTTTTTTATTGTAAAAATTTGATGAAGGAAATATCCGAAATCTATAAGTTTATAATTAAATAAATAAATTAAACCTCGGAGTCTTTAAGTCAAGAGTGAATAGGTTACTTTTAGGTAAGCGTGCTCCATCTTCGACCACATCATCACTTACCATCAGGTAAGGTAGTGGTCAAACGCGAACCTATTTTCAAATAAAAAAAAATGAAAAAGATTGTCTATTAATATGGGAACATTTAAAATTAAAGCTACAACTGAGATATCATATGAAAGTGCATATTCCAATACATATTTTATTTATTTTTGACGACGCATAAATTCTTACTTACAATGAAAAATAAAAAAAAAACGTTTTTTCCCCCCGGTACGGAAACCTCTGTGCGCAAGTCCGAATGGCACTTGTCGGGTATATTTTAATTTTTTAATGGGCCCGTTAAAATCAAATAGCTTTCAATGTATTTTAAGATAGAGAGGATCTGATCTTATTACAAGAAACCACCTGCGTTAGACAAAGCTCTCTCTGCTTTTACGCTAGTAAGAAGGATACACTGATTTAAATGCTACCTCTGCCGCCACCATTTTCAAATGCAACTTTTTACATGCAACCGTGCATGCAAGATGTTTCTCTCCTATGGTTATTCGATTTTGTCTCAAAATTTTTTAATCGTTTCGAAAACTGGAGGTAATAGTCTCGAATCTCGAAAATACAAAAAAAACGTCGAGACTCGAAATTTTCGAGACCGAGACTCCCGGGATGAAAGAGAGCCCTAGTAAGATCCCGAGTTGACCCTGCGTCATTTTCCACGTGCGCCTCAAAGATCACTTAGCTCTAATATTTTCCTGAATGTTCTAACGAGATACCGGGATTTTTAGTCAGTAGCAGTCTGAAATTCCATTCAGTTCTTCACAGATGATGATTAAATTGATGATTCTCCCCCCGAAAAATGGGTAAGAAAAGATTATGAAGATAAACATTTATTCTTTTAATCAACAATCTTCCTACTTGTTTCTCCAAACCAACTAAGATATCTCCTACAGAAAGAATACAGAAATAAACAAATAATCTATACGATCACGAAATTCCGGAGGTAACATGCTAAATTTATTCAATAGGTATCATGAGGCCAGGACCTCGAAATATATATTTTCTATCATTGCCTCGTAACTCGATATCTTTTGCCAGCAAGCCCTATCCATTTACGCCAGAGTAAATATTTCTGTGTATGTTTGCATGCCTGTGTGAGTGCGATGACGTGCAACAAGTTACATTATCGAACGCTTTATCTATGTGTGCGTGTGTCTAGACGACATTCAATTTTCAACTGTAATGCTGGTTAACTAGAGTTGTATTTTGAATGAGTGGTGGTTTTTCTAGTACGATTGAAGGTGTTGAAATTGAGCTTTGTGTGCACTGGATACAGTTGGAAATTGCTTGTTTTGCAGCATGTGACGCCAGCGTTTGTGGTGGTCGATAACTCGACAGTCGGTTACAAATTCAACGGTTTGTAGTGAAGACTAAGCTTTTATTTGTAAACTAAATATTTTTCATGAGAATTGCAATGGAGTTTTAGTGCAAACGTATTCATGTTGTCTGAGACTTATGTATGTGTCTGCAATGTCGACTGAGAAATAATTTTGTTTTATAAATGTTTTCATACACCTATTTTGGCTTAGCTTACACTCTGTACACGCGTACGCATTAATAAATAAATTGCGACGTTGCCGTCCTTCAAGTACGCGTGTACAGAGTGTTTCTTTTACTTATCAATTTAAAATTTTTAGTGAATATTTTAATATAAAATAAAACATTTTGTTTTCGAATGGTAATATTTTTTTTAGCATGTATGGATGCTATACTATTTCGGGTTAACGAGAACGCCCTCTGTTAGTTAACATAGGTACTGTATATTAGAAAATGTCTTCAACAATAAATATCGTCCCTTTAATTTGAAGACAAGTCAGCAGTATATCAATACCTAAATGGTTCCAATTACCAAACACAATATGAATTATCAATAACTAACGACATTATCGCAATTTGTCGAGTATTTAACAGGCTGTGCTGTGTGGGCTCAATTGGTGTTATTTATGTGAATTGGAAACATGAAATCTACAATAAACCCTAGCTTATATTATTGTCGAAGTTATTTCAAAGTTATTCTATAGTTTATTATATTAATTTAGTGCGGTCATACTGAGATGTGTCCCATTTTCATAAACGGTAAATTGCTAACTGTAGTAGTTGAATTCCTCGCCCTGATACCTTAACTATACAACGTGTAACAGAATAAACGCAATTCCTGATAGTAGTTGATTCAGAATCGGCTTCTGAATAAATTTCCGTCGTAATTTTTTTACGGAGGTGTTAAATTTTACGGAAATTATATCTTTCATTTAACTTAAAATATAAACACAGTATCATGACAAATTAATATAATCCTTAATTCAAGGAAATGCGCTCGTGTGTGTGTCGGCCGCTAACATTGCAGAGTGTATGCGTCTACGTAAGGATATTGTATGACGCACATACGTTTTGCGTTTAGTAAGGATAACTATTTTATAAAAAATGTCTAGGTTTGGTTTCAATTTATTTAATTACGGATGTTGTTTTAGACATATAATTTAAAATTCTAACTAGGGTGTCTAAAGTATTGCACTTAATCTGTTACACCTTGTATTAAAAGTAGATTAACCTCTAGAGCCCCAGCGGCACAAAAACGTGCCAGTAAACAAGTATTAGTTGAGCCCCGCTGGCACAAATTTGTGCTACCAAACCCCGACCGATTTAAAACTGTATTTGTAGTAAAGATAAATCTTAAAATCGTTTGTGACCGGGGTCAGATTACGCTTACGATAAGAGCCCGCCCGCGGTGCTTGACGGATGGTTGACGTAAATAATGGCGGTCCTTGAGAGGTTAACGTAACATATTATAATTAGCCTAAACTTGCCTTAGGCTGCCGGCCATCTACTGACCACCACAAACTTTTTTTTTTTCGTTGGGGGGAAATGACTCCTTCCACTCCAGGTGGAGCGGAAGGGAGTGTTAGACTACTACTAATTGCAAACCCACCCTATTCCTTCAGCTGCCCTTGTGGTCCGGGGCCGTGGTATGTCGTTAGATTTCCGCGACCACAGCAGGGAATGGCTCTATCAATGCTGCTGATTGCTCTATGAGGCGCGGAACACGGCGCGCCGTCGACCCAGGCCAGGTCCTTAACAGATAGTGAGTTACTCCTGCTTGCCGTCTGCAAGCTCGCGCTTACGTTGGCTGGAGACGGGCTCGTGATTACCGAAGCCTGGGGCGTCTCCCACGTCGGCTGGGGCGCAAGAACGAAAGTTGTCTCCTTGACCAGCACAACCTAGTTACTAGAGTATGATGCCTCACTTATTTCTCGAATTAAATGTTCTCCATGGGCGTCAAGAGACACAGGGTGGATTGCAGCCAGGCCTGCGGGCTGCGAGCAATGGGCAGCTCGCCGCCCGACTGAAACCAGGCCCGGGTAGACGGCTTGTCGTATTCCACGCTCGCCTTAAAGGGTGTCAGCAAAGTTGTCGGGGCCCATTGCCTGCCGGGGTTGCGGAATTGTTCGAAAGAGTTACCGCGGCCTCGGAACACGAAGGGCATATGATGGAACACGGACGTGTTTTAGTCAGTAAAAGTCTGACACACCCTCCCGCTTCGCCCAGAACGGGAGGGAGTCATTGGATGATTTCACTCCTACTGACTTAAACCAACCCGTGTTCTCGCACTCACTTGCCCCAGGTTCCACGAAATACTCTTTAACGCGGCTCCCGACTGGTCCTATCTGGTATCACAATAACCCTTGGCTAAGTCGGTACGGATACCAACCAGCCTTAGCCAGATATCTCTAATACGGAAACCCATAGCAAACTACTGTAAAATATCAAACCGTGTTAATCCAGCTGAAAGCCAGTTGCTAAACGCTTGCGACTCGGAGCGTCTTGCGAAACGGGAGTCAACATGTCCTGAGAATGCTCCACGCAGGAGCGAAACGCCTGTCGAGTGTGGTTTGCTTGCATGAGGTCTACAACGGGACGAGCGAGCCCAGAAAATGTCTCTTCATTCATCTCTTTCTGCATGTGCATATATTTTCGGGCGGAAGAGCGGTGCTGCATACTGTATGCAAATTAAATACCTGGTTTTTGACGGAACTAACACAAGATATTTTTCAGCATAGATCAACTTGCGGAAAATTAAAAAGGAACATGTTACAAAAGAATTTTAATAATAAAATACCGCAAACACTTCTGTTCTCAACTATACGTGTTCCGTAACGAGCTCGTAAAGTATCTTCGCGCTCGCTATACAACGTGGGGTAAGCAGGATACATCCGTCGAGTGCCAACTGTCTTGCTAGTTTGCAACGCTTCTAATGTTGGCGTGTTGTGCTGAACCATTTTACTGGCTCATTTATTTATTAAAAATTTATGCAGCACAAAATGTACAAAGTCGGATTTAATGCCTTTGGTATTATCTACCAGTCAACCATGGGTGGTGAAGTGATAACATGGCAGGTGCATAAAAAATAAACTAAGTAGATAATATATTCAAGGTAAAAGTTTATATATACAACGTGTAACAGATTAAGCGCAATACATCAGACACCCCAATTAGAATATTAACTACACGTCTAAAACAACATTCGTAACTAAATAAAAAAAACCAAATAAAATAAACCAAACCTAGACATTTTTTATAAAATAGTTATCCTTACTAAACGCAAAACATATGTACGTCATACAATATCCTTACGCAGACGCATACACTCATGCAATGTTAGCGGCCGACACTCACACAAGCGCATTTCTTTGAATTAAGGATTGTATTAATTTGTCATAATACTGTGTTGACTTTGTGTCTGGAATGGGTTTACAACAATAGTGTAATGGGTGTTGTTCGAACCTACGACCTCTCGATCACAAGTCCGACAAAACTGATAATTATAAAATTAAAAAAATCTGTTTACAAAATAACAGCAGTTTGATAAAGATGGCATTTAGCTATAATATTCAACTTAAAGTAGTTTTTCGTGATTTTGTTTCATTTTTATATACAACTCATTTTGTTGCATTCCTTTTACATTTAATCCAGTTAAGAACATCGCTCATAACAATGACACAAACATGTATATGACGAAAAATATATAGAGCATAAGCTCGCTAAAGTCTACATAAGCTGTAGAAATTGAATGTGAAAACTAGGTCACAGAAACGACTCGTTAAAGTTTACATTGCTGTAAAATCTGACGATGTACTATACGACTAAAAGCTTCATACATGGGAGGATAGAAGAAATAAGTGAGGATTTTTTCAAGTATGTTGCAAATTCAGAGGGGATGCAGATATATTCTTATCACCGAGATTTTGATAACCAGCGAACTTTAGAGCTAGACCATTTTGCAATGAAAAGAATTTCATTTTTATTTCATTATTGTTATTCTATTTCTTGATAGCTATAATCTGGGGGTCTTTAAGTCAAAAGATAATTAGTCACAAAAATGTATGTTACAAACTTCCAGAGGAATTGCAAACTATACATATTGTTCAGGACTGCAATAGGCCAGCCAACGGTAACTGGGGTGTCCTAAACTTGTCCACGCTACGTGGAGACTACCGTTGCTTTTCAAAACTATAAACAAGGTTACACAATGGCCTGCCTCTACTAGGCTTCGGCCTACAACAATAAAAACAAAAATGTACCACTAACCTGAGTGCTGGGGACGCCAACTTCGACCTTCCAAGGTCACGCTCCAAGTGTGGTTTGTATGTAATATGAGGGTGAGTAATTGAAAGGTGTGATGTAAGTCAAGTGTTGTAGAACGTTCACTAGGCGCCGATCTCCAGCTGGCGCGGTCACAACAGCAATCACAGCACAACTCGTTTCCAGCAAGCGCGCGCTACGCATGGTAGGCAATATGTTCCAAGAAATATCACTGGATTCTTGTTAATCCGAGATTACAAAGTTCAATCAATCACTGAACACAATTAATATGTTAATCTCACGTGAGATCCAAGCTGATTTCCAATTATTCGGCGTGCCACGAGGTGACGCAATACGGCGTATGATTCAACAATATCCCGGGGTTCTCGGCAAATGGGGAATACACTTCAAACAACAAATAGATAATTCGCGACCCAATTATCGGTCTCAACAGGCGAATCCAACAATATTTTACCAATTAATTAACTCAACAGGGTTCCGACGACCGGCATTTTTTCCAAGCGCAAAGTCTATCTGTCAAGTCAGAGAGGTTATGTCAAGATCAAATTCTTTATGTCAAAAGGGTGCGTTCTGTTTCACGTCGGACCGAACATCTACCCCCCCCGGACGGGCCTACCCGTCCGCTAATCAATTGGAAGTCTTGACAAGGTGCAAATTCAACACAGCTTCAATGCGGCCAAATACCGTAGCTAGTTCATTAAAGGTGAGAACGGTGTCTCCCAACAATCTCCGCCAGCGTCCCTGTGCCGCTTTCACCGCGGCCCAAAATTACCCCCCCCAATGGGGGGCAGGCTGGCGGGTCAAACAACCAAGTGACCCCTCGGCGGGCCAAACTATTACCAAAGTCAACCTGGTTCTCATTAGGAAGGCGTATACCTCCTTCAAATAGTTACTTGTACCCTTGTAATTCGTACCGCAATCAGACCTAATCAACGAAGGTAACCCACGGCGAGACACAAATCCTTCCAAAGTCGCCTCAAAGGCCTCTGTCGAGAGGGAGGTTACCAGCTCCAAATGTACTGCCTTGGTTGACAGGCAGACAAACACACAAATAAGCCCCAACAATCTTGCTATTACGAAGGGTGGACGTCTTCAACAAAGGGGGACCAACAAAATCCGTTACGACGCCAGCAAAGGGCCTCGCCTCATTGACGCGATCAGCCGACAAAATCCAAAATTCTCGCTGCAGAATGGCCAACAGCGCATTGCAACCGGCATGCGAGTGCTTAGTGTGACGATCAGTCACCAACAATTGAACCAAGTTCAGTTATAACAAGGGCAGGAGCACCAATTTTAGGGTAAGGACAACTCACAAGGGTGACCTCAAACCAGGTCCTTCCCTCAACAGTGGTGTCAGCCGGTTCGCCAATTCCCCAAATCTTGCCTGAAAGGTCGTTCACCTTCAGGCCAACCTGTCCCGCTAACCAAGAAGACAAAAGGCAACCCCGGACTCCCGTCTCCAAAATGGCACAGACCACAATCGAGTCACCCAAGGGTCCCCAGACCGTGACCGAGGCCGTTGGCAACAAAACCGTCTTGATCGGGGGGTTCCTTTAGCGGGGCAGGCGTCAATCTCTTAGTGATGCCTGGGCGGCGACCGATCGCCGCTTCCAGGCTGCCTTCGTTCACGACGAGGCCAACAATCAAACCATTCGTCCGCGCGGTGTCCCAAGCCGCTCGCCATCACTGGAGGGGCATATCCCACCGAATGCCCGAATGGCGGAGGGCGCGACTCCAGCCGGGGACGTTCCGCCAACGGAGGGGAAAGGCAGCGGCGCCGACCCGGCCACTGCTGCCTAGCAGCCAATGCGCGTTCTCCCTGACGAGGGAAGACCAAATGGCGCTCGTGGGGCTCCCGTTCAACTTGCGCGGGGGGTGGAGTGCGGCGTACAGAATCGCGGGTCTCAGCCCGGTGCTCGTCTCCGGGGTACCCCCCCCTGCGCGAACCCCCCTCAGAGGCTGGTCTGCTGGAGCGGTTCGCGTTGGCGCACAAAATCTCAAGGTGGGACCCTTCACAAATTCTACACGGGCGGGGGTCGGGGCAGTCCCGATGGAAGTGGGCCCCCAAGCACGAAAAGCACAAACGGCGTGCGTTGACAATACGGCGGCGGGCACTTACGTGCAAATTCAAAAAATCCGGGCAACGCGCCATGACATGCCCCGTTGCCTTACAAAAGTCACAATGATGAGGACTCCGGGCACCATCAAAACGGGGGGCGGGGCGAACATCAACAGGCCCCCTAGCCCGAGGACTCCGGGCGCCAGCCAAACGGGGGGCGGGGCGATCATCAACAGGCCCCCTAGCCCGAGGACTCCGGGCGCCAGCAAAACGGGGGGCGGGGCGATCATCAACAGGCCCCCTAGCCCGAGGACTCTGGGCGCCAGCAAAACGGGGGGCGGGGGGAACATCAACAGGCCCCCGAGCCCTAGTCCGTCCCTGGTCTCTGGGCTGAGAAGGTAGTGGGGGTGACCCCGTGGCGCCACGAGTGTTATCCGCAAACCGACACTCGTCTTCCAAAAATTTGAGGAGGTCGTCAAAGGGGGGAAGATGGGTGGCACTATCCCCACCATACTTCTGCTCAAAACGTGACCTCAGCTCCGCGGGGAGCAACTGCAGCACCACGTGCACCAACAAGTAGGACCAATGTTCTACCGGTAACTCCAAGCGTCTCAAAGCGTTGGTCGCTGAAACCAACGGGTTCAGCAAGTCAGTGCGCAACGTCGACGTGCTGACAATGGCCGGTAGTCCCAAAATCTGGTCGATGTGCACATCAGCCAGGCAGCGCTTGTTCTGATACCGTCGGGAGAGAAGCTCCAGAGCGGTCGGGTAAGAGGAATCCGTCACCGGCAAGTGCTGCACCAAGGCTCTGGCTTCGCCCTCCAGGACAGACAACAAATAGGCCAGCTTCTGGGCAGGTCCGAGGTCCAAGCGTGCATCGACAAGACTCTCAAAGAGATCTAGGAAGCCCAGCCAGTGGTCCAAGCGACCGTCAAAATGTGGCAGCTCCAGGGTGGGCAGCCTACTCAATAGTCCAGGGCCTGCAACAACAGGGGTCTGCGGCTTGGCCGCATCAGGCACCCGGCTCTTCAAAATTTCCCGCGCTCGTAGACATATGACATCCCCCAGGTGGATAATCTGGTCATAGTCACCCAAAATCTTATCGCGGGCTGTCTGATCCATCACCCCCAAATCCACGTCCATGATGTACTCGTTGAAGCGGGTGAGCGCAGCATCAGCTGACTTGATCCTCTCAATCACTTGCCCATACCGAGCAAGGGTGAGCTCTTCCAATTCCACACGCTCAACAGTTGCAGCTGCCGATGTGAACCATCTCAACTGTGAGGTCAATCCCGCAGCAGCCTCCCTGACTGCCCTTAATGAGGCCATTGCAACAATCAAATATTAATACAAACAACAATCAATAACCAACAATCAAATATTAAACAAACAGCAATGACTTGTTAGCCGGCCAAGTAATCTCAACAAAATAAAAATTCAAAGTCAATTATTTCAAGCCCAAATCCGACCCTGCACTTATTCCAAGTATGAATCTAGCTTGCTAAGGATGGCTAGTTACAAAATAAATAACAATTGAATGTATAATACAATACTGGATCAACCTCAAATTAAACATCAATAAGCACAACAATTGTCTGCATAATATTGAGCCGGAGAATCTCTAACAACAATCCAATAATTACTATAAATGCAATAACCAATACACACAATTCAAGTCCTATTATGTTAGACTATGTGTAATTATTATTTAGATAACCTTTCAAATTCAGATCAATGACATTCAATTATTAATTGCCACAAATACCAAATTATGTACCAAATTATAACAATAATTCCTAATTTCACAAATAAATCCTACCTGTCAATGCAATGAAAGAGGCTACAGTACAAATTACAAATACAACTTCAATTGATTCAACTTCAATTAGATAGCCCGGATGACATGGTAATATATTCAAAACTTATTAAGTTATAAGTTGTGTTAAGTAATCAAACTCAAGTTTTAAGTTTTCAACAATATTCAAAACTTCCAATTAAACCAGTGGATCTTATAAGACCACGCTTCTGCTACCAATTTGTTCAGGACTGCAATAGGCCAGCCAACGGTAACTGGGGTGTCCTAAACTTGTCCACGCTACGTGGAGACTACCGTTGCTTTTCAAAACTATAAACAAGGTTACACAATGGCCTGCCTCTACTAGGCTTCGGCCTACAACAATAAAAACAAAAATGTACCACTAACCTGAGTGCTGGGGACGCCAACTTCGACCTTCCAAGGTCACGCTCCAAGTGTGGTTTGTATGTAATATGAGGGTGAGTAATTGAAAGGTGTGATGTAAGTCAAGTGTTGTAGAACGTTCACTAGGCGCCGATCTCCAGCTGGCGCGGTCACAACAGCAATCACAGCACAACTCGTTTCCAGCAAGCGCGCGCTACGCATGGTAGGCAATATGTTCCAAGAAATATCACTGGATTCTTGTTAATCCGAGATTACAAAGTTCAATCAATCACTGAACACAATTAATATGTTAATCTCACGTGAGATCCAAGCTGATTTCCAATTATTCGGCGTGCCACGAGGTGACGCAATACGGCGTATGATTCAACAATATCCCGGGGTTCTCGGCAAATGAGGAATACACTTCAAACAACAAATAGATAATTCGCGACCCAATTATCGGTCTCAACAGGCGAATCCAACAATATTTTACCAATTAATTAACTCAACAGGGTTCCGACGACCGGCATTTTTTCCAAGCGCAAAGTCTATCTGTCAAGTCAGAGAGGTTATGTCAAGATCAAATTCTTTATGTCAAAAGGGTGCGTTCTGTTTCACGTCGGACCGAACACATATCAAATGCAAAAATTTGTAAGTACAAACGTTTTTACATAAGAAATAGTTAATTATATTTAGTATTCCTGTTTTCCTTTTCTCTGTATAGTCAAATAATTAACTAATTACGACTCGCCAGCACACAGATAAGTCCTAAGGGGCTTTCGTGTATGGCAAAATATTCTTTAATATATTGTGTATTGGATAAAATAAATAAAACAATGAGCCCCTTAATATCCTTTTGTTTTCGATAGGAAAATTGTCTAATGATTCTTCCCACTCTGGGGGTGGAGTGGAAGGGAGAGTCAGACTTCTACTGACTAAACATGACCCTGTTCTTTTTCTGACCTTGCGTTTCGGAACCATGGTATCTCGTTCGAACATCCCCGTAACTTCCTTTCCCTCAGCTCCTTCTTCTCAGCGTGTCGATGGCAAATAGCTAGATGGAGTCTGCCCAGAACTGGGCAACAAGTTTGGCATCGTCCGTAGCTTCCATCAAGTCCTGCAGTGAGCAGTTGACAGGGTAAGGCCAGGAAAGTAAGTGTGCCATGTTTTGTGGAATAGAACCACATATACACTCCAAGGCAGAGTCATCAATAAATCTCCAACTGAACAGATTTTCTTTGCTGCGACCAACCTGGGTACGGAGTCTATTTAAAGACTTCCAGGCCTCTTATTATCCTGGAATATTGTTCTGCTTTTGCGACATAAAACCGCGGAATTTAGGAAGTCTAATTATCACTTTGTCAAATATAGGGTATAACGTGAACGACCCTTATATCCAGCGACCGGCTTGACCTCAAAAAACACACCTACATAATTGCAATGGCTATCCAACCTCATTCCGCCCGTATACCTCCATATTGGTAACATAAAAAAGTATTTTATCACCACTCAAACACCACAGACGGACCCAAACACACTTGGAACACGAAAAGAAACAAAAAAAAGTGAAAAAATAATTCGCGATTGCGCCCATTCAGTCGTAAGTGTACACTGACAACTTGACTGGTAACAGAGATGGGGATATGAGGTTTGTTGAAGATAGAAAGGGACGGCAAGATCGTTACTGAGCCATTGGGGTCATCACACGGGAGACAGGGGTACTTGCACTTGACCCCACGGTGAAGTAAGGTAGGTACGGCTTTCGGAATTCTGGAGTTTCAATGTGCTATTGTTAAGAGATGGGTAACTTTTACAAGAAAGATTATAACTTTAAGGACTTACTTTAGGGGAAGTTAAACCGCGACGTAGTCGATAAATGGACTGTATTGATTAATATGATTAGATAAGGAATCTTTATAAATTGTAGAGGAAATAGAAATCGATGTTTAGGTGGTTTTGCAGTATGGTAATGATGACGGAAAAGGTGGTGGCATAACAGTTGGCTCAGTGGCTGCTGTGCTGCGTGTCCACATCACACCAACATCCTGCCAACG
The DNA here is from genome assembly GCA_943138885.2 of Tholera decimalis. Lineage (NCBI taxonomy): Eukaryota > Metazoa > Arthropoda > Insecta > Lepidoptera > Noctuidae > Tholera > Tholera decimalis. The sequence goes on along the minus strand of OW964577.2, from coordinate 6,486,569 downwards.
TTTCAGTTAAACCGTTTGATGGATTAAGAACGTATACAAAACAATCATACATACATAGTACAAACATACATATTGTTAATATTATTTATTATATTAATGTTGACTTAAACAATTAAGTCAACATTTCGAAACCATTCCGTAGAAAATGATCTAATTAATACTAATTGTACGTACATATTTGGATCTTTTGACACTAGTCATCCACGGGGTATCCTGCCGGGGTTGAGGGAATGTTTAATGAGATACCGCGGCCCCGGAATTTAAGGGCAATTAGAAGAACATGGTGAGTGGCGAGATAATTCTGGTTATTCGAAACATAATTCTATATGTTTATCCTAGAAACACACGGAAACAAGTTAGTTATAAAATTAAAAAGTAATTCGGTAATGCGTCCGGCTCGCTTGCTAGTAATTAGTGTTCATTTTAATTGGACGCTCGCAATTCAGTTACTGTTTGTGAGTAGTTGATCTACTGAGTAATTCGTTTAGTTAATTGCATACGTTATCCTGCATTTTGTTTTAAATAATGTATTTTTTATCTGCAATGTTTTTAAACTCTCGCGGAGAAATTATAACAATCACACGGCAACATTTTACAATTACAAAATCCACAGCTCTTAAACATATTTCATAACAATAAAACTTATTATCTATTCTTACACCAATTCCGAATATACAATGTAGTAGTTATTCAAAATATTTTCTACAGAAACATGAGAGTAACAAAACAAGGTAATGTGCAGTTTGAGTGCTTTTTGCAGCCTACCCTAACATTCTTACCTTGGTATTGTTGGTCAAATCGTTAAGCTCCTTGTTCTAAGTTGAGCTATACGTTATCTGACAAATACTTGCACTGTATGGACAGGTCCACCCAAATCTGTGAGCATCTTTCTTAAAAAGATTTTTTTTTAATTTTTTTTTTTTATTAAAAATAGGTTCGCGTTTGACCACCATCTCACCTGATGGTAAGTGATGATGTGGTCGAATATGGAGCACGCTTACCTAAAAGTAACCTATTCACTCTTGACTTAAAGACTCCTAGGTTATAGCTATCGGGAAACACAGACTCAAACCTACATCACATCAGATCAGACTCACATCGCATCGGATCGCATCAGACTGAAACCTACAAGGTTCCCATATAATTAAACCAGTATAGATTGTATGGACTTTAAAAGAGACGGACCCCTGAGTTTGTTTCGGTATTTCTTCGCAGGGTAGTCAGTTAGGAAACAACAGCGTCATCTATTTAACATTTAAAAAAATGACGTGTAAAAGTGTTATTTAATAACCAATTTGCAAAATAAAGATCATTTATAATGAGTTTACGCGCTAGCACAACCTTACCATAGCTTTGGTTCTTTTTTTTTCGGTGGGAAAGTCATCCAATGTGTCCTCCCACTCTCGATGGAGTGGAAAGGAGTGTCAGACTTCTACTGACTAAAAACTCACCCTGTTCCTTCAAATGCCTTTATGTTCCGTGGCCGCGGTATCTCGTTAGAATATTCCAGCAATTTTATCATAGATCGATTACATACCACATAGAAAAGAATATACAAATATACACATGGAGAATATACCAATTCCTTGGGACGGAATGCTCCGTGTGGCCAGAAGCCAAAAACAAATTGTTGGGGAATATGTATAACTAGTACTCACGCGGGGCTTCGCTCCCGTGGATTCTATCACGGTAAAAACATAACTCTCCTTTTTTGCAGTCGCGTAAAAGTAGCCTATAACCTTCCTCAAGCTTCAAGCTACTTCCGTACCAAATTGCATCCAAATCCACCCAGTACTTTCGAAGATTAGCGCGTTCAAGCAAACAAACAAACTTTTCCGCTTTATAATATTAGTATAGATATGCAACTCGTTACAATAGCCACACAAAATTACTCGTACTCGAAAAGCACGTTCAGCCATTGGGTCTTGACAATAATTTATACATTTATTTATTGAAATTACGCTCGCGTTTGACCAACATCTCACCTGGGGGCTTAGTATGAGTTTGCGATACTATTATCGTTTTCGAAAACTTTAGCTTTGTCTCTTTCACACTCACCTACAAGTTTGGTGCATGTGAAAGAAACAAAGCGATAGTTTTCGAAAACTTTAGCTTTGTCTCTTTCACACTCACCTACAAGTTCGGTGCATGTGAAAGAAACAAAGCGATAGTTTTCGAAAACGATAAAAGTATTTCAAACTCGTACTAAGCCCACTGATTGTAAGTGGCGATATGGCCGAAGATGAAGCACGCTTACCTAGAAGTAACCGATTCACTTTTGACTTAAAAATCCCCAGGTTAAAACTATCAGGAAACACCGACTCCGGCAGGGAGTTTCACTCCTGAGCCGTACGCACAATGAAAGTATTCCCAAAACATGTTGTGCGTATGGGCCAAAGAAAGTGAAACCACTCGCTAAGGGGTATCGTGTTATCCAGCGACTGGGATGTAGAGGTCAGATAGTCTCTCCATGTGAAACACTATTATTCAGCTACATGAGGTTAGACTGAAAGCTAACCCCAATGTGGTCGGGAAAATACACATAGATTTTTTAACCGACTTCTAAAAAAGGAGGAGGTTCTCAATTCGGATGTTTGTATTTTTTTTTTTTTATGTTTGTCCGCGCATATCTCCGTCGCTTGCCAACCGATTTGAAAAATTCTTATCTTGTTAGAAAGCTTTCCAAATGGTCCCATGAAAATTTTATCGAAATCGGACGAGCCGTTTCTGAAAAATCAACAAAAGTAAAAAAAAATATTTACGTTGATGATCTTTTCGTTTACTCTGCATTGCGTTTTTTGTTCGCGCATAACTCCGTCATTTACGAACCGATTTGGAAAATTCAATGACCCACTAAAAAGCACGATAATAAAAACTTTTTTGCAAAAAATAAAACCGACTTCCATATCAAAACACTACAAAGCCAAAAATAATTTTAACTTCGGAAGGCGGTGTGAAAAAAAAAGAAAATACAAAACCAATAACACCGACTACCGAAATTAAAATTATTTTTGGCTTTGTAGTGTTTTGATGTGGAAGTCGGTTTTATTTTTTGCAAAAAAGTTTTTGAGTAAGTCGTCTGATCCCTTGATTTCCGTCTGATCCCTTGATTCCATCTGATTCATATTGCAAAGAGGTTATAATTTTATTATTTAATTATATTATTTAATAATAATTTTATTTATTATTTTTTTTTATTTAAAACTAGCGACCCGGCCCGGCTTCGCTCGGGTAATAAAGTTTATATTTGCTTTTATATGATTTTGCTTAATCAATTTCTTGTCCGGTAATTTGCCACACTAATATATATATCAGCGATAACTCATAAGATATTCATTTTATTGGTATAGTGTAAAAAGCAATTTTGATCTACATTAAATCCCCGACATATCTGATGTATTTAATTGGATAAGGAATAATACTGTACTCTTAAAAAAAGATTCGTGAATACCCCCTCATTTTAATGTAATTTGTAAAAGAAAAGAATTGTTATTGTGGGTTATTCTTGGGAGATAGACATATGCCATCGCAGACTTTTTTATAGATCTATAAAAGAGAAACAATCCCGCTATACATTGTATTTTTATAACTCAAAAGGTTTTGGCAGCGTTTTCGATTAAAGCTCCCGATAGGCTTAATTCTTTCCGAAATGTTGAAGTAATATCGTCGTATTTCATTCAATCTACACAAAACCTTAACTTATTATACACTAAAACCTTCCTCAGGAATCACTCTATCTATTAAAACAACCCGCATCAAAATCCGTTGCGGAGTTTTTAAGATCTAAGCACATAGGGACAGACAGACAGGGAGGCGACTTTGTTTTATACTATGTAGTGATGGGTGAGCCTGGTATATCGTAGTTGACTATTGAGAAGAAGCACCAAATCAAACTTAGAGCTCAACATTGTTTAAAAAGTCCATGCAATTCGTATGGGTTGAAAATAATATGTATAAGGATATAGATATTGAGACATAAAATAAAATATCGTTACACCTCATGGCGTGTAGAAATTATGTGATTTCTTACCTCTAAACGAGCATAAATACATACAAACATTGATCCAATATAACAAAATATGACGTCAGCGTCACTCCCTTTTATGAACAAAGTCATTTCCCGCTCCACTACAGGAATTAGAGGGCCACGTTAGCTATATAAGGCAGAAGTACCTCTATATTACAGTGGAAATATCCGCTTAAATAAGTTTATTATTAAATTGAATCCCTTTTTAAATGATTTTACCTATTTAAATTTTTGACCTTACCTTTTTACCTTTATTTATTTTTGAATTCCCGTTTTTCATTTTAGGGTCAGTCTTTTAGGATCACTTATCGAGTTGAAATTAAAAGTTCATACGTACTCAGGTTTACAATCTCTTGAAGCTGTGATCAATGAAACTTCTAAATTAACAGCGTTTTATAGTACCAGGTAAAAAAAAAACTGAAACGATACATTTCATTTATTTTAACATACAATTTAATTTAATCATAAATTTAAAATTGAAGCGACTAGCTCAAGTGAGGTATTATATGAATGCATATTAAAAAAAAAAAAAAAATTAAAAATATCACAAAAATGCCGTCTCTCCGGTATGGAACCCTCGGTGGATGAGTCCGACTCGTAATTATCCGTTTTTATTTTTTATTTTTGATACCCGCCATCTCTCCCGATGTTTACTAGAAATAACCTTGTTATCCTAGATTTCAAGACCCCCAGGTTATAACTATCAGGAAACACAGACTCTGACAGGGATTTTCACGCCTTGGCTGTACTGACAATCAAACTATTCCTGTGTGGAGTGTTCGTGAAATGCTAGCACGTCGTCGTTCGTCACTCGTTTACTTAAAAATAAACTTAAACTGAAGCCATTTAAAGATTAGAATTATCTTGAATTATGACCTGCCGAGATTGCGGAATTGTTCGAAAGAGTTACCGTGACCTCGGAACATGAAGGGATGGGTTTTAATCAGTAAAAGTCTGACACAGTCTCCCACTTCGCCTAGATTAGGCGGCAGTCATCGGATGATTTCCCATCCTTAAAAACGTAGTATAATGAACAAAGTTTCCACCAATGGAAATTTTGTTTTAATTTTTTTTCTATGCGATTCACAATATAAATAAATAAAATTAATTTATTACTGGCCTGTAATAAATAAAAATAAATTAAATAAAATTAAATACAATAACATTTTATTATTTATTTATTGGCTCAAAACAATGCATTGAAGTACACGTTACAATACAGTTTCACATAATAAGTACTATATCTACAAACGTGTGGGTGAGCACTGCTCTCCTAGCTAGGTCATGAAAGATCTGTGTTAAGGAAAAGCAGTCCGGTCCCATGAGATATTATGGAGAAAATTACATAGTGCTTGTCATGTTACTGTCACAAAATCAAATAATTGAGCGTATATACAATTATACACACATATCACATGACTGACATGAGATGATGTTTTATTTTACATAACACACAAAACAAATATTGAAAAAGTTAAATAAGTCTGAAAAGAAAAAAAACAATAATATAAGTTTGATGATTATTTTATGGTTAAGCGTGTGTTTGTTTGCGCGCGTGTGTTTGTGTGCCTGTGTGTATGTGTGTGCGTGTGTGTGCGCGTGTATGTTTGTGTGGCCGTTAATGTTTCTCATTTATGTTAAGATGTTTTCAGTTTCGTCATATGACTTATTTTGAAGAAACGATTGCACAATCTTTTCGCTTTTGCAATAAGGCAGATCGTAGATCTGACACTCGTTTATTTTATCATAGAGAAACGGACCCAGAAAATAGAAAAATCTCTTGACGAGAGTTGAACTTACTTGCGGTAGGGCGCATATGACATCTCTTTGACGTTTACTAAGTGATGATTTCCCATCCTTAAAAATAGTAATACAATAAACAAAGTTTCCACAGTTTCCACAGAATTTCCATAAGTATAAATACCTATTTTTTTTTCTCTACTATTCACAATATTAATAAATAAAATTAATTTATTGCAGGCTTCCAGGCCCATATAAAAATAAATCAAATAAAATTCAATACAATAACATTTAACCCTTGGGGTGCCTGGTGGGTCTGACAGACCCATCGCATCAAGGAATCGACAATATTTTTTCAAATTTATAACCGCGCCAGCTGAGCTCTTGAGTAGCTTTGCGATATAGACTAGCGGCCATTTTGTCGCCCCTCCCGCAGTCTGCCTCGCGCACTCGTCTGAGTAACACGCGTTCTTTGCGCGCTCGGGCCTGACAGACCCGACCAGGCGCGCGGCGTAACTTTTATTCGGTAAGTAATTATTTTAGTTTTTTTATTATTTATAATGTTTTGTGTGATATATTATTAATGTAAATATTATCGTAACAGTTAAAATGGCAAGCCGATTAACTAATACCGAAATAAGCCAAGCTTTAGAAATAGAATTAGAAAATGACGATGATGATATAGTTTTCGATGAAAGTGGAGCTGAGTCTGACCACGTGAGTGTCCATCATGATTCAGATGGCGCCGAGGAAGAAGGAGAAGTCCCTAATGAATCAAATAATAGTGACAGTGATGTTGAGATGTCTCAGCCATTGAGTAATTTTGCTCACAGGTCAGTATATTTTTCAGATCAATCAGTTTTTCAAAACTATGGCCGCTGACAATATTTTTTTTTGGATTCTCAACACCGCTGGCATAAAAGCAAAAATTGTTCATATGTTGAACAATTCTGGTAGAAGTGCAACTAGGAGAGAATTTTAAAAAAAATTGGGCATGGCATTGACGGCTCCACATCAGGCTGAACGATATAATCATTTGTATCTTTCGACTACCCTACGTAAGAGAATTAGCTCTCATATAGGTGAACCCTCGGAGCCACCACATAAAAGACCTGATGCTGCCATAAAGAGACGTTGCTATTTATGTCCTAGCAAAAAGGATCGCAAGTCAAAGTACACTTATGTCTCTTGCAGGAGTCACATTTGTCTGGAACACGCGAATTTCATATGCGAAAATTGTCGCATAAATACTGAGCAGTTATAAGCAATATTCTTTTTTTTTATTCCAAAGGTAATTAGTCTGTAAGTTGATTAATATGTGCCTTAAATAAATGTGAAGTCTGATTTTTGATCTCAACAAAAAAAGTTTGATATGTTGATTTTAACATAAGTGTGTTCATTTTTGTTACCTAAAATTACAGGTTTTTAATTTTGTTAATAATTTGAAATAAAAATTTGTAAAACTACATTGGTTTTATTTTTTAATTTAAAATCATTATTAGAATACATAACAACGTGTTATTTGTCATTTTCACACCTTCAATAAAAATAAAAACAACAATTGTTTACGGGTTCCACAGACCCACCAGGCACGCCGCGTGATTTTTATCCACCAGGCACCCCAAAGGTTAATATACCTTTATTTATATAATCAGTGCATTATTCATCTTATCGTGTTATCCATTAAAAAACTATTGAGCAAAATATATTCAACACACTTATTTTTTAAAGCGATGAAAAAAGTATTTTTGAGCTTTAATATAAAAAGAAATTCGTATTGATTTAACCTTCTGACCCCAATGTCTGCTTTTATATTATTCTACATCTGATATTAGGTATTCGCTATAGCGTAGAACTTAGCTTACACGCAAACTTACGTCATGCCAAACACCTCAGGGGCGGGTTTCACTACCACCCGTTAAATCGCGATTTTGATCAAGACCTGTTTTAATCAGGGTTTTGAAGTATTGAAACTGCTTTTGGTTGAAAATAGTTTGTTTCTATGTAATGTAAAAGAAAATTGATAATGAGTTTTTATTGCTGATAGGCTCACGCTTGATCACTATTTGCGTTTGACACAAGCTCGCTTATCTAGAAGTAACCTATTCACTCTTGAATTAAAGACCGGCAGGGAATTCCATCCCTTAGGCGTACGAACAATGGAAGTATTCCCGAAACGTTTTGTGCATATGGATGGGATGGGATGTCCACCATGAAATTATGGCGCATCGCCGTTTGTCTTGTATTTCGATGATGAAACAGGCTTAATGTAATTAGATTGTGCAATTCGATCACATAATCAATTATTTTGATATTTTGATACTATCATATAAAATAGTGATTTGGATGTAATTTATATCAATCAATTCATCACAGTCGCTAATACGATGGTTTTTTATTGTAATTAGGTATTCGGCAATTAAAAAGTGGTCTTAAAAGATAACAATAAAAAAGACTAAATAAAATAAATGCACGAAATTGCAAGTGGCCAAATAAATTTTAAATTAAGGAGGATCGCAGATGGGCCGACATGGTTTGTGTAGTGTAGAGTAACTCCGTCATGGTTTCTCGCATTTTTACTTTGCTAATTGGTCCGAAACATTGTCGTGTGTTTAGTCCACGCTGCCTATCAAGTCGTTAGTTTCAAACTGTTTAGTAAAAACGAATTGACTATAATTTGAAATGGTTTCTTTTCTACGTATAAATATACAGAACAAGATCCTCAAATATGACCGCTCACTTCTTAACCACCCTGTATAAACGCTACACTTAACCACAGTAAACGTTTAACCACCCGCGGTGTGACCCGCCTACGTTTTAGTTGTAGCTCATCCATCAACCGCTGTGGAAATGTTTTGCCGAATGCCTTCCTTCCTGGAGCCATCAAAGTGCTGTTAATAATCGTGCTAATATCCTACGATTCTTCTGTACAACTTGCAAAAATGGGTAGAGTTTGTATATAAGCTAGTCACCGTAAACAGTTTAAAAGTATTACGATAAAATGATCTGAATTTATTTGGATGTCATGTATAGCGTACAGGTTTGAGGCGTATAGATTGGAGAGCGGGGTGAGACAGGGTGGACTGACATCTCCCAAGCTCTTCAACCTATATGTAAATGACTTCATCGTTGAGCTCAGCAGTAGGGTGCTCAATAGACGAGGTAAGTATCAATAACTTAAGCTACGCGGTGCTGCTGAGAAAAGTATGTGAGATCTATGCCAATTTCCATGGCCTATTGTATAATGTTAAGAAGAGTGAGTACATGGTCTTCAAGACCAACGGTAAATGTCCTGATCTTCTTCAAAATATTACCCTAAACGGCTTGTGCATAAATCGTGTTGTGAAATTTTAATACCTAGGACATTTCCTCACCGATGGCCTTGACAACGATGTAGATATTGAGAGGGAGCGCAGGCCTCTAGCGGTCAGAGGTAACTTGCTGGCCCGCAGCTTCTACCGATGTTCTGATGATGTTAAGGTCACTCTTTTCAAAACATATTGTCAGAGCTTTTACACGAGGAATCTGTGGGTTAGTCACACCAAAAGGTTGCTGGATTGCTTTGATTGATGCGTAAGAGGCTGCTACGTTTCTGCAGTGCATCAGGTATGTTCGCACTATTTCACACTGATGGTTTTCATGCCATTATGCGCAAGAAAACGGCATCCCTGATATGCGGACTGCGTGGCAGCCGCAACATGGTCTTGAATACCGTAGCGGACAGAGTGTCATCCCCAATATGGAAATCCCTTATTATGAGGGTTATATAATAATTTGTGATAATTATAAGTATGTGTGTGTATAATTTATGTGTTTGTAAACTTTGTGTATGATAATTTAATTTTGATAATGATTATGGACTTTAAAATTTTTTTAATTTATAATTTTAAACAATGTATATGGGACTTTGGACATCTGAATTAAATTATTTGTATTTCTATTTATCGCCACCGACTACCACTATCATAGAATTACTACTGAAAATCAACTAACTATCTACTACAGCCCTTCTCTTCGAATTAATTTGTTTTCTTCCTTGGAGCGCATTTTAGAATCTTTAATTCCTTCTTACAGTCATAGTATAATAATGGGTGACTTTAATAAGTGCCTCCTTAAAAAAGACACACGTTCCAATTCTCTCTTTCATATAGTAAAATCAAGCAATCTCTCCATTCTCGGCCTTGGTGCCACTCACCATTTTCGTAACTCTGTTCCTTCACTGCTTGATCTTATTTTTGTCTCATCTCTTAGTCACGTCGCTAAACATGGTCAATGTTCAGCAGACGCCTTTTCCTGCCATGACCTAATTTTCACATCCTATAAAATTCGCCCCCCTAAGCATAAGTCCAAAACTATTCTGCTTCGCAATTTTGATGGGATGAACATTGATTGTCTTCGAGAGGATGCCAACAACATTGACTGGACTCCTCTGGTTGCTTCGTCATCAGTCGACGAACAGGTTGATTTTCTGACTTCTGAACTAATTCAGCTTTACGAGAGACATGCACCTATTCGAGCTGTGAGAGTTAAGCATCTTCCGGCGCCCGTGGAAAGACGCCCAAATTATCCCTTTACCTAAAAAAACTCGTCTTGAATCTTTTTCTGACTACCGACCCATTTTTATTCTCCCATTCCTATCCAAAGTCCTTGAAAAGCTTGTCCACCAACAACTTAGCTCGTTCCTCTCTAAATATAATCTCCTGAATCCCTTCCAATCTGGTTTCCGTCCTGGTCACAGCACTACCTCTGCACTAGTTCATATTACGGACGATATAAGGTCTGGCATGGAGATGGGGAAGTTAACAGTACTTGCATTACTAGACTTTAGTAATGCGTTTAATACAGTTGACTTCGACATTTTGCTCGGCATTCTATGCTCTTTTAACATATCTCCATCGGTAGTTGACTGGTTTCGTAGCTACCTGTTTGGTCGCCGGCAGCGTATTTCCATTGAGGACACTTTTTCTTCTTGGTGTGATACCTCTGCTAGTGTGCCGCAGGGTGGTGTTTTATCTCCTTTACTTTTCGTACTTTTTATAAATGCTATCACTCAACGACTATCTTCTTTCTACCACTTGTATGCTGATGATCTTCAAATTTACACCCAAGCTCCACTCGTAGAGTTAGCTGATGCCATTGAAGCTATTAATTTGGACCTCACTCAAATTGGTGACGAGCGCTGAGTTTGGGCTGAAAATCAATCCTGCTAAGACTCAGGTTATTGTTGTTGGTAGCTCTCGTACTATCTCCAGGATTGATTGGACGGCACTTCCGTAGGTTTCTTTCAATAACACCTTCATACCTTTTAGTCACACTGTGAAGAACCTGGGAATACACATTGACGACACCCTTTCTTGGACTTAACAGTTACAGGAAGTTAGTCGTAAAGTATTTGCTTCTGCAGGCTTTTTCTTCCCATCTCTACTAAAATTGCAATCTCACAAACTCTCCTTCTCCCTATTCTGGACTATGCTGATGCCAGCTATCTCGACTTGACCCAAGACCAATTAGACAAGCTAGAGCGACTTCAAAATCTCTGTATCAGGTTTATATTTGGCTTGCGCAAGTATGACCACGTTTCTGTTTTCCGCGCTCAGCTCAAATGGCTTCCTATTAGGTTTCGCCGGAATCTCCACTTACTTTCTCTACTTTATAATGTGCTCTTTAATCCTTTTACTCCTTTTTATCTTAAGGAACGGTTTCAGTTACTCTGTGACACACATTCTAGATCCCTGAGATCATCGGAAAATTTAGAGTTAAGTATTCGTATGCATTCCACTTCTTTCTTTGACAAATCTTTCACTATTCAAGCAGCTCGTTTGTGGAATGCATTACCCATAGAAGTGAGGCGTGCTCAAACGCTACCAGCGTTCAAAAGAATGGTGAAGGAGCATTACCTCTCCCTATAAGTTTTCCCCTTCTTTCTCAATTATAGATACATGTAATATTTATTAGTATATGATTTTTGTATTGTATGTATGTATTTTATATTATTATGTTCAATTAATATTATTTTTGTTGTTTGTACACTGACAGCCTTTAATCTGTCTCCTTTAATTTTTGTCCATCCAAAGGTTGTCTGTAAGAGATCGCCCTGTGCGATGAGACCGCCCATTGTACACTAGTTTAAATTTTTGTATCCATAGAAATATTGTGAGGTGTACAATAAAGTATATAATAAATAAATAAATATTCATATTAATATTCCCATAATCACATAGAAATTAAATAGAAAAGTGTGAATACATGGCCTGCAGCTATGGGCGTTGGCTATAAGAAATACGTGCAAAGATGGATTTGTTTTATTTTTTTCACTAGATTATTTGCTAGAAAAAAAATATTCCTTTTAATGGTTTTTAATCGACTTCAAAACAAAAGGAGGAGGTTCTCAATTCGTCTTGAATTTTTTTTTGTGTGTCCTCATAACTCGGAGACGGCTGTACCGATTTGAAAAATCCTTTTTGTGTTTGAAAGGATATACTTTCTAGTTGGTTCCATTGTTACAAAATCAGGATCTGATGATGGGATCCTGGAGAAATCGAGGGAACTCTTCAAATATTATAGGCACTACACTAGACACTACAAAGCCAAAAATAACTTTAATTTAGGAAGGCGGTGTGAAAAAAAAGAAAATCCAAAACCAATAACACCGACTACCGAAATTAAAGTTATTTTTGGCTTTCTAGTGTTTTGATATGGAAGTCAGTTCTATTTTTTTCTAAATTTTTTTTTGCTTTTATGTTTTTTATTGTGAAGTGTTGTTTTCTTTTTTTGGTATTAAATTTTTTTCTGCTATTGTTTTTCTTCACAATAAAGTGTTGACTGTTGTTGATATTCTGACTCATCTGCCTTTACTATCCTATTATTTTATTAGAACAGATTATAATCGTATTGAAAAGCTGCTTCAGTCATGTTAAACAACACATTCCAATATAGATACCAACAAATTCACTCTAGTACCCGCACACACACTCATACGCTCGTACACGCACACACATACACACAAACATGATAATCATTCTACTTTGTAACATGTCTAATTTCAGTCTACTCATATTCAAATTAGGCACTTAGTTTTAGTTTTAGTTTCATAGTATTGTATTTTTAACTTTTTTCCTCGTACTTTGTATTTTCCAAATAATTCTACTGGAGCATGTTTAAATATAGTATTTAAATTAATGTTGTATTGTATACATTGTTTTTTCCGTTGTGTGGGTACCTGGTGAAAAGGGTTATTGAAGGAACACCGTGGATTTTAGTCAGTAAAAGTCTGACAGTCCCTCCCACCCTGCCCGGAGTGGGAGGACTTATTTGATAATTTTACCACGTTAAAAAAAAAAAAAAAAACACAGACACCAGCTCCTCACAAGTTGTAATATAAGATGTCCTTTTATGATTCACTGTTGTTAGCTTGTAATTTGTAAGGAGAAATAAATAAATATAATGGTTAAGTAAATGATGATGATGTACGCATAAGAAAATGAGACGAGAAGAGATCATAAATAATTAAAACTAGAGTGAAAATATGCCAAGCTAAATGGAACTATTTGCTAACTTAGTTAAATTTGGACTACACCTTCTGTATGTTTCTTTAGTGTAAACATTTGGGTCGAATAATATTTAGGAAAGAGACGTGCGTTAGAAGGATTAAGCTTGTCATTAAAATTCTAGTTTTTGGCGGCCCTGTCAGTTTTGTGGGATTAGAGATTTTGCAGTGACGTCTGTTTTGAATAGTAAGTCTAAAATAGCGAATATTGGTTTTATATAAAACAAGCTTACGTCAGTAGCTTAGCTTATCTTGTCCGATCCAGCCTGTCCCTAACTGCCCTCCCCAGCGATGCCCTAAGCCGAGGTCTGTACCCCACAGGGATGCCCTTAGCGTGAAGTCACCAAGATTGTAAGTTAAATATAAGCCCTGTTATATTATATTTAAGACCGCCAAAGTCCGGATAAGTAGCCCATAACCTTATAGGTTGACCTGAGACAAAAGTCTTTTGTCCTATTACATGATTACTGGACATGGTCTAAGTTTTATCTAAAGCCATTAAGACGTGAAAGGTCTGAAGGGAAACAGACAGACAGACACATCCCCAAGAGCAGTGAAACATCATGTTACAATTACGTAGTTATTCATTTTTTTTTTATCGAAACCATACCTAAACTCAAGGTACAATAGTTGTACAGTTATAGCCGTATAATCAACGTAAGGTTAAGTTGAAAACCAGCGATAGGAAACTTTCAACTGCATGACATTTTGCTGGATTAGACCTGTTTGGAACAGAATTTGGAGAAATCGGATGTGAACAAATCTAGCACAGGAATAGTACCTACTTACTTATCCTACATATTCCCGGAAAAAAATCCTTGGGATAGATTTTATTAATTTTCCACGCGAACAAAGTCGCAAGCCAACAGCTAGTTTATTTTTATTCCTGATAGGCTCGCGTTTGTCTACTATCTTATCTGATGGTAAGCGATGATGTGGTCGAAGATGAAGCACGCTTACCTAGAAGTAACCTATTCACTCTTGACTTAAAGACCCCCAGGTTATAGCTATCAGTAAATACAGACTCTGGCAGGGAATTACATATAGTGCGAAAATTTGACTGTTGTACTTAATATATTATTATACAAAACTATGTTTCATCACTTAATTGATTTTATCAGTTCCTAGCTAAATTTTAGTTTTTAACCTAAAATAGTGGATATAATATATAATGCATGCGAATTCACGAGAACGTACTGCCGACAAACTGCTTAGCAGTTTGGCAGATGTTATGTTAAGATAAATAAAATATTTTTTTTCGCTTCTCCTCCACATTTATTGAGCGCACTGCCAAGGTGTTGAACTCTCTGCCGGCTTCTGTGTTCCCTATCACATATTACTAACCAGCAAGCAAGACTAACCAGTTATCTTCTGGGCTCGCTCGCTCCATCGTAGACCTCATCTATCGCTTACGGCTTATCGCTTAGGGCGAGATCGAAGTCAAGAGTGGGATCAACGGTGTATTCCCGTTGTCCCCGTAGTCCGTGTCCCCGTTAAAGGGGACAAAGGGAATTTAATAAAATAATTAAAATTACTTCCCGTTGTCCCCGTATGCTGTCCCCGTTAATTTCTTGTAATATATACTTTTCAAATTATGCCCGTTGTCCCCGTTGAGTTAAAATTAGAAGTGAGAGTGCCTTAATAGAGATAATATTGTACCCATACAAATGAAATGGAACTAAGGACTACATATAAAATTAAAAAAAACACATAATATCTAAGCAATAGCTACACATGTGATTGCGACACAAGTATTTATAATTTACGAATGTATTAAAAATAAGAATGAAATAAATGATAATATATAGATGTTGATTATTACCAATTCTGTAATCTAAATAAATGTGATATTATTAATAAGTATAACATCAAAGTTCTGTTTGTAGTCGATTTTATTTTAATTGTTTTTTTTTTTCATTATGTTTAAGTTTTAAGTTAAATCCTATTTTTGTTTTTATTATCTAAATTGTTTTTATGCAATGTTAATTCTGTGACGTTTTAGTTAAATAGGTATATTAATGGGGTATGTTTTTGTAAGTATAACATTTAAATACTTTGTGTTTCATGCCACCCTTTCATTTAAAACTAAATCAATATAAATAAGGTATTTAGTAAATAAATAAAAAAAATAAAAGGGGACAACGATACGTGAAATCTTAACTATCCGTTTAAGTATATCCGGGAAAGTAATTTTAATTATTTTATTAAATTCCCTTTGTCCCCTTTAACGGGGACACGGACTACGGGGACAACGGGAATACACCGGATCAACCAAAAAAATATAGTGCGAAAGGATAGTTTTTGTTTATAGGTACAAAGAGGTAAAATTTCTTTGTTCGTTTGTATACAACGTGTTACACAATTCCTGAAAGTAGTAGGTTCAGAATCGGCTTCTGAATCGATTTCCGTCATAAAAAATAGGTGTTAAATCTTGACGGAAAAATCTTTCATTTAACTTAAAATTGAAACACAGTATCATGATAAATTTATATAATCCTTAATTTAAGGAAATGCGATCGTGTGCGTGTCGGCCGCTAACATTGCATGAGTGTATGCGTCTGCGTAAGGATATTCTATGACGCACATACCTACGTTTTGCGTTTAGAAAGGATAACTATTTTATTTATAAAAAATGTCTAGATTTGGTTTAAATTTATTTCGTTATGGATGTTGTTTTAGACTTATAATTTAATATTCTAATTGGGGTGTCTGAAGTATTGCGCTTAATCTGTTACACCTTGTATATGGGGTTCGGAACTAATGATAAGGTGGTAAAGTAAGGTGTATTACATTTTGTGGGTGCTATTGGGCATAAATTATTTCCATAACCACGCAGACGAAGTCGCGAGCACAGTGCTTCTATATTTTTATTTTATTTAGAAGATTATAAATAACGTGTTTGGTGTATAATAAGGAATTAAGAGTAATTTTCCAGATGATTGTATACTTTGTGTTAGCAATGGTACAATGGTCACGGATCTCATTATAGAGGTCAATTTGAACAATTGCCTTCCTCGCCTACATTGAATGGTCAGCAGTCGCTAAGTGTTCCTAGCTAAGATGATTATTCACGCCATTTTACGCTACCAATAAGGTAGGTACTGAGTTGGTTTTCTTTAATCTTATTTTTAATATCATACACATTTATCACGAGGGGTGCATTGCGGCGACGGCTCAGCTGTGGGCCAGTGTAGGCTAAAAAAGTCATATCATTTATTTGTCTTTATTATTTGAAACTTATTAAAATCTTCTACCTAGCTGTAATAAAAAAAAACTTAATGGCATCCTTGGCATAGTGGTTGAACGATTGGCTGGGGCACTGTGTGTAGAAGAAGATTCGATCCCATATCAGGACCACAGTCTTTTTTATTTTATTTTATTTTAATAAGTACAGAGACAGACTACAGACTAAGGCATTTAGTACCACTATAGCATAAATCCATCCATCATGCAATGACATTACATAAATCTGAGGTCCAATTATTACACAGCATTAATTGTTTAATATACTTCATTAGTGACGGTTGGGTTCTGTTAATATAAAGCTTAAAGTTACTAAATGATAATTATGGTTGTAATTACATTTTATACAGCAAATTTCTAAATTCGTTAAAACTGTTCAAAAACAAATCTAAATTAGAGCATATTACAATATATTGACAACGTTCTGGACAACGGATTGTTTTCAGAAACATTATTGTTACTAGAGGGAATACTGAACAATTGTGATCTGTCATAATTTGCTTAACCTTTTTCCACCACGTTAGGGTCGGTTTTCAGTCTGTGTTTTATATGGAACAACTGCCTATCTACAGACCGATCTTGGTAAACGTTGTATATCTTTAATCTCAGTCAAAGTATATTGCTATGGCAAATTTCATCTAAAAAATGGCCTTCGAAGCCATCCCTACTAAACCGTGAAGTAACGGCCGGGGACGTTCCCGGAATATATTCTGATGACATGCGTATTGAGCTGCTTCATGAACTGATTGGGTACACCGTATATTTCCGAGCTTTTGTAGCCAGTAGCTGGTATAAAAATAATATATTAAAGTAAAATGTTTCGTGATAATTCCGCCAAAACTAGACATGTTTAATAAGTTGATAAAGTTTTGTAGAAGAGACTCCATTGTTTGTGGTGCATTTCATGTGTGATTTAGAGGTGACACAATATCAATCTGGAAATTGGCTGTAAGCTATCTTAGTATTTTTAACTGACTTCAAAAAACAGGAGGAGGTTCTAAAATTACAAACATCATAAGATTATAAAATAGAGATAACTATATTTTCAGAGGGAGAGAGAGAGAGAGACAGAGTTCAATAAATATTTGTTGGGTATGACACACCCATGTGCCTCAAAAAACTGATTTCCCGCTCTGGGTGGAGCGGTTCACGGTCGGTAGTCACTTCAACATTAGGTTTGGTTGAAAATCAGCGTCAGGCACTAATGGTCTGGCATTTTGCTAAGCCGAGCCTTTTTGGTGCAGTTGCGAGGCACACGTAATTTGTATATCTTCGTGTTTGCAAATAAGTAAGTTAACTTAAGTTTTTTTCTGCTTTCCTTTTATATCCTGTTGTGTGCTTTGTGGCATGTGCCGAATAAATATTTTTTCTTTCTTTTTTAGGGTTCCGCAGCCGAATGTTAAAAAACGGAACCCTTATAGTTTCGATATGTCTGTCCGTCTGTCTGTCTGTCTGTCCGTCCATCCGTATATCACAGCCATTTTATTCCGAAACTATTAAGACTATACATGTGAACCTAAGTAGGTAGATGTGTTCTATGAACCGCTTTCCGATTTTCAGAATAAAATTAAAAAATATTTAAAATAAAGAGGGGTCTCCATACATGGAACTAGAACTAAAAATATTTTTTGTCATGAAACCTATGCGTGTGTGTTAAAAATGATATAAGGGTTTCTAAAACCAATTTTTCATAAAGTCAATCGTTTAAAAGATATAAGCTTCCAAAGTGGTAAAATGTGTGTCCACCCCCTCTCTAACTTCTATAATAATGGAGTAAAGAATCTATAAAAATACATGTCTGTAGATCTTAATGTAAACTTTCAACCAAAATTGGTTTGAACGAAATCGGATCAGCAGTTTTTGAGATACAGCATATTTTCTAAAACCGCAAATATAACTTTGTAATTCATAGAAACACTATGAAAAACAAAGTTATTTAGCGTAGTTGTAAAAATGTAAATAAGCAAGTTATAAGAAATTTTTAAGGTTTTTTTTTATTCGTCAAATAAATATACATATTATATTATATTGTAGTATTATTATAGTACGGAACCCTTCATGGGCAAGTCTGACTCGCATTTGGCCAATTTTTTTTTTCTTTTCTTCAATGACAGTTCCCGCAGCATTCATGGAATGCATTACAACTTGCATTATATATGAGACGCGTCTATATTTATTTTCAAAAAACCGGGTAATTCTATTAAACCACAACTAATCAATTCTTTAATTAATTTATATCAACGTAAGTGAAACTGTTCAAAACAGAAGATAAGCCAATCAGAGACAATCTAAAAGCAATTTATCTATTAACACTAACTCATTGGATTGAGAAAAGATGAAGATAGAACTAATTGTAATTTCTCAATGGCTGGCGTTTAGTATCTGAGGTTAAGCAACACAAGCTTTGTTTAGGACTTGGCTGGATACTTTTTTTCATAACTTTTGGTTTCGTAGTTTCTGAAATAATTTTCTTAAAATAATGAAGTATGAAAAATCTTTATCTTGCTTATTAAACTATCGGCAGAATTGGTCATTTTAAAATAACGAAGAACGCATACTTGATATTCTCAACATAATCATCAATTGTATGTCATACATCACGCGGCGTTTATTGAATATATTTGTTGTTATCTAATTAGACACAAGAAACTACAGTGGTAACTGATTAGCTGCCGGTGTCCTTGTTTCTTAGGATTTTTAATAGCTATAACCTGTGAATAGGCTACTTCTAGGCAAGCATGCTTCATCTTCAACCACATTATCGCTTACCATCAGATAAAATGGTGTCATTCGCAAGCTTATCAGAAATATAAAATTAACAAATAAATTAGTTTCCGTCCCCCAAAGGAGGAAGGATTTAAAAAAACAATTTACGTTACTTTGCCTGTTTTCCGGTTATTAAGTTTTAATGCGTCACAAATATCAAATGAATCATTAGATCAGTACTAACTATTATTGATCGAAGAATGAATCTATCAGATTAGGATCAAATTGGCTGTGATAGACACACAGACAGACAAAGACACGAATGACCCTCTAAGAGTTCTATATGCCTTGTGGCGATAGGGACTCTGCAATTAATTTACCTAAACCAAATTAATTTCGAAAGCTCGAAATAAAGTTTCACAATAGACACGCAAAAGCACAGACGCAAATGTTAGACAAACACATAATTTAATTACGAAAATAAAACAATAAACAATACTGCTTGATTGTTGCCAACAAAATTAATGATTTCCATCAAAACTTCAAGACATTGTAATTGCAACCGTATCACCGCTGCACCAGGTTGAATTTTGAAATGAGTCGAATTTAATCTACCGTCGATTGGTAGACAATGGCAAGTAGACTGGTCTGTCCATTCATTAAGCACGCAATCTCAACTCGAAAACAACTTTGACGAATTAATATTCGTCAAAATTGTCGGGTTTCTTATTACTACCGAACGTTGTAGAGTGGCCAAGCTTTTAGATGTCTTGGGACAGTTCTGTGATTTTGTGAGCATGTATTTTTTTCTAAATTTGTAAATAATTTGTGATATTTTTGTAATACTTTTGTATTAGGTACACAAAATAATACGTCCAAATTTTAATGTATAGAAATATTTGTTAAGCAATTGCTTCGTAAAATACTTATTATGTATAAGAAATTAGATGATATTGATTAAATTAAATATAATTAACACAGATGCAATCTCTGAACTCAACTCAACTCAACTCAATCTACACTATAGTATGTACATGGGCGGACTTAATGCAATAGGGCTTCCCTTTTTTTTCTCTGGATGGGAAAATCATCGAATGACGTCTCCCGCTCTGGGTGGAGTGGAAAGGAGTGTCAGACTTCTACTAACTATAAACCCACCCTGTTCCTTCAGCTGCCCTTAAGTTCCGGGGCCGCGGTATCCCGTTAGAACATTCCCGCAACCCGGCAGGCAATGGCCCTATAGGACCCCGTCACTATTGCTGACAGCTCTTTGAGGCGCGCGTGGAATACAACGCGCCGCCCGCGCCGACCTCTACTCGCCGTCCGCAAGCCCGCGCCTACGGTGGCCGGAGATCGGCACGTGATCCCCGATGCCCGGGAGGTCTCCCGTGGCGGCTGGGGCGTGAGGAAGAGAGATGCCTCTCCCACGCGCGTTCGGCCTCCTCCTTTGCAAGCATGAGTGCTTTGCAGGAGGCTGCTGCATCCCATTCCCTCTCGCTCCACACCATGGTCTGAATCAGAGCCGAGAACTGTGTATTGGTCGGGTTCCAGTTAACTAAATGTAGCTAAGTGCCAGTACTTTAAATGGAGTGTTTGTTTGTTTGTTCAACACAATCCAATAACATAGCAGCAAGATTTTGGACATTTAGCAATTCTGTCGTAGACGTAGATACAATTTAACCGAGGCCAGCAGCTTATTTTACTTTCCTTTGTTAAATGATCACACATCCCAGCATCTAACTCAGCTAGTGTTTACCTTAGTGATAAAACTCGTACGATGGTTATTATGAAGTTTTTGCCATTATTTCTTAAGAGACAGGTACTATTTACATGTCATCTGCAAAAGTGACACGACACGGGTACAATTTTTATTTAGCAGCAACGGTATTTTAAGACACCTATAGTTCGTCGGTAACTACGTCATTCTACTTTAAAAAAAGTCCCAACACTAGGAATTTCTCCTATACCATACATTCTTGCAAACATCCAAACCCGGAAAAAATATTTATTGGCAATACAAACCCTTGTATCGATGCGGGAATCAAATTCACAACACCCAGTAGGTACAGTAGGCAATCGCTCAATCACTGAGCCAACCTTGTCATCATGGTGATCCTATGCTGTGCATAGTGTACATTAAATACCCAATTAAACCATATTTCAGACGTGGTTCAGAAGGTCTGTGCCTCAGCTGTGGTGATATTAATAGGCTAATTATGCTAAACAGTACAAAGATTTACGAGGGCAGCAATTACGGGAGATTTGCTGTTTTAAATTGAAGAGTTTCATCACTTATCTCCGAAGATCTTCATCAGAACCTGATGTGTTATATACTAAAACCTACTTTGTAAAATATACTTTTCAACAACGAAAACGCGATCGAAATCAGATCAGTAGTTTCTGAGAAAATTGCGGATATACAAACATACATACATGAATACATACATACATACATACATATATACATACATACATACATATATACTGATCGAATACAGAACCTCCTTTTTTGAAGTCGGTTAAAAATCGCTTGCATAGACGTTATAATGATTCTAGAAAAGTGGGTAAGAGTTATCTCATTTACATTTTCTGTTACATATTTCATAAATTTAGATATTTATTCATATATGTAGTTATATGATACTAAATATCTAAAATCTCTATCTAGTAAATAGATAAAATTATGTTTATGTTTTTAGCTCCCACATATTAAAACATTTAAATTTTCATTCCTTGTTATCTCTTCACCACTCTTGGTTGCTTGGTAGAAAATACCTAGGCCATTCAATTTGTATGTGTAGCAATGTATATACAGGTATAAATAAATAAATTAGTGGATGTCGGCATAGTGGATGTTGGCAAGAAAGCTGCTAGGCTGAAATGGAATTGGGCGGGTCACGTCAGCCGCGTGCGGTTCTCATACCGCTGCACGCTGGGCTAAGATCTCTACACAGTGGGTGCCCGAGAATGGACTAACCACTGAGACGGCCATAGGAAGAAGTGGCGAGACTGCCTGGACGTGTACCATGAGGCTTGGTTTGAAGCGATGCGTGAAAAGAGTTCATGGAAGGAATTTGGGTGGGCCTTTGTCCAGCAGTGGGACAGTATAGACTAGAGAGAAAAAAAAATGAGATGAAGGCTGATA
Organism: Tholera decimalis; assembly: GCA_943138885.2. Taxonomy (NCBI): domain Eukaryota; kingdom Metazoa; phylum Arthropoda; class Insecta; order Lepidoptera; family Noctuidae; genus Tholera; species Tholera decimalis. The sequence goes on along the minus strand of OW964577.2, from coordinate 6,464,162 downwards.
AAATGGGAATAAAATAAACAAATACCTAGTGGAAGCAGATTCTAATATTCTAAAGGGGAACCCCCTTTCTATAACTTTTTATTAATGTGTATTATATAATTATATTGGTATATATTATGATAAATATGTACTTATGTAAGTTTATTTAAGTTATATTATGTTTGTATATAAAATAAAACTTATACTTTGAATTGGTATGTGATCTACTTAGTTTATTTTTTTATGCATCTGTCATGTTGTCTCTTCACCACCCATGGTTGACTGGTTGACATGGTTGGTAGAATGCCTAAGACAAGACAAAATACAAAATGTACAAAGGCGGACCTAAGTCCGCCGTTGTACATTTTGTATTTTTTTTATTTTTATTATGGATTAGCCCACTCTAGACCTCAATCTCGCCTGATGGTAAGCGATAGATGAGGTCTACGATGGAACGAGCGAGCCCAGAAGATGCCTATTTACTCTTGATTTAAAGTTTGTGTTGCATAAAGTTTTAACGAATAAAATAAAATAAACAGTTCAAATAAGATCAATGAAATCTGGGACACAGTGAACAAATTTGTAAACTTCAGTTTAAAAATTGACATCGTTTATTTACACATTCAATAAATAAAATAAGAAAAACGATTTAGTATTTAATTAAGTCTTAGCTACACACTCTGACCTATCAAGTGATCCCTAACTATGGTAGATATGTACAATTGTACATACAAAGATACATATATACAGTTTGGTTGCCTACATTCTGTAGGCAACCAAACTGTGTTATGTATCTTTTTGCCTAATGCATTAAGACAATGTAATTACTGCATGTTTATTAAACACTTTACGCTCAAATGAATAGTTCTCATGTTAGTGCATATAGTATTGAATAGATGCTATATCAGTAGCAACAGTCGTATGTTTTGAATAGTTTTAGTAATTACAAAATTGTTACAATGGCTTATTTATACATGATGATAATGTAACAACAATTATTGTAACTAGGTATACTAAATTATTATAATTTATCATAATCTTAGTTTATAACACTTAAAACTATAACAAATCAATAAAAAAAAAACATAGTTAAATGGTAAATAAAATGTATTTTTTAACATATTTAATCAAAATAACTTAACCATCCAACATGCGGTGTGATGGATGCTACAGGTCGATTTTGGCGTTTTCAGATATTTTGTGACTTAGTACAGTTTTATTTTTGTAAATAAATATGCTGTAAATTACAAGTTCTGATCAGTTCATTGCATATTTAATCAAGTCTCTATGATTTTTCATTAACGATCACTCAAAATCTAGAGCTGATATGCATATTGTTTCTGAGGAGATTATACACGCTATGCATAGTTTTTTTAATAGAAATTAACATTATTTCTGCTGCAACACAACATAATTTATAATTCTTAAGCCTGGAATTTTTCAAATGTAATTATTGACAAACAATACATCAGTAATTATCACGGCATGTTCTTTTCAATCGATTCTTATAAAACTCATACCATAAAACGCGATTACTCTTTACAAAAGGAATGAAAAATGAGAGAACAATCACTTGTAGACAAAATGTGATACCTCGTATTAATTCTGCAAGTTCAAACAAATCCCAGAAAATAAAGGTCAATGAGATGACATTACTAAAAACAATCATAGCCGTAGCTGTACATAGGCGACTCAAATTTTGTTTAAATTTTTCTTTTTTTGTAACAACAGCATTAGAAAATTTGCTTGGAAAGAGAGAACACATCAGCTTAATTAACATTATCAAGTTTATGAGAACAGGCAATAACATACATCCGAATAACATGCAAAAGCTGACTAACGTTAGTATTAAGTTAACGTTATTATTAATTTCCGCTTTACTTATAAATAAAGGAATTAGAAAACAGAAAAACAGAACTATCAGAGGCATACCCCAGGCAAAGATAAAACTTTTAAGGTACTTTTTTGAGAAATCTTTATAGAAAACTTTTACTAAATCTATGTAAAATATATAAAACATAACCACTAACCAATTGTTATAAACTACTGACAAAAACATAATGAGAAACTGATACAAATATATATTTTCATTTTTAGATTCAATGTTTTGGTTGCAGTGAACGATAGTAAGTGTCACAAAGATCAAACGAAATATATTCATTAGAATTGCGTTGAGATACACGTAGTTGTTGAAATTGCGAAACTTCCTGATGAGGCACCAAGATGACACTCCGTATATGAAAGTAGGCAGACAGAAGACATAAAGAAAAGAATGGATGACGGTATAAGCAGTAACATTTTCCACGTATAGATCACAAAAATGTAACTTTGGAGATTCCATGGCACCTATCCTAATGCCAACACCTGAATATTTTAATAATTGTATTAAACTGTTCTCTTGAAAATCAAAATATGATGGTAGACACAAGTGTAACTCCGAAAACAGTCACCGTGATAATAAGAGTTTCAGATGCAATAAGGATAACGAACGAATGTGATTTAACACAATTTGGCCACTCCACTAATCGATTCTGTTTACCTGTCTTATCTGCAGAGTATGTAATTAAGCTAGTGGTCAATAAAAGCTTTTGATAACACTGAGTGTTGCATCCATTGCTTTATTAAAATTGTTATTGTACAAATCAAGGTTGCGCTATCAGAGTTGAATAAATGCTGAACATTTATAATATACAGGTCTTTAAAAATGAAATAAGGGTTTCTACAACCACTTTTTCATAAAGTCAATCGTTTAAAAGATATAAGCTTCCAAAGTGGTAAAATGTGTATCCCTCTAACTTCTATATTAATTTTTATTTTTATTTTATTTATTTGGCTCACCAACAGTTAGATACACTGATACAAATAGAGAATACATTCAGTAAGTTTATGGATTAGTGTGTCAACTTCTTACAGGTAAGCACATCGTGCAATAGGTACATATTACATGATAGAGTGGTTACTTACAATTAGAAGAGTTATCAGTTACAGAACACAATAAAGTTAACAAGCATAGGATTAAAATCAAAACTAAAATTAAAACTAAAACTAAAATACAAATCATAATGTATAAAAACAATAATAATAATGAAGTGAAAAATCTAAAAAAATATACGTCTATAGATCTTAATGTAAACTTTCAACCAAAATTGGTTTGAACGAGATCGGCTCAGCAATTTTTGAGATATAGCATATTTTCTAAAACCGCAAATATAACTTTGTAATTCATACTAACACTATGAAAAACAAAATTATGTGGCGTAGTTGTACAAAATGTAAATAGCTAGTTTTCAGAAATTTGTAAGGTGTTTATTTTTGTCAAATAACATATTATATTATTATAATTACTACGGAACCCTTCATGAGCGAGTCTGACTCGCACTTGGCCATTTTTTAAATTCACTTAATGAATGGTATTTTTAACTATTTAACGTTAGTTTTCAAATAAAATATGCCCTTAACCATAAACCATTACAAACATTTATAAGTCGATGAAGGATTTACTCGATTCATACCTATGAATTAAGTACCTACTTATTTGAAAAAAAAAAAAGCTACAATCTTCCATTAATGCATACTTCTCTCATTACTATCTTAATATACACTCGTACGTCGAACATGTGATCAATGTATGAGTGTATATTGAGATAGCGATGATGTGGGTATTATAACACTTTTTACTGACGATGCCATCAAACTCAAAAGCCGAGCTGATGATGACTCTAAATTTATTTGTTAAACAAGAACAAAATATTACAAAATAGTCCTGTTTGATCGATTCTTATAATACTCATGCCATGAAGCTCGATTACTTTTAACTAAAGGCACAAACAAAGAAAGAACTGCTACGTGCAAGCAAAATAAAACTGCTCGAATTATTTCTGAAATATTCAATAAATCCCAAATAAACATCATCATCACAAGTATATTGCTCAAAAGGAACATGGCCGTCGCAGTACATAAACGACTTAAATTTTGTTTTCTTCTTTCATTTTTTGGAATTGCACATGAGTTTTTCTCTTTGCAAGGATACAAAGAAAAGACGAGTTTTAAATAAAGAATCAAGTTGATCATCCCAGGTAATAAGTTGCACGTGATTAAAACGCCAGCCTTAATAAAAAACATTAGCATTATTTCCGTATAACTTTCCTTAGCTGATTCAATGAACATCAAAATCAATATAAAAATGATTAATACTACCAAAGGCAATCCCCAAGCAAACAGCGAGCTTTTAAGATACTTCCATTTGATTTCATTATCAAACACTTTAACAATATCTACGTAAAACATATAACACATCACTACTAACCAATAGTTAAAGACACTTGAAAAAAAAATGAAGATGAGCATAAAAACAAAATAATTCACGAATTCCAATAGCACAGCAATATACAAACCGTCTTTTATTAAAATAAGCGTAACAATCGATAAACGTAGTATATTCACAAGGGTAACACTGATATACACATAATTGTTGAAATTACGAAACTTTTTAATGAGACACCACGACGTAACTCCGTATATGAGCGTAGCCAGAGTCAAAGTGCATTGAAAGTAATGTCCTATAAAAAAGATGATTTGAGTTGGCTTGGTATCACTCTCATTCAGAGTAGTGTTTTGTACACTAGTGTCTTGATCTGCCATAGCGGGGGTTAGAAAAGCTTAAACCAACATTTTGTTATTGTTCTTAATTTCCTTTTGTTTAATCATTGCACTAATATTTACTTAACAACTGCCTTAAACAGTCGTAGTATCTCTGTGCTTCAGAATTCACGTCTGTTGTATACTTTCAAAGGAAAAAATTAAGCGGTGTGAATACAAAAACTTGTCAAAATAAATGATACATATTGGACTTTGCTATAACGATGATAGAAGCAAACTAATCCGGTCACAGCAAATATTAGCCACTTTAATATCATTATCTTGCGTTATCGATACGCATAGACTATAATTGCGTCAGTTGTTAAATAGAGCAATGCTTGATACTAAATATTCATTGCTCTAATGAAAACTGCTTTTACAAGACACATGCCTAGTCTTTTCCCAATAATGTTGACGTGGGCTTTCAATCAAATTGGATGCAACTGGATGTAAATGAAAAGAAATATATTTTTCGTTAAAAGTGCTTGTCCTGACATCTCAGTAACTGGGTAATAATGCACCGTCAGAGCCGTATAATCTTTTCTGATGATGACTGACTGATGCCAGAGCTATATCTCCTATATGTAGTTCTCTTGGGATGCTCAACGCCTTTATGTCTGCCAATCCTGAGTTTATTAATTTATTATATACTTTATTGTACACATTATAATACACTTAAGGATACAAATAATAAAACCAATGATGAATAATGAATGTGATGTGATTGCGGATGAATGGTGTAAACTGATATGTATAATTCTTTTGGTTTGGTGAGATGATTTATACAAAAGTTTCCACTGTTCAATAAATAATAAATTATACTTATTTTTGCAAAATGGTTACTAAATAATACTTTCACATGTAATTTTTTTTCTAAAGTTTTATCTAGATGAAGCTGGTGTTTTCTAACTGACTACTGTTATTTTTAAGCGGAGTAGAGTGATAAACACAGTTGGAAAGAAATGAAATATTTAATATATATTATTATAAAATTACATGTGACATGTTTTACATGGAAAAAATAGTTGCCGAGTAATCAACAGAAGGAACACTAGCTTCTACATTTGAATTTGAAGTACATTCTCTATATGGCCAGCGTTACACTTCCAACACCCCCCCTTAAGGCTTGTATTCATGCCAATAACCTTGACCATTTGGGCGGAGCTAACGACCCCTCTCCGCGCGCCACTCCGCGCAGCTCTCCGCTACCCGCATGCAACAGAAAAGAGAGGCGCGCTCGGCCCGCGCCTGCGCCGCCAGCATGCGTCGTCGCTTCGCCTAGTCTCGGCACAGAGTATCGAAATCACAGAAGGTCAAGTCATCGTGAAAGTTAAATTCATTTTTATTTGTACCGCATCAAAAGTGGTCAAATTTTGTTTTTATTTATTATCTATTGATATAGATGCACATTGAGTATGTACTGTAGAAACTATACCTCTATTATAGATCAGCCTGGCTCGAAATATGAGGTAAATAACTTGATGTATCTTTTTAACTAAATTATATATAAATAAAAATTAATGGCTAAATGTGTTGCTAAGCGTAAAACTCAGGAATGGCTGGACCAATACGGATTTTTTTTTTCGAATATTCGTTATAGTCTGAGGAAGGTTTCTATTAAGAGAAAAATGGTAGGTAGGTAGTTAAGGTAGGTATGTAGGTAGGAACTTAGAGTAAGGTAGATAGGTAGTATAATTATTACTAGTGTATGTCATATTATTTGTTACATTTTTTATAAACAAATAGATTATAACTAAAATTCACTGAAATTTAACTTTCTTTCAGCAAGTATTTTTATTATTTTGGTTGGTTGAACTTCTTCATCCTCATTTATTTCTCCGCGTTCATATATATTTATTTTTAGAAATTTTGATAGCCATATAAAATCTTGTTCTATGTTTTCTTTTCGTCCTTCTTCGTTCTCGTTTTCTTCATTTTTCTCATCAATCTGTTTTTCTTTCCTTAGTTCTATTTCCTTCTCTTTGTCGTTTTCTTCTTTCTCTTGTACATTATCTTAACTCTGTCTCTCTATCTCAACTGGCGGCTTCGTCCGTACGAAGAGAAACCGGTGCATATCGGCTCAAGCCAGGCCTCGCTCAGACGAACCGCACACACGCGCCTTGCTTGTAGTAGTGTACCTATCATAGCGCAGTTGTATGAAGCTTACCCTCTGTCCGTTTACTCTGTGCTATCTACTTTTATGCGAGGTAAGTAAAGCGATAGTTTATAATGAAATATGTAGATAAAACTTTAAACTTACCTTGATAATAAATGCCCTTTTGTTTGTAATATTTTTTTTGACCTCTCTTCATTCGTTTCTGCTTATTCCCATGTTTTACAAATTAATTTAAACACTACTAAAACTGTAAAATACTATGAGTTTATAACACTAACACTACTTATAGATACATAGAATACTCTTTAACTTATAAACAAGAATCAGAAATAAAACTTTTTGACGAATCGAAAGTCTGTTCTATTTTTTGATAATAAGTTTTATTTCACGCTTTTTAGTGGGTCAGTTTGTAATTTATCTAGTTACAAAAGCCAAAATGTCAACTACTTATCACTTTTTACAAAATATTGCTTTTCCCGGTGCAGAGCCGTTAATTTTTGAGGAGTTCTCCTGGTACATCACTATCAGCTCTACTTCACCATATGCATTGTGACGAGCATAAAGTGCTTAACATCTATATTCAAGTAATCTAATCGCATTCCACGAAATACTTATTATTGAGTAGTTTCGATGGCCATCTGGGGTCTTCGTCATCAGTTCTACTTCCTCAAATGGTGCTTTTCAAGAGAAACTAAACAAGGTACTATAAGAAATACCCAAAACGCTATAGGTATGCCTATAATATTTGAAGAGTTCCCTCGATTTCTCCATGATTACATCATCAGATCCAAACGTGACGACAATGGAACTAACTAGAATGTATACTCTTTCAAACAAAAAAATAATTTTCTAAATCGGTCCAGCTATCTGCGAGTAATGAAGTAACATCATAAAAAAAAGTTCAAGACGAATTGAGAACCTCCTCCTTTTTCTAAAGTCGGTTAAAAAGTTATTCCACTATTTACAAAATTAATTTTTGCAGTAATATTTTACGATATTATTTCGTAGTGCTTGAGCTCTCGCAACGCGACGTAGGTCCACCTAGCAACACGATGCGCCCCGCACTGAATTTGTGGACGAGTGCGGGGGTGATGTAAACGCAGTCTTTAATTGGACGCATTTTTAATTTATTGTAATAAAAGTAATACATATTTGTAAAAAGTAACAAAACCAAATCATTTTCATTTGTATTGCAAAGCAGTAGTATATTTTTTATACTCTTTTGATAACAAATTAAGGAGTAAAATGGTTTCATCTCAATGATTTGGAGGTGATTTGGCATTTTTTTTCTTATTATGTGATACCGATAGAAAAATTGTGGCTAAACCAAATTACGGTTCATATCATGTAGATTACTAACAATTTTTTTCAGATGTAATTTCTCTGTAATTGCCGACGAAAAGTTGCTTCATCTGAATGCCTTTTTCAAGATTTTTTCGAGAGATCAGCCTTAACGTGGGCATCATGATAGCTTCATGCCACACCAAGCTGACGAGTGAACACCTCGTGCTTGACACAGCCCAGGGGCTTAGTGAACACATCTGCTAACATTTCATCCGTAGGGATGTATACAATTTCTACGTTAAACCTATCTATGATATCTCTAACATGATGAAATCTTATTTCTATATGCTTGCTCCGTCTGTGATGAGTGTGATTAATAGCAAGCTGTATAGCAGATTGATTGTCACAATACATTACTATCTTACAACTAGTCGTCATTAGCAATTCCTTAATTAAAGCTTGTAGGAACACCGCTTCTCTACTCGCTTCGCTCAAGCTGCAATACTCCGCCTCGGTGGACGAAAGCGATATGCACGACTGTTTGTAGCTACCCCAAGATACCGAATTACCGCCGTATTTAAACACATACCCCGTGTACGACTTACGGTCAGGATCTGCCGCCCAATCTGCGTCAGAATAACCCTCAAGAACGGGATTTATATTCGACTTCCTAAATACCAAAGCTTTTTGCTTAGTACCTTTAAGATATCGCAGTACACGCTTAGCTTGATTCCAATGGAATTCCGTATAACAACTATTAAATTTACTTAAATATGACACGGCAAACGAAATGTCAGGTCGCGTAGTTACACATAAATACATAAGACTACCAATCAACTCTTGATACGGAAACTTCATTACAACGTTATTTACAGCATTAGTAGAACTCTCAATTACCGAACTAACATTAGTTATCATGGGAGACTTTACAGGTTTACAGTCTGTCATGCCAAAACGTTCTAACATATTGTCAATCCGCTTTTCCTGACTAAGTTTGATGGAAGTTGCATCACGTTCTACCTTTATACCTAACATGTTTCGTACCTGGCCTAAGTCTTTGAGTTTAAAAACATTTAACAAAGAACTTTTTAACGTCTCAGCCAGACGTTTGTCATTATAGAACACGAAAAAATCGTCAACATACAGAGCGATAAAAACAATCGACTCACCTGATCTCTTAGTGAAGATGCAGTCCTCTTGTTTACACTGTCTGTATCCCAAAGAAAATAAGATATCTTTTACCTTTTGGTACCAGGATCGCGATGCTTGCTTCAACCCATAAACAGCCCTTCGTAATCTATACACTTTGTTCTCACTCCCAGGGCATATGAAACCTTCCGGTTGTTGCATAAAGATCTCCTCCTGCAAATCTCCATTCAGGAATGCTGTCTGCACGTCTAAATGATCAATCTTAAGGTTCATTTCTACTGCCAGAGATAGCAACAATCGTATAGAACAATGACGAACGACCGGTGAAAAAGTTTCTTGGAAATCTTCACCATATCTTTGAGTATAGCCTTTAGCTACCAATCTTGCCTTATAACGTGTAATGTTCCCATCCGAGTCTCGTTTAAGGGTAAAAATCCACTTATTTTTAACGATGTTCTTGTCAACCGGTTTATCAGTAAGCTCCCAAGCTCCGTGTAAGACAAAAGAATCGATTTCCTCTTTCATGGCCTTCTGCCACAACTCTTTATCTTCACATTTCAAAGCTTCTTTGACAGTACGTGGCTCTATGGGCTCTGTTACATTACACACGTCAGTTATATTACAGGATGTCTTAAATATACGTGGACGTAGGTTATATCGTGTACTAGTAGAGTCTGGTGCCAATTCAGGCGACGTTACCGAATCTTTACTAGCCTCGCGTTCACACTCCAACTCAACAGGATGATTTGGTGATTTTGTAGGAACTGTATCTGGTTCCGCCTCAAGAGGATGATCTGACGACTCAGGCAACAGATACTCTGGCTCCGCCTCAACCGACGTAGTCTCCAGCATCTCCCTCTCATCATCACCTCCTGTAAGATAAATAGGTTCAAACACATGTTTTGGCCTTATTTTAGAATTTCTCCCTGGAAACACAGATTCGTTGAACACCACATCACGTGATACAACGATCTTATTGTCATCAGGGTTGAACAAACGATATCCTTTGACGTTACCACAGTAACCTAAAAAGATTAGCCTTCTACTTTTGGGGTCTAACCTTTTACGTTTACAGTCATCTACATGAGCAAATGCTTCGCAACCAAAAACACGCAGATTTTTAAGGCTCACTTTCTTACCACTCCACACTTCCTGTGGTAATCTACCAGAAAGTCTCGAGCTTGGCGATCTGTTGATCAGAAACGCCGCAGTGTTTACAGCCTCTGCCCACACCTTGTCATCAAGATTTGCGTTATACAGTAGACATCTAACCTTGTCAAGTAGAGAGCGATTCAGGCGCTCCGCGGATCCATTCTGCTGACTAGAATAGGGTACCGTCAGCTGATGTACAATGCCTTTCTTTTTAAGAAAATCCGTCAACTTAGCATTAACGTACTCAGAGCCATTATCTGTTCTCATTACCTTGAGTTTAGCACTACACTGATTCTCTACCAGTCTAATAAAATCTTTAGTGTACTTACACACTTCACTCTTCTTTGCAATGGGATAGACGAACACCTTCCTGGAGTAGTCATCTAGAAACGTGAGGACGTAGCGCTTGCCTCCGAGAGAAGTAGTCGGCATCGGCCCCATGACATCACTGTGAATGAGCGCCAGCCGTGCCTCGGTTACCTTTTTGTTATGATTGGTCACAAAGGGAGCGCGGGATTGCTTACCCTTAAGACACACATCACAAACTTTCTTCTGAGTAGTAACCTGATAGTCAATGTCATTAGCTACCTTCCTAAGTGATGCCAAGCTGTCAAAATTAATATGACCTAAACGTTGATGCCATAACATCATATCCTTAGACGTAGATGACGTTGTCAGATTGAATTTTCTCACAGAATGAAGCCTGTAAACTCTCCCAACTTTCCTAGCATGTAAAACTACTTTACCAGCTTTAAGTATGTTACATCCATTTTTATCAAAAATAAATTTAAATCCCTTTCCAGCAAGGGTGGACACAGATATTAAATTAACAGTAAGATCAGGTACAAACAATACATCTTTTAAAGTAATATCTATCGTATGTCCACAAGAGTTAACCGTAAAACGTACTTCACCTTTCCCATTCACAACTAACTTCTTTCCGTTAGCAACACAAACCTCCTTCGTCGACGACTCATCAAGAGCTTGAAACCATTCTTTGCGTCCTGACATATTATCTGTCGCTCCAGAATCAATAATCCACGAACTGTCAGTGTTAAGTGCAGGCAACACCATGGAAGTCGACGTCGCTCCATTATGGTCCAATTGAGGACAATTCTTCTTGACATGTCCTTTAGAACGACACTTCCAACACCACAACTTGTTCGTAGCTAGCGTGATTTGATGTACTTGAGGCATTTTTCTTCTCGCCTCGAGAGCTAGCCTTTGCATTACTACGATTCCGTGTAAATAAGCAGCCATCGCCATTATCAGCGGCACTCCCTTTCCATCTCTTATCTTGAAGTAGTTTTTACCATATCTGTAGTTATGTCTATCCTAGAATGCTCCAGAGCCATTATCATTGGGTCCCAATCTTGAGGCAACCCTTGGAGCATAATAGTAGCCAGAAATTCATCATCAAGTGGATGCTTCATGCTACTGAGTTGTTCAGCAAGTGATAAGATCTCATTGACATAAATTTCCATGCTATCGAACTGTTCTAGCTTAATCGAGCATAAAGTTCGTAGACACGACAACCTCCTTTGCAACCCGGTATCATCGTAAGCCTTCTGCAAGGCATCCCATACATCCTTCGCAGTTTTCGCCTGCACAATGTGGGAATAGCACGATTTCTCAACACTCAAACAAAGCCTCGCTCGAGCTTTCTCCTCTCTACGAGATAATTAGTTAGTGTTCTCACCTGAGGTTTCGCATTTTCCAGTAATACATTGCCACAAATCCTCGAATACTAGTATATTTTGCATTTGAAATGCCCAATCGCGATAGTTGATGGTACCTTTTAGCTTTTCCATCGTAACTTTCGAATTAGTATACTCATCCATATTTCGAGTAAATTAATAATATTTTCACAAAATATTTACACTTCACACATGTAGCACATAACCTGTTATTTTTAAGCGGAGTAGAGTGATAAACACAGTTGGAAAGAAGTGTAATATTTAATATATATTATTATAAAATTACATGTGACATGTCTTACATGGAAAAAATAGTTGCCGAGTAATCAACAGAAGGAACACTAGCTTCTACATTTGAATTTGAAGTACATTCTCTATGTGGCCAGCGTTACACTTCCAACAACTACCTGAATTTAGTGGTCAAAGTCACTTTGAAGTCCTGTTCAAAGAGACTTTATTAGATGAAACTACAAACAGTTACATTACAAGAACTTACAACTAGTTTAATAAAAAATGAAGGTTTGACTATAATGGAACCCACTACTTTGACTGAGATCTTTACATTTTATAAAACAAAGTCGCTCCCGCTGTCTGTACGCTTAGATCTTTTAAACTACGCAACGGATTTTTCAGTTATCAGCAATAAATAGAGCAATTCACGAGGAAGCTTTATAATGTATAATACATTCATATTATTAGCACATTGCACCCGTGCGAAGCCGAGGCGGGTGGCTAATAATTACAATAAATAAACAAGACTTATCCCGCACATCACAAAAACATGGCCATTCTATCTCACCAATCTGATTGGTTCGTGCGGTCGACGCTTAGCCGCTTCTAATTTAATAGACTACGCGTGACAAGAAGCCCATGGGCACCTTATGGAGTAATCACCGCCATGTCGTAGGGAAATCTTAAAAATAGCATCGAGGGTGTGGCTGGGGTGGAAATTGAATCGTTACTTACACTTCCTTATTCAAACAAAATAGATTACAACTTATTATCGTGATAGACAATCGTTTCATTAAAATACTAGAACTCAACTGCGTCCAGACTAGCCTGGAAGCCAATCCCAATATACAAGTATAGTACATAGTTGGAAAAAGGCTAAAGTGATGATTAATAGAGCCAATATAAGCGAACCCTGGCTCAGTAAATGTAATTTAAGTTAGAACATCAATTTAGCTTGAACGTCTTTGAATCTTTCAGTGTTGACATATTTTCAACCGACGACAAAAAGAGGAGGTTATCAATTCGACGCGTATATATATATATTTTTTTTTTTAATGTATGATCATCGATTACTCGAAGACGGCTGAACCGATTTGGAAAATTCTTTTTTTGATTGAAAGGGTATACTTCGATATTGGTCCCATTTTCATAAACGTCAGGATCTGATGATGGGATCCTGGAGAAATCGAGGGAACTCTTCAAATATTATAGGCACACCTATGTCGTTTTGGGTATTTATTATAGTAACTTGTGCAGTTTCTCTCAAAAAGTACCATTTGAGGAAGTGGAACTGATGATGAAGACCACAGATGGCCGCCGAAACTACTCAATAATAAGTATTGAGTGGATTGCGATTCGATTACTTGAATATGGATGTTAAGCACTTTATGCTCGTCACAATGCATATGGTGATGTAGAGCTGATGGTGAAGTACCAGGAGAACTCCTCAACAATTAACGGCCCAGCATTGGGAAAAGCAATATTTTGTAAAAGGTTATAAGTAGTTGACATTTAGGCACTTTTAACTAGGTAAATTAAAAATCGACCAACTAAAAAGATTGAAATAAGAAATTTTTACCAAAAAATTAAACCGACTCCCAAAAACACTGCAAAGTGAAAAATAACTTTAATTTCGGAAGTCGGTGCCAAAAACGAAAATACAAAACTAAAGACACCGACTACCGAAATTAAAGTTATTTTTCACTTTGCAGTGTTTTTGGGAGTCGGTTTAATTTTTTGGTAAAAAGTTTTTATAATAAAGTTAAATGCACTGGCATACATTGTCATACAGTATCAATATCATGTCATACCGTCAGCAATATGTAATTTATTTATTATTATAAGAATTCCACCATCATCATTATCCGCTTAACCTTTTGCAACCCAGTAGAATACTCTTTAGATAGGTAGATAGAATACTCTTTATTGCACACCAATAATTTAAACACAACTGATTCACCATACTGCTCAATATGGTTACAATTGCGGTCTTATCGCTGATAGCGATTTCTTCCAGACAACCTTTGGATGGACTTTAAAGCCTGCAATACATGTTGGACGAGCGTTGTCGAATGAAGACCAATACCAACATGTAGACGGTATATTTGCCTAGTCTTGCTATCGCTTGGTGTCACTTGCTTAGTTGGCCGAGTGCAGGCCAGCGCCAACGTGTATAAAGCTCATTTGGTGCAACTTGTCTTCGCTGGCCGTTGCTCGTGATCACTTGCCTCACTACGGATCGGTGTCGGTTTTGGTCACAAATCAAAGGCGCTCGCCTGCGCTCGGCCAGCGTGTGGTCAGCTCTACAGACCCTCTTCTACATTGGTCGTCTGCATTGGCGTTCGACGAGCTTGTCGAACGTGTGGACATCATTTCTTGCCTTGTACCTATTTGCCAACGCTCGCGTTGGCCTACGCTTGGCCAACATGTATTGCAGGCTTTTGAAAATAAAACAAAGAGGGGAGGGGAAAGTCAGTGTACCTACTTCAAGTATACACTTAACATACACAAAATGTAACGTTTAGATAATATAAGTATAAGTAAGATCTCTATCTCTCTCTTTAATTTGTTACTATTTTTATATATCTTAGCTTTTTTTTATGTATATATATGTATGTGTGTATTGAGTATGTAGGTTATTATTTATTTATTGTATATAAGTGAATAGTGCACCATGGACTACCCGCGTATTTATTTTCTCTTGCTGTGTCTAATCCATCCAAAGTTTGTCTGTAAAAGATCGCTTTTAGCGATAAGACCGCCCATTGTAACACCCTTTGAAGTTTTTAAGTCCTCATTTAATTCTATTATGGTGTGCAATAAAGAGTAAATATAAATGAATTTAAATATATTCGTTTTAATGTCATAGGGAAATACAAGGTATAATCATAGGAGTGTATAAAAATGATTGACAACAGAGCTTTTGAAAGCAGCAAGTGACTGTGTAGCCCTGGCTGGGGGCCTTTAAATTTAGAGGTCACCACAGGATCGTCCGGTTAAGTAGTAACCAGCCTTAGTGTGTTGAACTACGAGTGGCCCTATCAATGCATTCTACAGACATTTCCGTGGTCGAGTGGTTTAGGCATTTGCCTTTCGATTCCCGCGGGAAGCATACTTTGTGAAGTTGTTTCCAGTTTGGCTAAGACATTGCAGGCCTGTTTTTTTTTTTTTTTTTTTGTCTAGAAACTGTGACACTAGGGTGAATGGGGTCGTTAGACCTTACTACCCACACGATAAGAAGAAGAAGTAGTTGAATAACACGATACCCTTTGGCTAGATCAGTGTCAAATTTACTGGATTCTTACTACCCGTGACGACTGTCAAAGATATCGAAATGATGGCCAATGGCTTAATGTGGTTTCCAAGGCACGGGGGTATTACACCACCGGTTTCCAAACTCCGGTCTACTACTGAGAAATTCCTTACAGAAAAACCTTAAAGCGCTTTTTTGCCCGACCCGAAAATCGAACCCGAGACCTCGTGCTTGGCAGTCGAGCTATCGACCACTCAACCAACGAGGCAGTCAAAATTCCATCATCGTTTAAATTAACTCATTTGCATTAATATATTATTGTAATTGCATTATTATAAATACATATTTGCATTCTGCACTCTTTCTCTATAGGTATTCTTCTAGGCTTTCTTAGGCTCAATTTACACCGCCGCGGAATGGAATGGAAGCGTCAATTTCGCCTCATGACGCGAGAAGTCGCGCGAATTCGCTGGAATGCTCGAGTATTCTTGCGCATTCCAACGAATTCGCGCGACTGCGCCTTGCTTGCTTGGCACTGCACTGCTATGACGGACTCAACTGACTCCCCGTTCGCGCCACTTCCCGCGGATTCCACAGACGGCGCCGACACAGTAGCTAGGGGAATTCTCGAGAATGCGCGAGGATTCCCCGGAAGACGCGCGACCTTTTTTGGCTCCTATTTAGTTTGTATGTTATACAATTGTCATAAAGTTCATTATGCTATGTACAATTTCGTTGCAAAAAGTCGCTTCCATTCCATTCCGCGGCGGTGTAAATTGAGCCTTACTATTCCGTCTGCGTAATTTTCGCAAAAATACAAAAGTTTTGCACTTAGTAATAATATATTAAGTAATGAGACCGCTGTGAAAGATGTACAATGTAAGTGACTTGTTTACTCAAGATCCTTTCTTACCTAAATAAGTCATTGAGACCCCTAAGTTAAATAAGTGTCGGGGTTGCGTAATTATTATTTTCATTATAGCTTACGGAT
This sequence comes from Tholera decimalis, assembly GCA_943138885.2. Classification (NCBI taxonomy): domain Eukaryota; kingdom Metazoa; phylum Arthropoda; class Insecta; order Lepidoptera; family Noctuidae; genus Tholera; species Tholera decimalis. The sequence goes on along the minus strand of OW964577.2, from coordinate 6,447,672 downwards.
CCCTAAAAAATGCGTCAACTATAATTTTCATACCTTTGAAAATGACCTAATACCTACTAAGTAGGTAATTGAATCATTATTCAATTCTACTTATAGCTTTTTTTATTAGTTATAGGTTAGCGTTTGACCACAATGTCACCTAGTCACCTAAGTAAGTGATGATTTGGTCAAAGATGGAGCACGCTTATCTAGAAGTAACCTATTCACTCTCTTATTTAGACTCCTACAGGGAATTCCAATTAGTTAATAAATAATTAATTGATCAATTGAATTTCAAAACAATTGAAAGTGCAGAAAGCAAACATCCTTCGCACTTAAAACCGTTTAAAACAAATAAATATTCATTCTTCACTCCTAAATGAATGTTAGCGACAATAATTTATTTACAAAACATGTCACCTAACAAATTGTTGAGGTTAAGTTGACAGCTGTCAGTCAGCATGGCGTTTTTGACGGCAACGCGGCAGCCAATCAGGGGCGGCGAGTGATCGCGTTGCGATGCTGCGAGTAAGGATGACACATTGGTATGTTGGCTGAATGATTTGGTGTCTTTTGCATAAACAAAGATAGGATTTTAAAATTAGAACGATTTTTTATAGACTTACTAATATTATTATTAATTTGCGAAAATATATTTAAATAAAAGTTTCACGGCTAAACGTTGAATATATCCTATCCTACTAATCCACTTCCATCCATCCATCCACTAATATCCATCGATCCACTAATATTATGAATGCGGAAGTTTGTGAGGATGGATGGATGTTTGTTACTCTTTCACGCAAAAACTACTGAATGCATCTGAATGAAATTTGGTGTGTAGATAGTTGACATTCTGAAATAACACATAGGCTATTTTTTATCCCGAAATTCCCACGGGATCGGGATTTGCGCGGGAAAACCTTCCCACGCGTACGAAGTCGCGGGCAGAAGCTAGTTATGAATAAAAATGGCTGCGTCCAACATAAACACAGGCTACTTAAAAAATAATAAATTACGCGAATGAAGCTACGGGTAACAGCTAGTTTTACAATAAAATTATAATTTATGTGATAACGCTTATGTTTAATATAATGTATACGTATGCATATGTAATAACTGCAAATAAAAAAGAAATACCGGGTTTAAATTGATACTGAGGAGATCATTTTCTAGAATATTCTCTCATAATGTACGGTTAACAAGGAGATATAGACAGTTATCTACGTTTTCGGAGGGAAAATCATCAAATAACTCCTCTCGCTCTGAGTGGAGCGAGAGAGTGTCAGACTTCTACAGACTAAAAACCCACCGTGTTCCTACAGTTGCATTGTGTTCCGGGGCTGTGGTATCTCGATAGAACCTTCCTGCAACCCCGGCAAGACATCGTGTCTTTAAGTTTGCTTTAATTAATCACGAAACTTTTTTGTTTTTTACAACTGGACCTTAAAATCTATGCCGTCGTTTCACAGCCATTTCAACTTTTATCGACAATTTAGACCCTACTATCAGTCCCTAATATTATGTTATATTATGTATTCTTGGAAACGACAAAAGCCTATTAGAATTTATTCGGGTTCCTTTTGTGTGTGCGCGTGTTAAGTAAATAAAACAATCATGGCCGCTGGAAAGTGTACTAATATTTTATCTCTTTAAGCTTTTAGCAGTTGGTCTAGTGGCATATACATAGGGTACAAATTATATTATACGTAACCTTTTTCCAACAACGTCTTGGTCAGCTTCTAGTCTGACCAGATGTAGTCGAGTACCAGTTTTTTACCCGACTGCGCAACGCAAAGGAGAGTAATGTGTTTCACAGTCTATTTTTATATGTCAATATGTTTGCACCTATGTGGCGTTTTGCCGATTTGAATAATTTTTACGTCGACGATTCGCCTTATTGACTGCCGATCTGACTTCTAGAGCCTAGAAACCGGGTAACGACATACTCCGTGACAACACTTGCGTCAGATGTCCTGGCACTGACTAGGTAGGTACCCTAATAAATAAATGCTATCCGTGACTGAGGTCTTAGCAAGCTTGCCGAGGCTACGAGAAATCTTGACACGGATGGTTACCCCTCCTTATCGACATTGTAATGCATTGCTTCACCTTTAACATCACCCTGTGCTGCTGTTATAATTTTAGCAACAAGTTCCTTTCACCTAAGCAAAACATTCTGGAAAAAAAACATAAAACCATTTCCGTTTACACTAAAAACTGCCAACCCTATCATGTCTCTCCCTATACCAAATTCAAGTGTTCGTTCAAAAACCTATTACGGTTCTTATGGCTGAAGAAATAAGGTTCAAAATTCGCTGTTTCTTTACATTTATGTAGTAGAGGTATTTCAGCATTCTTTTCGTTTAATTATCGTTAATGACGATCACGTAGGGAGTACCGTTTTTTTTTGTTTCGCGTGTCAACGATGGTTATGATTAATGGGACCGACTCTCTGTGCCACTCAGCTACTTGGTTTGATCTGAATATTTCTGTTAGCAACAATGTTTGTGGCTCATTTTAGTTTCACTGATGATAGGCTCACGCTTGACAACAATCTCATCTGACGTTGTTATAGCTATCAAGAATCATACCCAACGAGCACATTAGTGGAAATAGCAGCCTATTTTGTTACTTTGGGCTGTAAAATAGCGCTTTAAGGGTTCAAAAAGCAGTTCAGAGTTGCATATCTGCATCCGTAAACGTCTATAGTTATAAAAGTTACTTAAGGTGCTATAAGCTGAATCAAATACTACCCTAGCCTTCACAGTAGTCCACGGTAGAACTCATTTACCACTTACACCTTTATATGAGAGTTACGAAGGTCATTCTGCCACTCACAGCTGCATAGTAGTTTCCATTGTAACTTGTATAGGTTATAGTTATAGTAACCACTATTATACTACTATAAGTTTCATTATAGAAATAATAGAAACTCTTATGCATACTATAGTTACAAAAAAATCATCAGTGTAACTAAGGCCTTTAGTAGCAATAGTCATTCCTTGCAGGCTCAATCCATTCGCCATTTTACAGCCACTTTTGTAACTATTATAAAACATTTAATAAAATGGATGCTAAACGAATAAGTACGTAACTAGATCTTATTTATTTATTTATTTATTTATTATATACTTTATTGTACACCTTACAATACACTTAAGGATACAAATAATTAATCTTATAACCTCAAAAACAGGAAAATAGGAGCTTTTTGTGGCTGTGAGTTGCACTAGGGGAACAAAAATCACTGGAAGCGTTAGAAGGGTGAAAATTAGCACTATGATTCTCAAAAGGGAGTTATTAGAGCTCAAACTGCAGGTTATGACTACAGTACAATGACGCCATGATTTTTTAAGAAAACTTATAATTTACTTGCAAAATTGAGTTGATATACATTGGTTTTTCAGTTAAATGTGCATTAAATGTACCGGTAAACAATCGGCCACTTGCGAATAGTAAGTTATCGACACGTAAAAATACGGAAATAAAATTTATTCTGTATAACAAATAAAAAATATCACATATCTTTTGTTAATTTTTTAAATATCATAAAAGCGCGTTAAAATTACTCGAAAATTATCTTATATATCGACAGTAAACTGGACAGCGTTTTAAGTATCTTTATATATCTTGCTAATACAGAATACAAACATTTACTTCTTTATGTTTTATTTTCATGATGGCGACGAAAACACTTTACCAAAATATTACAAACAATGTCAACTGAAGATATACAATAAAGAACTATAATCAATTCATTCGTTCAAAGTAGTTCAAAATCATTCAAAAGTAGCGCTACGAGAGCTTTAGTATAGCGTTAATAAATCGTTATAGCTATTAAGGAACCTTTATGCAACCGTTGTGCAGGTTAAATGGAACTTTAGGTTGCATAAAATGGCGCCCAAATAGCGCTAAAGCGGATACGCTCCAAAGCTCTAATGCAGCCCATTTGTGCTAGTTGGGTAGACCCCGTTACTAGATACTCACACATGGGATGTATCCTAGAACTGCAAAATCTGAAGACATGTGACATTAACCAACACAACTGGTGGATTACGGCCCATTCTCGGTCTAGAGATAAGGTCTGTGTCCCAATAGTGGGAAATTTATGGGCTGGCTATGTCATGTTTAAGCAATTAAAAAAAAAAATATATATAATTTTTTTTATTACATCAATGTGTTTAAGTTTATAATTTAATTTGGCTATTCAATTCAATTCTAATTTATTTCAGGAAAATGTCTCATTTGGGATGCTACTTGTATTTACACTTTTGCGGCAAGCTATATTGAGTCCAGTTCGAAGGAAATAGAAGCAGCAGCGATGGCGGCGAGCAAAAGAAAATTCATTAAATACGAGTCTCTAATGAACAATAATCATTTCGTGCCTTTCGCTAACCAAACGATGGTCCCATGGTCAACCGAAGCTAGTCAGTTAAATAGAAGCTAGTTAGTCAATAGAAGCTCAACTCATTCAGCGGAGTGGTGATGTGCGTTCAAAACACTATCTTTATCAACGTATCTCTCTAGCCATCCAACGTGGAAGTATTATGGGAACGCTTCCTTCCTCCATCTCTATGGAGATTTTTTTTTACTTATAGTCATACTATTTTATCTGTGATTTGGAATATTCGTAGTCACATGTTTAAGCTTTATTGTGTTGTTAAAAATAAATATATGTATTATTTTTATTTCAGACTTACGTCCATAAAGTGTTAGTATTACATTAAAGGAACTTAAAACTATGTTAGTAAATTAGTGTGTAATTTACTAACATAGTTTTAAGTTCCTTTACACGTATCTTATACACGTAACAAAAACAAAAAAAATATGTGAAAAAATGAGAGTCAGCCTACCTAACACGAACTTTCATCCATTGCCTCCAAATCGGACTGTTGATGTTTTCAGCCATTATCTTCAGGTAGCTTTGCTTTTATGGTCTTGAGTTTAGTAGTTTAAGTTTTGAGTTCTTTTGCGTTTCAGAGATCGGTGACGTACGGAACAGTTGATTGTTTTTGTTGGTTGTTCAGTATTTATTTTATATCATTTCGTTGATCTTTTAATGAAACCCCCGACTTCAATTAAATATCCAAAGAAAACGGTATTTGGTATAATATAAAATACATAACCATACAAACAATAATATTAAATTGGTACAAATCAGATGAGATGGCGGTCAAACGCGAACCTATTGACAATAAAAAAAAATTAACCATCTCGTGAGCTAGTTTGATGATCAATGTTTACCTAGGAGTTAGTTAGCGCTAAGGCTTCATTCTAGCTGATTCTCCATCGGCAATTTTTTTTCTGAATTCGAAAGGAAGCTTCGCCTAATTATGAAGCGTGCAATAGAATTCAAGACGTGCAACATTTGCTGATGGAATTTGTAAAGAATTAAGATGAAAAGGAATCTAATTTCACTAAGCTCATTCCAACATCGGACTACTAAAAAGAGAAACGACGTTACGCCATCGTTACATGGCACCCATTCGTACAAAACGTTTTGGGAATACCTACTTTCAATGTGCGTACGGCTAAGAAGTGGAATTCCCTGCCGGAGTTTGTGTTTCCTGATAGCTATAATCTGAGGTTCTTAAAGTCAAGAGTGAATAAGTTAATTAAGCCTGCTGCATCTTTCACCACATCATCGCTTACCGATGAGATGGTGGTTAAACGCGAAACTATTATTAAAAAAATCTTTGGCTAGAGAGTTTAAATTAGACATATGATGCAATTATTCTACATACATTTTGGCATACCCTTCAACAGAAAGTACGCAACGCGTAGTTCAGATGTCTACACATCGATTCCCTTTCCTGCATCATGATAGGTATGAGTATGTATCATTGTAGTGTGTAGTAAAAATATAGCATAAGGTACAATGAGGTTGACGAATCGTTGTGGATAGAAAACCCCTAATTAAATAAATAATTTAACAAACAAGGAATTTCTTCTGTACCTTGGGTGTACCCGTAACACGCAATGCAGTTAGCTTATCGTTCAATCACTGCGAAAACCGAGTCATCAAATTGTTTTTGAAAGTAAGTCCCAAATTAAGTAATGTCTTATCTATTACAAACTCAAAAAGAGAGAACCAACGAACATGAAAAACAAAATCATTTCTGGTCAAAATTAGAATCGACGGCCCTTATCAAGCTTGTTTTCCTCAAATATTTGATTTGATAACAATTTTGTTTAATTAAAATTTATCATCTTGGCTTAATACAATAATTGACAGAGATTATTAGTGTTTTGTTTTGTCAAGAGTATGCTTACGTTTTTACATCATCTGTTTTACGATCCCGACAGCATAGACTATGTTTGAATCGGCTTCCAGTCTGAATGCAGCTGAGTACAACTATTTCTCATGGAGAAACCCCAGTAGCTGGGTAACACGATAATTTTTGGCAAGACTGGCGTCAGACTTTCTGACTTTCGGCTAACGGTAACCATAGATCGTTCATCATAGTCCTACTAATATTATAAATGCGAAAGTTTGTGAGGATGGATGGATGTTTGTTACTCTTTCAGGCAAAAACTACTGAACGGATCTGAATGAAATTTGGTAAGTAGATAGTTGACAACCTGGAATAACATATAGACTACTTTTTATCCCGGAATTCCCACGGGATCGGGATTTATGCGGGAAAAACCTCCCACGCGGAACGAAGTCGCGGGCAAAAGCTAGTTAAATATAATTTCAAATGAAAAACGTATCTAAGAAAGAAAGCTCGTAACATATAGTAGGGCAAATACTAAGCAGATGATGATGAAACACGCTGTCTAGTATTATGCACCTAACACGTTGTCAAGTGTTCTAGTATTGTGCACCTAACACGTTGTCGAGTGTTCTAGTATTGTGCACCTAACACGTTGTCGAGTGTTCTAGTATTGTGCATGCAACACGTTGTCGAGTGTTCTAGTATTGTGCACGCAACACGTTGTCGAGTGTTCTAGTATTGTACACGTAACACTTTGTCGAGTGTTTTAGTATTGTACTACATATTGACACTTGCCTTCGCGCCCAGCGCTTCACAAATGGGTTATAATGTTTTCGAATCAATGAGCTTAGGATACCGTTGGAACTCGTGCACAACGCATGTAATTAAGTACCAGTACTTTAAATGGAGCGACTACCTAGCTAACCTCCACACCCCAGTAGATGGGTTTTAAACACGGCAGCTCTTGGTCAGATCAGTGTCAGATTTTCTTCTTTCTGACTGCCCAACGGCTTTACGTGTTCTGACGCATGGAGGACTCTGAATGTGCACTGAGCGCCTCAGTTTCAACGAGCTCCTCTGCATGCTCAGCTCACGAATTAAAAAAAAAATCTTAAGAATTGGCTACTTTTTTATCTTATGACGAAGCAGAAAAAATATTGTGTATCGAAACTTAAATTTATTTATACTCCTATGGAATCATACTATCTCTCATTCACACAAATGAGCACGCCATCGCCCGCGCACGCATGTACACACACCCACTCACACAAACACATACACACACAAACCTTCCTGACACTCATAAACACACACACAACCTTCTTTTGCTAATGACAACAGAAATATTGTAACCGAAATGTCACGGTCGTATTATTGGATACAGGTCTACGTACCTAGTTTAGGTGCCGGAAATCTGACACAAATTTTTAGATTTGCTGTACAACCTACTGTTTTTCTTTTTTCTTATGTATTGCGTGTATTTTCTTACGTACAAATAAATTTTATCTTATCTTATCTTATCTTATGAACTACATAAATCGATCGCTGTAGCTATTGTATAGAAGTATTGTGTTTATGGAAGCCATCAGGCTCCAAATATAATATCACCTTCCCGTACCTCCATATTCATAAAATCGTTACAAAATTAATACAATCACGTGGAGTACCCATCGACTGCGTGTGGCTGGCAGCTGCAATAAAAATGACAATGACAAAACGATAAAATTGTAATAGCTATCGTAAAGTATAAAACTGTTGTGGAGTGCGGTTATTGACTTTGAGATTTATACCACGTTGAGCTTATTGAGAAGTGTTTTGAGAGGCATTGTTTTACCTAATACATACATCACATTATCAGCTTAGCCTTATCTAACTATGAAGGATTCAGCTTCCAGTCTAACTAAATGTAGTTGAGGATTTAAATAGAGCGAATGCCTACCTGACTCAACCGAGTAGCTGGGTAACACATTACCCTTGGCAACGCTAGTGTCAGATTTTCAGGCTGGTGACTAACCGTAACATAATACCAAAAACTGCCTAAATAGTGAAAATAACGACGTTAAACTGGCAGTGTGCTAACGGCAATGGTAAACGAAATTAGTCGACGAGGCCTCGCTATGTTTGCGGGATGTAAAGAAACCCGCAAACATAGCAAGATAGAATTCATAATATTTGATATAATTACTGAATGATGCGTAGTTACTAAGAATAAATTTGTAAAACAATAAATTAACTGAAAATGTAGCTCGTGATCCCCTCTACGGGAAATTAATTTTTCTGCGAGCGAATTTGGTCAAACAATCTAATTAGAGTGCGACTTGCCAGCGATCTTGCCAGTTACCATGAGGTGTCCATTGAGATGCTGTGATGGCTATGCCCATTTTTCGAGACGATATGGCCAAAGAATTCCAGTATCCTTTGCAGGGTTTGGTTCTGATAATGAGCTCACGAAAGAAAGAGATATTTGTACAGAACCACAATAATGAAGCCAGCATCTCTTAATTTTTGAGCAACCTGAGAATTCTCACATGATGGTTATTTTACTAACACCCATACTAAATCACATAACAGTACCACAACTTGATATACAGTTCGACATTGTATATTCCACGCATGGCTACTTCGTTACGGATGCCACAATCTCTATGGTCCAATTATGGTTTAAAACCATATCGGTATGGTAAAATTTTGTGATAATGTCTGTGTCTCGCATTCTATATAATTACAGACCGTGAAACACATTCATGTTCTCACTTAAATTGATGGAATTAATTTTACTAGATGTCATCCAGTTGTCGAAATTAGACCAATTTTTTTAATGAATCACAAAAATACCTACTATATCACCTTTTCATAATATATAATTTTTTACTGTGACTAAACGAATTAATATAGACTTCAACTTCAGAGTCTAGAGTAGAATATACCTATTGTTATTATACAACATTCATAAAAGCGAGAGGTATTAAATTAAACACATATATTACCACGGTTAATCAGAACCTATTGAAAAAAAGTTTACGAGAAAAATATCTAATAAAATATCTTGGATTGGCCACACTCTCCGGAGGGACCCCAGCCACATCCCTAGACAAGGTCTAGAGTGGACCCCACAGGGGAAGCGGAAGCGTGGCCGTCCAAAGCTTACTTGGAAGCGTTCAGTATGGCTATATTACACGGTTCAATTCTGCCTTTCAATGTCATTGCATTCAGAAAATAAATTGAACCATGTAAACGTAAAATTGAATCATTCAATGGCAATGTTCAATCGCATTGAAAGAATTGAGCTCGCTCAATATTTTCAATTCTGCCGTTCAATGTTCAATGCGATTGAACGAAAGTTGAACGTGTAAACACAAGAATTGAATAATTCAATAGATTTTCATTCTCAATATCGCAGTGTCAAGAAAAGACGTCAATAGTGTTCTGTATATTATTATTGTATGAATGAAGTAACCCTTTTAAGTTCTTCAAATTTAGCTTCATACAAGGATTCTGCCAATTCTCTCAATAGACAATTTGAAGCGCCCAAGGCCTAGGGCTGCTATCTGTCCGGGTTCCCCCAGATTAGTTTGAATGAAGGGGGATTTACCTACCCAATAGATTTTTCTCATTGTTTTTGTTGGTAAAAAAACTTTTTAGCAAAAAATAGAACCGACTTCCATATAAAAACACCACAAAGGCAAAATTAGCTTTAATTTCGAAAGGCGGTGTCAAAAACGAAAATATATACAAAACTAAAGACACCGCCTTCTGAAATTAAAGTTATTTTTGCCTTTGTAGTGTTTTTATATGGAAGTCGGTTCTATTTTTTGCTAAAAAGTTTTTTTCACGCTTTTTAGTGGGTCGGTTTGTAATTTATCTAGTTACAAAAGCCAAAATATCAACTACTTATCACCTTTTACAAAATATTGCTTTTCCCTGTGCAGAGCCGTTAATTTTTGAGGAGTTCTCCTGGTAAATCACCATCAGCTCTACTTCACCATATGCATTGTGACGAGCATAAAGTGCTTAACATCCATATTCAAGTAATCTAATCGCAATCAACGAAATACTTATTATTGAGTAGTTTCGGTGGCCATCTGGGGTCTTCATCATCAGTTCCACATCCTCAAATGGTGCTTTTCGAGAGCAACTGCACAAGGTACTATAAGAAATACCCAAAACGCTATAGGTGTGCCAATAATATTTGAAGAGTTCCCTCGATTTCTCCATGATCCAAACGTGACGACAATGGGACCAACTAGAAAGTATACCCTTTCAAACAAAAAAAGAATTTTCCAAATCGGTCCAGCCATCTCCGAGTTATGAGGTAACAACATACATAAAAAAAAAGTTCAAGACGAATTGTAAACCTCTTTTTTTAAAGTCGGTTAAAAAGAGACTTTGGCCACAGATTACTTAATAGTTACGTTCAAGTGTACAGTTGTGATTGCTTTCGCACCGCGCGATCCCACAGCAATCGCAGGGCTGCCTCCTCGATAAAATTAAATTAACAAACTTTTTGTGTCTATGTTATTGAGAACTGTGAACATGCTCTGGCTATAGGTGGTAGTTTAAAATTGTATCGTTTATAAAATATATTTTTTATAAATTGGTGTTATAAATAAATAAAAAATAAAACTTAATTATAGAGGTCAGTGTGTGGGTAAAATAAAAAAAATATCTTTAAAGTTACATGTGTTTTATTTTTATATAATTTTTTATAAATTTCTTATCTTTTCTAAATTCTCGATTATTAAATTTTAGTGTAGAAAATATACTGAATCTAATAAAAAGTTTTATTAGATATTGTTTTGGGAAACAAGGGCAGGGAGAATCAAAATGTATGTTATTTAAAATTTCATAAAGAGTACTACCCGGCCTTTTTACCCGACTTCAAAAAAAGGAGGTTCTCAATTCGTCTTGAACTTGTATGTTACCTCATAACTCGGAGAATTGAAAAATTCTTTTTGCGTTTGAATGGGTATACTTTCTAGTTAGTCCCATTGTTATGAAATCAGGATCTGATGATGGGATCCTGGAGAAATCGAGGGAACTCTTCAAATATTATAGGCACACCTATAGCGTTTAGGGTATTTCTTATAGTACCTTGAGCAGTTGCTTCTGAAAAGTACCATTTGGGGAAGTTGAACTGATGATGAAGACCACAGAAGGCCACTGAAACTCCTCAATAATAAGTATTTCGTGGATTGCGATTCGATTACTTGAGTACGGATGTTAAACACTTTATGCTCGTCACAACACATATGGTGATGTAGAGCTGATGGTCAAGTACCAGGAGAACTCCTCAAAAATTAACGGCTATGCATCGGGAAAAGCAATATTTTGTAAAAGGTGATAAGTGTGTTGACATTATGGCTTTTGTAACTAGATAAATTACAAACCGACCCACTAAAAAGCGTGAAAAATTTTTTTTTGCAAAAAAACACCGACTTCCTTATCAAAACACTACAAAGCCAAAAATAACTCTAATTTCGGAAGGCGGTGTGAAAAAAAAAGGAAATCCAAAACCAATAACACCGACTTCCGAAATTAGAGTTATTTTCGGCTTTGTAGTGTTTTGATATGGAAGTCGGTTCTATTTATTGCAAAAAAAAAATTGATTCATATTTTTTTCAAAATAATTAATAAACATAGTCTTAAGTTCTCTTACATAATTATGAAACGCATCTGTTGGCACTTTTAACTTTCCGTAAAAAGACGATGTTTTGTTGAATGTTTTAAAATGGATAAACAATCTATTCGTAGATTCATTTAAATCAGGAATGATCTGTAATTCAGCAACAAAGCCAGGACAGGTATGCTTCTTGCTACATTTATTTTATTTATTTATCACTTATCTTTCTTCATTGACAGGTAAATCGAAAAATGCTAGGTGTTTATCCCTTCTTTTACTTGATTTGCACCCATCTACAGTACATAAGGCACCAGACGGCATCGTAGGTACGTGTACAAACGAATGTAGGTAACGAATAAAATTGAACAACGTGCTTGGTTTTCGCTTGCGAAAACCGCACTGAATTTGTTCCGCAAACGGCCCTAGACCGCTCGGCCGGGCGGTAGGTTATTATAGCGCGCAAGTACATGGAGTGAAGGAGCCCTGCTATGGCACCATGGTCTGTCCTGTTACAAGAGCGCAGGGCGCATAGCTCGGCACGCCAGCATCAATGACATTGTGCGTCGAGCTCTTGCCACCGCCAGTACACCTGCGATATTAGAACCAAGCGGCTTAGTACGTGACGATGGGAAGAGACCAGATGGTATGACGTTGGTGCTTTGGAAGATGGGTAGGCCTCTAGTGTGGGACGTAACTTGTGTCCACACTCTTGCGCCATCTTATATTCCAAGTACGGCGAGCTGTGCTGGTAAAGCAGCCGCGACTGCAGAGACCCTCAAACGGCGCAAATACTGTAACCTTTCTAGTAATTACAGTTTTGTGACGTTCGGGGCCGAAACGCTTGGATCAAGGGGCCCGAGTGCGCGTCTCCTTTATAAGGAATTAGCTTTTGCCCGCGACTTCGTTGGCGTGGGAGGTTTTTCCCGCATAATTCCCGAACCCGTGGAAATTCCGGGATAAAAACTCTCCCATGTCCTTCAGAGGGTCCTAAACTATTCCCATGCCAAATTTCATCTAAATCGGTTCAGCGGCTTAGGCGTGATAAGGTAACATACAGACAGACAGAGTTACTTACGCATTTATAATATTAAGTATGGATTAACTCGCCGGTTGATCGATTCCTTGCGTGACCGGAGGGCTGGCTCGTTCTTTGCCCAAACAATAAGCATTGCCATACAACGTGACAATGCTGCCAGTCTTCTGGGTACGTTTCCGGACGACAGCGATGTGGAAGAGTACTTTGACGCCTAAGCTTGTTTTTTGTTTTTTATTTAATTTTTTATGTACAGACGCCAGCACATGAAGCTACCCGAAACTGTCAAATTTTCCCAATCAACCTTGAACCTAATTTCTTTAACAATAAAGTTGAAATCTATTAAAGTAATTTGACAGATTGTTGTAGCTCGGTGTGCTGGCATACATAGTTAAGTTTGGCAGTGTCTTTTTTTTAAATTCAATCTTTTATTTTGTTATATAATAAATAAATTTCCAAATCAAAATAAAAAAGCTGAATAATCAAAGTAAAACGTAAAAGTTATGATGCAGAGCGGCATCGTAGCGTGAATTTTTTTTTTATTAAAGATAGGTTCGCGTTTGACCACCATCTAACCTGATGGTAAGTGATGATGGTGAATATTGTTATTTTAAGGTTTACGACCTGTAGATAGCTGTGCGTAAGTATTTAGTCACCTGTTCCGGAAGACTTATCGTGTTTTAACTAAGAAAAAACTTCAAAAACTTCCTGTGACTAAACTATTGCTTCTATTGGTCTAATTTTTAGTGTGTAGCCTGAAAATAATACATAATAATGAGGTTTCATTTAATGCCTCTCACTTTGATCAAAGTTATATCTTGTAGTTATATCTTTTATTAAGTTATACTCTTTGGAGATGATACCTATAATATATTTTTTAATTGTATCATATTAGGAACTTCTTTATATTTCGTGACAGCATTTCTTCAAACACCCGGAAGAACTATTTGTTTCGGTGTGGGAATCGAACTTGCGACAGTGCAGCAGCCAAACGCTCAACCATTGCGCCAACCGTTTCGACCCATAATCTCTAACGAAATTGTCGTACACGACACCCTCTGGCCAAAACTCTTCCTTGAGGAAAGTCTCCAGGTGGATAGTCGGAACTAGTACCACTAACGACTGGAAACTTGTCTTGTGTCGCGGCTTCATTATCTTCAAAGTCCAATCGGTTATGCAGCATAGTACAGATCGCAACTGGCATCTTAGCTAGATTAGTAAGTTACCTCTTAGTAAGTCCCCTAAGTGTTACTAGTTGAGTGGATTTTTTCAGACCACCTATTTGGATTGCGACCTTTCGGTCGCTTTCTTCTTGCGACTTTAAGGCAAATGTACTCCACGATCTAAACAAATGTTGGTATGATCTACAGATGGTTGTTCCAGGTCTGGGTGTTTAGCCAAATAAATATAAATATTTTTTACTTGAAATAGAGTATTCGAATATAAAATATTTATTTGAATCTAAATATTCGTAAAAAAAGAACTGAGGATTTTTTACGATGTAAGAGAAATACAATGTTATTTCATCATCATATGGCTAGCCGTTTCCCAACCATGTTGAGGCCGACTTCCAGTCTAATCGAATGCCGTTAAGACCAGGTACTCTAAAATAATTTTCACGCAAGCTAACGCAGCAGTAATAAAGTTGAATATCGCCTGCGCTCTTTCACCATGTTCGATTTCGAAACTAATTGTCGTAAGTCTCAATTCTTATTTCGTTTATAACTAAAGTAATAATGAATTTAGGGTAAAAATATCTTATATTTGGATAATAAGCTATATTTTCTTACTGACAATACTAATTTTAGACATAAAAGCCGAGTAATCTTGAATAATGTTTAAAAAAAGACATGATTTTCGATTAAAAAATGAATCATGCGTAAATATTCCAATTACGTAACTGGTCGTATACATGTAAAGAAAAACATCCAATAAATCATATACTAAAGTTCCATTTTGATTGTATGTGTGCTTGTTTCAGAATATTAATATTAAGCAGATATAAGCGCAGACCTTCAGAGCTGAATCTGTCTTATTACAAATCATTACGTAATCGCGACAGTCATCTGTGTCAAGATACTAAGAGACGCTATTTTCACGACCAACTCAATAATCGCAGTTCTTCCGATGTATGGAAATTTCTCAAATCTGTAGGCATAGGTAAGTCGCCTACTAACCAGTATAAGGATGTCAACCTCAATGATCTAAATAAGCTTTTCTCTTTCCTTCCCTTTTCTCTTGATCTGTCTGTTAAAGCTGCGATACTAGAGAGTCTTTCTAGGTTGCCGTTACCACTTTGTCCTCTCTTTAAGCTTAGCGATGTTACTGAGGATGACATTAAGAAGTCTATTCTTGCGATTACTTCTTCAGCAGTCGGTAATGATAAGTTGTGGTCAAGAATGATAACTCTTATCCTTTCCTCGTTACTTCCTGTTCTTACTCACATCTTAAACCACTCATTTTCCTCTTGCTCCTTTCCGTATGTTTGGAAACAGGCTCACATAATACCTTAACCTAAAACTAACAATCCTACTTTATTAACCCACTTTAGACCCATTTCTATCCTCCCTTTTCTCTCTAAAGTTTTTGAGCACATAGTTCATAAACAATTATCATTTTGCTTGGCGTCAAACTCGATAATATCCCCTTTTCAATCCGGTTTTCGCTCGGGTCACAGTACTGTAACCGAGCTTTTAAAAGTGACTGATGACATCCGCTGGGCAATAGAGAATAAGTCCCTTACAGTTTTTGTATTGCTGGACTTCAGTAGCGCATTCAACTCAGTGGATTTCGACATTTTACTAGGTATCCTCAAATCTATCAATTTCTCTCCTTCCACTTTAGCCTGGTTCGGTTCTTATCATCGGGGACGCTCTCAGTGTGTTCGCCTGGAGGAGTCCTTCTCTGATTGGAGTAGCCTCACTGAGGGTGTTCCTCAGGGTAGCGTTCTCTCTCCTCTTCTTTTTTCAATTTTCATAAACTTTGTTACCAGAGTAATCTCCTCTAGTTTTCATCTCTACGCAGATGACTTGCAGCTTTACCGACATTTTACTGTAGCTGACGCGGGTTCTGCAATTGCCGCAATGAATCATGACCTGGCTTGCATCAGCGTTTGGGCTAAAATTAACCCAACTAAATCCCAGGCCATAATCATTGGCAGCAGATTCGTTCGCAGTGCGGCTGTTGTTGCATCTCTGATGCTTTATATCTCGATGGTGTTTGCATTGACTATACCGAAACCGCTAAAGATGTGGGTGTAGTTATTGACTCCAATCTCTCGTGGCGTGCTCAGGTCAATGAGGTCAGCCGAAAGGAAAATTTTTCCTTTCATTCGCTGAAATGCGTTCAGTCTTCTTCCCTTGAAGACTAAAATTTCTTTGGCACAAACACATATTCAGCCGATTATAGATTATGCCGATGCCTGCTATTTGGATGCTACCGAGGAGCTATTAAACAAGCTTGAGCGCTTGCAAAATCTATGCATTCGCTTTGTTTTCGGTCTTCGAAAGTATGACCATGTTTCTCACCTTCGCAAGCAACTCAAGTGGCTCCCAATCCGTCTTCGCAGGAACACTAGGATTTTGTGTCTCCTCTTCAACATTCTACACAACCCGTCTTAGCCTTCCTACCTGCTTGAGCGTTTTTCTTACGCTCGTTCTAACGACGTACCGTGTAGATCACACCTTAGATCCCTCCTTAAATCTCATCCTCATAAAACTAGCTACTACTCTTATTCCTTCTCTGTCCATGCTGTAAGATTGTGGAACTCACTTCCGCCTAGAATTCGTGATTTAAAAACTATATCTCTATTCAAATATCGATTAAAAGATCATTACTTTTCCTCTTAACTGTGTTGATTATTTATGTATATATTTATATTATATGTTTATATATTCTAACATTATGTATTTATTTAAGTATATGTTATTTTAATTGCATTGTAAGTATATTTAATATTGTAGTTTTAGTTTTAGACTTCACATGTTCATATTTATTTCTATTCTTGTTCTCACACACTATTGTCTACATTTCTTTGCACTTCTCATTTCGCAGGTCTGCTGGAAGAAATTTCTTAAGAAATAAGCAGTACCTTTGTACTCAGATATTATAATTATGCTTATCTTAATGTATTTTACTGTGTGTACATAAATAATAAAATAAATAAATAAATAAAGTTACATACAATTTAGGGAGCCTCCTCTTAAGTAGTGTTTACAATGGAGCGGCTGAAAATGAAGGTTTCAGATTCTCTGGCTTCAGACTATCCGTAAAAAAAAAATACAAATGAAGGCTGAAACTAACGGCTTAACGTGCTTTCTGAGGCACAGAGAAATCTCGAAATGATAAGATGGTCAGTCACCCTTCCACAGACCCACCTCAACAAGCGTTGCCTATTGTTGCAGATCGGCCCGTCCGGCTGTTATTATCTAGCCACGAGCTCCTCTACAACGCGACGGTCCTATACAATGTAATTTATGAGACCATTTTATAAATAAATTACAGCTAAAAGCTAATTAATGAATCAGCTACCCTGATACACCGAAACTAACCGAGTAACTAATTATTTCCAACGCACATTGCACAACAAATCCAGGCCCACCCTTATAATAATATATACTCCAATTAATAGCAGTCTCCCTTCACTATGTAAACACGAGTATCTAGAGGGGGGAGGGGAGGGAGAGTGACACATTAATCATCTTCAGACGACGTTGGAGACACACTTGTTTACGACTAAGAGAAGCAAAAGGATGAACCGATAGCAATTTTGTCAAGAATTTCTGGAAGTTTGAAAGTTGGGCTTTTAAGCGGATCTGATAAAGACTTTGTGGAAGGTGTTGATGGATTGTCCAATTTTGTTTCAGTTATAATCTGCTGAATATTAGTTCTTTCTAATTTTTTTGTCGAAAATTGATTAGAATGATGATCATGAACGAACGGGTGGTGACTTGGTGAGAAGTCATTGAAGCTGATCTGTCTTGCCAAGGTATCGTATTATTCAGCTATTGGATTGTGGAGATCAGGTAGGTAACCGCTTCATGTAAAATACTCTTACTCAGTTGATTTCATTAAGACTGGAAAGTGACTCCATTATAATTGGAAAATGGCCAAGCAAATGATAACGATGATGAACAAAGATGTTTTATCAAGTTCAATATGATTGTCTGGCAGTTTGAGTGCTTTTTGCGGCCTACCCAAATGTCCTTACCTTGGTATTGTTCGTCAAATCGTTTAGCTCCTTGTTCTAAGTTGAGCTATACGTCATCTGACAAATGCTTGCACCGTCTGGACAAGCCCACTCAAATCTGTGAGCATCTTTCCTCAAAAGATCGTCTCAGACGGTAACCTACAAGGTTCCCATATATTTTAATTAGTAATTGTATGGACTTTAAAAGAGACGGACCCTTGAGTTTGTTTCGATATTTCTTCTCAGGGTAGTCAGTTAGGAAACACCGGCCTCATCTAGTTCAAATTTATGATAAAAATGACGTTTAATAACCAATTTGCAAAATAAAGATCATTAATCATTTATTCTGTTACGACCTCGTTAACGTGGAAATTTTTTCACATGCAGCAGTGGATGTTTTTTTCAGAAACTCTTTCACGCCTCCTCTAAATATTCTACCAAAGTTTCATCACAATCTCATCGGTGGTTTAAGACCGCACACACATGTTTGCCGTGTGTACATTAACATTAATTATATTTATTTATGGATATAAAATAAAATTTATGAATGGGCTTATATACCATTTAGCAATACCCTAATTGCTAAATGTTACGGTAATGGTACAAAATCCCACCCAGTACTCTGTTACCGTGAATCCACTCCAGAAACAAGCACATTTAGCTTAGTTTGTTTAGTTTGTTACTAAACTTGACGAGGTTCATGGGTGGATGGATGAATGACCATCTTAAATTGAGATTCTTTCTTCGTCAGTCCCGACTGTTATTAGATCATTTTTGGCTAGAAACTAGAAAATCTGATAACAGTTTTGTGAGTATCTCGTTTTATCCAGTTATTGGTTTGTGGAGGTCAGATATACAGTCGCGCCATATAAAATACACGTACTTAGCTGTATCCGGTAAGACTGGAACCCAATTCCGTCACAGCGTTAATTAATACCGAGAGGCATTAAATGATACATTTACTGAGTATAATTTTCAGGCTACACAGAAAATCAGATCAATAGACGTAATAGTTTAGTCACAGGAAATATACCCAAAGGATAGTATATGAAATGAAATGAAATGAAATATTTAATTTGTAAATCTATACTTAATATTATAAAGCGGAAAAGTTTGTTTGTTTGCTTGAACGCGCTAATCTTCGAAAGTACTGGGTGGATTTGGATGCAATTTGGTATGGAAGTAGCATGAAGCTTGAGGAAGGTTATAGGCTACAATTTACGCGACTGCAAAAAAGGAGAGTTATGTTTTTACCGTGATAGAATCCACGGGAGCGAAGCCCCGCGTGAGTACTAGTTGTTTATAAATAACACTTTTACACGTAGTTTTTTTGTGTTTTAAATTAAGCTAGATGAGGCCGGTGTTTCCCAACTGACTACTCTGAGAAGAAACACCGAAACAAACTCAGAGGTCAACGTCTCTTTTAAAGTCCAAACAATTCGTACTTATCAATCCATATGAGAAGCATGAAGGTTCATGTCTGTTGTGTCTTTTGAGGAAAGGAGCACGCAGATTTGAGCGGACCTGTCCATACAGTGCAAGCATTTGTCAGTTATCGTGTAGCTCAACTTCGAACTTAAGGAGCTCAACGATCTGACGAACAATACCAAAGTAAGGACATTTGGGTAGGCCACACAAATACTCAAACTGCCAGACATCAGCTATAAATTACAATGAAAATAGCATAAAAAGAAATAATAACTTACACATTTCTCATATTCACAATAATAAAAATATAAAAGATAAACAAAGTAGAAAGAAATAATGAAATAAAAAGTATATACAATACTTTAGAAAGTCAATAATTAACTTAGCAAAGGTAAAAGTTTTTTCGTTTTTTTCGTATTTTTTTTTCAATAGTTTCTGATTAACCGTAAGCACGTGTGGTTTAATATCCTCTCGCTTTTATCAACGTTGTATTATGGAGTTGGAAAAAGACTAGGCAGGTGATGAATATTATTTTAGGTAATAGGAGTCCAAATTTAATTACACACACGAACTGCAGATTAATCAACGCCACTTTACTCCACCTTCTCACTAGTCCAACTAATTTAAATTAAACTCTGACCTCGTCCAACATTTTAACCATTATAATTGGCTTTAACAAATTAACCATGAATCATTCAACAGAACTAGGATAGGGGACAAATGTATTGAGGTGTTGCTCCATAGTAGCCCATTGCTATGCTGCACATGCACAATCTAAGCTAGCGTCGCTTTAAGAATTTTTTTTTTAATTGCCTCTGCAATGTACCAACTACCGGTATAAAACGCATACAATAATGATATCATTTAAATACATCAGCTACAAAAACAGTAACAAATTCTTAACGTGTTTTAAAGATCCTTTTATATTTTTTGATTGCGTACAGTAAAGAACATTTCCATTATATTTTTAACACTCAGCCTGCCGAGCTTGAGATTTTGGGTTCGATTCAGGTCAGGCAATAAGTTTGGGCTTTTTCAACTGAGAGTTTCTTAGTAGAAGTATTTTTAGGCAAGAAAGGTGTAGCAGTGGCTACCTTACGCCTAAACATGGGCCTTGTTCTTATGCATAACCTGCTCCCGTCGTGTTAGATCGTTGCCCCATTTGACTGTGGTTGTAAAGAAGAGAGGGTGCACCTGTGTTTGCGGCAACGCTTTATAAACAGTAAGTATATATATATGTATTTATTTATATATGTATTTTTCATCCTATGTTCTTGGTTAATGTTCATTGATATTGGCCACCGTGATAAAAATTCGGGGTATTATGAAAAATATAGAATTATGTAGATGAAGTTGTTACTACACGCCACAGTAATCTACACACGGGTACGTAGATAGCTGGGAAACCAGTGACCTCCACTTCTAAGCTGGCAAATATCTTTCCATATTATACATAGCAGTGGACGATAAGCTTTATTGCGTTAAATGTCGAGTCTAGGACCGTCCTCATACCGTCCTCGTCACGCCTACATTGTGCCTACGCAGGTTATCATATAGCGTTTGTAATGGTCATAGCATTATTCTAGGTCTTACGTTAGCGCACGATTTTATGCTAAATGTTGAATTTTATTGTATTTTAAGATCTGCGTTAAATTTACCGTGTATTTTGGAATAGGTCATCTGATGACTAACCTTGAAGGCTAAGTTATGTAGGGGTGTAGAAAATCTTATACAGCTTAAATAGGAAGCTAGCGGCTAAATAACAATAGTCACATACGTCGAGTTAAGCAACACTTGGCGAGGTCGTTTCGGGGATGGGCGTTAACGTCCTGAAAGATTCCTTGGTACGTTCGGAAAGCACGGAAATTGAATTTTGGAATTGTATTTCGGGGAGTGTGCGATGGAATTGCACAATTTAATTCCACCAAGCCCGTTCCATCATCGGACTACAACACAAACGGCGATGCGCCATCGTTACATGGTGGACATCCCACCCATACGCACAAAACGTGTTGGGAATACTTTCATCGTGCGTACAGCTAAGGAGTTGAATTCCGTGCCGGAGTCAATGTTTCCTGATAGCTATAACCTGGGAGTCTTTAAATCAAGAGTGAATAGGTTACGTCTAGGCAAGCGTGCTTCATCTTCGACCACATCCTCGCTTAACATCAGGTGAGATTGTGGTCAAACGTAAGCATATCAATTATTTAAAAAAAATTGTGTCTTGTGTGTAATAAACCAACCAAATAAACGTTTTATCTATCTATAATGAAATAATGATGTTTATTTTGCAAATAGGTTATAAATAACACTTTCATACGTCTTTTTTTTTCGTAAATGTAAACTAGATGAGGCCAGTGTTTCCTAGCTGACTACTCTGAGAAGAAACACTGAAACAACCTCAGAGGTCAAAGTCTCTTTTAAAGTCCAGACAATCTGTAGTGATCGAATCATATAAGAGCCATGTAGGTTAATGTCTGTGGCGCCCTTTATCTACGTTAAGCCATTGGCAGTCGTTACGCGGGTAGTTAGAAACTAGAAAATCTGACAACGGGCTTGCTAAAGGGTATTGTGTTACCCAGTTGCTGTATTGTAGAGTTCAGATAGGCAGTTACTCTGTGTTAAATACTAGTACTCTACTAGTATCTGCCCATGAAGGGTTCCGTAGCAGCAAGCAAAGATTAGAGAAAAATTTCTTTGTTTTTCCTACAATTTTATATTTGTAGTTTTTTTTATTGATAATAGGTTCGCGTTTGACCACCATCTCACCTGATGGTAAGTGATGATGTGGTCGAAGTTGGAGCATGCTTACCTAAAAGTAAGCTATTCACTCTTGACTTAAAGAAACCTAGGTTATAGCTATCGGGAAACACAGACTCCGGCAGGGAGTTCCACTCCTTAGCCGTACGCACAATGAAAGTATTCCCAAAACGTTTAGTGCATATGGGTGGGATGTCTACCATGTAACGATGGCGCATCGCCGTTTGTCTTGTAGTCCAATGATGGAACGAGCTTGGCGGAATTAGATTGTGTAATTCCATCGCACACTCCCCGAAATGTAACCGATAGAAAACCGATAGACTTGCAACTCGTCGTCGATGTTCAAGGCTCTGGAGCTGGTTTATGGAAATGTACTGTATCTCAAAAACTCCAGATTGTATTTCCTTCAAACCAATATTCGTTGATAGTGTTCTTATCTACAGCGTATATATTTTTTTGAGGTTAATCGCTTTTTTATTTTAAAAGGGGGAAGCATTTTGCCACTATGGAAGTGTCTGATTGAATTTGAGAAGAAATCGTTTTAGAAACTTCAATGTTATTTTTGAAAATGGGTTATAAATAACACTTTCATACGTCTTGTTTTTTCGTAAATGTAAACTAGATGAGGCCAGTGTTTCCTAACTGACTACTCTGAGAAGAAACATTGAAACAACCTCAGAGGTCAAAGTCTCTTTTAAAGTCCGGACAATCTGTAGTGATCGAATCATATAAGAGCCATGTAGGTTAATGTCTGTGGCGCCCTTTATCTACGTTAAGCCATTGGCAGTCGTTACGCGGGTAGTTAGAAGCTAGGCAGTCACTCCATGTTAAATACTAGTACTCTACTAGTATCTGCCCATGAAGGGTTCCGTAGTAGCAAGCAAAGATTAGAGAAAAACTTTGTTTTTCCTACAATTTTATATTTGTTGTTTTTTTTTTATTGATAATAGGTTCGCGTTTGACCATCATCCCACCTGATGGTAAATGATGATGTGGTCGAAGTCCATCTTCGACCACGTCATCACTCACTAGAAGGGGGACACATTTTACCACTATGGAAGTGTCTGATTGAATTTGAGAAGAAATCGTTTTAGAAACTTCAATGTTATTTTTTTTTTTTTTGTGAGTGGCTGCTTAACCGGGCTTGCCTGTGGTTGCCTTAATTAATAAATTAATTAAAGCCTCCAGCCTGGGCTTATTAAAAACTTACAAACTAGGCGACTACACGCTAAGGGCACCCCCCGTGGGGGATAGGCTGGATCATATCATTATTATTATTAATAAGGAAATTTAAAGCTACTGGCTCAGCGTCGCGGGCTGGCTCTGGCAAGGGTCGGGGCGGACTATTACGGGGACGTCGCGGCGGGCCTCGGCGGCGAGGACGGAAGGACGGTCTGTTTTTGTGTTTGTGTGCCACTGTACTTGTTTCCCTACGGCTCTCTTGGAGCAGGGTGAGTGCGTCATCGGGAGTGACTAGGGTATGCCTTGGTCGGCGAATCTTAGAGATACGCGAGGGTTCGTATTGGGCGGCCGATACGATAAGGGGATTCCTATGTTGGATTGCAGTATCAAAGAAACGCTTGGACACACGTTTCATGAACTGCTGGATGGTGGGCATCTTGAGGTCTACGTGAAGAAGCTCATTTCGAACATAAAAGGGGGCTCCCGTGACTCTACGGAGGAATCGGTTTTGAAGGGTCTGCATCTTATGGAGGAGGTAGGGCTTTGCGTGTGCGAAAACAACGCAGGCGTAGGTCATGATGGGTTGGATGACCGCGGTGAAAATATGCAGCTTGCACCTGAGTGATAACTTGCTGCGGGAGCTAAGAATGAAGTGGAGCCTACCTAGAGCAAAAGCGGCGCGCGAACATGCCTGCTTTATGTGCTCAGCGAAGGAAAGGTGTTTATCGAGGACCACGCCTAAGTATTTGGCTTGCTTTTCCCTTGCCGTACATGGTAATCGGACGCGGGGAGGGTGGGTTTATCCGCGGCTTAGAAAAGAGGACTGCCTGGCTTTTGTCTGGATTGACTTCGATTCTCAATTTCCGGAACCACTTGGCCAGAGTGTTTGCGGAAGTTTGGAGAGTGCAAGCGATGGCATCGGGTTTAAGACCGGTATAATAGATAGCCGTATCGTCGGCAAATAGGGCTAGCTGAGTATTTTTATGCTTGGGGATATCGCTAGTGAATAGCGTGAAAACGAGGGGGGATAGTACGGAGCCTTGAGGAACTCCTGCGCGAATGGGGTGGGGGGAGGAAAGCTCCCCCTCAATTCGGTAACGAAAGGTGCGATTCGATAAAAAGCCGTAGGATGAGCACGAGACGGTCAGGCACGCCGAGTTGGTATAGCTTATAGATTAAGCCATTGTGCCAGACTTTGTCGAACGCTTTCGCTATGTCGAAGAATAAGGCTCCCGTTATTGCGCCCCGTTGGAAGCCGGCGCTGACGTGTTCTATGATGCGGTGGACTTGTTGGATACATGAGTGTTCGGTTCTAAATCCAAACTGCTCATTGGGTATAAGACTCTTTGCTTCGGCAAAATCTTTGAGCCGCTTATATATAAGCCTTTCATAGATTTTACCGAGGACGTTGAGTAAGCTAATGGGACGGTAGCTAGACGGGTCAGACTTGGGCTTGCCTGGTTTGGGAATACCTATGACGATGGCCTGTTTCCAGGTTGCGGGGAACATATTATTGCTCAATGCGCCATTGAAGATGGCAGTCATTAGCACTATAAGCTGGGCGGGGAAAAGTTTGAAAACCCTATTGGTGATGCCGTCGGAGCCAGGGGCTTTTCGCGGTTGGAGACTTTTAATGATATCCTGGACCTCATCAGGAGTGATGGGGGCCAATGGATTATCGGGATCTTCGACGGGCGGAAGGGAAGTTCTACGTTCGACTTCGGCGTTCACCATATCGAGGTGGGCTTGGTCTACTGGTTGAGAGCTGGGAGAACACTGGGACTCTAGGCTGTCGGCTAGGCATTCTGCTTTTTCAGAGTTATCGAAGGCGACACTCTTATCGGGACGAATGAGAGGAGGCATTGTGGCCTCTTCAGGGGATCGTAACTTCCTCTGAAGCTGCCAGAAGGCAAGATGGGTGGGCTCAAGTTCGCTCAGCATCTTGTCCCAGCTCGCATTACGCTGCTTGGCAATGCGTTTCCTTACAGCACGCTGTAAGTTGCGCATGTGAGCTTTGTTTGCGGCGCAGGGAAAAGCGCTGTATGCACGGATGGCTGCGTTCTTCTCAGTTATCAGATTCCGTACATCGTCCGGGAGTTTCCAGCGGTGGTCTACCGCTACTGGAACTTCCCTTGAACAATCGTTCAGGACGGATTGTACGTGATCTGTAAGCGAGTCGATCGCCGCCGTCGTGTCAGCGACTGAGACTATGTGGTCAGGAATGGTGTCCAAGTGAGGCGACGTGGTGGATTTCAGTTTTTTACTTACTTTCCTCCAGTCGGTGATCAATTGGGTCGGAGGAGGTTGGGTAGGATCATGGTTACCCGAGCGGGAACCTAGGTGTAGGATAACGGGACGGTGATCCGAGTTGAGTTCGTGAAGCGCTTCTATGGAGTGTAAATGGAGGTTTACATTCTTTAGGAGCGCCACATCGAGGACATCGGGCCTATGGTTGTGGTCGTGTGAGTAGTGTGGGAGTGGGAGCGAGTGGGTGGGAGTCATCGGAGCGATGACGTCATAGTTTAGGGTCGCGCCTAGGTTATACACGATTCTGCTTCTGCCACGATTTCGGCATTTGTCGTGTTGCTGTTCCAAGCGGGGTATTTGGCGTTGAGATCGCCCGCTAGTAAGACGGAGTCACTCAGGCCAAAAAGAGTCGTGAGATCGCTGGTGAGCGCGATAGGATCGTCTGAAGCAAGAGACGCGACCGATGGTGGGGGATGGTAGGCAGAGATGATGGTTATCGTAGGATGACCAGTCATGCCTAGTCGACAGGCAGAATGTTATTTTTACGGACATGCGTAGGTTTGATGACAATCAATTATCACATCACATACGTTTTGTTTGCTATTATAGATAATATTAAATCTAATGCGAAAAAGTTACTTACTTTATTTATCTACTTACTTTACTTTTTATGCACCTGCCCTGTTAGTCTGCCATTGTACTTTTTATATTGCATAAAGTTTAATTAAAAAAAAACATCATAGTAATTGAAGATGTTTTAATTATCACCACTGTTTAGTACCAAATGTTTCCGAACGCACCCTTTTGACATAAGGAAATTTGATCTTGACATTACTCTGACTTGACAGATAGACTTTGTTCCCCCGTTAAAAATGTCGGTCATGGGACCCTGTTGAGATAATTATAATTGGAAAAATATCGTTTGGAATCGCCTTTTGAAACCGATAATTGGGTCGCGAATTATCTATTGTTTGAAGTGTAATCCCCATTTGATGGAAAACCCGGGATATTTTGGGATTCCTCGCCGATTGGTTGCCATCGCGTGGCACGCGCTTTTGCTGGAAACGAGTTGTGCTGTGATTGCTGTTGGAACCGCGCCATCTGGAGACTGGCGCCTTGTGAACGTCCACACACTTGATTTACATCACACTTTCACTTACTCACCTCATATTACATACATACCACACTTGGGGCGTGGCCTTGGGAAGGTCGAAGTGGGCGAACCCAGCACAGAAGGTTAGTGGTTAGACCTGTTATTTGTATTCATAAAGCCTCAGAGGCTATAGGTTGTCGTAAGGCCTTTTGTTTATTGTTGTTTGTAAGCAACGTTTATAGCTCCACGAACCGTGGACAAGTTCAGACCGTCCAGTTAACGTTGCGCTGGCCAATTGTAGGACTGAACAACCACATTAAATATTACTAAAGTCTTTCAATGTTATTTTATTTCTATTAGACTGCGACAGGCCATTCAATTTTGACAGAACGAAATCTGTCGAGGCAGCTATTAACATAAAAAAAACAATATTACTTTGTTTTAGAGAAATAAGGCAGAACAAAGTCTGCCGGGACAGCTAGTCCAAATATATAAAATGAATCGCTAAATGTGTTGCTAAGCGCAAAACTCGAGAACAGCTGAACCGATTTGGCTGATTTCTTTTTGGTTGTGTTTGATGAAGTCTGAGGAAGTTATTTATGGAGAAAAAAAAAATAAAAAAACGAGAAAAATAGTAATAACATCAATTTTCTATTCCCATATAAACCACTCTGTCCCCAGCTGTCAAATGTTTGACGTCAATCAAAACAAATCAAAGGCATGTTAGGATTATCTTTGGTATGCCTTCAAGTTGATTAGAGCTTGCACGTCATTAATGAAAATAATGTAACAAGATCCCTCAAATTTGTTTTATGGTAATTTTTATTGTGTAAATAATTGTGAAATTCTACTTAATGATGATCAGTAATCGTGAAGGAAAATAAGTGAGAAGAACATAAACGTTGGTGCAGTATTTTGGATGGAAAGAGGCTGCATGGACTTAAATTAACACCACATTAAATATTACTAAAGTCTTTCAATGTTATTTTATTTCTATTAGACTGCGACAGGTTCTATCAAATCTCTTTTGACAGAAAAATAAAACAATATTACTTTGTTTTAGAGAAATAAGGCAGAACAAGGTCTGCCGGGGCAGCTAGTATATTATAAATAAATGCGAAAGTCTGTATGTCTCTCTGTCTGTTACGCTTTCATGGCTAAATACCGCACCGATTTGGATGAAATTTGGAATGAAAATACTTGAAGACCCAGGACAGACATTGGGATAATTTTTTTTTTCAAAAATTTACCACTAAAGGGTTGAAATAGGGGATGAAAGTATATTTTGTTGAGAAGTTGTTTAACGCGGGTGAAACCGCGGGCACAGCTAGTTAAAATATATTTGCTTATTCGTAATAGGACTAATGCTTTATGTTCGAATTCCATTGCACTGCCGCATGCCGTAGGTAAGGCGGTTAATTCAAAATTGTTCAGTGAAGCAATTATCATGATGTAAATGAAATGTTATAATGTTATTATGTTATCTATTTAAACTGCCTCCGTAGTCGAGTAGTTTAGGCGTTTGCCTTGTGACCCGGTGGTCTTGGGTTCGATTCCCCCGGTAAACATACTTTGTAAATTTGTTTCCAGTTTGGCTAGGACATTGCAGGCCTGAATCTTCTGATTGTCTGATAAAAACATGGTTCCGTGCTTCGGAAGGCACGTGTAAGTCGGTGGTCCCGGTCCCCAAATGGCAGTCATCAAAATAGACCACGTCAGAGGCCCTTGAGGCAGTCTAGAAACTCTGACACTAGGGTGTATGGGGTCGTTAGCCACACGATAAGAAGAAGAAGAATGAAATGTTGACGTCGGATAGCTCGTATTAATATTCACACGATTAACTGGTACTGTCATCACTTGGGTGAAATATTAACGATATCTAAATAAATGGTCATCTGCCTAGCTTTTTCCCAACTCTTTTAAGCCTGCAATACATGTTGGCCGAGCGTTGTCGCGTGAAGGCCAATACTAACATGTAGACAGTATATTTGCCTTGTCTTGGCGTCACTTGCCTAGTTGGCCAAGTGAAGGCCAGCGCCAACGTGTATAGAGCTCATTTGGTGCAACTTGTCTTCGCTCTCCGTTGCTCGTGATCACCTCACTTCCGATCGGTGTCGGTTTTTGGTCACAAATCAAAGGCGCTCGCCTGCGCTCGGCCAACGTGTGGGTAGCTCTACAGACCCTCTTCTACATTGATCGTCTACATTGGCGTTCGATGAACTTGTCGAACGTGTGGACATTATTTCTTGCCTTGTACCTATTTGCCAATACTCGCGTTGGCCTACGCTCAGCCAACATGTATTGCAGGCTTTAGAGTCCTAAAGCCTAACCGGTCTAACGGTCGGGAAAGTCTAACCGGATGCAGCTGACTATTAGTGTTTTAAGTGAAGCGACTGACTATCTGAATTTCATAATAATAAATTCAATAAATAAGCCTGATATAGTGGTGGTGGACCGAACCGAGAGGCGTGCCATGATTGTCGACATAAACATCCCGGATGACGAGAACCTCGTGAAAGCTGAGAAAGATAAGCAAATCTTGACTTGGCACACGAGATTTTCGTCATGTGGGATGTGAACTAGGCAATCATTGTACCGATAGTCATCTCAGCCAATAGCTTAATAGCCAAGAGCCTCGATCAATACCTCAGGAGACTCTCGTTAGGCGGTTGGATCAAGGGCTTGCTTCAGAAAGCGGTACTCCTGGACACGGCGCGTATCGTCAGGAGGTTCATCTCTATGGAACCCTGACCTGTAGCTTGGACCCTGTTCCTGATACCGGTGGGCTACTATTTTTTTTATTTTAAAAAGTTTTTTTTTTTAGAAAATATTTAACCTCTCAAGGACCGCCATTATTACGTCAACCGTCCGTCAAGCACCGCGGGCTGGCTCTTATCGTAAGAAAGTGGGGCTCAACTAATACTAGTTAACTGGCATGTTTTTGTGCCGCATGTAGGGTTACCATATGTAAATAGTGGGATGCCTGTCTATGGTACCTAAAATGCCTGAATTTTCAGAAAAATGCCTGTCTAAAGCAAAACGCTGTAGGTAATAAGTAAAAGCCAACAGATAATAATGAAGAAGGATATTTATTACTGATATTTGTCAGAGGACATTATTTATTTTTAATAGTTCTTTCTATTCTAATACATAAACGTAAAAATTTTCACAAGATACAGTTTTGTAATTTTCCTGAGTAATCAATATTGCTTTTACTTATTCAATTGTCAGCCGATTTCTTTCTTTAAAAATGCCTGTCTCAGACCAATGCCGGCCGCACGCCCGTCTAAACCTTAAAATGCCTGTCAAATACGGCAAACGCCTGTCATATGGTAACCCTAGCCGCATGTATGTATTGAAAATAAAAAAAATAATTCAATAATACGATAACTCTTAGAGTCACTAGTGTTAGATTTGCTGGCGTCGTTCCAATGACAGCCGGGAAAATTGACTTAACGTGCGTTTCGAGGCATGAAGAAATCTTGGTATGTTAAGTTCACCCACCCACGGATCAACCTAGGCAAGTGTTGCTTAACTTTGAAGATCGATCCGTGGAGTTATTATTATTTAGCCACGAAGTAAATGAATGGAGGTTAATAATATTATTTATTAAAACTAGAAAATCTTTTACAACTCTAGCTAACTTGTAGGTAACTATGCTAAGATGGTGCTAGCATTTAGTATTTCATTACCTAATTTGTTTTGTTACTAATTTAGAAATGCGTAATTGACTATAAGAGCTTGTCTGGCTGTTAATTAGTATTGTTAATGTATTATGTATAAGAGCTGTCGATTAAATAAATATACAACGTGAAATAATATATACAACGTGTAATTTAAAGGGTATATACATACCAAGTGCACGGCTTCTTTGGATGATAACAAACGCAAGGGTTTTTTAATCCTATGTCTACATGTGTGGAACTTATTAGAACTTTCAATACATTGATACCAGAGACCGAATTTTTCAAATTAAGAAGAACGAAGAGAATTATCGTTTTATTGGCAAGTGACGTAGAAAATGATTGCTGAAACCTTGCATAGAGACTCCATACCAGATGTTGTCTTCAGTCCCTGTTGATAGATATGGGGTTTCCGTTACACGTTGTATAAATGCGAAAGTCAGTCTGTCTGCCTGTTAAGCTTTCGTAGCGACATCGCTGAACCTATTTTGTAGTTTTTTTTTGCTATGGAGATAGTTGAAGACCCGGTGTCAGACATTGGTTACTTTTAAAACCAATAGAAAGACATAGAGGTATCATCGTACAAACAAAATGTTATTGCAGAATAGCGGGAATCTTGCAAAAGCTTTTTCTAAAAATATGTAAAAAAGTTTAACAAAATAGGTAAATAAATTAAGAACATAATTATGTATATAATTATATTTATTCATGATAGGCTCGTGTTTGATCACCATCACCTGATGGTAAGTGATGATGTGGTCGAAGTTGGAGCACGCTTACCTAAAAGTAAGCTATTCACTCTTGACTTAGTCTTAAAGAAACCTAGGTTATAGCTATCGGGAAACACAGACTCCGGCAGGGAATTCCACTCCTTAGCCGTACGCACAATGAAGGTATTCCCAATACGTATTGTGCGTATGGGTTGAAAGTCCACCATGTAATAACGATGGCGCATCGCCGTTTGTCTTGACAAATATTTGCATGTCAAATTATCGTTACTAAGTGTTATGGGTCTATATTAGGTAGGTGGTATACATGTTAAGACCTAATTTGTTCCAACAGTTACCTCCAAAAATTAAATCCTCTCGCCATCAAACGTAAAAGTTTGGCGAGTTTAGATTTAAGTGATACCTCTGTATATAAATAAATTAAAAAAAAAAAAAAAAAATGTGAACCCCTAAGAGACATAGTAAAAGGTTTGACTTTCCGATTATCAATAAGTACATGTGGTCCAACGCAGGACTATCATCATCAATAAAATAAAATAAAAAAGTAACACAAAAAAATTGTCTTAATAAATTCACCTCGGATTTGCCCGGTTTATATTCAAAACTATGCTAACTTCCTACACGTATACCGCATTTTTTCTCTTCAGTTTGTTCAGCTAATAACTATCGGAGTTAAGTTAACCGGGTCAGCTGAGTTCAACTGGTTGATCCGCAGTATATGGGTCGGTCGCCCCACCCGTTTCCCGCCGCTCCCTCATTTCCTATGTAAGACCGTGTCTACAATGACTAACCAGTTTTTTATGAGCAGATCTAAAGGTTTTGTTAGATTATAAAGAGTGAAAAGAAGAAAGAAGAAAACCCTACCAAAGCTTCATCACAAGTTGATCGATGGTTTCAGAAAGCATAATGGAAAATGTTTAAACGACAAACTCAAAACTCAAACTCAAAATGTTTTATTTCACATAGGCTTACGTAGCCACTTACAAAACGTCAGCAGTTAGGGCACGGTTCGAAATTGGTCGTTTTCTATGGAGAAGAACCGGCAAGAAACTCCACAGTTACTCTTTTAAAATATCATTCTTACAATGTATCCATAATACAAGTTAATTAGGTATGAGAGGATAGTATAGATCAATTAATACAGCACAATGGAATTACAAATAAAAAAATGTTAAACAAATCTAAGAGTCTACAGTGTTCTCCCATTCACAAAAAGCTTTACAACACAATCTATGTTTATCTAAAACGCCAATGATTTTAACCTGAAAAAGTGAACGAGCATCATAAAGTAACTTTTATGTACGGAACAATATTGTGTCTTCCTTTAGAATCTTCTTATCATGGCTATCTAATCTACCTACCTGTTTACATAATCCCGCATGTTCACTCAACATTATGATGCTGAGTGCGAATTGCTGTCCTGTCTATGTGTTGATATTACGCACCACAAATAGGAATCTATTTTATTATAGCACCTGCTCGGTGTCCGTATGTTGCTACTGGGATCTAGCAGAATACCAACATCAGGCGTATTTGCCAGATACTAAATAATGGTGACAGTATATATTACTTATATACATATACTAGTATTTGCGTGTTGCGCGAGGTGCAAGCACCTCGCGTGCTTCTGAAAAAAAAAAGTGGGGGTGGTGATGGGGGGGGTTTAGTATTTGCGTGTTGCGCGAGGTGCAAGCACCTCGCGTGGTTGTGAAAAAAAAAAAAAAAGGGGTGGGTGTGATGGGGGGGAGATGGGGGGGGGGGTTGCACAAGTATTTCGACTAAAGCATTGCCCCTCTAAATGAATCTGAAAAAAAAATGTTCCAAGTCTCTTAGATTCCGAGATCCGCCTAAAGGGGAGGAGAAGGGGGGCGGGGGGGGACTTTGAAAAATGGTTTTTACTTTACCGAGCCTCCTCTATACGAATCCGTAAAAAGAAAAAAATACGGGTCTCGTAGTTTCCGAGATACGATAGGGGGGGGGGGGAGAAGAGGGGGGAAAAGGGGAGGTTTGGCACTTTTCCCGTAGGTTTGAGAGTTACTTGTTTACGAATCTGTCAAAATATACCCACCTCCCCATCCACCATCTGGGAGAACAATTATGTCAATGAGTGAGTCAGTCAGTCAGTCAGTCAGTGGTAATTTAGCTTTATATAGTATAACTAGTATTTGCGTGTTGCGCGAGGTGCAAGCACCTCGCGTGCTTGTGAAAAAAAAAGGGGGTGGGGGGGGTGATGGGGGGTTTAGTATTTGCGTGTTGCGCGAGGTGCAAGCACCTCACCAAGAGTGAATAGGTTACTTTTAGTTAAGCGTACTCCATCTTCGACCACGTCATCACTTACCATCAGGTGAGATGGTGGTCAAACGCGAACCTATTTTTAATAAAAAAAAACGGTTTTACATTCTTACTTAATTTTAGCTCAAATTCCTTTATTATGTATTTTCAATACTAAGTAGTTAATTAAGTTAACCTATGCTTGATTGCATCGCACAATATCGTGATGTCGTGAGCGAGCGTGGTCGTTGGTTGTCGTTTATCAATCAAATTGTGGGTAGTGATATTAATTTCCTTAAGGTATATGAAACAATTACTAAATCATGAATATAATTTACATAGTTATTTAGTCTGATAAATTATTAAAAATCAAAGAGGGAGGCCGACTAGAAAGTTTGTTTAACATAATAATATGTAGAAGTATGAGTCAAAGAAAAACTTTGTTGAATATCAAAATACATAGGTAAATACCTCTTATCATCATCTACGTTTCCCCATTATGTTGGAGTCAGTGTTACATATAGTGTTGAGTCCACCCGTCTCATCATCACCGCGCGCCAGCGGCAGGTAAAAAGGGGTGCGGGGCAACGGCTCGTCCACCGGCCGACGACGACGCGACGGCCGAGCGCATGTTCCAGACACCCAGACAGTCAGCTGTTGCACGTCTCTAAGCACGGCTGCGCTCGCGCATATTATATTATAACCTTTATCTGCGTATTGTAAACCAACCGTACACAGTCCACTATTCTTTCATTGCTTGCTCACCACGACCTATCGTCGCGATCATATAGCGACTGCATATTGGACCTCCGCAACCAAACACATCCCACGACACGATACACGATACCTTTCGATAAGAATAGAGACAGATTTTCTAGCATCTACTACCCACCTGACTACCAGCTGTGTTATTCTTTAAAACCTCGTTCTAAACTTCGAATCTAAATCCGATGTGAGTTTATTGATTGGCATTCTAAAAACTCGGTTGTTAATTCGAATTTACACTAGCGCTACCCTTGCGAGCGTGTCAGCGAGTTGAACTAAAGATTTTGACAGATAAAGTATGAGATGACGTGGGAAGTGGCATTCGGTAAGGTAATTCCTCCGTCATTTCAACGCTGTTTACAGAATGCAAAATCAAGGTTACTTTGAACCATAAGCGAAGTGACAGTGAATAGCTATGTGAGATGCGAGTTGTTGTTCGAATTTTACAGAATCGACGTACTGTAACGTCTACCAAAAGATCTGCATATGACAACCGGCAACATCGGCTTAAGTGCTTTATGAGGCACGGAAAATTCCGACATCTTAAGATCGTCATCCGTAGACTGACCTCGACAAGAATTGCTTAACCTTCAAGATTGACCATGTGACTGTTATTAATTAACCACGAGCTCTTCTCGGTGAAGAAACGCTGATGAGGAAGAAAATAGATATATTCTTCATTGTACACATTAACAAATAAGGACTTAACAACTAAAAAGGGGTGATACAATGGGTGGTCTTATCGCTAAAAGCGATCTTTTAGAGACAACCTTTGGATGGCTTTTTTTTATTTTTGATAGGCTCCCGTTTAACCACCATCTCACCTGATGGTAAGTGATGATGTGGTCGAAGGTGGAGCACGCTTGCCTAGAAGTAACCTATTAGATATATATATATATACCTAGAGAAAATAAAGACGCGGGTAGTCCACGGTGTACTGTCTACCTGACTAAAAAGGCACCCTGTTTCTGCAGCTGTCAATAAGTTCCGGGGCTGCGGTATCTTGTTAGAACATTCCCGCAACCCCGGCAAGCAATTTTACCGATTTGTGATCATAGTTCTTAAATATGTGATCTGGGTGTTGATTTTCAACATTTTCATAATTATATCTAATACCATTTAACCAAGTCACATGGATTTTTTTATTACTTTTGCTAGAACTGGTACAACCTAGCCTATCACCCTGTACCCGCTTGACGTTGAGTTTCGGGACATTCTGTATAATAACAATGATTAATTGTTAAAGAAGGTACGTGTTCTCACACAAAAACATTGATTAAGTCAAAAAGTATGTGACAATTTACCACTATAAGCCTTACAGCGAACATCCGGCATTTATTGTTATCAGAAAAACAAAAAACCAGTGTACATAATGATTAACATAATATTATAATCGTATTTTCCTGTTTTACCGTATGACTCAAAAACTTTCTATGAACTAACTATATAATTATCTACGATGTTATTCGCGTAGCTTATAACTTCCTAAACCTTTAGGGAAACACTGCTTACATTTTCATTTCTGTTTTCCCCTTATAGTATTATGTTTATGTATGTTTTTTGGTGAACTGATTGTATTGATGCTTGCTTTTTTCGTTGGGATCAGGAATCATCAAAAGACTCCTCCCGCTCTCCCTCCTCTCTGGATGAAGCAGAAGGGAATGTCTGACTTGAAGTCAGGATACAGGATAGGTTTTTGAGTCAGTAGAAGTCAGTGACTTCTACTGACTCAAAAACCTATCCTGTTCATTCAGTTGCTCTTACGTTTCGGACCTGCGGTATGTCGTTAGAAAATTCGTGGAACCCTGTTCCCTGGTTCCTTGTTGTCCGTTTTATTAACTTTTCTTGATCTCTTGGTCTTAGTAAGTATTCCATAGAATTCAAATAAATTGATTATTTATATATACCTATATAATTCTTTAGCTAAAGACATTTATTTTACTTTTTAACCCAAAGGTTGACTGGTAGAGAATGCCTTGTTGCATTAAGTCCGCCCATGTACCACTATTGTACATTAAGTTTAAATAAATAAATTCATTCATTCATTCATGCAATATGGTAAAAGAAAAAACAAACATGAAAACATGAAAAACGTTGCTGATGACCTTAGGGATGATGGTGATGTAGAACGGGAGCGCAGGGCATTGGCGGTGCGGGCGAATATGTTGTCCCGTAGGTTTGCTCGATGTACAGATGAGGTGAAAATTACACTTTTAAAGCATACTGTACATCCCTGTACTCGAGCGCCTTATCGATCAACTGTACCAAACGTGCCGCAAATGCCTTGCGTGTTCAATACAATAATGCTCTCAGGGCGCTGTTGCGACTGCCACGATATTGCAGTGCATCAGCAATGTTTGCACAAGCCAGAATAGGCAGCTTTGCAGCTGTAATACGCAAAAAGATTGCGTCTCTTTTGGCCAGATTGAGGGACAGTCGAAACAGCCTTCTGAGAGTTATAGCTGAGAGGCATGATGAAAGCCCCATCATCAAGCATCTCACAGAGAGCACCCTGTCAATTATACAATACGAGTACTAACGTAGTTTGTAAGTAAATTTTCTGTACTAACTTCTATAATTGTCTTTTCTGTAATAGTATAATAAGTACTAACATAGTATGTAAGTTAAATATGTTACTAACATTTAGAACTGTAAGTTTTTATTATTGTGGACCTTGTTATCTGAAATAAAGAAGGATTATTATTAATATGTCGCAATATCTAAAATCTGTGAGGATTTACAGAAATTAGAGATTGTTTTTGACTTAGACCTTATTTTTGCAAGACAAATAAGAAAATTAATAAGCTGTGTGACATACCCTGACTGTATTGCAGATGTTGCTGTCTATTCTTAATTTTAAAATATTTAATTTATTATCTTTTATTTCCTTCCGAAACTACGAGTCTAAATTCTGAATAAAAAAATCAGATAACTAATATTTCGTTACTTATACAACGTGTAATTTAAAGGGTATATACATACCAAGTGCATGGCTTCATTGGATGATAACAAACGATATGGCAAGGGTTTTGTAATCCTAAGTCAACGTGAGTAGAACTTATTACAAATTCCAATACACTGGTACCAGAGACCGAATTTTTCAAATTAAGAAAAACGAAAAGAATTGTCGTGTTATTGGCAAGTGACGTTGAAAGTTATTGACCCTCGTAGTGCTGTGACACGTTTGTTACGATTGGTATTCAAGAAATATATGAAACCAATAATTTGGTATCAATTCTTTGAGTCAGTTATTTTGTGCTGAAACTGTGCATAGAGACTCCATACCAGATGTTGTCTTCAGCCCTTTTGGATAGATATGGGGTTTCCGTTACACGTTGTAGATTTACAGACAAAATTATATGTCAATAGTCTATGGTTAAACCCATGGACTCAAAAGGATCTTGAGGGGTCCTTAAAACATTTTCAAAAGGAATTAAAAAGCCATTGTTCAAAAAAATACGGGATTGATGAAGTGACTTGCAAATTTTTTAAATGGAAATGAATCATCAAAAAGAACCTCCTTCATTCCAACAAAAATCCCCTAATCCAATACAAAGGGAACGTGTCAATTTCAGCAGGTACAAAGTACAAAGCAAAGTGCTTCCGACCGTCAGTCTGTCCGTGAACACACCTTAACGCATTATAGAACCACGGCCACTCCCAGGCGAGCCCATGACACGCCATCAAACGACTTTTAATTATTTTCAGGCATCCATTATGGAGTTCGACTGGCTAGACAATCGTAATAGCTACAGGAGAAAATATGAGCATGCAAAGCATGTTTTTAGAAATCTCCAGTTTTCTTTTGTTTTAGGACAATTCTGTGTTCCCTGCCACTTATGACCTTTCAGTCTCATCTTCTGGGCTCGCTCGTTCTATCGTAGACCTCATCTATCACTTACCATCAGGCGAGATCGATGTCGAGAGTGAGCTCATCCTTAATTTTAAAAAAAATCAATTATGTATCAATAAAAGGAATAGATATACTTCCCATGAACATAGTCGCTCAGCACTTGTGACGGGTTAAGTAAACCTGTGTTAAAATTTTTGAATATTGTCATAATGACCTTATAATTAAAATGGATGTATATGTATACAATATTTTTCACACGCTTTTATTAAGTCGAGCTGTAACAAACTATGCAATAAAATCTATGAATCTGAATTACATGCACTTTTAGTTGTTGTATCATCATGATACTTGGCAATTATATGTAGACTAGATTGTGCCAGCGGCTTCGCCCGCGTGGGAAGTTTTTGCCGTGTAAATCCCGATCCCGTGGGAATTTCGCAAAATCCTTTCTTAGCGGCTGCCTACGTAATAACATCTACCTGCATCCCAAATTTCAGCTCGATCCGTCCAGTGGTTTGGGCTGTGCGTTGATAGATCACTATGTCAGTCAGTCAGTCAGTCACCTTTGAGTTATATATATTTAAGATTAGATGAGAATGCAATATTATGGTACCATCGAGCTGGTGATGGAATTGGAAGGTGGCTGATGGAACTTTGGACTGCCTGTGAGTAAACATATCGAGTTTGGGCTCATTAGATCGTCTTAAAATATTAAAGCGTGTTTTTCGTTTTTTAAACTATTAATTTATTATAAAATTAATATATATGTTTTATAGTTTCACTTAAGTTCTCCAATAAAGTACCCAAATTATAAGTATTACTTATGGTTCAATATTCTAGAGTGAACAACTATAATATGGTTTTCCTCTCAATAAGAAAACGGAAATGAATAAAATATCTATGGCACCTCAGTAACTCCTGACCCAGAATCGGAATCCTTTTCAAAAGGCGGTCTCACGCTTGACCAATTACTTTTCATTACGGTAACGAAATAAATGTACAACATTGTTATGACAATGTTTCCACGAACAAGTAAAAAGCCAAACAATATATCTCTTTGTAAATATTTCTGCGAAGTGGTAACATTTCAGGTTTTCAGGACAGCAGTTATAGCGTATTTTGTGTGGTTTTTTTATTGATATTAGGCTTGATTTTGACCACCATCTCATCTAATGGTAAGTCATAATGTGGTCGAAGATGAAGCACGCTTACCTAGAAATAGAAGTAACATAATTTAATAGTAAAAAAATATATAAGTAATTTGATCTACCTGAAACGGATTTCAAGTAGCTTGGAATTTTTGTACCTTTTTTTTTCAGGGAAACGTCATAAAATGACTTCCGCTCTGGTTGAAGTGGAAGTGGTGTCAGACTTCTATTGACTAAAAACCAACCCTGTTTCTTCAGTTTAATCACTGTGAATATACATTAAAATATTTTACTTGTAAGTTTTTTTTTCTAATGGTCGATTATTTTTGATAGAAAACTCGAATTAAAGAGGCATCGTTGACCCTTAAATTTGATTAGGTGTTTCTCCTCAGGGTAGTTGGCTGAAAGCACCGGCCTCATAAAGTTTTCTTAGCCTAGATATCATATGTGTAATAAAATAGAATGTTTGTTTTAATGTTGTAAATATCTACTTGTAGAATACATAATTATACCTATCATATAAACATATATGTGAGTAGTTAGTAAGTTTATCTACCTATTTTGTTTAATGTAAGTTACGAGCGTTTCTCGCCAATAAACTGTGAAGTTTGGCCAGTAAAATATAATTATAAGCCTATTTTAATAAAACAAAAAAAAACGAAAAAATAACATGTACTGGTGTTATTATTATTATTATTTTATTGATAATAGGCTCGCGTATGACCACCATCTCACCTGATGGTAAGTTATGATGTGGTCGAAGATTTATTTACAACCAAACGTATATAATTTATCATTTAACACAATATCACCAACTCATTAGTAACGCAGTCATTTGGGCTCCGCATGAATCTAAATATAGGCTCATGCTGGAGCAAGTACAAAATAAATTTGTAAGGCATTTATACTTACGCTTGTATGAAGTATATCCCTTTTACCCATTAATGTACCCAACTTTATTTATTTTGGGTATGGTAGGATATAACGAGCTGAGCGTCAGGAGGGAACTTGCACTCATCTCGTACATATTCAAAATATTTAGACGGAAGGTGCATAATGCGGACGTATTAAGTCCTCCCACCCCGGGCAGGGTGGGAGGGACTGTCAGACTTTTACTGACTAAAATCCACGGTGTTCCTTCAATAACCCTTTACATACCGGGGCCACGGTAACGGGATGAGTCCCACGACCCCGGCAGGCTTCGGCCCTCTGCAGAGGGGGCCTCGTCATGTTGCTGACGCTCTTTGAGGCGCGCGTGGAACACGACGCGCCGTCGACCCGGGCATGGTCCATGGTCGGACAGCGAGTTGCCCTTTACTCGCTGTCCGCATGCCCGCGCCTACGGTGGCCGGAGATCGTCGGCCGACGTCCGACGCCGTGGACGTCTACCACTGCGGCTGGGCTGGAGGGAGGACGCCATCCTCTCCCTCACGCGGCCCGCCTCCTCCTTCGAAAGCATGACTGCTTCGCAGAAGGAGGCGACCGCTTCCCACTCCCTCTCGCCCCGCAGCATGGCCTCGACCAAGGCCGGGCGCGAGAGGTCTCCGCCTATTGTCGCCGTGAGGACACGTCGGTGCTCTGCCCAAGCTAGGCAGTCCTGCACCGTGTGCTCGACTGTGTCCTCAGGGCGACCCTCGCAGTGGTGACACCCAGGCGTCTCTTCCTTACCCATCAGACACAGGTACCTCCCGAAACTTCCGTGTCCGGTGAGGACCTGCGTCATGCGGTAGGTCAGGACGCCGTGACGCCGATCTAGCCACTCCTCAAAGAGGGGTCTTACCGCCGCAATTGCGGCGTGCCCGAATGCGGACGTATTAGGGCAAATAAGTTTGTGTCTTCCGGACAAGTACGTGTGGCGACGTCGTCGGCGGCCATGACTGCTGGTAGAGCCACGCGGGCGTACCAATCTGTCGGGAGAGGCGCCACTGACGCGTGCGCTCGGCACTCTGAAGCTCATTGCGACCGATTTGGACTTATTCTGTTGTTCACTCGGTGAATTCACTAGGAGTGCTTTATTTGTAATTTGTTATAAAAAAAATTAGTTGTAATACTAGAATATGTACACTATCGCATTAGGTTACCCTGTCATGATAGATGTTAAGTGGCTAATAAATAAATATATAAATAAATCATCATCCGTTTAGCCTTTTCCCACCTATGTTGGTCAGCTCAGCTTCCCGTCTGACCTCCACAACCCAGTAACTGGGTACGATATCCCTTGGCAAGACCAGTGTCGGGTTTTCTGGGTTCTGACTACCCATAATGACTGCCAAGCGTGTAGAAATGACAGCCAGGACTAATGGCTTAACGTGCTTCCGAAGGCACGGAGGAATGGAGTTGGTCAACCATTCACAGGCCTACCTAGGTTAAAGTTGCTATAAAGATCAACCAAACTCAAACTCAAAATGTTTATTTCACATAGGCCTACATGGGAACTTACAAAACGTTGAGTAAGGGCACGGATCGAAATTGGTCGTTTTCTATGGAGAAGAACCGGTAAGAAAGTCCACAGTTGCTCTTTTCTAATCAAATTATCATTTTTACAATGTATCCATAATACAGGGACCAAGTAATACAGCACTATGGAGTTACAAATAAAAAATTGTTAAACAAATTATAAGAGTCTACAGTGTTCTCCCATTCACAAAAAATCTTTATGGGTATTTCTCATTTTCAGGAAAATTATCTGTGACAGAGATTTTTTTCTTTAATAACAAAGGGCACGCGGACTTGATATATTTATCAAGGTAGTGCTACCATGTCTGGTGAAGACTACATGAAAATATACTAAATTTATTGATCACATTATTTTAAATATTAAAAAATAATCGTCAAAATGTCTTTTCCGTGGATGTGACTGAAGCAAATTTACAGATATAATAATTTTTTCCCAGTCTTTAGCATGATATTTCTAAAATATAAGGATATTATCTTAAACTTTAACAAATACTGACTCATATCAGCTTATAACTTAATATTCAATTGATAAAAAAGAGAACAAAAAACCTAATTAAAATATGTGACTAAAATATTGGTCACTTCCATGGACAAAGGTCACAATAACTTTTTACCGAGAAAAAAACTGCGTATGTCCGAATTTATGTGAGCATTGACAAGCCGTCAACTGTCATAACCATAATGAGATGTTAATTTCTTACTGGCTGCAATACTTTTGTCGTGAAAAAACAATAAGATTACCTAATTAAAACTCGTCAAGCATACGTGGTCACTACTGTGGTTGTTTTGCCAAGTAAGTATATAATGTTAAATTTACATTTGTTTTGCTGTTTTGTAGGTTTGATGGTCAAATTACGATTGCCGAAATAGGTTGCAAAGACGAGATTTTTTAGATTAGTTTTCCGTATTTGAACCAAAAAATTTCCTTTCCATGGATGTCACTTCCATTGATTACGTGGATATTTTTCCTCCATGGACGTGACCATAGGTCCACGGATGTGAACTTTAACTTGGATCATTCCAATTATTTTGTTTGTTAATTACTGCCATATACATAGATACACAAAACGCTTTTACATACAAATTAGTGATGTGTCAACTCGATTTACTAACTCGAGTTAACTCGAGTTGGGCTTAAATCGAGTCAACTCGAATTGAATTCTCTTTGACTCGATTTAGTCGATTTGAATACTCCCGCTCTAGCGCGTCAGCCGAATGACAGACATTGAGATGGCGCGAAGTTTGCCGATCATTTGTGACTATCTATATTCATTCATTTAATTCGCTAGAAATGTCAATTATATGAGATAGATAGATAGATAAAACGTTTATTTGGTACAACATAAGACACAA
The DNA here is from genome assembly GCA_943138885.2 of Tholera decimalis. Classification (NCBI taxonomy): domain Eukaryota; kingdom Metazoa; phylum Arthropoda; class Insecta; order Lepidoptera; family Noctuidae; genus Tholera; species Tholera decimalis. The sequence goes on along the minus strand of OW964577.2, from coordinate 6,404,663 downwards.
AATTCACATAATAAAAAGAAAAATAATAATGATTCACAACAAGAAAAAAAATTACAAAAGAAAAAAAAATAACATGCAGTTTGAGTAACATTATGAAAATACATAAAGTAACACTTACATACATTAGAAAAAAAAGACGTAAAAATAGCGGTGTGTGTCTCGCGATTGCACCAAATGGGTCCCCAGCTCAGCATGTGCCAGGCTGTAAATACCTGGCGCTGATATTCTGCTGGGTCCCTGCAGTGACATACGGATGACGAGTAGCTTAGACGCGAAATTGTCAGTATAAAATTAATAAAGAGAATAAAGTAAAAATAAAAAAAAGGAATTTAATTTGACATTTAATTTGTATTTAATTTGATAATTTGACATGATTTTTTATTTATTTATTTATTTTTATTTATTTATATCAATGTCACAACAACACAACATTGCATTGTTGCAGATTTGAGGTTATTTTGGAGTGCCGTTTGTTATTGTTGTTAGTTTTTCGAATTATTTGGTACTGTATAGAAAAAATGCCGGGACCTAAAAAAATGAGATCTGTTGTTTGGGATGTATTTGAATCGCCAGTGAATGGACATGCTAAGTGCAAACAGTGTTCAGATTCATACAAATATAGTTTTGTTGTTAATAATACTTACTTTATTTATGCTACGAAAATTTAATCCTAAAACATAAAGCAAATGATAAATAAATACACTTCTTTTTTTATTTAAATTCTACCTACTTTAATTATAATGGTCCCCATACCTATTTATGCTGAATCTGTTCTATTTATTTAAATATTGTTACGAAAACAAATCATTTACTCAGTTTCATTTCACCCAGTTAACTCGAGTTACTTAACTTGAATTGAACTCGAGTTACGTGAATTTCAACTCGAGTTAACTCGAGTTGTGTTTATTCCGAGTTGGCACATCACTTATACAAATACATGTTTTACTTTTTTTAGATGGCGAGAAATAAACGACCAAATACAGCAAAATTAATTCGTAAAAAAAAAAGAGAATGCGAACGAAAACAAAGAGCTCGTATTAAGGCTAACCCCGACTTGTATGAAGCCAGTCAATTTAAAATTTTTAGTGAATATTTTAATATTAAAAAAAAATTGTTTTCGAATATTAATATTTATTTAGCATGTATGGATGCTATACTATTGCGGGTTAACGGGAAAGCCCTCTGTTAGTTAATATACTGTATGACAGAGATAGCGAAAAACAGGAGAATAAGGAACCGGATAGTGAAACTAAAGAACAGGAGAATATGGCACTTGACAGTGAGATTGAAGACGAGGAACTGGATAGTGAGACTGCAGAACAGGAGGATAAGGAAGTAAACAGTGAGATTAAAGAACTGGAGGATACAGAACTTGATAATCAGGCTGAAGAAGAAGAAGACAACGAGCTTGATAGTGAGACTGAAGAACGGGAGGATAAGGAACTAGACAGTGAGACTGAAGAACTGGAGGATAGAGAACTTGATGATCAGACTGAAGAAGAAGAAGATAACGAGCTCCATAGTGAGACTGAAGAACAGGAAGATAAGGAACACGATGAAAAGAGGATGAGGATCTTTGACAGTGAGAGCGATGATAACCTCAAAATATTTGAATTGAGAAATATTTCTAAAGTTATAAAATAACTTGAAGGTTTTAATATATATTAAGATTTTATTGAGACTGAAATTAAAAAGTGCTATCATTACAATGTTTTTGATCTCTTTAGCAGTTACTTTTAAAAATATATAATATGTTTTATATTTATTACAAAATATGGTTGATACCATAATTCCTAAGATAAAACATGTGATTTAAGTTAAAGTTAAAAATTCAAAGCAATTAATGTTGATTTTCCAAACATTTATTTTATTTAATAAATCCAGTGTTTTAATTATTTATTGATTTGTGACTTCATCTTTTATATAAAATAAAATAGAATTACACTTCCATGATTTGAAGTTATTTCCGTGGTTAAAAAAAAACTGTATGGAAAGTCACTTCCCTGGATTCAGTGTCACTACCATGGATGTTCGAAATTTCATTGCGTATTTCTAGTAAAACTAAAAAGTTGTAAGCTCGGTACATATTTTTTTGTAGTAGGTTATGACTTAAAATATTGATATTTACAGCTAAAGTTGACCAAAGCATTTTTTTTTTGTTTTCGTCATCAGAAGTGAAAAATACCCTTATATTATATTAAAATTAACTTGAGAAGGATAAATCTAAAAATATATAACTCAAAGGTGACTGACTGACATAGTGATCTATCAACGCACAGCCCAAACCACTGGACGGATCGGGCTGAAATTTGGTATGCAGGTAGATGTTATGACGTAGGCATCCGCTAAGAAAGGATTTTGCAAAATTCCCACGGGATCGGGATTTACACGGGCAAAACTTCCCACGCGGGCGAAACCGCTGGTACAAGCTAGTTAATAATAAAAATGAAACAAAAAGAAAATCTGTCAAATCGGTTGGATTATCATAGGGAAAAATAATAAGACACACTCACAAAAGTGGAGTTCAGCCCGTTCAGCTGTTATCATTTAACCACTAAAGTAGAAGAGTTACTTGGCAAAACGTGATGACCACTTCAAAAATCAAGCATTTGCCAAAAAAAAAAAAACAAAAGAGCCTACATAAGTATAGATGACTTAAATCATAACGTCAATTACATTGTCCCCATGATTGGATAGATTACGTTATGAAGGGCTTCCAAACGTCGACTCGATTGTGATAAATGACCACCCCTAGGGAGGAACGAGGGTGGCCGGGGGTGGGGGGTAACACTTCTTTTTTTAATGAAGTTATTTGTTGGTCTTGGGTATTCTTAGTAGGAAAGGAATTGTAGGTAATAATTTTTGGCTACTGAATTTGCGGTTATCAAGAGCCTTTTAGCTGGCTATACTTCATGCGCATTCTCTACCAGTCAACCAAGGGTGGCAAATATGATGGCATGGTAGATAAAATAATTAATCATGAGAAAATCTTATATAATTTGTTAAGTTTATTTTATTAGCTTGCGTGGCAGAAAAATTGCTAACTCTTTTTTTAGATTTACGTACCTCCTAACGAAAAAACGAAACCTTTATAGGATCGTGTCGTTGTCCGTTTGTTTGATTGTTTATCATGATCCATTTTTTCGTTTTCGTAGCCGAATAGTAAAAAACGGAACCCTTATAGATTCTTCATGTCTGTCTGTCTGCCCGTTTGTTTGTCACAGCCATTTTATTCCGAAATAAATAATAATAAATAAATAATTATAAGAGTACAGATTTAAAACTTGGTTTAATCATTAAACCTATACGTGCGTGGTGTCCATAGATTTTTTTTCGATGATTCTCTACAAATGACTTCTCCTACTCTAGGTGGAGCGGAGGAGTGTCAGACTTCTACTGACTAGAAACTCACCCTACTCCATCAGTTGCCTTGAGGTCCGGAGCCATGGTATCTCGTTAGAACAAAATGACATTGAAACTCCTAAAATAATTTTTAAATGTGTTTTATGTCTGTTTTGTGTCCCCAATTCTTAAATGTGTCACACAAAATAAGAAAAAGTAAAATCTAAAAAAAAACTTAGTATATGCCGTGGATTTCAAATCTCAACTTAATCGCAAATCGCAAATTGCTTTGAACGACATATCTATACTAATATTATAAAGCGGAAAAGTTTGTTTGTTTGTTTGCTTGAACGCGCTAATCTTCGAAAGTACTGGGTGGATTTGGATGAAATTTGGTATGGAAGTAGCTTGAAGCTTGAGAAAGGTTATAGGCTACTTTTTACCCGACTGCAAAAAAGGAGAGTTATGTTTTTACCGTGATAGAATCCACGGGAGCGAAGCCCCGCGTGAGTACTAGTTACACCATATACTTAGTCAGCAGTTTTTGAAAATCGCAAATTTACGGCTGTCATTATGCTATTATTGAGAGTATTTATATAAACACTATAAAAAAACAAAGCTATTTTGCGTAGCTACTACGGAACCCTTTATGGGCGCATTGAGGTAATATGTACTACGTACTAGAGAAGCCACCACACATCACTACTACGTTCCATTCAAGTGCGGTCTATTGACTGCACTTCACTTAAACGCAAAAAAACGCTTGTCAGATCTAGAGCGCATAAGTCATTATTTGTTTGTAAGGAAAAAAACGTTCAAACGCATTAAATGCGCGTGTGTTTTACGATATTGCACTAATAGTTCAATTAATACGGCGAAGTGCAAAGGAATAACTTTTCATCGGCGAGTAACTAGATATTCATTTAAAAATATAATTTGAAAAAAGATATTTGGCAGACGCCATGTGTCATAGATAAAAATTAAGATGTGACAATTTGTGTTATAAACGTAGGTAGAATAAGTTGACAATTCTTTTTATAGCGGAAAATAATAAACTAATATATATTTAGAAAAAAAAACTGGCTGTGGCTATTCAACGAAAAAATATAAAAACTGAAACATTAAAATAATTATTGCATATTTTAAGACATAACTTGTTACATTTTGTTTATTTAAGGTTTCCACGTTTGGGCCGTAAAGACAGGAAACTGGATAAAATTTGTCCAAAACAACCGTAGTGAAGAGACCTGGTTACCATCCACTCATACTTATATATATCTTCGTTGCATTTTCGCGTGTTTCATTATATAAATATACAATACCAAAAGTTTGTTTTATTTTAAGTACTTTTAGATTAAAGTCAATTAATAATAAAGTATGAAAAAAGAGTGCGAATGAAGACTGCTAGGTATAAAGCTATGTCACTTCCGTAGTCAGTCAGAAGTTTAATCTATATAAGTGACATGTTATAGCAGAACGTTAAACAAAACGCGTAAGCGCCATGTAAATCACGACGCTTCCGACCTTTTGGTCGCTAGAAAACTACACCTTAGAAGCGCTTTAGCGCTGCGTGTTTTTATTCTTTTTTATACGACTAATAATTATTGTTTCAGCGCTGCAGCGAACTTAAGTTTAAATTCTTGCCAAAATGGAACATATCCTTTGCTTAGGATAGTTCCTCTAGTATGTAGTACATATTACTTCAATGTATGGGCGAGTTTAACACGCACTAGGGGGAGCCAGAAGCTAGAAATTCTTTCGCTTGGAAGATATATCGTGCTACCCAGTTACTTGTTTGTGGAGTTCATTTAGGTAGAGTCTTTATATTAAAGAAGTGACTATCTAGGTAACTTTTGAGAGCCCATCAGAAATATTGCTTCTCCAATTCGACCACCATATGCTTTTCATTACATTTAATAAACCACAGGGGCAGTTGGCCATTATAATCACTTTCCACGTCAAACTGTCAGTCTTAGATAAGGGAAAACTATCGAGTAGAACGATCAGACAGTAAAGTGTCCATTGCGGTGGATCGATGGTGTCTGTTTGGCTTATTGATTAAATAACTGGTGATGTAATTAAAAGTTTTACAGTATTAGGCACACAACGTCGCCTTTGTTTTGCCGGGTATGGTTAGGTTAGATGATTGTGTACCTTTTAGGTATGAATAAAATTATAATAATCAGTCTTTAAAATTTTGATTGATGCATCCCAAGAGAATCTTAAATTTTCTCGGGATTAAAAGTATAGAGCTTGATTATAGTATTCCAGTTTATAATCTAGCTCTCTGATTTCGAAACAAACCTAGGTAACTATTGCATAAATAAATTAGTATAACTACTAGTATTGATTCATTCTGTTGTGGCGATTTGTTTTCTGTTATGAAACTGAAGTTTGTTGTTACGAGAAAATTTTCTTTCCCTTTATCTGACAACATGGTTGGCGCAGTTGTTGAATGATTGGCTGCTGCGTTGTGAACGGATTAATTCATGTGTAAGTGACTTTAAAGTTTGTGAACGCACCCAAGGTGCAGGAGAATTTTCTAGACAAGGGCGCAGGGTGGTTTAAAAAATCCAATTCACAAGCTTTTTTTATAAGACAGACAGAAAAACCTCTAAAACACGATAACATAACTAAAGCATTGAGTTTACGAGCAGAATCGCGACAATAAGCGACTGCGTTACTTGTAGTCTGCCATAGACCATCCAATATGGCGCACGTCAACTGTCACTTGCAGACCGCCCGTCATAACATGCAGACGTCTGTCATAACTGTATCTTACAAATATATCATTAATTTGTAACGTATTTCAGGAAAAAAATTTTTGTTGTCATTTTTCGGTGTAATATAATCAGAAGACTCCTCACGCTCCAAGTGGAGAGCTTTCAGGTGCCCTTGCTTTTCGGGGCCACGATATCTTGTTAGGAATTTCCAGCAAGCTGGTCAAGGAAAAAGGGTTTAATATCAAAATATTTTATGTAATAAATGTTATGACTTCAATTGTTTAAACAATTTCGTATGAATAAGAATTGATTGCGTAAATAATTTGGGGTCGCAGTTATACGATTTTTCTTTGTTTAGTTGTGATGTAACAGAAGACTCTTTGTTCACTGAAATCAGCTCTACAGTTTATTTCACGTAATGGTAAATTACATAAAACAAAACTTCCATCTTATAACTGGTTATGATTGGCTCACCCCCTTTATGTAAATTGGTTGCCAAAAAGTTTTGCGTAATCAAATCATTATTTGATACAACGCTATTTTTTATTCTATCATAATTTATCATGAAGAAAAAAAAACAATTTATTTATCAATTCAATTCAATTCATTTATTCAATAACGATTTTTACATCATTAAACATTTATATAAACTATTACTGAACTTTACATCTTTGCAATTATATAAAATACATTAAAAACAGAAAAAATAATAATCATAAAAAATAAACATAAAAATATTTTGTGTCAAATTACCAATTATTATCAAAATTATATCAAAATAAAAAATAATCATCTACAATACATAAGTCTAACATCATAATTCATTAATAAGCACAAAAAATAATCATAAATATACTCTATGTCAAATTGCATATTATTATCTAAATTACAATTTAAAAAAATCATAAATCAATTCATAATATCTTTATACATGTTGTTGGCGAACCTCCTTGCCGGATTGCTGCCGTGGGATCCGGAGGCGGTAGTCGTCGCGCGCGCGGAGGTGCTAAGTCGGGGTGAAACTCCGCAAATCGCGGCTCAGCAGATAGAGCTTCGGCGAGATCTCACGGCAGCATGGAAAGAGCGGCTATCGCAACCGAAAGCTGATTAGTCCCCTCTTTGAAGAGTGGCTGGAGAGACGCCTCGGCGTCCTCATCATCCGCCTGACGCTTACACTATGCTTGTTTCCTCATAAATGTTTTTCTTTGATTTTATTGTAACATTTGTTATTTTATATTATTTTGATTGGAAAGGTAATTTATAATGTAATGCAACTATATACCTATTACAATGTAATATAATTGTATGGGACTTTAAAATCCTGAATTAAACGTATTTTATTTTATTTTTAAAGTTTTCCTTCGTCGATTACATTGAAATTCCTGCATACCTAACTCGTTTGCTGACTAGTAGTAGTATTGATGTAGTAAGCTTGGTAATGAGGTAATTAGGTTACTAGGGTGTTGGCGATGTCCTATTCTACGTAAACAAGTTGTAGCTTCCTTTATGCACCGGTTGTAACTTCTGTGCACGGAACCGGATACATCAAGGCTGTTGATGACATTTTAATGGTGATAGAAAATGGAATGACCGTTTCATTGAAAAAATCTAGAAGTGGCTGTTACTAAAAAGTATATTTATTTATTACGATATATTTATGCATATACAAGGTGTAACAGATTAAGCGCAATACCTCAGACACCCGAATTAGAATAATTAATAAGAAGTCTAAAACAACATCAGTAACTAAATAAATTGAAACCAAACCTAGACATTTTTTATAAAATAATTAGTTATCCTTACTAAACGCAAAATGTATGTGCGTCATACAATATCCTTACAATGTTAGCGGCCGACACGCACACGACCGCATTTCCTTAAATTAAAGATTGTATTAATATGTCATGAATTCATGATACTGTGTTTCCATTTTAAGTTAAATGAAAGATTTTTCCGTCAAAATGTAACACCTATTTTTATGACGGAAATCGATTCAGAAGCCGATTCTGAACCAACTACTTTCAGGAATTGCGTTTATTCTGTTACACGTTGTGTACAAATATTACGCAGACGGAGGAGCATGACATTTGGCATAGTTACAGTTCAGAAACATAGTACTTTTGTGAAAACAAAAATATTATTATATTTCAATGACAGCCTGGGATACATTGAAATATAAATATATCTCCAGCTGTCATTTTGACATCTTTGATAGTTGTTACCGGCGGGTAGTCGAAAAGTAAAAAATCTGATACTGTTCTGGCCAAATTATAGCTGAGGCAACTGGGTTCTGGAGGTCTAGTAGGCAGTCGCTTTATGAAAACAGTATTAATACTCAGCTGCATTCGTTTATATTAGAATATCTTTTGTGGATAACTGTTATTGGCTACTCATGTAATGATAGATAAGTACCCATGTAAGAAATGTATGCTGTTGTTATCCCTAATAATAAATAAATAAATAAATAAACTCGTCCCAACATAATTAGGAAAGTGCTCGTATTTCGCAAACTGGGTGACCTCTAGTTATTATAATAGGTTTTAACCAACTTCAAAAAAAAGGAGGAGGTTCTCAATTCGTCTTGAACTTTTTTTTTTATGTATGTTACCTCATAACTCGCCGATGGCTGGACCGATTTGGAAAATTCTTTTTTTGTTTAAAAGGGTATACTTTGAAATTGGTCCCATTGCCACTAAGTTAGGATCTGATGATGGAATCATGGAGAAATCGAGGGAACTCTTCAAATATTATAGGCACACCTATAGCTTTTTGGGTATTTCTTATAGTACCTTGTGCAGTTGCTCTTGAAAAGCACCATTTGAGGATGTGGAACTGATGATGAAGACCCGAGATGGCCACCGAAACTACTCGAATAAGTATTTCGTGGATTGCGATTAGATTACTTGAATATAAATGTTAAGCACTTTATGCTCGTCACAATGCATATGATGAAGTGCAGCTGATGGTGATGTACCAGGAAAACTCCTCAAAAATTAACGGCTCTGCACCGGGAAAAGCAATATTTTGTAAAAGTTGATAAGTAGTTGACATTTTGGCTTTTGTAACTAGATAAATTACAAACCGACCCACTAAAAAGCGTGAAAAAAAACTTTTTAGCAAAAAATAAAACTGACTTCTATATAAAAACACTACAAAGGCAAAAATAACTTTAATTTCTATAGTCGGTGTCAAAAAAAAAGAAAATATAAAACAAATGACACCGACTACCGAAATTAAAGTTATTTTTGCCTTTGTAGTGTTTTTGTTAATCTACAAGGAAAAGCACCGCTACCCGAGGTTTATCCATGGCAGGGAAACCTCCATCTAGGAACCTCTGTGGTATGGAGAAAAGCTCGCTAACATATCTATTAATCATCAACATCATTGTCACTTCCAATGAAAGATCTCCGTTTTTTTTTTTACGGTTGGAAAATCATCAAATCACTCACCAACTCTAGATAGAACGGAATGGAGTGTCAGAATACTCCTTTCTGCTTCACTCAGAGTGGGTTAGTGAGTTTTAGTCTGAAACAGGGAGAAATTTTGGTCAGTTAGAAGTCTACTTCTACTCCGACCCTGTTTCTTCAATTGCTCCGAGGCCACAAGATCTCATTAAAACATTACTACAACAACGGGAGAGTATGATATCCATGGTATCAAATTCTAGTTAGACTCCACCTAGTGTCCTCAAATCGACCGTTTCTGCGCACCTCGCCACCAGCGGCTTTTATCTTTAACTAAGAAGTTGCACCTCGTGAGACGTCAGCACTTCAGAACTTTTCGAGTCCCTGTTTTGCAAGCAATATGCCCTACCCGTTACACTTACTTTGGCGTTTATTCTGGCTAGTTGGCAACCTTGATTCAGCTGTGGATTTCTTCGATTCTGGTTCTATTACGAAAGCAAAATCTGAGCCAAGCACTTTAAGTTCCAAGTTCAGCTACGTGATAACTGACAAATGCTTGCACTGTTATGACAGGTCCACTCGAATCTATGTCTTTTGTTTCCCACAAAGGAGCACTTCAGAATTATGGACTTTAAAAGTGACATTGACTGTTGCGTTTCTCTTAGGATTTCTTTTCTTAGGAAACACTGGCTTGATTCAATTTAAATCAACAAAAATAAGAAAATTTAAATGCGTTATATACCACTAGTTTATGCATAAATGGTCCAGTAAGTTTTTTTTATGGCATCTCATCTTATGACAAACCACGATGTGGTAAAAGATGAAGCAGGCTTACCTAGACGTAACCTATTCACGTCTGACTTAAAGACCCCCAGATTATAGCTATCGAGGCACACAAAATCCGGCAGGGAATTCCACTCCTTAGCTATTATATACGTACAATGAAAATATTCCCATAACGTTTTGTACGTATGGGTGGGATGTCCTACTATGTATGTAACGACTAGCTTATGCCAGCGGCTTCGCCCGCGTGGGAAGTTTTTCCCGTGTAAATCCCGATCTTGTGGGAATTTCGCAAAATCCTTTCTTAGCGGATGCCTACGTCATAACATCTACCTGCATGCCAAATTTCAGCTCGATCCGTCCAGTGGTTTGGACTGTGCGTTGATAGATCACTATGTCAGTCAGTCAGTCTATATATATATAGATAGAGCATCGCCGTTTGTCTTGTGGTCCGATGATAGAACAGACTCCGTGGAATTACATTGTGCAATCCCAACTTTTATTCAAATAGATTACTATCAAGTTTAAATAAGTATCCAATCTAATCAAATACGACTCAAACACATCCCTTTTATCTGAATAAAGAAAGAAAGTTAACACGAATCTCGGAAGGTCAAAATTCAATTGGCAGGTCGACTAACGCCCGAGATAAGTTCACAAAGGCTCGACTTTGGCCCGGACCAATAACTTGTACAACACTATACTCGTTACTTTTGTATGCCGTACACTGGCGTGCAATAAAAATGATCACTCGCATTGTTTAATGTTTTACATGTTTTACTGGATATAAATAGTTTTCTGATTGGCATTTTTTTTTTGTAATTGTAGTCGGCAGCTTATGTGGGTAGTTTTTGGTAGAGCCTTTCATCGCCTTTTTATAAGTAATTCAAGGGCTGATCTTTAATAAAAATTAAGCTTTTTTTTGACACCGGGTCTTCAACTGTCTGACAAATTTTATAAAAATCTGCTTTGGTTTAGCCGCGAAGCGTTACAGACAAAAAGGCGGACAGACTTTCATTTTTAAAATGGTAGTAGGTATGGATGTATCTCAAACCAAAAATGATTTGAAAGGTCTATAATTATTGTTAAATACTTTTGGCAAAAATTAAAAGTCAATGTTAGACAGGGTGTGTGATAGCACCAACAGTGTCCTCAAAACATTAACAAATTAATAAAATGGATAAAACTGGGTAAACTTATAAATAACGACTTGGCGTCTAATACCTACAAAATAATATGCTAAATTATCTACCTATGTGTGTATATACTAGTCTATTAACAAGTCCACTTTCGTGTGTGTGTCTTTTTATTTAATTTGTTTTTATTTTTCTCTACGATAATCCACCCGATTTGACAGATTTACATTTTTGTTCATTTTTATTATTCATTCACAATGCTTTAGTTCCTTCATTAGTGAAGTCTTATGTATGTTCTTAAGTTCATATTCATATTTTATCAAGCTTTTCTTATAAATGGAAAAACACTGTAGATTCTTAGATTCATTTTCAATGTTTTATTTGTAATTACATAATGCTGTTTTAATTGATCTATACTGTTCTCTCACACCTGGTAAACCTGTATTATGGATACATTGTGAAAATTAATTATATTTTAAAAAGACTGTGAAAAGAATGTGGAGTTTCTTGCCGGTTCTTCTCCATAGGGAACGACCAATTTTGAACCGTGCACTAACTTCTGACGTCTTATAAGTGCCCATGTTGGCCTATGTGGATTACAATATTTTGTGTTTCAGTTAAGTTAAACCAGGTTTTTTAACGACCAAAATAAAACTTAATTATAGTATTCAAGATAAACTAAGAGTCAGCTGAGTGAGGAGCAAAAATTTTACTTACATTCAATCTTATTATATCACTTTTTGTTCAAAAACAAGTCGGGTACCCCCTATTTTGACAGATTTATTGTCAACAGTCTATTTATATCCGTCCAGTTCCTAAAATCAGGTAGGCAAGTTTATAAACATCCTGAATAAATTTTCTCCAACTTTGTCGTGTCTGCATTGGAAGTTTGTTGTAGCGACTACCCAAACTTTGTCAAACAAATTTCATCGAACATCGTCCAACCGCTCGGCTAAAATTAACGTAGCACTAAAAGGATTAATTTAGACGCTACCACACATTGTGTTTAATTGCTTAAAATATGTGATATCACCTTGATTATGAGTTGACTGCTAGGAGTCAGGCCTCCTGTCCATGAAAGAGGAACTTTTTTCTGGGTAGGAAAATCATCAAATGACTTCTCCCACTGTGGGTGGAGTGGAAAGGAGTGTCAGACTTCTACTGATTAAAAACCCACCCTGTTGCCCTTGCGTTCCGGGGCGCCGGTATCTCGTTAGAACAATCCCGCAACCCCGTAAGGCATGAAAGAGGAACTTAGCTTAATAACTTTATTGTAATGTAAAGTAATGTCACATACATATGATATGTCAGGCAGCACTACTAGCAACACATATCGTAACTCGCATCCTTGGTGACTAATCTACGCACATACCTACTATATGTATGCTTCCATTCTGACGAGCCGTAATCGACCACACGGGCCCAATGCGTGTTAGTGGAAATTACACATCTTTGTTCTTCGGTCTGAGGACATCCTCTCCTCATCTGAGGTCCTCGCGATGTTGTCCTTCACTGTTTTGAGAGTAGCGGCAATGATGGAAATCAAACGAAGTAATCTGGTAAGTCGTGCATTAAAGCACTGTTTGGAAAATGCATTACAGTTAGAATCATCTGTTTAGCCTTTTTCTAAGTATGTTGGTGTCGGCTTTTAGTCTAACTGGATGCAGCTAAAGAGTGACTGACTTTTTCCACAACCAAGTAGCTAGGTAACACGATATCCCTTGGCAAGACCAGTGTCAGAGTTTCTGGCTTCTGCCTGCCCACAGAACAGATAAAAGAGGTTAGAAAGGAAATAGTTCCGTGTCGCTGCTTGTCTCCCACTCTTTAGCTCCACTACAAGCAAGAGGCCCGTTACGTATGTGAATTACGCACACAAATAAATTACACACATTTAAATCGAGAGCTTGCTACTGATATAATAAGCCATTTTTCAAAAAGCATAAAATCCTGACACTACCGGCCTTGTATATTTATGAAACTGCCTTATTTGTTAAGTCAAATTTACACTTGTTTCCTCAAATATCTGATATTGTTAAACGTAACAGGCGTAATGAAATGTTACAGGGACGGAGAGCCAATACTGCTCTAATCAGGAAAAGCATATTCTGCATAGCTCCTCAAGTGTACAACAAGATTCCAAAATCAATTAAAGAATCAAATTTATTAAGTTGTAAAAACAAGCTTAAGGAATTCTTGTGCAATAAATGTTATTATAGTTTAAATGATTATCTGAATGATACCTTAACATCCTAATTAAATTGTATTATTTTATATTTTTGGACATAATTAACTCTGACATTGTACTTAGACATCCTAATTAAATTGTATTTTTTATATATTTTGACATAATTTACTCTGACATTGTATAAAATCCTGACATCTATTCAATTGTAATGTTATTATTATCCACTGAAACATATTTTAATGTTAATTTTGTAGTCATCAATGCTAAGCATGAACTTATCCATTTCAATTATATAAATGAATTATGTAAATACCAATATTTGCACGCCACATATGGCAGAATGTGAAGAAGCTATTAAATAATAATTTTAAGACCTTACAATGTACCATGTTCAGACAAATAAATGATTATGATGATTATGATTATGATTGTAACTCACTGTCGATAAACATGCGCCGTGAATCACGACCAATCAGGACAAAGGACGACACGTCAATGGTTGAAGTGTTGAGGACGCAACGCATGCAGTACATTGTAAGCGGACTTGGTCATTGCGTTGATTAAGCGAGTACGCATCGGACAACGTATATTTTTTGTAACTTGTTGCAATAATGTTTTTAATGTTTGGAATTTCATAGTGATCAGAATATTATTATGTTTTTTACAAATAAAATTGTAATTAAATGTTATTTTCGACTTACCGATGTAAAGATATACCTCCCCGCTCTATACTTGCAGTCTGACTTTTTGTTTTACAGGTTATAATTGCTCAACATGGCATTTTAAAGCAGAGCTCTGTGTTCCGAAGTAGTCCGAAGCGCACTAAACGCGGTGAATTAATTAATCGGTCGAGCTATGATTTTCGAATCATAGTTGTGGCGCGCTTGCTACGCCCACATTACCATTCCAACCTTATTCATCTATTCCGTGTGCCTACCCAAAACGACTGTAAAAGTTATACAAATAACAGCCTTGCTTTCAAAAGATAGATGGAATCTCGATATTATGTTAAGATGCTCGGAAAATACAGAAAGATATAAAAATAATCTTCAACGTTCAACTTATTTTGTCCCCAAGTGTAGGGTAAAAGTGGAAAAACTCTCCCTTCCAATGAGTCCCTCTCGTTCATTGTTATTTGTAGCAGTTACCAGTTGTCGCCCTCTTTACGCTGATTGAGTTCTATTACAGCCATACTTTCAGCTGTCTTTACGAATATGAGGGCAATCGGGTAGATTTATTTACGGTTGGGGATATTTGTTACGGGAAGCTTATTTAAGTCGATATCGACTTCGCGCCTCAAAGGGCAGTCTACAGCAATGATGGGGCACGATGGGGCCATTACCTGGGGTTGCGGGAATGTTCTAACGGGACACCGCGGCCACGTAAAGCAAGGACCACTGAAGGAGCAAGGGGGGTTTTGATCAGTAGGTTTCTGATATTGCTTTCCGGTCCACTCAGAGTGGGATGAGTCATTCTATGATTTAAAGGATAGGGAACCATATCTTGCGCCACAGCTCTATCCCCGTTGCTATTTCCAGGGCCCCGCTGCTATTTCCAGGTAGCCCTACTTGTCGAGGTATTTATTTATTTATCATAACTAAAACGTTATCAAGTATTTTCATAGTTTTCAAGCGTGCATAGCTTATTACAATATTATTTCGAGAAAATTTCTTTGGGAAATTAAGTCACATCGAAGCATTTAGCAAAACAGCACTGACATTTTTATTCTGTTAGCTCTCTAGAAATATGAATGAATGCTGTAATGTGCTAGTTTGTTGCATTTGATATTAAGCTTTAGTGCTGCACTTTATATATTCTGAAGTTTTGTAAAATGCATGTAATCACCTCATTTGTTTAAAGTAAATATTTCTGCCGTTTTGTGATAAATACTAAAACATAAATTTGTCTTTTATTTAAACGTAATATGTGACGCAGTGGTTGAATGATTGAATGCTGCGCTGCGGGGTTTGGGTTCGAACTGCATCAGAATAAATGTTTTATGGTCTGCAAATAGTTGTTCCAAATGTGGAAGTTTATAAAAATGCACTCATGTTACAAAAGAAATGTTGAGTGACGGATATTTTTTTAAATGAAAAAATATACTGTATTGGCCCTAGAAAATTGATCCTGAACTGTTGTTTGTGTTATAAATCCTGTGTATGCTTATGTTTAAAACAAACTGTAAGAAAAATATATTTGAGGTCACTTTTGAATTATAATTAAAAAAAAATAGGGTTCGAACCATACCCATTACACTATTGCCGTGAACCCACTCCAGATACAAGCATATTTAGCTTAGTTGGATGGGTTAACAAGATTGCCAGTAATGTGAATTCTCCCCAGATTGCTAGTTATCTTTATTAAAAATACATAAAAAAGGAAATTGAAAAAATTGGCCAAGTGCGAGTCAGACTATCCCATGAAGGGTTCCGTAGTAACTATAATATTATAATATAATATGTGGGTATATTTATTTGACGAAAAAAAACTATAGGTACTGTTCCGTCCGATATGTGGAACCGAACGTATATTTTGGTTGACAACATTAATTATCTGTGGCTTGACATAATCTCTCTGACTTGACAGATTGACGTTGGTTCCCTTTTTGGAAAAAATGTCCGCGGCGGACCTGTTGAGTTAATTATAATTGGTAAAATATCGTTTGGAATCGCGTGTTGAAACCGATAATTGGGTCGCGAATTATCTATTGGTTGAAGTTGTAATCCCCATTTGACGAAAACCCCGGGATATTTTTGGATTTATCGCGGGTTGGTGCCACCTCGTGGCACGCGCATTTGTTGGAAAAAAAGAAGTAGTGATAAATAGCTTGAATTGTGTGAGTTGGGTGTGATGCTGATCTGGACCGCGCCATTTGGAGATTGACGCCTTGTGAACGTCCTAGAACACGTAACTTACATCACACGTTTCAATTACTCACCTCATATTACATACATATCACACTTTGGACGTGATCAAACAGACCCTGGTTGTCGTCTACAGCTCAGGTGAGTGTTATTTGTAACTATTTATATGTGTGGTTGTAGGCCGAAGAGCCTTTTGTAAGTACTTTGTTGTTGAAAGCAACGTTTATAGCTCCACGAACCGTGGACAAGTTCAGACCGTCCAGTTACCGTTGCACTGGCCAATTGCAGGACTGAACATCTGGTAAGCAGAGCGTGGGTTTTAATATAAAATCCACATAGTACATTCTGGTAGCAGGCGTGGCTCTTATAATATAAGATCCACTGGTTTAATTGGAAGTTTTGAAAGTAACTTTGGTTTGATTACTTAACACAACTTATAACTTAATAAGTTTTGAATATATTACCATGTCATCCGGGCTATCTAATTGAAGTTGAATCAATTGAAGTTGTATTTGTAATTTGTACTGTAGCCCCTTTTATTGCATTGACAGGTAAGATTTATTTGTGAAATTGGGAATTATTAGGTTGTAATTTGGTACATAATTTGGTATTTGTTGCAATTAATAATTGAATGTCATTGATCTGAGTTTGAAAGGTTATCTAAATAATAATTACACATAGTCTAACATAATAGGACTTGAATTGTGTGTATTGGTTGTTGTTTATAGTAGTTATTGGACTGTGTTGATAGAGATTCTCCGGCTCAATATTATACAGACAATTGTTGTGCTTATTGATGTTTATTGGTGTGATCCTGCACAATATATACATTGAATTGTTATTTATTTTGTAACTAGCCATCTGTACCAAGCTAGATTCATACTTGGAATAAGTACAGGGTCGGATTTGGACTTGAAGTAATTGAATTTGAATTTTTATTTTGTTGAGATTATTTGGTCGGCTAACAAGTAATTGCTGTTTGTTTAATATTTGATTGTTGGTTGTTGATTGGTGTTTTGTATTAATATTTGATTGTTGCAATGGCCTCATTAAGGGCAGTCAGGGAGGATGCTGCCGGATTGACCTCACAGTTGAGATGGTTCACATCGGCAGCTGCAACGGTTGAGCGTGTGGAATTGGAAGAGCTCACCCTTGCTCGGTATGGGCAAGTGATTGAAAGGATCAAGTCAGCTGATGCTGCGCTCACGCGCTTCAACGAGTACATCATGGACGTGGATTTGGGGGTGATGGATCAGACAGCCCGCGATAAGATTTTGGGTGACTATGACCAGATTGTCCACCTGGGGGATGTCATATGTCTACGAGCGCGGGAAATTTTGAAGAGTCGGGTGCCTGATGCGGCCAAGCTGCAGACCCCTGTTGTTGCAGGCCCTGGACTATTGAGTAGGCTGCCCACCCTGGAGCTGCCACATTTTGACGGTCGCTTGGACCACTGGCTGGGCTTCCTAAATCTTTTTAAAAGTCTTGTGGATGCACGCTCGGACCTCCGACCTGCCCAGAAGCTGGCCTATTTATTGTCTGTCCTGGAGGGCGAAGCCAGAGCCTTGGTGCAGCACTTGCCGGTGACGGATTCCTCTTACCCGACCGCTCTGGAGCTTCTCTGCCGACGGTATCAGAACAAGCGCTGCCTGGCTGATGTGCACATCGACCAGATTTTGGGACTACCGGCCATTGCCAGCACGTCGACGTTGCGCACTGACTTGCTGAACCCGTTGGTCTCAGCGACCAACGCTTTGAGACGCCTGGAGTTACCGGTAGAACATTGGTCCTACTTGTTGGTGCACATAGTGCTGCAGTTGCTCCCCGCGGAGTTGAGGTCACGTTTTGAGCAGAAGTATGGTGGGGATAGTGCCACCCATCTTCCCCCCTTTGACGACCTCCTCAAATTTTTGGAAGACGAGTGTCGGTTTTCGGATAACACTCGTGGCGCCACGGGGTCACCCCCACTACCTTCTCACCCTAGAGACCAGGGACGGACTAGGGCTCGGGGGCCTGTTGATGTTCGCCCCGCCCCCCGTTTTGCTGGCGCCCGGAGTCCTCGGGCTAGGGGGCCTGTTGATGATCGCCCCGCCCCCCGTTTTGCTGGCGCCCGGAGTCCTCAGGCTAGGGGGCCTGTTGATGATCGCCCCGCCCCCCGTTTTGCTGACGCCCGGAGTCCTCGGGCTAGGGGGCCTGTTGATGATCGCCCCGCCCCCCGTTTTGCTGGCGCCCGGAGTCCTCGGGCTAGAGGGCCTGTTGATGATCGCCCCGCCCCCCGTTTTGCTGGCGCCCGGAGTCCTCGGGCTAGGGGGCCTGTTGATGTTCGCCCCGCCCCCCGTTTTGCTGGTGCCCGGAGTCCTTATCATTGTGACTTTTGTAAGGCAACGGGGCATGTCATGGCGCGTTGCCCGGATTTTTTGAAAATGCACGTAATTGCCCGCCGCCGTATTGTCAACGCACGCCGTTTGTGCTTTTCGTGCTTGGGGGCCCACTTCCATCGGGACTGCCCCGACCCCCGCCCGTGTAGAATTTGTAAAGGGTCCCACTTGGAGATTTTGTGCGCCAACGCGAACCGCTCCAGCAGACCAGCTTCTGAGGGGGGTTCGCGCAGGGGGGGGTACCCCGGAGACGAGCACCGGGCTGAGACCCGCGATTCTGTACGCCGCACTCCACCCCCCGCGCAAGTTGAACGGGAGCCCCATGAGCGCCATTTGGTCTTCCCTCGTCAGGGAGAACGCGCATTGGCTGCTAGGCAGCAGTGGGCGGGTCGGCGCCGCTGCCTTTCTGCTCCGTTGGTGCGCCCTCTGCCATTCGGGCATCCGGTGGGATATGCCCCTCCAGTGATGGCGAGCGGCTCGGGACACCGCGCAGACGAATATTTTGATTGTTGGCCTCGTCGTGAACGAAGGCAGCCTGGATGCGGCGATCGGTCGCCGCCCAGGCATCACTAAGAGATTGACGCCTGCCCCGCTAAAGGACCCCCCCGATCAAGACGGTTTTGTTGCCAACGGCCTCGGTCAAGGTCTGGGGACCCTTGGGTGACTCGATTGTGGTCTGTGCCACTTTGGACACGGGAGTCCAGGGTTGCCTTTTGTCGTCTTGGTTAGCGGGACAGGTTGGCCTGAAGGTGAATGACCTTTCAGGCAAGATTTGGGGAATTGGCAAACCGGCTGACACCACTGTTGAGGGAAAGACCTGGTTTGAAATCATCCTTGTGAGTTGTCCGTACCCTAAAAATTGGTGCTCCTGCCCTTGTTATAACTGAACTTGGTTGGGACGAGCCACTTCGGGAAACCCTGTTGGAGGACGGTTGAGGCACTCTAGCCTTCCTTATGGGGCCCGTCACCCCCTTTTGTTGCCCAAGGAGGGCCACTTGGTTCAATTGTTGGTGACTGATCGTCACACTAAGAACTCGCATGCCGGCTGCAATGCGCTGTTGGCCATTCTGCAGCGAGAATTTTGGATTTTGTCGGCTGATCGCGTTAATGAAGCGAGGCCCTTTGCTGGCGTCGTAACGGATTTTGTTGGTCCCCTTTTGTTGAAGACGTCCACCCTTCGTAATAGTAAGGCTTATTTGTGTGTTTGTCTGCCTGTCAACCAAGGCAGTGCATTTGGAGCTGGTAACCTCCCTCTCGACAGAGGCCTTTGAGGCGACTTTGGAAAGATTTGTGTCTCGCCGTGGGTTACCTTCTTTGATTAGGTCTGATTGCGGTACGAATTACAAGGGTACAAGTAACTATTTGAAGGAGGTATACGCCTTCCTTAGTGAGAGCCAGGTTGACATTGGTAATAGTTTGGCCCGCCGAGGGGTCACTTGGTTGTTTGACCCGCCAGCCTGCCCCCATTGGGGGGGTATTTTTTGGGCCGCGGTGAAAGCGGCAAAGGGACGCTGGCGGAGATTGTTGGGAGACACCGTTCTCACCTTTAAGGAACTAGCTACGGTATTTGGCCGCATTGAAGCTGTGTTGAATTTGCAACCTTGTCAAGACTTCCAATTGATTAGCGGACGGGTAGGCCCGTCCGGGGGAGGTAGATGTTCCGTCCGATATGTGGAACCGAACGTATATTTTGGTTGACAACATTAATTATCTGTGGCTTGACATAACCTCTCTGACTTGACAGATTGACGTTGGTTCCCTTCTTGGAAAAAATGTCCGCGGCGGACCTGTTGAGTTAATTATAATTGGTAAAATATCGTTTGGAATCGCGTGTTGAAACCGATAATTGGGTCGCGAATTATCTATTGGTTGAAGTTGTAATCCCCATTTGACGAAAACCCCGGGATATTTTTGGATTTATCGCGGGTTGGTGCCACCTCGTGGCACGCGCATTTGTTGGAAAAAAAGAAGTAGTGATAAATAGCTTGAATTGTGTGAGTTGGGTGTGATGCTGATCTGGACCGCGCCATTTGGAGATTGACGCCTTGTGAACGTCCTAGAACACGTAACTTACATCACACGTTTCAATTACTCACCTCATATTACATACATATCACACTTTGGACGTGATCAAACAGACCCTGGTTGTCGTCTACAGCTCAGGTGAGTGTTATTTGTAACTATTTATATGTGTGGTTGTAGGCCGAAGAGCCTTTTGTAAGTACTTTGTTGTTGAAAGCAACGTTTATAGCTCCACGAACCGTGGACAAGTTCAGACCGTCCAGTTACCGTTGCACTGGCCAATTGCAGGACTAAACAGGTACGAATTTCTTAAAAGTTAGTTGTAAAAAAGATTGGCCAAGTGCGAGTCAGACTCGCCCATGAAGGGTTCTTAAGTAACTATAATAATATAATATAATATGTATATTTATTTGACGAAAAAAAACCTTACAAATTTCTTAAAACTAGCTTATTTACATTTTTTACAACTACGCCAAATAACTTTGTTTTTCATAGTGTTTGTATGAATTACAAAGTTATATTTGCGGTTTTAGTAAAATGCTATATCTCAAAAACTGCTGACCTGATTTCGTTCAAGCCAATTTTGGTTGAAAGTATACATTAAGATCTACAGATATATATTTTTTTTTTAGATTTTTCACACCATTATTATAGAAGTTAGAGGGGGTGGACACACATTTTACCAATTTGGAAGCTTATATCTTTTAAACGATTGACTTTATGAAAAAGTAGTTTTTGAAACCCTGATATCATTTTTAAAGACCTGTCTATAGATACCACACACGCATAGGTTTCATGAAAAATAATATTTTCAGTTTCAGTTCTATGTATGGGGACCCCCCTTTATTTTAAATATTTTTTAATTTTTTTCTGAAAATCGGAAAGCGGTTTACAGAATACATCTACCTACTAAGTTTCACTTGTATAGTCTTAATAGTTTCGGAATAAAATGGCTGTGACATACGGACGGACGGACAGACAGACAGACGGACAGACATATCGAAACTATAAGGGTTCCTTTTTTTGCCATTCGGCTACGGAACCCTGAAAATGTAAATAACCTGCTTATTTACATTTTCATATTTGCTGTTTTAGAAAATATGCTGTATCTCTAAAACTACTTACCCGATCTCGTTGAAACTAATTTTGGTTGATAGTTTACATTAAGGTCTACAGCATATGTTTTTTTAGATTTTCACTCCATTATTATAGAAGTTAGAGGGGGGACACACATTTTACCACTTTGGAAGCGTATATCTCTTAAACGATTAACTTTATGAAAAAGTGATTTTAGAAACATCAATGTAATTTTTGATGACCTGTCTATAAATACCACACACGCATAGGTTTCATTAAAAACAATTGTTCAGTTTTAGTTCCATGTATAGAGAGCAGTTCTATGTATGGGGACCCCCCTTTATTTTAAATATTATTTAATTTTTTTTTTCTTAAAATCGGAAAGCGGTTTACAGAATACCTACATCTACCTACCAAGTTTCAAATGTATAGTTCTAATAGCTTCGGAATAAAATGGCTGTAACATACGGACGGACGGACGGATATACAGACAGACAGACATGACGACACTATAAGGTTTCCGTTTTTTGCCATTCGGCTACGGAACCCTAAAACATGAGGAAAAAAGAAAGAGAGAAGAATTATAAGAGTATCCAATTAAATTTATTTAAGGCGACAGGAAAAATTCTCCATTCCATTACATCGGAAACTACAGAGTCTAAAATAATAATAAGTAGTTCTTTACTTTGTAATTTTAGAATATCTTATAAAAAGTTTATGGCTATCGTTATCGGTGTTTTATTTCATTTACCTACTTTGTTTTATGACAGCGTCGCTCATCAATAGAGTAAGCAGTAGACTAAATTATTACTAATAATGTCGCAAAATTTGAAGCCCTGACGAGGCTTAACTTTTACGACATAATCCAGTCTAGCAAAACAGATCATCTGGAGCTATGGCTATTAATGCCGCTCTTATTGCCTATTCCGTAAACATTTCTTGAACCTTTAAAGGCAAGTGAACTTGAATAACAACGTATTGAACAGTAAAACATAGCCATAGCACATAGCTCGTGAGCTTTGAAGTGATCCATTCCCTTGAGCTGACATTAATAATTGCGTGGGAAGCCTTAATGGACACACAATCCTGTATCATAGCATAATATACCTACGTAATTATAAATGGTATTTGCTTTAGTGCTAGCGCTTATATCCAACCTAAGTTCTATAAATTTATAAACTAGTTTGAATTTGTAAGTTCTCCTCAGAGATACCTATTTGGGGCAAAAGACCAATATTTCTTTCGAAACTTTCTGCGTTCTTCATCAATAAATTTATCGTGCCTAAGGGCTATCTACGTTGTTAAAAGTCTTAATTTATTGTCTTTTACTATTTATTGATTCAGCGGTAACTAGTGTTATTTCGTTTAGCTAATTTTTTCTGTATTATCTGCATTAATTTACGTCGAAAACCTTTATTGCTGTTATCATAAAATTCGTTCCTGATCAAACAATGATCTTCTGGAGTATCTTAATGATCCAAGAACATGTACATTAAAAGACCCATAATCACCACTGAAAACGTGACCAGCGTGGCTACCTACTGGGCCCAATACATATAAAGTACGTGATTTACCATCGGTACGAAGAAGATAATAAAATTGTATACACGTAATTCCCCTTACTATAAATGTCTTCTTTAAATCAAGGGTTAATCGATCAATTCTAGTAAAGCGTGCTTCAGTTTCGACCACATCATCGCTTACCATCAGGTGATACGATAGTAAAAAGCAAGGTTTCATCAATTAAAAACATCTGTAGATTAAAAAAGAATCTCAGTTAAATTTCTTAAATATAAAAAAGTTGCTTTACAAAATACCCAATAGGATTGCAATGAAAAGTCCACCCAATACACTCAAACAACTTCCCACTTACCCACCCAAAAACTTCCATCGACACTTCAAAAACTCATACAAACAAGAAAAAAGAACATCGAAAAAAATTACCAAAGCAAGAACGCACGTATTACGTTTGACATAAGAAAGCGCGGGAAAGCGGCCATTTTGAATCGATACCCATTGTGTGAGTCGTCTTCGTGTTCAATCGAGCGGGTAAAAAGTGTTACTATTTTATTACTTGCACAAGTTTTTTTACGAATTGTTGGAAGTTTTTTATCTTAACATTGCGATTTAGGACGAAGATTTGTACATTTTGGGTGCGATGATAAGAAAAATATCGAGGATTATATGGAAAATGTTATGTGTTTGGAAGTGTTATTTAATCAGATCTTCAGATTTATGTCTTCTGACTTTTGTTTGTTGGAAAACTTTATTGATAGTCAGGTATTGTTGGCTTTCTGGGAAAACCTACTTATGCTTATCTAGGTCTTATCTTTTTAGCTTACAAAGAAGTTTTCTTAAAGAGGCAGAGATCTTACATTTATGGTCAATATTTTTTCTGAAATTAATATATAATTATTAATAGCATTTTAAGAATTCTCCATCATTTATTTTTCAGTGGCAAAATCATCAAATTACTCTCCCCGCGCTGGATAGAGTGGTAGACTTCTAATGACTATAACCCACCGTGTTCTTTCAGTTGCCCTTACTTTCCGGGGTCTCGAAGTCTCGTTAGAATGTTCCCGTTATCCCGACAGGAATGGTTCTACAGAAAAGATCTCTATTTCATTTATTGCATAACAAATCCAAATCCACCAGCAAAACAAAAAAGGGGGAAAAATTCCAAACTTAATATGGCTTCTAAAAGTTATAATTAATTGCTTATTAGTAATGTTCCAACGCTTACAAATGGAAATCGTAGAAAAGGCGATGTCTTGCGTCATGCAAGGTTAAATGAAGAACAATGAAGAGTCCGATTGGGGTTCTTTTTTACATTTGATTTCGGTTTTTGTGAATTTACGGTTTCTAAATGATGGCATAATATTTTTATTTTTTAGTTATTGGTCCAATTTATTTAACGTACCTAACTAATTGAAAATTCAAACATAATATAAATTATTTAATGAATATAAATTAAATGCTTTTGATTCTACAAAGCGATGATGTGGCTGACAATAATATATGTTCTAATGAGTTTTTATATTATTGTTTAAGAAATACAAGATATTTTTTTTAAAACAAAAGAAAAAATAACGGTAAATTAAAGACTACATATTGCTATTGACTTTGCTGAAGAAATATGTGTATGGTAGAATTTATTAATACCGTTCGATCTCTGTACATAAGTAAAAACATTGTAATAACTATAAGTAGGAGTCATCCGAGTTCCTTCTGAGTAGGTAATAAATAAGCATTAAACATAAGTATGTTTGTGACGTTGTGACTCTGTAAAAGTATATTTGCTAAATAGCTTTGCCTGCATTTTCCCACGTAAATCTCGATCCCGTGGGAATTATGAAATGACGAGGTGCTAGTGGACAAGCTTCACAGCCTGACTCATCGGCGAACCGTTGCTTGCTCGGTCTTCTGCAGATTGTACAACGGGGAGTGTGCGCAGGAGCTCCATGACCTGACCCCTCCATCTCCCTTTCATTACCGAACTACCAAACGCACTGCTGGGTACCATCCACACTTGGTTGATATACCGTCTTGTCGCACCAAGCGCTTTTCTTCCACATTTATTGTACGTACAGCCAAGCTGTGGAACTCGGCTGTGGACACCGGCTTCTGTATTCTCTGCCACTTATGACCTTTCAGCCTATAAAGCAAGAGTGAATCTTCTGGGCTCGCTCGTCCCATCGTAGACCTCATCTATCGCTAACCATCAGGCGAGTTTGAGGTCAAGAGTGGGCTCAACCTGAATTTAAAAATAAATCGGTCATAATATGTTGCGCATAGCGTTCTCTACGTCTCAGTGAAAGTCCATTAAAATGAGTTTAGCCATTCCAGAGATTAGCCCGGACAAATAGAAAGACAGACAGATTAAATAGAAAAAAATTGTTTATTTATGTTTTAGTAGGTATTGTGTAAATTACTATAAATACACTTCAATTTTATTTACGACGATGGAGTGATCAGGTTATTTTTTTATTGATAGCTTTTGAGCCATCTCATCTGACGATAATCTAAGATGTGGTCGATGATAAAGCACGCTTGTCTAGAAGTAACCTATTCACTCTGGACTAAAAGCGCAGGCAGGCAGGAAATTCCACTCCTTAGCTCGACAAAAAAAGTATTCCCAAAACGTTTTGTATTGTTTAGTAAGTGTTTCATAGTCAAATTAGTCAGAGACGAAGGAAGCTACACGCTCTTAACGGATCTAGATCGACTTAACTTGTAACCCTGTATATTTAATAAGCTGACCCGACAAACGTTGTTTTGCTATACAACGTGTAATTTAAGGGTATATACATACCAAGTGCACGGCTTCTTTGGATGATAATAAACGATATGGCAAGGGTTTTCTAATCTTAGTATACATGTGTGGAGCATATTAGAAATTTCAATACATTGATACCAGAGACCGAATTTTTCAAATTAAGAAGAACGAAGAGAATTATCGTTTTATTGGCAAGTGACGTGGAAAGTGTTGACCCTGATAGTGCTGTGACACGTTTGTTATTACTGGTATTCAAGAAACATTTATGAAACCAATAATTTGGGGTCAATTCTGTGAGTCACTTATTTTGAGCTGAAACTTTGCATAGGGACTCCATACTAGATGTTGTCTTCATTCCTTTTGGATAGATATGGGGTTAACGTTACACATTGTATAAATTAATCCTGCGACCTGCAAAAAATCTAAAAAAAAAAACGGTTAAGCCGTTTCAGAGGAGTTCGATAAAAAACATTTTAATTTTTACTCTCTCACTGTAATCTAACCTAGATTTTTATGCATTAGATATACCTAGATATAGAACAAGAATATAGACTTTAAGTGTAAAAACTTAAATTTAATTTTAATTACAAAATCTCTCCACTTCAATCCTGAGCAGAAATATATCCACCAACTCCTGTACAACAATTGAGTTGCCTCATCCATAGCTCGCCGTATTCTAGAACGGATCTCGTTCTGAATTTGAAATCGATTCTAAACTAGATATCAGGCGAGATTGCTTTTAAATCTGACAGTTCAAAATTGAGATTCATGGCCCAACAGCTTTGCGGAATACTGAGTTTCCGTTCAAACCTTCCTAAATGGTTCTCATAAGATTTGACCATTACACGTTTTCCATTGTATGGGTTTTGAAAGAGACTTTGATAGCTATATTAGTTCTGGGTAGTTAGGAAACATCAGTGTCATTTGGTAAGAGCAAATAAAAAAATAACGTGTAAGTGTTGTTTTAATCAAGATGAGATTTTCTGGCTTTTGACTACCTGTGAAGACTGTCAAAACCGAGACCAACGGCTTAAATTGCTTTCCAAGGCCCGCAGGAATCTCGATAATTATAACCAGCCTCAGCAAGCAAGGTTATGCTCGCGCGCTAACATAACCAGACTGACAGACAGTTTGGCACTGCAGCAAGATATAGACGCCATATACAAGTGGAGTGTAGACAACAAGATGGAATTTCTTTTTTTTTTTTTTTTTCTTTTTTAAAAGATTACTAGCAATGTGGGTAGAATTCACATTACTAGCAATCTTGTTAACCCCTCCAACTAAGCTAAATATGCTTGTGTCTGGAGTGGGTTCACGCCAATAGTGTAATGGGTGGGGTTCGAACTTGCGACCTCTCGATCACAAGTCCGACACCTTATCCATTAGGCTATTGACGCTTACAAATTTAATATATATTTAATTAATATATTATATAATATATTTATTTATTTAATATAAAATTTAATACAAATTTAATTCGTCCAAATGCTTCGCTATGACATTCGGTCGCATGCGGCACCCAGTTAATTTTGAATATAATTTAAATAATAATACCATCACAAAGTCAGCAGCCATGATAGACCTGGGAGTCACATTCGACCGAAAGCTCACCTTCCACGACCATATGGCCATAGTAGCTAAACAATCCTACCAAAGGTTAGGTTTTGTTCTCCGTAATTGCCGCGATTTTCGCACCGCTCATGCCGTAAAAATAATATTTAATGCGCTCGTACGTACTAAGCTGGAAACCAGCTCTTGCGTGTGGAATCCACATGAAAGTACCTACGCACTTTTATTAGAAAAGGTTCAAAAAGCGTTCCTTAGGTACCTATATAAGCAGAAACATGGCTACTATCCTTACCTCTATCCGACAAAGTTCTTACTGGGTTGCCTCGGATACAACTCCCTAGAGGTAAGGCGAGCTCGAGATCAGCTCACAGTAGCCTGTAAGATGCTCCGTGGCATTATTGACGCTCCTGATGTGTTACATGTGCTGGCGCGCTTCTTTGTCCCAGACAATTACTGCCGGGGCAAAAAGCACAGGCTGTTTGCCGTGCCTCCTTGTCGTACTGTTGCACGTGCTAAGTCGCCAATTCCTCGCACTCTGGCCGCGCTTAATGATCTCTTGGATTCTAATCCAACAAGCGATCTGTTTGCGGATGGATGGATGAAGATTTTATTGGTATGTCAGATGTACTGTGAGAAAAATTCATGAAAGTGTTGTTAAAACGTTAACCTACTTTTTACTTTGTTTATTTTGTATATTTTAGAATGTGTTATAATTGTCTCTTTTAATTTTAGTTACTGTCATTGGTTGTAAACATAACCGTTGTAATTAAATAAATAAATAAATAAATAACCGAGCGGCATAAAATATCAATTTTGATATTTGCTCGGTTGCATGTACATGCACCGAAAACTGTACAGTTTTGTCACATACACGCTAGGGCTTGCCTGTCGGTTAAGCATGTACGGCTAAAACCATCGGTAAAACCTAGTGTGTATGGCCTCCATTAGAAGAATTCATAGGAATTTATAAGTCGGAACCATGTCTTTGGCGCGTAAAGTACAAAGAATATCACGACAGAGACAAACGATGGGCAGCATACCAGAGATTGATAACTTACTAAGCTCAAGGAATTAGAGCCCACTGCTACAAAAGAAGATATGATTAAAAAAATTAATACTTACGTTACGTACTAACGTTAGACGAGAGAAAAACAAATACGAAGAATCCGTGAAGTCAGGAGCATCGTCTGATGACATTAATAAACCAACATTGTGGTACTTTGAATTATTCGATTTTATTGGTGATCAAGATGTTCGTCGCAGCTCGCAAACTAACATTTCTGATATTGATGAGAATTATTCCAAAGTAGGTACCTATAAATTAGAGCATATTTTGTAATTTATACATTAGGTACAGCCGACCACAAAAAATATATTTTTCAATACACTTCGTCGAAAACTGGCTCTTATCGCACTACGATTAGGTTCAACATGCAATGTATTTCACACTCGTGGCTTTTTTTTCACACCATCATGTAGCTCAACTGAGAGTAATGGCAAAACTGTGCATACAAACCCTAACGTGTATGTACAATATGAAACTCGGTTATGCCTGTTGGTTATATCTAAATATATATAACTCAAAGGTGACTGACTGACTGACTGACATAGTGATCTATCAACGCACAGCCCAAACCACTGGATGGATCGAGCTGAAATTTGGCATGCAGGTAGATGTTATGACGTAGGCATCCGCTAAGGAAGGATTTTGCGAAATTCCCACGGGATCGGGATTTACACGGGAAAAACTTCCGACGCGGGCGAAGCCGCTGGCACAAGCTAGTAACTTATATGTATACCTACATTATGGCTAATAAATGATTTCTTTCTTTCTTTCTTATGCATGTACGGCTAAAAGCATCATGCAAAACCTAACCGTGTATGGCCTCCATAATCAACTAAATATTTGTGTCGTAACACTTAAATACACATGATTGCCCATAAAATTAAAATACTCTTGTTATTTCACCAATTACAGACTTTAATTAAAATTAAACCTATGTAACAAATATATGTGTTTGTTAAATCTTAAATATACAATGCTTGCTCACAAACTAACAAACATTTGTACTATAGTAGAGTCAAACCAAAGTGTAAATATATGTATCCCGAATTCCCGAGCATGCTCTATAAAAAAGTGCGAGTGCAAAAGAGATAGCTGTATGCTAATCCTTTGTATGACTCTAGTCGTCACTGTAGCTTAAGTCTACTTTAAGGCCGTGCGCGCACTGCCTTAAAGTTCTACCGCACCGGTAGAATAACCGCAATCTCAGGTGCGCGCACTGCGGCTAGAAAAACGCACCTTTTGTCTGACAATGTTGCCATACATACAGATTTCTTCGTATTTATACATATTTTCGGTGTGTGATTCAGATTAGCACTCAATGCAAATTTTTATACAAATTTCACACTGTATTGATAAAATTAACTGTTACAACTAAAGACAGAACTTGGCAAAATAAATTACCTATATACCGCATTTATTACGTTACACACATCATTATATGATTCTATTCATTATGGTTATTTATTATTTTTTCATATACAACGTTAATTTAAACATTCCAATTAGGGTTTTTTTTATTGTATTTGTATTATGGAGAAAATTCCATATTTTGTGATGTTGCCGCCAAAAAAAAACGATTTTCAAGCGCTTACATTGCAAGCACTACGTCAATAGATACATACGTTAAAATAATGTACTACGGAAATGTATATATCATAAAAAGGTCTACAAAAATTTATCTATATCTATATAGATCTCATATGGTTGACTCACAGTAACCATTTTTATCTCTAAATAATTAATTTAAAATATTACTCTATTTGCAAAAGGTAATTTCTCCTAATAAATACTAATCTTTATCCAAATAAGTATATAATTTACCTTGGTCATTTAATGTAGATCAAAAAAGCCCTTTACTTTTTCATTTAAATGATTAGAAGTTATCACAGATTTAAAATTACGCAGCCAAGAAATTCATTGCAACGAAACGGCTGGCACAGGTCTGATTTAAGATGAAACTTTTTTATATTTTTTTTAAATTAAATGATAGCTAAACGTACTTTTTGTAATGACGTCGTTTGTCGAAGAAAACAATTATCAAGGACCCGTGCAAAGCCAGGCCAGGCCGCTAGTACATACGTAGGTATTTTTGGTAAATGTAAACTAGACAAGGCCGGTTTTTCCCTGAAAAAAACGTTTTTTGGATAAGAACGTATATATCTTACGAAAACATAGTAAGTTGCTTTGTAATTTATCTAGCTCCAATAGCCAGAATGACAATTTTTGCATCACTCTGGGATTTTAGATTAATATTAAATTAAATAAAAGTTTGTACCTATGATATTAATTATTTACGTATTTTACGCATGTGCCACACTACGAATGCGAGAGCCTTGGATAGCACACAACAATCTTTGACAGATTTCCTGAGCACAGCAAATTAATGATGTTTATAAAAAATTAAAAATAACTATAAAGAATGGAATCATACAATGGTGTGTGTAACGTAATAAATGCGGTATCTAGGTAATTTATTTTGCCAAGTTCTGTCTTTAGTTGTAACAGTTAATTTTATCATTACAGTGTGAAATTTGTATAAAAATCTGTATCGAGTGCTAATCTGAATCACACACCGAAAATATGTATAAATACGAAGAAATCTGTATGTATGGCAACATTGTCATACAAAAGGTGCGTTTTTCTCGCCGCAGTGCACGCACCTGAGATTGCGGTTATTCTACCGGTGCGGTAGAACTACCGCAATTGCGGCCACCGCAAGGCAGTGCGCGCACGGCCTTATACAGTCATGTTTAAGCAGAAGTCATTTTTAACCAACTTCTTAAAAAGGAGGAGGTTATCAATTCGTCGCGTATATATATATATTTTATGTATGTACACTGATTACTCGAAGACAGACCCACCAATTTGGAAAATTATTTTTTTGTTAGAAAGGGTATGCTTTCCAGGTCATCAAGTCAGGCTTTGATGATGGGATTCTGGAGAAATCAACGAAACTCTTCAAATATTAAAAGCACACCTATAGCAATTTGGGTATTTTTATAGTAACTTTTGCAGTTGCTCTCGAAAAGCACCATTTGGTGAAGTGAAACTGATGATGAAGAATGAACTACTCAATAATAAATATTTCATGGGTTCCGATTCGATTACTTGAATATGGTTTTTAAGAACTATATACTCGTCAAAATCCATATGATGAAGTACCAGGAGAACTCCTCAACAATTGACGGTCCCGCATCGGGAAAAGCAATATTTTGCAAAAGGTAGTTTAAGCTTTTGTTATTAGATAAATTACAAACCAACTCACTAAAAAGCGAGAAATAAGACGATGTCAAAAAACGAAAATACAAAGCCACTGACTTCCAAAATGAATTCTATGCACTTACTATACTCTTTTTGTCACACTTTCTCATCAAAGGTGTCGCAAATAAGAGCACTACTTGGGCATTATTGCGAGTGACTCCTTATTCTTAGAGAGAGATTTACATAAGTGTGTATAGTAAAAACAATGATCTCATTTTTTCAACTTAATAAAAACTAAGACCATTATTACATTTTCGATTTTATGTCTTTACGTAAACGTCAAACATGAGTTACGAACGTCATGTGGCATTATAAAATTATATTCCAATAAATCATGGCCGCTTTTTACAGGTTTTTGTTGTGTGGTCCAAGTATTAAACTACGAGCGGGCTAGAGGAGTTCCTGAGGATAAATGTAATTTTGTTAACTGAGATTAGCGATTATTTAAGAACTATATATAAGTAGGCTTGTTCATACTCGGTCACTGACAGGAACGCTCCGAACTAGTACAATTGTTGAAATGTACTAGTTCGATCTTCTAGTACTATTAGTTCATTTTAGTTCATCGATAATTAAGACATCAGTCAGACGTGATGGAATACCTGCATATTTGATTTTCCTTCATACTTTGTAGGCTGAGGACTATCATTTTAATTATGATACATTTTAAATAATTTGAATATCATGGCTAAGGCAATGGCTAAGATTTAATTTATTGACCCTAAATGTCGCTAAGACATCGTTAGTGCAATTTAGTAATTCTCGTATAAAGCAGCCGAACTGTGAGATTTCTATTCACACATGCGAATTCTCAACAAACCAACAGTGTTCTTGCCAAACGATTACTAAAATCCCTGCAGTAAAATACCTTGGAGTATTATTAGACGAGAAGTTAACCTGGAAGCCGCATATAGACATGATAGCGTCAAGAGTAAGAAAGCTAATATGGGCGTTTAAAAACCTTAGGGACGTGGCTAATTTAGATCTTCTTCGTTCTGTATATTATGCACTGGTTCAGTCGGTTATTGGTTATTGTATCGGTGTTTGGGGAGGCGCATGTAAAACGCATATTATCCTTTTGGAGAGAGCTCAACGATCCCTGCTTAAAACTATGACTCGTAAGCCGTATAGATTCCCTACTAAAACACTTTATGAGATTTGAAAAGTTCTTACTGTAAGGCAGCTATTTATTTACAATATAATTACCAGTAAACACATCTGTACTCCCTATGACCCAACAAAATTTAGCAACAAACGTAAAATTATTAAAGTACTTAACTGCGTTAGATGTCGTACCGCGTTAGGAAGAAGACAAAAGGCTTTTCTTTCGGTGCATCTATATAATAAAATTAATAATATTCTAAATTTTTACCCCCTCTCCTTGCGTGAATGCCAATCTAGGCTTAGAGACTGGCTTCTTACGCAGAACTATGAGGAAACTGAAAAATTACTGCAATAACTTGTGGATATACTATGTATATTTTTACGAGACGTACTCACACACATACACTCACACACACACACACACACACACACACACAATCAAGCACACATGCATGTAGGTACTCACTATACACTTATATAATTCATACTAATGTATAAAATATAATTTATTAATTTAATCCAATTCAATGTAATTTATTTTAAACTATTTCATTTTAATTTAATTAATTTAAAATCTGTTATTTTTTGCATGCTCTCATACCTGTAAACATACTCTGTAAACACGGTTTTTGACATTTAAAACAGAAAAATGGAAGAAGGCGCTGATTCCTGATATACAGGTTCTAACCTAGTTTGGGATTCAGAGGCTTCACAGTGTCTTGTATCCTCATTTTATGTCAATAAAGATTTATTATTATTATTATTTCATTTATTAAATCTATGTACATATAAATTACATTTTTAAATATTAATATAAAAAATAAAAACATTTAAAAATATAAAAAATAGTAGCCCACCGGTATCGGGAACAGGGTCCAAGCTACCGGCGGTCAGGGCTCCATAGAGAGGAACCTCCTCACAATACGCGCCGTTTCCAGGAGTACTGCTTTCTGTATCAAGCCCTTGATCCAGCTGCCCAACGAGAGCCTCCTTAGATGTTGGTCGAGGCTCTTGGCTATTATGCCATTGGCTGAGACGACTATCGGCACAATGATTGCTGTCTCCACATCCCACATGTCGACAACCTCGCGCGCCAGGTCAAGATACTTATTTTTTTTATCTATCTCAGCTTTCACGAGGTTCTCGTCATGGGGGACTGCTATATCAACAATCATTGTGCGACGCTCTAATCGGTCTATCACCACTATGTCAGGCTTATTGGCAACAATAGTCCTGTCAGTGATGATAGACCGATCCCAGTACAGTGTAATATTGCCATTTTCGAGAACTGGGTCGGGCACATACCTATAGTATGGTACTTCTGATTCCACAAGATTGTATTTAAGAGCAAGTTGCTGGTGAATAATCCTGGCTACGAGATTGTGTCTATGCAAATATTCTCCGTTAGCCAGACGAGAACACCCGGAGATAATGTGACGAATGGATTCTCCCGGTTTGTGACATGCCCGACATGTGTCTACCGTACCATCCTTCACAATATATTTCCGATAGTTATTCGTCATCATAACTTCGTCCATAATCGCACAGACAAAACCTTCGGTTTCCCCGAAGAGGTCACCAAAACGTAGCCAGGCTACGGACGCTAATAAATCTACTTCAGATCCATGAAGGGCTCGGTAATAGCGTCCGTGAAGCTCCTTGCTCTTCCATACTTCTCTGCGGTCATTAGTATCTAATACTACAGGTTTGCGCCAATTCTCGTTACCCAAGGAGAGCGGCGTGAGGCCTTTATCCACCGCTACCACATCCCGATGCATACCCACGTCGGTTTCTAGGAAATATTCCCTAAGGCTGCATACCTCGCGGTTGTGCAGGGTCTTTGCATTTAAAAAGCCACGACCCCCGCACTTCCGCGGGATATACAGCCTCATCACCGATGAACGTGGGTGATGCATCCGATTTGCAGTCAGCGTTGTGCGGACCCGCCTGTCCAAGGCGTCAAGTTCAGTCTGAGTCCATTTGAGTATGCCAAAAGAATACATCAATACTGGCATAACCCAACCATTGAAGGCACGTACCTTGTTTCCGCCTGATAGAAGACTATTCAGTACTTTATTCAGGCGGCCAAAGAAGCGTTCCTTCAATGACTGTTTAATATAAGCAGCATTGATGCCTAGTGCTTCTGACATACCCAAATACTTGTAAGTTTCAGTTGATCCGAGGGATCTTAGGTGTATGGAATCCGAGAGTTGAGTTCCCACGGATTCCATAATCTCCCCTCGCTTTACATGCATAACTGCACACTTTTCCACCCCAAATTCCATCCCGATGGCGCTACTGAAAGTTTCTGTTACCTTCAGTAGCTCCATCAGTTGCAGTTTGCTGGTGGCAAAGATTTTCAAATCGTCCATGTAAAGCAAGTGTGATATGACCTGACCACCTCTTCTCAACTGGTAGCCTAGCCCCGAACCCTCCAGCAATGTACTGAGAGGGTTGAGAGCCAGACAAAACCACAGTGGGCTCAGACTGTCGCCTTGAAATATGCCACGCTCAATCCTAATCGGTTCGCTGTTTTCCTGGATCTGTCGACATCCTGGATAGCAAAGGACCGTCTTCCATTGCCCCATACATGACTCAAGAAAATTACGTAGTATTGGGTCTATTTTATACAACTCCAACACCTTCTTGAGCCATGTATGTGGAACAGAATCATAGGCCTTCTTATAATCTATCCAACATGTCGACAGATTCTTTCGGAAACGACGAACCTGTTGGTTAATGACAATATCCATGAGGAGAAGCTCCTTAGTACCGCGGGACCCGTTCTTACATCCATTCTGAGAAGCAGACATGATTGAATTTGTATCAATATGATTATTAATTTTGGCTCTCAAAATGGAAGTAAGAACTTTATAGACCGTCGGTAAGCACGTGATCGGTCTATAATTTTTAGGTTCCGCTGTACTACCTGATTTATGGAGCAGGTGGGTTATTCCTGTAGTCAGGAATTGAGGTAGCGATCCTGACTCTAAGGCAGACTGGAACTGAGATGCCAAGCGGGCGTGCGATCTTTGAAACCATTTTATCCAAAAATTGTGCAGTCCGTCTGGTCCTGGAGATTTCCAGTTGGATAACGGACGGACTGCACGGGTTACATCTTGGGGGCTGATCGTAATTGCCCCCATTTCTGGTATAAGATCGCACGTGCGCTTGATCTCACTCATCCAGTCACCCTCGGTGTGACTGACAGGAGCCGACCAGATGCTGCGCCAGAACGAACACATGGCGTCATCATCCGGTAAGCATGTATCAGTCACACCTTGGTCAGGTCGCTCCCAGGCCCTATAAACCCACCTTTCATTGATTTGGAATGTGCGATTCTGAGTGTATCGCTCCACCCGCCGCTTATATCTACGAATTCTATTTGCCCACGCATAGACTTTCTGCTTCAGGAAGTCGATGCGCTCTGTGACGCAGGTCAGATAATCCCGAGGACTAATATCAGTCCCCGCGAACGCCCGCCTCACAAAGCGCATCACTCTAGGGCGAGTGTTGCCCTGTCTGAAGCAGATAAGTTTGCCAATGAGTGCTCTAGCCCCAGCGATACGACGTTCGATCCTGCACTGCCAAACTGGTACAGCTGGTCGAATAGCTCTGTCAGTCTTTGGAAACTTGACATGAGCTACCCGACACGCTGCAACAGCGGCACAGTACAGGATCGAATGGGTATCGGTGAGGTCTTCGCTATTGTCAAAATAATTTGACAGCAGTGAATCCAGAGCACACACTAGCGCCCTATTTTTCTTATGCATGGGCAAACGAGGCAGACGAGGTCTCAGCTCAGGTGGTGTGGAGCGATACTCCCGTAATGCACACTCCAAAGCACTCCTCAATTGTTCACTGCACTGGGTACTCACGGATGTAGCCCGGTCCTCATCATCTTCACCGACGTGGTCGGGTCGCGGTGAGATACTAGGTTGTAGTTGCACCGCAGCCTGTGGTGAAGCAGATGAGACACGACTGCACCGTGATTCGAGGCGTAGTCTATCAAGTACGGCGTCATCCAACATACGGTTACGCTGGATGACCCGCACCTGATCCGACAGTCGTTGGGCCGAAACGTTGACAGCTGGTTCAAGTACCTGAAACAGAGAGAGCATCCGACCACGGTACGCAGTCAGGTTAGTTCCCCCCTCTGTAGCCCCAAAGTATGAGCGCATGACATTTTCATTGATGGAATTTGTCCACCGCATGCGCTGCACACTTCCACCGGCAGCGGGAACCCTATCAGAGGCCGGCGGGCCTCGAAGTCCTAAGCTGGCCGGAGGGCGGCCTCTTCCTCGCCGACGCGCAGGTGGTGGTGTCGTCGGCGGCGAGAAGTATTCGTCGCTCGAGCTCGACGCAACTGCAGCGGCCGGAGTCTCTTCACTCACGGCTAGAGCTGGTCCCGGCGGCTGCGAGGTGGAGCTGAGCGACGATTCCGCAGGTCTTGGTCGTGTGTTCTGAATCAGTCGTGCCCGGTTTCTTGTCAACATTTTGGTTTTTCCATTTATTGTTTGCTCTATTTATTCTTCTATTTAATCATGCATAGATTTTTTTTTTTTCACTATTTTGGTTTTGTTGAACATGATTATGTTGTTTATATGGCTATTTAATTTGTAAATTATTCTGAAAAATTCGGAGGAAAAAATTTTCTGACATGTACTTTGACAACCGGGCCACAGACGACGTTATTATTATTATTATAATATTGAATGAATTATTAAAATGGCGTATTTAAAAGTCAAATATTTACAGTGATCTTCATTTTTATATACATATTTTCTTTTTTACAATCAACACGAAACAAAACCAAGCATTAGCAACATAAACTTGAACTTATATTGTTGAACCAATGACGTTGAGTAACTTCACTTTACAAAGTTAAAATAACAAATAAAAACATCGAAAGCAATTACTATCAAAGACCCATAGAACGACCGCCAGTCTTTTGGGCACATTACCCGTGGACAGCGATGCGCACGAATTTCAGGATGCCATATTTTAGTATATTTTTTAACCGACTTCAAAAAAAGGAGGTTTACAATTCGCCTTGAACTTTTTTTTATTTTTTATTTATGTTACCTCATAACTCGGAGATGGCTAAGAATTAACGGCCCAACATTGGGAAAAGCAATATTTTGTAAAAGATTATAAGTAGTTGACATTTAGGCTCTTTTAACTAGGTAAATTAAAAATCGACCAACTAAAAAGAGTGAAATAAAAACTTTTTACCAAAAAATTAAACCGACTCCCAAAAACACTGCAAAGTGAAAAATAACTTTAATTTCGGAAGTCGGTGCCAAAAACGAAAATACAAAACTAAAGACACCGACTACCGAAATTAAAGTTATTTTTCACTTTGCAGTGTTTTTGGGAATCGGTTTAATTTTTTGATAATAAGTTTTTTATTACACACTAAGCTGATTTTGTTTGGCTCTGATGGCCCATCGTGGCTACAGGTGCGCGGAACGTAACAGAACGTATAATAAGGTACCTAATCGATAATGACATTTTTTTTCACATTGTGGTCTTTTTAACCCAAAGGTTGACTGGTAGAGAATGCCTTGTTGCATTAAGTCCGCCCATGTACCACTATTGTACATAAAGTTTAAATAAATAAATATATATATACACATAATAAGATATACATAAGGTAAATCGGGGAGGCTCCTTTCTTGCACCCAAAGCAAGGTGTGACATTTGCTATGAGTTTTTAATCCATCTCATGGCTTTCTCAAGACGTCTGATAGCCTTCCACACATGGGCACATGTAACCGTGGCCGGTTTGGAAATGCCTTAACAGACTGCGAACCCAAGTCAAAAATAATCTCCACAGATAGGGATTTAGGGACGCCTCAGATCTAAAGTGTATATGCGGTGGGTCCCACCCACCACGACCCGCTTCTGTCTTGGTCCACACTTGGTGCTCTAAAGTGCGCTCCACATTCACGCGAGAATCTCGCGAGAAAGCAAGAAACATACGAGAAACGTGAATGAGGAACCGATGTGATGATCGGTTCCACATTCACATTTCTCGTGTTATTCTCGCTTTCTCGCGAGATTCTCGCGTGAATGTGGAGCGCGCATTACATCAGCGAGCGGAGTTTGCGTAGGTAGCTGATTTTTGGCCAAAATTATTTATAATATTTTTGATATGGAGTCGTTTAGAAGAAGATTAACTTATAATACTGCCTACTGCGCTGCGTATCGATTTAAGCTTTTTAACCGACTTCAAAAGAAGGAGGTTCTCTATTCATCTTGAACTTTTTTTTTTTAATATATGTTACCTCATAACTCGGCGACGGCTGGACCGATTTGAAAAATTGTTTTTGCGTTTGAATGGGTATACTTTCTAGTTGGTCCCATTGTTACGAAATCAGGATCTGATGATGGGGTCCTGGAGAAATCGAGGGAACTCTTCAAATATTACAGGCACACCTATAGCGTTTTGGGTAACTCGCTGTCCGACCATGGACCATGCCCGGGTCGACGGCGCGTTGTGTTCCACGCGCGCCTCAAAGAGCGTCAGCAAGATGACGAGGCTCGCCCTGTAGAGGGCCGAAGCCTGCCGGGGTCGTGGGAATTATCTCATTACCGTGACCCCGGAACGTAAAGGGCTATTGAAGGAACACCGTGAATTTATAGCGTTTTGGGTATTTCTTATAGTACCTTGAGCAGTTGATTCCGAAAAGTACCATTTGGGGAAGTTGAACTGATGATGAAGACCACAGATGTCCACTGAAACTCGCCACACGATTTCTTGAGTACGGATGTTAAACACTTTATGCTCGTCACAATACATATGGTGATATAGAGCTGATGGTCAAGTACCAGAAGAACTCCTCAAAAATTAACGGCTATGCATCATGCATGCATGCAAAAGCAATATTTTGTAAAAGGTGATAAGTTGTTGACATTATGGCTTTTGTAACTAGATAAATTACAAACCGACCCACTATTTGCAAAAAATAGAACCGACTTCCATATCAAAACACTACAAAGCCAAAAATAACTTTAATTTCGGAAGGCGGTGTGAAAAAAAAGAAAATCCAAAACCAATAACACCGACTTCCGAAATTAAAGTTATTTTTGGCTTTATAGTGTTTTGATATGGAAGTCGGTTCTATTTTTTGCAAAAATATTTTATTTATTTATTTGAAAAGGCAAAAAATGGTGGTGTACAACATTTTTAGAAAATCTCTAACGGACCAAACAGAGTAATAATTTTAGAGAGGTATTTTTTCCAAGTTCTATTGAGATAAAAATCCAATAATTGTCGGATTGTACCCAAGTCAAGTTTATTTACTAAAGTCCAGGCGCCTTTTGAAGGTTTCCTACAGATAAAAAAATAAAAATTCTTTTTTGAATAGAATCAGGTTTAACTTTGCAGAAATTCATGGAAAACAAATATTATAGGACATGATATGTTTTGTTTTTCATTACTTTGTGAAATTCTAATCTTTAAATCTTCGTTCTTACTAACATAATTTGGGTACATATTACTGACACTAGGTTAAATCAATTGATAAGTTTTTACATACACGATACATGCTTTTTCTTTTTTAATATTAATTTAGAGTTTGTTTTTTGTTTGATGAGTTTGCTCCGCTTGTGTAGTGCGTCAGGCATGTTTGTTGAAGCTCGAGTCAACTGTTTTTAAACAGCGATGAGAAAACGATGCGCTTCCTTGGTGCACCACGTGCGGGGTAGCCTAAACCTTTTCCTACGCTGTGTGGCTAGCAAAATCGGCAGTTTATGTGAGAGACGCTGCTGAAAGCTGTCCACGTCGGTGTTAGGTATGTTGTATGATAGCCCGTTCCATCATCAGACTACAAGACAAATGGCGATGTGCCATCGTTACATGGTAGACATCCCAACCATACGCACAGAACGTTTTGGAAATACCTTCATTCTGCGTACGGCTAGGGAGTGGAATTCCCTACCGGAATCTGTGCTTCCTGATAGCAATAACCTGGATGTATTAAACTCAATAGTAAATAGGTTATTTCTAGTAGAGCGTGCTTTAACTTCTACCATATCATCACTTACCATCAGGTGACATGGAGGTCAAAGGTTAGCCCATGTTTAGTAAAAAAAAAATATGTTGTTTCAAACACAATGAGTCATGTCACTTGAAAAATTTACGTTATGCTAATAACGCATCAGACATAAAGTGAGCAGAGGTGACCAAAGCTCGGAGAAACTTATTTTGGTTAGGAACACCGAAGGCAAAAGTTCACTAAAAGTAAGCTGTAAGATTGTGGAACTCACTTCCGCCTAGCATTCGTGATTTAAAAACTATATCTTTATTCAAATGTCGATTAAAAGAGCATTACCTTTCCTCTTAACTGTGTTAATTATTTATTTATATATTTATATTATATGTTTATATATTCTTACATTATGTATTTATTTAAGTATATGTTATTTTTATTGCATTATGAGTATATGTAGGTATACCTAATATTTTAGTTTTATTATTTCACATATTAATTTTTATTTCTCTTCTTGTTCTCACACACTATTGTCTACATTTCTTTTTCACTTCTCCTTTCGCAGGTCTGCTGGAAGAAATTTCTTAAGAAATAAGCAGTACCTTTGTACTCAAATATTATAATTATGTTGTCCTATTATATTTTACTGTGTGTACATAAATAATAAAATAAATAAATAAATAAATAAAAGATGGACGGATCAAGTGAAAAGCCGAAAGGCGTCTTCCAAATTGCACAAGAGACGCGCTGGATAGAAACAGGCAGATCATACGTTCCAGATGTAACTCTGATGCTGGCCACGGTCCTCAGATATGAGAGACCGACCCAAGAGAGAGAAAGACTTGAAGAATTATCATCATAATAATCATCCACAACCAGACTTCATCCACTGCTGGGGATAGATATATACAACGTGTAACGGAAACCCCATATCAATCCAAAAGGGCTGAAGACAACATCTGGTATGGAGTCTCTATGCCCAGTTTCAGCACAAAATAAGTGACTCAAAGAATTGATACGAAATTATCGGTTTCATATGTTTCTTGAATATCAATCATAACAAACGTGTCACAGCACTACGAGGGTCAATAACTTTCCACGTCACTTGCCTATAATACGACAATTCTCTTCAATCTTCTTAATTTGAAAAATTCAGTCTCTAGTATCAATGTATTGAAATTTCTAATTAGTTCCACACATGAAGACATAGGATTACCAAACCCTTGTGATATCGTTTGTTATCATCCAAAGAAGCCGTGCACTTGGTATGTATATACCCTTTAAATTACACGTTGTATATACATATAAATTGAAGAGAGAGAGATAGAGATCTTATATCATGTTTTCAAGGCCTCTCTTTTCTTGTGCCAAGCTCCATGTTCCAGTGCCAGTCTCATCCATCTCATCTTAAACAATTAAGGTGTCACCAAAAACTACATAATTGTTTATGCAAGAATACAGAATGCATATAGAAAGAGATAGGATGCAGATATTCATTCAATATTTCTACTGGTAAGAATAAATCATTCTTTTTTTATTTATTTTTTGTTTTTAAAAAGAGAACTAGCAATGTGGGTAGAGTTCACATTACTAGCAATCTTGTTAACCCCTCCAACTAAGCTAAATATGCTTGTATCTGGAGTAGGTTCACGGAAATACTGTAATGGGTAGGATTCCAACCCTATTAACGTTTCAAATATGTACATTATTTCATTCATTCTATACGATTTGGTAGCCATCCAAGATTCGAGTTTATGAGTCCGTCGACACAAAGGTTAGCTGAATGAGTTTTTTAAAACGTTTCTCAGAAATATTTTATGTAAGCGGTTTGTCGAATAGAATCTAGGTTTATATATTCTGTAGAAAGACAGCGTTAATAAAATATCTGGTATTCGGAATTATCTGTGAAGTGTTCTGATCATAGCAATTACCTGTTTAGTTTCGAATTTAAATGAGCACTTAAATCTTACTTCTTGCTAATATTATAAATGCGAAAGTTTGTGAAGATGGATGTATAATTCTCTGCCACCCCTTTAAAGCAAGAGTAAATAGGCACCTTCTGGGCTCACTCGTTCCATCGTAAACCTCATCTATCGCTTACCATCAGGTGAGATCGAGGTCACGGAGGGGCTCATCCCGAATAAAAAAAATGTGGATGCAAGTTACTCTTTAACGCGAAAACTACTAAAGAGATCTGAATGAAATTTGTTAAATAGATAGTTGATATCCTGAAATGTCACATAGTCTACTTTTTATTCCGGAATTCTCACAGGATCGGGATTTAAGCGGAAAAGCAAGGCAAGACTTACGAATAGTGAGTCGCGGGTTCAAACTCAGGCAAGCACGTTGTGTAATTTTCATCTTCACTACTACTCCCAAAACGGTAATGGAAAATATCGCGAAGAAAGCGGTATCTCGGAAACCTGGAGAGATACGGGATCCACCAAACATCTCAGTGCTCGCGTTGTGGATTACGGCTCATTACTTCTCAGAGGAGGCCTCTATCCCAGCAGTGGGCATATTGTAGGCTGATTATGTTCCGGGGTTGCGGGAATGTTCTAACGAGATACCGCGGCCCCGGAACTTAAGGGCGGCTGAAGGAACAGGGTGGGTTTTTAGTCAGTACAAGTCTGACACTCCCTTCCGCTCCACCTAGAGCGGGAG
This sequence comes from Tholera decimalis, assembly GCA_943138885.2. Taxonomy (NCBI): domain Eukaryota; kingdom Metazoa; phylum Arthropoda; class Insecta; order Lepidoptera; family Noctuidae; genus Tholera; species Tholera decimalis. The sequence continues at coordinate 6,360,812 of OW964577.2, read as the reverse complement.
AAGTCATTCGATGATTTTCCCAACCAGAAAAAAGGCTGATTATGTTATGTTAGCAAAAACATAAACATTATAATATTTCTTATTCTTCGATTATTTTCAAAACAAATAGTGGAAGCAGAGTTCTCATAACTTTTTTCTATGACTTTTTATTAATATGTATATAATTATATTTGGTATGCATTATGATAAATATGTATGTAAGTTTATTTTAGTTATTTATAAAGTTCATTTTACTTGTTATAAGACTTTTAATTTTAATATATTATTATTATCTACTTAGTTTATTTTTTTATGCACCTGCCATGTTATCTCTTCACCACCCATGGTAGAGAATGCCTATGGCATTAAGTCCGCCTTTGTAAATGTTGTGTTGCATAAAATTTTAACACATAATAAATAAATCAATAATAACAATAGCCTGGTGGCTAGAGCGTTGGACTTGTAAGCCGAAGGTCGTGAGTTCGTTCCCCACCACGCAGTAGTGTCGTGATTTCGAGAACCCGTCTCGGTGTAAGTAATTTCAGCTAAGCTAGAGGGGATAACAGGAATATGAACACAGTTAAGGGTCAAAAGTGCAGTTGCAATCACGCCAAGAATGTAATTTATACATATTATGTTCGTGTGCCTTTACATTTGGGTCAAATAAATTTATTTTCTTTCTTCTTTTTTTCTTTCTTTACAAGTAGTCGCGTGGGGCTACACTCCCGTGGACATTATCACGATGAAAACATAACCCTTCCTTCTTTACTAGTCGGTTTAAAGAAGTCTTTAACCTTCCTCAAGCTTCAAGCTACTTCAATGACAAATTTCATCCAAATCCACCAAGTACGTTCGAAGATTAGAGCCTTGCTTTAAAATATTATTACAGACCACCTTGTGCCAGCGGCTTCGCCCGCGTGGGAAGTTTTTCCCGTGTAAATTCCGATCCCGTGGGAATTTCGCAAAATCCTTTCTTAGCAGATGCCTACGCCATAACATCTACCTGCATGCCAAATTTCAGCCCGATCCGTCCAGTGGTTTGGGCTGTGCGTTGATAGATCACTATGTCAGTCAGTCAGTCAGTCACCTTTGAGTTATATATATTTAGATTTAGATTCTGACTATACAACGTGTAACGGAAACCCCATATCTATCCAAAAGGACTGAAGACAACATCTGGTATGGAGTCTCTATGTAAAGTTTCAGCTCAAAATAAGTGACTCACAGAATTGACTCCAAATTATCGGTTTCATATGTTTCTTGAATACCAATAATAATAAACGTGTTACATCACTATGAGAGTCATAACTTTCCACGTCACTTGCCAATAAAACGACTATTCTCTTCATTCTTCTTAATTTGAAAAATTCGGTCTCTGGTATCAATGTATTGAAATTTCTAATAAGCTCCTATGTAGACATAGGATTACAAAACCCTTGCCATATCGTTTGTTATTATCCGAAGAAGCCGTGCATTCGGTATGTATATACCCTTTAAATTACACGTTGTAGATCTATTCTGATGTGCTGACTTTTTTGCTATGAGAAAGTACTAAATGTTCGTTGGATTATAATGTAGCTATGACTGATAGAGTTTAAGGTTAAAAAGTGAAAACGTTGTATGATGTAGGAAATCAAAAATTTCATCCAAATCGGTGGATTTGGATGAAAAGTACTTGGTGAAGTACTTTCGTAGATTAGCGCGTTTAAACAAACAAACTTTTCCGCTTTATAATATTAGTATCGATGTACCAACTACGTGTTTAAAACAAATACAAACTAAAATATAGCATCAAAAATTCGCCATCAACTCTGTCGGCTGGTGATGTATAAGCTTTAGAGAGACCCTTTTTTTCCGAGTGGAAAAATCATCGAATGACTTCTCCCGCTCTGTGTGGAGCGGAAGGGAGTGTCAGACTTCTACTGACTAAAAACCCACCCTGTTACTTCAGCTGCCCTTAAGTTTCGGGGCTGCGGTATCTCGTTAAATTACTCCCGCAACTTGCTGGCAACTCTTTGAGGCGCGAGTGGAACACGACGCGCCGCCGATCGACCCTAAGATGTTGTTTTAAAATAATTTTAACAATTCACAATGTACTAGCTTCTGTGCTCGGCTTCAATCGCGTGAATTTTTTTTTTACATATTTAGTAGCCTATATCACTTTCCAGCCCTTCAACTATCTTTACACCAAAAATCACATTGAACATCGACGTCAAAACGGATAACTGTATTGACGTGAATGTAAATAAATAAATAAAACTACTATCTATTTGGGAAAAGAGTAATTAAACATGATACGAATATCATTATGTGTTCGCACGGCCCTTATGATTATTTCTATTATCCGAATGTTGAATACCTTGCATATGAATTTCTGATTATTTGAAATTAAATTGATTTCCATAGAGTGGTATGTAATATCGTTACAATTTTTATTCCATTTTCATCTCTTTAAAACGAATTAAAAAAATAATTAAATCCATATAATTTTATAACTGATTTGGATATAAGGATTCAAATCTCTATTGGATAGCGTGATTAAATGATTCACAATCTATCCCATTCAAGTCGTTATCTGCTTGGCTTTTTCCAGCTTTTCCAGCTGAGTACTAGTGTTTAACATAGAGCGTCTGCATATCTGACCTCAAGAACCCAGTAACTGGGTAACACGATTCCCTTTGGTAAGACTGACCTGTCAGATTTTCTGGCTTTTGACAACCTGTAACGAACTGTCAAAGATGTTAAAATCCCGACCGCGACCAACCACTTAACATGCTTTCTGAAGCACGGAGAAATCTCGATATTTTAAGATGGTCTTTTATATTTTTATTTTATACTAGTATTTGCGTGTTGCGCGAGGTGCAAGCACCTCGCGAGCTTGTGAAAAAAAAAAAAAAAAAGGGGAGGGGAGTGATGGGGGGAGGGTTGCAGAAGTATTTTGACTAAAGCATTGCCCCTCTAAATTAATCTGAAAAAAAAAAATGTTCCAAGTCTCTTAATTTCCGAGATCCGCCTAAAGGGGGTAAGAAGGGGGGCAAGGTGGGCGACTTTGAAAAATGGTTTTTACTTTACCGAGCCTCCTCTATACGAATCCGTAAAAAACATAAAATACGGGTCTCGTAGTTTCCGAGATACGATAGGGAGGGGGGAGAAGGGGGGTAAAAAGGGGAGGTTTGACACTTTTCCCGTAGGTTTGAGAGTTACTTGTTTACGAATCTGTCAAAATATACCCACCTCCCCATCCACCATCTGGGAGAACAATTATGTCAGTGAGTGACTGAGTCAGTCAGTGGTAATTTAGCTTTATATAGTATAACTAGTATTTGCGAGTTGCGCGAGGTGCAAGCACCTCGCGTGCTTGTGAAGAAAAAAAATATGGAGGGGCGGGTGATGGGGGGTTGCACAATTATTTTGACTAAACCATTAACCTCTAAATGAATCTGAAAAAAAAAAATGTTCCAAGTCTCTTAATTTCCGAGATCCGCCTAAAGGGGGTGAGAAGGGGGGTGGGGGGGGCGACTTTGATAAATGGTTTTTACTTTACCGAGCCTCCTCTATACGAATCCGTAAAAAAAAAAATACGGGTCTCGTAGTTTCCGAGATACAATAGGCGGGGGGGGGGAGAAGGGGGGTGAAAAGGTGAGGTTTGGCACTTTTCCCGTAGGTTTGAGAGTTACTTGTTTACGAATCTGTCAAAATATACCCACCTCCTTGCCCCCCGGCAAGGGGGGCGACTTTGAAAAATGGTTTTTACTTTACCGAGCCTCCTCTATACGAATCCGTAAAAAAAAAAAATACGGGTCTCGTAGTTTCCGAGATACGATAGGGAGGGGGGAGAAGGGGGGTGAAAAGGGGAGGTTTGGCACTTTTCCCGTAGGTTTGAGAGTTACTTGTTTACGAATCTGTCAAAATATACCCACCTCCTTGCCCCCCGGCAAGGGGGGCGACTTTGAAAAATGGTTTTTACTTTACCGAGCCTCCTCTATACGAATCCGTAAAAAAAAAAATACGGGTCTCGTACTTTCCGAGATACGATAGGGGGGGGTGAAAAGGGGAGGTTTGGCACTTTTCCCGTAGGTTTGAGGGTTACTTGTTTACGAATCTGTCAAAATATACCCACCTCCCCATCCACCATCTGGGAGAACAATTATGTCAATGAGTCAGTGAGTGAGTGAGTCAGTGGTAATTTAGCTTTATATAATATAAATAATATTTTTATCCATGGACTGATCTCGGCAAGATCTCGTTACCGTAAAGATCCTGTATTATTATTTAGAACCAACAGTTCCTCACACTCAAAACCATAATCCTTAAACTTGACAATGTTGTTGCAATTTCCAATAAAGTCTACGAAGGATTTCCTTGTCGTGAAGTCCGGACGCTAAGGAAGGAACTAGAGCACAAGATTGTAGCAAGGATAATGAGGAAACGACCCACGTATGTCAGAGATCGCGCTGGGGTTAAGTAAACTGGAAATATCCCGAGTATAACGAATATAACATTGCTTGCTACTTGCAAATAGCTGTAGCTTCTCAAACTTAAAATATTTTGTTTCACATAGGCCTATATTATGGGCACTAATAAAACATCAGACGGTTCGAAATTGGTAGTTTCCTATGGAGAAGAATCAGCAAGAAACTCGATGTTGTATGTTTTGAAAACACATTGAAACATAATTAAATAAAAAAATATTCCGATAAATTTATATTGAATAATATTGTGTTTCAAATAATTACGTTATGTTTTTTAATTTATCTTTTAAACCCTATATGACTGACTTGCTATTGGTTTTAGTTTTTTATTGCAATTAATTTATTTTTTATATATTATGTCTGTTTCATACAAATGTATAGTGTAAACAATTGTAGAAATAAATAATAGTGTGAGAATATCTTACTTCTTACTAATATTATCTATAGTTTGTCTTGTAAATATTCGGTGACTAGTAATTTTTTTTTTTCAGTGACAGTGTTTTAACATTGTTTTACATATATTTTTATAATTTACCTCTAGAAATCAGTTTGGCAAATGATCATTTATTACGAATGTATTATATTCTTAATAAATAACAAAAACCAAGAAAAACCTACCGCCCTTTTAATTTCCAAGCTCGCTAATCTCCCATCTAAGTATAACGCGACATCCACAATGGCGCTGACGTTTATTCAAATGTACCAACCGTCCCGTCCCGCATAATATATTCAATTAACTGAATAATGGACCAAATGTATTCATTAATTATTAACGCCTTAATACTTGGCGATTATTGCCGTTACTGTTTCTGGCAGTTAGAAATTAGGTTAATGTTTTATCTTAATAGCTACTACGTGTTTACTGTCCTTTTGTCTATTCTGAATTTACCCTCATCCACTAAAAAGTTACTGGCGGTAAATTAAAGGTACTTTTGTCGTCTAGCTAGTCGGTTCTGCAACTTTACTAGTCATTTTTTAACCACGGTATTGGTTTCACTCCTTGACAAGTTCGTGGCTACATAATAACAGCCGCATTTAAGCAATGTTTGCCGAGGTCGATTCATGGATGGGGGCCATCTTAACACATCGTCGGAAATCACGTTAAACCGTTAACTGTCATTTATTCATCTTTGCGTTACTGGTATGTAGTTAGAAGCCAGAAAACCCGACACTAATGTTGCCAAGGGATATCGTGTTACCCAGTTACTGGGTTGTCCACAACCCAGTAACTGGGTCAGAAATGTATAAAGTTTATTCTCAGTTGGGAAAAAGCAGATGGTTTGAGAAAACCTTTAAGCGTCAATAGCCTAGTGGATAAGGTGTCGGACTTGTGATCAAGAGGTCGCGGGTTCAATCCCCACCCATTACACTATTGCCGTGAACCCACTCCAGACACAAGCATATTTAGCTTAGTTGGAGGGGTTAACAGGATTGCTAGTAATGTGAATTCTACCCACATTGCTAATAACTAAAAAAAAAGAAAAAAGAGAAAAGGAAGCAGATATGATGATGATGATTTAGATGATAAGGCCTTTGGTTCGGCTATCCTGAACGTCTCACCCTTAACCGCCTTCTGTGCTCCGTTCCAATGCAAAAATTGCTGAAATCACCCAAAAAGCATCCAAGTTAAAATAACACCGGGCCGGATAGTCCGGCGGATACGTCTCATATCCTCCTCCATATCTATACTAATATTATAAAGCAGAAAAGCTTGTTTGTTTGTTTGTTTGAACGCGCTAATCTTCGAAAGTACTGGGTGGATTTGGATGAAATTTGGTATGGAAGTAGCTTGAAGCTTGAGGAAGGTTATAGGCTACTTTTTACGCGACTGCAAAAAAGGAGAGTTATGTTTTTACCGTGATAGAATCCACGGGAGCGAAGCCCCGCGTGAGTACTAGTAATAAATATAATACAAGGGGGTTATGAGATCAGTAACTACAAATTTTGTCACAAGACAAACATCCAGCTTGTCCCAACAAGCTAGATGTTTTTTATCAGTATTGATTCACACATGTCCAAAGGAAGGAAGAAAGGGCCTATGCCTTAAAGTGGGTTATATCCGGCTTAAGATAAGAAATGAAATACTCGTAGGATACAGCTTCTGCACCACGCTTAGTCGAGGCGGATTGACGGTTTAGAACTTCATCATTATCATTATGGATGCCATAGTAATGAAAGGATTACCCAGTCAGTGCCAAGATTCATTGACTGCCTAGGATCAGCCGAACGTATAGTGGCTCAATAGAACCTACGTTGCTCGGGGAGGCTCCTCTCATGCACCCCTGGGTGGAGATTTATTAATGGCTCTGGCCTCGAGTGTAAATGTTGTGCTGCTTTGCAAACCATGGCATCTCATCTTCATCTCCTATTCTGCGTGTCCTGCTCATGGCTCACTACAGAAAATGTTGAACACTTCCGACAATTTCTACCCTCAATTTTGGCGTATCCCTCAATATCGAGGCTAAGGCTCAATTAGCATCAAAAAAATTGGGAATCCTATCAAAGGTGAGACGGTACTTCACACCCAAACAGCTGCTCAATCTCTATCAAGCCCAGGTTCGGTCGTGTATGGAGTACTGCTCTCATCTTTGGGATGGATCTGCCAAGTACCAGCTGGACGCGCTTGAGTCTATTGAGAAACGGGCCAAAAGACTCATTGGCAACGATACACTGGTCGAATCAAAGCTCCAAAGTCTTGAACATCGACGACGAGTTGCTAGTCTATCGGTTTTCTATCGATTACATTTCGGGGAGTGTGCGATGGAATTACACAATCTTATTCCGCCAAGTTCGTTCCATCATCGGACTACAAGACAAACGGCGATGCACCATCGTTACATGGTGGATATCCCACCTATACGCACTAAACGTTTTGGGAATACCTTTATTGTGCGTACGGCTAAGGAGTGGAATTCCCTGCAGGAGTCTGTGTTTCCTGATAGCTATAACCTAAGGGTCTTTAAATCAAGAGTGAATAGGATACTTTTAGGTTAGCGTGCTCCATCTTCGACCACGTCATTACTTACCATCAGGTGAAATGGTGGTCAAACGCGAGCATATTATCAATTAAAAAAAAATTTTAGCAAAAAATAGAACCGACTTCCAACGACGGCGGTGTCAAAAACGAAAATATACAAATACAAACCTAAAGACACCGCCATCCGAAATTAAAGTTATTTTTGCCTTTGTAGTGTTTTTATATGGAAGTCGGTTCTATTTTTTGCTAAAAAGTTTTTACACGCTTTTTAGTGGGTCGGTTTGTAATTCATCTAGTTACAAAGGCCAAAATGTCAACTACTTATCACCTTTTACAAAATATTGCTTTTCCCGGTGCAGAGCCGTTAATTTTTGAGGAGTTCTCCTGGTACATCACCATCAGCTCCACTTCACCATATGCATTGTGACGAGCATAAAGTGCTTAACATCTATATTCAAGTAATCTAATCGCAATCCACGAAATTATTATTATCGAGTAGTTTCGGTGGCCATCTGGGGTCTTCATCATCAGTTCCACTTCCTCAAATGGTGCTTTTCGAGAGCAACTGCACAATGTACTATAAGAAATACCCAAAACGCTATAGGTGTGCCTATAATATTTGAAGAGTTCCCTCGATTTCTTCATGATCCCATCATCAGATCTAAAGGTGACGACAATGGGACCAACTAGAAAGTATAGCCTTTCAAACAAAAAAAGAATTTTCCAAATCGGTCCAGCCATCTGCGAGTAATGAGGTAACATACATAAAAAAAAGTTCAAGACGAATTGAGAACCTCCTCTTTTTTTGAAGTCGGTTAAAAAGTGTTATATACATCCATCTTTTAAAAATCTCAAACTATCACACAAGAAGGATAAGACTTAATTTTTGTTACTGGGCTTGTATTTGATCATGGAAAGTCGGTTAAAAAAGAACATGCTAAACTCTAACATGTTAAGAAGAAGAAGATTATCATTACGAGCCTGTCTTCTGTCTTTTCTTTTTCATTAAGCCCAGTCTTTTAAAGTTTTGGACGAATCCTTTAAGAAGAACTCAATTCATGCTACCATTTCTTTCTGGGCCTGTCGTACTGTCGCATGTCGTTTTCTTGCGTTTCATGATGTGGATTGCACATCGTATTTATTAAAAAATTCATTAATTTTTAAATTCTTTAAGGTTTTTAGAATCTTTGTAGGAAAGTAAAGTTTTAGTAACTCTGTTTAGTTTTATACATTTTTAATACACATTTATATTATTTACAAAGACAAGAACAAAGGCGGAATTAACGTCGTAGGCATTCTCACAGTCAACCAAAGAAATTAACAATGATAGCAGTACTAGTAAACTATAATTATATCTTATGACTAGCTTGTGCCAGCGGCTTCGCTCGCGTGGGAAGTTTTTCCCGTGTAAATCCCGATCCCTTGGGAATTTTGTAAAATCCTTTCTTAGCGGATGCCTACGTCATAACATCTATCTGCATGCCAAATTTCAGCCCGATCCGTCCAGTGGTTTGGGCTTTGCGTTGATAGATCACTATGTCAGTCAGTCAGTCACCTTTGAGTTATATATATATATAGATTACACTAGAATAGATAATGTTTTTCTTTAATCGAGAATCCAAAACTAAAAAATCTTAGTAATACTTATAAAAATTACTGAAATTATAAATAAATGAATTTAACAAATAACAGTGTATTACCGTTACGACAAACTATGAGCAATTACACAACAGTGATACATTATACACAATACTTAGCCTAGTTTTGAGTCACCTATAATCAAAACTAAGCTAAGAATATTATTAAAAACAAGATTCCTACGAACTGAGAACCTCCTCCTTTTTTTAAAGTCGGTCAATGAAGGTAATTCAGTGATCTTTTAAGGCACAGGAATCACTTAAATAGGGAAACAAACCTTAAGATTCACTGAATTCACCAAGAGAACTAATTTGTCTCTACAACCAGTAAAAGCTTAGAATACAGCCGATATCATCGTGTAGCTTAAATATTAATTGTTATTGCGAAACATAATATTCAATGGTTGATTAATATGTTTTTAGGGTTCCGTAGCCGAATGGCAAAAACGGAACCCTTATAGTTTCGTCATGTCTGTCTGTCCGTCCGTTTGTCACAGCCATTTTATTCCCAAACTATTAGCATCACACATGTGAAACTTAGTAGGTATTCTGTGAACCGCTTTTCGATTTTAAGTTAAAAATAGAAAATGAATGAAATTAAGGGGGGCACCCTATACATGGAAACTAAAAATATTTTTTTTTCATCAAACCTATACGTGTGTGATCACCAGTGATCGGAGTAGGTAGATTGAAATGGGGTCATTGATCCGAAACGTATATATTAATATGGACATTCCTCCGGAATTAGTAGATTATTAAAAAAAAACCGGAACTTATGTAGGAATTTTATTCTGCCAGAGTGGAAGGAGTCATTTGATGATTTGCCATCCTCAAAAAAAAGGTAGGAATTGTAATAAAATGAGCAATATTATTCTTTATTATTCTTCATATTCCATATCCCTTAATGCAAATTACCATGACCACCATGAAAATATTTAAATTTAAGTGCAACAATTTATGTCTATCTATAAAAGTTCTAGCCATAAAAGGCTAAAAATAAAAAAATAAAAATTAAAGCTTCGATCGGAATTAGATTGTTTTTATTATTCAACAGATAAATAATGAATTAATTTAGTTTTTATACCTTCCTTTAAATTTTGAATTGAGTAGGAATAATATCACTACCAACATTAACAATGTTTAATTGAATCCGGAAATACCGGAATTACTTTCCGGGAAAATGGTTTATCCATGTTATTCTTTCTGAGTGCATTTATGATACAGGTACCAAAAATCAATCTACCTACTCCGATCACTGGTGATCACATTGAGGTTTCAAAACCCACTTTTTCTTTATATGCATCCAAAGTGATAAAATGCCCCCCCCCCCCCCCCCCCCCTCACCACTCCCCCACTAACTTCTTTAATAATGGAGTGAAAATCTAAAAAAAACATATGCTGTAGATATTAATAAAAACTTTCAACGAAAATTGGTTTGAATGAGATCGGGTGAGCAGTTTTTGAGATATAGCACATTTTCAAAAACCGCAAATATAACTTTGTTTTTCATACAAACACTATGAAAAACAAAGTTATTTTGCATAGTTACTACGGAACCCTTCATGGGCGAGTCTGACTCGCACTTGGCCATTTTTTTTTTTGCTTTTGCACTATGTAGATAATTGTATAATTACTGCTTATATGTATTAGCTAGATCTTGCCTGGCTTTTTTTAGGGTTCCATAGCCAAATGGCAAAAACGGAACCCTTATAGTTTCGTCATGTCTGTCTGTCCGTCCGTCCGTATGTCACAGCCATTTTATTCCGAAACTATTAGGACTATACACATGAAACTTGGTAGGTAGATGTATTCTGTGAACCGCTTTCCAATTTTGAGAATAAAATAAAAAAATATTTAAAATTAAGCTCCTCATACATGGAACTGAAACTGAAAAGATATTTTTTTAAGTGAAAACTTCTTTAGCGGCGTTGTGCAATTTTTTGTAATGAGTAAAAAATGTTAAACTCGCGTCAGGACACGTGACCTGATCGAAAAATCGTAAGACGGACGGAAAGTAGACAGCCGGCGCGGCGTAGGAGAGGAAGTATCCCCCTCTCTTTCTACGGCGCGGTGAAAATGTATGCCTGCGCAAACTTTTTAATGTAATATAATTGTCATGTTTGTGTACGATAGCGTAATAAATAAATATTGTATTCTACCACATAAATGATAGTACTTTTATACTGACAATTAAAGCAATTCGTGCAAAATTATTCCCTAACCATTCCAAAATATCAAAAATGCACAACGTTAATATTCAAGTTTTCACTTCTGCCGGCACTCCCGGAGTGCAACCCGTCATTTTTTTTTCATGAAATCTATGCGTGTGTGATATTTATAGAATGGTCTTAAATGACATTAAGGTTTCTAAAACCACTTTTTCATAAAGTCAATCGCTTAAAAGATATGTAACGCTTCCAAAGTTTTAAAATGTGTCCCCCGTGGAATCGAATCTGACTCGCCCTTGGCCAATTTTTTTTTACATAATTCTTAATTATTATAGAAAGTACCAATCAATCAATACATTATAATAAAACAGTATTTGGGAATACCTTCATTGTGCGTACGGCTAGGGAGTGGAATTCCCTGCCGGAGTCTGTGTTTCCCGATAGCTATAACCTAGGAGTCTTTAAGTCAAGAGTGAATAGGTTACTTTTAGGTAAGCGTGCTCCATCTTCGACCACATCATCACTTACCATCAGGAGAGATAGTGGTCAAACGCGAACCTATTTTTAATGAAAAAAAGTAAAAATAGTATGTCTGTAAATTGAATATATTTACAAAAAATACATTGAGGGGGGCTTAAAAACAGTAATAGAAGTAATAGAGCAAGAATTTAAAACAAGTTTTTTGTCTGTCTGTACACGCTAATCTCGGGACTTTTTTGTTATATAGCTAATTATTCTGGGCAACTTTTAGGCTATAATTGATTTCGGCAACTGGAACATCTGATGCAGAAATTTACTCGCGAGTGAATCCGCAGGCAGATACTAGTAAGCACATAATAATTTATTGAACTTACACATTAATCAACAATTTAAAACTCTAAATAACTACACTATTAATTAGTATTCCATGAATAAATTGTAAGGTGTTAAATAAAGTAAATACAATAAAGTAAAGTATAAATAAGCGCTTAAAATAAGCACGAACAGATACTACTTACAATATAAATAATTATACTACATACATCAATAATGTTAAGCATATGAAATCATTGAGCTGATTTCATTCAAATATTTAATTAGGTGGTAGAAGAATTCAAATACGGGCTGATTTGATCTGGTAATATATTTATATAAATATTGCTGTCGTAGCAATAGTTACGACATATTTCTTGTTAAACGACTCTTAAAATAATTGTGCCATAAATCACGATTACTCTTGACTATAGGAAAAAATAATGTGACAGCCAATATTTGTATATGTGTTGTTACTATTATAATTAATATAGAAATTGGAGATCTATCCAAAACAATTAAATATAATGCAAACACGTTACTCAAAAAAAATATAGACGACGCTATCAAAAAACGACGCCATTTGTCTTTCTTTCTTTCCTTTTTAGAAACCGCACTTACATTTAGTACTTTAGTAAAAAATAAAGAATACACAAGTTTAATGAAGATAATTAAATTAACGACAGTTGGTATAACATTGCATGACACTATAAGGCAAACGTAAATATATATCTTGAGGATAGATTCTTTGTCGTCATTTTCAACTGATTCTTCAATGATGAGTAAAATCAAACGACACGTAAAAACAATTACTAAAGGCAATCCCCAAGCAAACAGTGAAGCTTTAAGATATTTCCTTTTCGTACTAACATGAAAAACTTGAACAACTTTCACGTACATCATGCAACACATCACCACCGACCAATAGTTGTACACCATCGTAAAATACAGAAATATAGAAATATAAAAGAAAGTAAATTGGACGGTCTGTGAAATTTCGTCACAATCGTTTAAAACAACTGAAGTGACCAGTAAACGTATGATATTCACTAGCGTAGCACTGAGATAGACGTAGTTGTAGAAATTGCGGAATTTCCTGATGAGGCACCACGATGTCACTCCGTATATGAACGTAGCCAGAGTCAAGGAAGACAGTAGATAATGTGTTAATATATAACATGGAAAAATTATTGGCTTCTGGTATATGAACCTCACTATGGAATGACTGGAAATATTTTCAGTTTCCAACCGGTCTATCGATTCACTGATACTGTGGTCAATACCCATTTCCTTAAGTTTGAATACGAAAATGTTGGACGCACTAAAACACAGAGTCTGCAACAGGGCTGAAAACCAACTAATCTGGTTCGTTCATTTTATCAAATTTGGTTACAATCTGTTCGATTTGTTGGCTTTTCGATAGTTATGATACTGATAGTCCATAAAAGCTTTTGATAAAGCCTATATAAAACTAATCTATATAATTATATATACCTAAATCTACAACGTGTAATTTAAAGGGTATATACATACCAAGTGCACGGCTTCTTTGGATGATAACAAACGATATGACAAGGGTTTGGTAATCCTATGTCTATTTGTGGAACTAATTAGAAATTTCAATACATTGATACCAGAGACTGAATTTTTCAAATTAAGAAGATTGAAGAGAATTATCGTGTTATAGGCAAGTGACGTGGAAAGTTATTGACCCTCGTAGTGCTGTGACACGTTTGTTATGATTGATATTCAAGAAACATATGAAACCGATAATTTGGTATCAATTCTTTGAGTCACTTATTTTGAGCTGAAACTGGGCATAGAGACTCCATACCAGATGTTATCTTCAGCCCTTTTGGATTGATATAGGGTTTCCGTTACACGTTGTGTATCCTAAAACCAAATCAAGCTGTATTATAGCAATAATAAAACTTTCTTGCATAAAATAAAACCGACTTCCATATCGAACTACCGAAATTAAAGCTATTTTTGGCTTTGTAGTGTACAAAGCCTGTAGGTAGTATTGGTTTTGTATTTCCTATTTTTTTCACACCGCCTTCCAAAATTAAAGTTATTTTTGGCTTTGTAGTGTTTCGATATGGAAGTCGGTTTTATTTTTTGCAAAAAAAGTGGGTCGGTTTGTAATTTACCTAGTTACAAAAGCCAAAATGTCAACTAATTATCATTATTTACAAAATATTGCTTTTCCCGATGCAGAGCCGTTAATTTTTTAAGAAGTTTTCCTGGTACTTCACCATCAGCTCCACTTCACCATATGCATTGTAACGAGCATAAAGTGCTTAACATCCATATTCAAGTAATTGAATCGTAATTGACAAAATTCTTATTATTGAGAAGTTTCGGTGGCCATCTGTAGTCTTCATTATCAGTTCCACTTCCCCAAATAGTGCTTTTCGAGAGGAACTGCACAAGTTACTATAAGAATTATCCAAAACGCTATAGGTGTGCCTATAATATTTGAAGAGTTCCCTCGATTTCTCCATGATTTCATCATCAGATCCTAACGTCATGACAATGGGACTAACTAGAAAGTATACCCTTTCAAACTACCCTTTAAAAAGAATTTTCCAAATTGGTCCAGCCGTCTTTGAGATATGAGGTAACATACATAAAAAAAAGTCCAAGACGAACTGAGCACCTCCTCCATTTTTCGAAGTCGGTTAAAAATCACCTGGAAACCCTTGACTATCAGAAAACAGAGAATCTTTTAACCATTCTGAAATAAGCTAACTCCATTCACAGCTACTCCTCATCTCAATATTTGCCTCACATACATTATTACAAATACATACTTCATTCACCTCTACTCACACTCACAGTCCTCACCTAAACAAAACATAATATCACACACAACCTCACTAACACTACACTTCTCACTCACACACCCGATCTCACAAACCAAGTCAATAATTTCTCTTTACTTGTAGTTTTAATTAATTTATTTTTTTCTTTTATGTAATACCTACATTTCCATTATTTATTTTCTTCTTTTTTAATATTGTTTACTCCTTTGTCCTTACACTGCACCAAATTAAAAGCTTATTCTAGCCGTGAAGGGGCCTGGTGACCTGTAACACAGGTTTTTTTCCAAAAACCTATTTCAGGCACCAGTCTCTCACAAAGAGTACAGCTTATGAAATTGTACCTACATTAATTATATTATAAGGCAACTTTGTGGAGAGAGATTAAATGATTTATTGGTTGTTGAGTCTATGTATTGTAAACAAAACAGTTTGTGTATTCACAGAGTACAATTTTGAATCTACATATATGCTAACTGTGCCTGTGTAAGAGGTTTTTCCCGAGTGAATTACGATCATCTGGGTATTCCGGGATAACTATATTATGTTGCCCTAAACCTCGTCTATATTTCAGTAAAAGTCCCGTTAAAATCGGTACAGCTGTTCCAGAGATTAGCCCGGACAAACGGAAAGGGGGGAAGGGGAATAATTTATACTTATAGGACGAACTTGTCATTAATAGACAGATTTGTTTGCTTTAAATTAAACTCGAGGTTTCATTGGTTCTTGAGTTCTTCAGGAGAAAGATGACTAATCCAAAAGGCTACCAATTCTTAGATCGTGCTTTTGGGATTATTTTCGACTTCGAGATTAACCAATGCTTGCTAAGATTCGTGCGTTAGAAAGTTCGTTAAGCCTTTAGTCCCAGCTGTCACTTGTACATTACAGTTTGTCACAAGCTGGACAGCTTTTAAATTTTTATAAAGGACAGGTCCATTCTTATAGAGTATTTATTTATTTATTAAAACTTTATGCAACACAAAATGTACAAAGGCGGACTTAACGCCATAGGCATTCTCTACCAGTCAACCATGGGTGGTGGAGAGATAACATGCCAGGTGCATAAAAAAAAAATAAACTAAGTAGATAATATTTTCAACGTAAAAGTTTTATTACAAGTGTATATATACATATACTTCTAACTAGAATAAACTTACATACATATTTATCATAATACATACCAAAAATATATTATATATATCATAATAAAACGTTATAGAAAGTGGGTTCTGAAAACTCTGCTTCCACTATTTGTTAAGAAAATAATCCCGCAACTTTCTCTTAAATGCATATTGATTGGTGGCCGTCCTGATATCGAGAGGTAGTGCATTCCACAGAAGAATAGCCTGTATATAGAAGGAAGAATGAATAAAATCAGAAGTATGCGAAGGACAGAGTAAGAGAAGATTATTGGAAGAGCGCAGACTTTTAGCGTGTGAGGAACATAGAAATTGAAAATGAGAAATAAGGTAAGAGGGAGGGGTAGGAGAGTTCAGCAAAGAGAAAAGCGTAGTCAAAGCGCGTAAACTTCTTCTCTGGCGAATGGGCATCCATTTGAGCTTGGTCCTGTACCTCGATACGTGGTCATATTTGTTTTAATTAAATATGAACCGGATACAGTTGTTAAGGAGCCTATCGAGCTTATCCAACAAGACCGCATTCAAGTCAAAGTAGCACACGTCACCATAGTCGATAATAGGGAAAATTAAAGTTTGCACAAGCATTGTCTTGGTTTTTGCAGGTAAAAAGTTCCTCAGACGATACAGACATCGCAAAGTCCCGTTGACTCTTTGACTGACACCGCAGACCTGACTTTGCCAGCTAAGCATAGAGTCAAGACGTAAACCGAGATCTTTAACACTAGAACTAATAGGGATGACGGCACCATTAAAATGATTGGAGGGAGCGAACTTACTGTCAATCTACCGATCATACGCGAGCTTCCAATCACAATGGCCTGACACTTTGAGGGGTTTACAGACCAAATCCCCCCAAATCTATCAGACCAGCTTTTGATAGCATCTAAATCTCGGTTTACATCTCCTATAGCGTCTGATAAACTTTCCACCCGCGCAGATGCATACAACTGCAGATCATCAGCATAAAGATGATACGAACACCGAAGATAGAGAGTTATAAAGTTTATGAAGATTGAAAATAATAACGGAGAAAGAATACCGCCTTGTGGGACACCAGCATCCAAGTCACGCCAACTCGAAGAATTCTCATCGACACGAATCCACTGCTGACGTCCCCGAAGATAAGAAGAGAACCATTCCAGAGACTCAGAAGATACCATGAGATGTGACAGGATAGATAGGAGAATATCATGACTGACGGCATTAAAAACATTGGAGAAATCAATAAGCACCAAAACAGTAACCTTATTGTTCTCCATAGCCTCTCTAATGTCCCCAGTCACTTTAAGGAGAGCGGAAGCCGTACTGTGGCCTGGTCTAAATCCAGACTGGAATGGACTAACAAGATTGTTCCGGTGAACAAATCCAGAAAACTGTCTATGGACGCAGGCCTCTAGTACTTTGGACAGGAAAGGAAAAATGGAAATTGGTCGAAAATGGATAGGCAAGGAGGGATTGGATATTTTAGGAAGTGGACGAACGTAAGCCATTCGCCACAGGGTTGGAAATTGCCCGGAATCGAGGGAGAAGTTGATAATATGGGCAATTGGCAGAAGGAGAGAGTCAAGGATCAAGGTGATCATATAACGACTGATGTCATCATAACCTACAGCCTTAGATTTAATGGAAAGGATAATCTTTTTGATATCATCCAAGGTTGCCGGAGAAAAACGGAATGGTTCGATGATTGGATATGGTAGACCAGCAATGTAATCAACCGTCTGAGATAAAATTTGGGAATCCAAATGGCAGGTAGTGGTAAAGTGACGATTGATATCATCGAGACCAATCGTTTTAGGAAAATCCACATGACGTGCTCTGCCGACACCAAGAGTTCCGAGGAATTTCCAGATGTCAGCAGGAGAAGAAGAAGATATATTATCGAGAATGTGGCGGCGTTTAGCGTTGCGTATCATCTGATTACACCGATTTCTTGCGGCTTTAAAAAGGTCCCTTTTTTCAACACAGCGATCCTTCCTATATTTACGAAAAGCACGATCCCTGCACCTCATTGCCAAACGAACCTCTGTCGTCATCCAAGGAGCAGGTAGGCGCCTAAGCTTTACCGTCCTGACAGGAGCGTGTCTGTCATAGAGTGCAAGAACCGTCTTATTAAAAACACCCAGTTTGTCGTCTACAGTTGTTGCCTCTGCAAGCTGATCCCAATCAAGTTGGGACGCATCCTGGCGCAGCTTCTCGACATCCATGCGAGCAAAACAACGCGTGAGCATGACTTTAGCGGGCAGTTTGGGTGGTTTAAAGGAAAATGAGGTCATGATGAGAAAATCCAGGGGCAGGATACTGGCCATGAGAGGACGCAAGAGAGGGATTGGAAGTTATGATTAAATCGAGCCACGTATCATCACCTGAGATATTGAAGTGAGTAGGTTGCAGCGGAAGAACATGAAGGCTAACGGATTCGATAATGTGGAGGAGTTTACGGGAACGAGCGGAAGGGTGAGTAAGGTCGGTGTTGCAGTCACTTGTGGGATAGCTCAGAAATATACTAACTTGCTGCACTTGATGCAGAGCTAATAGGCTCATACGCAACGAGGTGTTGGCAGATAAGCTTCAAAGTCTGGCTCATTGGCGAAACGTTGCCGCGTTGCTTGCTTGTTGGTCTTCTACTGAATGTACTATGGAGAGTGTGCGCAGGAGCTCCACGACCTGATTCCTCGATCTCCCTTTCACTACCGGTCTACCACACGCATTGTAGGGTGCCATCCTTACTTGGTCAATATACCGTCTTGTACTAAACGCTTTAAGTCTTCTCTTTTCTCTCCTAACATTTATTGTGCGCACGGCCAAGATTTTGAACTCTCTGCCGGCGTCTGTGTTCCTTCCCACGTAATATTACCCGTCTACTTTCAAAGCAAGAGTGAACAGGCACCTTCAGTGTTTTCTCGTCCCTACGAGACCTCATCTATCGCTTTCCATCAGGTGTGATCGAGTCAAGAGCGGGCGCATCAGCGATAAAAAAATCGGTTGTCTGTAAAGTCGGTTTACTGACGATAGTTGAACGTGACAACGTCATAAGAAAATACTGATGGAATGGTTGCATTTTTCAAAAGAAAATTGTAATTTTATTTGTTTGATAGATATTTTGTTGTAACATTGTTCGACTCTTCCCCTGAACGAGATGAAGATGTAGTTGTCGCTTCAAGAGAACCACTGGCAATAACTAAGTTAGCAGCTTGGCGTAATTTGTTGTTGCGTTGTCTTTCGTTTTTTGATTTTCTCGCAGCAGCCGCCTGAGAAGGAGTTCTAGATGCTGCGATACGCTGTCTGTACTCACGTTGTTTTTATGCTTTCGATTTTGAAGCAGCGATTATTGGCTGCGCGAATGGCGTTGCTAAAGTAGTTTTCACTGCACTTCATACTTGACGACAACATGTAAATGTATTATTGTATAGCAGCTGTCCACGCAGATGCATCGCTCACTCAAGTAGGAGAGAGACAGAATATATCGAACGCTGCCGAACGCGGAGGCCGATTGTGCCTCTTTGTCGCTCGTTCCGCGCTTTCGCTTGCACTTCAAGCCTTAAATGGAACGCCTCAGAGCGAGGTAACGCCGCATGAGTCATGTATTTTCGTGCGTGCAGCCAGCTTCATCGAATTAAGACGTTATCACGTCAAAAGCAACATGATTTGACACCAATCTTGCTTGCTAAAGGGTAACCTAATTACTGAGTTGATGTAAGACGTCACATGTAAAATGATAGTACTCAGAACTCAGTCAACGGGGCATCATATTCCACGCGCGCCTCAAACAGCAGTCAACTCCAACAAAGGAGGGCTCCTATAAGGCAATTGCCTGACGGGGTTGCGGGAATGTTCTAACGAGATACGCTGGCCTCGGAACACTAGGGTAACTGAAAGAATAGGGTTTTTAGTCAGTACATGTCTGACACTCCCATCCGCTCCACCATTTCATTTGAAGACTTTACCACGGAAGAAAAATAGTATTCAGGGCTACATTTTGTTAAACTGAAACCCGAGCCCGACAGAATTGACAAACCGGCCAAGTACGTGTCGGGCCATGCGCAGTGTAGGGTTCCGTAGTTTACTACAACGCCAAGTGCAAGTCGGATAAGCTGAACCGAAAGTTCCGTACCAAGCTTTACTAAAAACAAATTACTCTGTTGTACACAAATAAGAACTTGAACTATATTTTTCAATGGAATTTGTCCGAAAGTGAGTGGAATACAGTTAGTCGACTATTATCTATTCGTAAATTTGTGCAGCCAACTCAGGTCTTATAGTTTTCCTTTTAACTTCGTTATATGTAGGTACTATTACCATGATGTTTGAATTTATACCTACAGCCACTAAGTTAGTAAGGGGGGTGGGACACTTGACTCTAACGAAAATTCGCAATTTAAAGCTTAATATTACCCGCAAACGGATCCCTTAATCGAAAACTGGTCTGGCCAAACTCCTATTATTTTTAACCATCCATCCCACACCGTGGAAACACATCCTCCTCTTTACGTCTAGGATAATCCCCCAATATGTAAAGAGAGGATGTTATTTTTTCTAAGAATAGTACCTAACCTAAAAAATATGCTTTTCATGATTTTATTTTTACCACTTTATCGGCGTTATTAATCTATATCGTATATCCATGCCAGTGTTCTAATAACAATCGTTTCTGAGCTAAGCCGCGGACAGACGGACGGACAGACAGACATCGCAAAACTATAAGAGTTCCTTGTTGACTACGGAACCCTAAAAAGGAGCAAGTTACGATGACGCGAGTAGTGTCGCTAGTAGGCATAGTTTTGATTTATTTGCACGCAAACAAAACCACGAATTGAATTACGTAACAATCAATTACGGTAACAACTGATTGAAATTACTTACATAACTACAATAGATATTGGTACCAACCTGTTGTCGCGACTCGCGATCGTTAATATACGAGTACTACGTCATACCTCCATCTGACCTCGACGTGGACTGACGCATCTCTGAAGTACTATGAGCCTGTTTCATGCAAGTTCCACTTTTTGGGAATACTTTCATAGTACGTACGGCTAAGGAGTGGAATTACCTGCCGTGGTCTGTGTTTCCTGATAGCTATAACCTCTGTCTTTAAGGCAAGAGTGAATAGGTTACTTCTAGGTAAGCGTGTTCCATCTTAGACCACATGACACACTTACCATCAGGTGAGATGGTGGTCAAACGCGACATCAATAAAAAAGTAAATAAAAAAAAAAGTTGGGTAATTGTATTTCAGATGTTTTCATCAATTCCGTATTTTCGACTAGATTCTGCCTGCGGTTTCGCTTGCGTGTAAAGTTCTGCATCAGGTCTTCCAGTTTCTGAAATAAATTATAACGTAAGTATATGTTGCCCAGACTTTATAGCTACGTAACAAAAAAAAGTTGCATCCAGATCCGTCTGGTAGCTCCAGAGATTAACGTGTACAAACAGAAAAACAGACAGACATTTTATTTTAAATTCTTGCTCTATTACTGTTTTTAAACCCACCCCAATATAAAAAAAATAAATGTTGTAAATATTTTCAATTTACAGACACATTTTTCTTACTGTTTGACCAGGTATATATATTTATATATCAATTTAATTTTCCCATCTCCATACGCAATCCATAGTCATCCATAATATGATTAAGAATTATTCTATCCCTTACTTTCCTTCCTAATATTATAATGCAAAAGTAGCTCTGTCTGATACACTATCCCGTCTAAAACACTAAACCGATTTTGAAGAAATGTGGTACCGAAATAGATTAGTATATAATAAATAAATTAATAATAATAAATAATTATCGGGTTCTAAAAATTATAAAAATCTACGCGGGCGAAGTGGCGAGCAAAGTGCGTATTAAATAAATGATAAGTTGACTCTGTCTGTCTGTTTGTTACGCTTCCACGGTCAAACGACTGTACTGATATTAATGAAATTAAGCGTAGGTAATCAATCCTAAAAGGGCTGACATCCCCTATATAAGGCGATTTAGGATTAATTAATTACGCCTCATTTCATTAAAATCGGTAGACAATGTCATTTTCCACAAAAATTCTCCACTTGAACATCTAGGTAAGCGTGCTTCATGTTCGACCACATCATCGCTTACCATCAGGAGAAATATTTTATGTATAAAAAATTATACATACACGTGTGGCGCTACTGCAATCGCTGCAATAGGCAACAATGCAAATTGGGAATCTGAGCCTATTGGAAAACCTGAGGTTGGCCTTTTACCTGAGCCCATTTCGCAACCCGAAACTTACGAGAACCCGAACCTTTCTTTAAAATAGAACTAGTGAGGTGGGTAGAAGTCCCATAACTAGCAATCTTGTTAACCACTCCAACCAGTCCAAAGTTAAGCTTACAGACTAACTGACAAAGGCTTGCATTGACGGGACGGGTCTACTCAAATCTGTTTGGTCTTTCCTCAAAAGGCCATTTCAGACTAATCTACATAATCCTCATAAACGATTGTGAATATATGCACTATGTAGGTTTTTTTTTTCGAGTTAAACATAATAAATTGTCTGGCAGTTTGAGTGCTTTTTGCGGCCTACCCAAAGGTCCTTGGTATTGTTCGTCAAATCGTTAAGCTCCTTGTTCTAAGTTGAGCTATACGTCATTTGACAAATGCTTGCACTGTATGGACAGGCCCACTCAAATCTGTGAGCATCTTTCTTCAAAAGACCGCCTCAGACTGAAACCTACAAGGTTCCCATATAATTAATTCAGTGTAGATTGTATGGACTTTAAAAGAGACGGACCGCTGAGTTTGTTTCGGTGTTTCTTCTCAGGGTAGTCAGTTAGGAAACACCGGCCTCATCTAGTTAATATTTAAGGAAAAAAATGACGTGTAAAAGTGTTATTTAATAACCAATTTGCAAAATAAAGATCATTTATCATTTATTTAAGCTAAATATGCTTGTGTCTAGAGTGGGCTCAGGGTGTTAGTGTAATTGGTGGGGTTCGATCCCGTGACCTCTCAATTTCAAGTCCGATACCTTAGTCATTAGGCTATCGATGCTTGTAAGGTATACAGGGTGGCAGGGACATCGACGCACAAGCGCTTACCAGGGATTCGGTAGATGATTCCTTTTTTTAAGGATGGGAAGTCATCCAATGACTGCCTCACGATCTGGGTGGAGCAGGAGAGTGTGTCAGACTTTTATTGACTAAAACCCATCCGTGTTCCATCATATGCCCTTCGTGTTCCGATGCCGCGGTAACTCTCGAACAATTCCGCAACCCCGGCAGGCAACGGCCCTCTTGTGGGCACCGACAACTTTTTACCACTCTTTGAGGCGCGCGTGAGTTGGAATTTTTCGTCGGCATTTTCATCATTTTTCAGGATATTTCAGTAATTTTTTTTACTGAAAACTGTATAAATTCATTATTTCTATCTAACCCAATGAGATTTTATTAAAAAAATAAAATTTACTTGTTTCACTTAAACAGCAATGTAAATAAAAATCGAAGGGGCTACTTGATCAGCTGTTTTGCTAGGGTTAATTTGCAAGGTCAATACAGCTGATTAGGGCAGCCCTTTCGAGTTTTATTTACATTACTATTTTAAGTGAAACAAGTGAATTTACTGTTTTTTCTTTTTTTGCGTCGGATTTTTCTGAATTTTATCAAATTAAGAAAAAGCTGACGAATAATTTCAACGCAGGTGGGACCAGAATCATGTACTGAATCCATGGTAAGCGGTTGCGCGTCGATGTCCCTGCCACCCTGTATATATTATAGTCTAAACCCATCTTTCGACCTGAGCCAGTCTCTCAACCTGCAGTAATCATCCCAGAAGCGGAACCAGATCAACCCCGCAGCCCTAACCTTTCCAAGAAATTGTTCAGCACCAAGGAGCAGTTGCTGCTCAGTTGCTGACGCTGTCGCTGCAGCTGCAAAAATCCTCAAGCGGCTTAAAAGTAGTAACCTCATTGGTAATTTGATTTTCAAACTAGCTTGAGTCGTAACCCTTGTACTGTGGTGCCTTAGTGCTAATAGATTTTTTAGAGAAACTTCTAAAGGCTGTAACTGTTTCCACGACCCTATAGGTTTTACTTTGGTCAGAGGTTTTGATTGATATACAACGTGGCAATGCTGCCAGTTTTTTGGGCAAATAGCCGTCGACATCGATGAGAAAAAAAATTATGATATGAATAGCCAGCTTCACTCACGTGAAACGTAACTTCTAGCGTATGCCATTCATATCTGGACCATTAAGAAGCACGGGGAAGCACTTGCTGTTTCCCTTGACATCTCCAAGGCCTTCGATAGGGTCTGGCACGAAAATTAAGAAACAATATTTGCTAAAGTAAACCACTTAATTTTTAACCTAAAACACAAAAAAATGGTGATGGACGTTTTGGGAACTGTCTTTATGTACACTTTGACGTACAAAATGTGCTTGATTTGAAGAGCTGATCTTTGATTTTGATTTGAAAAACCATAGCACAACACCTTGCAACAAATTAAAAAAATAACTGAGCTGCTATAATTTTCTATTTGCCTCTATAAATGTATAACGAATACATAATTATAATTTACATATCATATCTCAGTTTTTCTACAAATTATCATTACGTAATCTATGTCTAAAAATAAGTGAATTTTGAATAAACATTTTAAAATATGAGTTCTGTTCTTTTCGTTGCACTTTGAGTCAACTCTTTACAATTTTACACCACTAAAATATAGATGTTTTAAATTTGGATGTTTTCCATACGATACAGATTTAGGCCTTCCATGGAAAAAGTTGTAAAATTTCAATCTTCCATATTTCACTAACGGAAAATCGTCAAAATTTTATTTATTTTACAACTTATTTATCTATAATTTTAGAAAAAATATGGATCACTAAACAAAGTCATGAAGTTTGCAAAAACGTTGAAAGGATTGCAAAATCTAGAGCTGATAATCACATATTTTCTTGGAAAATTACACAGGCCATAGTTTTTTTTTTCTATTAAATTAATATTATTTTAGTTGGAAAAATATGCGTTGTGTATAATATAAGTAATTTGAACTTATTATTTGCTAATCGTAGAGTTCGCTTATTATAATTACTAGTAGTCGCGCGTCCAGTGTCTTCGAAGATAATATTCTTAAATATTATTATTTTATATTGAAACAATTTCTTTGATTCCATATTTTTGTCAACCATCAAATTCTACTTTTTAGAAACTTTAAAATAATTTCAGTAACGGCAAAAACGAGGAAAATGCAAATGCCACTAATTTAAAAACTCACTAGCAAAGCTATTCTATAATTACGTTGAACATACAAAGAGTAAGAATCAAAACGATATATCTACTAGTATAGATACTATAGACACACCTAGCTACGGACGTTTCGAGTTTATTTATGCATCTTCAAGATCAAGACTGTAGTTCCGGACAGTGAGATAAAACAGATATACCTATACAGCCATACATTTCAGACGTGTGTTCAGTCACGTCATTCCATCTTTAGAGACTGTGGAGAATCAGAACTTACTCACTAATATTTTGAACGAGAAATAGAACGAACCAAAATACAATATAACAGAACAATAAAATTCTAAAATCAAACCACAAGGAACAGTTTCAAAAATGGAACCTAAACGCAACCTGCACGCGATGCCTTTATTTACGATGTGCCAGTCCTATACAAACTTGCGTAGTAAAAGCCATTTCTAACGCCGCGCGCCGGAAGGACAGATAAGACATTTCTAATCGATTGAGGGAAAACTTAACGCAGCTAGTAACGTGATACTTCGCAATAAGCCCATAAAGCTTTGTAAAATTCCATAGCACTCCTGAAAATTGATTAAATAGGTAGTGCATTTTTCCAGTGGCGGAAGCAAGGCGCGGTCGCGGGGGAGGGGCGCGGCTAGGGACGCGGGGCAACATGGCGCCGGCATTACGTCACTTTCACAGTCGTACGTTTGGAAATTAGATCAGTATACTGCAAGCCGCCCTCCGCGCGCTCGTATTTACACGCACCCATTTTTTTATCTCGAAAACGCGTTTGGACGTATACCGTTTAGTGCCTTTTTAGTTATGTGTACGACTTTTTTGTTTTTTTTTTCTTCGCATTTTTGCGGAAGGAACCCGGATCGGAACGTAAGTTATTTCTCTTGTAAAACAGTGATCGATTAAAAGCTCTCAAGCTTTTTGCGGCGGACAAACGGGAAGTTTTCGTTTAAATTTTTTTTTTCTATGCGAGCGTCGAATTTTGACGATATTTAGTTCGCGTCTTTTTTCCGCCTAATGTAAATGATATGGTTGTATTTGGAGCAAGAGCTGTCACTATGGCGCTCCGTTGATATTTATCGAGCTGCACTTTTTATGGTAACATCTAGATTTTTTGTAAGTTACGGTTCGGAAGAAATTTTATAGCTCTTTGTGCTTGCGGTTGCGTGAATTTAATGGTGATTTTATTTACGATGTGGGAATCCATACTCTGACAGATTATTTGTTCGAAAGAACTCAACCATTTATAGTTCGCATTTATTGATTTAATACAATTTTGTAATACAGATAATTAACGTGAGTGGTTATAAAAAATATTCGTGACTAGTTTTTGTTTAAAATACCCATGAAAGCTTTTTAATTATGCATAATTTGAATTTTCTAGTTATTTCTATAAAAACGAAAAAAAGATTTTTTAAATTAGCACTGCAAATTTTCTACGTCGTAATTTAAACAGTAGAAAAATTATTCTCGCATACTTTTTTCTCTTTCTAAAGAAGAAAAATATTTTTATGAATGACTCGGAATGGGGTGGTCGTATTCTTAAAAAATTGTGGCAAATTACTTCTGCCGCGGGGACATTTGTCATAGCACGAAGAATGTCTCTGTGCACTTTTATTTCGTAGCGATTCCATTTGTCAGATACTACGATTT
Source organism: Tholera decimalis (assembly GCA_943138885.2). NCBI lineage: Eukaryota > Metazoa > Arthropoda > Insecta > Lepidoptera > Noctuidae > Tholera > Tholera decimalis. The sequence continues at coordinate 6,333,943 of OW964577.2, read as the reverse complement.
CATCGCCATTGTTATGTTTCTTTAGCGGAAAGAAAATCCATTATTCGGGCCTCTTGTATTGTAAAGCCACATCGTATAAGATAAGCAGACGGATTTATTTTTAAATCTTCTAGAACTATGGTTTTCCGTTTGGTGTTTCTATGTGATCTCTATTCTTTCGACTTGAAGTACTATAATAGTGACTTGAAGTCTAAGAGAGTGAATAGTTTCTTTTACAGGAATAGTTTTTTGAAATAATAAAAGGAAAATATTCCAACTATTGTTATTCAACGTTTTAGGGAGTAGGCTCTTATTGGAAGAAGGCACTAATAAAAAAATACTTGGCATAAGACGATTAAAATAATCCGATTACGTAAGTATTCAGTTTACCCAAAAATTATAAAATACCTAGCTGAGCTCCAACATCAAATTACTCCATTTCCCACATATTTAACGACCCAAACTTTTCACACGCGAACTCGAAAATACTTCATATTCCAAATTTAAATTTCAAACTTCCAAATTGAAATCGAATTTCAAGTTTCAACCGTCATTTATCATCAACGTACACGTCTGGAACGCATTTTGAATTGAATAAAGAACAACAGAAGAGCGGTCGGCGAGGTCAGAGCACGTCCAGTTTGCGCTGAGACTCGCCGTGTGCCATACTTGTCAGACGTTTGATTGTTAGTGGGAGGTGGGGTGGGTCAATATAGGCTGGTGGTTTGTACAACGTTGGTCATTGTGGGTGTTCATGCGACCTACATAGTTTAATTATTGCTGGGATGCGACCAGCAGGCGCCGTAGAGGCCTCCAAGTGGGCGAGAGGTACTATCGAGTAGACACGATTGTACGATTTGTCGTAATTATAGCGAAAGGCTGTTGATCCTTGCGGAGATCCTTTAATCCAAACTAAACAAGAAGTACTTTCAGATTGACCACTTGATCATTCCAATCAGACATTCTTAGAACGAATTCGAAACTTAGAAAGATTTTGGAGAACGGATAATGGTTATTAATAATTCTGAAACATTTCCCAATTTCGGTTTCGGGAACGCAAGTAATATTTTAAAGGATGTTATCTTGTTGATCAAATATTCAAAAGTTTGTTAGTGTAAAATGAGAATCATTTTGAATAGAACTAAACCAGTTAAGGAAAACGACTGTGAAAATGTAATAAAGAACCTCATTCATCATGCAAGTAAATACGAGTCAGAACTTAATTTAAAATGAAGCCGAAAAATTCATTTATATCACAATCGTAAAAGTTTTACATTTTTACTTGGCCAAGAAGAAAGGAAAAAAGCTGGGCCCAAAATTAAATAACGTAACAATATTTTGGAATCTACCATTTTTATGCTGACTTAAAAAGCTCAGAGGACTCAAGAGGAAAAAAGGTAGGCACAAAGAGAACTTAATTCAATTATAAACGTTACAAAAGGCTGATGTAGCAATTATAATAAGCAATCGAACCAAGGATAACTCAGGTTTAAAATAAAACATTGAAGACAAATCTACGGCTAAGGCAATTGTTTAATCTAGTCCAATCTAAATGTTAAATCACAGTTTCTCAAAATTGCAAATGAACTCAGTATTTCTGTATACGTTCAGTACAATTCTTTCTCAGTTCTCATTAAACCTTGAAGCACTCTTTACATTTAGATAACTTTAATTTGCACTAGCCATTATCTTAACATCTTTGCATACTTTGCTTTGTATTCATTCATGAAAAATCGGACTAGAATGTATACTAGTTAAGTGTTCTGTACAGAATCATTCTTTTACTGTTCTTTTTTCTACGTATTACTTCTTTGTATATTAATATTGTATATAAAAGTCCAACTTCTCTGAATTAATGTTTTTAGTTTGACCTAAATAATTCACGAGCTTTTCGGTCAGGGTCAAATTCTGAAGTCTCTTCGATTGTTTTATATTATCAAGCTCCAATTTTATTGTCACATTCAAGTTAACCATCTTCATTATCGGTTGGTTCTAAACCAAAAACATTTTTCACATTTTCATTTTCAAAAAAGTTACCAAAAGTAACCTATCGAACCCAAGCGAAGGCAGACGAGGTAGTTAATGAATCGTGAGCCCGTGTGGTGAATGGCACTCGATCTGTCCATGTCGATATAGTTAATGTTCTGAGTAACAGGTGGCTCCATCTATTGGTATTCCATTTAAGTAGAGGACCCTACTTTTTCTAACCAAAGTGGTAAGATGAATTTGAAAACGTTGATAGGGTTGTAATATATGACTTTTTGATTGAAGTTGTCGTTTTATGAAGATGATGCTTAAATAAATGGCCACAGAATGTAGTTTTTATTATTTCCTTGATGTTATACATTTAATTATAACGCACTTTGCAACCGAAGCCAACACTATCCATATCAAAGTACGGACAGTAAATTAGAAGGCACATAACTTAAAGTACATAAATACATTTAGTATACAGTGTACCTTTCCTTTGCTGGGGATAGTACATTAAGCTCTTGGGTCTAGTGATATCAACGAACTATGCATACATATTAAAGTACAAAGTGCCCGTGAAAATTACATAAGCTCAAGGACTGGTGGAATGATTATAATGGTGGTAGCATAAATATTGATTAAATGTAAATTAATATAATATGACATGCAAACTGTATTATGTATATTGATAGATAAATGGATGAAGTAACGATATCCTTAAAAAAATATCTTAGAATTAATCAAGAATTCAAATACCTTAGTAACGGTAACTACACGGTGATTATAGTTTTGAGACGTTTGAATCGAAACGCAGGGGTCATGGAGCCTGAGTGCGCTTCTCCTTTTCAATGACCTGTCTCGCCGACTGATCGATACCTTGCGTGACCGAAGTCTGGCCCAAATAAATGTATTGCCATTTAACGTGGCAATTCTGCCAGTCCTCAGAACTCTCTCGGAACTCCATATGGACGGATGGACAACAGCAATGTAGAGGAGTTCTTCAACTAAGTGAATTTTGTTTTCTATTTATGTACGAAGTTAAGTTTAGAAGATTTAAATAGGTAGCAAATTATGAAGTGGATTATGTACATACATGTATAAAAATATGATCAAAATTATTTCAAAGACTATATAATTATGTATGAGTATGTAGTTAAGACCCTAATGTAGGTAGTGAGCTATTAATCTAAAAGAGCTACCCTGGAGAGTCGTAAAATAAGATTAAAGGAATTAACATCAAGAGAATGGCCACTAACAATCTTCAAGATATGTTTAATGGTAATTTCAACTAAAACAACTTGGTTTTAGCTACATACAATTCTTCAAGACACTTCTGTATTATCCTTTCCTTTCCGAGAAAAATCAGAATTATAGTAACCTCACTTTTTTACAAGCTTTACGTCTATTAATGTAAGTCCTTGTGTTAAGGAGGATGTTTATTAATCGCAACTAATGAGCTACTAGCACAACTAAAAAGGATTTGACTGAAGTCGACTCAAACCTAATATATAGAATATATTATGTAGAATATTTTTTATTAGTATTTATGCCTTCCAAAGGTTGTCTTGAAGATATCACATTAAAGAGATAAGACTGCCATTGTAACCATAGAATAAGCAATATCCTTAAGTAGGAGTGTTTAAATTTTGGTGTACAATAAAATATGTTCTATGTTCATATAAGTTTCAAATTTTACGAAGACATTGTCAAAAGCTATATTCTTTATACATTACATTCTAGCGAAGGTGACAATCGTCATCAGTAAACATCACATAAACTAGGTGATACAAAAACAAAGGATACTAATGCAGGAGTTATTACAGCAACTTCGGACAACAAAGAAAACGTTCAAAATACAATACAGGAGAAACAAAAAACTACCAAAACTGTATTCATTATTCGAGTCGAATAAGTGGGTCAGTAATTAGCATTAGTAGCCATTTTAGGTGTCCACAAAGGTGGGGCAAAGTAGGTTAACCATAAAACGCCATGAGTTAACGAAGATTTATAAGCCGCAGTCTATATAGTAAGACAAAGGCGAATTGCCTTGTTCAAGGTTCACTCGAAAAGTTTCAATATTACTTTTCGTTTCGTCTTTGAAATAGTTTAATAGAACAGTGACAATTTATTTGGATTGTCAGACATTTACTTATTGATTTATTGGGTGGATTAATTTTCAGATCGGTGAAGTTTTGGTGTGGCTTTGTGTAAAGTTGCGACGGTTTGTTTTAGTATTATAATTTTATGCTGGAATTGTCGCAGTGCGGGGTGTTTAGCAGTTACCTACAGTCAACGAATAAAGATTTTGTTATTTCAGTCTTAATAACAATGTGGTCTGTTGATCAATTGAGACTTGTTGTAGTGCACGAATTTTGAGAAGCACAGAATCTATTACTAAGCTTACCAATAGGTACATTATATGATTTCTTAAAGCCAAAGTGATTTTATTACAGCTTGTATTCACTACAGCTATTCATTATGACTCCAAAAGCTAATTCTATATTCAAATGCTAACTATCTTTGTAATTTTGTATTTAAGTGTGTACTTACTGATTTCAAAGTTTGTTCGATAAGTTACTTTGTACAGTCTTCTCTATAGAGAAAGTAGCTTCAACTTTTTTTACTAAACTTGACGGTTTAGTAGTGCTTGTAAATGATTTGATTTGACTAACCAGTCAGCTGTTATCTGAAACTGTTTTTTATTTCGGTGGGAAAGTCATCAAATGACTCCCCACTCTGGGCGGAGCAGAAAGGAGTGTCAGACTTCTACTGACTAAAAACCCACCTTGTTCCTTCAACCCTGCTTTTTTTTATTGATAATAGGCTCGCGTTTGACTACTCTCTCACTTGATGGTAAGTGATGCTGTGGTCGAAGATGGAGCACGCTTACCTACAAGTAACCTATTCACTCTTGATTTAAAGACCCCTAGGTTATAGCTATCGGGATATAGACTCCGGCAGTACCTTTCTTTTTTTCCGGTGGGAAAGTCAATCAAATGACTCCTTCCAGTCTTGGTGGTGCGGAAGGGAGTGTCATACTTCTACTGACCCTGTTACTTCAACTGCCATTAAGTTCTGGAGCTGCGGCATCTCGTTAAAACATTCCCACAACCCTTTTATCTGAACCTGGAGTTCTTACTCAACCAATTTTAGTCTTCGTCATTTATTTTATTAAGATAGTTATCCTGCATCTGCCGCAGTGTATGTTTCGTTTTCAGTAGGTAATCGGATGGGTTGAATTCGAAAGAGGGTTGGAATTTTTGCACCTTGCCAAGCCATGTGGCTTTGTGGCACGGCGCCACCTTTTATAAAATAAATGGATTCAATCGCATCTGGTCGCGAACATCGCGAGTATTAGTGTAGGTTATTTTTGGGACCGTTTTTTATGCGAACAAAAACATGTTTCATTTGTATATGCGATACATATTGTTTTGTTTAATTTTTTCTTAAAAAAAAAGAACTAGCATTGTGAGTAGAATTCATTAGTAATCTTGTTTACCCCTCGAACTAAGCTATATATGCTTGTGTCTGGTTAGGTGAGTTCAGGACACTAGTGTAATGGGTGGGGTTCGAGCCCGCGACTTCTTGGTCAAAAGTCCTACATTTAAGCCACATAGGCTATTGGTACTTCTTTACATAACTCGTAATACTATATCCGGACCGGACCTAACCTCCAACTGCTAACTTCTTGATGAAAAACTCCATTAACATTTCTCTTGATCTGGGCATCAAACCGAGGCCTTTATGCTAAGCTGCTGCTTAGAATGAAGCACTTACGATCACTAACTATTTCTAAAAACAAAAATCTTCCAAAAAGCTGGATGTACATACAAAAATTGAATAGATTATCTAAATAAATAATAAACAACTAGTTATTTAATTTTATGCCGAATAAAAAAGACATTTTATGTGCCTAAATTATTTTTAATATAAATATTAGACTCACACAAGCCCTTCATTGCTTACCATCAGGTGAGATGGTGGTCAAATGCGAGCCTATTATCAATAACAAAAGCAAACCAAACTACAAAAACGAATCACCAAAAAATATTACGACACACAATTACTAAACGCTTGTGCAACCGGCTGTACTTGCGCGGGCGCAGCGTGAGTCAGCGCGCGCGTGTCCTGTTTATCTTGCACATCTGCTGCGATCCGCGCGGTTCCGTACTGCTACGAGCTAAACATACTGATACGATTGAACAGACGAATTGACGAGCCGATTTATATTGACAAGACGTCCCATATGTACCTATGTTTGACGTAACAATTGACTATACTTTATTTATTTATCTCCAACAAAAGATATACACAGGACATGAAAATATTAATGTAGCCTAAGTTACGTTACAGGAGACCGCAGCATGAAAAAAAAAAAATAATACAACTAAACTAACAAGGTTATCAATAGACGAAATTTACATTATAGAATATTAAAAAGATAAAATATCATGGTAAAATAAAAATAAATTGAATAACAATAACATTTTCACAACATTATGGCCTTTGAATATGGTTTAAATATATTTTAAAGAAAAATGCTTAGTTCATAAGAAAGGCGTAAGCCCTCCTATACTTCTACCGACTCCTATAACTCTGGCGTCCAACTCTGCTGCAATATTTGTGACTAAGTTCTTAAAACCAAATTCGGTTTAGCCAGCCATATTAGGGCCACACGTAAGGAAGTCTGTGTTTTCTGATAGCTATAACCTAGCGGTCTTTAAGTCAAGAGTGAATAGATTACTTCTTGGTAAGCGTGCTTCATCTTCGATCACATCATCGCTTACCATCAGATGGTTATGGCGGAATAGTGGTCAAACGCGGGTCTATTAATGTCGTTATAGTACAAATATAAATAATAAAATATTGAAGTTTATAGCCAACGAGCACCACATACATAAACCACATGCTTTTCATATGATTGGACCAATACCAATTGTATGGACTTTAAAAGAGACGTTGACCTCTGAGTTTGTTTCGGTGTTTCTTCTCAGAGTAGTAAAAAAACACCGGCCTCATCTAGTTAAACTTAAAACGCAAAAATATGATGTGTAAAAGTGTTATTTATAGCCAATTTACAAAATAAATATTCCATTTCATTTAATTCAACGTGTTTTGTACAAACACTAATAACATTTATTTTATTCTCGTATCCATCGCTTTAATTGACATTTAAAACGTCAGGCGTTTCAAAATGTTTATTGCACAAACTTTCAAACGCTTCGGGCAATTTGAGTATTTTAACTTATGCTTAGATGCATTAAAATTAAATTTGAAAAATAGTAGGAATATAGCTTGGCTCTGTTGTATTATAAGAATTTTGAGCAAAAAAGTAGGACATGACTTATGACTTGATATTCACGCCAAAAATAACATTAGTCCGTTTCTCCGTATTGATGCGAAAAAAGAATAAACAAATAGTCTTCCGCATTTATAATAAATAGGTATTAATTATGTATAATTTGTACGATTGTCACCTACATACAAACTTACAAACAATTTTTACCTCTTTATAATATTAGTGTAGATTAATGACTATATCTTCGGAACTAACGATTTAATTCTTAATTTTTTTTTTCATTATTTGTATGTTTTTTTTTTAATTATATTAAAATTTATTAATTTATAGCCTCTAGCTATAAATTATTTCGATATTCACGTGGCAAAGTCGCGGGGAAGTACTAGTTTACAATAAAATTATCTATTTTTTAAATAAATATTTAAACTTAGAGTTTAAGAAAAAAGGTCAAACGGCTGGAAATATTTATATTGTACCGACCTTAAGTAAACTAAGACGTATATTTAAAAAAAAATTAAATTAGAAGTACTTTATTTGGTGTAAAAAGCTTTATTTTTCTAATTTATGCCGTTAAATTCTCAACCTTGATCTCTAACCATTCAATTGGTCGCGGTTATCAAACGAATTACTCAGACATTCGACTCACCGAGCTCTGAATTCAAAGTCTAAACCGGTCTAGCTTACAGATTATCAGTATTTCTTTGAGTGATTGGATTGTAAAGGTCGAATCATCCGAATGGCCGTTTTTCTGTCCCTTATTTTAGGCCTCTTGAATCATTATAGATATTAGAAGACTCATGAGACTCGACTGTTATTACGAACCTATTTGTAAATTTAACAAATCTGCTACGTTTTTTATCCTTTTTTTTATAATTTTGTATTGTATGTTGTTGTGTGTGTCTTCGTCCGAATAAATGTTTTTCAATTTTAATAAGTTGAAATTTCGTCAGTTGAAAAGGTGGAGAGGAAAACAATAATTATTATGAGTATTGTATAAACAAGCGTAGGAGTAACTATATAGTTGACTTGAAAGATGCAGTCTAGTATATAAAAATTATAGAGCGAGATTATTAGAAATAGAAAAGCAATTGACAATCAATTATTTTTATTAGACTTATGTAAAAAGATCACGTTGCCCCACACTAAGATATTCTTTTGTATCGTGGGTGCGTTTGTGGTGGGAGGCCATATTTTTGTTCCGGTACAGATCAAACCCGTGACACGCAGCATAGCAGAGAATCGCTCAACCATTGTGCCTACCGTGTCATTTTAATAATAGGCAGGTCAATTTAATCGGTAACGATCAATGGATTTGCTATGGCACGATGAGATTCCATGGATAGTAGGTATGTAATTAGTAATTATGACTTTCTATTAGAGTATTTGTTAGTACAGTATAAAACCTTTTAGCATTGGATTCGTTTGTTTACCAAATTAAAAAAGAATTTGTTGATTTAGTAATAGTTTCAAAAGAGAGACAACAGAGAAATTATAATGGGTATATCCTTAGCTATTGTGCTGTGACTTCAAAAAAAGGAAGAGGTTCTCAGTTCATCTTGAACTTTTTTTTGTTTGTATGTTGCCTCATATCTCGAATACGGCTGGACCGATTTGTAAAATTCTTTTTTAGTTTGAAAGGGTACCTATACTTTTTAGTTGGTCCCATTGTCATCACGTTAGGATCTGATGATAGAATCATGGAGAAATCGAGGGAACTCTTCAAATGTTATAGGCACACCTATAGCGTTTTCGGTATTTCATTTGGGGAAGTGGAATTGATGATGAAGACTGCAGATGACCACCGAATTATTATTAGTACGTAATATTTTCATAACAAACAAAAGTATCCTTTGTTTTACAAAGGATACTTTATGTTATATTGTCTGACTGCTCTGCAAAGTGCTCCCATCTACCCGGTGCGTTACCTTCTCTGACCAAACCGTCATTTATATGCCACCAAGTTCTCACTTCTGTGCTTGCTAGGCCTTGCTCAGCGATGAAGCCCATGCTTTGCCACTGCCATCGTTACAATGGTGATCATCCCACCCATGAGCACAAAACGTTTTGGGAATACTTTCACAGTGCATACAGCTAAGGAGTGGAATTCCCTGCCGGAGTCTGTTTCCTGATAGCTATAACCTGGAGGTCTCTAAGTCTAGAGTGAATAGGCTACTTCTAGGTAAGTGTGCTTCATCCTCGACCACATCATCGCTTCTTATCATATTATTTGGCTGATTTTATCAATATTGCTCTATTACTTTCTTGAGTACCTACCTCAATTACAACAATGTTATCACTGACAGTGAAGTCAATTTAAATCCACTTTCAAGTTTGACATTTACAATTGGTATTCACAAGCGGCCACTTCTATTTTTACGATCAATTCATACGCATTCTAACAACTTTCTAAGTCGAGTTAACGAGTGAAAAGCCCTATGACAATACGGGCCCTGTAGGTTGGTGGCTAGAATTGGCGAACACAGTTTTAGCCATACCTAACGTGACCATTAATTCTTTGACTCAAAACGGGACGGTTTATTTAGGTCAATTAACAGGTAGTCAGTGTGAAAAAAAAAAAAACCACTTTAAAAGTTATTTTTTCAGAAAAGTCAGTCAGCTTAAAAGTTACAAATTAAAATATATATATACCTGAAACGTTTAGTTATATTTTTATTTATCAGAGGAACAAATCTGCTTTAATATAGGTGATTTTAAGTAAGAATGAAACTCTTAAGTACTTACTACGTTTTTTTATATTCACCTTAATCATCAACATCGCCTTTAGAACTGAAGAACCGGCTCGACTACCCAAATTTTCGCACGGTTTCAGATAACGGGATAATTTTGCGTCCCAGAGTTCATATCGGGGACACCGGGACTTGTAACTATAATAAATTAATAGTTTAAAAAATACTAGAAAAACACGCTTTTATAAATGCACGTAAAAACAAAAAATATCGTGTTCAAAGCCCATTCGTGGCCTTTCTCACAAGTGCAAACACGACTATGATACGATATTCCATCATGGAATGCCGGTGCCTATCTTTCGGCTTCATCATCAGACCTTGAAATCTAATCGTGGTCAAAGTTCATTACAATACTTTTCTAAGAAATCCAAAACAGCTATGATACGATTTTCCATCATGAAGTTCCAGTTCATATCTTCCGGCTCCATCATCAGATCAGTTTGACAGTACCATATTATTGTATTGTCATCAGAACTACATACAGCTGCCAATTTTCATTACGCTACGACCCTTGGAAGATGGTTAAATTAGCTACCTTAGATTTCATTACATAGTTAGTTACATACAGGTCGACCTAATAAAAGTGTGTTAATAAAAATGGACTGTCCCGTTCAAAACGGGACGTCTGTTCACGTTAGCCATACCCCGCATAGGTACCACGAGCACCTATGGCTAAGAAAACTCAAGAAGAAAAAATTAATAACAGACCCAAGGGTCAATCGTCAAGATTAAGCAACGCTGGCGAGGTGGATATTTGGATGGGTGACCATTATAACACATAGAAATTTTAATATGTGTTAGAAGAAATCTGACACCAGTCTTGCCATGGGGTATTGTGCTACCCAGTTACTGCGTGTCTGACCTCCAGTACCTGCGCACTCCATGCAAAGTATTAGTACTCAACTGCATCCGATTAGTCTGGAAATCGACCCAAACATATTTGTGAAAAGGGACCGTTCAAGTATTACGTAAGCACTATAGGGGGGCGTGGGGGTCTTTGCTTTGCTTATTTTTGATGACATGGGGGGTGGGGGGATCTAGATGGTGATTACGTCAGCAGTTTTTTATTTTTTATTTTTTTGTTATACATATAGCTACACACATTGTCTATGCTTCTAAACGAAATGCATTTTCGGGGATTCCTACAAATAATGAATTGTTTTCCGTGTCAGTAAAGTTTATTTAAATGAATATTATGTGCGTTACAGACTTCTATTCCAAACCTATTCCTTATTTCTAGATTTATAACTGCTGCTCATAAATCAATCAATTGTACCAATGTTCACGTAAGCATGGGGGGAGGGGTAAGAGCTTTGCTTACTTTTGCTGATGAGGAGGAGGGGTAGGTTAAAAATTGCAAAAAATGTGCTTACGTAATACATGAACGGCCCCAAAGGGCCACTAAATTATTAACCACTGCAAGCTAATTCTGCAAAGCCTCTGCAAAAAACGAGTTCCTTAATACTTCCGTTCTAAACATTACATCAAAAAACCCCACTCCTTCAAATTCTCACAATATCTAACACACTAAAAATTAACTTAACAAGCAACAAAACAGCAACAACTAATGACACACAGTTCTAATCATACACTTATGCGGGTTCGCTCGATACGGGGGGGGCGACGGCGACTGCAGGGAGGGGGGGAGGGGCCTTATCACACAGCTGATAATCACAGGCCCCTAAACCAGACACTTCACATGTTGACGTAAGGGTAGGGTGGCATAGTAGAGACAGTCCTGATTAGAAAAACTGTGGCATTTGTATGGCTTTGTAGATTTGTGTGGGCTTACAATATTGGTTGTAATGGTAATTGTTGGTTGACTTTGTATGGTGCGTCGTCTGTTCTGTTAATTTGGTAAACAAATGTTAATATACAGTATGTTAACTATCAGAGGGCGTTCCTTTTAACCCGCAATAGTATAAGCACATCAATTAGATCGCCGCACACGCCGCCCGTCATTCATTAATAAATTGCGACGTTGCCGTCCTTCAAGTACACGTGTACAGTAAACACTGTACACGCGTACTTGAAGGACGGCGTACTTTTACGTATCAATTTAACATTTTTAGTGAATATTTTAATATTAAAAAAAAATAAAAACATTTTGTTTTCGAATGGTAATATTTTTTTAACATGCTATACTATTACGGATTAACGGGAACGCCCTCTGTTAGTTAACATACTGTATATGTATTGAAGATACAGGCTTTGCCTAGTTTTAGAGTGAGGGATGCATAAATTATAATATACAAGCCCTACCATTGTGAAGTCTCTCATTCAATTTAGTATCTAGTGAACAAGCTCTTTAATGTATACAAACAAATGTAAATTTGAAATAATATTTGTTTGGAAATAATATATGTTTGCGTAGAAGGGAATCCTTCTACGCAAACAACGATTTCGTGGGAATTCCGGAATACAGACTCGCCCATGCAGGGTTCCGTAGTAAATATGCAAAATAACTTTGATTTTCATAGTGTTTGTATGAATTACAAAGTTATATTTGCGGTTTTAGAAAATATGCTATATCTCAAAAACTGCTGACTCGATCTCGTTCAAACCAATTTTTTTGAAATTTTACATTAAGATCTGCAGCACATACTTTTTTTAGATTTTTCACTCCATTATTATAGAAGTTAGAAAGGACACACACATTTTACCACTTTGGAAGCGTATATCTTATAAACGATTAACTTTATGAAAAAGTGGTTGTAGAAACCTAAATTTCATTTTTAAAAACCTGTCTATGGATACCACGCACGCATTGGTTTCATGAAAAAATATTTTCAGTTTCAGTTTTATGTATGGGGAGCCCCCCTTAATTTTAAATATTTTTTTATTTTTTCTTAAAAGCGGTTCACAGGATACCTACATCTACCTACCAAGTTTCAAATGTATAGTCCTAATAGTTTCGGAATAAAATGGCTGTGACATACGGACGGACGGACAGACAGACAGGCATGACGAAATAATAAGGGTTCCGTTTTTTGCCATTTGGCTACGGAATCCTAAAAATCCGTCATGTACAACATCTATCCTCACAAACTTTTGCATTTATACTTAATATTTGTAAGATTTATTTACGGTAATTATGAGATTATTGAAATCTTAACATTAGATACCTGTTTCCATGCTTTAAAAGCTGACGGGTTATGTGGCAGGGAACACAGAAACTGGCAGAGAGGACCCCACTTTTATTATTGGTATCTACAAAACACAATACCTATATAAAAGCATTTTAACGCTCGCTACGAGACAAAAATGTCCAATCAATTTCAGTTAGAAAAATATAAGCCAAAATTCATTGTCCGTCATCATTTCAAGGCTTGGTGACAATACTGGCAGTAATTTTATACCATAGCCTATAAGAGACGAGTGATTGCCATACATACAGACGTACTACACACGCGTATGTATGTATAGCGATATTGTATTGATTTATTGCAAACTCCGACAAACTTATAGTACCCAGTCGCGTTTTAATACGTTGGGCTTTCGATAGAGACTGTCTGGGTGACTGCAATAGAATATAGACTGGAAATTTTACTATTTTGGAGTAGAGGTAATTTAATTTTACTAATTTATAGCATTTCTTCTAGTCGAAACATTTTGGGAATACTTTCATTGCGTGTTGTGAGTGGAATTCTCTGCCGGAGTCTGGGTTCCCTGAAAGATATAACTTGTTTGAATAGTTTAATTCTATCTAGGCGTGCTTCATCTTCAAACACATATTCTCTTTCCATCAGATCAGATTTCTATGATCAAATACAAGCCCAGTAACAAAAATTAAGTCTTATCCTTCTTGTGTGATAGTTTGAGATTTTTAAAAGATGGATGTATATAACACTTTTTAACCGACTTCAAAAAAAAGTGGAGGTTCTCAATTCGTCTTGAACTTTTTTTTATGTATGTTACCTCATTACTCGTAGATGGCTAGACCGATTTGGAAAATTCTTTTTTTTGTTTAAAAGGGTATACTTTCTAGTTGGTCCTATTGTCGTCACGTTTGGATCTGATGATGGGATCATGGAGAAATCGAGGGAACTCTTCAAATATTATAGGCACACCTATAGCGTTTTGGGTATTTCTAATAGTACTTTGTGCAGTTGCTCTTGAACAGCACAATTTGAGGAAGTGGAACTGATGATGAAGATCCCAGATGGCCGTCGAAACCACTCAATAATAAGTATTTCGTGGATTGCGATTAGATTAATTGAATATAGATGTTAAGTACTTTATGCTCGTCACAATGCATATGGTGAAGTAGAGCTGATGGTGATGCACCAGGAGAACTCAAAAATTAACGGCTCTGCACCGGGAAAAGCAATATTTTGTAAAAGGTGATAAGTAGTTGACATTTTGGCTTTTGTAACTAGATAAATTACAAACCGACCCACTAAAAAGCGTGAAAAAAAAAACTTTTTAACAAAAAATAGAACCGACTTCCATATAAAAACACTACAAAGGCAAAAATCACTTTAATTTCGGAAGGTGTGTCAAAAAGAAGAAACTACAAAACAAATGACACCGACTACCGAAATTAAAGTTATTTTTGCCTTTGTAGTGTTTTTATATGGAAGTCGGTTCTATTTTTTGCTAAAAAATTTTTTTACACAATGAGTACTAAATGAATTTGGATAAAATTTGACACATGTTATGTATGTACAGTACGGCCGTTCTAACTTGGCGAGTGTGAAGTTAGGCTCTGCGAACTTTAGCGCTTGTGCACTCGTACAAAAATAAAGGTTTTAAAAAAATAAATGCCTTTAGCAGTTGTTATTCCTATTAACAACTGTTATTGGCATTTAATTTTTTTTTTAAACTTTATTTTTGTACGAGTGCACAAGCGCTAAAGTTCGCAGAGCCTAACTTCACACTGGCCAAGTTAGAACGGCCGCATTGTATATAAGCTTATTACTAGAATACACATAAAATACTTAAATCACACGTAACAGTGAACTTTTATTATTTTATCTTCAAGGCTGAAAGCTACAATGCCTTCTTAATAAAAATATATGATAAAAGGAACCTAAAACTATTTTTATTAAATATCTAAGAATCGAATGATGGGCCGGAGTTGCGGGAATATTCTCACGAGATACCGCGGCTCCGGAACTTAAGGGCAGATGAAGGAACAGGGTGGGTTTTTAGTCAGTAAAAGTCTGACACTCCCTTCCACTCCACCCAGAGCAGAAGGAGTTTTTAGATGATTTTACAACCGAAAAAAAGTATTGAACGATGTATGCAGTACCCCATTTGACGTAGACCATGTTTGTTTTCGTGTGTCATGTGACACTTGCAAGGTTAAAACGAATCCATTGACGTAAGTAAGTATGATTATAAAATCAGCCTACGCGTTTGGCCGCTTCTTCGCCATATATGTACAAACATACATACATAGACTGTTTAACACATTACCTTCATTTGCAACGCGCAGTCGGCTAATTATTTTTACTTAAACGGAAACAGCAAATACAAAACTCATTTAACAGGAAATTCTCAGAACCAAATCAATAAGTTACTTTTTACCTCATTAAATTAATGATTATTTTTGTTCCCATACTAACAACTCAAGACTCGAGCATGGGGTTATCGAGTATTATTATATACTCGATAACCCCATGCATATCGAGTCTATGGGCAAGTTCATTTCCTGGTGTTAATTAGATATATTTGTAACCTACTTTTGATGTAAGAATAATTTTAGAATGCCCATAGTTTAGCATACAAGGACACTAGCTTCCGCCCGCGACTTCGTCCGCGTGGAAAAAAAATCCCCTGATTTTGAAACATTCTTCATTAGTGCTCCGCTCCTATTGGTCTTAGCGTGATGATATATAGCCTATAGCCTTCCTCGATAAATGGGCTATCTAACACTGAAATAATTTTTTAAATCAGAACCGTAGTTCCTGAGATTAGCGCGTTCAAGCAAACAAACAAACAAACAAACAAACTCTTCAGCTTTATAATATTACTAGTACTCACGCGGGGCTTCGCTCCCGTGGATACTATCACGGTAAAAACATAACTCTCCTTTTTTGCAGTCGCGTAAAAAGTAGCCTATAACCTTCCCCAAGCTTCAAGCTACTTCCATACCAAATTTCATCCAAATCCACCCAGTACTTTCGAAGATTAGCGCGTTCAAGCAAACAAACAAACAAACAAACAAACTTTTCCGCTTTATAATATTAGTATAGATTAGTATAGATTTTTTCTCACAGTGAAAATTCTCATGGACGTACTGCAGGGTACCATCCACACTTGGTAGATGTTCCTGAGATTAGCGCGTTCAAGCAAACAAACAAACTCTTCAGCTTTATAATATTAGTATAGATTTTTTCTCGCAGTGAAAATTCTCATGGACGGACTGCAGGGTACCATCCACACTTGGTAGATATACCGTCTTGTTGGACTATTTTAAGCTTCTCCTCTACATTTATATAATTACTAGTATTTGCGTGTTGCGCGAGGTGCAAGCACCTCGCGTGCTTGTGAAAAAAACTAAAGCATTGTCCCTCTAAATCAAGTATTTGCGTGTTGCGCGAGGTGCAAGCACCTCGCGTGCTTGTGAAAAAAACTAAAGCATTGCCCCTCTAAATGAAGTATTTGCGTGCTGCGACAGGTGCAAGCACCTCGCGTGCTTGTGAAAAAAAAAAGTGGGGGGGGGGGTGATGGGGGGAGATGGGGGGGTTTAGTATTTGGGTGTTGCGCGAGGTGCAAGCACCTCGCGTGCTTGAGAAAAAAAAAAAAAAAAAAAAAGGGGGGGGTGATAGGGGGGGGGGGTTGCAGAAGTATTTCGACTAAAGCATTGCCCCTCTAAATGAATCTGAAAAAAAAAATGATCCAAGTCTCTTAGATTCCGAGATCCGCCTAAAGGGGGGGGAGAAGGGGGGCGGGGGGGGACTTTGAAAAATGGTTTTTACTTTACCGAGCCTCCTCTATACGAATCCGTAAAAAGAAAAAAATACGGGTCTCGTAGTTTCCGAGATACGATAGGGAGGGGGGGAAGGGGGGGAGGAAAGGGGAGGTTTGGCACTTTTCCCGTAGGTTTGAGAGTTACTTGTTTACGAATCTGTCAAAATATACCCACCTCCCCATCCACCATCTGGGAGAACAATTATGTCAATGAGTGAGTGAGTGAGTGAGTCAGTCAGTGAGTGGTAATTTAGCTTTATATAGTATAACTAGTATTTGCGTGTTGCGCGTGCTTGTGAAAAAAACTAAAGCATTGCCCCTCTAAATCAAGTATTTGCGTGTTGCGCGAGGTGCAAGCAACTCGCGTGCTTGTGAAAAAAAAAAAAAAAAGAGGGGGGGGTGATGGGGGGGGGGGTTGCACAAGCATTTCGACTAAAGCATTGCCCCTCTAAATGAATCTGAAAAAAAAATGTTCCAAGTCTCTTAGATTCCGAGATCCGCCTAAAGGGGGGGAAAAGGGGGGCGGGGGGGGACTTCGAAAAATGGTTTTTACTTTACCGAGCCTCTTCTATACGAATCCGTAAAAAGAAAAAAATACGGGTCTCGTAGTTTCCGAGATACGATGGGGGGGGGGGAAGAAGGGGGGGGAAAAGGGGAGGTTTGGCACTTTTCCCGTAGGTTTGAGAGTTACTTGTTTACGAATCTGTCAAAATATACCCACCTCCCCATCCACCATCTGGGAGAACAATTATGTCAATGAGTGAGTGAGTGAGTTAGTCAGTCAGTGGTAATTTAGCTTTATATAGTATAACTAGTATTTGCGTGTTGCGCGAGGTGCAAGCACCTCGCGTGCTTGTGAAAAAAACTAAAGCATTGCCCCTCTAAATCAAGTATTTGCGTGTTGCGCGAGGTGCAAGCACATCGCGTGCTTGTGAAAAAAAAAAAAAAGGGGGGGGGGTGATCTGGGGGGTTTGCTGAAGTATTTTGACTAAAGCATTGCCCCTCTAAATGAATCTGAAAAAAAAAATGTTCCAAGTCTCTTAGATTCCGAGATCCGCCTAAAGGGGGGGAGACCCTCCGATCGCCTCCTTACCGAGCCTCCTCTATACGAATCCGTAAAAATAAAAAAATACGGGTCTCGTAGTTACGATAGTATAGTAGATACGATAGGGGGGGGGGGGGGAGAAGGGGGGGAAAAGGGGAGGTTTGGCACTTTTCCCGTAGGTTTCAGAGTTACTTGTTTACGAATCTGTCAAAATATACCCACCTCCCCATCCACCATCTGGGAGAACAATTATGTCAATGAGTGAGTGAGTGAGTCAGTCAGTGAGTGGTAATTTAGCTTTATATAGTATAACTAGCTGTGCACGCGACTTCGTCCGCGCGGAATAGTGACTTTCAGCAGCATTTTTAATTTATTGATTTTGAAAATATAACTCATACATCTCTATCTCTTCACCACTCATGGTTGCTGGTAGAGAATGCCTACGGCATTAAGTCCGCCTTTGTACCTATGTGCATAAAGTGTAAATAAATAAATAAATAAAGAAATACATAATTTGAATGTCGTATTTATTAATATCTAATCAAAAGTCCAAAAAATAATTTTCAAGCTTCTAGCTTTAAAAATGAATATCATCCCCTATGTCCTTCTTCAGGCTCTAGACTATGTCTGTACCGAATTTCATTAAAATCGGTTCAGTAGTTTAGGCGTGATTGCGTAACACACAGACAGACAGAGTTACTTTCGCATTTATAATATTAGTAAGGATTATATTGGGCAGAGAAAAGGTGTGGAACTCTCTGCCAGCTTCCTGTGTACCTTACAATATATGACCCGTCAGTCAGTTAAAGCAAAAGTAAACAGCCTTCTCGCTAGGCTCATTCGTAGACCTCATCTATCGCATACCTTCAGGTGGGATTAAGGTCAAAATCTTCACCAGGTCGAGGTGCCGACCCATCATTAAAGGATCTTGTTCAGCTAAATCATCAGGTACTGTTATAACTGTCTGCCCGACTGCATTTTAAACTTTTTTTTTTAAGATTACTAACAATGTGGGTAGAATTCACATTACTAGCAATCCTGTTCACCCCTCCAACTAAGCTAAATATGCTTGTGTCTGGAGTGGGTTCACGGCAATAGTGTAATGGGTGGGGTTAGAACCCACGACCTCTCGATCATAAGTCCGACACCTTATCCATTGGGCTATTGACGCCCTATTGAACTGGGAGGGAAAGCATAGTGAAAGAATCACCATGCCCTTCTTCTTCTTAGCATGTTGAGACCAAGAATATAGAACTCGTATTTGCAATCATGGTGAGTCGATTGCCCAGGGTGCACCGGATGTAACAGAAAGTCTTATGCTACGTCAGTCGAGGAGCCTCCTTTCTTGAACCATGTCCTAGGCTGGGCTAGGCTAATGCCACGCATGGATCTCGTGATGGATCACAGCTCACACCTTACAGATTGGAAGTCTGAGTCTCTACAGTGGAGGAACTACAGGCTGCTTATATTATTTAGCTACACGATATTTGACAAATGCTTGCACTGTTTGGACGGACCTGCTCAAATCTGTATGATTCTGTCCTTTAAAGGGCGCCACAGGCATAAACCTGCATGGCTCTCATATGATTTGATTACTACACATTGTATGGACTTTAAAAGAGACGTTGACCTCTGAGTTTGTTTCAGTGTTTCTTCTCAGAGTAGTCAGTTAGGAAACACTGGCCTCATCTAGCTTACATTTACGGGAAAAAAAATGACGTGTAAAAGTGTTACTTATAGCCCATTTGCAAAATAAACATCATTATTTCATTATTTATTTTATTGTTTTTATTTTTTATTACGAATGAGCTCGCTCTTGACCTCGACCACACCTGATGGTAAGTGTAAGATGAGGTCTACGATCGAACGAGCGAGCCCAGAAAATGCCTATTTACTCTTGCTTTAAAGGCTGACGGATCATATTATTATGTGGCAGGGAACACAGAAACCGGTAGAGATTAGAATAGAATTTATTGAGACCATTATTAGATTCTTTACAAATTTACGATGATCCCCAAACTAGGCTATGCCTGTATCTTGGGGACCTAAGTTGTGGTAGACAATGTTGTGGGTGCAATAACAAAGATGATCTGAACAAAAAAAACATAAGTATGTGAGAACATCAAAAACTTTAGATGGAATGAGGTCGACTTAAAACTACTTAACTTAAAATTAAATAAGACAAAAAAAAATTAAGTACAAAATAAACTTCTTCAATTATGACAAGAACAAAACAATTTTTATAGTAACTAATACAAAATGTGTGTGTTTATGTGTGTGTGTGTGTGGTTTGTGTGTATGTGTTCGTGTGTGTAGTGTCGGAGTTTGTGTCTGATGAGATTTCGAGTTAGAGTAAGTGAGTTACAGCGATGTTAGGATGTTTTCAGATTCATCATATGAAAGACCTAAAAGCCATTGTATGACAACTTTTTTGCACGCTGTGGGGGAAAGATCTTTTATGTCACAGTGCAAACTTCTGGAAACTTTGTTGTATACGAGAGTGTGTAGGTAAGCGGGACATCGTCTGGCTAGAAGAGAAGAGGTTCGTTGTAACGGTATGCGGAAGACACGTTTGGAAGTTAATAAGTGGTAGTCCGGCCGAATCTTTATGCTTTTGTAAGTACGGAGCAATGCATTTAGAATATAGAGTTGACGAACGCGAGAGAGTTCCACACTTTGGTTGTGCGCACAATGAATGATGAAGAAACGCGCTTAGTACGACAAAACGTAAGCCATTTAGTGTAGGTCGCAACTTGTGTTGACTCTCGCTCCATTCTATCTTCCCAGTTCGTTATATTGTGCTGACGTTCCATAAGCGGCCTAATTATAATAACCTTTTTGGTAACTGCTTTTTTGAACTGTTACGGGTAAAGCAATCTTATCAAATTAGGTCATATAATTTGAAGATTTATTCTTTGCCATCGTTTGGTATTTAACATCCTTAGTTTAATGCTAGATATAACTACATATTACCCTCAAACTGAGGAACTGAATCTTTGTGCTTCCCGTTGATCATCGCTTCTAATAATCCGTCTGTTTATCATTCATGTAGGATAGTTGTAAATTGGATAATAAATAAAATTACAAAAACATATCTATGAACCACCGCCGGAAAACCTGCTTTCTAATAAAGAAAAACCGCATCGAAATCGGTTCACCCGCTTAGAAGCTACGGTGCCACAGACAGACAGACGAAGCGGTCAAACTTATAACACCCCTCTTTTTGCGTCGGGGTTAAAAAGAGAATAATCAACCACCGTTATATCGCAAAATAAAGTCACAAATCGGTCGCTAAAGAGCAAACGATTTAATTGTACCATAAAACCTGTTGGATAGAAGCATAATTAGTTGTCGAGGCTCTCGGCTCTGATAAGATTGTGTACTTATGATATGAGGACAAAAACCAACACGTATTCATATAGATAGCAAGGTGTTTTGTGGGCAGAAGCGGTAGTACAATGGTTAATGAATTATATTTATAACTATGTTTTTGATATTGGGGGGAAACCTTCAAGCATTTCGGACCAATGTGTCGATCCTGAAGGAGCTTCGAGTCAAAGGAGAGGTTATTGTCGACTGTGCAAAAATACTTTGGACACATTGTGCGTAATGAACACTCCATGACACAACTTGTTGTTCAGGGGTAAGTGGAAGGCAATCGGTTACGCGGCTGGTCCCCTACACGTTGGACAGATTTAATTAAAGCGGCAACAGAGACGACCTTAGTGCAAAGCTCCCGAGACGCTGAAGACCGCAGGAAGTGGAGGCGCATCGCAAGGGCTGCTATATCTAGACAAAAGGCATCATCACCAAACACGTTCATTCTGTCAAGAACGCATGACTAAGGAGGAGGAGGAAACCTTCAAAAGGCACCTGGACTTTGGGGAAAAGACTAGGAAGTAATAGATTTTTAGGTCACTAAAACCACCTCTGTGATCACCATCAGCACATAGAACGGGTTACCCCTAAAATTCCCTCTCCAGAGCCCTTTATACCATTGCGGAGCCCCCTCTGTTATTGCTGTCAATTATTTGAGAATAATGTTTTCTTCCACACATAAAATCTAGCGTAATTTTAAACTATGATAAAACCTACTAGTTTTTTTTTTACATTTTTGTGCCCATCCCAAGAAACCCGTGATGAATCATTCGTAATCTGTTTCTTCATCTGTGTCAGCAAAATTGAATCAGTAGATTCAAAGCAAATATTCCATTAACCCAGTACGGTTAATCCAGTTGAGACTTAGTGCACCTTTAGCACCAATATTTTTCGAGGATTAATTAACAACTGACTCCTCCCGATCTGCGTGGTAGGGAAGGAGTTAGACTCCTACTCACTAAATTCTCACACTGTTTCTTCCTTTCCTGATATTCCGGGGCCGCGGTATCTTGTTAGAACATTCCCGTAACCCTGGCAGCATATACTTGTGTAAATCCTGCCGGGGTTAAGGAAATTAATAAAGCTGGCTAAAGAAAGAAAAAGAAATAAAATGCTAATATAAGAATATAAATTTAGACATAAAAAATGTGTAAATATAATATTTTTTAACAAAAATTATAATATACAACGTGTAACGGAAACCCCATATCTATCTAAAAGGACTGAAGACAACATCTAGTATGGAGTCTCTATGCAAAGTTTCAGATCAAAATAAGTGACTCACAGAATTGACCCCAAATTATTGGTTTCATATGTTTCTTGAATACCAGTAATAACAAACGTGTCACATCACTATGAGGGTCATCACTTTCCACGTCACTAGCCAATAAAACGATAATTCTCTTCGTTCTTCTTAATTTAAAAAATTCGGTTTCTGGTATCAATGTATTGAAATTTCTAATAAGTTCCACAAATGTAGACAGAGAAAACCCTTGCCATATCGTTTGTTATCATCCAAAGAAGCCGTGCACTTGGTATGTATATGTCGCAGGTTTTTCATAAAATTAGGTTTTTGATCAAAAACCTAGGTTTTTGATGAAAAACCGGAAGATGACACATTTTAAACTCAATTTCATCATAAACCTGTAACAGTCCAGAGTTTTGATCAAAAACCTGAACTAGTTTGGGTTTATGATAAAGTTCTTGTCAAAATCACGGATTTGCTTTCTTTTATGACAAATAAATCAATTTAAATAAAATAAATAAAACAATCCATCATCATTTGCAACTTAGTGGAAAGAAAACAATTGTTTATTTATCAAAATTTTACATCCATGATCCAATCAATATTCTCCTCCGTCAATCCAATTATGAAATGAAATGTTTCAATTTCACGTACCTATATTAATCTGATTTTGATAAGCCGCGAAAATGAAGTTTCGTAACTATTAAATACGACTAAACTGAGTCAAAATTAAAAAAAGAATAAAAATGTAATAAAGGAACGTTTACCACGTGCTTGTTTTTTTATAAATCTGCTAGTATGCTTTATTTAATATGACAGTTTTTTGACTTGTGACATCTAGAGTTGCATAAAACATTATTTTTTCTTGCATGCGCATCGATTTGTCTTGCAGCGCGCATTTCTTAAAACCTTGGCCTCCAAATAAAGACATCTTTGAAGCAATTTCACGCAAACTCAGTTCATTTGTCGATACAGGTTCGTTAAAGGCAGTAGTTGATATTTGAATAGATGTTTCGAGGCAGCCAGTCTTTTAGAACCCCAGCTGAAGTACCAATTTTGAATAAATCGTTCTTCTTATCAATTACATTTCCTATAATGTTACTTGCATCCAGTGGCCCTCTATCTATTTTCGGCACATCAACTAAAATTGTAGCACCAATATCGATTTCTCCAAATTTATCCGAAGAAGCTGCTTTAATTTTTTTTCTGCTGACATTTTTAAATTTTCAACGGCATGTTCTCTTTCGATAAGTAGTCAGTTTTGTTCTTTTTGACATAAATCACACAGAATCTTTGATCCATACCCTTCAACAACCAGCTCATCAAATTTGCAGGAAGATATTATCAGAAGAAAATAAAGGGTGTGGAGTACAGGCCTCAGCATAGCGGGGTCGTTGGTGGAACACAGCAAAGGATTAGGCTGGGTCATATTATTATTAATGTGGTTATTTATTGCTACTGGCTCAGCATCGCGGGCTGGCTCGTTTGGCAAAGGTCGGGGAGGGTTGACGTTACAAGTACGCGGACATCGCGATGGGCCTCGTCGGCGAGGCCGGAATACGGAACGCGTTTTGTTTATGTATTTCTTTAGAGTGCTAGTTTCCCTACTGCTCTCTTGTCGGATTGTGGTGGGATCGTCGGGTTCGTCTAGGACGAGGCGCGGCCCGTCGGTTCCCTTTCCCAGGTTCGTCAACCTTGGAAATTTTTGAGGGTGTGTATCGGGCGGCTGATACAATCAGGGGGTTAGTGTGTTTTTCAGCAGAGGCGAAGTAACGCACTGAATGGCGTGCTTTATAGTCGGGATTTTGAGGTCTACGTGGAGATCCTCGTTCCTCAAGTACCAGGGCGCGCCCTTGGCCTTTCGGAGAAATCGGTTTTGGATAACTTGCATCCTATGGATCTGAGCCGGACCTACCAAGAGTGAAAGCGGCTCGCAAGCGAATCGACTTTATATGCTCTTTTAAATTGATTTATTTGTCATAAAACAAAGCAAACCCGTGATTTTGACAAGAACTTTATCATAAGCCCAAACTAGTTCAGGTTTTTGATAAAAAATCTAGATTGTTACAGGTTTATGATGAAATTGAGTTTAAAAAGTGTCATCTTCCGGTTTTTCATCAAAAACCTAGGTTTTTGATCAAAAACCTAGGTTTTTGATCAAAAACCTAATTTTGTGAAAAACCTGCGACATATATACCCTTTAAATTACACGTTGTATAATATAATATACCTCGACAAAAGCCCAAATTAACCAAGACAGTATTTTCTTCTTTAATCACGATAAGTTTCAGAAATAATAGTGTTTTAAAGTACTGATGCCAAAAGAAATCCCGTAATCATCCAGAAGTAATCCCTTAATGAGTAATAAGATTAGCTTTTCTAACAGGAAATCACAAACGCAAAAGTTAACGTTTTCCTTGATTCCTTTTATAATATTGAAATGAATCACAGAACTAAATTCGGTGAAGAGCTAAATATATTCCAGACGAGAATACATATGTCACATAAAAATAGTTTATGAAAGTTTCACAGAAATACCACGAACGGTCGCACTTCCGTCCTTTTGTTGTTATTTTTAGTTGACTCTGTAAATAAATATACTTAATTAGACCGTTTCTTGGTTTTATGTAATATCTACCCTCAGATTATAAAACACTACCCATATCTATCCCTACATATAAATTGAATTGAAGTTTTTGTTCCGTGATTTCAAAATAATTATGTTTTCGTGGTTGCGAACAATCTCTAGAAAAGCCATGCTTTTTGTTTTGAATAATTTAAGACCTTATTTTTTCGTATGTGCCTTTATCAAAATTTATTAAACTCACTAGATCTATTTTCAACAAAACTTGAAAAATTATATGAATTGAATAATGCTAGAAGTTACGCAACAAAACCTACCTCGCTCTAAATGAATAAACTACATTATTTTCTTATTAGTACTTTCAAGATGTCATTGATTTTAAGCTCAACCGAAGCGGTTGCTACCTGTTTTACTTCCAGACATAGATGGGGATTATAGCCTTCTTACAATCGAAACTTTTTATCTACCCTTCTCTATTTTCGATGAAACATTTCGACGCTGGAAAGGAAAAATTATCCAAGGGACATTTTTGGCCATTTGAGTTATATACATTGTTGGAATCGCCTGATTTGTCTGCGTCGTTTGGTCTTACGCACGTCCTTTTACGACGACTTTTGATGTCGCTTCGACATTTTGAAGTACGCGAGAGTTCACTTTTTTTTCCTTACTAAACGACTAAATTTTCGACCATTTTTTTAGAAATTTATATTAAATGAATATTTAGGTTGTTTTGCCTCAACTTCCACATATTTTATTATTTTGGTAAGACAACTTTTACTCTGATATAAATTCTAAAAAAGATATATATTACATTTTTACCGTAGCTTCCTTGATCAAAGCTTGTCGGTTAGTCAATTTTTCCCGTTTCTACTTTTAGGGAAAATTTTACTAAGCGACACTAACTTTAAAACTAAGCATTATTTTTAATAAGTACGTATACTATAATGTAGATAAAAAAAATATCCAAATAAATTTCTAAGAATTAGGCTTTTTGGACCATTACAAGAATTTACACGATTTTTTTTCTGAAAATTCAAACTTTAAACCGCTCTACTGTAAAGTTAGTCTGATGTCGCTTAAGCCCGATTTACACTTCAACAAGTACAGTAGCCAGTTAAGAACTCAGACAGTTAAGTAATAAGTAGTAAGTTGTAAGTAGCGTCCAAACGTAGGCGAGTGAGTAGTCATAAGTTGCCTGAGAAGAAAAAAAAAAATAAAAAAACTTGAGAGGTGTCAAGGGATACCCGGATGGAACGAAATTCCTTTCGATTAATTAGTGAAGGAATTGTAAAAAAAAACATGTGTGCAACTCACACGTGGTAGAAGTGAAACCTTCAAAAATTTACGAAATTTCAAAGGTATACCGTTGCCCTCTCTCTCTCTCTCTCTTTACCTCAACTCCCCACGAGACGTCCCTCAACTCATGCCTCAACTCATACCGCAACTCGACCCGCAACTCGACCCGCAACTCGACCCGCAACTCGACCCGAAACTCGACCTGCAACTCGACCCGCAACTGGACCCGCAACTGGACCCGCAACTGGACCCGCAACTGGACCAGCAACTGGACCCGCAACTCGACCCGCAACTCGACCTGCAACTGGACCCGCAACTGGACCCGCAACTCGACCCGCAACTAGACCCGCAACTCGACCCGCAACTGGACCCGCAACTGGACCCGCAACTCGACTCGCAACTTGACCCGCAACTGGACCCGCAACTCGACCCGCAACTGGACCCGCAACTGGACCCGCAACTCGACCCGCAACTCGACCCACAACTGGACCCGTAACTCGACCCGCAACTGGACCCGCAACTGGACCCGCAACTCGACCCGCAACTCGACCCGCAACTGGACCCGCAACTCGACCCGCAACTCGACCCGCAACTCCCCCCTCAACTCCCCCCTTAACCTACCTGTAACCTACAAATTTATGGACTGTACTAAACTCGCCCGTCTACATGCGAGCCAGTTAAGTTGGAGGGGTGCGGGAGACGCGAGAGAGGGGGCTACTTCGCACTGGACTCGCCGAAAAATAGGATCGCGATCTATTTAACTCAACTTAATCATCAACTTACTACTTAACTCGCTTTTGCCGTTCAAACTACAATAACAACTTAACTCGCCGATGACGCAAGTTAACTCGCTACTGTACTTGTTGAAGTGTAAATCGTGCTTTAGATAATTTTTCTTTTACAGCGTCGATTTGCTTTAGCAGACCTTTTTTTTCTGGGTGGGTCAAAAATGACTCCTTCCGCTGTAGGTGGAGCGCAAGGAAGCGTCAGACTTCTACTGACATAAAACCCTCCCTACTCCTTCAGTTGCGTTCCGGGGCCGCGGTATCTCGATAGAACTTTCCCGCAACCCCGTAAGTTGCATTAGCAGACCTGCGTTTACGGTCCTGTCTGTCGTCCTATAGGTCGTGGTTGTCGAACCCATGCAGGCACATTACGTTGTATAATTTCATCAGCACTTCTCTCAAAACGGTGATTGAAAACATCGTGAGAAACCTGGTATGTTCTAGAACCGCATTATTAAAATACATGTCATAACCATGCGTAAAGGTTGTCGGTAAAATATCGCTTTTATCGGTAAGACCACCCATTTGTAACATACTTTTCAGGGTTCCGTAGCCAAATGGCAAAAAACGGAACCCTTATAGTTTCATCATGTCTGTCTGTCTGTCAGTCCGTCCGTATGTCACAGCCATTTTATTCCGAAACTATTAGGACTACACACTTGAAACTTGGTAGTAAGATGTGTTCTGTGAACCGTTTTCCGATTTTAAGAAAAAATATAAAAAAAAAATAAGTTAAGTACATGAAACTGAAACTGAATGTTTTTTTTTTTTTTTTTTTTTTTTTTTTTTTATTTAGAATAGGTTCGCGTTTGACCACCATCTCACCTGATGGTAAGTGATGATGTGGTCGAAGATGGAGCACGCTTACCTAAAAGTAACCTATTCACTCTTGACTTAAAGACTCCTAGGTTATAGCTATCGGGAAACACAGACTCCGGCAGGGAATTCCACTCCTTAGCCGTACGCACAATGAAGGTATTCCCAAAACGTTTGGTGCGTATGGGTGGGATGTCCACCATGTAACGATGGCGCTTCGCCGTTTGTCTCGTAGTCCGATGATGGAACGGGCTTGTTGGAATTAAATTGTGTAATTCCATCGCACACTCCCCGAAATGTAACCGATAAAAAACCGATAGACTTGCAACTCGTCGTCGATGTTCAAGGCTCTGGAGCTTTGATTCGACCAGTGCATCGTTGCCAATGAGTCTTTTGGCCCGCTTCTCGATAGACTCAAGCGCGTCCAGTTGGTATTTAGCAGATCCATCCCAAAGATGAGAGCAGTACTCCATACACGACCGAACCTGGGCTTGATAGAGATTGAGCAACTGTTCGGGTGTGAAGTACCGTCTCACCTTTGCTAGGATTCCCAACTTTTTTGATGCTAGTTGAGCCTTAGCCTCGATAAACGGGCCAAAATTGAGGGTAGAAGTTAATGTTACCCCCAGAAGCTCGATATGGTCAGTTATCGGCACAGTTACACCTCGGAAAGTAGGAGCCGGTTCAAATTGGCTCCTTTTTGCGGAGAAGAGACACGCCTGGGTCTTAGCTGCATTAAACTTGACCAGGTTGGCATCGCCCCATTCGGAGACAGCCTTCAAGGTCAAGTTCAAGCGCCCGACCATGTCCTCACGGAGAGACTGGATCTGTGACCCACCAGCTCGCGCGCTGGACACATATCTCTCAGAAACTGTGCTGTCGTCTGCATACCCAAAGGTACCTGGCATTTTCATGAAACCTATACGTGTGTAGTATTTATAGAAATATCTTTAAAAATTACATTGAGGTTTCTAAAACCACTTTTTCATAAAGTTAGTCGCTTACGACAAAATATATACGCTTCCAAAGTTGTAAAATGTGTCTTCCCCCTCTAACTTCTATAATTATTTAGGGAAAATCTAAAAAAATATATGCTGTAGATCTTAATGTAAAGAAGAACGGCAGATCTTGTACCGCCAACTTTAGTTGGTGTTTCGTTATAAGACTTTGAGCACTTATAAAGGACCTTAAAGTAGTTTTTTTTACGTATTTATTATATTCTTAGAAGTTTGAAAACGTTTAAATAAAAGGATTTAAAAAATTATAACAATAAATAACTAAACGTTAATTTATTGACAACAAAACGCAATGCACATTTTCAAAACTTGCCATGAGTAAACTAAACCATTTAACTTGATCACAAAATGTAATGAATAAAATATTTATTACATTTTGTGATTTTTACATGAATTATCACGTAAATGTACGTAAATAATTGATAAGAATAATCGATATCAACATCCAGCATGACTATGGCAATGTTCTATTCATATTTCAAGAAAATCATCTGTCACTTTCACTTGTCAATGGGGTTGGAAACTGTCAAAGTGGCGCAATAACCAAACTCGACGAACTTTCTATGGAACATTTGATATTTTAATTATTTTCATAATGCCAAAGACCTATGAAGTACCTTTTTGTAAGGAAATCGGTGCTCATGTTTCCTAAAGATTTACCAATGGCAAAAAAGTGGCTAAAAGCCATAAGGAGACAAAACTTCAAGCCGGAAAAGAATTCGAGGTTATGTCGTAAACATTTTTTGGAAACTGATTACCATGGAACTAGTATTTATACAGGTACGTCATTAATCGTGTTTTAAAAATATTCAGCATCATAATGAAAATGTGTTCTTTAACCTTTTTGGTTGTTTCTAGGTGTTGAAAACAAGCACCGTTACCTGAAAAAAACAGCAGTCCCAACATTGTTTCCTTCGACTACTAAAACTCTTTCACTAGAAGCTCAAGCTCGAGAAGAGCAGTTATACCAGTTCAGAAGATTTGAAACACCATTATGTTTTTGGTGGGGTCAACACCAGGTGGACTCCTGTCTTATTGTTCACAAGGTTATGGAGGAGCAACAGCGATTGAACGCAGCTCATTGATTTATTTGTGTGATGAAGGTGATAGTGTCATGGCTGATAGAGGGTTTAATGTCCAGGACTTGTTTGCAGTGAAAAATGTGTCAATATACCCACTTTCTTGAAAGGCAGATCATAGTTGCTAGGTTTTGTATTAAAGCATGATCAGAGACTTGCAAGTTAAAGAGTACACATAGAAAGATTAATAGGCTTAACAAAAACTTGAACTTTTGCAGACTCCTTTAGTCTCGTTTTATGTGCCTTTTTCCTCCGAGATATTTTTCATTTGTTTAATGTTGTGTAATTTTAGGGAAAGGATTGTAGATAATAAAAATAAATTCAAATAATTATGCTCATAAGTTTTATTTTCACACCTTAATAACTAATAATTTACTTTACTAAAGGAAATAACAAAAATAAATCATAATACAGGTACAGCTTATTTATTTGTTTTTTAATTAAATCATAATTTTTGTATAAATATGTGTTCAAAATTGCATGTTTAAAATAATTGTTATAGAAGTTATCAAGTTTTTCTAACATCTCTGAAATAAATTCCTCATCTCTTGAAACATATTACTTCTAGGTCCTTATATGTTTATAGAATTAATTTTATCTCTTCATTTCATTCTGCAATTTAATTATACAATTCAATTGCAGAATGATCTATTAGTACAATATAGCTAGCCCTGTATCTGATAATAATATGGGCTAGTTTTTTTAACATTATTATTTTTTATATCATTAACCAGATAGGGGACAGTCACTGGTGTTCATTGCATCCCTGGTGGAATACAGACATTTCACTTCGATGATTGTGTCATGTCCCAGTAGGCCGTCTGGTGAGGCACCTAAATATGGTCTGTGCTTGCTTATGTATATTCCACAATTCTCAATTGTTAACCCATATTTAGTCTCATACTCTTTTATAGCAGCGTCTTCATTCATTATTCCATGGGTTGTTGCCCTTGATGTAAATAGTCTTTTATTTAAGAGTTACCTGCTGAAACTTGCCTTCGATGAATCTCTTAAATGGCAAACTGTGTGGAAGGTGCTAGCAGTAATGCGGTGTCTCCGCTCAACATACCATACTGAACAGTTTTTCTGTCCTTGTGTGAGCTGCTCAATATTATTGATGCTTTCTTCACTGATTTTTGTTAGATTTAGTTTCTCCAGAGTTTCATTTTCAGGATTGTTAGCTGTATAGGCATGATCTGCTCCAATAGCATAAGGATTTGAAGGATCAATTAACTGCTTTAATGGCATTGTTGAATTTGGGTAATTTAATATTAGGTTTCTAATTTTATTGTTATATTCTTTGTTAATATTTTGTGTGGTATAAGGAATAAACCTTCCATCAGGTTTTTTTTTCTTGGCAATTTGTGTGCAGCTATGGGTGATGCTGTAAATTGACCTTTGGGCATAAGAAAAGTCTGCAACCTTTGTGTACACACCTGGTGAAGTAACATTATTTTGTCATGCACCATGTGTTCAACTCCCCATAGGAGTACAGCAACATTTGGCCTCATTGTCACTTGCAGCAGGACATTCAGTGTGATTCCTGTGGAGTACCATTTTTTTGGATTTTTATATCTACCTCATACTGCAGAGCTTTCATCGTTTTTTTGCAGAAACCTTTTATATAAGTTGAGTCGCCTACAGTTGTTGCCCTTGCCAAGATAAGGTATCGGGACTCATATAGGGCTTTGGCTTCATCCAATTTCTTATTAATACTGTAACAAAATATTTAACCATAAATCTGTTAACTTACATATACCTAAGCTCATGCATGTTGCTGGGGCCACACATTGGACATAATTTGACCCATGATGTAGCCTTGGAGCAATAGGCTCCAATGCACCTTTCATGGAATTTATACCAATTTTTTTGGTACCTATATAATGACTGACTTAGTTACAGTTATATCAGTTTTTTTACTGAGGTAGTAATGATTTAAAATAAGGATACCTAGGTACTTACAAGCAAAAATATTGCCTTATATGCATCTTTGTTAGTGGTGGTAATGCTATTAACGTCTGGATACGTGCTGGAGTGAGGAACATTCATTAAGGGATCATCGTGGCTTTGAGTTCCTATGTTTCCAAAGTTAAAATTACAGTCGTACAGCACTAATCTGTAAACAAAACGAGTAAGTTCAGTCTTGATAGAAAAAACTTAATGGCAGTAATTTGGAGGCTTTTACTTTCGATAAAACGTTTTGTATCAAAGTACATTAGGAAAACGAGAACCAAGCTAACAATCACTCTATCAAAATCATATAACTAAAAGAGAAAATGTAATACTTTTATTTTTAAGGTTATACCTGTCGACAATGTCTGCTTTCCTTCCTCGTAAAGATGCACCTCGTTTCTTCAATTCAGCTTCACACAATCGCCATGTCGAATACATGTTTTTCAACAACAGTTCCTTTCAATAATAAAAAAAAACGCAGTCAGTCAACAAGGCAAGCCAAAACACAACAAACATTTGACAGATGAAATAGTGATGTATCAACTCGAGTTAACTCGAATTGGGCTTAACTCAAGTCAATACACACACAATAACACAACATTGCATTGTTGCAGATTTGAGGTTATTTTAGAGTGCCGGTTGTTAATAACAACTTGTTATTGTTGTTAGTTTTTCGAATTATTAGGTACTGTATAGAAAAAATGCCGGGACCTAAAAGGAAATCTGTTGTTTGGGATGTATTTGAAGCGCCAGTGAATGAACATGCTCAGTGCAAACAGTGTTCAAATTCATACAAATATAGTTTTGTTGTTTATTAATAGAAATACTTACTTTATTTATGTTATGATTAATCCTAAATACATAAAACATAAATAAATACATTTCTTTTTTTATTTAAATTCTACCTACTTTAATTATAATGGTCCCCATACATATGATGAATCTGTTAATTTTTTTTAAATATTGTTACGAAAACAAATCATTTACTCAGTTTCATTTACCCAGTTAACTTGAGTTACTTAACTCGAGTTACGTGAATTTCAACTCGAGTTGTATTTATTCCGAGATGGCACATCACTAAGGTGAAAGCTATGCGCCATATATCTAAAGTTTTCACCGGCCAACCCCATTAGTGGTGGGTCGTTGTCGAATTTTTAGCGGACGAAACGCAACCGTTTTGCCAACGATGAAAATGGTTGCAGAAAACGGTCTTCCGTGCAACTGGTTTGAAGACGACTTGATAGACGAAACTATTGTCGCGCGAAGCAGTTGCAGTTCCTCGCAACGTACAAATCAAAGACGAAAATGATTGCAGAAAACGGTCGTCGTTGAAACTGATTTGAAAAGGGCTTGATAGACGAAACTATCGTCGCGCGAAGTAGTTGCAGTTTCTTGCAACGTACAAAGCACAAACGGTTTCAAGTTACAAATGTATGATACGGTTTACTGAATAATACGTTCTATCAGACGAAATTATGATATTTAGGTTAATTTTTCGTGGCTTAAATGGCATTTAGCTTTTTATATTTACTGTCTTCATCGAAATGCGAGCAAAAACTCTGGTGTATTTTCGCGGTGCAGAAATTGCGATGGGTTTTAAATTATTATACAGTGGATTTCATTTATTAGGACCTTGGTTGTAGCGACTATTTGTTTATAACGACGTTAAATCTAAGTCCCATGAATTTAAAGCATATTTTATTACAAAATATATCGCTATAGCGACTTTGGATATACCGACGAGTTCAGGTGTAGCGACTGTTTTCAATGAATAATTTAAACCCCATGCAGATATTGCGACCGGCGCGCGGCGTCGTCGGCCGCCGGAGATACAAAGAGTTTTCTTATCTTTTGTTTACAGATTATTATTGTTTGCAGATGGTCAGCAACTATGATGACCTTTATAATAATAATAATATTCCACAACTTTCACACAACGCCATCTAGTCCCAAACTAAGCAGAGCTTGTGGTATGAGTACTAGACAACTAATAAACATACATATATATTTCTAAATACATACATATTATAGATAAATTACACTCAGACAAAGAACAAATGATCGTGCTCATCACACAAACATTTGTCCTGGGTGGGAATCGAACCCACGACCTTGCGCATAGCAGTCAGGGCCACTGACTTTTTATTTATAGTTATTAGTTAGGTAGGTGTAACGTTTCGGAGTTTCAGTTACAATTTGATATTATAAACCATAAACTTGTCTGTACCTGTTTACCTTTGCTTGTAAAGACTTCCTGATATAACGGTGAAATTACAGTGGTCCCTTCATCGTCGTTATAACCGAAATCCACTGTATTTTAATATAATTAGGTTATGAAATATTATGTACACTTGAATGTTTACAATTCACTCGTAAACACATCAACAACAATCAACAGCTATCTGATAAACGCAATATTGAAAGGTAACTCTTTAAATATTTCGTTTATTAGATAGCTGTTTTACAGCATGTGTGTATTAAAATAACGATTGAAACTGCATAAAAGAACGAAAATGATTTTTACCACATAGCGCCTTTTGCAAGCGCAACGACGGTCTGTGTTATTTCACCACTCTTATTTTGGAACGTTGTTCCTTCATGATCAGTCACAGTGATCATTTGAGGAGCAAGATAACAACGTTATTTTTGTCGTGACGTTATTTTTCGCCCATCTTTAGTCATTTGTCACCTGATAGAATATTATTGGGCCTGATTGATTTACCTATAAATAGTTTGTTGTAATGAACAAAGAGAATATAATATGATGAAACTATTTAAAGTTATCTGTGTAATGAAACTGTCACCCTGCACTTGCTTAAATAGAAGAAAAAAGGATTATAGTACTATCAATTTACAATAAATATCTTTATTATTTCTAGATCACCGTATCATCATCATCATCTATACTGTAGTACTGTACAAAGAGTATGTAATACACTATGTTTAGTACTGTACTGTCCTGTGACGGTCGCCAAATATGTCCAGCAAGCTCACGGATGTTGGTCCGTCGCCGAATCTCAGGACGTTTTTATTATAAATTATTCTGGTTCATTATTATAGAGATTTTCAATGAAACATATTATTTCCTTTTGAGACATTTTATGAAGGAGAACGTCACTCTTTTTTATTCCTTTTTAAAATATATGACAACTATCATACTATGTATGTTCCGTTCCTCAACACTTACAGACCATATTTTTGTCATGCTTGCTGGAAATTAGCGATGAATCAGAATATATCTGAAGGTATGCACAGAAGACAAATTGGTAATCGGCATGTCTGTGTTGTATGTGGGCGTTCCATATCGAGGATAAGTCGACGCAAGTTTTTAATTGAAGGGGCTAATGAGCAGGAGTAAAGACTGGCTCATATAATATCTACTTGGATCCAGCCACGAGAGGTAATAAAGCATGTGAAAATACAAATATTTTTACCATACCATATACTGTATTATTTATTAATTGTAAAGTCATATGTTTTCCTAACAATATTGTTTTTAGCTGACTTCTGAAGATGAAGCTTGTGTTCCAT
Organism: Tholera decimalis; assembly: GCA_943138885.2. Classification (NCBI taxonomy): domain Eukaryota; kingdom Metazoa; phylum Arthropoda; class Insecta; order Lepidoptera; family Noctuidae; genus Tholera; species Tholera decimalis. The sequence continues at coordinate 6,298,300 of OW964577.2, read as the reverse complement.
GCTGGCTTAGACCTTGTAGAAGAGTCGGAAGTTTAACACCACAACCAGATGATCATCCTCCTCCTAACTTACCTGTATCTTCTGTTGAACAGCCAAGGCCATCAAATATTGCTCGGCTGTTAGAGCCCCAACGGGTATGTGACATTCAAAGATTTTATGTAAGCTGTATGCACATTATTATATACATATGTATGTGTAATGAGTATAAGATAACCAGTTTATTGGAGAAGTTTTATAGGCTTTATTTGGAAAAGGCAAAAGGGTGGAATAGTTCTGTAACAGTTTTGTTAGTCTGTTTTGTTTAGTCCATTTACACTTATCTCACTGAATAAATATTTACAGATGTTAGCCATGAATGAAGTGTGTGGTGTATGCTGGGAACAAGCTCAAGAAATAGACTCACAACAGACTGAAAGACCTCAAGAGTATATCCTAGAGATAAGTAGTTTATACATAGTAAACGTTACATAACATCATGCCTGTATTTCCTCAAAGAATTAGGTAGAAGTTTTTGACACCAACATTTCACCAGTATTATAATGAGTCCCATATAACTGGGTGAGCCCATTGCCATTGACTGGGCACAGTCCGAGCTGCTACGAACAAGTTCAAAAAAACACTGTGTGACTTGGGAGTCGAACCCAAGACCTTATTCATGCTCAGTTACTGAGAATATTATTGGGCTTAATGATAGATTTACCTACAAATAGTTAGTTGTAATAAAACTGTCACCTGCACTTGCTTAAATAGAAGAAAAAAGAATTATAGTGCTATCAATTTACAATAAATATCTTTATTATTTCTAGATCACCCCTACAGACCATATTTGTCATGCTTGCTGGAAATTAGCGATGCATCAGAAGAAGGTATGCACAGAAGACAAATTCGTCATCATCGTCATTTTAGTGTTGTATGTGAGCGTTTCATATAGAGGATAAGTCGATGCAGGCTTTTAATTGAAGGGGCTAAACAGCAGGAGCAAAGACTGGCTCATATAATATCTAGTTGGATCCAGCCACGAGAGGTAATAAAGCATGAGAAAATACAAATATTTTTACCATACCATATACTGTATTATTTATTAATTGTAAAGTCATATGTTTTCCTTACAATATTCTTTGTTTTTAGCTAACTTCTGAAGAAATGAAAGGATAAATGGTTTAGAAGGAATAGATCCTATGCTGCTACGAGCTAAAATAAAATCCTGACATTCATCAAGCAAAACTTATTTTGTTTTTATAGTAGCAGAAAATAATATGAATGGTCGGGAAGCAATCTTAAGTTCTTGTATTGTTGGCTTGAGAACTGTGGGATGCTGCTCGCATGTAATGAGCATTATTTAGTACTGAGTTATGCTCGCCATGAGGGTATGACGCGACCTGCTCCCTTCTTAGATGAAGTGATTTTGCGAACATTTTGAATGCATTAAAATAAAAACTTTTTTAAACAAAACTATTATTTTATTTTACTGAAAACTATACAACATAATTATATTAAAAAAGGTTTAGATAGTATACACCTTTAATTACATTATTGCATAGAAGTATTAGTACCTGTGTTCAACATTTCTTTTCACTAACTTGACACAATTTTGTCTAAGGAACCAGTTACCTTTCTTAAAGAGCGAAGCCTTAGATGATCACACATTGCAGCTCACACAAAAAGTTCTAAATTCTAGAAACATTTACATTGTTTGTATCGGTATCTGTTTGGTAGTTGTAGTATGGAAATGCATCTTTAAAGTGACATCCTTATTTACGGAAAATATGAGGGACTGTTAGGAATAGTCTATAAAACTCGGTGAACATCTTGGCTGTTCGTAACGTCGACAGGATCAATTAATATGTAATAATTAAGTAGGTAACGTTTTAGTTTGTAAACAACCACATTGACAGTCAACTGTCAACTGTCATCTCACCTACCTCAAAATGTAACCTCTCATACATAAAATAAAGTAAAATAACTTTTGAACCCAAACTTCTAGAAATCTGATAATTTATATTCTATTTATTGACGATATTATCTATCGACTAAATATAAAAACAATACCATTCGCGAAAATTAAAAGCGGTACAAAACTTCCATACTAGCCCGCCATTGTCTTTTCAAAGAAATTGATTTGAACGAGATCGGGTCAGCAGTTTTTGAGATATAGCACATTTTCTAAAACTGCAAATATAACTTTGTATTTTTTTTTTTACTATGAAAATCACAGTTATTTATTTATTTATATAATTATTAGATATGTATCTTTCTAACCAACACTGGTCCTTGTCACTTGCCTGCACTGAGTCCTTGTGGTGGATAGTCAATTTTTTATGTGAGTTTTGTTTATTTCATTTTATTACTAATATAGTTATATAAGTATTTCTGTTACTAACACATTATGGATTTTCTATATCCGAAATAAAGTACATATTATTATAGTCAGGAGGCCTGTGTCTCATCAATGGAAACGGTATAGGCTGTAAAACTCTAATAAATTTATGTTAGCACCAACTTAAATGTAAATAATGCGGCTGCTGAGAACCTCAAGCGGCGGAAATATAATAACCTTGGTGGTAGTTATATTTTCAAGCTGTTTGGGGTTGAAACATTGGGGTCGTGGAGTCCGAGTGCTCACAAATTATTTAAAGATCTATCCAGACGCCTAGTTGACAGTTCGCGTGACCCAAGGGCTGGCTTTTACCTTGACAGAGGTTAAGCATTGCCATACAACGTGGCAATGCCGCCAGTATTTTGGGCACACTACGTGTGGACAGGGATGCGCACGAATTTCTGGATGCCATATTTTAGATGTGTATAATGTAGTTTAGGGTTTTTATTTAAGTGTTTAAAGTGTTAAAAATTTAATATTCAATCATACATTTATTTATTAAATTTGGTTTTCTAATGTAAATAATGTGTGTGAACTATGGAACAAATAAATAAATAAATAATGCTGATTTGTATAAACTGCAGAATAGTACCAAGCTGCTCATTCATTAAAAGATATCACGACAGCCATTGCAACAAGCTGCAATACCACACGTAATTATTGTAATTAAATACAAAACGATTGTTTGTCATGCGGTCAGTTCACATATACACACAAACAGACAGACATATGTATGTACATGCGTCATTATGCATAATGAAGTCTTCATTCATGATGTTCCTCGTTGCACAATGCTGGTATTGCGTTGCTTTCCCACGGATGTGCAGTAGTACCAGTGACCAGGTTGCGAAAACTGGGTATAGACCACCCGCACTGGTGACTAGGTACGCAAAACCCTGTATTAAATACAGTGTGTATCGTTAAAACTGGTTCAATATTTGAGCAATCAATAAAACCTATTTAGTATGATACAGCATTTATTGCCATACAACGAGGCAATGCCGCCAGTATCTTGGGTACATTGCCAGCCGACAGCGTTGAGAATCAATTTTTTGATGTTTTATTCTAGTTTGTATTTTAGTACATAATTATGTATATTTATTTTCGGAGATAAAAATTAACAAAACTAAAACCAACGTTCTAGGTATTCTACTGTACCATTTGAATAGATTTTTTTTAAAAGATAAACTAGTAATGTGGGTGGAATTCACATTACTAGCAATCCTGTTGACCCCTCCAACTAAGCTAAATATGCTTGTGTCTGGAATGGGTTCACGGCAATAGTATAATGGTGGGATTAGAACCGCATCCCCTTGATCACAAGGCCTACACCTTAACCATTAGACTATTGACGCTTGAATATTATCATGTACTAGCTTCCGCCCTCGACTTCGTCCACGTGGAAAAAAAATCCCCCGATTTTGAAACATTCTTCATTAGTGCTCCGCTCCTATTGGTCTTAGCGTGATGATATATGGCCTATAGCCTTCCTCGATAAATGGGCTATCTAACACTGAAAGAATTTTTCAAATCAGAATCGTAGTTCCTGAGATTAGCGCGTTCAAGCAAGCAAACAAACAAACAAACAAACAAACTCTTCAGCTTTATAATATTAGTATAGATTTGCCTGATTTCTTTAATCGTTCTCTTTTAGCACACTGCAATTGGTTTTAAAACTTTTATTGCCCACCTATCAAATGAAGGAATGGGAAGGGCTTTTAGTCAGTAGAAGTTAAGCACTCTCTTTTGCTCCCCCTAGAGGGGCAGGACTGATTTGATGCATTTCATACCCAAAAAGATCTATTTCTTTTATATTGTACTGCAGTAGTCGATTTAACTTTGTTCGATTAACAAGACTTATTTATTTACCCCACTGCTGACGCATATGCTTCAAAGTGGGCTAAATAAATAACGTTGAACGATACTAGGCCAATAGGCACGCCTTTTTAGTGATTCTGGCTAATACCGGCGTGAACCAGTTTGAACAAGATTTATCCGGATTTCAAATAAGTACGTGCCATGTAGATGAATCTCCGCGATTTTAAAGCGTTTGCTTAGATTTAGAGGTGGAGCAAATTGAGTTTAAATATTTATTTGAGTTTGATTTTGGAAAAAAGGTGGTAGGGGAAATTAATTTGTGTATTTTTTATTGGCTAACTACGTGAAGACTCGGTTAGTGGAACAAGTGCTACTGCGGCCTGCTGTTGTTGTTAATTTAAATGTTACAACGCACTCACCATTTCGGCGAAATTCTTTGTAAGTAGTGGTAAAATATGAAGTATGGTATGTTTTTGAATATTATTACAATCGACGTAACAATATAATTCTATACATTATATAATAGATTATCTCTATAGTACCAAAAAATACCATACCACTTCACTGTATCACACAATAGCTGCCAAAATCCTTTGTATTTCATGTCAACTATAATAAACAAATCTAAATTTATGTATAAATACTGAATTGAAATGTTCAAGCATTTTTTGGTTCGTCTAATTGCCGATTCTCTGTAACATGAGACTGTTAATACCATTGTAATGGAAACTGGTTGAAAACGTTAATGGGATAAATTGAACGTTACTATCGACGTGGTGGTTAGTGGTAAAACGATAGTTTTTTTTTATAGGGAGCGGGTTCGATTCCCGTTAGGAAAAATAATCATCAAATGAATTCTCCCACTCTGCGTGGAGCGGAAAGGGATGTCAAACTTTTATGGAATAAACATCTACCCAATTCTTGCAGTTGCCCGTAAGGTCCGGTAAGGAAATGGTCCAGGGCCGTGGTTTCTCGTTAGAATATTCCTTCGTTAGACAATGGCCCTGTCGGGCCCCGTAATTTGATGAACTAAAGCATTGCAGCTTCGTAATTTACATCCTCAACGCTGTCGGCACGTAATGTGTCCAAGAGACTGGCGGCATTCCCACGTTGTATTGCAATGCTGAGCCTCTAGACTGAGTTAAAGCCAGTTCTTGAGTCATGAGAATAGTCTAGTCTTTTTGAAAAGGCTGAGCGCACAAGAGCTCCATGTTTTTTTTTATTGATAATAGGCTCGCGTTTGACCACCATCTCACCTGATGGTAAGTGATGATGTGGTCGAAGATGAAGCACGCTTGTCTAGAAGTAACCTATTCACTCTTGACTTGAGGACTCCCAGGTTATAGCGATCAGGAAACACAGACTCCGGCAGGGAATTCCACTCCTTAGCCGTACGCACAATGAAAGTATTCCCAAAACGTTTTGTGCGTATCCACCATGTAACGATGACGCATTGCCGTTTGTCTTGTAGTCCGATGATGGAACGGGCTTGGCGGAATCAGATTGTGTATTTCCATCGCACACTCCCCGAATTGAATTTAGTTGTTGGGTGTCGAGGATTTCGACACCCAACAACTAAATAAATTACTAGTTCTCTTTAAAAATATTATATATAATTATGAGAATTTCGATACCCAACAACAAAATATACATAGGTATGTTACCAATGAGGTACAAATTTAAACGATATTTACATTTTGTAAGTAGGTTAAAAATAAGACAAATATGTCCTTTAGGAAATTTTAAATTTGATCAGACCAGTGCTTCCTAGCTGACTAACCTAAGAGGAACACCGAAAACAACTCAAAGGTCAAAATTTACGCTGCTTGAGGTTTTCCGCAGTATAGAGATATATCTTGGGCGATCGATTATGGCTTGCACAGATATTCTATGCTTTTCAACCGACGACCAAAAGAGGAAGTTATCAATTCGACGCGTATATTTGTTTTTTCTCTTTTTTTCTTTTTTTTATGTATGATCAGTATGATCACCGATTACTCTAAGACGGCTGAACCGATTTGGAAAATTCTTTTTTTGTTTGAAAGGGTATACTTCGAAATTACCAAGTACCATTACCATTTATCACCAAGTCAGGATCTGATGATGGGATCCTGGAGAAATCGAGGGAACTCTTCAAATATTATAGGCACACCTATGGCGTTTTGGGTATTTCTTATAGTAACTTGTGCAGTTGCTCTCAAAAAATACCATTTGGGGAAGTGGAACTGATGATGAAGACCACAGATGGCCGCCGAACCTACTCAATAATAAGTATTTCGTGGATTGCGATTCGAATACTTGAATATGGATGTTAAGCACTTTATGTTCGTCACAATGCATATGGTGATGTAGAGCTGATGGTGAAGTACCAGGAGAACTCCTCAAAAATTAACGGCCCAGCATTGGGAAAAGCAATATTTTGTAAAAGGTTATAAGTAGTTGACATTTAGGCTCTTTTAACTAGGTAAATTAAAAATCGACCAACTAAAAAGAGTGAAATAAAAACTTTTTACCAAAAAATTAAACCGACTCCCAAAAAACACTGCAAAGTGAAAAATAACTTTAATTTCGGAAGTCGGTGCCAAAAACGAAAATACAAAACTAAAGACACCGACTACCGAAATTAAAGTTATTTTTCACTTTGCAGTGTTTTTGGGAGTCGGTTTAATTTTTTGGTAAAAAGTTTTTGTAAACCGACTTCTAAAAAGGAGGAGGGTCTCAATTCGTCTGTATACATATATCCTTTTATATTTATGTACATATGTCCGGACATAACTTCGTGGTTTATCAATTGTCAACTTATACAGTTTTATCTTTTACTGAAAACGTTATATTAATGATGTATTTTAATTGTTACAGATGGTTCTATTAAAGAAGAAAATGCTGGAATACTGTAAGTATTTTCATTTTTAATAATGTCTCTAATACCGTTGTTATTGTAAATTAAAATTGAGTCGTATCAAGATAATGAATTATTACTGAAACTAATTTAGTCAACTCAGAATAAATTTCTCTTAGGCATTCTTTGTAACTTTATAATAATTACAAGAAATTATTACAAGAAAAAAAAAGAAGAATTAAAATTAATTTGAAGAAGAATTATTTACATGAAATTTCTTAGGAAATAAGCAGCACCTTTGTGCTCTTTTGTCTGTATTTATTTTTTTCCTTTATAAGTGTCATGTGTGTACATAAATAAATAAATAATTTAATATTTTTAAAATACTTATCTTTCCTCATTAGAAAACCATATTTAATTTGTTTTCATAACTTCGTGACATTTTGTAACCTCATTTATTTATTTATTTATTTATTTAAACTTTATGTACAATAGTGTTACATGGGCGGACTTAATGCAGCAAGGCATTCTCTACCAGTCAACCTTTGGGTTAAAAAAAACACACTTTGGTAGGTGTACGAGAAAATGGAATGAAATAATATTTTAATACTAATAAATATAATACTCATATATAATAATACTAATAAAATACACATATATGCTAAAATGACAAACTAATAGATACGGTGCTTTATAATATTCTTTCTGAATAAGAGAGCTCAAAATAATTATGACAAAGACCAAACTAAGGATAACAACCCCTTAAGTAGTGGTTTTTAATTTTACGCTTAAAAGAAAATTTTGACTCAGCCTTCTTGATGTCAAGGGGTAGCAAATTCCAGAGTTTAATAGTAGAAATAGCGTAAGAATTAGATAGAAACCCGGTGCGGTGAGAAGGAATGTGAAGAAGTAAGTTTTTGGATGCGCGAAGGTTAAGATCATGAGAACTGCCCAACAATTTAAAATTTTGTTTTAAATAAACAGGAGCACAAGGATCGTTCATAATAGTGAAGAGCATACAGAGGGATCTGAGGGATCTCCTTTGACGGATAGGCAACCATTTAAGCTGAGAACGGAAGGAAGAAATGTGATCATATTTTCGAAGACCAAAAATGAAACGAATACAGTTGTTGAGAAGTCGATCCAGTTTGTTAAGAAGTTCTTGGGAAAGATCAGAATAGCAAACATCAGCATAATCAATGATAGGAAGCACAAGTGATTGGACCAATGTGGTTTTAGTGCTACAAGGAAGGAAATGCTTGAATCTATAGAGAGATCGCAGTGAGAATGTTACCCTCTGGCTAACCTGTGCAATCTGCTTATTCCAACTTAACCTGTCGTCAATATATAGGCCTAAGTCTTTTACGTGCGGCGAGAGAGGGATGACAGTATTGTTGAAGTTAAGCGGGAGAAGTAGGCTGGTGTCCAAGTTTCGCAGAAAATATGAGCTACCGATCAGGATAGCCTGACACTTACTGACATTGACAGTAACACCAAACCTGCTTGACCAATCACTGATAGCTAGAAGATCAGCATTCAGCAATGAGATGCAGTTGTCCAGGTTGTCAACGTCAGCTTGCGCGTAGAGCTGTAGGTCATCAGCGTACAAATGGTAAGAGCATTTGAGGATAGTGGTCACCTCATCCTTGGTGAATCAGGGTATTTTATTTTTCAATAAAATAGCTTTGTTTTAAGGTTATCTAGGGTTTTTTTTACATATTAAATAAGGTAAAGAAGTGCTTATATGATCTGCTAATTACAAGTTTTGTTACATTTCTAATAACATTACTTTAAAAACCGGTACTTATTCAACTTAAAATAAAAAGATTTTAAAGAGTGCCAGTCTAGTAAAATATTTTTTTAGTTAAAAACTGATAGGTAGTTAGAATCCTGACAAGCTACCTAAACAACAATCCTTGGATAGGATCTAATTCAAAACAACAACGTTCACCTGAATCCTTCACTTTCTAAATCATATCCGAATACCTCAATAATTCTATAATACTTAATAAACTTATCCTAAAATTAAATATTGAATTCCGCTATTTTACAAACTGGAAGTTTTTAATAATGACCAGTGTCCTTAAACGATAGTTAAAATAGTAACCAATACTTCTTTAACTTTATTTGCACAAGGTAATGGATACGTCCTTTTTATCAAGAAATATTTACGAATTATTTCACTATTAGTAGTGGTTTATATTTTGCGTTGCCTGTCACCTAATCACTTAGTCAGTCACGAAACTACTCCAAGATTGCCTGAATTATTTCAAATATGCTGCCACCAGGAGCCTTATCATAATTCATAAGCCGTCAATATCCCGGATCTGGTTTCACGATTTCTCGATCAGCATCACGTATTATAACCTTTATTTCATTGTCTTTCTCAGCCCAGTTCTGCTACACTTTCTAATTTATTACACTCGTGAAATATCCCAGTGTTTCAACTTAAATGTATCAATACCAAAAACCTTTGTAGCTTTGATTTAGTTGGTAGTTGTTGTAATGTTGTCATGATATTTGAAACCATTAGTTAAAGCCTTGCTTTTAAGATTTTTCCATTTTGCCACGTCTTATTTCGTATTTAACAACTAGTGCTTTTATGCGTTGTAATACATTTATGTAAACTGTTGTATAATGATAATTTTAGTTATGATACACCTAATAATCTAACTACAGATTCTTACAGCAGCATTATGTACTCTTATCAGATAATTTTTCAACGTCATAAGAAAAAATCAACTATAAGTATAACAGATTGTAACAACCAAATGAATACCTAAAGACTCAAGGACACATCGAAATTAAAACGTATACTGTCGTGCTTGCTATTGAGCAAGCATGACAGTATACGTTAGTTATCGAACTAAGCTGAAAAATGTATTGTTCTGCCAACGTTCGATACGTTCAGTATTCTTTGTCTATTTCACACTCCTAATATTTTACATTCTCAATATCTTACTAGACATCCTCCTCTTTAATCTCCAAGACCTCGTCTATCCCTGTATGATGTCGCAACGATTCATCCTCTTAATCCTACTAATCCTGCTGATAAATCTAGCAGGTATTTACGACGTCACATCACGTGCCATATTTGTTCTCCTTATCTTTTACAAACATTGTATCTATAACGTCTTTGTAAAATTTCGTGGAGCACTAAACTAAGTACTTACGATCTTTGGGAGTTGAATGTCCTTTTTGTTGTTATTCTTCATTAGGGTCTCGGTTAAAATTTGCGTGTGTGAATTTGATGTGAAAAGAATTGAGCTGATTCAAGTTTGTAGTAGACTTGAGAAAAGCAAGTCATGAAGATAATGTAGGATTGTTTTTGAAAAGAGTCGATCGTGAATCTTTATATAATAAAAAAGTCAAAACAGATGTTACTTCAGAAGGTATCAATAATAAAAAATCTCTTTTAAGTATTAACTTCACTATCGCAAAGGGTATCAGTGTCACAAAGTCATTTTAAAACCCTAAAATAAATTAATTAAATTAAATTCTCAGGAAAAGCTCTATCAACCAAATATCCTCCAAGAATTAGACCGTCCCCAATTAAATATCATTATGACATCAGCGTCGTGGCTTCCTCGTAAAGAAAAGGCCTACTGTTCTACGCAAAATTAAATTTTCCATTCAAATAACTCCTTCAAATTCCTAATAGTATAGTAATAAGGCCTACATTCAAATTTGTTATTACTATTTGGACCGTATAAAAATTTTGTGCTTAGATGTAGGCCACGCAGGGACCAATTTTGGTTGGTCTCTAAAACTTCTTTGTGTAGCTTCATTTTTAATGCGTCTAGTTGCACGTAAAGGGGAGGGGCGTGTCGTGTTATGTTGGACATCTGCTGATTTATTTTTTCTTTGTTTGCTGAGGACAATGTTGACATGTCTTTTTTTTAAATTTCGGTCTGGTGTTAGAATAATTTCTGTCTGGCCAGTGACTTATAGCTTTTGTTATGATATGGACCAACACGTGTTCCTTGACATGTAATGAATGTGTTTTTTTTTTGTTTCCTATGTTACTTCACTTCACTATTTATTACTTTTGAACGTGATTTTGTAAGTTCATGTCTTATATTGTGGAATTTAAGCTGCCTGACATAGTTTGGTTTAAATGGCAGAACTTCGTTGGCTGTGGTTACCATCAATTATTTATGATTCATGACGCGAGTTATGACAACTATTTCGTCTAGAAACAATTAATGATTATTCGGTTTCTCGGTAGTGTAAGGACCACCTAGTTTAATGGAATGGATTATTATTGCTTATAATTTTCTGTCATAATTTATCTACGAACAGTTACTACTACTAATTGCGTTACTTAAACACTATCTGCGTAAGAAAACTACAAGTAAATACAACAGTGTTTAATGGAATAATAAAAATTATGGGTTTTAAGTAACACGAAGCGTTTCATAAAACGTCGCCATTAAATATTTTCTCGTTCCTTTAATTTCCTACATCGAACACGTTTTATTTCGCACAGGTGGAAATGAGAAATCTCATTTGTTTTATCTTAACGAAATCTGTATTATTTGGATCAGCGGAACGCAAGCAAAATTTTTATTCGTATAAAATGGAACAAATAATTTTATATTTTGCTGTGGTCCCAATTTCCCGGCTTCACCCTAAGTTTGTGAAATTGTTTTATTATTCTGTACACGAGTTACGTAAATTAAGATGTGCTCATGACATTCTTGAAGAGGCAACTCAGAGATTGGTATTTAAAATATGGAGATACGATATTGACCTAAATTTGTACTGTCCGCAAAATCAAAGGGATATTTCGTTACTTGGATTTTTGAAGTTAATAGTTACATTGTGTAGTACAAATGCTACTAGGTACCATAAAATTTGTACTTATGATATCTTGTGCATTGTCTTAAGTACAGTTCATCTTTCTTTTTCTAACAATGGTCGTCTTCCGGGCTGACCGGAAACAGCTGAGTACTAGCGTTTTACATGGAGCGACTACCTATCTGACTGTAACCCAGTACAGCACAGTATAGTACAGTACAGTACAGTACAGTACAGAACAGTACAGTACAGTACCCAGTAGCTGGGTGTCACGACACCCCTTGGCAAGACTGGTGTCAGATTTTCTGTCTTCTGACTACTTTACTGTCTACCGTAAAGACTGTCAAACTTGTAAAAATGACAGCCGGGAACAAGGCTTTGACGTGATTTTCGTGAAACGGAGACATCACTATATTTTAAGATAGTCACTTACCTACGGAACGGACCACAGGACATCTATGTAAACTTAAAAGGACGTCTTTTAAGACGGCATTTAAATTCACGTATTAAAAACTTATACCTTATTACCACACCTCGACCCGTAATTTAAGCTCATTTGTAAAACACAAGCGTGAAAGAACAAATTTATCCGCTCTTCCCCCTATTCTTAAAATAGCTTAACGTTTTGGAGATAGCTCCAAATTTGGCACCAAATTATAAGCTCCGGGGCACTCCGGGCAATCACCATGTACCGTTACCGTGACGCAAATGTTGTATACAACAAAAGGTATTTGCATATGTATCTCGACGCATCTGGGCCGAGGTGCACGTGTCCTTTCAAAAATCCATTATGCGCTCTACGAACCAAAATCCGTTTCAAACTCAACCTTATGTCCAACACATACGATTCACTTATCAATTCTCCGAACGCAAATCGATTTGTGTGTAAACAAAATTAAGTTTGCCGTTCGGCAACTTGAAAACATTCCAATTTAGACTTTAACTTACAGGGATAAAGGTTGTGTTATATTTTTAAAGTTGTTTTTATTTTGAAGAAAGAGTTGAAGAATGGGCTGTTTGTCGTGAATGGAGCCTTTATAAGTACAAAATGAGTATTATTATAGATGTGGAGGTACAAATGAAGTACGAGACCGATGTATGAGTACGTTGATTGTGTGTTGGATGAATCATGTGGTTATAGTTATGTGTGACAACGTAAAATTGCGCTTGAACCCATCGATCAGGTAGGCTAAGGTACATAATGAGGCCGCGAGTGCAAAAACGGCCTAAGTAACATTTTATTAAAAAAAATATTTTATAGTTTATGCTTTTATAAAATGTTACTTAGACCGTTTTTGCGCTGGCAGTCTGATTTATAAATGCACACTCTATAAGGTTCGTGTACAATGGACTCATTAGGTTAGGCTGGAAGCTGAGTTATACTTGGAAGATTACTAATCCTGTGGTAGTTTCTATTAGAAAATAAGCATTAATGTAATTAGGCCACCGCTGGAACACAGATCTCTTCTCTGTGATAGGGGTTGGGTCAAAATCACCACGCTAGCCTAGTATGGATTGGTGGATGAAGATGTTTCCAAATTTTCAGTTCTAGGACAAGTTGGTTTCCTCACATAAATAAATACATTACAGAAAGTAAAGCATCCGAACCTACAACTCGTAATTACTTGTATAAAAGAAAAAACTAAAATTACTAGATTTTTCACGAAGACCATTGGTCCATTGGTTAACAAACATGATGACTCAGAAAGTTTGTAATATTTATTTTCAAGTTTAATTCAAGTGGACAAATATAACTTAACTTCAAAGTATTTAACCTTGTAGTACAAACCACTTAACAGACGTAAAGACATTGATTTAATGCTTGGTAGTTACTGCACAAGCAGGCAGACTCACTAACAATTCTTCCATGCAACTAAATTTTTAAAGCACTTCAAACGCTGTGTTTAATTGCAAAATATAAACATTTACGTTTCAAAACTGAAACAATGAAATATTTGGTGCGAAACACTTCACATTGTTATGTTCGTAACAGAAATGCTACAATTTATTTTTGGAAATATTACTCAGTTTAAAATTGTTTTAAATACTTGGAGCCATGTGTTTTAACAATTAAAAAAAATGTGCCGGAGCTTGATTCAAATTATGCAGACATACTGCAGTGTATCCATCCAGATTTGGTTGATATAGATACTGTCTGGTCGTACTAAGCGCTTCTCCTCCACATTTATTGTGCGCACTGCCAAGGTACTCTCTGCCGGCTTCTATATTCCCTACTACATATTATAAGCCTTTAAAGCAAGATTGAACAGGCATCTTTTAAGTTTTTTCGTTTCACCGTAGATCGTTATCTATCGCTGTCCATCAGACGTGGTTGAGGATAATAGCAGCCCATCCAAAAAATAGAATCCACTAAGAAACAAACTCTACTTTGAGACCAAATCCGTCACTCTACAGAGTCAACTTATTGATAAATTAAAAGGTTAATAAGCTGGGTCGCTGTAGAATGGAATTACGGGCCCGTTTTGTTGGAACATTATTTTGTTTTAAACTGGTAATAAGAAAGAATCGAGCATAATATGTATATTCTAACTAGCTTCTGACAGTGACTTGTTCTGCTTCGGATGAGAATTATGAAGAAATAATTGTAAATCATATTAGGTATTTTGCGGATTTTCATATACATAGAAGTTTTTTTCCATTACATCTTATATCGTTCAAGTTATTATAATATTAAACATTCATATGCACAACATATATCAACTTATAACGTTTCCACTCCATTAATATCCGAAGTGTACGGAAACTAGATTTAACTTAGCTGCGATCATTGGGTCTCATTGATTAGTCCCCCGATAGATCAAGATAGTTCAGGTTTTTAGGATTTGCAGTTGGTTTAAAATAGTTTGACAAGCTGCTCCCATCCCATTAATACACATATCTATATTCGAAGGTATGCAAACGCTACCTCATATAACCCACTTCCACCTTTAAAGCTAAGTTCTATCGTAGGCCTCATATTATGGTTGCCAAGCGTAATCGAAGTCAGGCCTAACCGAAATAAAAAAAGAACCACGCACTAATCAATGAAATAATGCACTTAAAATTCTTGCTTCGAATATTCCATTGTATCACAATAAAATGGTGACCAATGAAAATACTGACCCGTCATGACAATAATTCCCAAAGGACAGTACACTCCAAAAGTTAGAACCCGCGGTGAACTTAATCCGAGGAAAGAGGAAAAGAGGGAACTATAATGTACATGAGAGGGATGTAACGTGTAATGCCCTGATCTCCGGGGAGTTGAAAAGTGAGATATTGAGGTAACACCCATAAATTCATGAGCTCATGTGATTGAACCCAAAAAATTGTCGGCAAAAATGTTTATATTGAATTTTCTTGAGTTATTTTTAAACGGCCGGGTGGCCCTTAATACATTGCAGTAGCAAGGTAATTCTTTTCAACCTCTATATCAGTACTATAGGTACTATCTAGTGTAGGGTGGCTTAATGTCCTAAGTCCCCTAAGTAGAGCAGAGGGCATCTACAGAGCTCTGCCATTGCGTTCTTTCTTGGGCTACGCGCTTCATCTCGGGTATAGAGTACAAACACATTATTAAAAATGTGAAAATTTGATGTCGTTGGCAAAGTGGTTGAGTAATGGCTGCTGCGCTGCGTGTCGCGGGTTTGGTTCCCGCGCGGAACAAATGTTTGTATGGCCTACAGATAGTTATTTTGGGATTTATATAACAGTGCCAATATGGCTGAGTGGAACTGTATGTAGTTTGACTCAGAGATAGATCCTAGTCTGGAATAGGACACAATATTATCCCAGGAAAATGTATGATTATCGTTCGGAAAATTTTTCACACAAAAGAAGGCACATGCGGCTATCAATATCATATACTATGACACTTTCTAAAGATTAATCTTATCCTTTACTTATTTGCTTACCGAAAATGGTTCATTTTTATTCGGTCCATCATTATAAGCTGCGCATACTTCAGAATAAAACATTAGAATGGTATTCAAAACCAAATTTATTTTTACTCTTTTGCGTAAAAGTTCTAAACCAAATATTTAGACCGAGATAATATGCCCCAAGTTATATACATAAATCGGTTCAATCCACGCATTGCATGCCAAATACTTTTTGTTTTTACCCGACTGCGCGACGCAAAGGAAGATGATGTGTTCATCAATCTATCTATGTATGTATGTCTGTACCTATATGGTGTTGCAGAGGCTAAAATCAAGAACCGATTTTATTTCTATTTTAAGCTACAAACCGATCCATAACCCATTTATTTCTCAAAATAAATTATAAAATAAAACCTTCATACTCAAACCGTCCATTTGGACTCAATAGAAGCTTATCTTAGAATTAATGACGACCGGGGTAGATATTACCTACCTTCACAATTTGCTTCGCAAGCTTTTGCAACGTAATTATTTTATCCGATATAAAAATATGAAAGCATAATTTCCTACCCTCGTTTTCCTTTTATGATACAAATAAGATTTTAAGTGGTGGTTTTAAGGTATAATAAAACGTATTTGTTTAAATGCTTTGCAGAATGTAAAATTGTAACTGTATTCACTGTACTAGAATACTAGCAATAGCGCGTGGCTTTGCTCCCGTGGACTTCATAAAGATGAAAAAAAGTTATTTAAAAATCTAAAAAACCCGACTGCTCAACTGAAATGCAAGAAAAAAGCACATTTTAACCAATTTTTATTTTAAAAAGGGACATGCAGGCGGGACCCATCTCATTTAAAAAAAATACATTATGTTCAATTGGGGCCTGCTTGTCACTTTTTAAAATAAAAATCGGTTAAAAATATGCTTTTTTCTAGCATTTCAGTTGAGCATTCGGGGTTTTTAGATTTTTAAATAACTTTTTTATTTTCAGCTTTTTAGTTTAAATATTAATAAATATTTTTTTTAGTTTTCCCGGTCGTATAACGTTGGCACCCCATCGGATTCAGAAAGTGAAAGTATAGTCCATATTTTTCGTTATATTTCAATTTTCTCGTTGTTTTTTTTTTATTAATATTAGAGTAATGATAATTATGATATACCTTTTTGAAATCCTTGTGATAAGCCCTTTTATTTGATACCCATATAAGACAATGAAAAAAAAATCTTTCACAAAGTACAATGGCGTCGCACAGCCACCATGTTTGACGTCACGCATCTAAGAACACTTGGGCTACTAAGACGAATCTAACAATATCTCAATCATGTAAATACGTTCAGTGGTTCTGGAGATATAGGTAATAAATAATATTACATACATACATACAAGATACGCACGAAAAACAAAACCTTTCTTTGCAATCGGGTAAAAACATTAACCTCCGTCTTGTAAACACGGGTAAAAAGCCTTGCCCTAGCCTATAAACTTTCTCTACTTCAGTACTTTTGAAGATTATAGCGCGGGTAAACAAAAGAAAATCAGCTATATAATATTGGTATGTTAACTGCCTCGGTAATCTATACAACGTGTAACAGAAACCCCATATCTATCCAAAAGGACTGAAGACAACATCTGTTATGGAGTCTCTATACAAAGTTTCAGCTCAAAATAAGTGGCTCACAGAATTGACCCCAAATTATTGGTTTCATATGTTTCTTGAATACCAGTAATAACAAACGTGTCACAGCACTATGAGGGTCATCACTTTCCACGTCACTTGCCAATAAAACGATAATTTTCTTCGTTCTTCTTAATATGAAAAATTCGGCCTCTGGTATCAATGTATTGAAATTTCTAATATGCTCCACACATGTAGACATAGGATTAGAAAACTCTTGCCATATCGTTTGTTATCATCCAAAGAAGCCGTGCACTCGGTATGTATATACCCTTTAAATTACACGTTGTATAGTCACAAGCGCGACTGCTTAGCGAGAGGTTTCGGGTTCGATTTCCGTGTCGGTCAAAATGTGCTACTGAATTTGTGTAATAAAAATTTCTACTGGCTATACTAGGAGCACTTAGATACTGTTCAACTTTGCCCCGGCTGGTGCCGGCGCACGCCTGCTCCTCTTCCGCAACTTCAAAGAGGAGCGTGAGTGGCCTCTTGCAAATCAATTTAGAAAGCCTCCTCTTCCTATAGGCTGCTTCATAGAATTAGTCAGCGACGGCCTTAATTATAATCATTAAAGCCTAGGATCCATCCCTGTGGGGTACGGACCTCGGCTAAGGGCATCCCTACGGGAAGGCAGCTAGGGACAGGCTGGACTAGAAAAAAAGGCGGTTAAATAAAAAAGCTTTAAAGCGAGAGTGAATAGGCATCTTCTGGGCTAGCTCATTCCATCGTAGACCTCATCTATCGCTTACCACCAGGCGTTATGGAGGTCAAGCACGCTCTTCCTGAATAAAAAAAAATCTACTTAACCAGTTAAATATATGAGTATGTCCTCTTTTTCACCTCACTTTTCTCCCCCATCGTACCCACGTCCACGTATCTTTTTATACCTATTCAATTCGAAGCCTTTACTTACAAATGCTTTTTGAAAGGCTTCTTTCTGTCTACACAAATGCAACATTTGAATATCAATGCTAAACACGTGTCAAGTATTTTTTTTTATGTGTAAAAGGTTCTTAAACTTGGTATGGACCTTTAAAAAGAATTTATGTATGGACATATCAATTTAGAGTAGGGTTGTGGGACTGGTGACCTCGTTTCGGAGCATAACGCTGTGGACCTTGAATTCATGTACTGTTAATAGATGGCGTTAAATAGATACTGGATTTTCTGAATGCGACTACGGACAGCTTTAGTGATTGAATCGCACATGAGCTTCGTATCCTCACTACCCTAAGTTATATCTAAAAAAAAACATATTTGTATGACCGCGTTAGACCTACTTTTAAAGATAGATAGTTAGATTTTTTTTTTTTGGGGTGGGAAAATTATCGAATGACTTCTGCTCTGGGTTAAGCGGAAGGGTGTGTCCGATTTCTACTGACTAAAAACCCACCCTGTTCCTTCGGCTGCCCTAAATTTCCGGGGCCGCGGTAACTCGGCAGAACTTTCCCGCAAACCCCGGATAGATAGTTAGATAGAATATTCTTTATTGCACACCAATAATTTAAACACTCACTCACAATATTGCCTAACTAATGGTAACAATGGTGATCTTGTCGCTGATAGCGATGTCTTCCAGACGAATATGTTTAATCAATAACATTTAAAGTATGTAGCTTTTAAGTTTAAATTATTATAGCCTTAAAAAAGCACGTTAAGCGACGCTTGCCGAGACCGATCCGTGGAAGGGTTACACCCCTCCGTGTCTTGGAACGCTCGTTAAGCTGTTGTACCAAAAAGTTATCGTGTTACACAGTTACTGGGTTGTAGATAGGCAAAATAAGTGACTCACAGAATTGACCCCAAATTATTGGTTTCATATTTTTCTTGAATACCAGTAATAACAAACGTGTCACAGCACTATGAGGGTCACCACTTTCCACGTCACTTGCCAATAAAACGATATTTCTCTTCGTTATTCTTAATTTGAAAAATTCGGCCTCTGGTATCAATGTATTGAAATTTCTAATATGCTCCACACATGTAGACATTGGATTAGAAAACCCTTGCCATATCGTTTGTTATCATCCAAAGAAGCCATGCACTTGGTATGTATATACCCTTTAAATTACACGTTGTATAATTGAGATAAGATTAGCTTTAAACAATAACTTTAAATAATTAGTAATAGTTTAAACTGTCATGTCCATTTGTTAGATCTGAATTAACCAGTTTTTCTATTCAATAATTTGAGAACGATATTTAATAGAAATAATATCAATTCGATGAAAACATAGAATAACTCATTTCAATACTTTTAAAAGCTTTCCACTACGAGATCTACTCCCTCTATTCTACAAAATGAATATATCAAAAATACATAATACCTTCATATATTTCATGCCTAACAATATTACAAAAGGCTTATTGCAACGTAATATTACAGATTAGGCCCCGTATAAAACCTTTTTGGGGCCAGGAAACGGACGGACAAAGCATCAATATTTTGTGGGAGAAAATAATTGAGAATAAAATTTGTTCGGTATTCTGATAGTATATATAGATAGTACATAAGTAAAGCTTATTTGTAGCAGAAAAGGCTACGTTTGATACTTACAAATAAGCTTTTAAACAGCCAGTGAGCCAGGTCGACAAGAGTTCAGCATTGACGGAGCCCGACAGCGCTACTGCCTTATGGTGTTGCGGGAAATTCCTAACGAGTTACCGCTGCCCCGGAAGGCAAGGGAAACTGAACGAGCAGGGTGGATTTTTAGATTTTTTAGTCAGTAGAAGTCTGACACTCTCTTCCGCTCCAACCAAAGCGAGAGGAGTCATTTCACGATTATGCCACCCAGAAAAAAAAAGTTCGACACAAGTTGAAAATAAAAACGATAATTTACTCTTTACGTACCGCACTAGGATTTTCCATAAAATTACATTTTATACTGCTTATAAATGTTATATACTAGTATATTGTCAATAGGCAAAAGTAAAAAAAAATACCTATTGTATCGATCAAGTGACATCTCAGTAGATTTTGCTATACTTATCAAATTTTATGGCAATTGTTTTCTGAAATACGAACTCATTGTTGAGTATCTGTGAGTTTTCTATTCTTAATAACTTTGGTATTTAAGTAGTCTTCAAAATGCTCTTGATCCCAAGCACTTAGATACCTTTCATAAGCTGGTCTGTAGATTAGAATAGCATCTTTATTAGTGTATACTTACAAACGATACTTTAACTTTCTTATATATAAAAACCGGCGAAGTGCATGTCGGGCCACGCCCAGTGTAGGGTTCCATAGTTTACCTACTACATCGCCAAGTGTTGGTTGGATTAGCTGACTGAGAGTTCTGTAGCGTGCTCTAACAAAAATAAACTACTCTGATTTACGCAAATACAAACGTGATCTAATCAGATTCTATTTCTAATTATATTTTACAATTAAATTTGTCAGAAAGAAAATTCATGATTCTATTTTACCAGTTTGTTGGCGTGATTCATATGTACGAGTATATCCATGACAAATTTCAGCATTCTAGTACCAATAGTTTCTGAGCTAAACCGCGAACAGACGAACGAACACATGGACGGACAGATGGACATGGTGAAACGATAAAGGTTCCTCAATCATAAATCATTTATTCGAGTGACTTTTGGTAAATACAGAATGTCAAAAGATGTGTCAGATGTGAAAAGTGTTCAAAAGTCTACCCAGTGGGCTTACACAGGTTAATAATGTTTCTAAATTATTAATAAAAAATTACAAATTGCTCAACTAATACAAAATCAGGAATTAAAAAAATGTCAAATTATCCAGATTAAAAATACACAATAAATAAACAAAGTCAGGAATTAAAACAATGTCAAATTATCCAGATTAAAAATATAAATATCAAAGTCAAAAAGAATTATTAAAATGTGGTTCAAGATACCAGTGTGAAATTACATATAAATTATATAATTATCGACTACGGAATCCTAAAAAAGACCTAAAGAAAGTTTACAATCGTTTTCAGCCCTAAATAATAATAAAACCTATAACCGCTTGTTTAGTGGCCAAACAGCACGGGTTTATAATATCCATTCCGACGTATCTTATGGAGATTAGTTATTATATAAAATTTACATAGACCTACATTATAAAACCGTTCATAATAGATTTGTATTATGTATAAAATTTAAGATTATTTCGCCCTACCGCGACGTTGGAGATTATGATAGGTACACGCATTTTGTCGCATCGGTGGATGGATAGTAAAATCTAAACTTTTTGTGAAAAGATCTTTTAGAAAAAAACATGTTTTCATTTGCGCTCTCAAGTGTACACACTATGTTAAGGATCGCTTACAGTTTAAGACTGCATGCAACTGAGTATTCCAATAATCTATTATTGGAATAAACCCCAATCCACTTAGTAAGACCAGGTCTCAGACTAATAGACTTCTATTACTACAAAGGTAACCAAAAGAAACCCGAGACCAACCTGTAGCACCAATAAAATTGGCACGGTCCAAGAAAGCAATGGAATAACTTCAAAAACCTAAATTTCAATTTTTAATGAAAAACATAATTTGGCGTATAATGTCGCATAATTATTGCCTTAAACCTTTTATTTATTTATTTATTTTGAAGATGCCACACAATAATCGCGATAAACTATGACTTCGAGCATCGGATGATGACCACCATGCTTTTTTGTTTTAAAATGTTCAAATATATTTTTTTGTTAAATATATTGTCCCACACTATGTATTTCTCCAATCTATATCTCATGTGTAGGCCATACAAATATTTTTCCGCTTTGGGAATCAAACCCACGACCCGCAGCGAGGCAGTCAATTGCTCAACCTCTGCGCTAACCGTGTCAATATAACCTATGTCGCAACCACGATCATATTTATTTAATTCTATCCTACAGTGCGTGATACAAAGCGAAAGAAATATAAAATATATGTAAAATATATTGTAGGTATCTAAACGTACTCTCAACAAAAATATTACCATCCTTTCCAATTTCGTAATTAGAATTAAGATATGCGTCGTTGTGACTCTCATAAGTAAATATTGGATATTCATTCGTTTATTTTTAATGAAGATGTTGCTCCACGCGCGGGTTTTCTTCCATATCTTGGGTGCGTTTACAATAATTTAAACTCAAAGACACTCAGACATTTTTTTTTTCTTATTTTCTTTTGGGGTGGGAAAATCATCGAATGACTTCTTCCGCTCTGGGTTAAGCGGAAGGGTGTGTCAGATTTCTACTGACTAAAAACCCACCCTGTTCCTTCGGCTGCCCTAAATTTCCGGGGCCGTGGTAACTCGGCAGAACTTTCCCGCAAAAAAGACACTCAGACCTCGAACGATCTGTAGGGCAGATATAGATTCAGGATTGAGAGAACGTTCTAAAGAGATATGCGACCCTGGAACTGGGCAACTGATGTAAAAGGGTGGGTTTTTTAGTCCGTAAAAGTCTAACAGGAACTGTTCCACTCTACCCATCGCGAGAGGAATAAATCAATGATTTTTCCACCAAAGAAAAAAATGTACAACATAACAGAATAAAATAAGGATTTTTTAACTATGAGCAGTGTTACAATGGCTTATCTTATCGCTAAAACCGATCTTTTACAAATAACTTTTGGATGGATTTGACACAGAAGCTGAAGATGCAAGTCGTATACTGTTTACTATTTATATATATTTTTATTTTACACATTCGAGGATTGAACCTGTGACTCGCAGCGCAACAGTCAATTGCTCAACCACTGCACCAACTGAGTCTTCCAATAAGTCTTTGGAGAAATAAATTCTTAAAATCAAAACAAACGATTAACAATCTCGCTCAAGCACTTTAAGGACTTGGTACTTATTCCGTTGAAGAAATATATCGCTGCCTTGTACGATTTCCTTATTGATAAGAAATTCTAATAGGTATAGATTCAGTAGTTCGTCTGAACCAAACCCTTCATTAGTGAGCATAAACTCTGCGTTGGTTAGTCCTACGACTGTTTCCCTTCACTTTCTGCACATCTTGATAAAGCATCATTATGCACTAAATATTTCATAAGCTATGTCAGCTTGTAGTCTTAAATTAAACTAGTATTTGCGTGTTGCGCGAGGTGCAAGCACCTCGCGTGCTTGTGAAAAAAATAAAGTGGGGGGGGCGGGGGTGATGGGGGGGGGGGTTTAGTATTTGCGTGTTGCGCGAGGTGCAAGCTCCTCGCGTGCTTGTAAAAAAAAAAAAAAAAAATGGGGGGGGTGATGGGGGGGGGGTTGCAGAAGTATTTCGACTAAAGCATTGCCCTTCTAAATGAATCTGAAAAAAAAAAATTTCCAAGTCTCTTAATTTCCGAGATCCGCCTAAAAGTGGGGAGAAGGGGGGGGGGGACTTTGAAAAATTGTTTTTACTTTAACGGGCCTCCTCAACACAAATCCGTAAAAAAAAAAAAATACGGGTCTCGTAGTTTCCGAGATACGATAGAGGGGGGGGAGAAGGGGGGGGAAAAGGGGAGGTTTGGCACTTTTCCCGTAGGTTTGAGAGTTACTTGTTTACGAATCTGTCAAAATATACCCACCTCCCCATCCACCATCTGGGAGAACAATTATGTCAATGAGTGAGTGAGTGAGTGAGTCAGTCAGTCAGTGGTAATCTAGCTTTATATAGTATAACTAGTATTTGCGTGTTGCGCGAGGTGCAAGCACCTCACGTGCAAGTGAAAAAAAAAAAATGGGACGGGTGATGGGGGGGGTATAGTATTTGCGTGTTGCGCGAGGTGCAAGCACCTCGTGTGCTTGTGAAAAAAAAAAAAAAAAGGGGGGGGTTTGATGGGGGGGGTTGCACAATTATTTCGACTAAAGCATTGCCCCTCTAAATGAATCTGAAACAAAAAATGTTCCAAGTCTCTTAATTTCCGAGATCCGCCTAAAGGGGGTGGGAAGGGGGGCAAGGGGGGCGACTTTGAAAAATGGTATTTACTTGACCGAGCCTCCTCTATACGAATCCGTAAAAAAGAAGAATACCGGTCTCGTAGATTCCGAGATACGATAGGGAGGGGGAGAAGGGGGGTGAAAAGGGGAGGTTTGGCACTTTTCTCGTAAGTTTGATAGTTAGTTGTTTACGAATCTGTCAAAATATACCCACCTCCCCATCCACCATCTGGGAGAACAATTATGTCAATGAGTGAGTGAGTGAGTGAGTCAGTCAGTCAGTGGTAATCTAGCTTTATATAGTATAACTAGTATTTGCGTGTTGCGCGAGGTGCAAGCACCTCACGTGCTAGTGAAAAAAAAAAAAAATGGGACGGGTGATGGGGGGGGTTTAGTATTTGCGTGTTGCGCGAGGTGCAAGCACCTCGCGTGCTTGTGAAAAAAAAAAAAAAAAGAGGGGGGGGGGGTGATGGGGGGGGGGTTGCACAAGTATTTCGACTAAAGCATTGCCCCTCTAAATGAATCTGAAAAAAAAAATGTTCCAAGTCTCTTAGATTCCGAGATCCGCCTAAAGGGAGGGGAGAAGGGGGGCGGGGGGGGGACTTTGAAAAATGGTTTTTACTTTACCGAGCCTCCTCTATACGAATCCGTAAAAAAAAAAAATTCGGGTCTTGTAGTTTCCGAGATACGATAGGGAGGGGGGAGAAGGGGGGGGAAAAGGGGAGGTTTGGCACTTTTCCCGTAGGTTTCAGAGTTACTTGTTTACGAATCTGTCAAAATATACCCACCTCCCCATCCACCATCTGGGAGAACAATTATGTCAGTGAGTCAGTGAGTGGTAATTTAGCTTTATATAGTATAATTTAAATTTGATAGGAGTTGAGGCATTTTGAGGTTGTGCAATGTTTATCTGGTGGTATAGGGTGTATCAGGATAGATTACCGTATCTTATGTACGAGTATATCCATGTCTGTATGTCCGCTGCTAGAAAAAGGCATTTAGACTGATAATACTGGCTCGCGTTTGACCACCATCTCCTGATGGTAAGTGATGATGTGGTCGAAGATGAAGCATGCTTACCTAGAAGTAACCTATTCGCTCTTGACTATACTTTATTTTGCAAACAAGACGCGTTAAAAATAATACAAATACTGATTTTAAAGCGTTCCAAAATATACGAGAAACAATGAGAGCACTACTTGCGTATGACGTCTCATGGTAGCTACGCCTAGATGTTTTCTATAAAAGAAGTTTTGCGTAATAAGGATAGTATTTTTTTTTCATTAATCATTGTGTAAATATAACATTTATATAGAATTTTGACAGTAGTAGCTTTTTCTTTATAGTCGTAAAAAAGTAGTATCGTAGTAACGGTTACTTTTAAAATAAGTAACCTAGTAATATGTAAATAGTTCCTATTATGATATAACTCCAAGCGGTTGCCAGTACGATAAACTACCATAATCAAAATAATTGCTCCCACCGCTGTCTCGCAGCAAACACATATGATATATAAGCCACATTAAGTTATTGGGATAAAATGAATCCATTAACGAAATTAATGGTGATGATACGAATATACTATAGATAATTTTTGTATCAGTATTTTAATAAATGTTTGCTATTTAGTATTTCTATTTATAATCCAGATAGCATCTTCTAGCGGATTTGCTCGTGTCAAAGAACCTTAGAGAATATACTTCCTAGAACAAAAGTATCTCATTCCCTTACAGGGTTGCGGGAATGTTCTAATGAGATACCGCGACCCGGAATGCTAGGGCAACTGAAAGAGTAGGGTGGGAGCTCTACCCTCAGCGGTACGAGTCATTTGATGATTTTCCCTCACAGAAAATTATTTTGAAAATTTGTTATTAACCTCTCAAGGACCGCCATTATTTACGTCAACCATCCGTCAAGCACCGCGGGCGGGCTCTTATCGTAAGCGTAATCTGACCCCGGTCACAAACGATTTTAAGACTTATCTTTACTACAAATACAGTTTTAAATCGGTTGGGGTTTGGTGGCACAAATTTGTGCCAGCGGGGCTCAACGAATACTGGCACGTTTTTGTGCCGCTGGGGCTCTAGAGGTTAAATAACACTTTTACAATTTACGAACTTTTGGTCCTAGGACATATCGGTGTCCCACACAATGTTTTCCATCACCGATTTGAAAGCGGTAGTGATGATGTAAATTATACAAAGAAACGTGTCTAATTGGGTCCAAACCGACGACACCTGCAATTCGGAAATCGGGCCCGTAATCACTCCTGTGAAAGTGTAGGTACTAAAAACGAATTATTTTCAGACAAAATAGGTAAATAAATCGGGAGGGTCTTTTTTCAGTAGCAGTCAGACAAAAAAGGTGGACATCCCATCCATACGCACAAAACGTTTTGAGAATACTTTCATTATACAGCTAAGGAGTGAAATATCTTGCCAAACTCCCGTGTGTTTCCCGATAGCTATGTCTTTAAGTCAAGAGTGAATAGGTTACTTTTAGGTAAGCGTGCTCCATCTTCGACCACATCATCACTTACCATCAGGTGAGATGGTGGTCAAACGCGAACCTATTGCCAATAAAAAAACCTGCTATGGTTTCCGGAATTTTCTAACAAGAGACCGAGGTGCCGGTAAACAAACGCATCTGAAAAAATCGGGTGGGTTTTTGTTCAGTAGAAGTCAGACACTCCGTTTCGCTCTACGAAAAAACAACCATTAGGATATGTTTCCCAATAGCTATAACCTGGGAATCTTTAAGTCAAGAGTGAACAGGTTATTTCAAGGCAAGCGTGCTTCATTTCGACCACATCATTGCTTAACATCAAGTGAGATGGTGGTTAAATGCAAACCTACCAAAATTAAAAAAAAAGATTATGCTAACAACGATTCAAATCTAGGTCCAGAATTAAAATACGCACTTCATAAACCAATCAAAAGTCCATCAGAACAATGACAGCCGTGTCAATATTGAATGCTTTGCTCCGAATCGAAAATTCACGTTCGATGGAACCAAACCATACATAACATAACACAATACGTGTAGATATAATACAATACGGTGAGGCATAGAATTTATTAATTAATTGATTAACGAGGTCGTTCAGTGCTGTAAGTGTTAATTTACTGTAACCACGCTTGCTGTATTCACTGTACGAAAACTATTTTTGTAAATGAAGAGTGTTTGGTGGTGCTTTTTTTAAAGCACTCGCTCTCGACATTTTATTTGAATTTCGAATATGATTTTATTTGTAAAGCCTAATTTAATCTACGTAATTAGGTAGTACTTATACACGTTGTGCATCTCATTTAATGAAACGAAAGAAAATTACGTGTAAAAGTGTCATTTAATAACCAACTCGCAAAATAAAGATCATTTTTCTCTTATTCAACTCTCCTATCGCAGGTTTACTGGAAAATATACGTATCTCATGAATTAAACAGCGCTAAATTCAAATTCAAATTCATTGATTCATTTTGTGAACATATTATGTTATAGTGCTACTTTCTTTTTTAAGTGTCATGTGTGTACATGCATAAATAAATAAAGTGGAAAGTTTCAATGTTTTGTTGGTTGTATGGATAAACTCAAACCCCACTGGAATAATTTCAAAAAATCTTTTATCAATACAAATCTACATTATCAGTAAATAAAAATAGCTACTTTAATTTTGGTGGAAAAAAAATCCATTCGAAGCAAGCGAAGACGCGGCCAGAAGCTTTATTTATTATTTATTTAGAATAGGTTCGCGTTTGACCACCATCTCACCTGATGGTAAGTGATGATGTGGTCGAAGATGGAGCACGCTTACCTAAAAGTAACCTATTCACTCTTGACTTAAAGACTCCTAGGTTATAGCTATCGGGAAACACAGACTCCGGCAGGGAATTCCACTCCTTAGCCGTACGCACAATGAAGGTATTCCCAAAACGTTTGGTGCGTATGGGTGGGATGTCCACCATGTAACGATGGCGCTTCGCCGTTTGTCTCGTAGTCCGATGATGGAACGGGCTTGTTGGAATTAAATTGTGTAATTCCATCGCACACTCCCCGAAATGTAACCGATAGAAAACCGATAGACTTGCAACTCGTCGTCGATGTTCAAGGCTCTGGAGCTTTGATTCGACCAGTGCATCGTTGCCAATGAGTCTTTTGGCCCGCTTCTCGATAGACTCAAGCGCGTCCAGTTGGTATTTAGCAGATCCATCCCAAAGATGAGAGCAGTACTCCATACACGACCGAACCTGGGCTTGATAGAGATTGAGCAACTGTTCGGGTGTGAAGTACCGTCTCACCTTTGCTAGGATTCCCAACTTTTTTGATGCTAGTTGAGCCTTAGCCTCGATAAACGGGCCAAAATTGAGGGTAGAAGTTAATGTTACCCCCAGAAGCTCGATATGGTCAGTTATCGGCACAGTTACACCTCGGAAAGTAGGAGCCGGTTCAAATTGGCTCCTTTTTGCGGAGAAGAGACACGCCTGGGTCTTAGCTGCATTAAACTTGACCAGGTTGGCATCGCCCCATTCGGAGACAGCCTTCAAGGTCAAGTTCAAGCGCCCGACCATGTCCTCACGGAGAGACTGGATCTGTGACCCACCAGCTCGCGCGCTGGACACATATCTCTCAGAAACTGTGCTGTCGTCTGCATACCCAAAGGTACCGGGCATTAGCAGATCGTTAATGTGCAGCAAGAATAAAGTTGCTGCGAGAACAGACCCCTGAGGGACCCCGGCATTAATTGCCAATTGGCCAGACGAGCAGCCATCAATGACCACTCGAATGGACCGATCCCTCAGGAAGTCTTCAATCCAAACGCAAAGTTGGGTGGGTAACCCGAAAGAAGGAAGCTTAGCAATAAGGCTATCGTGCCAGACCCTGTCAAAAGCCTTGGAGATGTCAAGGGAAACAGCAAGTGCTTCCCCTTGCCTCTCAATGGCCTCACTCCAGATATGAATGGCATACGCTAGAAGATCCCCAGTTGACCGGTTTTTGCGAAAGCCGTATTGCCGGTCACTGAGGATGTCGTTGGCTTCTAGGTATGCCAGGAGCTTACTATTAAGTACACGCTCCATACTCTTACAGAGTATGGACGTGACTGAAATAGGCCTGTAGTTGGCAGGGTCAGCACGACTGCCCTTTTTGGGTACAGGCTGTACGTTAGCCAGCTTCCATGCTTTCGGCACCTTTCCAGTCTCTAGCGAAAGGCGAAACAGGCGTGTCAAGATTGGAGACAATTCAGGCGCACAAGTTCTAAGAACAATTGCTGGTATCCCGTCGGGGCCACTAGCTTTGTTCACGTCTAGATTACGCAGCACTCTACGGACGTCCTTCTGATGGATGCGAATGTCCGACATACACGTCTCGCATCCAATAGGAGCATCAGGAGGGTGAGCGCCACTACTATCCAGACGTGAAGACTCCGCGAAGAGAGCGGCAAACAAGTTTGCTTTTTCCTCAGCGGAGTGAGCCAGAGACCCGTCAGGTTTGAGCAGTGGTGGTAGTGAGGGGCGACAGAAGTTCGATTCAACCGACTTTGCCAGGGACCAAAACGCTTTGCTTCCAGCAGGGTATGAAGCGAGTTTGTTCCCAATTCGGCTAACGTGGTCAAACCGAGACCTCCGCAAAACCTTCTTGCTGGACTTGGCAGCCCTGTTGAAGGCTCTCTTCTTCTGATCCACGTCATTTGCTTTGCAGTTTCGAGCATCGACCCATGCTAGGTACGCCGCGTGTTTAAGAGCTTCAGCGCGATCACATTCGGCGCCAAACCAAGGTCGAGCTTTGCCGGACATTGTTAGGTCAGAGAACGGAATGTAGTACTCCATCCCCTGTCGCAAAACATCTGTCACGGCGTCTGCGCACGACGATGGATCATT
Organism: Tholera decimalis; assembly: GCA_943138885.2. Classification (NCBI taxonomy): domain Eukaryota; kingdom Metazoa; phylum Arthropoda; class Insecta; order Lepidoptera; family Noctuidae; genus Tholera; species Tholera decimalis. Next base: position 6,268,162 of record OW964577.2, on the reverse strand, counting down.
TGAAGAAAAGCAAGTAGGCTGCCAAGGATAACATGCAAAGAAAGATCGCATGCCATCCCAATCCGCTGACTTGTATCGCCAAACCCGCCGAGTGCCTTTAAGGCTGAGATCGGGCGGAGAGTAGACGGATACAGACTTCACCAGACAGTGGTCGGAACTACCTAACGGTGAGGATATCGTTACCGAATAGCGGTCTGGATCTGTAGTCAGCAGAAGGTCCAAGCAATTGGCTGTGTGCGACTCAACATCCGGCACCCTCGTTGCTCCCTGGACCAGCTGAGTGAGATTTAATGCAAGTGCAAGATTGTGCATTTCTCGCCCAGCATGGTCCGTGCACTGGTATGGGAATAGCCACTCCTGGTGATGGGCATTAAAGTCCCCCAGCAACACGAGCTGAGCTGAAGGGTACCGCTGTTGGGCCGCATCTGCCGCCTCACTGATGTACTGTGTGAGCCTGGTTGTCTCCTGATCTCCGCTGTGCGAGCGGTAGACACAGGCATAAATAATTTTGTCTATGCCCGTGTCCACCAGAGCCCAAAGCGTAGAGAACCTGGAGTCCTCAAGATTCCGGAGACGCCGATAGCAGATGTCGTCGCGGGCGTACATACATACACCCGCACGTGGTTTAAAGTTGTGCTCCAAGGTAAACCCTGGGTATAAAAGATACGACACGTCTGACGGACATCTGATCTGCGTCTCCGAAAGAAACAACAGAGCAGGTTTATCAGTCTCGACGTGGTGGTGGACTGCGACGAGATTTGAGTGCAGACTTCGGATGTTACTGAGGTGCACTTTGAGAGAGAGGGAGTGCAGCCGCTGTTTAACTGTGCTCTGTTTTTTCCGTTTCATAAATTTTGAGAGTGAAGAGGAGAGGAGAAGGAAGTGAAGTGAGGCTTCACGCTGTTAACCCCCAGACCCGCACTAGACAGACGGTATCGATTGGGGGACTAGTCTGGAGACTGCGGGGACGCCCGAGCCCCCCCGGGAATGTCCATCGGGCCCTCTCATCTGGTCGCCAACCAGCACGATGGTGCATTCCGGGATTTTTCGACAGTTGGCGGGGCAGCCTTTCATGCGTGGCTGGCACACTACTTGGGCCCCCAACTACCTGCGGTCGGCCAGCGGTGCACCGTGCCTCGGATCCCGCTACCCTCCGCGACTAGTCTCCCGATACGTCCGCACTAGTGCGAGCCAGATTGGTCTTTCAGCAGTGAAGCAACTACTTCGACCCAACTCCTTGATAGGCTACACAGGGCATCGTACCGGAACACAGCTAGGCCGTTTGGCGGTACGTCTTTGCCCTGTGGGTGGTCACAAGCCTGCGGTTTGAACCTACCACCAGTTTGATGTCACCTGATTAGCACCACCCGGGGACCACGTGTAGGGATTCTCAAAGGGGTATTCTCCTACGGACGCGGGTGACTCGGCCCCCAAAAAGCTAGATCTACATACCATATATTTGCTGTGCACTCAGACATATGGAACTTTAAGGTTCTGAATGTCCATGTGAAAATCTGTGCGAGTCTTTCTGCCTATTTGTCACAGCTTCGAATGCGATTTAAAATTTGGTAGGTACTTATAATCCCATGATTATAAACCCATGTTTCTGTGATAAAAACACGGATACGTAATGTAAGTAAAAACATAATTGAATATAGTTTCACTTTAGGCGGCCAAATTACGATAAAAAAATGTTCAATGTGCTACGTGACATTTGAAAGGAATGGCCTATTGTGACATTGCTATAGTCTTCGACAATATAGTTGGTTCAGTAGTTGTGCGATTGGCTGCTCTGCTACGTGACGCGAGTACGTTTCCCGCACCGGGAATACTTTTTGTATAGCTTAAAAACAGTTGTTCCGGGACTGGGTTGGGCTGGGTTTACGATATTGGAGAAATTCGTAGTGAGTTGAAAACGGTTGACGGACGATAATTTCTGCCAGCTTACTAGATGGTAAACGATGATGTGGTCAAAGATGAAGCACGTTTACCTAGAAGTAACTTTTTCACTCTCAACATAGAAGACCCCCTTGGTTATACAGTATGTTAACTAACAGAGGGCGTTCCCGTTAACCCGCAATAGTATAAGCACATCAATTAGACCGCCGCACACGCGGCCCGTCATTCATAAATAAATTGCGACGTTGCCGTCCTTCAAGTACGCGTGTACAGAGTGTTTCTTTTACGTGTCAATTTAACATTTTTAGTGAATATTTTAATATTAAAAAAAAAAACATTTTTTTTCGAATGGTAATATTTTTTAGCATGTATGGATGCTATACTATTGTGAGTTAACGGGAACGCTCTTTGTTAGTTAACATACTGTATATCAGGAAACAGACTCCAGTAGAGAATTTCAATCTTTAGCTGTATACACAATGAAAGATTTTTTATTGTTTTGGCTTGCGTTTAACCACTATCTCATTTGATGACAAGCGATGACGCGGTCGAAGCACGCTTACTTTGAAGCAACCTATTTACTCTTGATTTAAAGACCCCAGGTTAAAGCTGTCAGGAAACACCCCCCATCAAGGAATTTCAGTCCTTAGCTGTACGCACAGAAAGTATTTCCAAAAAGGTTTTATTTATTTATTTATTTAGGATCTCTAACAAAAGATATACACGGTTCATAAATATCCAGGTTATACAAATTATGTGTTTTGTAGGTGTACTCTTTCACTTATAAGAGACCACAGCATGCACGACATAAAATTAATAACTAAGCTAAAAAATATAAGTTAATTTTAAATTAAAAAATAATAATTGTAGAAATGAATTAGATATACATAAAAAAAAAAGATTAACACTAATTATAATACATCTTTTATATATTTTTTATATTGGGTAAGAGATTCACTAATATCTAAATTGGTTGTTTTGGACAGCATGTTGTATTGCCTACAAAGTCTTGGAACCGCGGCGTAGTGACCTAGGTTGGTTTTTGAGCCAGGGATATAAAATAAGCTGTAAGTATTATGCCTGGAAATGTGAGTTGGTATTTTAATCATTAATGAACCCAGAAGTTCACTACAGTCTATTGATCCATTCATTATCTTGTGAATAATAACGAGATCCAGCTTTTTCCTACGATAGTCTAGTGTTTCCATTCGATAGTGTTTTAATCTTTCAGTGTAGCTAGTAAGCTCTTTAGCCAAATGATCCTCGTAGCATAAATGGTATAGAAACCTCTTTTGTACAGTCTCCAGTCGCTTGGTATACACGTCGTAATGCGGGTTCCATACGATTGAACTATATTCCAAAATTGGACGGACTAGAGTGTTAAAAAGATTTATCTTTGTAGATGGTCTTTTAAATTCTTTACTATTCCGTAAAACAAATCCAAGTATCTTAAAAGATCTAGAAACTATGTATATTCAAAATGTGCACATCGAACTTTGCTGGGTCAAGTTGTACACCGAGATCGCGAACATTGCTCAGTTTCTTTAGTTCAACTCCCTCAATGTAGTACTTATTATGTATGGTATTTTTGTTACGAGTGAACTGAATGTAATTACATTTATCTTTATTTAATAACATTTTGTTTTCTTTGCACCAGTTTGCAAGTCTGTTAATATCGCCCTGGAGCATTTTAGAGTCTAAACTAGACTGAATCGGCTTCATTAACTTTAAGTCAGCAAATAAGTAAACCTGGGAGTGCTTAAAGCATTGCGTAATGTAATTAATAAAAACGTTAAAAAGAATCGGACCCAAATGCGATCCTTGCGGAATTCCGGAAGTAGCCAGATATCTGTCAGAAAAATGACCATTAACTACCACTTTTGAAAATCTGTTTTCTGGATAAGACTTAAGCCACCCTATCAACGTTTCGCCAAAGCCTAATTGCACCAATTCATCAATTTTGTGCGTATGCGTGGGATGTCCACCATGTAACGATAACGCATCGCCTTTCATCTCATGCCATAACGAAAGTTTTCTTTACTTTTCGTAGAAGCAACATATTTAATATTATTCCCGAACATCAAGAGAACTTTTCCTAGCTAAGACCGCCACAAACGAACAACAAAAATACCTAACGTCACACAAATCCTATGTACTATCGCACTACCAAAGTTCTCAGTTCAATTTAAACTCATACAACAGCCCGATGTTTTTTTTTGTGGCGCCGGTACTGCACTACCATACTTCCACAAACTCTCCTAAAACTATATTTACCCGCATACTTCCTCCTCACTCATACAAAGCTACCGTAGCTTGTATGAGCTTCTAATTCATAACTACTGGTCTATTTTCAGCTGTGACGTATGCTATGTACCGTCAACAGAATAAATATCTGATAATCGAACTCAAACTTAATTTTTTTTTCACATAAGGCCATGGCATACATGGACACTTATAAATCTTCAGAAATTAGGTAGCACGGTTCAAAATTGATCGTTTCTTATGGAGAAGAACCGACAAGAAACTCTGTGGTTACTCTTTTCAAAATACAGTCGAAATCGGATATAACGACATTGAAGAGACCATATAAATTCGGACGCTATAGCCGATAGTTGTTATAAGCAATACATACATCAGGTAGACAAACATGTATGTATGGTTGTTCAATATGTTTTTCATTTACAGATAAGTAGAATATAGGTATTCGGCGTATGAATTTGCTTTCAAATAAAATATCGGAAAGGAAAACAAACTTAAAAAAATATTGCAGTGTTTAAGCAAAAATCATCTCTAAACATACAATCGTTTTGTTTTGCTGGAACTAATGTGACAGTTGGTCACTATAACCGATGTAATTCGATATTTTCGTCGTTTTAAGCGACATGTCGCTATTTCCGATGTTGTTATAGGCCGTATTCGGTTTCGGTATTTCGGGTTTCGGCCGGGACCTTGCCCTTAAGTCGTAATAACCGATCCGTCGTTATAAGCAATGTCGTTATATTCGGTTTCGACTGTATAATTGACTAGCTTGTGCCAGCGGCTTCGCCCGCGTGGGAAGTTTTTCCCGTGTAAATCCCGATTCCGTGGGAATTTCGCAAAATCCTTTCTTAGCGGATGCCTACGTCATAACATCTACCTGCATGCCAAATTTCACCCCGATCCGTCCAGTGGTTTGGGCTGTGCGTTGATAGATCACTATGTCAGTCAGTCAGTCACCTTTGAGTTACATATATATAGATTTGCACAATATATTCATAATACAGGTTTAATCGGTATAAGAAGACAGTACCTATAGACCATATAATATAGTACAATATAATTAACAAATAATAAATTTGTAAAACGAATCTAAGAGTCTACAGTGTTCTCCCATTTACATCGATAATTTAGAAGCGTCAATAGCCTAATGGTTTAGGTCGGACTTGTGATCGATAGGTCGCGGGTTCGAACCCCACCCATTACATTATTGCCATGAACCCACTCCAAACACAAGCATTTAACTTAGTTGGAGGGGTTAACAACATTTCAAGTAAGTGAATTCTACCCACATTTCCAGTTTTCTTAAAAAAAACAACGATATACCTTTTTTTCTGTCAGGGGACGGGTTCTTTTCGTCAAAAGGCCAATAGCCTTTTGAAGGTTCAAAAGGCTATTGGCCTTTTGACGAAAAGACCGAGAAGTGTGGTGTTTCAAACTCACTAAAATAACCCCGATGAAAGACTATTCCGGAACCCCCTCTGTGCAACGCCTAATCTAATTAATCAAGCTAGTCTCGTCTTAAATAATATTGGCGTCAGCTTCCAGCTGAGTACAAGTACCTTTTTACCATAAAAATACATGAACAAGTTGGCAGCCTGCTAGCCTATTTTACTTTCCTTTAATTCACATAAATCACTTTGATCCATTGCTCCGTTTTGACATAAAAGAAAGACGAACAAACGAATTCACACACTTTCGCATACTCTTTATTTATATTATACTATATAAAGCTAAATTACCACTGACTGACTCACTCACTCACTCATTGACATAATTGTTCTCCCAGATGGTGGATGGGGAGGTGGGTATATTTTGACAGATTCGTCTCTCAAACCTACGGGAAAAGTGCCAAACCTCCCCTTTCCCCCCCCCCCCCCCCCTTCTCCCCCCTCCGTATCGTATCTCGGAAACTACGAGACCCGTATTTTTTTTTACGGATTCGTATAGAGGAGGCTCAGTAAAGTAAAAACGATTTATCAAAGTAGCCCCCCCCCACCCCCTTCTCACCCCCTTTAGGCGGATCTCGGAAATTAAGAGACTTGGAACATTTTTTTTTTTCAGATTCATTTTATTCATTAGTCAAAATACTTCTGCAACCACCCCCCCCCCCATAACCCCCAACCCATTTTTTTTTTTTTTCACGAGCTCGCGAGGTGCTTGCACCTCGCGCAACACGCAAATACTTTTGACAGATTCGTAAACAAGTAACTCTCAAACCTACGGGAAAAGTGCCAAACCTCCCCTTTTCACCCCCCTTCTCCCCCTCCCTATCGTATCTCGGAAACTACGAGACCCGTATTTTTTTTTTACGGATTCGTATAGAGGAGGCTCGGTAATGTAAAAATCATTTTTCAAAGTCGCCCCCCTTGCCCCCCTTCTCACCCCCTTTAGGCGGATCTCGGAAATTAAGAGACTTGGAACATTTTTTTTTTCAGATTCATTTAGAGGGGCAATGCTTTAGTCCAAATAATTGTGCAAACTCCCCCCATCTCCCCCCCCCCATTTTTTTTAAATTTAAAGCACGCGAGGTGCTTGCACCTCGCGCAACACGCAAATACTAGTTAATATATAAAATTAATAATCTTTATCTTAGATAAAATAAGTAATAGAACACATCGATTTTAGAATATTACCACGGCCGACGTATTGGGTGGTCTTATCGCTAAAACCAAGTTTTTTATAAAAATCTTTAGATGGATTTAGGGCCATAGAAACAGTATTGCAATGCAAATCTCTGGTGTACAGCACCTATATTTTTTAATAATTTTGTATTCTTGCCTCGTATTTAAAGTGTTAACTGTACGTGGCTGTTGTACAATAGAAACTTATAACTGCTGCTACTGGTTATGAGTGAGTCAGTGACTAATATTGACGGGTTATTGGACTCAAGCCATGGGCGGTAGCGGTTTTAAGCTTCCGGTGATTCGGTGATATTTATGAGAATGATATTTTATTGGTATTAAAATAAACTGTCTATTAACTATTTCATCAGATATACTCCGAAGATAAAACCATCAAATGACTCAATACATTTATTGCATTCCACAATGTGAACTTAGGTGGCAGGTACATACAAAATATACATAGTTATCTGATAATTGTGGACTCTGTCGAGCACAGCAAGTTAGGATAAAGGAAGAGAGCTCTTATAATTATTATAAAAACTAGTATTACATTGGTTTTATACATTTTATTTCATTTATTTCATAATTTATCTCTGAAATATTCATTTACATCATAATAACATTTATAGATAAGAATTATAAATTCCTCCTCCTACTCTGGGTAGTGGGGAGGAGAGCAGGAGTGAAAGGGAGTGTCAGACTTCTATTGACTAAAAACTCACTCTGTTCCTTCAATTACCCTTGCGTTCCAGACTTGCGGTATCTTGAGAGATATCGCGGCAGATATGTTATCATAAGATGACGACACAAACATAAAAAATTAATATGCTTTAATTTTTTTTTTGTCTTAAATAAATATTGTTAAGTCCATTAAACTAATTCTCGAGAAGTTTTCTAGTTATTATCTGAAAACATTTCTAGTCACCCATTCAAAGCTTAAAAGCGGAAATTCGATCCCAGAGAAAATGTAATGAAACCCAATTTAGTATCGTAGAAAATTACGCTGCAAATTGAAAATGACATAACGTCGATACTCGGGTTTACACATAATTGAATACATGTCTCGTCTCAGGAAATTTTAAACATGAAATCGTGACGCTTCGGAATATCAAATACCTACATAATTATACGTAAGAAAATTGTGTATTTATTGCATAACGCTTGTATTTCCGAAAGGGGCAAGCTGATATTATGGTTTTTTCCCATTTCGTTTAGAGAAATCAGTCGATTATTCGCGTGATGTGACCAGATTTAAGATTAGAATCGGCATTGACGTTCAATATGGCAATGCAGCCAGTGTTCTGTGCACGTTGGCCATCCTATTGACAGTGATATTAACGATTCTTTTGGTGACTAATTAATTCTTTCCCGCTCTTCTATACGCCTGTAGATAATTTATTATGACTATATACTTAAAGTTATATAATGATGGCGGTATATTAAAAAGCAGTAAGCATAGATACATGGACGCTTTTTCCCTTACTAAGTAACTACTGACAAGTCAGTATTAACCACAGTATTTTCTTCTAGACACCTTCAGGAAACTAAAATTAATTTAATCAATATTCAATGGCACTTGAATTTTCAAAGTTCTTCAGTGTAAAGCAGGATTAATAGTTTTAAGTCAGTTTTAATAGTTGTAAAAAGCAGTTTATAAAAGGAACTTTCAGAATTGGACATTCAGGTAAACACGAGGAAGAATAGGATTTCTGTAGTGAAAACATATGTTTAATAATTTAAAATTTAAGCTTGTCATAACACAATAATTTATTAGTCATGGCACATTTAATACAAAGAGCTTGAAAAATCCACACTGTAATCTCTTGTAACTTGAACCACACACCAACCGAAGTTATTTTAACAAGAGCTGATTGTTTTACTAGTAGCGCACGGTCCAGGGTTCGAATCTCGGTTGAGAATGGAATTATTGTTCATTTCCAGCCGTTCAAACAATGATGGTACTATTTTTAATCACAGTTGAACCTATTGATGCTGTGTTATATGTTAACTGTTAAGATTCTATTGTAAGTTGAAAATTGATATTTGTTTAGTTGTTTGTAAAATATTTGGTTGTAGATAATAGCTTATGAGGTCAGCGAAGCCGCGGGCAGAAGCGAGTCCGGCGAATCCGGTAAAAAAAAAAGACTTATAGCGTACTGAGTATCATAGATGTAATAAAAACTATACGACAGATAGTGTTTCCCAAAAAAAAAACAAGTTACCAGTTCATAGAATAAAAATTAAAAAATAAATATGTACCTATTTCATAATTTTTAGTCTTAGATATCTTGTTTGAATTCGAGTGTGCTAGTGCGCATAGAATTTGCTAATCCACTATTTATGCGATGAAAAGCCCAATTTTTGTATTTACTGTACTTTATTTATCCTTTGCTCCCACTCTATTATTACCGACTTCAAAAAGGAGGAGGAACTATTTTCCTTTTTTGTATTTTTTGCATGATTTGTCCGCCAAATGTGTACCAATTTTTTAAATTGTTATACATATTTTCTATTCCCTAGTGATAATAAATATGAGTACTTTAACATATAACAAGCTTGTATTTGTTGCAAATAAAATTATTGTTTTTACATATTTAGAGATGCGCCGAATGTTCGGCCGAATATTCGTATTCGGTACATTCGGCATATCTTTTCATGTTCGTATTCGACCGAATATTCGGTTGATTTGCGGAATAATTACCGAATATTTAAATTATTGTTAAGTAATATTTGAAAAAAGAACATTTTATTAAAAAGTAAAGTTAACTAAGTACTAAATAAGTGTGATTTATTTCTAAAGTTGCACATAGTTTTTTTTTTTAATGAAAGTAACATTATTTTTGTACCAATTCATAATTGACAAAATAAAAAAAGATTAACTTTAACAATCAATTTAAATAAAATTTTAATCAAATAAACTTTTGCTTTTTTTTACAAATGATAAACTAAATTCAATTTCTATGATATTAAATATTTTAAGAACACTGCTTTGAGTAGTTAGGTACCTAACACTAACTACTATCTTTACGCACCAACACAAGTATTAAAAAATGTATGTAATCAAATTAAGTTAAAAAAAAATGTCTGTATCAGAATTGAATCGAATAATTCGGCCGAACATTCGTATTCGGTTGAACCTACATTCGGCGCATCTCTATTATTATTACTTTACTTACGCAACCCATAAATTATATAGACTGGGGGCATGAAAAAGGAGTAAGCTCTTTTCTAACAATCCCAAGATTAATCAATACACAAAGGTACCAAAATTTACAAAAAGCCAAAAAGACCGCACGCTTGCTAGGAATTTAATTTGATTCCAATAAAAATTCCATTTAAGTAATTAATCTAGCTAGCTTAGTCAGTAAAGTGGTTTTTAAGTTATTCTCTCAGCGGACAAAAACTGTCAAAAATTTCAGCAAAGCTCGGGGTTTTTTCGTAATTAATTCAATTTTATCATTATTCTCTCGTTCTTGTATATTTTTGTCTGTGAAAAAAGGGCATCGATACTTGGTGAATTCGTAAGTTGAATATTTTTAGTGCGGGAATTAGTCATTTAACATACCAAACACCCACATACTTCCTACCCACACCCACACGCCCACTAACTCACACACACACACACATACACACACACGTACAGATAAGGCATGCATACTTTTATGTTTTCCTGTTATTTAAATTTCCTTTTATATCTTTTTATTGTACATTAGTGATTAAATAGCGCGAAGATACTGATTCCTCAAACACAGGCTTTGCCAAGCTCAGAAGTCAGGGCTACAATGTGTAAATGAATGTCAATAAAAATTGTAAAATGTATTTGTATTTTGTCAAGTCTCAAAAATTGTGTTAACAATGTGTGCGAACCCCACCCATTTAACAATTGCCGTGAACCTACTCCAGATACAAGCATACTTAGCTTAGTTGGAGGGATTAACAAGATTGCTAGTAATGTGAATTCTGCTTCTTCTCTATTTTATCTATTCTAAAAAAAAACAAACCATCTCAATTTATGCCGCAAACAAAACTTCAAAATCAAAATACAATCAATCTCGATGAACAACAGCAAAAATTATTTATACATTTTGCATAAATTCAAGTTAAAAATATCGTTGCCAATTCGCAACAAGGCAGTGATGAAACCCACGAGTTTTCGGGTGACCTTTTTGGACCCGGTTTCGCGAAAACGTGAACCGGGATCCAAAAAGGTTTCAGGGAAACCCCTCCGTGTAATGTCAAAGTTTTATTCCCAAACAAATCCTTTATTTTCGGAACGATGCCGGGTTATTTCCTTACTTCTATTTTTTATTCAAAAATCACGTGTTTTCGAGACTTCTATTTCATTCAACGGTTGGGAAATGATTCGATATATGAAAATGTGTTGGATTGTTACTTAAAATTGTATGGTCTCTCTGAAATATGACTATAATTAATGGCATCACTACCAACAGATCATCATTTTCCTGCCCTTATCCCATTTACTTTCGCTGTTAGCGCAACACGTTTTCTGCTTCTATTCTCCCTTGTTAGATGTCACGGCATCATTCGCTTCTTTACCTTTCAAATCATTTCTCACACAATCCATCCATCTTTTCTTTGGCCTTCTCATCTCAACTAACACAAACGTTGTCAATTACCATTATAGCGTTATGATCAATAAATATCTGTAAGTAAGTACAAGATAATATCTCATGGCTGACGATTTTTTTTCTTTACCTTATTACTTAGCAAAGAATGAGAACACTCCCGTCGTCTTTTCCCGTAAATGTCTAAATTTTGATGGATAGCTACGTTAAAAGAAAACGTCTAAAATCAATCTTGTGCTAAGCATATTTAGATACGAAAGTACGAACACACAAACAGTAAAACCGAAGCGCATTTAATAAAATCATTACATAATAGACAGCTATATATGTATAAAGCCGTGCAAACGAATGTCCCAATCTATTTACGTAAAAGGTGAAAAGCTGTCTCTACCCATCCAATATTTAAAAAGGGGTACGGAGTGACGCGGCCGTGATAAAAACGCCATATAAAAATAAAATGGGGCGACTCCAATTTGTGAGTTCTAATTTTTTTCTACCCATTTTCTACCTACGTTGATAAATCAGGCGGTGTCGCGATTGCAACCCCGCCTGGCCGCTCCCTTGCTCCACGTTAAACAATTCCACCATCTACCTATTTTCTTCGACATTTGTTTAACGGGGCGCGCCACCCATATAACTGTATTACGCACTATAATCGGTCAATCTGTCGTATTATTACCCTGGCCGAACTGCCCTTAGTCTGCCCAAATAAGTTACAAAAGCGATAAAGACAAGAATTGACCTTAAAATAAACAGATGATCGCTAAACGAGGTGCGGTGTCCACCTGCAATAAAGTTGTGTGTACATAGCCGGCGCGCCCTTTCTCTAATGAGGACACTTTATGGGGCGAGCTAGCATTTAGTTTTTATTATCTATGCGCGCGCAACCCCTTGTCGATGGTATATAGAGGGAACCGAGGGACGAATTCACTCAGTGACCCACGTGAGGGCAACGCGCGCGGCCGTTCTCGCACACTTCGTTAAGTTAATATGTGTTAATTTGTTTCGATCGTGTTCTGTTAAATGAGTGACTCAGTTCTGAGTCGGACTCGCCTACACTCGATAATTGGACGTCAGCCTAGAGCACGAATTAACGAGATTTCTTATAGTTTTTTGTTCCTAACCTAATTTAAGTGAAATTTTCTGAAACAATTAGATTGTTAGGTGTTAATAAGCGTTGTATTTCCGGTCTAATTTAAACACTATTCCTAAAAAACAGTTAATTGATAAAGCAGTAAAGCTGCGTTAAAAAAACAACAAGAAAAGTTTTCGTTTATGATTAAAACTTTCTCGAATAAATCTAAAGCACAGTCCTCTTCATAAAATATTATTCCGACTAACTTAAACTGTAAAGTTTATTCGAATAGTACTGAAGTAAGCGATTTCAAAGTTTTGACTTGGAGAAGAATCGGCGTATTCAAAACAGTTTTAAAACTTAAAGAAAACTTTTGGAATAAACGTTTAAGCACCATTTATCAGGCAGAAGTTCGATTTTGAGATGATTTATCGCACTGAAAATCTGATATCTTTTGATTAATAGTAATAGTAGATTATTGGGAATTGTACCTAAGCAAATATTTGAGTAATTTGAGAAGTCTTCTATTTTGTGCACAACTAAGGATTGGAGTTCCCTGTCAGAGTTTGTGTTTGTGATAGCTAAAACCTAGGGTTTCTTTTTCTATTAGAAAATAATCAAATGACTCTGGATGAGACGGAAGGGAGTGTCAGACTTCTATTGACTAAAAACCCAGCCCGTTCCTTCAGTTGCATTCAATTAACCCCAGCAGTTCTAGCAAGCCTGGCAGAAACTCCTTAAGCCAAAAGTGGCAAACGTGTTCCATACTCACCCACATCAACGCTTTCCACTCTTCGGACAGATTTAGTTGAAGTATAAGCTCCCCACTTAAAAAAAAAAATATGGGGCACTAGTCGGGGGCCGCGATGTTGAATACTTATGTGTTTCCGCAGCTCCGGCGCATGTGTACGAAGGAACACGGGGTGGTTTTAGTCAGTTAGTCTGACAGACCCCTTCGCTCGCCCCAGGGCGGCAGACAAGGATTTCCACCTCGGACAAATAAGGGCTCATCCTGAATGTGACTGCCAGGTTTGCGGCAATATTCCAATAAAATACCGTAGCCCCGGAATGAAAAGGCAACTGAAAGAACAGTGTGAGTTTACAGTCGTTGTCGTCAGGAGTCTGACACGTTCTTCTACTTCACACAGAACGGGATTTGATGATTTTATCCACGAAATAAAAGGACCTCAAAGTAGCAGTATTGTTACCAGAAATACATGTTTGGGTATTATAACAACATCGGTGACACACAACATGTTTAGTAAACGATTAAAAAAAACCGTTATGTCGTCAAAACGAATTTAGTGAATTCACAATATTAAAATCATAGTGCGAAAAAATAAATCAAATTCATAACCAAACCTCTCTGAAAAATATCATTTACGTCTTCAAATGTGAATTCTAGAAATACCTTGATTTTTAAATTTTTTGTTATTTATTTGTGTGACATGTATTATAATAACCGAGCATCTAATAAATAATAATACTTAATTATAGGAGTAATAATAATTTAATGACATAAATATAAATAATTTGCACGCTTGCTTGCAGGCGAAATACAGTGACTTTTAGTATATAAGATCTTTCCTTATAAACAATGTATATCTTGCAAATAAAAAAATACTACACTATTTCCGCTGATGAGCCACCAATACTTTACAAGAAGCGAGTGCCCATACCCACAACCCAGTTACTGGGTAATAAAGTTGCTTATTTTGGCTAAAGTCAGATTTTTTTGGCTTTTGACTATCCTCAAAGATAGACAAATTTCGATGACGATTGGCGCAGTAGTAAAGGAATTGTTGAACTGTGTTAAGGATAATTTCGCATTAGTCAGTCAAATTTAAAGTGGGAAATACCCAACACCCTTGATCAATGGATTGACTTATTAATAAAAGTCTAAAGTGGCTTAGCGTCACGATAAAAGAGGGTATTTCTTATATTTGTTATCGCTAACTTCTAATAATATGCTTTGTTTTCCTTCCTGTTCAAAGAATTATAAATTAAGAGTTTTGTTCCGCTTGAATAAAATAGTACCTACGTGTTTTTTTTTTATTTTTTTTTTTATTGATGATTAAGCTCACCTTTCACCAGTATCTCAGTTGATGATAAGCGTAGTAATCTATTCACTCTTGACTTATAGACCCATATGTTATAGCTGTCAGGAAATATAGACTCCGGAATAAGGAATTCCACTCTTTGTGAACGTCATCGTATCGAAGCTTTATGTGTCATTGAAAGATTAAATACCTATATCATTTTTTTCGGAAATAATTGATGAAATAAATATGATGCAATCACAAAATTACAAATTATGACCTAATTTGTAATTTTGCTATTGCATCATAAATTATGAAAAATTTCAAGTATTTTGTCAGAAAACCTACTTTACTATAAAAGTTGCTATAAAACTTATAAAATATATATTTGTACTAGCTTTTACTCGTGACTTCGTTCTCGTGGTTATTTTGATGTGTATATTTAAGAAACTAAAAACAAATTAGTTTATGGGAATCGTTTACTTCCTGAGATAAAAGTAAGCGTACTTTTCCAGAATATAATCTATATCAGCGTCAATTTTCATTCATATCAGTTTAGACGTGTTGGCGTGATTGTATAACAAACATGCATACTTTAATATTGTATAATAATTACAAACAGTTTTGTTGATACATCTTTTGAATTACCAACTAGAACCCGTGGTCTCTTTTTAAAGAAAAGAGAAACATGGAATAAAATTTATGTAGCATAATTATACATGAAACACGCACGATACTTATAAATAAAAATAAATGTCATATGGGTATGCTAAAAACTAAGGGTGAATTGGTATCTTCTAGGGTCAAACTTGTTTCATAGCAGACCTCATTATTTATTTATTTATTGTTATGGACAACAACAGCATACAATTCTTAAATAGGTACTTATCTATAACGTGAGTAGCCAATAACAGTTATTCACAACACATACTTAAGGTGGATCAGTCTCAATATTAATATTAAAGATGACTGGGCACTTTGAAGAGAGTATATAATATTCATGAAGGATATAATAATTATCCAATATCCAATCCATATTTCTATACTAATATTATGCGAAAGTATATTTTTGTTTGTCCTTTTTTCACGTCATAGCGTAGCAATAGATGTTACTTTTTGTTATTTACTTAGTTAAATGTCCCCATAACACAGAAATTTCCTAGCATGGGGGTCATTACCCTTTTTGATAAATGTTTTTTAAGAGCTTTGATTGTATCTTTTAATTGACTGTAATTCTGTTAATGGCAAAATAAACTTATTATATTATTATTATTATAATTAATTTACATACAGAGGTATCACTTAAATCTAAACTGGCCAAAGTTTTACATTTGATGGCGAGAGGCGCTCTTTATGCATTACCATTAATGAACCATTCCAATTACTTCTACACAATATGTTGCAATATAATCCTATATCTCTAATCTCACAGTAACAATGTGTTAATTACCTATATGATTAGCATTCCAATATATTTTTTAGTTTTCCTTTAGTGTTCCTTTACTTATTTTTATTTTTCTCATAATAATTATATTTTGTTAAATACTTGAGGTACCAAATACTTACATGTCCTCTTACCGTATTAATTAGTTATCTTGGGTTGAACCAGTTTATATTCCCGAATTTGTGATTTTTGTTTTTTTTTTTCTGGGTGGGAAAATCATCGGATGACTTCTCCCGCTCTGGGTAGAGCGGTGTGTCAGACTTCTACTGACTAAAAACCCACCCTGCTCCTTCAACTGCCCTTAAGTTCCGGAACCGCAGTATATCAGTTAGAACATTCCCGCAGGTGATTTTTAGTGTAGAGATAGTTGAAGGTCTGGGAGAAGCTGGCAACAATCTCAGGCAAGCAAAGCTGCGGCCAGAACTAAAAGAGTTATTTTTGGTTTGACCTCCAAATAATTTTCCTTCTTATAAATAATTCTTCCTTACTAATTAACACAACCACTCCTAGAAGTCAATAGATTCTAGATATAATATCAGTTTTGTCGTGTATTTTCCTTCCTTTAATAATGGAATAGCATTATATTAATAATGAGAGGTACCTTATACATTTTACGTCAAACACGTGCCTAAGAGCGATCCTTTAATTCTTCTTTTTCTTCTTCTTTGTCGTGTTATATAGGTCCAGTCATGTTCATGGTATACTCTACTCGATGGGTGGAGATCGTGACTAAACAATAATAGCCGTAAGGTTCGTTCTTCAAGGTCAAGAAACGCTAAACGAGGTCAGTTTGTCGATGGGATGACCATTTTATCAGATCAAGATTCCTCTGCGGTTTGGAAAGCATGTAAAGCCCACGACTTAAGTTGCTTTCCAAACCAAAACTGTAGGCAAAGTAGTTACTGCATACAGTCGAGGTGTGCCCTGCTTGGGCGGAGCACCGACATGTCCTCATGGTGGCGATCGACGGGGGCGACCTTAATTCAGACCATGGTGCGGAGCGAGAGGGAATGGGATGCAGTCGTCTCCTTCTGCGAAGCAGTCATGCTAGCGAAGGAGGAGGCTGAACGCGTGAGGGAGAGACAGTTATCTTCCTCACGCCCCAGCCGCCGCGGGAGACGCCCTGGGCGTCGGGGATCACGAGTTGATCTCCAGCCACCATAGATGCGAGTCTGCGGACGGCGAGCAGGGGTAGCTCACCGTCCGATAAGGACCAGACACGAGTTGGCGGCGCGTCGTGTTCCGCGCGCGCCTCAAAGAGCAGTCAGCAACATTAACATTAATTGTTCTAACGTGACACCGCGACCCTGGAATGCAAGGTCAACAGAAGGAACAGAGTGGGTTTTTTAGTCATTAGAAGTCTGACACTCCCTTCCGCTCCACCCACAGCGGTTGAAGTCATATGATGATTTTCCCACCCAGAATAAAAACGAGCTGCAGTCGAGGGTTCAATCCAGGCAGGCACTTTACTTATTTTCATCATCACTATTCTTCTCAAAACGGTGAAGGATTAACTCGTGAAGAAATCCGAAGATATATGATATCCACCAACCCCCACTATTTGCCTTATGACCCGGTGGTCGTGGGTTCGATTCCCGCGGGAAGCATAATTGTAAAGTTGTTTCCAGTTTGGCTAGGACATTGTAGGCCTGAATCACCTGATTGTCTGATAAAAAGATGGTTCCGTGCTTCGGAAGGCACGTATAAGCCGGTGGTCCCGGTCGCCAAATGGCGGTCGTCAAAATAGACCACGTCAGAGGCCCTTGAGGCGGTCTAGAAACTCTGACACTAGGGAGAATGGGCTTGTTAGACCTTACTACCGACACGATACGGAGAAGTAGTCCATTCTCTCTCATGCAGACTCACGGCTGGGTACCACCCACACTTGGTTGATATACCGTCTTGACGTACCAAGCGCTTCTCCTCCACATTTATTGTGCGCACAGCCAAGCTGTGGAATTCTCTGCCGGCTTCTGTGTTCCCTGCCACTTATGACCTTTCAGCCTTTAAAGCACGAGTAAATAGGCATTTTCTGGGCTCGCTCGTCCCATCTTAGACCTCATCTATCGCTTACCATCAGGCGAGATCGAGGTCAAGAGTGGGAATCCAACCCACCAGTAATAAAAAAAATACAGTTTCCCAACAGTGGGAAATTAATAGTCTGATTATATATATATTTTTTTTAATTTTTTTTATTTAGATTAGGTTCGCGTTTGACCACCATCTCACCTGATGGTAAGTGATGATGTGGTCGAAGATGGAGCACGCTTACCTAAAAGCAACCTATTCACTCTTGCCTTAAAGACTCCTAGGTTATAGCTATCGGGAAACACAGACTCCGGCAGGGAATTCCACTCCTTAGCCGTACGCACAATGAAGGTATTACCAAAACGTTTGGTGCGTATGGGTGGGATGTCCACCATGTAACGATGGCGCTTCGCCGTTTGTCTCGTAGTCCGATGATGGAACGGGCTTGGTGGAACTAGATTGTGTAATTCCATCGCACACTCCCCGAAATGTAACCGATAGAAAACCGATAGACTTGCAACTCGTCGTCGATGTTCAAGGCTCTGGAGCTTCGATTCGACCAGTGCATCGTTGCCAATGAGTCTTTTGGCCCGCTTCTCGATAGACTCAAGCGCGTCCAGTTGGTATTTAGCAGATCCATCCCAAAGATGAGAGCAGTACTCCATACATGACCGAACCTGGGCTTGATAGAGATTGAGCAACTGTTCGGGTGTGAAGTACCGTCTCACCTTTGCTAGGATTCCCAACTTTTTTGATGCTAGTTGAGCCTTAGCCTCGATATATTAACTAAATAAGTGATTTTTATGTATGTTTCCACATCTAGAAAAAAAAATTCGTTGATATAATATGACCGTCTTGTCGTACCAAGCGCTTCTCTTCCACATTTATTGTGCGCACAGCCAAGCTGTGGAATTCTCTGCCAGCTTCTGTGTTCCCTGCCACTTATGACCTTTCAGCCTTTAAAGCACGAGTAAATAGGCATCTTCTGGGCCCATCGGTAATAAAAAAAAAAAAAAAAAAAAAAAACAGTGACCAGTCCACCCTATGTAGTATGCCTAGTATGCCCGCATGGTACACCTTTTTTTTCTGGGTGGGAAAATCATCGAATAACTTCTTCCGCTCTGGGTTAAGCGGAAGGGTGTGTCAGACTTCTACTCACTAAAAACTCACCCTGTTCCTTCGGCAGCCCTAAAGTTCCGGGGCCGCGGTATCTCAATAGAACATTTCCGTAACCCCGGCAGGCATTTTTAACCTACTTACAAAATGTAAATATCATTTAAATTTGTACCTCATTGGTAACATATCTGGAGTACTAACCAGTAGCCAGCCTGCTTCATAACTCGGTTTTTCTTACATTCAAGACCGAATATAAATTCACCGTAATTACAGTAAACTTTTCAAAATAAATGTGGAATTGTCTCTAGTATCAAGTGTATATTATTTCTTTTTAATTTATATTTTGTTGTTTGATTGATTGCTCATTTATTTCTATTTATTCATTCCATTAATTACACAAAATAAAACTTAACTTTACAAACGACGCGACGTATCAATTCAAGTAAGTTTTTACATTTAAAATGTTTCGGTACTGTTTGGCAATCTAAGTGGCCTCCAAGTTTGACTAAGTTTTGATTAGGACACCGTGGCAAATTGTACTTACTTTGGCGAAAAAGTAAAATCGTAAATTTGATAAAATTCCCGTATTCTTGTAGAAAAAAGGAAAAATTGGCCAAAGTGCGAGTCAAACTCGTCCATAAAAGATTCTGTAGTAAATACGCGAAATAACTTTGTTTTTCATAGTCCTTGTATGAAATACAAAGTTATATTTGCGGTTTTAGAAAATGTGCTATATGTCAGAAACCACTCTATCTCGTTCAAACTAAGTTTCGTTGAACGTTTACAATAAGATCTACAGCATTTATTTTATTTAGCGTTTTCACTCTATTATTATAGAAGTTAGAGGGGGGGCGCCCATTTTACCGGTTTGGAAGTGTCTATCTCTTAAACGATAGATTGTAGGAAAAAGTGATTTTAGAAACCTTAATGTCATTTTCAAAGATCTATCTATAGACACCAAACACTTACAGGTTTTATGAAAAAAAAAATAGTTTCGATTTCAGTTTCATGTATTTGAGCCCCCCTTAATTTTTTTTTAATTTTTGTAAAAGAATCGGTAAGCGGTTCGTGGAATACATCTACCTACCAAGTTTCACATGTGTAGTCCTAATAGTTTCGGAATAAAATGGCCGTGACATACGGACGGATGGACAGACAGACATGACGAAACTATAAGGGTTCCTTTTTTCCCTCTCGGCTACGGAACCCTAAAAATACGAAGTTATTAATTATAGGTACTCGTTAGAAAAGTAAAATTCATGTGAATAAGTTATCATTATCTGGTTAGCGTTTTTCCAACTGTGTTGGGGTGAGCTTTCAGTCTAACCAGATTCAATTAAGCACTAGTGTTTAAACATAAAGAATAAACAAACATAAATAAATAAACATAAAGTGACTTCCTATTTTGCCTTCTTAATCCAGTAGCTGGACAGCACGATAACACTTGGCAAGACCCGTTACGACTGTCATAATAGATAGATGATAGATATACTCTTTATTGTACACCATACCAGAATTAAATGAGGACTTAAAAACTACAAAGGGTGTTACAAGAGGCGGTCTGTTCGCTAAAAGCGATCTTTTACAGACCATATTTATACTTATTTATGTATTGTATTGTATTACAAATATATATATTTATTATAAATATACATATTATATTAACTACTTTAGTTACTTTTTGTGTATGGTATGTACTTGAAGTAGGTACACTGAATTTCCCCTCCCCCCTTTGCTTTATGTTCTTAAAGTCCATCCAAAGGTTGTCTGGAAGATATCGCTATCAGCGATAAGACCGCCATTGTAACCATATTTTACAGTATTGTAAATCAAGTGTGTGTTTAAATTATTGGTGTACAATAAAGAGTATTCTATCTATCTAACCTTTGTATGGATTTGACACAGCAGGAGAAAATAAATACGCGGGTAGTCCATGGTGTACTATTCACTTATATACAATAAATAAGTAATAACCTACATACTCAATACACATATTATATACATAAAAAAAAAACAAAGCTAAGATATATAAAAAATAGTAACAAAATTAAAGAGAGAGAGAGATCTTTTACCATGTTTTTGAGAGAAGGAAGGGTTTGTACTTGTCTTACTGACACGGGAAGAGTATTCCACAGTCGTACTGCTTGAGCTGCGAACGACTTACCAAAGAAATTGGTGGAATGACTCGATACGTCTAGCCTCAAGTTTTCCGATGACCTCAGAAATTTGGCATGTGTGTCATGTACAAATCATAGCCGAAACCAACGGCTTGACATGCTTCCCGAGACACGAAGGAATCTCAACATGTTGAGATGCTTACCCATCCGCGGACTGACCTCGGAAAGCGTTGCTTAACCTTGAAGGTCGAACAGTGCTGTCATATAAACCAGTGAACATATCAAATGTAAAAAAAAAATACTTGCATTATACCCATGTTTTAAATATAAACACAAACCAACTATCCTAACTAATATTATAAATGCGAAAGTAACTCTGTTTGTCTGTATGTTACGCAATCACGCCTAAACTACTGAACTGATTTAAATGAAATTTGGTACGGACATAGTCTAGAGCAAAGTTGGGCAAAATTTGTTCGAATGACGAATAACGAATGAATAAATTATCTCTATAGTTATTCGCGAATAATAAATAATTTAATTTATTCAAAGGAAAATTATTCGAATGACGAATATTTTTTTTATTCGTTATTCGATTAATGAATAAAAATAAAACAAAGAATAAATAGCAGGGGTAGCTCGTCGTCCGGTAAGGACCGGGCCCGGGTCGGCGGCGTGTCGTGTTCCACGCGTGCCTCAAAAAATTGCTTGCCGGGGTTGCGGGAAAATTCTAACGAGATACCGCGGCCCCGGAACTTAAAGAAAGCTAAAGGAACATGGTGGGTTTTTAGGCAGTAGAAGTCTGAAAAGAAAAAGTCTGAAAAGTACTGTAATACGTTTGTTATGATTTGTATTCAAGAAACATACGAAACCGATAATTTGGTATCAATTCTTTGAGCTGCTTATTATGAGCTGAAACTGTGCATAGAAACTCCATACCAGATGTTGTCTTCACTCTTCAGCCCTATTGGATAGATTAAGGTTTCCGTTACACGTTGCATACATATATATATATTCTTTTTATAACTTATTAATAACAATATTTTTCTTGTTTGCCGCTACCCGCTATATTTCATCAAATTCCAGGAATCAGGTAGATTATACTAATTGTACCAAATCGCCTTATCCCCTTTTCTTTCATATATTTGAGATCCGCAAAACAAGAGTCTCCAAATATTGGTAATGTGATATAAATAACCTGTAAAAGTTATTTAAAATAACGAATAAAATCACGAATAAATTATTCATAACTAATTTAGTTACGAATAAATTATTCATGAATGAATTATTCGCGAATAATTTTAACGCGAATAAATTTTTATTTGAATAATGACTCAGATAAAAATTTATTCGAATAATGCCCAACTCTGGTCTAGAGCCTGAGAAAGGATATAGGCTACTTTTTAATGCGAAAAAGGGCAGTAAGGGGTTGAAATAGGGGATGAAAGTTTGTATGGAAATTACGGCATTTTTAAAGCTAGAAGCTTGAAATTTATTTTCTAGACTTTTGATTAGAAAATTGTACTTAAATAAGCAATTAGCTATAAAATATTGTAAAAAGCTTATTTATGTATGAGTTTTATTTTCAAAATAATTAGTCTAAAAAATTAAAAATGCTGCCGAAAGTCACTATTCCGCGCGGTCGAATTCGCGGGCACAGCTAGTTTAAAAATAAAATAGCCTCTAACTAGAACAAACTTGTTCTAACAAGTGTTAATTAGTACAAATAGTACACTCATCGTCATTCTCAGTATGACTAGGACCAAAAAAATTGTACCGTCATCGTGTGACGGCGCGTTTGTGACGAAATTATTGTGAAACTTCTGATACTAGATAGTACATAAATACTTCTGTCTATAACGTTGGAGGCTTGTGTCACAGCAGCGAGCTCCTAAGACACGGCACTTGCTACGCGGGCCCAGTTTAGGTTTGTAGATGTCACATATCTTTTTAACCGACTTCAAAAAAGGAGAAGGTTCTCAGTTCGTCTTGAACTTTTTTTTATGTATTTTACCTCATAACTCGAAGACGGCTGGACCGATTTGAATTTTTTTTTTCGTTTGCAACGGGATACTTTCTAGTTGGTCCCATTGTTATGAAATCAAGATCTGATGATGGGATCCTGGAGTAATCGAGGGAACTCTTCAAATATTATAGGCACACCTATAGCGTTTTGGGTATTTCTAATAGTAACTTGTGCAGTTGCTCTCGAAAAGCACCATTTGAAGAAGTGGAACTGATGATGAAAACCACAAATGGCCACCGAAACTACTCAATAATAAGTATTTCGTGGATTGCGATTCGATTACTTGAATATGCATGATAAGCACTTTATACTCGTCACAATGCATATGGTGATGTAGAGCTGACGGTGAAGTACCAGAAGAACTCCTCAAAAATTAATGGCTCTGCATCGGGAAAAGCAATATTTTGTAAAAGGTGATAAGTAGTTGACATTTTGGCTTTTGTAACTAGATAAATTACAAACCAACCCACTAAAAAGCGTGAAAAAAAGTTGTTTTTGGCTTTGTAGTGTTTTGATAAGGAAGTCGGTTTCATTTTTTGCTAAAATCTTTTTTTTGGTTAGACATATTATTTCCTCACGATCTTTTACAACACCATCTAACTTCATATCATATTATCATAACCATCTTAATATTAATAGCGATTCTCCTTGCCCTAGAAAATACGTTAATACGTTGGTCTTGGCAGTCATTTGGATATCGACCTGTAAACGAAAATATAGACCTGTAAACGAAATATGTATTGACTTATTGAAATTGTGACCTTTTGTATTTTATTTTGACTGTAACCGCATAGTTAATAGTAAATTTTCACATGTCTCTTATAGTCGACAGTTAGACATATTAACATTTAACATTTTGACTGGTTTATATTGTGATTTTTTTTGTGACACTATTGTTTTTTTTTTATCTATCGAGTTTTTTAATAATCTATTGACATTTTTAGTATTCTTTTGATAAGTTTGGGAATATAATATGTATTGACATCTTTAATTATTATTGTAAATTGAATTAATTTTATGATTTGCTGTGCCCTTCGGGGTCCATGATTGTATCCTAGCTTTAAGCAATTATTGTAACATCTAAAACAACATTGTGGAATGCAAATAAATATATGATATGATATGATATGATATCTTTGACAGTCGTTATGGGTAGTCAGAAGAAGTTAGACTGGAAACCGAGCTAGATAGATAGATAGATATATTCTTTATTGTACACCATATCTGTAAAACAAAATTATGGACTTAACAATTAAAAAGGGCGATACAATGGGCGGTCTTATCGCTAAAAGCGATCTTTTACAGACAACCGGGTAGTCCACGGTGTACTTATCTATATAAAATAGAAAACAATAAATAACGTTCTCAAAACATATATATACATTAAAAAAGAAAGAAACAAAGACATACATAATAACAACAATTTAAGGAGAGATACAAAGATCTTTTGCTAAGTTTTTGAAAGAAGATAGGGTTTGTGCTTGTCTTACTGACACGGGTAGAGCATTCCACAGCCGTACTGCTTGAGCTGCGAACGACTTACATAGTTGGGAAAATACTATGCAGATGATACTGTAATCGGAAAGCATGCTAGCTTTCCGAGGTACGGAGAAATCGACAATTATGTCAAGATGGTCCACCCATTCAAAAACAGACCTTAGCAAGCGTTGCTTAACCTCAAAGATCGATTCATGCGGCTGTTATTATTTAGCCAATAGCATATACAGAGTTGATACAACCGAGGGGCTTTCCTTTAAACTGCGTATACTAGGTACCATTTTCAAGCATTGTACTAAAAATCAATTAAATAGGAGAAGTAGTTTAGTCGCAAATGATTTTGATGAGATGCACCTTAAAGCGATAAATCTGACCAAGACAAGAGATAACACACGCCGCGCTACGTTGCCACTTTGTTATCTAGGTATTTATGGTCAGTCACATTTATTTACAAAGGGTGGTTGCGTTTTACTCTGATTAGTAAGCTATTTAGTTCGTTTGAAAAAAAATTTTTTTTGGCTCTTTTTATTTTTTAACTGTATCAAATTAACACTAAACACGTATAGTATACGTAGTGTAATTTAATTCCCCTCTGTCGTATCAACTCTGTATAGTATAATATATTCAAAAAATGAATTCAATTAAACATAGTTTTCACGTTGAGATAGTCAGTAGAACCGTCATTCTCATCTTTTAACAAAGATTCCCAAAAGTTACGTAGTAACTTAATAATACCGTATTTAAACGTTTTTTCGCCCCGAAAAATCCCGGATAGCGGATCCCTCACATGAAAAAGTAACTCCTGTAAATGGCTATTAAATACGGATGGCCGAATCGGAATTACGGGCTTTTAAATTGATTTCAGTTATTTAATTGAGCGAAAAGGTTTTCGGTGAGAACCTTCCACTCCTTAGTTTCGGTAATATTTCCTGTGAAATGTTCATGATATTATTTGGGAAGGTCATTTTTTAACCTCTTTATTTATTTACTAGCTTTGCCCGCGACTTCGTCCGCGCGGAATAGTGACTTTCGGCAGCATTTTTAATTTTTTAGGCTAAAGTTTTGAAAACAAAAGTATTACATAATTTGAATGTCGTATTTATTAATATCTAATGAAAAGTCTAAACAATAAGTTTCAAGCTTCTAGCTTTAAAAATGACGCAATTTTCATACAAACTTCCCAACCCCTTACAGCCTTTTTTCGCATTAAAAAGTACCCTATGTCCTGTCCGTACCATATTACAATACAGATAGACAGAGTTACTTTCGCATTTATAATATTAGTAAGCATTAGTTTCTCGCGAAATGATTATCCATTTTATCAACTAATGATTATAGGATAACTTTGAAAACAATAATTGAACTATGCCCTACAATATACTATTGAGAATATGACACCTTGTAATCTTAGGTTAATATTGGATATTTTAATATTGTACTATAGATAATTCAAATGCTTAATTTTGTTTACAGTCATTTTAAATTACACAGCTTATTTATATATCAAAGAAAATATTATAGGTATGTAACGAACAGCTATTTACCTTATGTTTGAGAACACTCAACAAGAAATACTAAAAAAAAATCTCTTTAACGACCATGAGATACGGCTACATGATATTTATTGAAATAATATTATAAAATTCGGTATTTTTTTAAAAGCTTATAATGTCTAGTACAATATAATAATATTATTCTCAGAAGTCAGACGACTTAAGTGTTAAACAAATATAAAGTGGCTTTCGAACAAAGAATAAAATAACATTCATGTTTTAAGCTGTCGTCCTTGATTCGATCTTTATATTATTGAAACCCTCTTTCGAAAATAAAGATTATTTGCCTACTATCATTTCGCTCGCGTCTTCGTTCGCGTGGATTTCGAAATAATATATAGCAATCACATAAAATATAATGCAACTTACTACATACACACTTAAAAACAAATTTTACGTCTTTATAATGTTAGTACTGACGTTAGTACTACTAGCATTTCACCCGTGAATTCATCTGCGTGAACTTCGAAATAATTTAAAGACTAGCACTCCTCAATAAGCAATGAGAAAAAAAATTGAATTGGATTTAGTTCCGGATATTACCCCTACATTGATATTTACTTAATTTCACTATCCATTTCTTAAGTAGATAGGTACTTTACAAGATATTTAAGAATTTGAGCAGGACAACTCTAAGAGAATACCTTTTAAACAAAATAATCATCATATTCAGTTATTTATTAATGTAGGTTAACCAACAATTCAGCATCACAATTGACAGAAGAACATTAAAAAATGTGCGAGTATAATAATTACTTAAAAGCTAACACAACATGCATAGTACTTAAAAGTTAACAGTATTAATAATACATTTGAATTAACATTTGAGACAGTTCTAATGAAAGAAGAATAAAGCAAATTAAATAAAGAAACGATAATTACTATCGATATAATAAACCCCATAGAAACAAAAAAGAAGCAAATTTATACAGCCTCCCTCTTAAAGCAACATAACGCAAGACGTGAAGGTATACTAGATTTCAAAGTCTGCCTACGAGATGAGAGCAGAACCAAAAAGAGACTGTCAAAATCGCTGTGTACCTATTTTCGAGACTGAATGACGTCAGCCCTCTCGGGAACCCATCGCGGCTTAGAGTGGAATTCAAATGGAATCCTATAGACTTTTACTGGTATATTATCTTCCTTCTCTAGGGACTCTGGTATGTTAAATCTAAAATTGGTAAAGGATGTGGGAAATGGCTCGTATCTCGACCTGTGGCTTTGCGAAATGTTTTTGCGAATTTTGTGGGTATTTAGTTCACTAGTAAGCCATGTTTTGTTTATGTTTTTCATTGTTCCTCTTTTTCAATCAATCTTTAAATGCATGTTCCTTGAAAACTCTTTCTGCACTGTCAACAATATATCAATGTAAGTACCTATCTCCTCTATCCTGCCGTAGTTGTAGGAATGTTCTAACAAGATACTGCGGCCCCGAGCAAGGAAAACTGAAGGGACGGGGTGTATTATTTGTAGAAGTTTGACTCGCCCTTATACTCCGCCCAGAGTGGAGGAGAAACTTGATTATTTTACTCCCGAAACAAAAATACACTTCCTACCACAATCTAGCCAACTTCACAATGCAAAATACTTCCGATTATCGTGACTACTAGTTCACTTCGATTTCTCAGCAGCAATAAAACAGAACTCCAGCAAAACATCTAAATCATTTTCTTTACAAACCCGATACGCTTGCATAAAATAGAAAATCTTACTCCCTGTTCGCATACCCCTCTAAAATTCACTTTATTGCACCTTCAAATCCTTTGTAAGACAAACAGCAGTGCACTCAAAATGATCTAGCATTTCGTACCTTTTGCATTTCGGCGCTTATCTTTTTATTTTTAAAACGGAGCTAAAAGTAATGGTTATGATTGCAGGAGAGTAGTAAACATAAATGTTTTCGTATAGCGTTGAAAATTCTGCTTTTAGTGTCGGTAAAACTAGAATTGAAATATTCATATTTGCACAGAATTTTAAGCAGATACTTAGTGAACTTTTGACTTAGAGATGGAATCCTTGTTAAGTCATTATTCTACTTTAATCGTGAGTATTATAATTCTTTAATTAACTAGCTGTACCCTTGACTTTGTTCGTGTGTGAATCGATATTATCTACACACTTTTCTCAAGTAAATCCCGATCTCATGATCTCATCATCCCTGTAACCTACCCAATACGTCATTTAAATCAGTTCATCCGTTCCTAAGATAAGCTTGGCCAAACAGAAAAAAACCAGACAGACAGTTACCTAAAACTTAAATAAAAACTTAAATCACATACGCACACTTCAGTTTTATGTATATGTGTGTATAGATTATACGCTGTGCTTTAACTGTTCAAGTAGATTGCAACATAGTCCTGGACAGTCCCAGAGGTGTCAAAGAGTGTTTGTACAACCGATGTCACAACTGCCCCTAACGGAGACCCAATCGCCTTAGCCGTCCCCAGAGAACAATAGCGATTAATTTGCAGACAACTATCAAGATTGTCTGGTCGATGTTACACTTCTATGTTATTGTCATTTGGATAACTATCACTAGTTAGTTCACTTATTGAAATTGAAAACCATTTATTCGGTGATAAACACACACAACAACAGAAAATTACAAACTAAACAAAATAACACTAAGAATTTCGCTGAGCATGTCTACACCGAAAGGGTTACCAACTCAGCATTTGCTGGGCGAAAGACACCCAGCAGTGACACATGGACGAGGGTAAATAAACTAATACATAAATAAAATATTACTGTAAGGTTTAATATCGTGCTACGTGCTAAAAACAAAAAAAAAACTTTAAAATTCTAATTTAAAACTCGCCACCTAAAAGCGCCTTAGTTGCCTAGTATCAAACTGCCCGCCAGAGAAAAAAATAAATAATAATAAAAAAGTGACAAAAAAAAGTTATTATTGAAATACGAATTATTAATTAACATTGACATTAATTAACATGACATTATCCGACGAGCCCTTGTCACCGTCGGCGTTCCAGCCGTATTGGAACCCATTGGACTGGCGCGTGGCGATGGCAAGAGACCGGATGGCATGTCATTGTTTCATTGGAAGATGGGTAGGCCTTTAGTGTGGGACGCAACTTGTGTCGATACTGTCGCGCCATCCCATCTTCCCAGTTCATCATGTTGTGCTGGCGCTCCCGCTGCGGCTGCGGAAAACCTCAAGCGGCGTAAATATAGTCATCTCAGTGATAACTATATTTTCGAGCCGTTTGGGGTCGAAACTCTCGGACCATGGGGCCCGTGTGCTCACAGCCTTTTTAAAGAAATATCGAAAAGGCTCGTTGACGCTTCCCGCGACCCAAGGGCTGGCTATATCTTTGGTCAACGGCTAAGCATTGCCATACAACGAGGCAATGCCGCCAGTATCTTGGGTACGTTGCCAGCCGACAGCGTTGAGGATGAATTTTTTTATGCTTTATTGTAGTTTGTATTTTAGTACATAATTTTGTATATTTGTTGTAATTAATTGTTTGAATATATCAAACTATACTTATGACGTCACTGTTTGTATTGTCTACGTCTAACATGATTAAGAATCGTCATCTGCTTAAATTCTTCAAAATTGTTGGGAATTGTATCCAGTCTAGCCAGATGAAATTGAGTACTAGTGTTTTACATGAAAAGACTGCCTATCTGAACTCCCCCAACACACAGAGTTGGCACGACACATAGGTAAGACTGATATCAGATTTTCTGACTTCTAATGGGTTTTATTTCGTATTTTCACTATCATTATTTACAGTAAATAACATAATTATAAAAACAAATATAATACAGGCGAAAATAAAAGGGAAATTATAGGGCATCGAAAAATTCATCAATATCGCTATCAATGGGAAAAGCGCCCAGAACACTGGCCGCCTTGCCACGTTGAATGGCAATGCTGATACTCTGTCCAAAGAAAAGGCCAGCCCTCTGGTCACTTTTGGAGTTGACTACTACTACTTCTAATTACCATAATGACTGTCAAACATATACGAAGGATAGCCAGGACCAACAGTTGAACTTACTTTCTGAAGCACAAAGGAATCTGTATTAGAACTTGAAGATCAACCAGTGTGCCTTTTATAATTTAGCCACAAGATCCTCAAAAATATATGTTATCAAGAAACATTAAAGCTGCTACAAAATCAATTTCAGAATCAAATCCTTGAATTCTATTTTGTATTCAAACTTGTTCGCTTATGCAATATATTCGGTATTCCGTCGTATATATTGTACGTCTCTCCTAGATTGCTATTCGTTCAAACCCCGTTTTATTGTTCTCTTCCACTCTTGTGTTTTAGAAGCTTTTTTGTAAATGAGGTCACGAGTCTGCTGGGATTACTCTTTAAGGAATTTTATTGTTTAAAAAGATCGTTATAAAGTGGGGTGTATATTTATTTTGTGGGGTCATGAAAACAAAAGCGAGGTTTTGATTCATAAAAAATAATATCCTGTTGTATCTAGAAGCCGAATACAATTTGGATATAGCAATATTCTGAAAAAAGCAAAAACCGGCCAAGTGCGAGTCGGACTCACGCACGAAGGGTTCCAATCCATTATCTATAAAAACGGCAAAAAATCATGTCTGTTGTATGGGAGCTCCCCTTAAATATTTGTTTTATTTTCATTTAATTATTTATTTATAATAATAATCTCTGAATATTTCAAGCGTCTACCTGTTGCCGTTATCAATATCGAGCAAAAACGGGCAAAAAAAATTCGTTTGTTGTATGGGAGCCCCCTTAAATATTTATTTTATTCTGTTTTTTAGTAAATGTTGCTATAGCGACAGACAACAGAAATACATCATCTGTGAAAATTTTAACTGTCTACTATCACGGTTCATGAGATACAGCTTGGTGACAGACAGACAGACAGACACATGGACGGACAGCGGAGTCTTAGTAATAGGGTCCCGTTTTACCCTTTGGGTACGAAACCTTAAAAAAGAACCGGAATGTCCTAGGACGAAAAATTCGAAGACACGCGACATCCACAATTCCGCACTGGGCTTGTTCAGTAGATAACGGTCCATTCCATCTTAAAGAGAAGAGGCCTGTGTTTCAGCAGTGGGAACGTAGTAGGCTGAATTATTACATTTTGAAAGTAGTCTGCAATTTATGCTTGAAGCTTACTTATTTCTATTTTTATTCCTCCTACAATATAAACATTCTAAAATACATCAATAAGTACTAATAAAACTGCTGCTATAATTAGTTACAAACATAAAAAAATACTCATTAATTAACATTACATCGCTGCCATACCCATTCCTTATAAATAGGCATAATAATTTTCTTTCAAAATCTTGATAAAACAAAATTCAGTACTTATATGGCTTTTCATTAGTTCTCTGGTTTTTAAGAACCGTATCTAATCTTATTACCTTTAAGCTAGATAATCCAGCTAATGGTAGATTCACTATAATACGACGTAGTTTAGGTTTGGGGTCACGACCTTTTAACTACCCATCAAAGCTATTTTGATGTGTAACCTCTATTATTTCATTAGTAACTATTTCGATATTATCATCGTCTGCTTTAATAAACTTCAAAGTTAGTTTAAGCTTGATTTGTACTGCTGTATCTTCATATTATTGTGCTCCGTGAACATCGTTTTTCTCGTCTATTTCATCATTTTGTTTGTTCGTAAAACCTTTATTGAAAACTATTCAATCAGTATGACTTGCAGAGTTTCGGATCCGGTCTGAACCTGAATGCTTTAACAATGTACCCTTAATACTACTAACAGAATTACTTTGTTCATATAATTATATTCATATATATTCATATTGCGACGTGTCTTGTTGAAACAGTTAGTAACAATAAATTATTGTTTAAAGTGAGTCACTTGAAAAATTTGGAGTATTTCCGCATTTTAATATTTGGTCATTAATTCATTAGGTCTGTACTAGATGAATAGAATGAGGGTAGCCGACCGTTTAAGCTGAAGGTTCAAAGACCTTATATTTTAGGGGATCTAAAAAGGTCACTTATGTTTAGATAGCATCGTTATTTTTCGTATACTGTGTCAATTGTATGAACAATAATTTCACCATCTATCCTACACATAGAACCATATTTTTTTCCAATTTTATTCATATATTTCCAACATTTAACCAGTAGATTCTATTTATTTATTTTGGTACCAATTTTAAATATTTCTGATGTGTCGTTCTTTCAAAATAATACCCAATGTAACCCAATATTTCAAATACTGTCATCCTCTTTTGTCTCCCTCACGTGAATTGAAAAATGTGAAAGTATAAATGTATTGATGTTTGTTATACTCAATCTCGTTAAAAATGCTGAACGTATCTTCATGAAATTTGGCATTGTTTTTGGTTAGAATATAGTTAATTTCGGGAAAATGTACTATTCTCGTGGGAATCAACCGCACGAACGATGTTACAGGCAACGGTTAGTCTACCATACACTCAACCCTTTTTTGAAAAGCGATATCTGCCGACATAACCCATGACCAACGCTTCGGCCAACAACTAACAAATTCATCTGACTTCACAGCCGTTCAGACTCGTGTGTAAAAGATTACTCGCTAGAAACATTAAGTTATTCTAGTTACTATAAACACATCTATTTTAAAAGCCGTCTGTGTTTGATCAGAGGCGATATCAAAGGATTTGGAGCAACCGTCTGCTAGCATGGCGTGTCAATTAAAAAACGACTTTTTAGCTGGCAAGGTTGTCTGGCAGATTTAGTATGCAATATCTATAGGTGAATTTTACCGAAGTTGATATTGAGAATTTGCAAAAGGTCACTGTTGATCGTGCCAAAGGGAATGACATATTTTCGGTGAAGTATTTGGAGAAGGAGGTCGTGGCTAAATTATAGCTACACAGGTCGATCTTCAAGGTTGAGCAACACGTGCCAAGGTTGGCCTTTGGATGGGTCTCTTATCATGTCGAGATTTCTCCATGCCTTGATAAGTATATTAAGCCGTTGGTCTCAGCTATCTTTGACAGTCGTTAGTTAAGGGTGGTAAGAAGTCAGAAAATCTGATACTGGTCTGGCCAAGTTTGACCAAGCTCCTTGGATTTCCTCCTTTGATTTTGATTTTGAACTGTCCTACCCCTCCCTCTTACCTTATTTCTCATTTTCAATTTCTATGTTCCTCACAAGGTAAAAGTCTGCGCTCTTCCAATACTCTTCTAGTACTCTGTCCTTCTCATACTTTTGATTTTATTAATTCTTCCTTCTATATACAGTCTATTCTTCTGTGAAATGCACTACCTCTCGATATCTGGACGGCCTCCAAACAATATGCATTTAAGAGAAAATTGCGGGATTATTTTCTTAACAATTTTTTTTTTTAAAGATTACTAGCAATGTGAGTAGAATTCACATTAATAGCAATCTTGTTAACCCCTCCAACTAAGCTAAATATGCTTGTGTCTGGAGTGGGTTCACGGCAATAGTGTGGATTCGAACTCGGGACCTCTCGATCACAAGTCCGTCACCTTATCCATTAGGCTATTGACGCTTAGGCCGTGCGCGCACTGCCTTGCGGTGGCCGCAATTGCGGTAGTTCTACCGCACCGGTAGAATGACCGGGGCC
The DNA here is from genome assembly GCA_943138885.2 of Tholera decimalis. Lineage (NCBI taxonomy): Eukaryota > Metazoa > Arthropoda > Insecta > Lepidoptera > Noctuidae > Tholera > Tholera decimalis. The sequence goes on along the minus strand of OW964577.2, from coordinate 6,234,324 downwards.
ACCGGAGACTCGACCGCACGCGTTTATTCCACTGCAGTGCGCGCACTTCTATGACACTCCATACTTCACAGATTTTGCGTTTCCAAAACGCAACGCAGTGCGCGCGCGGCCTAAGATTTTGATTACGCTTAAATAGTGGAAGCAGAGTTTTCATAACCCCCTTTCTATAACTTTTTATTAATATATACATATAATATATTTTTGGTATGTATTATGATAAATATGTATTGTATGTAAGTTTATTCTAGTTATATATGTATATATATACACTTGTAATAAAACTTTTACTTTGAATACTACTCTATCTACTTAGTTTATTTTTTATGCACTGCCATGTTGTCTCTTCACCACCTATGGTTGACTGTTAGAGAATGCCTATGGCATTAAGTCCACCTTGTATATTTTGTGTTGCATAAAGTTTTAATAAATAAATAAACTAGTAAACAGCAGCGTTTAGACTGGAAGTGTATTCCAACATAGTTGGGAAATAGCCTTTCTTGGCAGGTGAGGATGGTTAACACAATTTGTAAAACAAATGTCTATTTAATTGGAGAGAATATTGCAGAGTCAAGTCAAGAAAAAAAAGGCATCCAAAGGTTTTCTATCAGAAATGCTTTTTACTCGACTGCAAAGGAAGGGTATGTTTTTTGCACGTATCTTGTATGTGTGTAATATGATTCCCTTGATTGAGGTATTGTTAGATTCGTCTTAGCAGCTCAAGTGTTCCACCTGGTTCCACCCATCCCATTTTAAAAAAAAATTGTTCAATTGGGTCCCGCCTGCTTGTCACGTTTTGAAATAAAAATATGCTTGTTTCTTGCATTTCAGTTGAGCAGTCGGGTTTTTTCAGATTTTTTAAAAAACTTTGTTTCACAAGTATGAATCATCTTTAATATCAATGGACACGTTATATGAACGCCTAAGGTTTATTAAGTAATTATTTTTGTATGTAATGAAATATTGCGAAATATATATCTCTTTTACCGCGTGATAATAGGTAATTTTATATAAAGTGAATAGGGTAGTTCCGGGGTTGCGGGAATGTTCTAATGAGATACCCCGGCGCTGGAATACAAGTGCAACTGAAGGAAAAGATGGAATCTTAGTCAGTAAGTGACACTCCCGTTCTGAAGCCATTTGATAATCTTACTCCGAAAAACAATGGGATAGCTTATGTGTAAAATATAGTTATACAATTTTGTTTGGTTAGTTTTCCGTGACTGAAATTACAGAATATTGACGTTTACTGAAAGCTAGAGGAGGTTTTAGGCAAATTACATTTTTATTTTATTTTTATTTATATATAGGGTCCTTTTTGTCTTCAAATTGTAATGGGATTCACGCAGGAAAACCTCTCACGCGAACGAAGTCTCGCTCACAGTTAGTTACTAACTAAAACAGCTGTGAAACTCGTTAAACCAAACGGGGATATAAAACAAATCTAGTTCAAAATAATCTTCACATTTCTGGCATATTATCTTCCCTTTGTACAGGCCTTGGTAACGACACAGTAATTGAAAATGACATCATATTGTATCATACATTGTCATAGTCTACATATATCATCATAGTATACACACAAAATCTTTATGATATCATTGCGTCATGACCGGGCAAGCTCCACTATCCTTGAGTTAGTGATTCATATTCTTATACTCTAGAATTTTTAAATGGTATCTTCATCGTCATTTGGTTTGCCTTATCCAATCTAAATTGAAATTGGCTTCTGGTAGAATGCAGCTTAGTTATGGTGTTTATATGAAGCGACTATCTATCTAATCTCCACAATCCCATAGCAGGCCATACCCTCAACGACTGTCAAAGATGTACAAAACATCAATAGCGAGCCTATTAATCCTATTATCAAAAAAAAAGAAAAAAAAACTTGCTGTGAACCCACTCCAGACACAAGCATATTTAGTTTAGTTGGAAGGGTGAACGAGATTGAAAGAAAGAAAGGAAGAAAAAGTATTTATTGCCAACAGACAAGCGACATGCTAACAATATTAAAAACTCATTTTAGTTCCTTAAAGCTCAATTTACACCACCGCGGAATGGAATGGAAGCGACTTCTTGCAACGAAATCGTACACAGCATAATGAACTTTATGTCAATTGTATAACATACAAACGACAGTAGCTAGGGGAATTCTCGCGAATGCGCGACGATTCCGCGGAAGACGCGCGGCCTTTTTTTGGCTCCTATTTAGTTGGTATGACATAAAGTTCATTATGCTATGTACAATTTCGTTGCAAAAAGTCGCTTCCATTCCATTCTGTGACGATGTAAATTGAGCCTAAGAATAGAGTTAGTAAGTTGGATCTAGTAGATTGCTAGTAATGTGAATTACACTCACAGTTCTCTTAAAAACAAATAAAAACAATGATAGCAGGGACTAACGGCTTAATGACAACAGCGTCGTGCTTTCCTAGGCACGGAAAATATTGTGACGAACTGGGGTTCGGGATAGAAAATTATTAACGCCAATTAAACCAAAATTAACACTTTAATTAATTAAACACAAAATAAAAATTAAACACCAATATTCGCACCACAACACATCTCTTAACACTTAAATCGCACTGAAATTCACTAGCAAAGCTTCGATTATATCGCGTATTCGCCTCGTAATAAGACTGGCTCTCTGCGCCCCTTTGCGATCTATTTATACCCCGGTCTATGAGTTCCAGAACATTCCTGTAAAATCGACTCACTGTTAATACTGCTAAGAATATTCCAGAGCTACTTGAGATACACAGTACCGCTATTTGCCGCTAGATGGCGTTAGTATCTCGACTAGTTATACACAGTACTGCTATTTACCGCTAGATGGCGTTAGTGTCTCGAACATTCTAGATTTATGTCGAAGTTTCTTGACGTACTTCACTAAGCGACTGACGTAACAATATAAATATGTCATGATGGTTACCCATCCACGGACTAACCCCGACAAGCGTTGCTTAACCTCGAAGATTGAACTGTTGTAGATGCCAATTTGTGTAATTTTTCTATGTAACTAAAGATTTTTTTCTTGTTTGCAGGTATAATAATAGGGGATACAACATGGATTTAAGTCCCGTAGTTGAAGATCTGGTAAGTCATCAGACAAAACATATTTAACTGTAGTTTTTGTTTTGCTGCATCACTGTGATTTGCAAGTTTTTTTAAGCAATTTATCAACCGGATCATTATTATGCTCTTATTTTTTGGGCATGTGTGTCTGATCTGTATAATCACTAAGTGTGATAACCTCAATTAATTCGATAGACATTTATTAATACTTTTTTATGTGAAGTTAGCTATTTTTGCCGCCTTCCATTCTAAAGATTTGGCCATAAGATCCTTTCTCTGACAATTTTTTCAAGAAAAAAAGTTTATTTGTTAGTTAGATATATAGATACATTCACTCGAGACATGAAAGAAAATGAAACTAAGTGATGAAGGTAACAATATTAAAAGACTTATGCGAAGACTTGAAAGGTTTTTTCAAGCTTTACAGTGATATTTTTGCTAATATTGATAAGTTATTGCACCTCCCACACTACCTCTTCACCACTCATTGACTGGTAGAGAATGCCTACAGTATTGAGTCGGCCTTTGTACCTATGTGCATGAAATGTAAATAAAAAAAAGGTTCGCGTGTGTAGCTTTTATGTTTGTTTTTAACGTACCGTAAAGTACGTTTAAGGATCCAATTCTCCTATCCCCAGAATTTGCAGGCTTCTTAATAAATAATAAATGCGATGAATCAATAGACATTTTTTCCACAACACTTAAAAAAATCAAGCACCAAGTCCATCAAAAATAATCTACCGTACTGTTTTTTTTTCCATGTCTTCTGTATAAACTATGAACTAGTTGTTGTTAGGGTTATTTCTGAACTAGTATTATATTCGATTTATTCCGGTCGGATCCCCTCGTCTATGTTTGTAACATATTGCATGTAATATAAGTCTAAACAGTGTAATAATTGTAGATAGGCCAATAAATAAATACCTACTTCATCATTTTAACGACAGTATAATTCAATTTAAGAAAGAACCGAATACGCACTTGTTGGTGTCAATTTAGCAAAATCTAACAAAGTTAAAAACTTTGCACTGAGCCTTCTGAAACACCAAAGTCAAATCACGGTACATCATATTCAACGCGCGCCTCAAAGAGCAGTCCTTAACAATGACCGGGACACAATTCGATAGAGCCAATGTTGGGATTCCGGGAATGTTAAAACGGGATTCCACGGTTCTGGAGTGCAAGAGCAACTGAAGGTTTTTCATTCCGCTCCACCCAGAGTGGGAAAAGACATCGAAAAAATTAAAAAATGTACAGGAACATTCTCTGCATGTGAATAGTTAAAACTGAACATTATAAGTGTTGCAAATACTATTCCATTTTTAGATCCATAACATAAACCAAGATCTGGAATACTTTCACAGTTTGTAATACTAATAAAATATTTTTAATATATTAACATGATAGCCGTCTGCGCAGCATCACTCGACGATGGAAACGTTGAGTTTATGCCAAAAAATATTAATCTTTCGTTCCGAAAATACATTTTAATGTGAGATCGATCTGAACTGCTTACTGGCAATAGTGAATTACACTTCGAGTTCTGTTACTGAGTGGGTTTATTTAAGAGTGTGTGGTATATTATGGAAGGACTTCGTGGAGCTCGTTACATGGTGGACGCAACATTTTGGGAATACTTTCACTGTGCGTATAGCTAAGGAATGGAATTCCCTGTCGAAGTCTGTGTTTCCTGATAGCTATAACCTGAGTCTCTTTAAGTCAAGAGTAAATAGGTTACTTATAGGTAAGCGTGTTACATCTTCGACCACATTATCGCTAGTTATAACCTGGGACTCTTTAAGTCAAGAGTGAATAGGTTACTTCTAGGCAAGCGTGCTTCATCTTCGACCATATCATCGCTTAACATCAGGTGAGATTATGGTCAAACGCAAGCCTATCTATAAGCGACGGGTTGCACTCCGGGAGTGCCGGCAGAAGTGAAAACTTGAATATTAACGTTGTGCATTTTTGATATTTTGGAATGGTTAGGGAATAATTTTGCATGAATTGCTTTAATTATCAGTATAAAAGTACTATCATTTATGTGGTAGAATACAATATTTATTTATTGCGCTATCGTACACAAACATGACAATTTATATTACATTAAAAAGTTTATCTCTCGAAACAGCAGGCGCAGGCATACATTTTTGCCGCGCCGTAGAAAGAGAGGGGGATACTTCCTCTCCTACGCCGCACCGGCTGTCTACTCTCCGTCCGTCTTACGAATTTTCGATCAGGTCACGTGTCCTGACGCGAGTTTAACATTTTTACCCATTACAAAAAAGTGCACAAAGCCAATAAAGAAGTTTTCACTTAAAAAAAAAAATCATCAGGTAAATAATAACAGCCGCATGGGTTTCACTGAGGTCGGTTCTTAGATGCGTGACCGTCTAAACCTTTCGAGATCCACGTTAAGCCGTTGTTTCCGGCTGTCAAGTCTACATTTCTGAAAGTCGTTACGGGGTTAGTTAAGACCCGGTTTTTTTTTTCAAGGCCTCAACCTTGTTAAAGGAATGTAATTTTATACTTTTCTTCACGCTCTACATAATACCCAAAATCTCTCATATTTTCCATGTTTCTACAGCCCTCTAGAGATTTTCGTTCGTAAAAAAACTGCAATTGAAATTAAAGGAACTGAGAGAGAGGATTAAAAGAAATAGGTTTTAGTCAAAATGTTATACATAATATTTAGTGTAGTAATCATAAGAACTTAAAACGAGAGAGTGGTTGTAGGCAATAATTTCCATGGAACTTACCATTAGCCCGTAATCATGACGCTTGCAACGTTGCCAAAATATCAGAAACTTGAAACAATTCATAAACATGCTAAATATCCCGTTTCAAGTTCTAATGATACTGTTAGTCACCATTCCAGTTCAAATACTGATATGTAGTTAGTTAGGAATTAAAGTCATATTGTTATAATTTACACGTAATTCTTTGTAGGTACATATAACCTTAGTTAAAGAGCTTGCTGAAGAGTTTGTTGCGCCATTTCAATATTAGGAATCGGTGAAGGGCACGCTTACTAATAGCTGTTTTATATCACTTTGACGTTAAAAAAATAACTTCTAGACGTAATGGTTTTAGATTTTAATCTCTTATAGGTACGGCTTGAAAGCTATTTTAAATTTGGTAACACTTATGTAAAACTAGCCCATCTTGTCAATAGCTGTATTGAGATGTTTGCTATGACTAAATTCCACCAGGGGAACTTAATTTTAATTAGCAAAAGGGCAAGTAATGATACATTACACAGTCAGCAGGAAGTGGAATTAAAGATTTTTACAATATTTTAAATGTATAATTATCATAGTTTTTTGTTATTACCTGAATTCAATTCTGTTTTTTTTTATCATCTGCATAATCACAACAACCTAAAACAGACTGTCTTGACGCAGGAAAGTCCTCACTTTCCTGCGTCGACTGAACTGGGATCAGGGACGAATAAAGGTAGATTCCCAAAATGTTACTTGACTTACGTCTCTCACCGTTAAAAAATGGATATACTGCAGTACAAAGCTTGCTGACACTTTTCAATAGATTACACGTATGTGGGTATATAAGTATGTGTGAGCCAGGCCCTGACTCGCATGCAAGGGCGTTGGTTTACGCACATCCCATGGGGATCATAATATCTCTAATCCATTTCAATGTAATTTATTTTAAACTATTTCATTTTAATTTAATTTAATTCAAAGTCTGTTATTTTTTTGCATGCTCTCATACCTGTAAACATACTTTATAAACATGGTTTTTGACATTCAAAACAGAAAAATGGAAGAAGGCGCTGATGCCAGATATACAGGTTCTAACCTAGTTTGGAATTCAGAGGCTTCACAGTGTCTTGTATCCTCATTTAATGTCAATAAAGATTTTTAATATTATCTCCTTTATTTCTAATTACATACATATAAATTACATTTTTAAATATTTCTATAAATACAAAAAACATTTAAAAATATAAAAAATAGTAGCCCACCGGTATCGGGAACAGGGTCCAAGCTACCGGTGGTCAGGGCTTATTATTATTATTAATAGGGGTACGCTTAAGGTTATGGTTTATCAATATTTTCATTTGTTTTAATAGTAATAAAAATCCTGATAAATGCAGTGCCAGTCCCTCCATGTAAAATACTAGTACCTACTCAGCAGCATCTGGCATCAGCATCTCATCTGGAAGCCGAGCCTAAAGTTGAGAAAATCATATGAAAATGCTCATAGATCTCTTGAATCAGAAACAGTACCAACGAGGTATAATTCACTCGTGAAAATTGTTCCAAGGCAAATACATCTATCATAAAATGGCTGGTGATAAAGACAGGCATATAAAAAAAGTAATTAACAACTAAAAAAATGTGACACTGCATTTAAATAAGATGCATGCCAATATTTTAATGACTGCGTCTTCTTGAAAACTTAAAGAAACTGCATAATTCTGCAATATTTTTTTTCGCCAGCCTGGTATAAAATGCGCCAATCTATTCAAACTGTGCCACGAACCTACCCTGGAATTTCAGTATAAATCCCTAGGCTCACGGCAATGCATAATTGCTACTTAAAATAATTCTACTTACTTTGACTTGGAACGATTTTGCAAAAGTAAGTCGGTTGAAATGCTGGCAGGAGGCCAGTAAACGGTTGTGTTAACCTATTTTTTTAAACTTTTAAAATCAGTATATCAGATTTTATAACCGAAGAAGGCCAAAATTGGCTGGCTTCCAGAATATTGATTAGGTTATTATAATAACAGTGTTCTATAGATTTTTTTGCCACCGAAACTCTTGTTCAGATCGATGAAAATACTAAAATATAATGGTTGGGAACAAAATATAGACAAGGCGTCCGATATTAAGCCCAGAAAATGTTTTTTGTTACAATGTTCAATGTAGTTCGGTAGATTGGGAGATAGGATATTTTTTCCGACTTATTTCGTATCTTATTTCAGGGCAGACTGTCTTTTTGGAATCCGAAGATTTTATCAATATATTTTTTTCTGTGATTGGCCAACATTTTAACCTTACGTTTACAATAGGTACTAGTGTTTTACATAAAAACATTATCCTACTAACCAGGTATCGTCATTGTGGCGAAAAGTTATATTTTTCAGGAATATATCGGATATAAGGTTGTGAAGGTAATTATATTACATTTATCATCATCATTAGTTTACTATAAAGACGTCCACAGCTTAATATAGGCCTTATTGCTGTTTTTCAACATTACACCTACCACTAATTTGCCTTTCCATTTAACAAAGGTTGCTTTAAAAAAATGTATATGGCGGACTGCAAAACAGGTGGATTTAATGTCCACCTATGCAGATTTGTGTGCTTTCAGTATTTTTTGTAATCTTTATTTGATACAAGCTGAGCTCGTAACTTCGTTCGCGTGTAAATAAGTAAATGATATTCATTTTGCAAATTGGTGTTTTTTATTTACAACTTTCACACAACGCCATCTAGTCCTAAACTAAGCAGAGCTTGTGCTATGAGTAACAGACAACTGATAAACATACATATTATAGATAAATTACACCCAGACAAAGAACAAATGATCGTGCTCATCACACAAACATTTGTCCTGGGTGGGAATTGAACCCACGACCTTAAGCATAGCAGTCAGAGCCACTGACCACTAGACCAACAGGCCTGTCAAATAACACTTCTACACGTAATGTTTTCTTTCGTGAATTTAAACTACAAGAGTACGATGTTTCTTACTGACTACATTGAAGAGAAGCACCGAAACAAACTCATAGGTCAAATTCTCTTTTGAAGTCCGTATAATCATTAAACCAAGGTTAACGTCTAAGGTGATCTTTCGAGGACAAGCATTTGTCAGATATCGTATATCTCAACTTAGAACTTTAATGAGCTCAACGATTAGGAGGTTAACCATTTATTCTGATCCCGTAGGAATTCCAGGATTGACAAGCCTAACAACTAGCCAAAAACGAACAAAACTTCACTTTAAAAATTCAGATAGCTAGCATGAATTATAACAATCCACGAACGCGCACATGACTCACTGTCTAGTTCATACATCTCGTAAATTGACTATTAACCTAATTTTTACCATTAACCGTAACACGTGCAAGGGAAGCTCTAAACGAAGCTATAAAGATATATTAACTACCGCTGTGTTTCACTGTTCTCTGGTGAGTATGATGAATTATTGTGGAAATGTGCCGCTCCTATATCATATTATTGGGCTTTTATCCGATGTATTTGAGAGGGAATGTGAAGTCTCTCTCATAGAGATGAGGTTGTGTTCTAAAAGTAAAAATAAAGACGATCTAGCCATTGCATTTCCCGCAACTTCTACAACTTTATGCGAAACCTTAATATAGTTTGTTCGGAAGAAGTAACTGAATCGATTCCAATAATTTTTACATCGCGTTATAATTTTGCCGCAAAATTCTTAAAAAAAATTACAAGCTGAACTCCTGTCAATGCCGCAGGTGGAATACGGTCAAATTAATTATCAATGAAGACTACTGAGCATGTTTTTGTACGGACCACCAGGTAACGAGGTCAAGGTCAAGACTCTTGTGATTTTTTATGGTACAGTTTTGAAATTTTGTATATAAGTAGATTCTTTACATATAGACCCATGTTTCGTGTTTCGCATAAACACAAACTAATGTTGCATATTATGTATTTAAAAGAAAAGAAAACATTTATTTGGCATCATTACATCAGGCACGAGGTATTCCTCGAAGCGCTACCATTTTGAAGCGCACCTAATGAAGCGCTCCTTTTTTATTCCTCGGAGCGCTCCTTTTAGTAGCGCTCCCGATACCATGTTATCGGAAAAGGAGCGCTCCGAGGAATAAAAAAAGGAGCGCTTCATTAGGTGCGCTTCAAAATGGTAGCGCTTCGAGGAATACCTCCAGGCACACACATACAAACAAATGAACAGTAAAAACTAAAAAAGACCGTGCGTGCCTCACGGCTGCCAAAAAGGTCCATTAAGCATTAATTCTAGACAGATAATATTGTCTCACGCTGGTATTCGAATAAACCTTTTAAGGACAAGTATTGATTTGGTTTTCAAATAAAATATACAACGTGTAAAGTTAAAAAACTAAACCTGAAAATAGTTTGATCAGAATAACGAGCGGAATCGATTAAACCACTTTTTAATATAGGTCAAATTAAATAAAAAATCTTCTCTTCATCAAAAACCTTCCCGTTTCTATTTATTAATAGGTAAAACCATCACATGCACAAACCCGCAGCGGCCCGGTGACGACCCCTCCTTCGACAGAGCGTCATCGCACGACGCAGACGCAAAAAACTATCAGAATTGCCAGTAAAACTAAAACAGGCCATAAAACCTTCACAATTTTTTAACCATCGTCAATTGAATATAATATCAGCTGCGGTGTTTGAGGTTTTGTGCACAATTAACGTTACACGTTGTATATTCCGCGGACTCTAAATTAATCATACAAATGTATCTGACCCTATTTCAACCTTGCATCACTTTATGCGGTAGCGCTCTGAAAACAATTATACTGTTTCTTGAACGAGCACAAAAGACGATCTCAAAGTAGCAAAATCTCGCCCCTTTCTTTTTCCTACATTCCTTCTACATAAATTCTGTAATGTGTTAACAACACAATGTACATATACATAGTGTACAGTTGGCGGACTGTAGTTTTTTACAAAATGCAATGCTTGCCTACAGCGTCTGCTATTAAAATATTTATAAAACGTTTTGGGAATACACTTTCATTGTGCGTTAAGGAGTCGAATTGTCTGTCGGAGTCTGTGTTTCCCGATAGCTATAAGCTGGGGGTCTTTAAGTCAAGAGTGAATAGGTTACTTCTAGGTAAGCGTGCTCCATCTTCGACCACATTATCACTTACTATCAGGTGAGATGGTGGTCAAACGCGAGCCTATTATCAATAAAAAAATAATGTTGTAATTATATTTGCATTATTTCCAAAATAAATTGAATTTATCATTTTGTTACCGTGGTTTTGCATAGGGTGTTACTACAGAGTATTCCATCAATGTGCCAAATTTCATCCAGAAATCATTCAGTAATTTAGGCGTAATTGATCAATAAACATACAAACATACATAACAATAAACATACGTTTCACAGTTTTAATTAAACAATAGTGAAGCATTATTAAAAATGTATCTACACACATCAAAAGTGTCTAGGGATCAACATATATTTTTGCAATAACTTTTCTCCTGATTGATATTTAATAAAATTTTCTTTAAGGATTCATCAAATAAAGTGTTTTCGTTTGTCACAGTAACGATAAACCAAGTCACCTTTGCATTAATAAAGAAATTTGCCATTTTCCTAATAAAGGGATTTTTGACATTTGAACCACTAACATTAAAGTTCGAAAAAAAGACTGAAATAACAGTTTTCTTTAAAATTTTATTGGGTAACTTAAACAATTAATAATCCGTGTTTCTACCGCGAACACTAACAACACAAGAACATCGGTTTGGCATACTCAAAATGAGTTCAACCAAATCACGCTGTGGAATGGCCGCCCATGTTCGTTGCAACAATAAAAAAAAGGTCTTCTTGCGACTGGATACCCTCCATATTCGGCAGAGCTCTTCTCTGTAGCATATCCCATGCATGCTCAATCGGGTTCAAGTCTGGCGACTGAGCAGGCCAGAGCAGGACATTGATGTTAGCTGCGGCGAGAGTCTGTCTTACAACTCTTGCGGTGTGCGGTCGTGCATTATCATCAGTGATCGGAGTAGGTAGATTGATTTGGGGTCAATGAACTGGCACGTATATACTAATATGGATATGCCTCCGGGATTCCGGGATTTTGTAATAATTAAGATTTTTTAGGAATTACAGATATTGTGATGTGTAGGATGAAGAATATATCAATACTAGTATTCACGTGGGGCTTCGCTCCCGTGGATTCTATCACGGTAAAAACATAACTCTCCTTTTTTGCAGTCGCGTGAAAAGTAGCCCATAACCTTCCTTAAGCTTCAATCTACTTCCATACCAAATTTCATCCAAATCCACCCAGTTCTTTCGAAGATTAGCGCGTTCAAGCAAACAAACAAACTTTTCAGAAATAGCTACTTTGCAAGAAATAACTACTAAATTAGTCACATTTAAGTTTTGAATGGACGCACAAAAGTATGATTCACTTTATTATATGATAAATAAGACAAAAACAATTTTAAACGTTTAACTATCGCATTCTAAAAATTTCAATTGTAGTAGTTTAAAAATCTTTATATTCACAATATTTGATTCAATCCCGTAAGTACCAAAATGAAATCCCGGAAAACAGGCTTATCCTTGTTATGATTTCTATGACTATTTATGATGCAAGTACGTAAAATCAATCTACCTACTCCGATCACTGATTATCATGCATTAACTGAAATAAGGGACCGATTTGCACTTGTAGAGGAACGATGACGTCAGATACAATCGTCTCAGCATAAATTTGAGCGTTGAGGTTGCCTCTGATCCAAATCAACTCAGTTCTTCCGCCGATCCAAATACCCGCCCATACCATGATGGTTCCACCACTATAAGGATGGACTTCCTGGCAGGATTTTAATCGCTGTTGGCGTGCAGGGGTTCTCCAGTGTCGTATACGTCTTGTATCCGGTCTCATACCAAAACGAGACTCATCAGAAAAGCACACGAAACGCCATTGTTCTTCTGCCCAATTTCTGTGTTCAAGAGCCCATTGATATCGAATCCTACGATTGTGCATTGCTATAGGTGGTACCCGTAGCGGTCTTCGGGAATGAAGGTTCACTTCATGCAAGCGGTTTCTGACTGTTTGGTCGCTAATTGAGTTCCCTGAAGAGTGATGAAGCCTCACGGCTAACATCATGGCGGTTATTGTTGGAGCTCTTCGAGTTAAGATTTGAATGTATCGGTCTTGTCTCCGTGTGGTGCAGCGATACCATCCTCCATGGCGCTCAGCCACGGTACCAGTGCTTCGGTAACGTGTCCAAAGTCGACTGATAACACTCTGACTTGTATTCAGAGCTAAAGACACAGTACGTTGCCGGGAACCAGCTTCTATCATTCCCACGGCTCTGAGCATTTCTTCCCTGCTTAAATGACGTCGCCGCATAATAACGTTGGTTTTAATCAGTAGTAGGGAAACAGTAGCACTAATAATGTCTTCAATGCGTTGTATGTTTTTATAGGGAAAATATTGACAGCTGATTTTCATCTTTTACTCGAATTTGATTAACAGTTCCTGTTTCAAATTATGAAATGCACCAAAAAGGATCCATATAAATTTATAAAATCATAAATTTATTACAAAGCCACATCTCAATCTCAAGAAATCCGCATAAAAATGCTTGATCCCTAGACACTTTTGATGTGTGTATATTATTTCATACGTTCGTTTTAGGTCACAAAAGTTCATATTAGTACCTAATTTGAAGTGAATCTGTCAAATTTTTTGGCTGCGACAGGTCTCATTTTTCATCCGTACTCACTGATCCCTAAGAAGGTTATTAAGGAGAGTAAGAGCGGTTTTTTCGATCCTAGTGATAGAAAAACCAATTAACTTACTAAGGAACTCACCAATTAAGTAAACGAAGATATATTGATGTTAATAATAAGTGCTCAAATTGCAAAGATCCAGGCCAAAGCAATTAATAAGGAAAAGTGGGCCATTTTTTATTACCAGACATTGTATAGTTGCTTATTACTAAGGCGGCTCATTTACAAGTTATTTCTATTTATTTTGCAAAGTTCAAAGGTATTTAGCATTGAATGTTAAAACTGGCAAAGCACGAATCGGATTCGCGAGCAAAGGATTCTGAATAATTTTACATGGTTTTAAAACATAGCCTTCTTAAAAGTTTTATAGCAATCTATCATGAATGAAGAACTGTTTTCTGAATATTCAAAATGAATTTCAATTATATATTTTTTTCTCATACATATATAACACATTAAATAAAGAAACAATAAAATATTAAAGGCCTTTCATATTTTTTTATTCTATTAGTTCTTTCATTTCGAACGCCTACCGTGAGCAATATTAAATTAATGTGCACACTACCTATTTAATATTGAGGTAAGCATTCGACTTTTGATCACAAAAAATAACCCAATTTTAACTTTATGATTTTATGTATTTTTAAATATGAGTCGACAAACGGATGACCATGAATGCATAATTATAAGACAAACACAATATCAATCCCACCAAATTTCAGTTTTATCATTCTGACTTGAGTACGACGGTACCCTAATAAATTTTCTTATAGAATAAATATTTATTTTGTGATAAAACGTCCTGTTTGAAAAATCGTTTGAATGGAGAATTATTATCACGACTTATTTAGAAAAAACACAACAAAAACTATTGTAGGTAGGTATTTCACTGCAGGTATTTCGGCAAATGGTGATTCAAGAGAATTTAGTCATAATACAATTTTAGGAGTGATGGTTTTATCAAATTCCAACAGGTTTTAAATTTATCACTTGACTTTTAGTAGCGTAAAAAATGTACCTATTGAATGTTATATTAGTAACTAGTACTTTGATTTCGAAATAATTTACAGCACTTACGAATATTGCACCTTTCCACCAACGAAAACTTTTTTATTGGATCATTAGTTCCGAAGACTACCCACTGCATACAAACTTATAAACCAATTTTAACTCTTTATAATATTATTATAGATTATCAAGCAATATACAGGGTGGTGATTAGGTTATCGCAACTGCCAAGTCAAGCAAAAAGCGGCACGGCCGTACCATACTTTTCTCGAAGCAGTTCAGGCCATTTTCGACCCCATATAACTTCGTTGTGGATAAAACTAGAAGCCTGAATTTTCAGTAACCAAGCAGGCATTGTATAACTACGGTATATTTCAAATTTCATTCATTTTGAACCAGTAGTTTAAGAATTATAACGAATCAAAGTTTCTTAATTTTGTCACTCACTGACTGACCGATCATCAAAAGTCTAAGGCACTTCTAGCAGACATAGAAGCTTCAAATTTAGAATACAATTAGTGTTTAGTATATGAATCAAAGAAAAACTAAAATATTTTCAATTTCGGTCCAGTTTTCTAGATACATCAACTGCATAAATAACTTTGTAATCCCATATATTTATATGGGATTACAAAGTTACATTTACAGTTAATTAATTAGTGAACATGTATATAATTATGTATAATATAATGGAATAATAGGTGTAGATAGGTATCTAGGTCTAGGCTAAGGTGTCGGACTTGTGATCGAGAGGTCGCAGGTTCGAACCCCACCCATTACACTATTGCTGTGAACCCACTCCAGACACAAGCATATTTAGCTTAGTTGGAGGGGTTAACAAGATTGCTATTAATGTGAATTCTACTCACATTGCTAGTAATCTTTATATAAAAAAAAATATGTTCAAAGGTAACTTGTAAAATGGTCAACGGAATAAAAAAGCCAGAGAGAGCGCTTTAAGAAAATTCGTTGTTGGTATACAAGAAGTAGAAGGTACCGGAAAGGAAAAAAGTAGGACTATCTACAAAAAGAAATGAGATCCCATGAAAAACAATACTTGTCAAAAAAAACCAAGTCTCGCAACTCAGTTCTTCTACCGTAAAAAGTTGTGAGATCCATGTAATACCAAGTCGGTTATTCGATTATTCAGTCCCTACTTAAGGGACCTTCTGTCTTAAGTTATTACGTAATTATCTAACCTAACAACATCTTACAGTGACCATATCAACATTAAAAATCTTTAACGTTTTAAATAAATAGATTGACTTGGCAATCGCAAAAACAATCTAATTTATAGTATGTATGTATTACTTGTGAGATATATTGTGTTTTCATGCGATGGCCGAGTCAATCTATTTATTTAAAACGTTAAAGATTTTTAATGTTGATATGGTCACTGTAAGATGTTGTTAGGTTAGATAATTACGTAACAACTTAAGACAGAAGGTCCCTTAAGTAGGGACTGAATAATCGAATAACCGACTTGGTATTACATGGATCTCACAACTTTTTACGGTAGAAGAACTGAGTTGCGAGACTTGTTATTTTTGACAAGTATTGTTTTTCATGGGATTAATTTGTACAAAAGGTATTACAAATTGTTATCAGTCCGTTAAAATAATAAAATAAATAATTTTACTAAAATTAAGAAAATGCATTTTTCAAACAAAATAAATGTCGTTATTGGTAAAAAATAAATAATCCTTTATAATATTAGTTTACTGACCTGTAAAAGCGGCAACGCCGCGGCGCCGGCGCCAGCAGAGCACGCGCTGAGTGATTGGTCAGCTGATTACGTTTATGCAAAACATGATGTTGTGAAATATTAAAATGGAAAAAAAGGTCCCACGGCTATAGTATTGTTTATTATTAAATTATTTTAATTGTATATGATAAAATACCTAATATAGAGTATCAATTAATGTGATAACATAATCGCCACGCTGTATATGAAGCCACTTATGACCTTTCAACCCTTAAAGCAAGAGTAAACAGACATCTTCTGGGCTTGCTCGCTCTATCGTAGACCTCATCTATCGCTTACCATCAGGCGAGATCGAGATAAAGAATGGGCTCATCCGGAATAAAAAATGTGTTTGGAGTAATTTTCCTCTTCTTCCAGTAGTGTCAGACTTCTACTGACTAAAAACCCACTCGATTAATTCGGATGCTCTTCCGTCCCGGAGCTGATAACATTCTCGCAACTCCTTCAGGGTTCGACCACACCTTCAAAACGAATAACTGTTCGTTAGTAACTTAAAACTCCGCCTTCGCCGAAATACACATATTTTATCATTACTCTACAGTATTCTTTTCAATCCAACGACTCCCTTTTATCTCAAAGAACGATTTAAGTTCCTTCATGACACACATGGTAGAGATTTGAGATCATCGGAAAATTTGAGACTTTTGATGCCTACACATTCCACTAAATTTTACGACCATTCTTTTACGGTGCAGGCTATTCGGTTGTGGAATGCATTGCCGGTGTCAGTAAGACAAGCACAGCCACTCGCTGCTTTTAAAAGCTCGGTTGCCAATCATTTTCTTTCAAATTTATGATTATTTCTTTGGTTTTCTCCACACGATGATAAAGAACACATTACATTTATATATTTTATATAATTATGTATTGTATATATATATACATATATATTTCAATTAGTTTTTTTTTCGTTATGAGTATTTGTAGTACACTAATTTAGCCCTCCCCAATTTCAATTAAAGCTTTTAAAGTCCTTCCAAAGGTTGTCTGGAAGATATCGCTCTCAGCGATAAGACCGCCATTGTAACCAAAGTTATAGAAATAAGGTTATGTAAGTGTGTTCCAATTTTTGGTGTACAATAAAGTATATTCTATCTATCTTCTATCTAACACCAATAGGTACAATACTTCCATAAAAAGAAAAAAAATAACACGAAGCCATTAAAAGGATCCACACCACACGATATCAATATCAATCCATCAATTAAAACTATCAACAAATTAAAGACAGAAAACGGCTGCACATTTTACGATAACCATCGACCAAATGGATATCATTAAGTGAATGAGGGGAATATTGGCTAATTCAATTACGTGTAGTGCCACTTTGTCTGTGGTCACGCGAACCACGGGTGTGGTAGTATTAACCTGAATGTTCCATAGACTATAGAGGTACCTATAACAATGAGTATACAACGTGTAATTTAAAGGGTATATACATACCGAGTGCACGGCTTCATTGGATGATAACAAACGATCATATGGCAAGGGTTTTCTAATCCTATGTCTACATGTGTGGACCATATTAGAAATTTCAATACATTGATACCAGAGGCCGAATTTTTCAAATTAAGAAGAACGAACATAATTATCATGTTATTGGCAAGTGACGTGGAAAGTGATGACACTCATAGTGCTGTGACACGTTTGTTATTACTGATATTCAAGCAAAATATAAAACCAATAATTTGGTGTCAATTCTGTGAGTCACTTATTTTGAGCTGAAACTTTGCATAGAGACTCCAGATGTTGTCTTCAGTCCATTTGGATAGTAGATATGGGGTTTCCGTTACACGTTGTATATGTATAATGTGTAATGAGTATGTAGGTTAATACTTATTTTTATTAATTATAATATATAGGTTATTACTTATTTTTATTAATAATATTTTTATTATTTACTCATAGATATGGGGTTTCCGTTACACGTTGTATATGGAAGCGAGTAGAAAAGTTACCATAATTCGCGTTTTTTTACACGCTTATGTTTTATGTTACGGCTAGAATTTAGGTTGGTTTGGGGCTCGTGGCTAAATAATAACAGTCGCATGGTTCGATCTTCAAGGTTAAGCAACGTGTGCCAAGGTCAGTCCTTGGATGGGTGAGCATCTTAATGCATCGAGATGCCTCCGTGCCTTGGAAGTTATGTTAGGTTAGTCCCGGCTGTCATTTCGACGGTCCCCACGTAAACTATCGAAACTGAAAATCCTCTAGTTTACAGGAGAGCGATTCTAAGTTTAGATTTTGATTTTTATGAAACTTTAAATTCGAATATTCAATATTACAACTGTATCATAAGTGGAAAGTTTGACTGTTTTATACCATCTATTAATGTGTTTAATAATTATTATACATTTTCTAATTTAGCACATTCGATACTTTACTTGGTTACCGCTGGTTACTTTTTTATCGAATGTGCTAGTTTCGAGAGTGTTCTATGACAAAATCTCCTAGTTAATTGAGGGGTGTAATTTCAAAACCCCCTAAAATGACTTCATACACATTTACATATTTTTTCACCAAAATAAAGTCTTAAATTTTACTTTTAATATGTCTATGCTTAAACTTTCATAACCCACTTAAATACACAGTAAAATCAGTTTTAAAAGTAACGTTAGATGCAAATTCCGCTAAAATGTCCTATGTTACAATCAAAATCCTCTAAAATAAAATCGACCAATGACAGCGCCGCATTTGAGTCACGTGACCTTTAAAACAGTATGGTGATTTTCGTTGTGTTATTGATAGTTGCTCGCGGATTTTAATTAAAATTCACAAGAAATAATGGAAGATTTAGCGCAGTTCGTAAAAAAATGTGATCCTAAGTATGCTCGAAAACGTCCACGC
Organism: Tholera decimalis; assembly: GCA_943138885.2. Classification (NCBI taxonomy): domain Eukaryota; kingdom Metazoa; phylum Arthropoda; class Insecta; order Lepidoptera; family Noctuidae; genus Tholera; species Tholera decimalis. Next base: position 6,215,141 of record OW964577.2, on the reverse strand, counting down.
AATCCACAATCTTGGAAACGAGAACAGGAGCGCCGAAAAAGGTTAGTAAAATATTCCCTTTAACTTCATAAAAAGTTCGTTGAAAAGTTTTATGCAACATGTAGTGAATGTAATTTTAAGGTACCTACTTCGAGTACCTAGAAAAAGTTTCTGTATTTTTTAAATTATATTTAGAGGTCGCTATCAAGTTTTCTTATTCAACAACATTGATTATTAAAATCATGATGATATTTTATTAACTTGTATACATACAATCCGCACTTGGCCCTCGTGGTGGATCACGACCCACTCCCTCTTCCAGAGAGGAGGCCTATTCCGTTGTGGGAATATTAAAAGGGCTGATGATAATAATGATGAACTTGTATTTATTAACGTACAAAATTATGAAAAATCAATCGTAAGCATACAAATATAATAAGTACCTATATAAATATTTTCTTTTTCCAACCGTCATCAAAAAATTAGGAGATCCTAAACTTAGCAAAATTTAATTTAATTTTATGCACGAATCACTACATAGTATAAAACAAAGTCGCTTCCCGCTGTCTGTCCCTATGTATGCTTAGATCAGATTTTGATGCGGTTTTTTTTAATAGATAGAATGATTCAAGAGGAAGGTTTAGGTGTATTATTTATTAAGGTTTGCGGACGAAGTCGCGCGCAGGAAGCTAGTCAGTTATTTTGTGCTGAAAATAGGCATAGAGACTCCGTACCAGATGTTGTCTTCAGCCCTTTTGGATAGATATGGGGTTTCCGTTACACGTTGTATAAGCATGCGGATCTTCTCTACTATCGTCTCATTTTGCTTTATAGGGTCATTTCGATTTTCATTATTTTTATTTTTTACATTGTTATTGCTTTTTTTTTTGTTTCAGATATGAATCAAAATCACTCCCGAAGTTTCCTTCTTGCGGTCATAATCAAAAGGCTTTTGGCTGCGACCTTTTCACTTGTCAAGATATTCGGAAATTTCACACACGTTTTTATAAATGTAAAACAAAACTTGATCAAGACAATTTTTTGTTAAGATATTGTCGTGTTAATGAACCTAAAAAAAACATTCCAAATAGTAAGAGAAAGTTGACCATTAAATACAATATCCCTATCAACGGAGGTGGTCAAAAACCTGTGTGTCAAAAAACATTTTTGGACGCATTACAGATAAAAAAAGATCGGGTTCAGGGGGTGATGAACCGTTCTTACTATACAAGTTCGCCATTAAAAGAAAATAGAGGAGGAGGCCGAAAAAGTGCACAATTTGAGGCGAAAAGATTGTCAGTTGAATGGTTTTTTGAAAAGTTTAAAGGTATTGAGAGTCACTATTGTAGATCGCAAACAAGCAGAATATATCTGCCGTCAGGATTAAATATCCGAAAGATGTGGCGAATGTACAACCAAGAGAGAGATGGGGATTTAAAAGTGAAGCAAAGTTTTTTTCGAAAAATTGTAAATACTTCCTACAACTTTGGTTTTGGGTCTCCCAGAACAGATGTATGTTCCACGTGCATTTCCTTACAAGAACGCTTAAAAATTGAAAAAGACCCGATAAAGAAAAATGAGCTGATAGTAGAGAAGAGGATCCACCGGCTTAAGTACAAAGCATTTTATAACATTCTAAAAGAGGATGATGAAACCATCAAAACAATAACATTTGATTGCCAAAAAAACCAACCACTCCCAAAACTGCCTGATCAGTCTGCTTATTTTAGCAGGCAGTTTAACTTCTACCACTTTGCTATTGTACAAGGAAATTCAAAAGCAAAACTCACTACGGAAAATGTGCGTTCATATTATTGGACCGAGTTGGATCATAATAAAGGCAGCAACCAAGTTATTAGTGCAGTTTATCACTTTCTACAAGGAATTGCAATAGAGCCGAACGTGAAGATACTAAGGATAGTTTGTGACGGGTGCTCCGGACAAAACAAAAATACGGGAATGATTAGTATGCTTGGAAAATGGCTATACAGTGAAGCACCCCGCAATGTAATAATTTTTCCAGTGGTAGGTCACTCTTTCATTCCTCCCGACCGGGTGTTTGCGAAAATTGAAAGGACATTAAGAACCAAAGAAGTGATTGTTTCTCCCTCGGAATACACGGAAGTATTAAAGCAAAATGGAACATGCATCAATCTGACAACGATACCAGTCTACGATTGGAAAGCTGCTTACGAGCCCGTGATAAAACCTACTTCATCCTGGCACTTTCCATTCATGAGAAGTAAACGATTTTTCCTAACTCGTACTAAAACCGAGAATATCTTGGTACAAGGAGAAGAGACCTACCGGAATGAAATTAATAAGAAAAAAATTATTACAAAAAAAAATAAAAAAATTACGATGATTACCCCTCTGACCATAACCCCCAATATTTTACCCAAAGAAAGCAAAGCCAAAGATGTAAGCGATTTACTTCAAAAGCATTTCGGTCAAGAATGGAGAAATTTACCGGAATTAAAATACTATGTTGATATTGAAAATCAGCCTCGCATACCCGATGCTGATAATAATGACATTAGTAATGACCTTTGTGAGCATGGCTTCGAAGATGTATCTGTACATATTTAATTATTATTTTTTTTTCATTAAAAGTACTTTAATACTTACGCATTTTGTAGTTTGTTTTGTGATTTTATATCGTAGCTACATAGTTTCAATTACAAAGTTTAGTAATAAAGTCTTTCGACTTTATTGCATAACGTTATCCACCAAACAGCATCAGGTTAGATGCAAAACCCTCTATGCTATGACAGCTGATTTTCAAAATCCGCTAAAATGGCAAGTTGCTTGCAAACTCCTCTATAGTAAATTTTAATCTTTAATTTGATTGAAAATGCACATAGGTATTTTAGATTTTCCACGTTTTTTTGGGTTTGCTATGACATGACAAACAAATTAATATCAAATATTGTCATTTGCATTAAGTTTAGCACAACATATTCAAAATAATCTTCTTGTGAAAAATTTCTTCAGGATGATTTAGAGGGTTTTGAAATTACACCCCTCAATTATTGAATGTGGTACTTTCGATTGTATTGATTGTTACAATGCTCAAGTCAAAATGTTATTAAACTAGTTTCGATATGCAAAATCTTAACTTTTGTGGGGTATTTAGTACAAATAAAGAAAAACACAATCAGACATTGTTAATAAAGAAATATGTATTAAAAAATAAAGAATTAAGAAACACAAATAATATTTAAACAGCTTTTAGCTTACATGCAAATGAAATGTCAAATGTTTTATTAAAATACTTAAAAAATACAAAATAATAAATTAGTTAAGTCACAACAAAACCTAACTTCGGAGTGCCTTATCTTCGAAATATCCATAGTTTAAAAGTATGGAAATTGCGGGTAGAACAACGAACGAAAGGCACTCCGACGTTAGGTTTTGTTAGGTTCCTTTAAACCTTTACCGTCCGATCTGAGCTTAACTCGAATCTTATTTGCTAGCGTCCGCTGTTTTGGCATTTTACTAGATTTAGTTTAGTTAAACGACATATCACTAAACGTTTTTAGTAAGAAGACGTAATAAACACGAGTATTTGATATTTTCCGTGATTTCGTGGTATCGCAAGGGATTTCGTGAAATCCCTGGGTTCGTCATTTCACTGCGACAGATATATTTAGCCTGAGCTTCTATTTCAAGCTTAAACTAGAAAAAATATAAAAGAAGTAGTAATTTATCACAGTAACTAGGTATATAAATAATAACAAACAAAATCTCACTCTATTTCTTCCTTAAGATAAGAGATAAAAATTAGAGATCAAGTTACTTAATATGACTATAATTTTAACGTTTGTTCTAAACCTCAATCACAATAAGTTAATAACAACTAAAATAATGATAAAAATAAATAGCTAGTCAGTCCTTATCGTTAATGTCTTCATTATTTGTTGAACAATTTGGATTGCTTTGTAAAAATTATGATATTGCTTTGGAATATGTCCAGCATTACAAAGTGATAACAAATCTTTATATTTTGCTTCCGATATCGGAAAACTCCTAGAATACAATGGCGACAATTCACTTTTTTGATTTATAAGCAGCATCACATAAATCTTTTTTGGCATATAAAGTGCAACGTTCATGTTATCGTTTACAATAGTATTGTCTTTCCGTTTGGGCTGTATTGTTGTAGTTTTGCAATTGATCCCAAACTTTGTATAACGCAAACATCTTAGCAAAAGTTAGATTGTTGTCCAGGTACAACTTACTGCTGCTTTTTCTGTTGTAATGGGACTCGATAGGCTGGGATGATTTCACGTGATCACAGACACTTTCGGTCATCTCGGTGTCTATTTTTTTAGGATGATCGAGATGTTTGCCCCTATTGTCAGTTCCCGTAGTGCCAATTACGTCAAGTTTTTCTTGTGCTGTACGAATAAATTGGTCTGTAATAGCTAACGTGGCACAAAACATTTTTAAACACACTTTTATTGGTTCGAACTAGTTGCAATCTTCATTCGGAACATGTAAATAGTAATTAGTTGTAAACTTTCTTCTTGATGTAGTCCTTAGTTTGTCTCTTCTTTTCCAATTTCTTAGTGAATTTGTTAATATACTCCCATTGCTTTAAGTGGTCTGAGAGTTTCCAAAACTTATCGAAAATAAGTTGTCTTATTTCTTCCGTAATATGAATAAAGCACTTCAGCTTGCAAGTCAAAAGGCATGGACTCTTTATGTTTTTGGCTGGCATTTCTTTGCCTTTTTTGCTGACATATTTTTGACCGGAATTTTTCAGTCAAAAACATGTCTACGAACATCAGTCCATTGGTTAACATGCCTCTTTCTTTTATTACCTGGATCTTGCTTGTAGGTCTTTTTTTACTGATAGTGTGAGTGTTGGGTGTTCCTGGTTCAGAAGCTGATACTGATATCAAATAATTAACACTTGGAATTTCACAAAATTCTTGAACACAATAAAAATCTTGAACAGAACTTGCTATCAAAAACAACAATTTCGGAATCATTGTGTACAAAATCGTCATCAACCGCGTCATTTTCTTCAATAATATTATTTAAATATCTCCACCCTTCGTCGGTGAATTGACATCGCACAGGAGATGCTGAAAATACAAAAAAATAAAACAAAAACAATTGCCTAATCCATCGAAACAGCAAGATTTTGACGTAGTAAAGCATCGAAAGTGGTATATTCGATGTATTCTTAGTAGAGAAAACTATCGAATTTACCACTTTCAATAAATTTCTCAGAACCAATACCAGACAATACTATCGATAGTGGTACATTCGATAGAACAAATTTGCTCTTTGTACAAGTATAGTATCGAATGTACCACTTTCTATAGTTTAAAATTAATTATTCAAAATATCAAAATATTTTCTATTTTTTTCATAAAAAGCCACTACAGTAATTATCGCTACATACGTTCCATTAGAAAATTATGTATTTTTTACATTTTAGCATTTAAATTACGCAATTACGCCCAAAATAATGAAAATCTTACCAGCTTGATCCACATTTATCGTGGAAATAACAGGTTCTGTTGTACGTTCATGGTGCTTTTTTATCATATCAGCCATTTGCTTCCCTCTTCTATTCATTTTGAACTTAAAATTAAAGAAAAACTAACTTTAACCTAACTTCAAAAAACACGTAGTTATGTACTGCGCGCGCGTACCGCTGACCACCAATAACATCGAAACCGGCATGTTCGATGTTTTAATGTGCTTAATTTATGCAGCTTCGATTCTGTTCAATTGAAAAACAGTTGAAGGAATAAAAATTGGTACATAATTAATATATAGAATTATAGATCTTTATCTCTACTTGCCATTAGTGCAATAAAACGAAAATGACATTTTGTCAATTTCGATAGTATACGTGGGGGCCGTCGATTTATTTGTACATCTTGGACCCTCGTTACGGGTTGTCATAAGTCAGAAAATATGATACCAGTCTTGTCATGATTTATTGTGTTATACAAGTACTGAGTTTTAAGGAGGAGGCGGGCCGCGTGAGGGAGAGGATGGCGTCCTCCCTCCAGCCCAGCCGCAGTGATAGACGCCCACGGCGTCGGACGTCGGCCGACGATCTCCGGCCACCGTAGGCGCGGGCATGCGGACAGCGAGTAAAGGGCAACTCGCTGTCCGACCATGGACCATGCCCGGGTCGACGGCGCGTCGTGTTCCACGCGCGCCTCAAAGAGCGTCAGCAACATGACGAGGCCCCCTCTGCAGAGGGCCGAAGCCTGCCGGGGTCGTGGGACTCATCCCGTTACCGTGGCCCCGGTACGTAAAGGGCTATTGAAGGAACACCGTGGATTTTACTCAGTAAAAGTCTGACAGTCCCTCCCACCCTGCCCGGAGTGGAAGGACTTATTTGATAATTTTACCACGTTAAAAAAAAAAGTACTGAGTTTGGACTTCAGATAGGCAGTCTATATAAAACAATAGTACTCAACTGCATCCATTTAGACTGGAACCCAACCTCACCATAGTTGAGAATAGGCTAAGCAAGATGATATAGTTTTTCTATAATCAAAATATTTATCAGGATTTTCATTAGTCTTGTTACGAGCTGGGGTTCAGGATAGAAATAATTAACGCCAATTAAACCAAAATTAACACTTTAATTAGGTAAATACAAAATAAAAATTAACACAGTTATTCACACTACAACACTTGTCACTTAACACTTAAATCGCACTGAAATTCACTTATTGAGTTCCGATTATATCGCCTCGTATCTTGTAATAAGACTGCCTCTCATGCAGAGACGACACCCTTTGCGATCTATTTATACCCCGATCTGTGTTCTAGAACATTCTTGTACAATCGACTCACTGCCTACACTGCCAAGAATATTCCAGAAGCTACTTGAGATACACAGATCTGCTATTCGCCGCTAGATGGCGTTAGTGTCTCGAACGTATTTGAAGTCAGTCGAACTTTCTCGATATACTCAGTACTGCTACTCGCCGCTAGGTGGCGGTAGAGTCTCGAAAATTCTAGATTTCTGTCGAAGTTTCTCGACGTACTTCGCTAAGCGACTGGCGTAACAGTATTAAAACAAATACTAATCAAAATCGTGATAAATCGAACCTTATAACTGTCCCTATGTGATATCAGGCTTAGCAGGTTTTGGTGAATACATTTTTGGATAGTTTTCAGGTCTGTTTCAGTTTTCTTGAAATTGTAAATTACTTTTAGAAGGCCTAAAAAGAGGTTTTGGGGATGTTTGGGACAGGAAAAAAATAGGCACGTTTATCGAACTCTTGAAATAACTTTATTGCATACAAGATCTGCCTGCGACTTCATTCTCATGGGAAGTTCTTCCTGTATAAATCCCTTCTGCTCCTGCGAGATTTCTGGGGTTAAATATTGCTTATAGTTTGCCCTATGATCTCTTTTCAAATGCGAAAATGTAACGAGGTTTACCTTCAAGGCCAACAGAACCAACATTAACCCAGACGTGGCCTCATGGGGATAGTAAAAGATTACACCGACGCGACGTCGGGGTGGATCATCGTGACCCCACATTTTGTCTCAGTATATTTTTATATTTTTCTAAGTAATTAATTATTATTTTAAACAGCACTATCATTATAAAGCGTATAATTTAAGTGACAATAGTCTACTGGCTGAGGTGTTGGACTTGTGATTGAGAGATCCCAGGTTCGATCACCACCCATTACACTACTGCCGTGAACCCACTCCAGATACAAGCATATTTAGCTTAGTTGAAGGGGTTAACAAGACTGCTAGTAATGTGGATTATACCCACATTGAAGTTATTTTTTTTAAATGAAGTAGCTATTAAAGTGGTTATATTTTTAGGGTTCCGTAGCCGAATGGCAAAAAACGGAACCCTTATAGTTTCGTCATGTCTGTCCGTCCATCCGTATGTCACAGCCATTTTATTTCGAAACTATTAAGAATATACATGTGAAACTTGGTACCTACCAAGTTTACAACAACAACAAGTACAGAATACATCTACCTAGATGTATTCTGTAAACCGCTTTCTGATAATAAAAAAAAATGAAAAAAATATTTATAATAAAGGGGGGCTCCCCATACATAGAACTAAAACTGAAAATTTATTTTTCATGAAACCTATGCATGTGTAATATCTATAGACAGGTCTTTAAAAATGACACTGAGGTTTCTAAAACCACTTTTTCATAAAGTTAATCGTTTAAAAGATATACGCTTCCAAAGTAATTTTACCACTTTAGCACTTTGGTGTGTGTCCCCCTCTAACTTCTATAATAATGGAGGGTAAAATCTAAAAAAATATATGTCTGCAGATCTTAATGTAAACTTTCAATCAAAATTGGTTTGAACGAGATCGGGTCAGCAGTTTTAGTGATACAGCATATTTTCTAAAACCGCAAATATAACTTTGTAATTCATACAAACACTATGAAAAACAAAGTTATTTGGCGTAGTTGTAAAAAATGTGAATAAGCTAGTTTTAAGAAATATGTAAGGTTAATATGTAAGTCTGACTCGCACTTGGCCAATTTTTAATAATTTATATAAAACTCGCAGGTCCTACTTCACCTAACTACCAAAGTTACCCTATTTCAAAATGTCCTCACTGCGGCAAAGAACCAAATTTTCCATGTTTTAGTTGAAATATTCTTGTTTCTGGCAACAGGTTGGGAGGTTGAAAATTCAGCCCCATTCCTTTGATAAATGATGTGTCAGTGCAACGGACACCGTTTCGTGTTTTTAGTGATCATTTTTGCTGCGAATTTGTTTTGTTTTGTTTTATGTTTTGTTTTCTAGATGATTCGTGTATTGTGTTATGTAATAATACAATTTTATAAGGATTGGTATGCTTTTCTTTTTGTAATTAGTAAAAAAAAGAAGGTGCACATAATATAAATTCAATTAAAAACGTATAAAAATAAAAGTATTAAGGCCTGTGCGAGACCAAAAATATTCCTATCTCGGCATATTTATATAGTAAGAGTAACCAACGTTTAATTAAACCACTACATTTATATAAAAGCATTTAAACATGAGGGAATGAATCAATAATTATAGTTAACTATATTAACGAATACAGATAATTAGAAATAGTGTTTATTTTTTATCTTATTCAAGGCTTCTTTCGTTTGTTTTCCGCTCTTAGCCTCTGTACAGGCCCATTGTGCGTGGGCCATGTCGGCCATTGCTCCATCTAGCCTACCTCCCTCCAGAAGCAGATCAGGCCTCTCGGACTATTCAGACTTCGGCGCTTTTGAAAGATATTATGTATGCGCAATTGTATATGCGAAGCTTATTGTGCCTTACCCCAAAACAAGCTTTATCCTTGGTCCAGTGCCAAATCTTTAGTATATAAGCATAGAAAGATATACATATGGTGAGGTTGATATATTACATTAGAACTTACAATACATAACCCATATTTTTTCTAAATTTCACAACCAATAAAACAGATAGATACTTTGTATAGATTCCGTTTTCTTTAAATTCACATTATACAGACACCAAGATGCTTTTCCCATAAACAATTACAAAGTAGGGTAAAATATGATTTAAAATATACGTCAGCTCTCGATGGAATGTTGGCAGTTATAGATATTGATGTTGGCAACACTGTAGATTGATCCCGATCTCATTATTGGTTTGGGCAACTCTGGATATTTGTGCCGGGGAATTTAGTATTGTGTTTGAGCTCTGGTTTGTTATAAAACTGGGTGGGCTAGCTACTAGGAATTTCAGTTGGATGAAAGCTCCTTCCGCCATTTATAAACTGAAACGTGACTGTTAGTCACAATATTGGTTCACTGTTCTTTTAATTTTTAACTTAGACAAGAAGTGAAAATCTAAAGCTATTTTTTAAACGTAGATTTGTTTTATAGGTGCGCGCATTTCATATTTTGCGATTTCTTTTAAATTTTTTTTTAAGAGATAACTAGTAATGTGGGGAAAATTCACATTACTAACAATCTTGTTAACCCCTCCAACTAAGCTAAATATGCTTGTGTCTGGAGTGGGTTCACGGCAATAGTGCAATGGGTGGGGTTCGAACTCGTGACCTCAAATACCAAGGCCGACACCTCATCCATTAGGCTATTCACACTTTAATTGAAAATAAAAATTGGTATACTGAATCGTGAATAAACGAAGAATATTATGCAAATAAAAGAAAATTTTGCATAATTTTTTATTGATTGACTATACCTACTAACAAATCTGTTGAAATAACTTTAACTACTAATTTTCAAATACACAGTTGGCGCAGTGGTTGAACGATTGGCTGCTGAACTATGTGCCCCGGGTTTAATTTTTGCACAGAAGAGATGTGTATTGCCTACAGATAGTTGTTCCGTCGGTTTAAAATATCAAATGTAATGCGATGTTTAGTAAAAAAACTTACCTTTCCATTAGATACCAATATCTTATAGAAATTATTATTATTTATATCGTAAACTAACGAGGAGTAACAATTGCAACACAAAAAGTTCCTACTCTTCCTTGCAATTTATTTTACACTAGCACTTCACCCGCGAATTAGTCCGCGTGGATTTTGAAATAATTTATAAAACATATACATATACAGTATATTAACTAACAGAGGCCATTCCCGTTAACCCGCAATAGTATAAGCACGTCAATTAGATCGCTGCACACGCGGCCCGTCATTCATAAATAAATTGCGACGTTGCCGTCTTTCAAGTACGCGTGTACAGAGTGTTTCTTTTACGTATCAATTTAACATTTTTAGTGAATATTTAATATTAAAAAAATATATTTTGTTTTCGAATGGTAATATATTTTTTAGCATGTATGGATACTATACTATTGCGGGTTAACGGGAACGCCCTCTGTTAGTTAAGATACTGTATAGTACCCACTGATAATGCACCTTACTACCAATGATTTTTTTTAGAATAGGATCTTTAGTTCCGGAGATTACCCCCTCCACTACATACAAACAAATTTACCTCTTTATAATATTAATATACAACGTGTAACAGATTAAACGCAATACCTCAGACACCCCAATTAGAATATTAAATTATAAGTGTAAAACAATATCCGTAACTAAATAAATTGAAACCAAACCTAGACATTTTTATAAAATAGTTATCCTTACTAAACGCAAAACGTATGTGCGTCATACAATGACAGACGCAGACACTCATGCAATGTTAGGGGCTGACGCGACACGCACACAATTTCCTTGAATTAAGGATTGTATTAATTTGTTATGATACTGTGTTTCCGTTTTAAGTTAAAAGAAAGATTTTTCCATCAAAATTTAACACCTATTTTTGACGTGACAACGTCTTATAATTCGATGAAGCTGGCTGCACGCACGAAAATACATGACTCATGCGGCGTTACCTCGCCCTGAGGCGTTCCATTTAAGGCTTGAAGTGCAAGCGAGAGCGCGGAACGAGCGACAAGAGGCAAAATCGGCCTCCGCGTTCGGCAGCGTTCGACATCTCTCTCTCCCACTTGAGTGAGCGATGCATCCGCGTGGACAGCTGCTATACAATAATACATTTACATGTTTTCGTCAAGTATGAAGTGCAGTGAAAAGTGAATGTGGTGTCAATTGTTTATAGCAACGATAATTGCGGCGATAAAGTTGATATTATTTATTTATTATTATTATATACTTTATTGTACACCTTACGATACACTTAAGGATAAAAATAATAAAACTAGTGTACAATGGGCGGTTCATTAAATATATGTTCAGTGATATATTGTCGAATAAAAATTGTAAAACAATTGCTCAAAGCACATTCATACTTGTAAAACTATGTACATTGTTAAAAAAAATGACATAATTGTATTTATGCGTACAAATAAATGTAACTTGATCAATTCAATAGTGATTTCCATTTACCTCCTTCTCTATATCCATACAAAATATCTATCAAACAAATAAAATTAAAATTTCTTTTGAAAAATGCAACCATTCCATCAGTATTTCCTTATGACGTTGTCACGTTCAACTATCGTCAGTAAACCGACTTTACAGACAACCGATTTTTATGACGGAAATCAATTCAGAAGCCGATTCTGAACCAATTACTTTCAGGAATTGCGTTTATTCTGTTACACGTTGTAGATAAACGTTTCCACCAGAACTACATTCGATTTTTAATCATAAAAATTGCGCGGTACTCTATAGCTTATAACTTTGAGATACAAGCCTCATCTCTATGACAGGCAAAGGGTCCGAAATCCACCACGCCGAGTCAGTGCGGTTTGGTGGATAACGCATGTCGATTTCCTCACCACGTTCTCCTTCACCGTTTGTAAGCATTGGTGATGATGAAAATTATACAAAGCAATATGTCTGTATGGGTTTGAACTCACGGCCTTTAAACCGTAAGTCGTGCCTGTATCCACTGAACCACCATTGCTACTAATCCAAGTGGTATCCAATACACGTTAACAAAAGTATTACCTACAATAAAATATAAATATATACATACTTTGTATATATTTTATGATAGCCCACCATACGCTATCCAATTTCATTTTTGGGGCAATCGGGGCCCCGCAAGGGATGATTATTGATTTTTTCATACACGCATACGTAATGATATTAAATATCCATCACGCACATGTCCAACTTATAACTAAGGAAACTGACAGTAAAGTAACAATAATAATAAATGCTTATTTCGGACAACTTAGCATCCACTTAATGTTGGTAACACAAAATAACTTACGGTATAGATAGAAGTTTTCAAGTAATGACTTCAGTCCATCCGTGATCATGGCGTTATTGTGCCGAATAACGGAAACTCGAAACAATAAATACACTTTGGAAGGAAAAGGTACTTACAGGTGATGTAGATTATGAGTCCCTTTGATATGAGTACCCAGCGCGCCCGTTCAGACGATATTTCCTCCAAGCTTCACGAGAGGATTGAGGGAGAGTTTGAGGATTTACTAATAGTGTATCACTTTTTAGAGTTTTAGCGGGGGGCGCGAGCGCACGTTTATACGTGTCGCCAGTTAGCGAGCGAGTTTGCGAGAGGTGTGAGGTAGGGGATTGTTCCAAATTGAACGGAACAGGAAAAGAGTTAGTCGATGAGTGAAGTGTAATATTTAGCTTAGTTGAAAGGGTTAACACAATTGCTAGTAAAGTGAATTCTACCAACATTGTTAGTTCACTTCTTTAAAAAAAAAGCACTAATAAAGCTTGTCCGAAGTGGCCTTCGAAAAGAGAACCTGGAAGGATTTGGGTGAGGCCTTTGCACAGCAGTGGGACATCAATGGCTAAATAAAAACAAAAAATACAGCGGTATCCTGTTAGACGGAAGCCAACCCTAACACGTTCGGCAAAAGGCTAATTAGATGATGAACTGGCGAAACCGGTGACAGACACTACAACAACATAATAATATATAACGCCTGCATTCTTCAATGGCTAAGGCAGTGTTGTGTCAATAGTTCGCAAAACTAGAGTTTGCTATATAAGTTTATGGCGCCAATAGCCGCCACGACCTTGTGGGAACAAACCGGACCAACGCTTCTCTACACGCGATCCAAAGAATGGTCGAAAAAAACTTTCGATATTATTCTTTGACTTATAACGAAGATCCTGTCTGTTTTCTATCAGTTACATTTCGGAAAGTGTGCAATGGAATTGCACAATCTAACTCCACCAAGCCCGTATCATCATCGAACTAAAAGACAAACGGCGATACACGATTGTTACATTACATGGTAGACATTCCACCCGTACGCACCAAACGTTTTGGGAATACTTTCATTGTGCGTACAGCTAAGGAGTAGAATTTCCTGCCGGAGTCATTGAGGTGAATATGTACTAGTACATATTACCTCAATGGCCGGAGTCTGTGTTCCTGATAGCTATAACCTGGGGATCTTTAAGTGAAAAGTGAATAGGTTACTTCTAGGCAAGCGTGCTTCAACTTCGACTACATCATCACTTACTATCAGATGAGATGGTGGTTCAACACGAGCCTAATTTTCAATAGAAATATTGGTAATCAAAGTATATTTTAGATCGCGGAAAGTCTAATACAAATTACGCCCGATGATTTTGTAGTGATTGTCAGTTTTATTTTTTGGCGTAGCTGTGAGTCACACAGTATCTCCTATTACTAGTTAGTATTAAGTTTTTGAAGAAGTGACAACATGGGCAGGACCAACGGGCAAAAGAAGAAGAGGCCGTCCGAAGACCAGATGGCTCGCTGACATCATAGCAATAGCTGGAAAGGAGTGGAGAACTAGAGCGAAGAACAAGAAAACATGGACTAAGCTGGAGGAGGCCTATACCCAATATGGGGTTCCAACAACAGAATAAAAAAAAAAAAAAAATAATAATAATAAAAAAAAAAAAAAAAAAAAAAAATATATATATATATTAATTGTAAGGTTGCTGGAAATAAAGGGTTTATTATTATTATTATTATTATTTATTAAGTTTTTATTTCATATTTTATGTACTTGTGGCATGTGTCAATAAACGTTTTTTTCTTTGTAATTTTTATTAACTCGATCGTTTTATTCTTTAATAACAAAAATTATGCCTCCTATTTTATAAAAGGGCATGATCTCTTTACACACGTGTTGCGTGTCCATTTAACTTGGCTACCATATCAGCCCCAAACATAATGACATACAAACTAACCCAAATGTAGCCGTCGCTGCAGGCGCCCTGCGCAACTAGTGCCAACGTTTTAACAACCGGGCGGCCATTATTTTGAAACTAACACAAATACTACGGCCATTCTAACTAAACCAATCTACATATCAACGATTGTTTGTTCGCAATAAACTTGTGTTGATACGCGTCGCGTTTCCGGACATGCATAATTGACAGATGTCAAAAGTCTCTTTAGCGCCTTTTTTGCTGTCATTGTAATAATGATGTGGATATTTTTGTTGATAGCGTCGTACGAAATGTGTTATGCTTTGTTTTATGAGTGTTCGGGTGGGGTGTATCGTTGTTTATTTTTGGTTACAGTTTGGTAAAGTATTAACAACTCAATTATTTCTTAAAAATGGAACCCTTATAGTTTTGTCATGTCTGTCTGTCTGTCTGCCTGTCTGTCTGTCTGTCCGTCCGTCCGTATGTCATAACCATTTTATTCCGAAACTATTAGGACTATATGTGAACCTTGGTAGGTAGATGTATTCTGTGAACTTTCCGATTTTAAGAAAAAAATTAAAAAGTTTTTAAAATAAAGGGGCTTCATCAAATAAAGGGGGAAACTAGGGAACTGAAACTGAAAATATTTTTTTCCATGAAACCTATAGGTACGTGTGTGGTATTTATAGACAGGTCTTTAAAAATAATATTGAGGGTTCTAAAAACACTTTTTCATAAAGTTAATCGTTTAAAAGATATACGCTTCCAAAGTGGTAAAATGTGTGTGTCCCCCTCCCTCTAACTTCTATAATAAAGGAGTGAAAATCTAAAACAAAATATATGCTGTAGACTGTAGATCTTATTGTAAACTTTCAACCAAAATTAGTTTGAACGAGATCGTGTCAGCAGTTTTTGAGATACAGCATATTTTCTAAAACCTTAAGTATAACTTTGTAATTTATACAAACTCTATTAAAAACAAGTTATTTGGCGTAGTTACTACGAAACCCTTCATGGGCGAGTCTGACTCGTACTTGGCCAATTTTTCTAAACTTATTTTTAATAAATTTAATTTTAATTATATTTTATTAGATCATGATTTAATTACTACTTGTGAAAATGTAGATTTACCCATTTTATAATTATCATATCGTACATTTTTATAGTATAAAAATTGTTTGTTCCAAAACAAATAGATAAAAGACTCCAAACAAATGGCCTTTCACTATTCATTTTAAAAAGTAACACAACAAACATGTCTTATTAAAATATATTTGACTATCAATTACAAAAGATATGTAATACACAGGATAACCTTAAAGCCTAGACTTGTCTACCTTCAAAATGACTCACGCGTATAGAAAACAGGTTCTATTACAAATATTTTATCAAATCAATCACTTATTATTGAATGATTGGCTACGAAACAGATCTATTATTAATAATGTAAAGTAGTCATTAGACTTAGCAGAGCTATAATTAAGCATTTTGATGTTGCAACTTCCTCGTCATTTTTTTAAATTATTAATACGCCATTTTTTGATTCTATATTTTTGGCAGATAATAATAGATTGATTGATTATAATAGATGTAGGATACATTTTTTGGGGTGGAAAAACATCAATTGAATCATCATTTATCATCCTGAATAGAAAAAATGACTCCTCGTGCTCTGGGTGGATCCAGAAGGAGAGTCAGACTTCTGCTGACTAAAATTACACCCTGCTCCTTTAGCTGCCTTTGCTTTCCGTGGCCGCGGTATCTCGTTAGAAAATTCCCAAGACCCCGGTAGAGCTTATCGAGACATGTAGGAGACCTAATTATGTTACCTTGACGTTATATTTTAAATAGAATATACTTATATTAGAATATACTTGACTAGTACTCACGCGGAGCTTCGCTCCCGTGGATTCTATCACGGTAAAAACATAACTCTCCATTTTTGCAGTTGCGTAAAAAGTAGCCTATAACCTTCCTCAAGCTTCAAGCTACTTCCATACCAAATTGCATCCAAATCCACCCAGTACTTTCGAAGATTAGCGCGTTCAAGCAAACAAACAAACTTTTCCGCTTTATAATATTAAGTATAGATATAGTATAGATTATACACCAACATTTTAACACAATTGTTTAATCTTTGGTTACAATTGCGCTGTTATCATTGATAGATATTCAGAGGTCAGACAACATTTTAGTCTGAACATCGGCTTTTTAAGAGATTGGCACATTTTGTATTTTTATTTTATTTTTATATTCAGCTTATTGCTTGCTTGTATTGAAAAGAGAAAAAGAAACAGAAGAAAGAAGAATGTTACAGAATAGAAGAGAAGAATATAACAGAAGATGAGAAGAGAGTACGGTACACTGATGGGCCTGAATTGTTGCTCGAACCTGTGTTTTAATCAAGGTGAGCAAACTTTCAGGTGTGTTAGTGCCGACTTATCTGCGAAAGAAGAGAAGAGAAGTTAAAAGAAGATTTTGATAACTGTGCATTTGTGATATATTGTGGTCATTTTTTTTATTTACTGGCTGCTAATTAAATACCATGCTTAACATGAGTTAAGCATGGTATTTAATTAGCAGCGCTTAGGAAATGGCTTAGGTACCCAACTTGTGATCGAGGGAACACGGGTTCGAACCCCACTATTGCCGTGATCCCACTCCAAACACAAGCAGATCTAGCTTATTTGAGGGTTAACAAGATTGCTAGTAATGTGAATTCGAATAGAATTGACATTACTAGCAATCCTGATACATTCCTAGGTCTCTTTAACCCTAGAGTGGGCATGCTATGAGCATTTTGCCGCCCGCGCTAATGAAATGTGAACAAGTTGTAAAACAATTATCCGTTAGGCTTTTAGTAGCTTTTTAGTAGCTGTCCCTAATTTCATTCGCAACACCTGCCGAAAGGCTGGACGCCATCAGTGCGCGGGAAACCGCTTGAGGAGAAGGTTGTTATCAAAAAGTGTCGCCAGGCGGCAAATATCTAACCATGCGACTACTCACGTAAGTTAAAATGTGTCATGTATTTGTTACGAAGTTGAAATTAAAACTATATTTTTCGTGGCGTATTTTTTGTGAAAACTAAACAACGGTTTTAATTTAAGGATTTAAAAGTATCAAGTATTATTATCAAAAATTTATAACAAAATGAACGCTAGAATTGTGTCTTGGCTAGAGGAAATGTCTGATTTTCAACCGACGACCAAAAGAGGAGGTTATCAATTCGACGCGTATATTTTTTTTTTTTTTTTTTTTTTATGTGTGATCATCGAGTACTCGAAGACGGCTGAGCCGATTTGGAAAATTCTTTTTTTGTTCGAATGGGTATACTTCGAAATTGGTACCATTATCACCAAAGTCAGGATCTGATGATGGGATCCTGGAGAAATCGAGGGAACTCTTCAAATATTATAGGCACACCTATGGCGTTTTGGGTATTTCTTATAGTAACTTGTGCAGTTGCTCTCAAAAAGTACCATTTGGGGAAGTGGAACTGATGATGAAGACCACAGATGGCCGCCGAAACTACTCAATAATAAGTATTAAGTGGATTGCGATTCGATTACTTGAATATGGATGTTAAGCACTTTATGCTCGTCACAATGCATATGGTGATGTAGAGCTGATGGTGAAGTACCAGGAGAACTCCTCAACAATTAACGGCCCAGCATTGGGAAAAGCAATATTTTGTAAAAGGTTATAAGTAGTTGACATTTAGGCTCTTGTAACTAGGTAAATTAAAAATCATCCAACTAAAAAGAGTGAAAAAAAAACTTTTTAACAAAAAATTAAACCGACTCCCAAAAAACACTGCAAAGTGAAAAATAACTTTAATTTCGGAAGTCGGTGCCAAAAACGAAAAAACAAAACTAAAGACACCGACTACCGAAATTAAAGTTATTTTTCACTTTGCAGTGTTTTTTGGGAGTCGGTTTAATTTTTTGTTAAAAAGTTTTTTAAAGCTACTAGTTCACAGTTTCTTCAATCTCAACTTTTGTCTATAGCTTTTCAACTACCACCTACTAAAGTTCCCATGTACCATGGTAGAGATGGCACTAAATGGCTAATTCATCCACCTTCACGACCTAGCACCTGGACAAGCCAGGAAAATATTGTTATCAAATATTGTTATCGCAGATGCTCAAAGTTGCTGTACAAAGAACATTGTACATATATTTGTGAAGACTTTTTGGATAAAGCATATCCTGTAGATTTATAAAATATATAATTTTGTAATTTTTTTGTATTTTTTCCAGTATTTAAGAGTGGATTTATTTATACAGAGTGGCGATTAGGTTATCACATTAAATTGTACAACAGGTAATACAAGTTGTTATCAGTCCGTTAAAACAATAAAATAAATAATTTTACAAAAATTATGAAAATTCATTTTTCAAACAAAATAAATGGTTTTATTGGTAAAAAATAAATAATCCTTTATAATATTAGTTTACTGACCTGTAAACGCGCCAACGCTGCGGCGCCGCGACGACGGAGCACGCGCCGAGTGATTGGTCAGCTAATTACGTTTATGCAATACACGATGTTGAAATATTAAAATGGTAAAAGGTTCCACGGCTATAATATTGTTTATTATTAAATTATTTAAATTGTATATGATAAAATACCTAATATAGAGTACGTAGCTTCAATTAATGTGATAACCTAATCACCACGCTGTATAGTATGAGTTAAAAAACTCAATTAGAATATTATGATCTCTTTATCTTTTGTAAACCAAAGTTTTTAAATAGAGTTTAATAAATATGTTGATTATTATTTGTGTATTATTTAAATTCTAAGAAAAGAAGATAATTCAAGTGCTGTGTATCTATTTAATGTAGGGTCAAAATGGCCAATGAAAAAGAGCGGCAAAATGCTCCCCACGCGCCCACTGACGTTTCGCGTACAGACATGCCCACTTTAGGGTTAAAAAAAAACTATCTTGAATAAAAGATTGGAATTGTTGACTTCCAATCTTTTATTCAAGATAGTTTTTTAGGGTTCCGTAGCCGAATGGCAAAAAAACGGAACCCTTATAGTTTCGATATGTCGGTCCGTCTGTCTGTTTGTCCGTCCGTCCGTATGTCACAGCCATTTTATTCCGAAACTATTAAGACTATACATGTGAAACTTAGTAGGTGTAGATGTATTCTGTGAACCGCTTTCCGATTTTAAGAAAAAAATTAAAAAATATTTAAAATAATGGGGGGTCCCCATACATGGAACTAGAACTGAAAATATTTTTTTTCATGAAACCTATGCGTGTGTGGTATCTATAGACAGGTATTTAAAAATGATATAAGGGTTTCTAACACCACTTTTTCATAAAGTCAATCATTTAAAAGATATAAGCTTCCAAAGTGGCAAAATGTGTGTCCCCCCCTCTAACTTCTATAATAATGGAGTGAAAATCTAAAGAAAATACATATCTGTAGATCTTAATGCAAACTTTCAACCAAAATTGGTTTGAATGAAATCGGGTCTGCAGTTTTTGAGATACAGCATATTTTATAAAACCGCAAATATAACTTTGTAATTCATACAAACACTATGAAAAACAAAGTTATTTAGCGTAGTTACTACGGAACCCTTCATGGGCGAGTCTGACTCGCACTTGGCCAATTTTTTTCTACTAACAACACGGCGGAGTAATGTACCTTGGCCCTAATCCCTGTTTTATTTTTGACTAAACGCTATAGACTTGATGTTTTTAACTTAGTTTTAATAAAGTAATTTTGTATGGAATCATCTTTTATTTTTTGGGGACAATCATTCAATGACTCAGAAGAAAGCGTCAGAGTGCTATTAACTAAAAACAAACTCTTCCTTACTTGCCTCTTGTGTCCGGGCCGCAATATCTCGTTAGAATATTCCGGCAAACCCGACTACATGAAAAACATAATTACTCGAATGTTATACGTAACGTTTCACGAAGAGATAAATGTAACAATAATAATTATTCAGCCTATTACATTCCCACTACACACAGATCAACCCCCCCCCATATTACACAGACCTCTCTCTATGAGAGGAAATTGGCCATAATCTACCAAGCGGACCCAGTTCATGTCTTCACGAAGGAAAACAACCCTTTACCGATCTGCAACCCACGTCCTGCAACTTGCAAGTCGGGCTCGAAGCTACTGGGCCATTACTCCTCAACAAATAATGAAGAAAAAATTTAAAATCAAAAAAATCTGAGATGCCACTTGTAAAGCTACATACTTTGATGTCTTAGTCATCAATAAAATTGATAAGATAAATGTCACTAATGTCAAACCGGCCTTGTAACATTTAAAAGCTGTCAGTTAACTATAGTGATTCATTTCGATCTTGATTCTATACTTTCATAATTGTTAAACCATTTTTTATTTGCACAATTAGCGAGACTGAAAAATATGTAATTTAAAGTGCAAAAAGCTTTTTGGTGGGGAATCGATCAGAAATAAAGCAGAAAGGTAGACTAAACATGTCCAGCTGAATAAATCCACGCATGTTACATACAATGTAAACGCAATTCGTTTTAAAAACACTTTATTTTCTTCACGAGAAAACTGAAAAAACTTTACATTTTTCCATGACAAACTGATTAAAACTTT
The DNA here is from genome assembly GCA_943138885.2 of Tholera decimalis. NCBI lineage: Eukaryota > Metazoa > Arthropoda > Insecta > Lepidoptera > Noctuidae > Tholera > Tholera decimalis. The sequence continues at coordinate 6,193,961 of OW964577.2, read as the reverse complement.
AATGCATAACTTAAGGCGGTGATGAACGCTTGTAATCTAAGGACTTACAGAGTAACGAATCCCCTTGATTAGAATGGCGGAGATGGAATTAAAAATATGTACCTACTACTTGCAAGTACAATGTCAGTGTAGGTATGTCAGGAATTATGTAGAAACTAGCTTTTGCCAGCGACTTCGTTCGCGTGGGAGATTTTTCCCACTTAAATCCCGATTCCGTAGGAATTCCGGGATACAAAGTAGCCTATGTGTTATTCCAGGATGTCAACTATCTACTTATCAAATTTCATTGAGACCCGTTTCGTAGTTTTTGCGTGGTGTCTTGCGGCAATGCAAGACACGACCACAGCTATGGGATTACGAGAACGACGGGAACAGAGAAGGAGTTCGTCTCTGTCTGCTCGGAGGCATTGTGACCGAGCCCGTCCTCGCTCCTCCACTGTGCCCTCAGCTAAACAGAGGGACACGCGGAACAGCGCTCAGGTCCAAACTGGACTCCTCTTGTCAGAATATTCGCCACGAGCAGCTGCTTTCCCCGAAGAACAAGAATATACTCTTCCCAAACCTCGGAGAACGCCACTGCCCGCGCCCAAGGTGCACCGGCCTGCCAGCTGTCGTTCCCCCATAAACGCACCCAGAGGGACAAGCAGCCGACACGCACACGAGGAGGTTACCCTGCCTTTACAGTCGAGTAAAAAGCGTTTGCTCTTTCTATTCTTAAAATTATTTAATTAACATTGTTTGTTTGACAGCTCATGGCTAAATAATGGCAACCGCACGGGTCGAATTTCAAGGTTCAGGAACGCTTTCCGAGGCCGATCTGTGGATGGGTGAGCATCTTAACATAACGAGGTTCTTCGATGCCTCGAAAAGCACGCCAAGCCGTTGAACCCAGCTGTCAATTGTATATCTTGGACCAGGCGCGTGCACAGGATTATGACAGGGTATACGGCGGAGTAATCGGTCACAAAAACTTTTTCTTTTATAGATTTTTAGCATAGCCACAGCCACGCATCGTAGCATGGTGGCGATGCGTGGCTTTGGTTATGCTAAAAATCTATAAAAGAAAAAGTTTTTGTGACCGATTACTCCGCCGCATACCCTGTCATAATCTTGTGCACGCGCCTGTTGGACAGTAGTTACCAGTAATCAGATGTCAGAAAAACTATATCCTATTAAACTAGGAGCCGACCACAACATAGTTGGGGAAAGGCTAAACAGATGATGATGATGATGATGAAATTTGTTTGACAGTAACTGTCAACTGTTAACATCTATACTCAGCAATACATACGAGGACCTGGTTTTGCCTGTCTTCCTAAAGAACCTTGCATTTTATTGAGCTATAAAATAGTCTGTCAGAATTAGCGATAATGTAACTTTTTAAGGTTCCGTAGCCGATGGCAAAAAACGGAACTCTTATAGTTTCGTCATGTCTGTCTGTCTGTCCGTCCGTCCGTATGTCACAGCCATTTTATTCCGGTACTATTAGGACTACACATGTTAAACTTGGTACTTAGATAGATGTATTCTGTGAACCGCTTTCCAAATTTTAAGAAAAAAAAAAAATTAAGGGGGGCTCTCCATACATGGAACTGAAACTGAAAATATATATTTTTTTCATTAAATCTATGTGTGTGTGGTATCTATAGACAGGTCTTTAAAAATTACATTGAGGTTTTTAATACAAGTTTTTCATAAAGTCAATCATTTAAAAGATATACGCTTCCAAAGCGGTAAAATGTGTCCCCCACCCCACTACTATAATAATGGAGTTCAAAATTTAACATAAATACATTTTGTAGATCTTAATGTCAACTTTCAATGGAAATTAGTTTAAACGAGATCGGGTCAGCAGTTTTTGAGATATAGCATAATTTCTAAAATCGCAAATATAACTTTGTAATTCATACAAACACTATGAAAAACATAGTTATTTGGCGTAATTACTACGGAACCCGTCATGGGCGAGTCTGACTCGCACTTGGCCAATTTTTTATTTTGCCATTGAAAGTCGTTTTAAGATTGTCGTATACAAAAAACCTTAAAACAACTTTATCGTTTACAACCTGTCTTGCCTTGTACCTGACTGATAGCTTGTTGAATAGTATACAACAAGCACCCATCCAATGAGGAATCTCGGCAAGTGTTGCTTAACATTTGGTGGTCAAGCTTTATGGAATGCTGAATGAGACCTTAATGGAACAGGATTCAAAGTACTGACAGACCAAGCTCTGAATAGAGAATCAGAAACAGTTTGTTTCGGAATCTTACTTAAGTCTCACATAATTTGGAAGCCCTCTATGTTTTGTTAATAAGGCATACATTAATATTAGAAAGACATATTCAAGAGAAATCATGTCACAGTATTAGATTAATAATTGGACAAAAATAAAATCCATCTTTTTAATATTATTAAATACAATATTTATTTTCTTAAATGAAACTTACTCTATTGGTTGAGGACAACTTAAAATACACTATTGTAGGTTTTTCCTCAAACTAACGCGGGTGAAACCGCGGGGTACAGTTAGTAAATTATAATTGTGGTACATTGCACAATGTTATTTGTGTTTAGATAGAGAGGTATTGTTATTATATCCGCGATCTCTCGATCACAAAGCCGACACGGCATAACTAAAGTAAAGTAGTCCCAAAATGTTTTGTGCGTATGGATCGGATGTCCATCATGTGATGGCGCATCGCAGTTCGTCTTGGAGTCCGATGATGGCTTGGTGGAATTAAACGGTGCATTTCAATTGCACGTACGCTCCCCGAATAGTAATCAATAGAAAACCGATGGGCTTTTAACGCGTCGCTGATGTTTTAAGCTCTGGATTTTTGTCTCGACCAGTTTCTCGTAAAATTCTCTCACAAATATGAAGCTACACATAATCAGCGAGTTACAATTTCATGCGAGTAAAGCCGCGCAATAGTCATATATAATATAAATAATTCCTAGTTCGTCTTGCTGTGCTACCGCTGCAGCTGCAGAGAACCTCAAGCGGCGGGAATAATCTATTTACCAAAAACAAAAAACCTACCACTTCGATTTATTCACAAAAAATTTTTGCATGGTGCTTTAAACTAATTTATGGGCAAGATCAAGTGCTTTACCATAAAAATTATTTAATGTTTATGGGTTCTTAACATTCTTTTTTAATCTTTAGCCTCAAGTGGATAGACACAAAGAAATTAAATAAAATACCCTGTGCATAGCGTTACCAGGCGTCCGGAAAAAGCCGGACATAAGCTTTTTGAATGCGTGTCCAGCTAAAATAAACGGTGTCCGGATTGTCCGGCCTTTGTTAGGCTTTTTACATTTGACCAATCACCAGAAGATTTATCGTAAATGGGTAAGGCCGTCTAATTTAAACTAACTCTTAAGACATTAATAAATTAGTAACACACGGTAACGCAGTAACGCTCGCGACCCATCTAAAGCTAGGTCTACAATGTAATAAACTAATTCAGCAATCAACCTAGGTTAGTTGTTGAATTCGTTTTTTTTTTACACGATTTGACACGTTCTTCACTGGTTACTAAAGTAGAATATTAATTTCGATGGTAATTTAAAAATAATAAAAAGATATGTTTAAAAACAATTTAATTTATTACTAGTAATGTTTTTCTTTAAGTATGGAAAATTTTCAGTCTCATCGAGCTTTCAAATCACAACAATTTCCTAAACAAAGTAAACTCTATCACAACTTTAATTTTTTAAGAAGTACTCTTTGGAACTAAATATTAACTCAACGTTTGATGTAGGCACTATATATCTCTGTTGACTTTTTTGTAACCTCTTCATTTGCAACGTTTTCAATAAAACCCACATAGAACCTCCAAGATTTTTTTTCGTAATACTTAACAAGCACAATGATACCTTCCTTATTTTCAATATATTTTGTTTCTTTTTCTCTAAAGATTCGTGCTTCTTTTTGTCCTCCAGTTTGAATATTGTTACATTTCTTATTTTCTTCTTCTCTTTGTACTCTCTTTGTGATTCCCATAATCCTGTTTTGTTCTTTAAATTTCTTTCTTTCTTTAATAAAAAGGAAAAACAATTAACGGTTCCTATTTTTTTGTGATAAAATTATAGCTCACCTAAACAAAAAAAGAAAAACGGTTGACAAACAGAGAAGAAATAGGTGCTGAACTTTTTGTTTTTGCCTATTTAGATTAGGTACATATAAATTAAAATAAGCATATTTTTATGAGCTTGTGTCTTTTTCGTTCAGTTAAAAACCTCTAGCAGGTGAAATTAATCATTTATCATGAAAAAAAAAAAAAACAATGTATATAATAATCAAAAAGTTGGTTAATTCGAAAAATCTCTCGTGAATAATTCTTCCCTGAATGTAAACTCTGCCTAAATTATGTCCCGAGTATTACGTAACTCTCCTAGTAACGTTCGGTATCACCCGCGACAGAAAAATGTTGCAAAGCTAACTTAAAAATCTAGTATCTCTTATAAAAAAGCAGATTATTACCAAAGCCCAAGCTATTTCTTTAAAGTAATAATGTAGCTATGAGCGAAACGCATAAAAATAACGTAAATATGCAATACGAACTTCGAAATTGGTATTTTAACGCCACAAAATAAGCTGGACAACTCGTTCAACACACAGAAAAATCCGGATCAAGTGGACGATTGGACGAATATTTTATTTTTTACATTCTGACACAATGAGCATCAGTACTGCCGCGCTAAGGAATCTTATTCGGCTTTGGATACACGCATATTAAGCCAGTATTTAGTAACTCTCTTAGCGTAACGCTTGCGACATGAAATTCCGGGACACATATTTATGTTCACATAAAATGTTATAGAAACATAGTTAAATTAACAAAATACGAGCGTTATAGAGGAAAATTAGTAATAAATTCATTAAAAGCTACTTCTTAGCGCTAGAAGTTATTTTTTTCAAAATATTTTATACATAATACCCAAGAGATGTATTTTGGACATTGCTTTTTTGTATGGGAAGAAAAAGTTACAACTTTTAAAAATACAAAAAGAAATAGTAAATTGCATGGTATGATAAATTTAACGATGATCACTAATTAATTCATGATTCATATAATCAGTTGCCACAATATTATCGATGTCAGCACAGTATTTAATGAGCTATTAACACATACTTTCTTCGGACAAAAAAAAAAAACGAAATGTACAATTTTACACGGCCTTACCCAAATTATAAAAAGAAAATGGGTTTACATACACTATTTTTGTCGTATTAATACTACGACACAAAATCCTTAATAATTAAGGTATCCGGCCTTTCCACACAAATGTCCGGCCAAACTAGCTGGTCTGTCCGGCTATTATGTTGGACGATCTGGTAACCCTACCTGTGCACAATGTCTCATTCACTTGTTTTCCGATTAACATTACGGGCAATTCTTTTACGGCAATTGTTTACTGTTTTTTTTTTTTTATTAAGTAAGAATTGTAATGCCACGTATTCGATACCATATGAGTTCAGAAACTGTTTCAAGAGCAGTGGCATTGCTGTAAGAAGTACAGTCTCAGTGATCAATAACGTTGCGACTAGGTGTACCAGAAGACTGGTTGTGTAGCTAGGCCTCGTAGATCAAGAAGAATCCGGGGTACAACTTTTCAGGAAAACCAATACATTCGTTTATCTGCATGTCGAGAGCGTACCGTTGCTGACCGTACGTTACAAAACTGACTACGGGAAGCCACTCCGAAAGAAACGATACGCATCAGAATCCATGAAGATGGACAACGATCCAGAATGAGTATTGATCGCATCAAACTAACGATTGCTCATGATGCAGCTCGGCTAATCCAAATGCTTCATTGCGAACCTTAAGTTCGCAATGAAGCATTTGGATTAGACTAAGGACAATTGGAGGACTGTACTCTTCACTGATGAAAGTAAAGTCAAGTTTTATAGTGAAAACAGACGCATGCGAGAAGAGAAGGTGAACTTTTTCAGTTATATTATAATTTTTTTCTATTGCATTTGTCATACAAAATAATTGGACAAATTCGCGATTAATGTAAAACACCCTTACGTGCAATATGACAACATCACATTTTTTAAACTACATAATTCTGAATTATTTGTTTTACATAAACTAATTACTCGTATTTATCAATTAAGCTTACGGGTAACAATTGTTGTCCTCAATTTTTTTTAAGGGAACGAACAGTTTGAGTAGAATTCACATTACCACATCACACATCTTTTTAACCCCCCAACTTTTTTATGCTAAATATGCTTGTGTCAATTATGATTGAAGATACTACATATTCCAGGACGTTTTGTTTTATTATTAATTAAAGTTTACTACCCTAGAGTAATGAGTCATAAAAAATAAAAATAAGACCGCCCATTATATCACCCGTTTTAATTGTTAAGTCCTTATTTATTTCACAATAAAGAGTATATCTATCTATCAAGATGGCGTCTGTATGGCGGTGATTCCCTACTCTGTGCAACTGCTATTCACAAAGACCAACTAAGTCCCATCTGATGTTTCCTTGATTAAACCCCGAGAGATCTTGTTAAGAGTTTTAATTATACACTAGAAGTAGTCTTGTTATAGTTTCTGTTAAACAAAAGGAATTTGTGGTTAGTTTATTATTAACTAGCTATCTGCCCGCGGCTGCGATCGCATGAAAAGTTTTTTTAGCTTTTTCCTGGTGATTTTTTTTAAATCAGCAGTGCGTTCGTTGTTGTGTGTCGCTGTGTTACTCGATATTTATTTTCTTCGTTTACTTTTTGTTTGCATTGATATATAGATTAAGAAAATAAATAAAAAATAGATCTTCCCTACCAACTCAAAAACTTCACTATAATGTTTTTCTTTCTCTATTATGAATTTGAAATGTATTCGTATGTACAACGTGTAATTTAAAGGGTATATATGTCGCAGTAAGATAGATAAAGCCGTGATATGGTTATATCCCTAGGGATATAATTATATACCGTAACATAGTTATACGAAAGCAATTCATTACTATCTTACGGTCGCAATCTAGTAATATGATTATCTGACTAAACTAATCTATTTAAATAGTTATAAATCTCCACAAAATCAAATAAAACAATATATTGGTTTTTATGTTTATTACAAAATCAACTTTTTGCAACCTGCAATTAGTTACAATACTTTTTAGCAATAATACGTATTAAAGTTGGCTGTGATTTTATGGTGTTTACGCAAAATCGACGGAGCCCCGCTTCGCGGGGCTCCTATTTCAGGGTGGTTTAAAAAAAATAGCCACGAAGCCTAACCTATCCGAGTCGGGGTACTCTGAGTCGGGGTGTTAACCTCCGCCGCACCCCCGCACTACACTCCTACAATTATTTCACTAAAATCCAGTAATATAATTATAACACTAAACTTGAATGGTATTATAATTATATTCCTAGTAAGATAGTAATGAATCGCTTCCATTTATCTATGTTACGGTATATAATTATATCCCTAGGGATATAACCATATCACGGCTATATCTATCTTACTGCGACATTTACATAACGAGTGCACGGCTTCTTTAGATGATAACAAACGATATGGCAAGGGTTTTCTAATCCTATCTCTACATGTGTGGAGCATAATAGAAATTTGAATACATTGATACCAGAGGCCGAATTTTTCAAATTAAGAAGAACGAAGAGAATTATTGTTTTATTGGCAAGTGACGTGGAAAGTGATGACCCTCATAGTGCTGTGACACGTTTGTTATTACTGGTATTCAAGAAACATATGAAACCAATAATTTGGGGTCAATTCTGTGAGCCACTTATTTTGAGCTGAAACTTTGCATAGAGACCCCATACCAGATGTTGTCTTCAGTCCTTTTGGATAGATATGGGGTTTCCGTTACACGTTGTATTATACACTGTATTGTACGTTGTATTATTATGTTTTTTTTTTTGTCTTTATATTTTTTAATTTGGGGTTTTTAACCAATAAGGATATGTCAACCCCATCGTACCTTATAACAAAATGAATCCGCTAAGTAATAATAAAATGTAACACTAAAAAACTACTCACTGCTGAACGATTAGTTCTTTTGCTTCCTTCGATTTTGGGTTTGCCAAAATGCTTTGAACTAGTCCGACATCCAGTATGTCGTTCAGCAGCGAGTCGCGTTCATCTTTATTATTATTATGTTTAATTAATATTATGTATGATGTTGTACACTGACAACTCTAAATTTATTTCCTTTAAGTTCTGTTCATCCTAAGGTTGTCTGTAAGAGATTGAGCGATAGAGCTCTGTTCGATAAGACCGCCCATCGTACACTAGTCCTATTATTTGTATCCATTTATACATTATATTACCTATGTATATTGTAAGGTGTACTATTACAATAAAGAGTAATATGATAATAAGATTTACCTCTTTTTGGTTAGTTTATTATTGACTAGCTCTTGCCCACGGCTTTGCTCGCGTATTAAATTTGTCTCGGCAAAAAATTGGGATTAAGTCACAAAAGAATAGCTTTCTATTGGGGAAAAAATAAAAAGTTCCATTCCGTAGATCCTTAGATTACTGCCTACAATCACCTTACAACATTCACCTTTTTTATCTACTTAGCCTTTTATGTTGAGGTCGATTCCAGTCTAACCGAATACAGCTAGGGTTGCCAGATCAAAAAATCGAAAATCCTGAGTAAATTCCGGACATTTGCTAAAAATTCCTGACTTTTCTTAATTTGAAATAAAAACATACAATTTTTTTATGTTTCACTCTTTCATTCAATTGTAGAAATTCTGGATCGGTTTAGGATTCCCTCCACATTCCGGACAAAGACCTATATTACCGGACATGTCCGGAAAATTCCGGTCCTATGGCAACCCTAGATACAGCTGAATATTCGTGTTTTACATAGAGCGACTACCTATATTTTGAAATTCAAATTGAAAAACATTTATTTCGAGATGGGAGTGTGCGATGGAATTACACAATCTAATTCCGTCAAGCCCGTTCCATCATTGGACTACGAGACAAACGGCGAAGCGCCATCGTTATATGGTAGACATCTCACCCATACGCACAAAACATTTTGGGAATACCTTCATTGTGCGTACGGCTAAGGAGTGGAATTCTCTGCCGGAGTCTGTGTTTCCCGACAGCTAGACACCTAGGAGTCTTTAAGTCCAGAGTGAATAGGTTACTTTTAGGTAAGCGTGAGAATCATCACTCACCATCAGGTGAGATAGTGGTCAAACGCGAACCTATTTTCAATTAAAAAAAAGATAGATACTCACAACTTACAATAGAAAATAACAAACATACACAAAACAACACTAAAAATTTCGCTCAGCGTGTCCACACCAAAAGGGTTACTAACTCAGCATTTGCTATCTGACTTCCACAACCCAGTAACTGAGTACGATACCGCTTGACAAGACCAGTGTTCGATTTTCTGAATCCTGAGTACTCGTAACGACTTTCAAAGTTGTACAAATTATGATAAATGATCTTTATTTTGCAAATTGGTTATTTAATAACACTTTTACACGTATTTTTTTTGTAAATTAAAATTAGATGAGGCCGGTGTTTCCTAACTACCCTGAGAAGAAACACCGAAACAAACTCAGGGGTCCGTCTCTTTTAAAGTCCATATAATCTAAACTGGTTTAATTACATGGGCATGTAGGTTTCAGTCTGAGGCGATCTTTTGAAGAAAGATGCTCACAGATTTGAGTGGTCCTGTCCATACAGAGTTACTTTACTCTTTGATACAGAGCAAGCATTTGTCAAATGACGTATAGCTAACGTGACCAGACGTCCCTTTTTGAACGGGACTGTCCCGTTTTATAGTTACAAGTCCCGGTGTCCCCGAAATGAACTCTGGGACGCAAAATGGTCCCGTTTTCTGAAACCGTGCGAAAATTTGGGTAGTCGAGCCGGCTCTTCAGTTCTAAAGGCGATGTTGATAAGTAAGACGAATAAAAAAAAAACGTTGCAAGAGTTTCATTCGTACTTAAAATCACCTATATTAAAGCAGATTTGTTCCTCTGATAAATATAAATATAACTAAACGTTAGGGTATGTATATTTTTTAATTAAAAAGGGTTTTTTTTTGATTGACTACCTGTTAATTGACCTAAATAAACCGTCCCGTTTTGAGTCAAAGAATTAATGGTCACGTTACGTATAGCACAACTTTTTTTTTTTTTTTTTTTTTTTTTTTTTTTTTTTTTTTTTAGAACACACCACAGCCAAAACCAACGCCTTTCCCAGGTACGGGGCAATCTCGGTATGTTCAAATGTTCACCCATCCACAGAATGACCTTCATAAGCATTGATTAACCTTGAACATGAACCTGTGCGGTTGTTATTATTTAGCCACTTAAACTTCTTCTTTAAACTTTACCTCTTTATGGTTAGTTTATTATTGACTGGTACTCACGCGGGGCTTCGCTCCCGTGGATTCTATCACGGTAAAAACATAACTCTCCTTTTTTGCAGTTGCGTAAAAAGTAGCCTATAACCTTCCTCAAGCTTCAAGCTACTTCCATACCAAATTGCATCCAAATCCACCCAGTACTTTCGAAGATTAGCGCGTTCAAGCAAACAAACAAACTTTTCCGCTTTATAATATTAGTATAGACTAGCCAGTCGCGCAGGGCTTCGCTTCCGTTGACTTTACCCCCATTAAGCCATAACCTTCTTCTTTTGCAATTTGTTAAAGTAACCACCTTCCTCAAACTTCAAGCTACTTTCATACCAAATTTCAACCAAATCCACCCAGTACTTTCGAAGATTAGCGTGTTGAAACAAACAAACTTATCCACTTTATAATATTAGTATAGACTAGCTGCTGCCCGCAACTCGCGTGGGAGGATTTCTCGCGTAAATTCCGATCCCGTGGGAATTCCGGGATAAATAGCCTATGCGTTATTCCAGGATGTCAACTATCTACTTACCAAATTTCATTAAAATCCATCTAGTAGGTCCGGAGATTAGCGTGTACAAACGGACAGACAATTTTTTTTATTTTTTTACTATGTTACCGTTTCTTAACCCACCTCAATTATTATTTTTGTATATAATTATATTATTAATAATAATATTATTATTAATTATTGTACAGACACACTTTTCTTACTGTTTTATTATAATTAAGTATGTGTATATTATGCATAGTGACAAATTGACCTGTGAATATACATAGATCAAGTGTGAATGTGGGTGGGCCTCCACATGATGAATCATTTGCACCAGTATCTAGAGCTAGTGTCATGTTCTAGTTATCTACTTAGTTTGTTGACTGGTCTATATAGTCCTCTTATCTATACATGCATACTAATATTATAAATGCGAAAGTATATTTGTTTGTCCTTAATTCACGTCAAAACAGCAACGGATACACATGATTTTTGGTGTGGAAATAGTGGAAGGTCTGGAGATTGTCAGAGACTATGTTTTAGGGTTCCATAGCCGAATAGCATAAACGGAAGCCTTATAAATGCGTCATGTCTGTATGTCACAGCCATTTTATTCCGAAAATATTAGGTTACACAGACGAAAACACTATGATTTTTTTGCAAATATAAAAAAAGGGGCTCCCCATAATTATATGGAAGTGAAAGTTTATCGTTAGAAGGATAGACCCTTCCAAAATGTGTCTATATCTTAAAAAAACAGAGAAAAATCTAAAAATAAATATAGGTACCTCAATGAACGCTTTCAACAAAAATCACATTAAGTACTTTGTATATTTTATTTATCATCGCCATTACCCTCAGATCGGTGTAGGAAAAACTTAATGAGGATCGCTTTCGGTTTCTCTGTGACACACATTCAAGGTTCTTGAGATCATCGGAAAATTTAGAGTTAAGTATCCGTATGCATTCCACTTCTTTCTTCGATAAATCTTTCACTATCCAAGCGGCCCGCTTGTGGAATGCATTACCCATAGATGTGAGGCGTGCTCAAACATTACCTACGTTCAAAAGAATGGTGAAGGAGTATTACGTCTCACTATAATTTTGTTTTTTGAAGTGAAAACTTCTTTAGCGGCGTTGTGCACTTTTTTTGTGATGGGTAAAAAATGTTAAACTCGCGTCAGGACTCGTGACCTGATCGAAAATTCGTAAGACGGACGGAGAGTTGATAACTTCTTTAGCGGCGTTGTGCACTTTTTTTGTAATGGGTAAAAAATGTTAAACTCGCGTCAGGACACGTGACCTGATCGAAAATTCGTAAGACGGACGGAGTTTAATGTAATATAAATTGTCATGTTTGTGTACGATAGCGCAATAAATAAATATTGTATTCTACCACATAAATGATAGTACTTTTATACTGATAATTAAAGCAATTCATGCAAAATTAATCCCTAACCATTCCAAAATATCAAAAATGCACAACGTTAATATTCAAATTTTCACTTCTGCCGGCACTCCCGGAGTGCAACCCGTCGTTTTTTTTTCCCCTGCTTTCTCTATTATGAATTTGATATGTATTAGTATATCCTACAAACTAACTCCGTACAAACTGCTTCATAATAGGAGAGGACACACTCTCTCACCGTGCTCACGATGCTGTTACGACTGTCCCTTACTCGCCTCAGAAGTGAAACCGTTTTCTTTCGTATATTCGCTTGAAACGCGTCCGTACGAGGTTGTGTAATAGGCTTAATTGTTTGTTTTTTATTTCATTAACTCACACTTGTTATAACTTAACTTTTCATTACCCTTTCTTACCTGTAAAACGCAACGCATGAGGTGTTTACCTTTAATTATGTGTGCAGTATTGTTTATTCTATGCTTACCAAATAGGAATCATGTTTAACTGTTACATCTGCCGGTAAACCGTAAATAAAACTAAGTACCTATATAGATAACAATTAATCGCCGAAATATATGTAAGGCATGACTTTCGAACAACTGCAACAAAGTGGATAATTATATATTTTTGTGTACATTTTTGTCAGAACAAAGTTTGTATAAAAGGTATTTTTTTTAACAGAACCTAAACAACTGTACAATGTTTACTGGGGCAACTAATAAACGGACTATCAATGACAATAAGACTGTTAATAAGAAGCATAATACAACAAAACCTAAAATATCAAAGGAATCTTACATGCCCGTTCTCTTTTTCACCGCACTTTAAAACCCTATCTATCCATTTTTCCAAGAACCCGAGTAACAAATTCGTCTGCTCCACATTTCTTGCTGCTAACGTTGTGTATAATTTATTATGTAAACTAAACAGATCTTTGTTCTGAGTTCTATACGCAGACGTTTCTGGTCCGTGTTCCAATATCCTAGAAATGTCGGTGGATACAAAATGCTTCAATATACAATAGGTCGTTTTTCAATGGTACAATAAAATTTTGAAGTTCTAGAAATGGTTTTATTTATATGAATAAAGACAGAACTACAATATGTTCTTTCAAAGTTTGTTAGTGGTAGATTCTGCCCGCTACCTCACTCGCGAAGTATTAGTAAGGAGCTACCTACCAAGTTTTACATGTATAGTCCTAACAGTTTCGGAATAAAATGGCTGTCACATACGGACGGACGGACAGACAGACAGACGGACAGACATGTCGAAACTATAAGGGTTCCGTTTTTTTGCCATTCAGCTACGGAACCCTAAAAATGATCTTTATTTTGCAAATTGGTTATTAAATAACACAATACATGTAATTTTTAGGGTTCCGTAGCCGAATGGCAAAAAACGGAACCCTTATAGTTTCGACATGTCTGTCCGTCCGTCCGTATGTCACAGCGATTTTATTCCGAAACTATTAGGACTATACATGTGAAACTTGGTAGATAGATGTATCCTATGAACCGCTTTCCGATTTTAAGAGAAAATTTAAAAAATTATTAAAATAAAGGGGGCTCCCGATTCATGGAACTGAAACTGAAAATATTTTTTTTCATGAAACCTATACGTGTGTGGTATTTATAGACAGGTCTTTAAAAATGACATTAAGGTTTCTAAAATGACTTTTTCATAAAGTTAATCGTTTAAAAGATATACGCTTCCAAAGTGGTAAAATGTGTGTCCCCCCTCTAACTTCTATAATAACGAAGTGAAAAATCTAAAAAAAAACATATGTTGTAGATCTTAACGTAAACTTTCAACCAAAATTGGTTTGAACGAGATCGAGTTAGCAGTTTTTGAGATACAGTATATTTTCTATAACCGCAAATATAATTTTGTAAATCATACAAATACTATGAAAAACAAAGTTATTTGGTGTAGTTGTAAAAATTGTAAATAAGCTAGTTTTAAGAAATTTGTAAGGTTTTTGTTTTTTTTTTTTTGTTTCAAATAAATATATTAAGTATATTATATTTATTATAGTTACTACGGAACCCTTCATGGGCAAGTCCGACTCGCACTTGGACACTTTTTTTTCTTAAATTTATACCAGATAAGGCCGGTGTTTCCTAAATAAGAATGATGAAAATGAAAATGAGAAGAAACACCGAAACAAACTCAGGGGTCTCGTCTCTTTTGATCCATCTTGTGGTCCATAAAATCTATACTGGCTAAATTATATGGGAACCTTGTAAGTTACAGTCTAAGGCGATCTTTGGAGGAAAGATGCTCACAGATTTGATTGGGCCTGTCCATATGCAAGCATTTTTCATATAACGTATAGCTAAACTTAGAACAAGGAGCTTAACGATTTGACAAATAATACTTAGGTAATAAATAATGTTTGGGTAGGCCGCAAAAAGTACTCAAACTGCCAGACAATCATGTTTAACTTGAATAAAAATACCTACATAGTTCACATATTCACAATAGATTCTGAAGATTATGCAGATTACAGTCTGAAATAGCCTTTTGAGGAAAGAGCCTCACAGCTCAGCACATCACATCGATTATTTATTATTTATTTATTTATTTTATTGTTTACAAGGTACAAGGTATTTTTATAATTTACAACAATGTCCCACAATACTGAACAGACAGTTTGACTGTGGGATCAATTTATAATCTATTTTTAACTTGTGTATATAATTAATAAATATATTACTTATATAACTAATTAACTTAAAAATACAATAATAACATTAAGGTAGGGTGCTAAGTAAATAGTTTTTTAATTAACATTTAAATTTTTAATATTATTTTCTTCTCTAATGCCCTCGGGTAAACCGTTAAGTATAATATATATGGGATGCGTTTTTTAATGTCCTGTCGCCATAAACGTTGGTTATTCTAGGCACAATACCCGAGGTCATTGCTCTAGTATTATATTTATTATTTAAATCAATATAGAATCATGTACTCGACTTCCATGGTTATTGGTTAAAAAAAGTACTTATGTTTTAAACTGACTGGTAACTTACAAAGCTTAAATATGTAGTTTATAATAATCATTTTTATATTCATTTTGGTTTTTTATTTACAAGTAATTTTACAAATCTAATTTGGATGTTTTTAAGTTTTTCAATATAGGATTTGAAAGTAAGCCAATAACAGTCGAGTGCATAGTCCAGAATGGACTCAACTAAACACTTACATATATAAAATTTTTAGAGTACCAGTAGGAACCCGGTAACTTAGGTAGTAAAATTTACCAAGTATAGCCCTGAGTCTATTGCACAAGAAATCTATATGCTCACTCCAAGAGAAATGCTCATCGACTAAATATGTTACAAACTTTATACTCTCTGAATCTGTTTGCAGCCACAATCTGTGAGGTTATTATGAAAGGAATTATAAGAATGGGTAAATAATGGTTGAGGATTATCATTTAGTGCTAAATATGGTGAACGTATAATTAAAAGTTTTGTTTTCTGGTTATTGAGCACAATACCATTGTCATGTGACCACCTGACTATCGCGTCTATGTCCTGCTGAACTAATCGATTGTCTCAGTTAGGTCTGTGCCAGCCCGCAGCGTACACAGGTCGTCAGCGAACATGTGTGCAGAGCTATTTTTAATCACTCCACATAGACTATTTACATGCATTAAATAACACATGGGACCACATCCCGATCCCTGAGGTACCCCACATCGCACTAATTTTTCGTTACAAAATGTATCGCCGATTCTCACCCTGTAAGTGCGTGTAGTAAGATTTCATTCTTTCAGAGGTTTTCTCACCCCGAATTCCTCTAATGCGTTGCTCGGTTGTGATGTTAAAGAATGATAAATAGTGATGATTATTGATTTGGAAATTGTATTTTTTTTATAAATCGGTTATCCTTCACACCACTTCGACCTATATGGTCCAAGAAACTGACCAGGAGAGTGAAACTTCAAATCTTTCGCTTCAACGTAAAAACTGTCAAAACATGTATGGGTTACCAAGGACATTACACGTTGGATCCAAGTTTCGTCTACCGCTGTGTCCGGTAGATTCTTGGTATCTTCAGGACGGATAAGACAAGCAGCAAATACCTATAGTTTAAAGATTTCTTCTATGGATCTATGTAACATGAGGAAAAAAGGATTATTTTTATTAATCCTGCTATTAATATTCGTGGTCTAAAACGTCTTCTAAATAACACTCTGTTTTTCATACCGATGAATAATACAAAAAATACGTTGATGAAATATAAAACTGGTCTCAAATAATTATCAGCAGTAACAGTAACCATTCATTATCATTATACCAAATTAATCAGCTTTCATAGAAGCGTCGATAGCATGAGCAGGACCACACACGTAGGAACAGACATAAAAATATCCAGCCAAGTATTTTGCCCACAAAGTCATAACATTCTCGCCAAGTCGCCAGTAATATTCAATAATTTCATACTGCCATAGGAAACAGAGCGTCTATTGTTCGTAAATGGATAGTTATTAAGATTATTATTCCCTGCGTTGCTTTACGATGGCTGTTAAAACGGCATGGATAACGTGTTTTAGGAGATGCGGCGTTTCGTTTAGATTGCCTCTTTGATCGGATATTAAACAAAAGAATTCAAGAGTTTAATACCTAACAGTTCGCCGGCTTCAGCATCAGTGTCATCTGCTCAGACTTTCCCAACCGGAAAGTTCTAGTGGTACTCGACAACTGATTAGTTGGAGAGCTTGACAAGACTACAGTCAAATTTTCTATACAAAACAACTGATTCCTCCATCTCTCTTTCACTACTGGTCTACCAGACGCACGTCATGTCGTACCAAGCGCTTCTCCTCCGCATTTATTGTGCGCAAAGCCAATCTGTGGAATTCTCTGCCGGCTTCTGTGTTCCCTGCCACTTATGACCTTTCAGCCTTTAAAGCACGAGTAAATAGGCATCTTCTGGGCTCACTCGTCCCATCTTAGACCTCATCTATCGCTTACCATCAGGCGAGGTCGAGGTCAAGAGTGGGCCCATCAGTAATAAAATGATTTGGATTGACATAATTTTTGGTGTGGAGGTAGTTGAAGGTCTGGAGAGTATCCTAGGCGAGGCTGTTTTAGGGTTCCGTTGCCAAATGGCATAAACGGAACCCTTATAGATTCGTCATGTCTGTCTGTCCGTCCGTATGTCACAGCCATTTTATTCAGAAAATATTACGATTACACAGATTTTTTTATTTTATTGATAATAGGTTCGCGTTTGACCAGCGTCTCACCTGATGGTAAGTGATGATGTGGTCGAAAATGGAACACGCTTACCTAGAAGTAACCTATTCACTCTTGGCTTGAAGACCCCTAGGTTATAGCTATCGGGAAACACAGACTCCGGTAGGGAATTCCACTCCTTAGCTGTACGCACAATGGAAATATTCCCAAAACGTTTTGTGCGTATGTGTGGGATGTCCACCATATAACCGATGATGGAACGGGCTCGGCGGAATTAGATGGTGCAATTACATCTCACACTCTCCGAAATGTAACCGATAGAAAACCGATAGACTAGCAAATCTTCGTCGATGGTCAAGGCTTTGGAGCTTTGACTCGACCAGTGCATCGTTGCCAATGAGTCTTTTATATTATGAGGTTATGGTCGTAGGTGAGTATCTGGTTATTATAATTTAGGTATTTATGGAAGTGGAGCAGTTGAGGTAAATGATCATCTTTTTAGCCTTTTCCCAGCTATGTCAGGGTCGGCTTCAGTCTAAGCTAATGCAGCTGAGTAGCTGAGTGACGTCCAAAGCCCAGTAACTGGGCAATATGATACCCTTTGGCATAACTGACAGGTGTTCGATTTTCTGGCTGCTACTACCCGTAGTCTGTCAAAGATGTACAGACGCCAGCACATCAACCTACCTCAAACTGTCAAATTTCTTTAATAGATTTTCAACCTTATTACAATAGTGGAAGGTTAATGTTCGATTGGTAAAATTTGACAGATTGGGGTAGGTTGACGTGCTGCCGTCTGTACAAATAAGCGTTACTTATCCTTGAAGATTGTCCCGTGCGCTTTTATTATTAAGCCTATAGAGATCTTCCAGAGCGAGTTCCGAGTTCAGATCTTGTAATTTAAGATTGCAATTAAATAGGGGTAATTAGGAAGTGCCGAAAAAAGGATGGGTGACTGGGAACCGGTTTGTATGTATGTACCCCGATTACTCGAAGACGGCTGAACCGATTTGGAAAATTCTTTTTGTATTTGAAAGGGTGTAATTCTAGTTGGTCTCATTGTCATCAAGTCAGGATCTGATGATGGAATCCAGGATAAATCGAGGGAATTCTTCAAATATTATAGGCACACCTATAGCTCGTCACAATGCATTATAGTGAAGTGGAGCTGATGGTGAAGTACCAGGAAAACTCTTCAACAATTAACGGCCCTGCATTGGGAAAAGCAATATCTTGTAAAACGTGACATTTAGGCTTTTGTAACTAGATAGATAGATATACTCTTAATCTCTTAATCTTTAATTAATTTTGTTGTGATAAGTCTTTACTTACCACAACAATTTTTTTTTTTTTTGTTTTGCAAAATTAAATTAAATGAGGACTTAAAAACTAAAGGTCTTATCGCTAAAAGTGATCTAGATAAATTACAAACCCACCCACTAAAGCAGAGAATAAAATATACAACCATTCTCCATGGTAGACTTCATATCAATGCTTACTACAATTAGAGACACAGCTCAAATGTGTATTTATATAATTAGCCTACTATACATATACTAGGGACCAGCTATTGTCCGCGAATTCATTCGATTTTGAAAAAAGTAGTCTGTGTTTGGCCATGGGTCTTCAACTAACTCAAATATGCTCAGTGATTAAGCTGTGAAAGTGAAATACGCAGACAGACATTCGCATTTTTAATATTAGTATGGATGAGTTGTACTTTCTTACCTCAGTCAGGATTCTTAAGGAATCAGATTTTGTTTTGTTCTTATATGAGAAATTGCGTTGCGGAAAAAAATATAAACACCCACACAAGAAAATATGTCTCGCCAAATGAAGGATAGACACTTTATTAACAAATCCTTTTGTACCAATGAGGTTCCACCAGTGTTTTTTCTTTTTGTTATTATTTCTGTTTTATTAAAAGACAACTCTCTAGGGAGACATTCTACAAAGAATTAAGGATGGTATTATAATTTTTACATGAAAGTAAATTAGGCTTTTATGGGGTGTTTATGCAGCTAGAAACTCCTTAATGTTTTCTTATCGACAAGACTTATCATAAAAAAATCTCAAGAGTGTAAGGGTATGCTTGTCTCATGAATCGTTGAGTCTATCGAGAAGCAGGCCAAGAGACTCATTGGCAACGATGCACTGGTCGAGTCAAAGCTCCAGAGCCTTGAACATCGACGACGAATTGCAAGTCTATCGGTTTTCTATCGGTTACATTTCGGGGAGTGTGCGATGGAATTACACAGTCTAATTCCGCCAAGCCCGTTCCATCATCGGACTACGAGACAAACGGCGAAGCGCCATCGATACATGGTGGACATCCCACCCCACCGTTTTGGGAATACTTTCATTGTGCGTACGGCTAAGGAGTGGAATTCCCTGCCGGAGTCTGTGTTTCCCGATAGCTATAACCTAGGAGTCTTTAAATCAAGAGTGAATAGGTTACTTTTAGGTAAGCGTGCTCCATCTTCGACCACATCATCACTTACCATCAGGTGAGATGGTGGTCAAACGCGAACCTATTGTTAATAAAAATAAAAAAGGATGCTCATGAGAAGTTAATGTAATATTACTAGATGAATGTCAACCTTGAAGAACTTATAGCTATAATAGTAACAGCTGCACTAGTCGATCTTCTTGGTTAAGCAACCCTTGCCAAGGTCAGTTCTTAGATGGGTGAACAACTTATTATATTAAGTTTTCTCCCTGCCTTGGACAGCACGTTAAGTCATTGCCTTATCATTATTTATACACTAGCTTTTGCCCGCGACTTCATTCGCGTGGGAGGTTTTTCCCGCGTAAATCCCGATCCCGTGGGAATTCCGGGATAAAAAGTAGCCTATATGTTATTCCAGGATGTCTACTATCTACTTACCAAGTTTGGTTAAGATCCGTTCAGTAGTTTTTGCGTGAAAGAGTAACAAACATCCATCCATCCTCACAAACTTTCGCATTTATAATATTAGTGAGAGTAAGAAGTAATATAAGATTTTTGACAATAGTTACGGGTAGTCAGTAGCCAGGAAATGTGACACAACTCGCTAAGGGGTGTTTTTTGTGTTACCCAGCTACTGTTCTGCGGAGGTCAGATAGGCAGATGATGATGTATATCAACTCCTCGACTTCCATAAATGCCTCAAGCATAATAACCAAATACTTTACCACAACCATAACCCAACACAAATTGTCCCCCATCGTCACTTTGACGACAATTCCCCAAATTGCCTTATTAGCCCAACCCTTCTACCTGGTGACATAAAAATCAACGGCGTGAATATACTGAGGACCCCCAATCATACCTTAACAGGCAATATATGCAATAATAAGACCCCTCTGCTTTATAGTCTTTGCCGTTTTATAGTACTTTTGGAGGGTTTTTTTTTACCCTTCCATACTCGTAAAGGGGTCGAAATGGCCCCATGAAATGCCTAGCTTTTTAATAACAGCCAGTTAGGGGCGGTTTCGAGGGTAGTTCTATTTTAATGGCCTTGCATCTTGACGGGCTATTGTATGGCTTTCTTATGAGTTACTGGAGGAGAAAAATGTACTTGTTACCCTGTCGAAGTTTGAATTTAAGTCCTTGACCGTAATAGTATGTTAACAATAGGCATATAACATAGTCTAATCCTACTAATATTACAAATGTGAAAGTTTGTTTGTGTTTCAATAATGCAGAAATGGCTTAAATGATCTGAATAGAACTTGACACACAAACAGTTTAAATCTTGGAATAACACATAGACTAGTTTTATCCCGCGAAAATGTGTGACTTCTTCATCTCTTCGGGGTTCTTTGCATTCCGCTTTAATTGATTCCTTTCAGTTTTCAACACTTTTTTTTTCAGTTAAAAGTTGTAGGATATTTTTAGAGTTCCCTTTGTTTCAGTGCTTGCATTTAGCATTGTTAAATAACCTATGTCTAACATACATATTCTATTGTAGAATATTATTATTATTAATTAAACCAATAAAATTGAAGTATCTGTCTGTGATTTCCAAATAACTACATATATTTTCTGAAGTGCATATATTTATTTATACGATACTAAATCACACACTAACTTTTTGTCTGTCTTTCTGTTTGGGCTAATCTCTAAAACAGCTTAATCAGTTTAATAGGATTTGCACTGAAAATAGAAAAGGATAGGCCATATTTTCCCTGAAATCTGAATCTGAAGATTTACGCGGGAAAATCCTCCCACGGGAACGATTTCGCTGGCTGGTTTAGTTTAGTCTGGGCAGCTTGATGGTTATTGACAAATGCTTGCACTGTATGAACAGGCCCACTCAAATCTGTAAGCATTTTTCTTCAAAAGATCGCCTTACACTGAAACCTACAAGGTTCCCATATAATTAAACCAGTATAGATTGTATGGACTTTAAAAGAGACGGACCCCTGAGTTTGTTTCGGTGTTTCTTCTCAGACTAGTCAGTTAGGAAACACCAGCCTCATATAGTTAATATTTACGAAAACAAATATGTGTAAAAGTGTTATTTAATAACCAATTTGCAAAATAAAGATCATTTATCATTGACAACGGAACAGGTCTATCTTAGGTTAAGCAACGCAAGCTGAGGTCGGCCCATGCATGAGTATCCATCCTCTATATACCGCGACTCTTATTATTGCATATATTGCCTGTTAAGGTATGATTAGCGTTGAAAATGCCGAAAAAACAAATTGTTTTTTTCACGAAAAAAAACAAATTGTAGTTTTTTTTTCGTTTTTTTCGATTGTTACATAGAAAAATTAACAGAAAGAATCCTTTGGAAAGAAACAGGATTCTTTCGAATTTTTCGCAAGATGTTTTGAAAAGTTGAAAAAAACAAGTTTTATTGCAATATTTTTAATAGGTGAAATATGGAACAAATAGGTAACAATAATAGATTTAGCTTTCCTCGGCCACAGTATCAATTTCACTGTCCGAAGAATCGACAGCTTCACGCTCGAGCTTGAATATTTCTTTTTTAGCTTGCATTACATGTAAATTTGATCGAACATAAACAAGTTTATTAAGTCGTTCTCGAAGAAGGCGATTCCTATCTTTTGTATGCGTTCGACCAAAAATAGACCAATTTCTTTCAGACGCCGCAGATGATGGTGGAATACTCAACAATCTTATGGCAGCATATGAAAGTTGTTTAGAGTGACAAAATCCTTTCCACCAGTCGCGAGGGTGTAAATTGTTTACTGGTTGCCAAATTATTTCATTGGCCCAAAAACCACTTCTAGCTTGGTATTCAGCGAAGTTTGTCATTATTTCACATGTGTTTTCCTAATTTAAAATCCTAATTTAAAAGTACGTACTTGAAAAAAAAAACATGAAATGTTTCCCGTTTATATAATATGAATTCTTCGGATTTTTTCGGTTTTATTGGAAAAAACATGAAATATATACTGGCAAATTTTCTTGAAACTTTCGAATGAATCATTGAAAAAAAACAGCGGAATTGGGAAGAAACGGGAATTTTTCCTGCTTTTTTCAACGCTAGTCTCGTGCCCTGTACTGTAAAGAACTGAACATCTTTTACAGTCATTACGGGTAATGAGAAGCTAGTACATCTGACACCAGTTTTGTTGAGAGTTACCATATTACTAGTTTCTGGCAAGCTGAACAATCACTCCATGTAAAAAATTAGTGCTAAGATACATTCGTATTTATTAGATATTGATTATTTATGATGTTGTACACTGACAGCCCTAAATCAATCCCCTTTTATTTCTGTCCATCCAAAGTTTGTCAGTAAGAGATTACCCTGTGTGATAAGACCGCTCATTGTACACTAGTTTTATTATTTGTATCCTTAAGTGTATTTTAAGGTGTGCAATAAAGTATATAATAAATAAATAATAATAATATTCGGTTACAATAGAAGACAATCTCAAACCAGTTGGTAAAGCCGAGACAACCAGTCTTCTTTAAGCCTTACTAGATAAATAAAATCTTGGATGATATACCGTCTTTTTAACCGACTTCTAAAAAAGGAGGAGGTTCTCAATTCGGATGTTTGTATTTTTTTTTTTTTTCTATGTTTGTCCACGCATAACTCCGTTGTTTGCCAACCGATTTGAAAAATTCTGATTTTGTTAGAAAGGGTATACTTCCTAAATGGTCCCATGAAAATTTTATCGAAATCGGACAAGCCGTTTCTGAAAAATCAACAAAAGTCTAAAAAAACGTTTACGTTGATGATCTTTTCGTTTACGCTGCATTGCGTTTTTTGTTCGCGCATAACTCCGTCATTTACGAACCGATTTGGAAAATTCACTGACCCACTAAAAAGCACGAAAATAAAAACTTTTTTGCAAAAAATAAAACCGACTTCCATATCAAAACACTACAAAGCCAAAAATAATTTTAATTTCGGAAGGCAGTGTGAAAAAAAAAGAGAATACAAAACCAATAACACCGACTACCGAAATTAAAATTATTTTTGGCTTTGTAGTGTTTTGATATGGAAGTCGGTTTTATTTTTTGCAAAAAAGTTTTTCGTACTAAGCACTCCTCCTCCACAAACGCTTTTCCGTCTTCTGTGTTCCTTTTTACATTATGATCTGTAATCTTTCGCAGTAAGAATGATAAATAAAGGATAAATAATTTTTTTATTTTTTTATTTTGCGTATTGGTAATTAAATAAAACTTTCACACGTCGTTGTTTTTTTCCATAAATTTAAACTTGCTGATATTTCCTAACTAAATTACCCAGACAAGAATCACCGAAACAAACTCACAGGTCTCTTAAGTCCATACATTCTGTACTTTTCAAATTATATGAGGATGTAGGTTAATTCTGAGAATCTTTTAACCTGTGAAAACCAAGACAATGCTTGTGCAGACATTAATTTTCCCTATAATCGACTATGGTGACTTGTGCTACTTTGACTTGAATGCGGTTTTCCTGGATAAGCTCGATAGGCTTCTTAATAGCTGTATCCGGTTCATATTCAATTTTAAAAAATATGACCACATAACGAGGTACAGAACCGAGCTCAAATGGATGCCCATTCGCCAGAGAAGTTTGCGCGCCTTGACTACGCTTTTCTCTTTGCTAAACTCTCCTACCCCTCCCTCTTACCTTATTTCCCATTTTCGATTTCTATGTTCTTCACACGCTAAAAGTCTGTGCTCTTCCAATAATCCTCTCTTACTCTGTCCTTCTCAAACTTCTGATTCCATTCATTCTTCCTTTTATATACAGTCCATTCTTCTGTGGAATGCACTACCTCTTGATATCAGGATGGCCACTAGTCAATATGCGTTTAAGAGAAAGTTGCGGGATTATTTTCCAAACAAATAGTGGAAGCAGAGTTTTCATAACCCTCTTTCTATGACTTTTTATGAATATATTATAATATATATTTGGTATGTATTATGATAAATATGTATGTAAGTTTATTTTTATTTATGTATATATACATACTTGTAATAAGACTTTTGCTTTGAATATATTATCTACTTAGTTTATTTTTTTATGCACTGCCATGTTATCTCTTCACCGCCCATGGTTGACTGGTAGAGAATGCCTATGGCATTAAGTCTGCTTTTGTACTTTTTGTGTTGAATAAATAAATAAATGTCTAAAGCGATCTTTTGAAGAAAAATGCACACAGATTTGAGTGGGCCTGTCCAGACAGTGCAAGCATTTGTCATATAACATATAGCTCCACTTAGATCTCAACGATTTGACGAAGTAAGAACGTTTGAGTAGGCCGCAAGGTATTCAAACTGCCAGACGATCATGTTTAACTCAAGCGAACAGGCATCCGCATCTTCTGGGCTTGCCATCGTAGACCTCATCTATCGCCTACCGTCAGGGTTCATCGAGATCAAAAGCAGGCTAATCTGAAAAAGAAAATATAAATTTGGGAATACATTGGGCTTAACAGAATATTTTGCAGTCTCTATTGGTAATTAAACTATTTTTACTATTTTTACTTTTGATAACTTATTAACTTAATTTGATAATGAATTATTAAAGTCCTCACTTATATCAGTTTAGCTAAGGAGTATCGAGTTACCCAGTGATGTAAAACCCTAGTATCTAATTCTCAGCCCGGGGTATCACCCTATCATTCGATATTATACTAATTCTAATTTGATATGAAGCCGACCCCAACATTTATTTATAACAAAATCCACAGCTCTTAAAACAATGTTTTAGAGTAACTTATATCTAATCTTACAGCCAATTACGGATTTACAATTTTTTCACTACTGACAAACATGTAGGAAATTTTTTTTTTATAAATTAACATTTTTATACAGTATTACCAAGTGTGCATAGGGAGTGTTAAATGAATGTGTCTGTGTGTGTGTATGTGGTGTATGGTGAATGCCTTTACCGTACTTAATCTCATACTATTTTACTTCTGTTAGGATCTGAGTAGGTAAATCGAGATGTACAGAGGATAAAAGTAGCTTCCGAACTATACTTTTTTTGGAGTTAAATATATCCAGATGGGAGAAGAATATGGTAGGAAAAGGCTATGCCGATGATTTCTACTCATGATAATTAACTAAATAAAACGAAAAATTAACAATTTTATAAAACACTGTCCTCTGAGCGCATTTTAAAACGGTAAAGATGACCATGTTTTACGTTGCAAATATGGATAGATTATTATTAAGCAGGATTACATTTTACTTTAAACTACATACTTAACGTTACTGTTTAATCTGCCTTGTAATAAAATATTAACAAGTATTTTTTTCCGCCAGAAAATTATTTCACTGTTATATACTTTGTTTGCTAATGAGTCCATCGCTCTTAATATTAAGTTACTCCAATTTGTATTCCCGGTGGCGAGTGACCGCACGGCACAGAACATACATCAGGACTTGTACCTAGAAAAAAGAAACTTCAATTTGTACTGAAACTAACAACTATGGAGTGGAATACTTGAGAGTGACTGTGTTTCCTGATAGCTACCACCTGGGGTCGTCTTTAAGTCAAGAGGGAATGACTTCTAGTTAAGCGTGCTCCATTTTCGCTTACCATGAGGTGAGATGGTGGTCAACGCGAGCCTTCCATACTATCCATACTTCCATACTTACTAATATTATAAATGCGAAAGTAACTCTGTCTGTCTGTCTTTCTGTCCGTCTGTCTGTCTGTCTGTCTGTTACCTTTTCACACCTTAATCGCTAAACCGATTTACATAAAATTTGCCATGGGAATAGTTTAGAACCCTGGGAAGGACATAGGATAGTTTTTATCCCGATATAAGGTTCCTGTGGGATTGTTTTCAAATTGTATCTTTGTTGCTCTTTCACGCAAAAACTACTGAACGAATTTTCAATGAAATTTGGTAAGGAGATAGTTGACATTCTGGAAAACACATAAGCTACATTTTATCCCGGAATTTCCACGGGATCGGGATTTACACGGGAAAACCCTTCCACGCGCACGAAGTCGCGGGCAAAAGCTAGTTATCAATAAAAAAAAAAACTGGATGAACATTTAAAATATACAATTTATATATAAAAAAAAAATGGCTAAGTGCGGGTCGGACACGCTCATGAAGGGTTCCGGAGTAGAAAGCGCAGTAATACACGCGAAAAAAACTTTGAATAAAAGACAAAGTTATATTTGTAAAACTATATCTCTAAAACTACTTACTGTGTCTCGTTCAAACTAATTTTTATTGAATGTTTTCATTATTTATACAGTCTCTTATTTTAAAAGATAGAGGAGGCGGGGGGAGGGGGCATCAAACGATTAACTTTGAGCAAAATTGGTTTGAGGAATCTGAATGTTATTTTAAAGACCTATCTATAGGCACCCCACACGTTTGTTTGATGATTTTTTATTTTATTTTAGTTCCCAGTATGTATCACAAATATAAAAGTTCAGGACACCCCCTTCTTAATTTTTTATTTTTGTATAAAAAAAAAGAAAACATCTACATACTAATAAAATTGCTGTGATATACGGACGGACAGACATATGACGAATCTATAACGGTTTCGATTTTTGCCATTCGGCTGGGGAACCCTAAAAAGAGCTTATCAAACTACTTCTATAAAACAATTTTGTTATGTGAAATGCTTCTGGATACGTCTCCCACTGGTCACTGGTATATTTCCATATAAACTGTTAACCAATATTGCAATCCTCGTAAAGCATACTGCGCAAACTAGTTACATAATCAGTCTGTCTGTCCGTCCATTCAGATCACGCTCGCCGACAGTCCGGTGATGTCATAGCATTGTTAAAGACCTGCCTACGTTGTACGTATGCTGCGGGTCACAGGATTTTTAGGTGTTTCTAGGAAAAAACTGGTTGCATTATGTAATTTTGAGGAATATTATTCCTGCGTAATAGTGGTTATTAATATTTATTTATTTTTATTTCAGACATAAGTCCCTTTACACTTTTTTTTATTTTACTTTAGCATTAGAATGATCTTTATTTACTAGCCTCTGCCCGCGATTTCGTTCGTATGGCAGGATTTTTCTGCGTAAAACCCGACCCCGTGAGAATTCCGGGATAAAAAGTAGCCTATGAGTTATTGCATGCTGGGATTGAGGGAATTTTTTAACAAGGTACTGCGGCCCCGGACCACAGGTGCAACTGAAGGAACAGGGTGGGTTTTTAGTCAGTAGAAATCGGACACTCATCACTTTATTTTGATGATTCTCCCACCGAAAAAAAAATGTGTTATTCCAGAATGTCAAATTTATTGATCAAACACTTAAATTATTTCAATAGTTTTTGCATGAAAGAGCAACAACCAACCTTACATATATACCGCAGGATACCATCCACACTTGGTCGATATACCGTCTTGTCGTACTAAGCAGTTTTCCTCAACATTTATTGTGCGCACAGCCAAGGTGTGGAACTCTCTGCCGGCTTCTGTGTTCCCTGCCACATATGACCCGTCAGCCTTTAAAGCAAGAGTGAATAGGGATTTTCTGGGCTCGCTCGTTTGATTGTAGACCTCATCTTACACTTAACATTAGGTGTGATCGAAGTCAAGAGCGGGCTCATTCATAATATTAAAAAAAAACACATCCGTCTTCACAAATTTTCACATTTATAATATTATTAAGATTTTTAGTAGTACACACAAAAATGTCAATAACAAGGTTTTATGAATTTGTTAGTAAACAAAACAAGTTACACAATAAATTTATACACTGTATAATTAAATAATTTGATAATCATTGATAAGATTAATATTTATAGTTAAGATGACAGGGTAGACGCAGTGGTTGAGTAATTGGTAACTACGTTGCGTATCGGTTTTAGTTACCGTTGGATCAAATGTTTTAGGTCTGGGTGTTTGTGCATATTTTTTTAAATGTATGTAAATGCACCAACGATGTAGGCGAATCTCCGAGCGTGGAGCAAAGTTTTATAAATATTATTCCGTAGGTACATATTCATTGAACACTGACAGCCCTAAATCAATTTTCCATTATTTCACTCCATCCAAAGGTGTATTGTATGTGATTGCCTTCTGCGATAAGGGGCCCATTGTACACCTTTTTTATTAATGTTATATTATGATGTGTAAAATAAAGTAATAGAATAGAATAGAATCTTTTTATTTCGGACCACAAAATCCATAAAATGTTAGTAACTTATACCTAATAGCTTATTATCTAGTGTTAGTACCCATCACCCTCCGCACAAACTGCTTCATAACTGGAGAGAACACACTCTCACTCACCGTTCTTAGGATGCTGTTACGACTATCCCAATAACAATAGGTGCCAACTGCAGTGTGTTCCCTAAATAAATATTACCATTTTTAAGGTCGTAGCACACATATCAACTAGGGACATCAACAAAGGGATCGTCACCGTATCAACTCGAGCCGTTCAGTATTATTTGTATGAAACTCCCTACTGCAACGCACACTAATCGGAATCGTAACGTAATCGCCTCGCCTCGGGATAAGCTCACGAACCTCGGTACGGTGCGTGGTCAACTTGCAGTTCCCGCTCTTACGGTTCTCCGTAGCCTAGCTTACGGTTCTCCGTATCCTAGCTTACGTCTCTGCATCCACGCCCCTCCCGTGGTTTGAGTTGCCGAACGTGCTTTCATTGGCTGTCATTCACAAGGTTCGATTTTAACAAAAAATAATGATGAATAGGGAGAAACTCATAGAAGAAGTAAGAAAATATCCATGTTTATATGATTTACGTGACTCTAACCAGCGGTCGGCGAGAAGTCAACCAGCGGTCGGCGAGCCGTCAACCAGCGGTTGGCGGGCCGTAAGCGTGGCGTCGCCTAGCTGTAGCCGAGTCGACGTGCCGGAGCTTCTGCTCCGCTTACGTTACGTGGACGCCTGTTTGACGCTAAGGGGAAAGGCGAGGCGGTGACGATCCGCTCCTGAGTTGATATGTGTGCTGTGACTCTTAAATTCCCAAAGGTGGCTCGCAGCTAATATAGTAATAGCTTAACCTAGTAGATCGACTCATGCGGCTGGTTAAGCAACGCCTGCCCAAGTCAGTCCGTAGGTGGGTGACAATTAACGATCAATATATCGAGATTCTTCCGTGACTAAGAAAGCTCTGTAAGCTGTTGGTCCCGCCTGTCATTTGAACATCTTTGATAATCGTTACGGGTAGTCAGTAGCCAGTAAATCTGACACTGGTCTAGCCAAGAGTTGCTGTTACCCAGTTACTGGGTTGTGGAAGTCAGATAGGCAGTCGCTCCATGTAAAACACTGTTAGCTGCATCCGTTAAGACTAGAAACCGATCCCGACATAGTTGGGAAAAGGTTAAACAGCTGATGAGGATGATTATTTTTTAAGGAATAACCGGAATTTAAGTATAGGTGTGTTGAAATCTAGGCTGAGGAAACTGATTCTCGGGAACGGAGGCACGGCGTCGGGCTGTGATGGGTAGTGGATTTATTAAGTTATTGCATAGCTTTTATCGCGAGCTTTGAGCGCGGCGACCGAATCAAGAAATTCCGTAACGAAAATAAACCTAACACCCCCACTCCGACCGGCACAGCGGTGCGGCGTTGAAAGCCGTGCATCGTCTAACGTCGTTTCAGTTCGGCAGACTTCGGCACGGTGTTTGTGTGCGTGCGACTAGACGTATGCGTGTAGACTAGCTTCTAACTGCTCATAACTGAGTCCACGAGTGAAATTGCATAAGTTGATAAAAAATGCTATGCAATAGCTTTACCGCGGCAGTCCCCGAGTGCCACACTCATTTCTTATTTATTTAAGGACAACCAACAAAGCATACACCAATAAACATGTTACAAGTTACAATATTATTACAAACAATAGTGTAGCCTTAATTATTATTATTGCTAGGGTGACCAGCACCCGCTAACCACTCTGGTCTGGAAGTCACTGTCTATTGGAGATTTGGCGCCGGCTGGTCTATCGTTGTCGAGGGATGGTTTTCTTAGCCTAGATAATGTGTGTAATAAAATAGAATGTTTGTTGTAAATACCTACTTCTAGAATGCATAATTATGTCATGTATGTAGTAGTTAGTAAGTTTATGTACCCATTTTGTTTAATGTAAGTTACGAGCGATTCTCGCCAACAAATTGCGAAGTTTGGCGAGTAAAATATAATTATAAGACTATGTTGATAATGCAGAAAATTTAATAAAAAAAAATTGGCCAAGTGCGAGTCGGACTCGCCCATGAAGGGTTCCGTAGTAACCATAATAAATATAACATACTTAATATATTTATTTGAAAAAAAAAACCTTACAAATTTCTTAAAACTAGCTTATTTACAATTTTTACAACTACGCCAAATAACTTTGTTTTTCATAGTATTTGTATGAATTACAAAGTTATATTTGCGGTTTTCGAAAATATACTGTATCTCAAAAACTGTTGACTCGATCTCGTTCAAACCAATTTTGGTTGAAAGTATACATTAAGATCTACAACATATGGTTTTTTTAGATTTTTCACTTCATTATTATAGAAGTTAGAGGGGGAGGGACACACATTTTACCACTTTGGAAGCGTATATCTTTTAAACAATTAACTTTATGAAAAAGTCATTTTAGAAACCATAATGTCATTTTTAAAGACCTGTCTATAGATACGACACACGTATAGGTTTCATGAAAAAAAATATTTTCAGTTTCAGTTCCATGTATGGCGAGTCCCCTTTATTTTAAATATTTTTTAAATAATCTCTTAAAATCGGAAAGCGGTTCACGGAATACATCTACCTTCCAAGTTTTACATGTATAGTCCTAATATTTTCGGAATAAAATGGCTGTGACTTACGGACGGACGGACAGACAGACAGACGGACAGACATGTCGAAACTATAAGGGTTTCGTTTTTTGCCATTTGGCTACGGAACCCTAAAAATCCAAAGATGAAACAAAATATCCCATTTTCGAGTTTTACTGTAACGTTCACGCTTTACTAATAAAACAATGAAGCTAGAACTAATAGTTTCTCTTTGACTGTCTAGCAGCCTTTTGTTCTCCTGTAGTTATAACTCCGTTTAACATAACTTATAACACTAGTGCTGAAAATTATATGACAGTTGATGGTTTTAAAAACGAGATGCACGTCGTGTATAATAAAACGGTTTGAAATATACAGGATTATTGGAAATACATCCCGATCCTGTTAAGGGCGTGTAGATGAGGTCATTAACTAACAAATAAAATGTTCCGCCGTCAAAATAGATTAGTGATTTTTAAGAGAAAATAAAATATTTATTTCATAAGACGTTGCAAAAATCGTTTAGAAGAGAAGTTTAGTACTTATTTTTTTTATTACGAATGACCCCGCACTTAACCTCGACCACACCTGATGGTAAGTGTAAGATGAGGTCTACGATCGAACGAGCGAGCCCAGAAAATGCCTATTCACTCTTGCTTTAAAGGCTGACGGGTCATATGTGGCAGGGAACACAGAAGCCGGCAGAGAGTTCCACACCTTGGCTGTGCGCACAATAAATGTAGACGAGAAGCGCTTCGTACGACAAGACGGTATATCGACCAAGTGTGAATGGTATCCTGCGGTACGTCTGGTAGACCGGTAGTAAAAGGGGGATGAAGGGATTAGGTCGTGAAGCTCCTGCGCACACTTTCCGAAGACCTACTTTTTTACACTACATTACTTACGCACTTTCTTCCTTATACCTAACTAAGATTATTTTATGTATCTTTATTATTCTACTACCTGTATTATTATTAGGCCTCGGAGGCCTAGTGCTTGCAAGCGCGACTGCGAGCAAGAGGTCTCGGGTTCGATTTCCAGGTCCAGCAAAAAGTGTTATTGGGTTTTTTACAAGAAATTTCTCATTAGTAGCCCGAAGTTTGGAAGTTGGTGGTGTGATACCACCGTGCTTTTGAAAAGCACGTTAAGCCTTTGGTCCAGCGTCTGATCTATCTCCAATCATGTTGGATTAACGCCCCATCAGGCTATGAGAGAAACAAGAAACAGAGAGTGCATCCCTACTGTAATATCTCCTACGCAAATAGCTAATCTTTACTGAAATTGTTCGCCGTAGCCGAAATCGGTCAGAAGGACTTTATTAACGTGTAACGGAAACCCCATATCTATCCAAAAGGGCCGAAGACAACATCTGGTATGGAGTCTCTATGCACAGTTTCAACTTAAAATAAGTGACTCGAAGAAATGATACCAAATTATCGGTATCATATGTTTCTTGAATGTCAAAACACTACGAGGGTCAATAACTTTCCACGTCACTTGCCAATAATACGATGATTTTTTTCTTAATTTGGAAAATTCGGTCTCTGGTATTGAAATTTCTAATAAGTTCCATACATGTAGACATAGGATTACAAAACCTTTGCCATATCGTTTGTTATCATCCGAAGAAGCCGTGCACTTGGTATGTATATACCCTTTAAATTACACGTTGTATATTTGTTGTATTTTTATTAGTTTCTCCCTTATTGGTGAATATTTGTACAATAGTACACTAATATAGGCCTCCCCATTTTAATTGAAGCTCGTAAAGTCCTTCCAAAGGTTGTCTGGAAGATATCGCTCTCAGCGATAAGACCGCCATTGTAATCATTTTTTTTTAATATTGTTATTTAAGTGTGATTCAATTATTGGTGTACAATAAAGTATATTCTATCTATCTATCTCCGCAAATTAATAAGTTTTATAATTATTTTGTTTGAAACTATTCTTCACACACTTGTCCCTAAAAGGTTCATTGGAAGACTAGCAACAGACGTCAGACAGCATTTGACATTAATGCAGAAATGGACCTATTTAGCGCAGCCAAGGAGCACGTACCTACTGTCTTTTTAGTTACGTTTACTGTTTATTTATTTGCAGTCGCGCTAATGGGTTTTTCTGTTAGAAATTTCTCAGTAGTAGCCCGGAGTATGGAAATTGTTGGTGTGAGAACACCCGTGAAAAGCACGATATCGTCGCGGCGCTTCACGACGCCTGATCTCCGTCCGACCGTATCGGATTGCCGTCCCATCGGACAATGATAGTAAAGGAACAGAGAGTGAAGTTGTACTTGCGAACATACTAGTGCACTATAATATCTCCTACGCAGATGGCTAATCAATTATGAAATATATGAAAATAATGAAGAGGACTGTTATTATACAGTATGTTAACTAACAGAGGGCGTTCCCGTTAACCCGCAATAGTATAGCATCCATACATGCTAAAAAAATATTACCATTCGAAAACAATTTTTTTTTTTTTAAGATTTAAATATTCACTAAAAATGTTAAATTGATACGTAAAAGAAACACTCTGTACATGCGTACTTGAAGGACGGCAACGTCGCAATTTATTTATGAATGACGGGCCGCGTGTGCGGCGATTTAATTGATGTGCTTATTCTATTGCGGGTTTACGGGAACGCCCTCTGTTAGTTAACATACTGTATTATTTATTCGTATTTTTTGTATATGTAGGTATGCCTGATGTACTTATACCAAATGTTTATCTCTTTTATTTTTATGTAAACTGGCATTAATAAATATAGAAATATAACATACAACTTACTAGAAATGCCACCCTAGCAGAAAATGACCACGACTCTCACACCATTTGAACGGCGACACTTGAAAATCGTGTCTCAACCATTAACCTATTTGACTGACATTTAATAAAATGCTCGCCAACGTAAACTGTCACCTAGTGACCCAAAAAGGCCAAATAAAACAATGTTGTGCAAAATATTGTGTACTAGCTTATACCCGCGACTTTGTTCGCGTAAAAAATATTTTTTCAGCGGGAAAAGAAGTCTAACATAGACTTCTTTTCCCACTGAAAAAACCTTTTTCTTCTTCCCATCGCTTTAATTATTTACAAATTAAAAATCAGAGGTATGACCAAAACCTGAGTCAGCTGTTAATAATCACAATAAAAATATAGGTATGCTTTGTTTTAGTAAAGTATAATATACTTAATGATTATTATTGGTGTGAGTGAGGCGTATCAGGTTTCGTTTTGAAAGTAGGTAACGAACTGAGTCTGCCGGCTGTGATTCATTTTATGGTCGGCAGTTCAACAGGGATTTAGAGAGCACCTTCTGCGAAACAGTCATGTCGTAGAAGGAGGCTACGGAAAGGGTGAAGGAGATTTCAAGAGCTCTCCTGGCTCGCAGTTGCTCTAGCAGAGTGCAAACAATGCCCTCTGGCGACCCCCTTAAATGTGTCTAGGGATGACGGACTTGGGGAAGTCTGTCACCCCCTATAATAAGAGAATCGAGGTAACGGCACATTAGAGTCTGACATATCTTCGAAACGAATGTGCCATGGGTTGGTACCGAATATCCAGCGGCCTTCTCAAAAAACATATGACCCTGATCGTACCTCCACTAACCTATACCTGCAATC
Organism: Tholera decimalis; assembly: GCA_943138885.2. Taxonomy (NCBI): domain Eukaryota; kingdom Metazoa; phylum Arthropoda; class Insecta; order Lepidoptera; family Noctuidae; genus Tholera; species Tholera decimalis. The sequence continues at coordinate 6,158,654 of OW964577.2, read as the reverse complement.
TTGCACTCAGTAAGGGCATATTCGCCAGGGCGTTCAAAAAATCTATTATCCATCCCATTTTTAAAGCTGGGGACAGAAACCGTAACACTAACTATAGACCCATAGCAGTGCTGCCTGCTCTCTCTAAAATATTGGAAAGAATCATGAATAACAGGCTCATTGATTACCTAGAAAAGCACAATCTCATCTCTCCATCACAATATGGGTTTAGGGCTGGTAGATCAACATCAGATGCGGTACATGATTCAACCAACTACATTGTTGCAAACCTAGACGGTGGTCAGAAAGTCTTGGGGATCTTTTTAGACCTCGCCAAGGCTTTTGACACGGTTTCTGTACCCTTATTGTTATGGAAGATGGAACGTCTTGGAATAAGGGGGGCTCAGCTCCAGCTCTTTGAGGACTATTTGAGTGAGCGTATTCAGGTCGTTAAGGTAGAAGAGTATATCAGTGATGAGTGTCAAGTCACTTACGGCGTACCCCAAAGGAGTGTTCTCGGTCCGACATTATTTCTCATTTATATTAATGACCTTAGTTCGCTCTCTCTTCCCAGGGGTAAAATCGTATCTTTTGCTGACGACACTGTGCTTTTGTTTAGTGCTGCTACGTGGTATGAATTCCATGAGTATGCTCAAGCAGGCTTTGACATTGTTGCAGAATGGTTGCGAAATAACATCCTTACTCTAAATGCGGACAAAACACACTACATCACATTCTCGCTGAAAAATATTGCACCATCAACATCAATACCTTCCATCACAGCTCATAATTGTCCATCACCACATTGCACTACGTGCACCTGCACTCGTCTCCAGAAAGCTGACACTGTCAAATACTTGGGCGTAACAATTGACAGTATCTTAAGATTTCACACGCATATTAACATTCTCAGCAATATGCTTCGTAAACTGATTTACATTTTTAAGATCCTAAGACAGGTTGCAGGCGATAAAGTAGTGAGGAGAACAGTTTATTATGCCCTCGCCCAATCCCTATTAACTTATTGCATCACCTCCTGGGGTGATGCTGCAAAGTACACATTGCTAGAATTAGAAAGAGCCCAGAGGGCTATTCTAAAGGTGTCTTCGCTTCTACCGTTTAGGTACCCTACTGTGCTCTTATATAAGGAATCAAAGGTACTAACTGTACGACAGCTTTTTATTCAGCAAGTAATACTGAGGCAGCATGGTAACCTAACCTACTACCCCTTACTCTATCAGGACAAAAGACGGTATAACCCGGTTGGCCCTCAAAAGTCAAGTTCTCAAAGCACTTCTTCTGTCACCTTGGTCGTTACCTTTATAATAAAGTTAATAAGATTCTTTTTATTTACGAACTCAACAAAATAAAATGCAAAAAGAAAGTAACTAGTTGGCTTCTAGATTTAAGTTATCAGGACACTGAATCCCTCTTAGTGATCCCAATTTAATAATTAACAGGCACCCATACACACACACATACACACACTCACACATGCACACACAAGACACACTTTCATTCATTCAATTATACTCATCTTTACTCAGTATTAACGATACTAACATGCTCTATTTAGTATTAACGATACAAGCACGTAATTAAATCTTAGTTTGTAAGAATTTATACAAGGTTATACAAACACAATTTCGTAATCACAAAAAAGGATTAACTAAAATGTAAAGGGCGGAGACCTGGTGTCCTGAAATACAAGCCGCAAGCTTAGTTTAGGCACCATTCTCCCACAATATTTACCCTGAAATTGTATTTATGTAACCATGTGTTGTAACTGTATGAAATATTGTGTAAAAATTATTATTATTATTATTTCCTTTATTACATTTTATATACATATTATTTACATTTTTAAATATTCCTATAAAAACAAAAAAAAAATATTTAAAAATATATAAAAAACAAAAACAGTAGCCCACCGGTATCGGGAACAGGGTCCAAGCTACCGGTGGTCAGGGCTCTTGAGAGAGGAACCTCCTAACAATTCGTGCCGTGTCTAGAAGTACTGCTTTCTGGATCAAGCCCTTGATCCAGCTGCCCAACGAGAGCCTCCTAAGATGTTTGTCGAGGCTCTTGGCTATTATGCCATTGGCTGAGACGACTATCGGCACAATGATTGCTGTATCCACATCCCACATGTCAACAACCTCGTGAGCCAAGTCAAGATACTTAATTTGCTAATCTTTCTCGGTTTTCAAGAGGTTCTCGTCATGAGGGATCGCTATATCAACAATCACTGTGCGACGCTCTAATCGGTTTATTACCACTTTATCAGGCTTATTGGCAACAATAGTCCTGTCAGTGATGATAGACCGATCCCAGTACAGTGTAATATTGCCATTTTCGAGAACTGGATCGGGCACATACCTATAGTACGGTATTTCTGATTCCACGAGATTGTATTTAAGAGCAAGTTGCTGGTGAACAATCCTAGCTACAAGGTTGTTTCTATGCAAATAGTTTCCGTTAGCCAGACGAGAACAACCGGAGATAATGTGAACAATGGATTCTCCCGGTTTGTGACATGCCCGACATATGTCTACCGTACCATCCTTCACAATATATTTCCGATAGTTATTCGTCATCATAACTTCATCCATAATTGCAGAGACAAAACCTTCGGTTTCCCCGAAGAGGTCACCAAAACGTAGCCAGGCTACGGACGCTAATGTATCTACGTCAGACCCATGAGGGGCCCGGTAATAGCGTCCGTGAAGCTCCTTGCTCTGCCATACTTCTCTGCGGTCATTAGTGTCTAATACAACCGGTTTGCGCCAATTCTCGGTACCTAAGGAGAGCGGAGTGAGGCCTTTGTCCACTGCTACTATATCTCGATGCATACCCACGTCGGCTTCTAGGAAATATTCCCTAAGGCTGCATACCTCGCGGTTGTGCAGGGTCTTTGCATTTAAAAAGCCATGACCCCCGCACTTCCACGGGATATACAGCCTCATCACCGATGAACGTGGATGATGCATTCGATTTGCAGTCAGCGTTATGTGGACCCGCCTGTCCAAGGCGTCAAGTTCAGTCTGAGTCCATTTGAGTATGCCAAAAGAGTACATCAATACTGGCATGACCCAAGCATTAAAGGCACGCACCTTGTTTCCGCCTGATAAAAGACTATTCAGTACTTTATTCAGACGGCCAAAGAAGCGTTCCTTCAATGATTGTTTAACATAAGCAACATTGATGCCTAGTGCCTCTGACATACCCAAATTGAGCCGCGGGATCTTAGGTGTATGGAATCCGAGAGTTGAGTTCCCACGGATTCCATAGTCTCCCCTCACTTTACATGCATGATCGCACATTTTTCCACCCCAAATTCCATCCTGATGGCGATACTGAAGGTTTCCGTTACTTTCAGTAGCTCCATGAGTTGCAAGTTGCTGGGGGCAAAAGTTTCAAATCACCCATGTAAAGCAAGTGTGATATGACCTGACCACCTCTTCTCAACTGGTAGCCTTGCCCCGAACCCTCCAGCAGTGTACTGAGAGGGTTGAGAGCCAGACAAAACCACAGAGGGCTCAGACTGTCACCCTGAAAAATACCACGCTCAATCCTAATCGGTTCGCTGTTTTCCTGGCTCTGTCGACATCCTGGGTAACAGAGGACCGTCTTCCATTGCCCCATTCATGACTCAAGGAAAGTGCGGAGTATTGGATTTATTTTGTACAACTCCAACACCTTCATGAGCCATGTATGGGGAACCGAGTCATAGGCCTTCTTATAATCTATCCAACATGTCGACAGATTTCTTCGGGAACAACGAACCTGTTGGTTTATGGCAATATCGATGAGAAGAAGCTCCTTAGTACCGCGGGACCCGTTCCTTATTATTATTATATCCTTCGCCCGGTCCTGGCCAAATATAAGGATTTCCATCTCAAAAATAAAGTACCTTTTCGTTCTTTTGACAGTCCTCAGAATTCGCAGCAGACACCTGTTAAAGCGAACTGAACCTGAGTACCACTGCTGGTTTAACTAGACTTTTCCTATCTTCTAGGGGACTGTTCTAGGTGAAGTAAACGCCGTGAACGTTGGTGGTAGACTCAATTTTTTAATAAAAGGAAAGAAAAAATATCAAAAATAATTAACATTCGAAATATGAAAACACTGTAAAAAGTACATCAAAAAGTATAAAACTATAAAAAAGGTGCGTCGCGCACATTCCTCCCCCCCAAGTTAAGCCCACAGCTTGAGCAGCTTCTTCAAGGGCCTCCTCAGTATGCCCGCTGCAGTTCTGACGTCTGCCACTCGGATCACCCCATCGCGGCCCGGGTAAGTCGCTGAGATGCGTCCTCTCGGCCAGGAGCCTCTTGGCAGGTTGCCGTCAACTATCAGAACCAGATCGCCCACAGCCAACTCTGGAATATCACCTTGCCTGGGTCTGGGAATAAGATTCGGCAGGTATTCTTTAACCCAGCGCTGCCAGAAGTGGTCCGCCAGTCTGACCGCTTTCCGCCAGCCGCTTCTTGATACCAGATCTCAGTCCGTCAAGGCTGCTGGAACAGGGCGCCCCGACGAAGCTGCGAGGAGAAAATGATTCGGAGTAAGTGCCTCTACGCTGCCGGGCTCTACCGAGACGTGCGTCAGGGGGGGGGGGAGTTGATGAGCCCTTCTGCTTCTGCCAGCACGGTTTGCAGAACTTCTTCTGTCGGAGCACGTTCGGTGAGGGTCGTTCGGAGTGATTCTTCGTCGAAGTCTTCACACTTCTGACCAGTCGCTCTCATACTCCACCCATAAACGGGGCCGACGGAGGAATGAAGCGCCAACTGATTTTCTCCCTCGCAGCATATTCCATAGCTGCGTTCCCGTAGAGTGCACGGAGTTCTCTTCTTGCCCCGACAAAAGCGGTGCCATTGTCAGACCAGATCTCAGAAGGCGTTCCTCTGCGAGCCACGAAGCGCCGGAGACTCATTATAGCAGAATCCGTTGACAAGCTTCCAACGACGTCCAAGTGGATGGCGCGGGCGACTAGGCACGTGTACAAAGCGACCCATCTCTTCTCCCGTCTTCGGCCAACAGTCACCTGAACTGGCCCGAAGTAGTCTAGCCCAGTGAAAGTGAAGGGGCGTTTGTGGTGAGCTAAACGTGCCTCCGGTAGATCCCCAGTAGGTGGCTGGAATTTCTTAGTTCGGCGAATGAGGCATAGCTGGCAACGGAAGGCAACGGAGCGGACGACATTTCTTAAACCGAGCAAGTAGAAGCTCTGGCGAAACTCGTTGACCACGGTCTCCGTGTTGGCATGGGCGGCTCGGCGGTGGTGGTGGTTCACCAGTAGCTGCACGGCAGGGTGCTTCCCGTCGAGGACGATGGGGTTCTTTGTGGCTTCAGGCACTCCCAAGGCCGCGACAATACGGCTGGATAGGCGTAGGAGGCCGTCTTCATCCACAGTCAGCGACAGTCGGAACAGCCGACTCGTGCGAGGTATGGACAGGGGTGGTAGTCTGCTCAGACACAGTAACTCATCGGGAAATGAGTCCAGCTGTGCCTGGCGCAAAATGTGCATCTCGGCCAAGCGCATATCGGCAGCTGTCTCATGCGTTGTGTGTTGAGAGCCAAAAGAGCTTGACGGCTGAAAAGAAAACGTTACTATTCCCCCTTGCTCACGTACTAAATGTTCTACATGAAACCCCCTACGTGATAAGGAGTGGATTCTGATTTTAGTTAAATATTTATGAGCTCTACATGTTGCTCGTACCAATCTCAGCCAAGAGCTAAACCGCTTGGGATCAGCTGAGACAGGCACAGGCCTCTCAACGCTACCGATAAGGTGAACTGCTGCAATTATATGTACCGGATTCCTGCTCTCTTCATTTATATTTGGGTACTCTGAGGAACTACAAGGCTCACTAGGCCAGTCAGAAGAAAGCAAGAATTCCGGACCAGTGATCCAGCGAGACTCTAGGGACAACGTAATGCGTTTTAGCCGGGTTGCATCGTCAGCGACGTTCAACTCGCTAGGCACCCACCGCCAATCACTGGCACTCGTTAACTCCAGGATCTCGCCGACCCTGTGCGAAACATAAGGCTTGAACGAGCGGGCCTCGCTTCGTAACCAACTCAACACCGTCATTGAATCGCACCAAAAAACTACCCTGAGGGGCCTGAAACGATGAGAGTCGCAAATTGATGAAGCGAGACGCGCGGCGATCAACGCTCCTTGCAGTTCCAACCGCGGAATCGACACTGGCTTTAGGGGAGCTACACGGACCTTGCTGCAAATCAGTGCGAGCTTGACTTCTCCATCTTTAAGCACGAACCGCCAGTAAGCTACCGCAGCAAAGGCAGACTAACTGGCGTCGGAACAAACATGCAGCTCGCAGTGACTTACTTCACAGCCGGCTGGACTGTAGCAGCGTGGGACCTGCAATTCCGCAACCGCAAACAAATCCTGAAACCATAGCCTCCACGCTATACTGTCCTGCTGTGAAAGTTCTTCATCCCACTCGAGACCCTTGCGCCACGCATTTTGGATGATGCGACCGGTCACTACTAGAGGCGCAAGAATCCCGAGAGGATCAAAAACCCGCATCACGTGGGCCAAAGCCACCCGCTTGGTAAGATTTTTTGGTAGCCCACCCTTTTTTAATCCAATATTGAAACCGACACAGTCTGTAGCGGGCTGTCAAATAAGGCCGTGCGTCCTCACAGGAGTGGCCAGGTGGCCCAAGACTACGGGTGACGTCACCGGCGCTTCCAGCAATGTCTCCTTCGGCAACAACTTCAGGGCCGACGCGCTATTGGAGGCCCAGCCACGCATTTCAAAACCCCCGTTTTTGTGGACAGCGTGAATATCAGCGGCCAGTTTTGCTGCCTCATCCACGCTGTCAAGGCTGCTGATGCAATCGTCCATATAATGATCGCAAATGATTACACGCGCTGCGTCCGAGTATTGTGTCTGATGCTCGGCAACATTTTTATTTTTAATGAAAACTGCCGTAAAGGGACTAGAAGCGGCACCGAATATCATCGACGACATCCAGTAAACGCGCAGTGGTTCACGCGGACTATCGCGCTACAAAAACCTCTGCACGTCGCGGTCTTCAGCGCGAGTTTTAATTTGCGGAAACATTTCCCGAATGTCTGCGGTCAACCCAATTTTGCCCTCTCTGAACCGAAAAAGAATGCCTAGTAGTGGTTGAAGCAGGTCAGGACCGGGTAATAACAACGAGTTTAGTGAAACGCCCTCGGATTTGGCAGCGGCATCGTGCACAACCTGCAGCTTATTAGGTTTGTTTGGGTTGACTACGCCGAAGTGAGGCAGGTACCAAATACATGGCCCTGTGGGCGCCTCTGGACACAGCTCGGCGTAGCCCTTCCCAACCATATCGTGAACGTTGGCATGATACCGCTCCGCGTAGCTAGCATCCTTACACAACTTCTTTTCCAAGCCTAAAAACCTAGATAAAGCGAGGTTGTAACTATCAGGTACCGAAAATCGTCAGACTTCCAAATCAGACCTACTTCAAAACGAGCACTCGGCAGACGGCGCGCTGTGCGCTCAACAATCTGACCAGCACGTTTGTCATCAGCATTGCGCGCCTCTCGTTTCAAAATACCTATAGACTCGAGTTTGTACTGCTCCTTAATAAGCTGCTCTAATTCGGAACGGTCGCTCTGGCCTACAGTCGCGGACTCGAGCAGTGTGGCGTGGCTAACAACATCAACCTGAGTAGTTGAACTACAACCGAAACCGAACAATATCCAACCAAGCACAGTACGGATCGTGAAAGGTTGTGACTTAGACCCCTTACGTGTGGCCCTAGATACGGTGAGATGCCAGTTGTCAATGCCAATGATGATCATCGGCTGAATGTTACCGTAACACAACTCATCTGCAAGATCCACAAGGTATGGGTATTTCGTGACGGCGTCCCTGTTGACAAACTGAGACGACACCCCTAAACCGCCAATTGATCTAGCCCTACGAAGAAGGTGACTGACTATCTTTCGCGTGACGACCTTTGATGTAGAAGTCGACGTAACGCACCATTGCGTTCTTGTTAAGGCCCCCTATGCAATCTACGTGAACATGCCCTTCTGGCCCCTTAACACCTATCTTAGTTGCGACCTCCGCATCAATGAAAGTAGCGGTCGACCCGTCGTCCAACAAGGCGTAAGTATCGACACTACCAGACGGACCAGACACAGTCACAGCGACAACTTTCAGCAATGGGCGAAGACTCACCGATCGCGCCGGACTTTCAGCTGAAAAAGAAGTTGACGCATGGGATAGGATCTCTTTCTCCCTTTCAGCAAGAGAAACTTCAGGTGCGGAGCTCGACGTGCACGGGGCGGAGATCGACGTGGATGGCACAGTGTCGTCTTCCTCTTCTACACCTATGTGAGCCGCGGCTGTGCGCTCACTATCACTGTGCAACAACCTATGATGGCGGAATTTACAATCGCCATATCAAAAATAATTAACATTCGAAATATGAAAACACTGTAAAAAGTATAAAACTATAAAAAGGTGCGTTTCGCACACCTATAATATACACTTCTGGACACATCTATTGGCCCACCTTAGAGTTTAGGTTTCGATGGCCCCTACCGAAATATGATTGCTAGATTGAACAAAAACTGTTGATGCAGTTTTAAACCTGATACATTTTACCATCTTTTTCGATCGTATAGTTTTAAATTTGAATTCAGAATACCATACGACATGGACCTACGCCTAACAAGTCGGATATGCGCCTTGTTAAAGGCAATTAATTTTTGAATAAAAAACATGTTTTATCAAATAAAGGTTTAATTTAATAACGCGTGTTGCCTCCATGGGCATCTACCACAGCTCTCATACGATTAGGCATAGAGTTTATCAACCGCTCTATGAAATTTTGAGGGATCATCTCCCATTCCTCTTCTATGGCAGTTTTCAACTCCTGCATCGTCTGGGCAACTGGCTGACGAGCCCTAACACGCCTTTTTAGCTCGTCCCACATGTGCTCAATGGGGTTCATGTCTGGGCTTCTGGCTGGCCAGTCCATAACTGTGATGTTCACATCCCGAAGATATTCCCTGACGATGCCGGCCGCATGGGCTCTTGCATTATCATGCATAAAAAGGAAATTTGGGCCCACATAGTCCGCGTATAGTATCACGTGAGGTTCTAAGCACTCACGAATGTATCTTTCAGCATTTAATGTTGGCAGCCGTGGTCCTGTAACAACCTCAAGTTGAGTTTTGCCGCTCGCGGATATACCGCCCCAGACAGTCCATGAGCCACCGCCATAAGCAACCCTCTCTTCAATGCAGCATTGTGCGAAACGCTCTCCCTTACGCCGGTAGACCTTCTTCCTTCCATCATTGCCATGTAACACAATTTTAGACTCATCAGAAAAGAGTACACGGCTCCAATCTTGCTGTGTCCAATTTAAATGACTGCGTGCGAAATGAAGGCGCGCTGTTCGGTGGGCTCGCTTTAGTTTGGGCCCATTAGCTGGCTTGTGTGGTACCATATCGCGTTCTTTTAACCTTCTCCGAACAGTTCGAGCGCTCACAGATACTCCGTGGAAGTCGCGAAGTTGGTTTTGTATCTCAATGGAGGTAAGGTGACGATTTCTCAAGCTGGTCGTCACGATGAATCGATCCTGCCTTTCAGTTGTGACCCGAGATCGTGGCCTTCCTTGGCGACGAACAAAGCCGCCAGTCTCTAGGTACCTCCGATAAACATTTCGGACCGCAGATCGACTTAAATTAAGTTGAGCACTCACGTTTCTTTGGCTGTGTCCGGCCTGAATAAGTGCCACAGCTTGGGCGGCGACTTCAGGTGAAGTATCCATAGATTATTGATAGAACCTCACCTTAATGTTAAGAATAAGTAATGTTTGTTGCAAAAGCAAAGATATCAATCACTTTTTCAAGAATTAAATCCAAGTAAACCAATAAAACCAAGTTTTCTTAGTATTCGATTGTTTGATATCAACAAACAGGCTCCAAATTGTCTTTTGTTTCTTTAAATTCTGTGTTCGAAATTCAAAAAAAGACTATTGAATATAATTGTGAATGTGCCAGGTTCAAAACTGCATAAAAACTTTTTGCTCGACCTAATATAAAATTTTAGCTAGGACCAAACGAAACTGAAAATACAAGGTGGGCCAATAGATGTGTCCAGAAGTGTATAATTTCTAGGACATCTTTTTTCCAGGACATGAATCTTGAAGAGATATTGAAAACAATGAAAAAAATTGGCATATTTTTTGTTCAATCTTTCTTTTTTATATTATTATTTAACACTATCACTAACATGCTAATACCAATTTATTGCACTAGTAAATAAAAATCAGGGAAAACACTGTTTTACTGAGATATACAGGCTATGTCTAGCTCAGGATACAAAGCTACTTTCTGTTATAAGAAATCTGGTGACTAATAAAGATCATTATCATTTATCGTATTAAGTCTGGAAAAACAAGGGTACAAACAATTTAGTCTTGAGTAGCGGGTTAAGTCAACTTTAATGTGTCCTGTATAGCTGGTCAGGAATAACCTAGTAAATTTCTTGAATCACAGTGTGCTCATTTTACATACCAAGAATTGTGTTACGTTAAATTGGTTGATTCATTTCTTGTAGCAGGAAAACAATATAATATAGTTTCCCTTTGCTTGAGGGTGTGCTGGACAAATTCTTTACTGACTCTCTTGTGCTTGCGCTCCCACTGCGACTGTACAAAACCCCAAGCAATATAAATATAGTGACGTCAAAAATAATTACATCTTCAAGTGGTTTGGGTCAAAACTCTCAGAACGTGGGGCCAGTAGGACAAAGATATCAGGAAAAGGCTGGCTATTACTTTAGCCAAAGGCTGTCATACTATTTGTCAATGCTGCTAGTCTCCTGTGTACGTTTTATGCTTTCTCTTTAAAAATATTAACTAATAGGAAAACAAACTAGTACAAATTATAAGTTATGCTGAAAATTTTTAACCTAAGTTTAAATATCATTTATCATTACAGAAATAAATTCTACAACTTCTGAGTTTAATTAAGTATACGGTATAGGTGATTTATTCGCAAAAACCACAAATAAAAAGTTGAATTTTGAAATAATCGCTTAAAGTTTGATAACTTGGATAATCAGCTACAGATGGGGCCCACAGAAAAACCGTGAAAATGATATTTTTATTGATCGGCTAGGCAATATGCAGATAAGCTTGCGTTTCGTTCGTCACCGTTCGTCTTATAGTCCGGTGGTGGAACGTTGTGGAACGTGGAATGTTGTGGGATCATAAAGCATTATGTTTTAATAAATTGTATCAGTAAAATAAATAAGTGTTCCGCAACCCCCGACGTAAAGGTGCAAGGGAACACGGGGTGGTTTTAGTCAGTCTGACAGACCCCTTTGCCCGCTCCATGACGGAAAAAAACCTGTGGATTTCTACGTCGAGAAAAAAATATATTAGTCAGTTCTGCTACCGCCACACTATCTGATGTATCTACTTCACCCATAACAGTTCTCACAGAATCGGTGGTACCTACAAGAAGAAAGCCTAAGAGAAAACTATACAAGGGTATGCATAAAACCATTCAAAGAATTAACTGGCATAAGAATTATTTTTCAACTATTATTTTTTTGAATTTTTTTTATAATATAATTCGACAAGGTCACGATTATTAATGTACCACACCCTTACGTAAAATATGACAACGTCGCATTTTTGCTCTGGTTACTGACGATATCTTTGAATTTTTATATTATGGCTCGCATTTAAATACCATCTCACCTACACCTAATATAAGTAAGTGATGATGTGGTATATGTGGTCGAATTATGCATTTTTGGACCACATAGAATATAATAGAATAGACTGTTAATTTATTAGTCTCTTCTACTTAGTCATATTCTTCATTGCTGAAGGTCGTGACTCTTATGAGAGCTGCACCGACATAGCTGAGGCAGATGCAACAATATTCCTCCACACCACTCTGTCTTAGTTATTAGAATAACTGACTCAAAAATGGTTCGTAGAACATACTTAAAAACTATGCTAATAACATTTGCTTACACGTAATACGTTTTCGTTTTACTGTTACTTATATTTAACCTTAAAGTTATGGAATATAAAAAATAAACACATTGTATATTCTAAGCGCCAAAAAAGGCAATAAGTCTATGACCATGAACCATAGCCTAAAGATACCGTGTGCATTGACATTCATATCTCAAATGTTACTGGCCATATTTATAGATACCACAAATTCTGTCATACCCCTACACAACATGATCAAACGGCCATATTTGGTGCATCACGACGCAAGCATTACGTTCTAAATAAACTTGAACCATGTTCGTAGTTTTGCCCTCCATCTTAATACTAGCATAAGCTAGTATTCAATTAATAAGAACGTGACTTTGTTCGCACTACTTTTCTTACATGCTTTTATGTCCTATTTCAGTCTATAATTGATCCTGAGTCTTCAACTATCTCCATGCAAAATTTCATTAATATAGAGTCAGCGGATTAGATTTGAAAGTGTTACAGATAGACAGACTCATGGATAAATTTGGTATTACTACGAACTATTATACAACGTGTAATTTAAAGGGGGCTTCTTTGGATGATAAATTGATAACAAACGATATGGCAAGGGTTTTCTAATCCTATGTCTACATGACGTGTGGAGCATATTAGAAATTTCAATACATTGATACCAGAGGCCGAATTTTTCAAATTAAGAAGAATGAAGAGAATTATCGTTTTATTGGCAAGTGACGTGGAAAGTGATGACCCTCATAGTGCTGTGACACGTTTGTTATTACTGGTATTCAAGAAACATATGAAACCAATAATTTGGGGTCAATTCTGTGATTCACTTATTTTGAGCTGAAACTTTGCATAGAGACTCCATACCAGATGTTGTCTTCGGTCCTTTTGGATAGATATGGGGTTTCCGTTACACGTATATTTCCGGTATCACAGTGCCTAAACATTTATTTAGAAAAGCCCGTGGTTAAATAATAACAGCTGCATCGGGTTGATAGCTGCGAGGCTAGGCAACGATTTCCGAGGTCAGTTCAAGGATGGGTCGTGCATCTTAATACGCCAAGTTTAGACTGTGCTTCGATAAGCACGTAACGCCTTTAGTCTAGACTCGACTAGCTTAGCCTTAGCCCGCGACTTCGTTCGCGTGGGAGGTTCTTTCCCGCGCATCCTGATTCCGTGGATATTCCAGATTAAAAAGTAGCCTACATGTTATTCCAGGATTTAAGATGTCTACATACCAAATCTCATTCAAATCTGTGAAGTAGTTTTTGCGTGGAAGAGTTGCACATATCCATCCATTCGACTTCACAAACTTTCTCAGTTATAATATAAGTAGGATAGTTATTTGTAGATCTTTGACAGTCCTTATAGATAATTATAAAACATACAGTCTGACATTAGCTGGTAGTGTTGCTAAGGAGGTAGGTATCGTATTTGCCAGTTAAGTACTTAAATAAGAAACCGTAGGTACCTATTTCGAATAGATTCTTATTGATTTATTTATTATATGTGTACCATTTTAATGTGATTATTGATCACAATCAAATGAAATTATATTGTAATAAAAGTTTCATTAAAATGAACCCTATTTTTAAAAATTGAAATTAATGTACTAGGAAAACATTTATCTTTTATTTGTTTGTTTTAATTTCTTTTTATTTTTCTGTTAATGTTATAATTAATATTAATTAAACTTAATAATATTGTAATAATTTAGTGTTATTTATTGTATTCTGACTTACTGAAATTCCGTTGTTATCTTTGCTTCGTTTCAATGCAACTTAGCTCAAGATTTTAATGTTATCTTAATTTTTAATTTAATTTAATTTATTTTTACTTACTTATACAACTTACACTTTATACAAGTGCTGTGCACACTTATAAGTGACGAATTCACCACAAACTATTCGTGTATTTTTTTTATTTGTTAAATAATTAGTGAATAAGTCGTTGGTGCGTCAATAAATAAATAATCATTATTTATTATATACTTTATTGTACACCTTACAATATTTCTATAGATACAAAAAGTAAAGCTAGTGTACAATGGGCGGTCTTATAACAACACAGCAGCTTCCAAGTCTAAACTGGCTACTAACTAGTACTTGACTAAGCTTACATGAGTACCCAATAATAGTTATCTACGGTAGATATTTTTAATCAAAGTTAGTAGTCACCAAACCAGACGTATTGACTAATAATATTAGTAGACATACATGCACGTAGAGATTCAAATATGGAGTGCTACTCATTCTTTGCATATATTATGTAGGAGCCTGTCATCAGATATACACAAATCTACATAATACATAACATAACCAAGCTATAGCGTTCTCACTGCGAGGACATAGGAGAAATGGGCCTACATGGTGGAATGCCACTGCCGGTTCGTGTATGTCGCATGTGTTCGGATTTTCGACCCAAAGACATGCCGAAGAAACTTCACTTTTTAGGGTTCCGTAGCCGAATGGCAACCCTTATAGTTTCGTCATGTCTGTCCATCTGTCTGTCTGTCTGTCTGTCCGTCCGTCCGTCCGTATGTCACAGCCATTTTATTCCGAAACTATTAAGACTATACATGTGAAACATAGTAGGTAGATGTATTCTGTGAACCGCTTTCAAGGAGAAAATTAAAAAATATTTAAAATAAAGGGGGGCTCCCCATACATGGAATTAAACTGAAAATATTTTTTTTCATGAAACCTATGCGTGTGTGGTATATATAGACAGGTCTTTAAAAAAGACATTGAGGTTTCTAGAACCACTTTTTCGTAAAGTTAATCATTTAAAAGATATACGCTTCCGAAGTGATAAAATGGGTGTGTCCCCTCTAACTTCTATAATAATCTATATGTAAAAAAAATAAAAAATAGTTGAGCTACACGATAACTGACAAATGCTTGCACTGTCTGGACAGATCCGCTCAAATTTGCGTGGTTATTTCCTCAAAAGAATACCACAGACATGAACCTACATGCTTCTGATATAAAAATACAAATTGTCTGGACTTTAAAAGAGACTATGACCTCTGAGTTTGTTTCGGTGTTTCTTCTCAGAGTAGTTAGTTAGGAAATACCGGCCTCATCTAGCTTTACTTAACACGCAAAAAAACATGACGTGTAAAAGTGTTATTTATAACCAATTTACAAAATAAATATTTCATTTCATTTCAATGGAGTGAAAAATTAAAATATAAATATATAACTGTAGATTTTAATGTAAACTTTCAACCAAAATTAGTTTGAAAGAGATCAGGTCAGCAGTTTCTGAGATATAGCATATTTTCTAAAACCGCAAATATAACTTTGTAATTCATACAAACACTATGACAAACAAAGTTATTTGGCGTAGTTGTAAAAAATGTAAATAAGCTAGTTTTAAGAAATTTGCATGGTTTATTTTTGTCAAATAAATATACATATTATATCATATTATTATAGTTACTACGGAACCCTTCATGGGCGAGTCTGACTCGCACGTGGCCAATTAGAGAATGGTGATGATCAAATTACGAAGTAATGTGCCGGCCTAGGTTTGAACCAATGACTTACAACTCGTAAGTCGTCTTTAAAGCCACTGGGCCACAACTGCCCACAAGTCACAAATCTACAAAAAATTATTGAGTTTTAGATGTACCTAGTGTTAACAGTAAAAGTTACAAGATACTTCAATAGCACATTATTTTATTTGTTAAATACAATTGTTAATTTGTTAAACTCCATATCTATCCAAAAGGACTGAAAACAACATCTGGTATGGAGTCTCTATGCAAAGTTTCAGCTCAAAATAAGTGAGTCACAGATTTGACCCCAAATATATTATATATATTATTGGTTTTATATGTTTCTTGAATACCAGTAATAACAAACGTGTCACAGCACTATGAGGGTCATCACTTTCCACGTCACTTGTCAATAAAACGATAATTCTCTTCGTTCTTCTTAATTTGAAAAATTCGGTCTCCAGTATCAATGTATTGAAATTTCTAATAAGCTCCACACATGTACACAGGATTACAAAACCCTTGCCATATCGTTTATTATCATCCAAAGAAGCCGCGCACTTGATATGTATATACCCTTTAAATTACACGTTGTATAGACTGTTTCTTTATGTTAGAAACTACCAGTCGCGTGAGGCTTCGCTCCCGTGGACTTCGATAAAACATAACCCTATTTCTTGCAGTCGAGAAAATTTTATAATCTTTCTCAAGCTTCAAGTTACTTTCGTACCAAATTTCATCCAAATTCATGTAGTACTTTTGAAGATTAGCGCGTTTAAAGAAACAAACATTTTCTTTTCCCATTTATAATATTAGTTTAGATTGGAGATGATAAACTTATATCAATAATGCGTTGCTGTGTAGAGAAGAATTAATTTTAACTACTTAACTGGTGGCCAGTGGTCGAGAGTTGTCCTTCTTCTTCTTTCTCCTCTTCTGCTCCCATTATTTGGGGTCGCGTCTCCCCACTCTCCTGCGCCAGAATATTCTATCCTGGCTTTTCGGCTCTGGCAGCTAGGCTAACTTGAGGTCTCTCTCAATTTTGGACTTCAAGGTCAATGGCGGACGGAATTAAATTGCCCTTAAATGATATTATTTCGATTGTATTTATACCTACACAATGTGTAACGGAAACCCCATATCTATCCAAAAGGGCTAAAGACAACAACTGGTATGGAGTCTCTATGCAAAGTTTCAGCTCAAAATAACTGACTCAAAGAATTGATACCAAATTATCGGTTTCATATATTTCTTGAATACCAATCATAACAAACGTGTTACAGAACTACGAGGGTCAATAACTTTCCACGTCACTTGCCAATAACACGATAATTCTCTTCGTTCTTCTTAATTTGAAAAATTCGGTCTCTGTGTATTGGTACTTGTAATAAGTTCTACACACATAGACTTAGGATTACAAAACCCTTGCCATATCGTTTGTTATCATCCAAAGAAGCCATGCACTTGGTATGTATATACCCTTTAAATTACACGTTGTATAATAAAAATATTTGCTTTCTACACTCCTTCTTCATATAAACTGTAACTGTACCAAAGCTTCATCTGCGTATTTTAATTTTAAGAGATAACTACAAAGTTTTTACATCACGTAGTCAAGATTGGTTGATCAGGTCTGTTTCATCCTGGACGTCCGACTAAACGTCGCTCCACACGATACCAAGAACAGGCATAGATGGCGGAACACCATCAGGGAGAAGTTATTTCCACGGGGGCTTCACGATCCTCAGCATTGAGAAACTCGACGTAAGGAAGAGGATTCATGTAGTTATAGTGTCTGCAATTAATTATGTTACTATGTAGTTTACGCAGTATGCTGTACGAGGTTTTTAAGCTATTGTATAGTTTTTATCGCGGGCTTTGAGCGCGGCGACCGAATCAAGAAATTCCATAACGAAAATAAACCTAACACCCCCACTCCGACTGGCACAGCGGTGCGGCATTAAGTGATAAAAATTTCTGAATAACCTACATGTATTGTAAGATAATAAAAATATTTTAAACAATATTAACTTCTCATTTATTCAATAAAAGAAAAACAATTGTTTTCTTATTGGTCACCACGCAAAAAGTGTAACTTGAATTAATATCAAAGAAAAATAAATACTGCATAAATAAATAAAATAAATAAATAATTATAATTGCACAAATTGTTAAAAAATGCTATGCAATAGCTTTACCGCGGCAGTCCCCGAGTGCCACACAATTTTTTTTTAAAGATTAGTTACTAGAAATGTGGGTAGAATTCACATAACTAGCAATCCTGTTAACCCCTCCAACTAAGCTAAATATGCTTGTGTCTGGAGTGGATTCAGGGCAATAGTGTAATGGGTTCGAACTTGCAACATATTAGTTAACACCATTACATTACAATATTAAATCTACCAGTGACCAGTGGGGGACATACACAGTAGCCTTTCAAACAGTTTAAAAATTGTATATTGTAGAAAGAGTGGTAAACACTTTTTCTGAATACAAATTTCACATGACTAATGACATTCTTTCATCATCGCTTTAGCACTGGAAGTTGACACAACTTCCAGTGAACCCAGATGCATCTGAGTTCCATTATTCTTCATGAAAATATGACTGCCTATCTGACTTCCATAACGCAATTACCGGGTGGTTGCCCAGAACTGTACTCCTTGGCAGGATTGGCGCCAGGTTTTTTGTGATTTCTGACTACCTAAAACGATTGTCCGTCTCTCGTGTCTCGTCCAACGTTTCTCGTGTCTCTCAGGCACGAAATAATTATGTGTAAATATGGTGTAGCCATCCACGAACCTACTTTGGTAAGTATTGCTTAACCTCTATAGCCCCAGCGGCACAAAAACGTGCCAGTAAACCAGTATTAGTTGAGCCCCGCTGGCAACAATTTGTGTGCCAGCGGGGCTCAACTAATAGTTGACGTAAATAAATAATGGCGGTCCTTGAGAGGTTAACCTTAAAAAATCGACCCATACGACTATTAATCAGCCTCGAGTTACTGACTGCTGATATTATATCAATATATGATAAAATAATTAATGTCTCCATCTATTCGTTTTGTAACCGAATTTTATTTATGCCTGTCCACATTCCATTCATCTTTTTTTTTTCAAACGATTTAAGGAGTTTTTTAATGAATATTTGTCACTTTTCCCTTATTTGTATTCAGCTATCCGACTTCACGTGGAAATTTCACTAATTTTTACCAGAATAAGGTAGCCTCTGACTGTCTTCAACTACATACTTACCAAATTTCTACAAAATCGGTTCAGTGGTTTATCCGTAAAACCGTAAAAAACAGACAGACTTGTGTGTTTATAATATTAAATACTAGGTTCTGTGCTGCGCTTACGAGAATGTTTTTTCCAGCAAAAACTAAACCCTGTCCTTTCCCAAGGTCTAAGCTCTAATGTGAAAGCGTAATATGTAGACAGACAGAAGAAATAATATAAAACATTAATATTTTTTGGGCTGCCACAATTTGCTTTATTTAGACCTCTTAAAATGTCGCACATAGTACGTTTTTATGACCATGTGCATATTTTCTTTTTATCTCATTTAATTTTATAAACGATCTCCATAAAATCACTGCCAACTTAAATTTAAATAAAGCTTGGAACTCAATTTAAAGCTGCTATATTATGCTTAAAATGCTACTTCACTGTAGCTGCCAACCTATTATTTTACCTACTCATTTTAATTATTTTTAAAACCCTAAATCAGATTAGTTTGTCGCCGCGTTAAATACATGCCAATAAAATATAATAATAAATATGATTACTTGGCACCTTAATGTTATTGTTGTTTTTCTTAGTGTATTAGTTATATACATAAGTTAAAAATATATTATAACTTGATCCTACAGTCTAACTGTCTGTTCAGTTTTGTGGGACGTTGTTGTACATTATAAGAACAACATTTTACCTTATAAACAATAAATAATATTATTATACTAGCAAAATATTTTGCTATGACTTTGACTTTTTGCAATAATGCGTAAAAGGTCTGCATCATTGTTGCGTCGTTTGCGTGACAGTGCCAACAGTCTCCTGAATGTGATCGTTAGTAAGACCGAGGGCAACTTGATGGGACACCTGTGCGCAATGCATGTGCTGCTACCGGGTGTTCCCAGAGGATGGTAGATCCTGGTCTTGTTTGTTTAATAGTTTTAATTTTGTCGAGATTTATTATAAGTATATACTAACATAGTTTAAGTCAATACTAACACATTTATGGGTAATACCCAAATAAATAATAATAAAAGTAATCAAATGTCACTGACCAAAGATTAAGGAGGATTGGCATTGTTTTGCTTGTCTGTGACTTTGTGAGAACATTAGTCGTGACTGCTCCCACGCGTATTAGCAGTGTTTTCGTAAATATAGTTGTAAAGTAATTGAAAGCTTGTGACTAAATAATAACACCGCATGGGCCTTCTTCCATCCTCTTCCTCTTCTTCCATATTCAAAGTTAAGCAATGCTGGGCGAGGACGGTCCATGTATGGCCGTATGGGTGACCATTGTTAAATATCGAGATTCTTCCGTATCCCGGACGCACGTCAAGCTGTTGGTCCCGAATGGCAAATAAATGTCCGTAAATCTTGGTCTGTTGCTACAGGTAGACAGTCCCCAGAAAATGTAATACCAGTCTTGTCAATGGGTATCGTGTTACCCAGATACTGGGTTGAAGAGGTCAGATAGGCAGACTCAGCTGCATCCGCTTAGTCCGGAAGTCGACCCCAACATATTTAGGAAAGGCAAATTATCATATTATATACCCTGAGTTCAAAAGCTAACTGTGACTCATCGATCTTGGTTTTGATTCAAGTTCAGTACCTCTACCATGAGTTTACGCAACCAAAACTCGCTAGCGTCTCCGTAAATTATTTGTATGAAATATTGTACAGCGCCCCTAGCGGTCACAGAAAGAATTAAAATTCGTACCATGAGCACTATAGATTACGACAGGTTTAAAACCTAACGTAATCTATACGATAGTCACTAACGTTTTTTAGCTGTCACCATACAAAACGGTACCATGAGTCACTAATTCGACAGGCGCTAGCGAACGATACGCTTACCGTAGTAGTTACGTTGCTCACTAGCATTTTGGCGTGTGAAACATGTGTTTACATTAACATTTAATAACTTTTGAGTATAATAAAGTTATAATAATGTCTGCAAGAACATATTTAGCGTGGAATATGTTAGTGGCCGCTGAATTTGAAGATCAACGACGTGAACAACGTGAATTTCAAGCCAACATGAGAATTCATGTTGGTTTATAAGCTTTGTTTTTTATATATAGTAATAATTTATACATCAATTAATTGTAGCATATGCTGGAACCAAATATAACACCAATTGTACCAAATTCTTAAAAATAAATATTTTATATTTAATTTGATATTAGTAGAAAGTTGAAACATACTTGGAATACATAATTGGAACTGTGAGACACTGGTCCTCATTGTATTAAATAATCCAAACTTTTAAACCACACAAAGCACCTCTGTGACACAACATCAACAAACTAACAACAAACAAAAATACAAATTGAATAGACGACAATGACGTTACAAGAACCACTCGAAATTCAAAAGACACTAAATACCATAAGTAGTGCACTAATCGTAAACTTTTCAATTTCGTTGGTTTATTTTGTGATATTGACTGTCTTAACATTTTTAGCATAGCGATAACACTACATTTTGAGCTTAAGAGCAGTTCTCTCTTCTTATTAGCGGGAAAGAAAGAAATAGAACATAAGTAGTGACCCATAGACGAAAGTATTCTACGAGTGGAGTGAAGTTAGCTAGACGACATGATCTATAGAGCTCACGTTAGCGCCTCCGTAAATTTCCTCAAATCTCATGGTGCAAGCATTATCGAAATCTATTCGATCCACGTTTGTACGCTAGCGAGTTCAGCGCTAGCGAGTAAGTTGTCGATGACAACTGATGGTAGAGGTACTTGATAAATCTCATGAAACGCAATAAGCAGGCAGCTGACATCTTTAACATGTTGAACGCCAACGCGGTCAATGCTGACCGACAGTGAGCTTTCCCTTTAGGCCAAGCAAAAATCACAGTTCTATCTTTTAGACCAAATGTTTTTTTAATTGTTGGTTTGACGGGAAGGCAACCTCAAAAATAAAAATTAGATACTTATACCTAATGTCCAAATGTATGTTTTCATTAACAAAAGTCAACTCTAGTCTTTAATTAATTAATTAATTATTATATTATTAAATAAAACGCCGGGCAGCACTGACCGACGCGGCCCGAATGGCAAGTCTAGTTGTCAGCCATCACTGACCGACGCGGATTGATCGAGAAGATGCATTTTTTTTCTTGGCGTTCAACGTGTTAAATAAATTATAAATCATCTTTATTTTGCAAGTTGGTTATTAAATACCACTGTTACACATGACAGGTCTTTATTTCGTATATTTAAACTAGATGAGACCGATGTTTCCTCACTGACCACACTGAGAAGAAACACCGAAACAAACTCAGAGGTCAAAGTTTCTTTAAAAGTTCATACAATCTGTAGTGGTCAAATCATATTATGAGAACCTTGTAGACAAATGCCTGAGGCGATTTTTTGAGGAAAGATGTTTGCGTTTAGTAAGATTTGTGTGGGCCTGACTAGACAGTGCAAGCATTGGTCAGAAAACGTATACGTTTTCGTCAACGATTTGATGAGCAATACCAAGGTAAGGACGTTTGGGCTGGCCACAAAAGTACTCAAATTGCGAGAAAATCATGTTTAGCTCAATGTTTATCAAAAATAAAAATATAGCGGGTGTATTGTCTTCGTAGGTGTATTAATCGTCACCTCACTCATGTGACTTCCAGTTGACAACTAACAACAACTTTTCATGAACTCGAAATTTCACCTGTATTGTGAGTGCATTTTTATAAAAATCTTTTTTTTTTTTTTTTTTTTTTAGGTAGGGCCACTTGTAGATCAGCACACTAAGGCTGTGAGTCTACTTAACCGGACTTTCCTGTGGTGACCTCTAATAAATTAAAGGCCCCCAGCCAGGGCTTACAAACTAAAATATACTTAAAAACTAATGACCGCACGCTAAGGGCACTCCCTGTGGAGTACGGGCCTCGGCATAGCGGGGTCATTTTGGGAGGGCAGCAAAGGGACAGGCTGGGTCATATTATTTACGGGAGTATTTATTGCTACTGGCTCAGCATCGCGGGCTGGCTCGTTTGGCAAAGGTCGGGGAGGATTTTCATTACAAGTACGCGGACGTCGCGATGGGCCTCGTCGGCGAGGCCGGAATAAGGAACGCGTTCTGTATTTGTGTTTTCTAAGAGTGCTGGTTTCCCTACTGCTCTCTTGTCGGATGGTGGTGGGGTCGTCAGGCTCGTCTAGGATGTTACGCGGGCGACGAACCCGAGAAATCTTGGAGGGTCTGTATCGGGCGGCCGATACGATCAGGGGGTTAGTGTGGGTATCAGCAGAGGTGAAGTAACGCACTGACATGCGTTTCAACACTTGCTTTATGGTCGGGAGTTTGAGGTCTACGTGGAGATCCTCATTCCTACAGAACCAGGGCGCGCCCGTGGCCTTTCGGAGAAAACGGTTCTGAATGACTTGCATCCTATGGATCTGATTGGGACTGGCATGAGCAAACACCGGACAGGCATACGTCATGATAGGACGTATGCATGTCGTGTATATTCGGATTTTACATTTAAGGGAGAGCTTGCTGTGTTTATTCAGCAGGGCGTGGAGCCTACCGAGAGCGAAAGCGGCTCGCGAGCGAACCGACTTTATGTGCTCACTGAAGTTTAGGAACTGGTCGAGGATCACACCTAAGTATTTGGCTCGCTTCTCCCAAGGGATTGGCTTGCCGAACATAGTGATCGGGCGAGGGGGGGTGAATTGTTTATGCTGGCGAGCCCTGCGAAACAGGACTGCTTGACTTTTGTCGGGATTTACCTCAATCCTCCATTTCCTAAACCAATCGCCTAGTGCGTTGGCTGAGGTCTGGAGGGTATGAGCGATGCTAACGGGATTATGTCCCGAGTAGTAGATGGCCGTGTCGTCGGCAAATAGGGATAACTCTACTGGGGGCTTTTTGGGGATATCGCTAGTGAATAGCGTGAAGAGTGGGGGGGAGAGCACGGCGCCCTGAGGGACGCCGGCTCTGATAGGGCGGGGAGTAGAAAGCGCTCCTTCGATACGATATCTGAAGGAGCGGTTCGAC
Source organism: Tholera decimalis (assembly GCA_943138885.2). NCBI lineage: Eukaryota > Metazoa > Arthropoda > Insecta > Lepidoptera > Noctuidae > Tholera > Tholera decimalis. The sequence goes on along the minus strand of OW964577.2, from coordinate 6,134,929 downwards.
AGGAAGTCTCGAATGATGAGCACGAGACGGTCCGGCACACCTAGTTGGTAAAGCTTATAAATTAAGCCATTGTGCCAGACTTTGTCGAAAGCCTTCGCTATATCAAAGAATAGGGCCCCCGTCACCAGACCGCGTTGAAAACGGCCGCTAATGTGCTCTACGATGCGGTGGGCTTGGTGGACACTGGAATGATGGGCTCTAAAGCCAAACTGTTCGTTAGGGATTAGGCTCTTGGCCTCGACAAAGTCCTTGAGCCGATTAAGAATAATCCGCTCGTAGACCTTGCCGAGGGCGCTGAGCAGACTAATGGGTCTATAGCTAGTCGGGAGGTTCTTGGGCTTTTTGGGTTTTGGGATACCTATCACTATAGCCTCTTTCCAAGCTTGTGGAAACAAGTTGTTGGACAAGGCGCCATTGAAGATGGCAGTCAGTAGGACTAAGATCGTACGTGGGAGGAGTTTAAGTGCCCTAGTGGTCAGTCTGTCAGTCCCGGGAGCTTTCCTGGGTTTGAGTTTCTTGATGATCTCCTCCACCTCGTCTTCCGTGACGGGGGGGAGGGGAGCATCATGGTCCTCGACAGGGGGTAGGGCAGATCTACGTTCGACCTCAGCATCCACGTGGGCAAGGTGGGCTGGGTCGACTGGTTGGGAGCTGGGAGAGCACTGTGCCTCCAGGCTGTCGGCTAGGCATTCGGCTTTGTCTTCGTCGTCGAAGGCAATGCTTTTGTCCGGGCGGATAAGGGGAGGCATTGAGGCAACTTCAGTGGCGCGCATATTCCGCTGAAGTTGCCAGAAGGCATGGTGGGTGGGTTCCAGTTCGCTCAGGGTCTTGTCCCAGCCGGCTTCACGCCACTCTCTGATGCTGTTACTTACTTTGCGCTGTAAGTACCGCATGAAAGTTTTGTTATTCTGGCAGGGGAAAGCTCTGTAGGCACGGACTGCTGCGTTCTTCTCAGTCAGCAGGGCCCGTACATCGTCCGGGAGTTTCCGGCGCCAGTGCTCTGACACCGGAATCTCCTTTGAACAGTCGTTCAAGACAGATTGCACGTGCTCCGTGAGTGAGTCGATCGCAGCCGTCGTGTCGGCGGCGGACTGGATGTGGTCGGGGATCTTGTCCAGGTGAGGAGACGTGTTGGATTTCAGCAATTCGCCTACTTTCCTCCAGTCAGTGATCACCTGTGTGGGAGGGGGGCGGTTAGGGTCATAGGGACCCGATCTCGGAGTTAACTCCAAGATCACCGGTCTATGGTCAGAGTCAAGTTCGTCTACCGTCTCTAAAGAGTGCAAACGTAAGTTCACATTCTTCAGGAGGGCAATGTCGAGTACGTCGGGCAAGTGGGATGGCTCGAACGGGTAATGAGTAGGCCGCATAGGACCTATGATATCTATGTGGAGAGGTGTGCAAAGGTCGTATAGTACCTTCCCACGGGGGTTGGTAATACGACTACACCATGCGGGATGTTTGGCATTGAGATCCCCCGCTATAAGGACGGAGTCACTCATGTCAAGAAGGGCTGTAAGGTCGCTTCGTAGTGAGGCGTTTATCGAAGAATTTGAATCTACGTCGTTGTACGGTGGGAGATACGCGGATACTATTGTGATAGAGGGATGGCCCGTCATGCCTAGCCGGCAAACGGATACCTCTAAGTGGGCAAGGGGCGGCGGATCCATAGGGATGCAGTGCAGGGAGTTCCTATAATATATTAGAGTGCCACCTCTGTGGCATCTAGTCCTATCGTTCCTAACTAGCCGGTAGTTGGCTACCTTGGGATCCCTAAGGTGGGGTTTGAGGAAGGTCTCTTGGACCAGAAGGATGTCGAGACTATGATCGCGAAGGAAAGTCGCGATCTCGTCCCGTTGATTGGTGATGCCATTGGCATTGAAGTAACCTAGCTTTAGGGATCGGGGCTTTAATCTCTTACTAGCCGTGTTATACATTATGGCTGTTTAAAAAGGTTATCAAATTGACTTTTGACATCGGGATACTTAGAGTATACCCGAATCAGGGAGTTGATGCTAGTGCAGGCCACGACCTCCTTTGCCATTTGGATGGCGCGGGGGGACTGGAAGAAACTGAATGTATTCCCAAGGATGAGGAACGCATCGAGTTCCGGCTCATCCGAGCGAGGGAGTGACTGGGGAGGAGGTGGGGGCTGAGAAGCCACAACAACCGGAGCGGAGGGCATGATGGGTTGATCCATCAGCCCAGGGACTTTCGGCCTTAGTGCCGGGAAGTTTTGGGCGTGATTCGCCGCCGTCCAAGGAGTTGGACGCTGGGGACTGAGGGTCTGGGGGAGCTCAGACGAGAGTGTAGGACACTCTCGTCCCTGGCGTGCGCTAGCGCGCGTTGCCAGTTTAGGGGTGGAGGTTTTCGGGGCTTTCGGACAGCCTCGGTAGTTGGCGGGGTGGCCGGATTGCCCGCACAGCACGCAGCTGGGCGGGTCTGGGCACTGGGACCTATCTTTTGGGCGACTGCACTCCGCGGTGCCGTGATCGCCCAGGCACTTTACGCACCGGGGTTTGCCGAAGCAATTCCGTTGCGCATGGCCGTACAACTGGCAACGGTGGCATTGGCCTACCGTGCCACTCTTGTGTGGCTTCTCAATGAGAATTCCTGAAAGACTGCATACAGTCTTCAGCGCAAAGATGGGGTGGGGACCTTCGGAGACGGGGTGGCAGATGACGAGGACGTTGTTAGACGCCCTGCCACCTCTGCCGTGCATACGGTGCACCTCAATCACCGGGATGTTCTGTGACTCTAAGTCGCAGACGATCTCGGTGGTGGGGATCTCACTGGGGATCCGGCAGAGGACCACCCGAACGGGCTTGCTCTCATGGAGCGTATAAGTGTGGTGGGGGATATTTCGAGCCTTGAGTAGCTTCGAAAGCGCGCGGTGGTCGTTAGCTGTCGCTAACCCTACTTTTATGCCGTTCTGACCGGCGCGGGCATTCGTGTAGGCGATGCGTTGCTCGCCACACGCTTTGGACACGTTTGTCCAAGCCCCCTTGTCATGGATGAAGATGGGTGGGGGAGGGATGGTCTTGCGCACTGAGGCGCTGACGACTGGGGTTTGGGTAGGGCTGGGCCTAGTGGCCGAGGAAGTGGAGGGCTGGCTCTGCACTAAGCGTGCTGGCTCGGGGGGGGAGGGTTTCTTGGCCTTAGGGGCCTGAGTGGAGGACGAGGCCTGCGACCACTTCTTCCTCTTTCCCTCGACGAGGATAAACTCGTCGGAGGAAGAGGTTTGGTCGGAGGAGTGCTCGGACTCCGCTCGCTCCGAGCGCTCAGAGTGTATGCTCTCTGCGCGCTCCGAGCGCTCACCGTCCGAGCCCTCTTTTTCTTGTTCCTCCTCCTCAGAGTCCATTTCGACGTCTGGGGGGGAGGGGGACCTATCTGCGATGGGCGCGGGGGTGGGACCTAAATCTGGCTGCGGGGTGGGAAACACCGCGGGGGGTATGGAGTCAATCTCCTCCTCATACTCCCTTTGTAGGGCGGGGTTTTTAGATAGGATCTTTCCTAATATATCGGTTGTTCTATTTAACCGAACCGTTAGGGATTCTACTTTGGACATGAGATCCTCAATCCTGTCCTCCATATTGGAGGCGACAATGGTGGGCATCCTAATCTCCTAACCCTAACATAAGCGCCTCGAGGAGACACGTCAAACGTGAGCTCCCCGAGCAGACGGTCCCCAAAGAGCCCTGCCCCGGAGTTTCTCCTAACACTTCGCTACCGAGAAGAGAAACCCAGACAAACTCGGTAGCTGTGTTGCCGTCTGATTGGCCTGAGGGGCCCTATTTGCCTAACCCTCCGGGCGGGAATGACCCGGAGGTGAGTTCGCTCCCTGCGGGGATAGCAGGGAGGTGTGTGCCTAATGGTGTGCCCTAAGCTTGTAATCCGGTCGCCAATCTCAATGTGCGTACCGGGCCCTATTGGGTCTAGTGCGAAGGGGTAGATACACCCAACCGACACTAGGTGTGTATGCTGTGAAGAGAACTCAGTGACTAGGTTTGACTAGGAGATCCCCCAAGGCCAAAACCTAGCACTCGACTCCAATTGACTGCTTCACCCTGAAGGGGATCAGCGGGTGCGTCGGGTCAGCACCCCCTTGGTATTGTTGACACCGTGAGGTTTCCAACCAAGGACCACGAAACTGTGGTTTTACCCTGAAGGGGCCAAACCAAATTGTTTTGACAATCTCTGTTAGAGAAACACGATATCCTTCACCGCCTCGAAAAAGGCGGATCCGGACCAGGCGTCGTAGTCGGCGACTACGAGTGACGTCACGGCGGGCGTGACGAACGGAGCGATGACTCAGGCACGGAACGATCGAGAGCGCGGAGCGGCACGACTGTCGCGGGCGAGCGTCGGAGCAGAATCGTTATAAAAATCATCTGGAAAAACTATTTGTAGACCTTACAAGCATTTGTTGCAGCGCCAAAATCGAACTCGCTATACACAACGAAACAGCCAATCGGTTAACCACATTGCCAACCTTGTCGTTTGACGTCGTGACTTGACGTTTCACAGTACTTGTACGAATACGTAGATATACAGGATGTTTTATTACTGTTGCTTTCATTGATTAGTAATTACATATGCATTAATCTTACTTGTTCTTACTAATATTATTCGTTTGCTCATGATGTAGTTTTTAAGTTATTTAGGTTTATTGTAACAAAATATAAGATTATTTTTCCATTATGAATTTGTTAAATATTGTCTCAAACATCTGTTAAATTATAATGTTTGTTGGAGCTCCATCCGCCTGTGATACAGGATTAATCCTAGTAGGTACAGGCATTAACATTGTAAGACTTACATAGTTTAATTAAGTTTAATTTTGTAATTTACCTATTATGATTATTGAATAAAGATTATTCCATTTATTTAATATATATACATATTAATATAAAAAAATAAAAACATTTAAAAATATAAAAAATAGTAGCCCACCGGTATCGGGAACAGGGTCCAAGCTACCGGTGGTCAGGGCTCCATAGAGAGGAACCTCCTCACAATACGCGCCGTTTCCAGGAGCACTGCTTTCTAGATCAAGCCCTTGATCCAGCTGCCCAACGAGAGCCTCCTTAGATGTTGGTTGAGGCTCTTGGCTATTATACCATTGGCTGTGACGACTATCGGCACAATGATTGCTGTCTCCACATCCCACATGTCGACAACCTCGCGCGCCAGGTCAAGATACTTATTTTTTTTATCTATCTCAGCTTTCACGAGGTTCTCGCCATGGGGGACTGCTATATCAACAATCATTGTGCGACGCTCTAATCGGTCTATCACCACTATGTCAGGCTTATTGGCAACAATAGTCCTGTCAGTGATGATAGACCGATCCCAATACAGTGTAATATTGCCATTTTCGAGAACTGGGTCGGACACATACCTATAGTATGGTACTTCTGATTCCACAAGATTGTATTTAAGAGCAAGTTGCTGGTGAATAATCCTGGCTACGAGGTTGTGTCTATGCAAATAGTCTCCGTTAGCCAGACGAGAACAGCCGGAGATAATGTGACGAATGGATTCTCCCGGTTTGTGACATGCCCGACATATGTCTACCGTGCCATCCTTCACAATATACTTCCGATAGTTATTCGTCATCATAACTTCGTCCATAATCGCACAGACAAAACCTTCGGTTTCCCCGAAGAGGTCACCAAAACGTAACCAGGCTACGGATGCTAATGCGTCTACGTCAGACCCATGAAGGGCCCGGTAATAGCGCCCGTGAAGCTCCTTGCTCTGCCATACTTCTCTGCAGTCATTAGTATCTAATACTACAGGTTTGCACCAATTCTCGCTACCTAAGGAGAGTGGAGTGAGGCCTTTGTCCACCGCTACCACATCTCGATGCATACCCACGTCGGCTTCTAGGAAATATTCCCTAAGGCTGCATACCTCGCGGTTGTGTAGGATCTTTGCATTTAAAATGCCACGACCCCCGTACTTCCGCGGGATATACAGCCTCATCACCGATGAACGTGGGTGATGCATTCGATTTGCAGTCAGCGTTGTGCGGACCCGCCTGTCCAAGGCGTCAAGTTCAGTCTGAGTCCATTTGAGTATGCCAAAAGAGTACATCAATACTGGCATGACCCAACCATTGAAGGCACGCACCTTGTTTCCGCCTGATAGAAGACTATTTAGTACTTTATTCAGGCGGCCAAAGGAGCGTTCCTTCAATGACTGTTTAACATAAGCAACATTGATGCCTAGTGCCTCTGACATACCCAAATACTTGTAGGTTTCAGTTGAGCCGAGGGATCTTAGGTGTATGGAATCCGAGAGTTGAGTTCCCACGGATTCCATAATCACCCCTCGCTTTACATGCATGACCGCACATTTGTCCACCCCAAATTCCATCCTGATGGCGCTACTGAAGGTTTCCGTTACCTTCAGTAGCTCCATGAGTTGCAAGTTGCTGGGGGCAAAAAGTTTCAAATCGTCCATGTAAAGCAAGTGTGATATGACCTGACCACCTCTTCTCAACTGGTAGCCAAGCCCTGAACCCTCCAGCAGTGTACTAAGAGGGTTGAGAGCCAGACAAAACCACAGTGGGCTCAGACTGTCGCCCTGAAAAATACCACGCTCAATCCTAATCGGTTCGCTGTTTTCCTGGCTCTGTCGACATCCTGGGTAGCAGAGGACCGTCTTCCATTGCCCCATACATGACTCAAGGAAAGTGCGGAGTATTGGATTTATTTTGTACAACTCCAACACCTTCATGAGCCATGTATGTGGAACCGAGTCATAGGCCTTCTTATAATCTATCCAAAGATTATTATTATTATAGTTATAAATGCGGAAGTTTGGGAGGGTGGATGTATAGATGTATTGATGTTTGTTACTCTTTCACGCAAAAACTACTGAACGGATCTGAATAAAATTTCGCAAGTACATAGTTCACATCTTGGAATAACACATAGGAGTTACGCGGGAAAATCCTCCCACGCCAACGATATCGCGGACAGAGGCTAGAAGATAATTAAAAATTAAACTATAGAAACTCTAATTTAAAGGGTATACGGTAAATCACACATTACCGTGTATTTTTTTATATAGACGGAGCTTAATGGATATTCCATTATTTATACAGCAAAATTAATTATTTTACAACTTGTCCTATAATGCGGCTGTTTTTATATGGGCTTATTATTTGCATAGTCGTGATCTCAATAATCAATATATAATGGTATCCGGTTGTTTTAAGATTCGGATTTCTGTAGAGCCTGGGAATTAATTTGAAACTCATTATCAACGGTTTTGTGGAATACATTTGAATCAATGAATGAGTTGAGTTTAGCTACTGGGCTGCGTATGCAGATAGTTTAATTATTATTATTTCGTCAAATCTATTTATATAAAATACATTATTTCGTATGTTAGTCCTCTATGTCTCAATGAGATGAAACTTTGGCAAGCAATTTTGAGGAGTCCTGAAAAGGTTTTTGGACCAAATTCTAGTGCAAAAAAGAACTAAGCAGAAAGCTAAGCTAAAAGCGGAAAAACAACGCTTAATCTATCCTAATATTATAAAGCGGAAAAGTTTGTTTATTTGTTTACTTGAACGCGCTAATCTTCGAAAGTACTAGGTGGATTTGGATGCAATTTGGTATGGAAGTAGCTTGAAGCTTGAGGAAGGTTATAGGCTACTTTTTACGCGACTGCAAAAAAAGAGAGTTATGTTTTTACCGTGATAGAATCCACGGGAGCGAAGCCCCGCGTGAGTACTAGTTATCTAATAAAGCGTTGACTAATTAATTGTTAATTAAGCGTTGTATAATCTAATTTACGTAGATGCCCCAGTTATAAAAACACGACTTTAATTAGGTAGCAAAGTTTTGCATATGCATGTATCGCTTACCAGCTTATTTTCCACTCATCACTTAACTGTGTCACACGTCTCTTTGCAATTGCATGGAATGGCAAAACGCGACCAAAGCTTTTATAGCTTTTCGTTAATTAACACAAACCTTATTTAAATAATATCGGTTAGGCAACCCTATATAAGACAGATACTCCAAAATATAGAGGGCCGCAAATCTAACACCCTGAAAATATGAAAGACTAGCTTTTTCCCGCGACTTCGTTCGCGTGGGAGGTTTTCCCTGCGTAAATCCCGACACCCAGGGGATTCCGGGATAAAAAGTAGTCTATGTGTTATTCCAGGATGTCGACTATCTACTTACCAAATTTCATTGAGATCCGTTCAGTAGTTTTTGCGTGTAAGAGCAACAAATATACATACATCCTCACAAACTTTCGCATTCGCATTATAATATCAGCAGGACTACAATTTTTACACTTCACAGGTTTGTAGACAAGAAACCCAATTATCCGCCTGTATATTATAAATAAAATATATTGATACAAAACAACTTTAAAAAGGGTGGCAGGTATCACTTTTACCCTATAGGTACTATCGGCCAAAGATACGCATGCTCACTTAAGAAAATATTTCTGTGGAAGCGCAGGCAGTGACAAACCCATAGATATTTTTTTTATTTCTGTGGACAAACCACATCCCTTCCTGGTTTCGCCCAATTAGAGACAATATACATATTGTGAGTTCAGGACGTGTAACATTATATTAATACTTACTATTAAGAACACTACTAAAATACGCTTCGTGCATCCTATTGGTCAAAATACATGGATTAGGCGATCGAGTTGTGAGCCGTGCTATGCGATTATGGCCTTAAAGGTGAGCATGCGGAAGATTGGCCGATAGTACAGCTAGCTAGGACTGCGGGAATGTTCTAATGGGATGCCTCAGCCACGGAACGCAAGGGTAACTGAACAAACAGGGTCGGTTTTTAGTCAGTTGAAGATTTCCACTCTCGTCCACTCCACCCAGAGTGGAAGGAGCAATTTGATGATTTTCCCTCGTGGAAAAAGATAGTGTGTTATGAAGACATGAAACTCATCAGAAAATTTGCCCAACTGCAAAACACTTTGTCGGCAGTCCCGTGGGGTTTGCACGAGGTTTTGCTCCCTCCATTATCTAAAACAAAATGACACTAAGCACACGGATGAGCAAGTAATGACGTCATACATCACTGAGAAGTTCTAGGTCCGTCTGTTTGTGTGTATGCCCGTGTGATTTTAAATGCTAGGAAATGAGTCCACGATATAAGAAAATTTCAAGTTTGGTTATTAATTTCCACTCCGATTCCAGGCAGTTCCAACAATATCACAGTTTTTTATCAGTTTTTGTGTATTTAAATTAATAGGCAATGCATTTTTCATTTTGTCGTATCATCTGATTGGTAAATGCAACCAACAACGTTAATATTGACTATTCATGAGCGCCGCACACCGTCTATTGGTGATAAAATACGGAAATGTCATATTTTCTCTAAAATTCACATAAACGTTAACGTAAATGTTATCGAGTACGTTCCGAAACTCACCTAAAGGCCTCTGTAGTTCACACTATAGAGGAAAACTATTAAGAAACATTTAATCAAAAGAAAAAACGTGAATCACAAAACGCATGTCACTTCAACCGCCTGACAATATTAATAATGATTTCTTAGTATAATCAGTCTAAAGTAGGGGACGACAGAAAAAACAGCTGTTTAACAAACGCGGGTACAATGAACTTGAGTATAAAGTCATCTGATCGGGCGTTTATGAGGGCGTGCGAGTCCAATGTTATACGACACGATTTTATATAGTCATTATCGTATCCGCATCTACGCTAGCCAACTGCGCCTACCCCTGACCTCGATCTCGCCTGATGGTAAGCGATAGATGAGGCCTACGATGGAACAAGCGAGCCCAGAAGATGCCTGTTCACTCTTGCTTAGCATGCATGCTTTAAAAGCATGTTCATCGGTATAACATAAGGTGAGATAGTCGTCCAACGTGAGCCTATAAACAATAAAAAAGTATAAAAAAATGTACTGTTCTCTCACACCTATAATAATTCGTTACATGGTGGATATCCCACCCACGCACAAAACGTTTGGGGAATAGTTTCATTGTGTGTACAGCTAAGGAGTTGAATTCCCTGCCGGAGTCTGTGTTTCCTGATAGCTATACTATAACTCAAATCATATCTATCTCGTATCAATTAGCTTACATACATCATAGAGTTAGTGTAACGTAAATATCTTCGCACCATGCACTATAGATGATTTCGGCAAAAAGTATCTAGTGATTATTTACTGCAAAAGTATAATCTTCTCACACTAAAATCTAGACGTACTCTGCTGGAAATGATGACTCTTTATAGGATATGTCGCAACAAGTTTGACTGCGTCGAACTTGTGAACAATTTGTGCTTTCTGGTCCCTCGCACTGTACATGGTCGAGAAAAACGCACGAGACATTTGTTCGCAACCAATAACCGTCTAATTGATACTTATAATAAACAGTTCTGTTCTATAGATATTATTTTACCTGGAAAAAGTATTTAAAAAAGATATAACATCTGCCTTAAAAGATAATAGTTTATAATTAAATTTATATATAATTTATTAGTTGTAAGCTCTAAGTTAAGAATAATTACATTCTTCTAATTACATTAATCAACAGCTAGCTACACTTTATTTTAAATTGTGAATAACGTAGTGAGTAGTATATTTGTTACTATGATTCAATCCTGTACTGTTTGTAATCTTTATTATACTACTGTTTGTTATTCCTGTGAAATAAAATAAAATAAAACACTCTTTTTTAGCTTTCACGTATTTTGACTAAGGTATAGAGTTTGTGAACTTTTGGTGTAGAGTTAGGGCGTACAGAGTTAAAAGATTGGCTCTACATGAGATCTATAAATTTTTGGTAGAGTGAGCCTTAATTATGGTCTCGTCTCGGCAACATTTTACATGTAATTGTTTTTAGTGGGAATAATTGTCTGCATCGAATAAAGTTAACACTTATTAACCACCGGACATGATTAATCTAAATAGTCGTGAGACAGTGGAGCCTGTAGCTGTCAAGTCACGCCCGAGCAAGTCACCTTGATCGAGTGAACGCGGCACATCCGTAATGCCGCACGAATTAGAGTAAATGATCCTCTTTACCTGCCTAAGTACTTAATTTGTCTGCCTGTGCAGTATGCTTTAACAAGACAGATGGAGGACACACGACTAAATCCATGTTCTAAATACACCTCTGCTAGGTAACCAATTCTTGCTAGGGTTGCGACAATATTCAGCTGCCCTGCGTTCCGAGTTGGGTGTTTAGTCAGTAGAAGTCTGACACTCCCTTGCGCTCCACCCAGAACGGAGAAGTCATTCGAAAAAGAATTAGGTTTATAATTTTTTCTTTGGATTTTTTTCTCGAAAGTTATTACAGCCTGCAGCGGTAGCCTAGTAGGTAGTTTCATGCACGACTTACGTGGCGGTCGTGGATGTTCAAACCCGGGTACATTACTTAATGTAATTTTCATCATCTCAACTGCTCCGAAAACGGTGACAGAAAACATCGTGAGGAAACTGGCATGTCCCAGGACCAAAAAATTGGCCAAGTGCGAGTCAGACTCGCCCATGAAGGGTTCCGTAGTAACTATAATGAAATAATGATGTTTATTTCGCAAATCTTACTAATCTTATCTTATCTTACTATCTTACTTCTTACTAATATTATAAATGCGAAAGTTTGTGAGGATGGATGTTTGTTACTCTTTCACGCAAAAACTACTGAATGGATCTGAATGAAATTTGGTAAGTAAATAGTTGACATTCTGGAATAACACATCGGTTACTTTTTATCCCGTAATTTCCACGGGATCGGGATTGGCACGAGAATACCTTTCCACGCGTACGAAGTCGCGGGCAGAAGCTAGTATTATAAATGCGAAAGTTTGTGAGGATGGATGTTTGTTACTCTTTCACGCAAAAACAACTGAACGGATCTGAATGAAATTTGGTAAGTAGATAGTTGACATTCTGGAATAACACATCGGCTACTTTTTATCCCGAAATTTCCACGGGATCGGGATTGGCACGAGAATACCTTTCCACGCGTACGAAGTCGCGGGCAGAAGCTAGTATTATAAATGCGAAAGTTTGTGAGGATGGATGTTTGTTACTCTTTCACGCAAAAACAACTGAACGGATCTGAATGAAATTTGGTAAGTAAATAGTTGACATTCTGGAATAACACATCGGTTACTTTTTATCCCGAAATTTCCACGGGATCGGGATTTGCACGGGAATACCTTTCCACGCGTACGAAGTCGCAGGCAGAAGCTAGTAGGTTATAAATAACACTTTCACACGTCTTTTTTTTCGTAAATTCAAACTGGATGAGGCCAGTGCTTCCTAACTGACCACTCTGAGAAGAAACACTGAAACAAACTCAGAGGTCAATGTCTCTTTTAAAGTCCAGACAATCTGTAGTGATCAAATCATATGAGAGCCATGTAGGTTAATGTCTGTGGCGCCCTTTAGAGGACAGAATCAAACAGATTTGAGCAGGCCCGTCCAAACAGTGCAAGCATTTGTCAAATATCGCGTAGCTCAACTTAGAACCTTAAGGAGCTGGAACGATTTCACGAACAATACCACAGTAAGAACATTTGGGTGGGCCGAATAAACCACTCAAATTGCCAGACAGTGCGGTAATCTATTCATAATATTCATTGTTATCCCACATTGCTCACATAGCTTTTGATTTTACAAAAAAAAAATTACTTGAAAAGAAAATAATATTGTCATCTTGTACAAACAAAATTAAAAATGTTAAAGTATAAAAATAAGAAAAGTATATTCTATTACTTGATATAATATAATAAATTTATGTGACAAAAAAAATCTTACAAATTTCTTATAAGTTTATATTAAGATCTACAGCATATATTTATTTTAGATTTTTTACTCCATTATTATATAAGTTAGAGGGGGGGGGGGGGCATACATTTTACCACTTTGGAAGCCTATATCTTTTAAAAGATTAGTTTTATAAAAAAGTGGTCTTAGAAACCTCAATGTCATTTTTAAAGACCTGTATATAGATACCACACACACATAGGTTTCATGAAAAAAATAATATTTTCAGTTTCAGTTCCATGTATGGGGAGCCCCTCTTTATTTTAAATATTTTCCACACTGTGTGGTCCACACTGGACCCGCGTGCTGGATTACGGCCTATTCACTCTTATAGAGAAGACGCCTTTGTCCCAGCAGCGGGAACTTATAGGCTGATTTGTTTATTATTTTTAGTTTTTATCACCAAGAGCTCAATTTACAGGACAAGTAGCTACTGCGCCTAGGGTTTATTCATAAACTAGTCATTTTTATCTTACTACTAGTACTCACGCGGGGCTTCGCTCCCGTGGATTCTATCACGGTAAAAACATAACTCTCCTTTTTTTGCAGTCGCGTAAAAAGTAGCCTATAACCTTCCTCAAGCTTCAAGCTACTTCCATACCAAATCGCATCCAAATCCACCCAGTACTTTCGAAGATTAGCGCGTTCAAGCAAACAAACAAACAAACTTTTCCGCTTATAATATTAGTATAGATATTGTACCTAGTTGTTGTAGTAACCCTTTGTTGTTTTAAGTCCTTATGGTGTACAATAAAGAGGATATCTATCTAGTTTCTTGCTGTATAAATGTTATACATAATGTTGTTAGGCTGAAGCAAGGTTCCAACTCTGTTACTTTTCGGTCTAAGCTGTACTTATACTAAACACTAATTAGTACTATATGATTACCAAAAAGAAATAATGACCATCCATATTTACAATGTTATATATAAATCTCCCTGAAAACTGTGAATGGCCATAAAAAAAAAAATAATCCTAATTTCAAAAGCTACGAAGTGAAAAAAATTAACCCGAATCAGAGTGCCCGCCTAAAAGTCACATAAATGGCTTTTTGAATCGTCCATCGGCAATCATCATGCATGTTTCATGTAGTGGGTTCCCCGGTACACAGTGATGGCCGCCACCGAATGAAATAACAGCTGCTGTGGTTCACAAGGACAGACTTTCATAATTTATCGTTAGGCCTGTACAAATTCTCACGATTCTTTCTTTATCGAGCTGTTGGCATGTTAGAAAATATCTTTACATTATTAATTAAGTAAAGTTGGTTGTTGTTAGGGCCTATGCACACCACGTTTTTTAAACGCGCCGTTGACGCGCGTTTGTAGCGATACAGACGCGATACGCACGCAAGTCAGATGCAGCCTGTAGACCTTTGCTAGTGTTGCCCAAATGAGAGTCTCGCAAGAGTCTTGCAATTAGCGATTATCCTATTGCTATTTATTAAACGGTAGTTGAGATCTCAGAACAATGTAACAGAGTAGGTACATTTTGAGCTTGAATTGACATAGGCCAACCAAATGAATCAATTTAATTGAGACTCTTGAAGACTCTTGCGAGACTCTCATTTGGGCAACACTAACCTTTGCACACCTGTATAAATTCAAATACGCGTTTGAATCGAAACAGACGCGCGTGTGTAGCGATATAGGCGCGATGCAAACGCGCGTGTGTAGCGATACAGACGCGATGCAAACGCGCGTGTGTATCGATACAAACGCGCTGGCATTTTGCGTTTTTAAGCAGAACTGCGTCAACATGGCTTAGCAAGATGGCGTCGGTCGAGACAGCATTGATTGCATGCGCTTTGTTATTAATTTTAAGAAAAAGGAAGAAGAAAAATTACTGACGTTTTTAGGTACACCCGTTTACAAGTGAGAGAAGATTGTGTGGACATTATACATAGACAGAACGCGCATGTGTATCGATACAGACGCGCCGGTGCCGCGCGTTTGAATCGATACAAACGACAACAAACTGCTCTGTAGGATAAAAGCGCGCGTTTAAAAAACGTGGTGTGCACAAGCCCTTACTTGGCTTATTTTTTGACGACATATGTAGGTTACTCGTAGGTTGAGTACTACTGAGCACGAGGTCTCGGGTTCGACTTCCCGGTCAGGCAATAAAAAGTGCTATTGGGTTTTTCTGTAAGGAATTTCTCAGTAGTAGTCCGAAGTTTGGGAGTTGGTGGTGTGATACCCCCGTGCCTGGGTAAGCACGTTAAGCCGTTGATCCCAGCTCTCATTTGAACATCTTTCACAGTCAATACAGTTAGAAGCCAGTAAATCTGACACTGGTCTAGCCAAGGGGCTATCGTGTTACCCAGTTACTGGGTTGTGCAGGTCAGATAGGCAGTCGCTCCATGTAAAACTCTAATACTCAGCTGCATCCGGTAAGACTGGATATGTAGGTTACTGCCGCTTTCAAACGTGTAGGCTAAGGACCACCAACAAAAGTCAGAAAACTTATTTATTTATTTAAACTTTATGTACAATCGTGTTACATGAGCGGACTTAATTTTTTTATTTATTTAGTTAATTTATTTACATACAGAGGTATCACTTAAATCTAAACTCGCCAAACTTTTACGTTTGATGGCGAGAGGCGCTCTTTATACATTAACATTAACCATTCCAATTACTTCTACACAATATGGTGCAATACAATCCTATATCTATAATCTCACAGTAACAATGTGTTAATTACCTAAATATATGATTAGCATTCCAATATATTTTTTAGTTTTTTCTTTAGTGTTCCCTTAGTTATTTTTATTTTTTCTCTTAATAACTCTATTTTGTTAAAGACTTGAGGTTAAAAAAAACGCATTGTAGTAGGTGTACGAGAAAATACTAATAAATATACAACGTGTAATTTAAAGGGTATATACATACCAAGTGCACGGCTTATTTGGATGACAACAAACGATATGACAAGGGTTTGGTAATACTATGTCTTCATGTATGGAACTAATTAGAAATTTCAATATATTGATACCAAAGACTGAACTGAATTAGAAGATTGAAGAGAATTATCGTGTTATAGGCAAGTGACGTGGAAAATTATTGACCCTTGTAGTGCTGTGACACGTTTGTTATGATTGATATTGAAGAAATGTATGAAACCGATAATTTCTTATCAATTCTTTGAGTCACTTATTTTGTGCTAAAACTGGGCATAGAGACTCCATACCAGATGTTGTCTTCAGCCCATAGATAAAATCTTCAGCCCTTTTGGATTGATATGGGGTTTCCGTTACACGTTGTATAATACCTACTCATAAAATACATATATATGCTAAAATAATAAACTAATAAAAATGGTGCTTTATAATAATCTTTCTGAATAAGAGAGCTCATAATAATTATGACGAAGACCAAACTAAGAATAACAGCCCCTTAAGTAGTGGTTTTTAATTTTACGCTTAAAAGAAAATTTTGACTCGGCCTTCTTGATGTCAAGGGGTAGTCATTTTGGCACAATGATCGATACTAGACTTTGCGAGGCCATAAAGCTGCTAACAAGACGCATACCTCTTTACTAAGGCTACTTACAGTATAGAAGAGTTGGTATCTAAATCGTAACAACCGTATAGGTTGATCTTAAAAGTTAAGCAACGTTTAATGCTGTGGTCCATGGACAATCTCATGATATCGAGACTGATCCGTGCCTCGGAAAGCACGATAACCTGTTGGTTTCGGCTGCTTCTAGAACGTTTTTAGTAACAAATAGTCAGAACCCAGAAAACGTTGTACAGCCTTAGTTAGAACTTTTTTAATAACAGTCTCTTCCTTTACATTTAATCAACGTAACATAAACAAAGAGATGAAATACCATAGGAAAATAATAATAGTGTTCGTGCTTTTTGGTATCCGTAAGACACCTATTGGAAATACCCCCCGGACGCCCCCGGACGCTCTCCAAACTAGGACAAATCCGGGAAAACCCGGACGGATGGCAACCCTAGCCAATGGGTATATTATCCAAGTAAGACAGGTAGACCCTACACGAAAAAGAAGAAAAATATTTATGGTAAATAATGCTTATTCTACTCTATTGGTTGAGGCTCTAGATCTCACACTACGATTGAAAAATACCAGTAATGTAGTATCCAGTTTGACTAGAAACTGACTCCAACTTAATTGGGAAACGGCTAGGAAAATTCTGAATCAATACATTGAGCTTTCTATCTTAAAAACTTCCCGGTTCATCTCCATAGAAAACGACCAATTTCGAACCGTGCACTAACTTCTATCCATGTAGGCCAACCATTACATCAACACTGTCTAAGGCCTCCATCGCATTTCAACAAAAATTACCTTCCAAATTCAACCAGACATTCTCCAACATTCTCATTTGCGATATCAATAGGCCTGCCATTCTCTGGCCGAGCCATTATTGCATAAATCTCAGCTCTATCGTCGCCTGTATCTCTACCAGTATCTAAGGTATCTACACCGATTATTAGCACATTGATAAACGATAGCTGGTACAGCACAAAGTGACATAACGACATTATCATGCCTCGCACGGTTGCCGTTGTGACAGCCAGTGAATGCGTGTGTTTACCTTGAGCTTATACACTTGGGTGCATTTGTATTGGGCTAGAGTTGAGTTTTGATATTGAGGCAAGTGTTTTGTTAATGATTTTTGAAATCCCTTCAATGTCTATACCCGGGCAAATATGATAGATAGATAAATACTGTATTTTCTTAAACAAATAATACTTACTAACTTAAAAATGGTAAAACAAGATAAAATAATTATTGTTAACAATGTTTATTTGTGGGAGATTGGTGACTAACTGGCTGGATTGGACTCCTCCCTAAAGGAAAAGACTACATTTTTATATTACCATAGCTTCTGCCCGCGACTTCTTTTGCATGGGAGTGTTTTCCCGCGTAAATCCCGATCCCGTGGGAATTCTGGGATAAAAAGTAGCCTACGTGTTATTCCAGGATGTCAACTATCTATCTACCTTACATTTTATTCAGATCCATTCAGATTTTTTTAGGGTTCCGTAGCCAAATGGCAAAATACGGAACCCTTATAGTTTCGTCATGTCTGTCTGTCTGACTATCCGTATGTCACAGCCACTTGTGAAACTTGGTAGTTAGATGAATTTTGTTAATCGCTTTTCTATTTTTAGACAAAAAAAATTAAGGGGGCACCCCATACGAGGAATTGAAACTAATTTTTTTTTTATCATCAAACCTATGCGGGTGTGGTTTCTATAGACAGGTCTTTAAAAATGACATTGACGTTTTTAAAACCACTTTTTCTAAATTCAATTGTTTAATAGGTATACGCTTCTAAAAGTGGTAAAATGTATGCCTCCCCCACCTCTAACTTTTATATTAATGGAGTGATAAATCTAAAAAAATATATGCTGTAGATCTTAATGAAAACTTTCAACGAAAATTAGTTTGAATGAGATAGGATCAGCAGTTTTTCAGGTATAGCACATTAACCAAAACCACAAACATATGTTAAACTAGTACTCACGCGGGGCTTTGCTCCCGTGGATTCTATCACGGTAAAAACATAACTGTCCTTTTTTGCAGTCAGGTAAAAAGTAGCCTATAACCTTCCTCAAGATTCAAGCTCTCAAATTGCATCCAAATCCACCCAGTACTTTCGAAGATTAGCGCGTTCAAGCAAACAAACAAACAAACAAACTTTTCCGCTTTATAATATTAGTATAGATGTGAAAGTTTTAGATGTTTGTACATATATTGTGTGTTTATTTGTGTTTCTATTAGGTAACTATGGCATGAATGGTTTGGATGAAACTTGAACACATATAGTTTACAACCAGGAATAATACCGATGCTTTTTATTCTGAGAAAATGTGCCAAATTTTCACAAGAAAAAGTCGCGGGCAACAGCTAGATAAATATTATTGTTTCATTCGACTAGGTTCACTGCTTTTAACAAAAATATATAAGCTTTAGTATTGCAACATAGCATATAGCACGCGATGAGTTCCCTCCCTCTTTTCTTATATCTCACTTTCAATTTATATGTTCTTCACACGCTAAGAGTTTGCACTCTTCCAATAATCTTCTCTTAGTCTGCCCTTTTCATAATTTACTACTACTGCTCATATTTAAAGTATCTCTTCACCACCCTTGTTGGACTGGTAAAGAATGCCTTTTTTCAGTGGAAAACTCATCTAATGACTTATCCCGCTGTGGATGGAGAAAAAAGGAGTGTCAAACTTATTTTGAGTAGAACCCTCCTCGTATCTTCAATTTACCAACCCCGAACATTGTCACAACCCCGGCAGGATTCCCGCAATCCTGGCAGATAGTAGAAAATGTTTATGATATCAAGTCACCTTTGAAACTTTTGTGATGCATAAAGTTTTAATAATAAACGTCAAACAAAGCCAACTCCACACTAACACTGTACGCTCTTTACTTAAACTAAAATGCGCGACTTCCGTGAGACTTCCGCCCTCGCATCGATTCGCTGTAGCGCTACATTAATTTGACAGGCAGTGTATGGGTCCCACTAATTTGACAGCTGATATTTTTGAGTCTCGGGAGTGTGCCATGAGAAAATGTTTGTGCGTCTTAATAATTTAGTACAGAATATTATGCAAAAAGCATTTTAGTGGAGTCTCATTTCAATATATTATGTAAATTTAGTTTTGGATATAGTTTATTTAAAAAGAAAGTGTAGTAGTATAAAAAATAAACTTAAATATGTTTTATGTACACTCAACAAGGCCAGACCCTGTTGAGTGTACATAAAGCCACTAAACTAAACTAAAACTAAAACCTAAACTACTAGAAACTAAAACCCAACCGAACAAGAAAATATGTTCGTCTGAAACCATTAACTCCTCGCTAAATTGATGACCGAAAAAAACTCGTCATCATTATTTAGAAGGTAAGAGGATCTCGTGGATAAATAATAGAATAGAATAGAATTTATCGAGATCAATGTTAGATTATTTACAAATTTCCGATGATCCCCAAACTAGGCTATAACTGTATCTTGAGGACCTAAGTTGTAGTAGACAATGTTGTGGGTGCAATAACAAAGATGATCTGAACAAAAAACATATGTGAGAACATCCAAAACTTTAAATAAAATGAGATCGACTTAAAACTACTTAACTTAAAATTATATAAAACAAAAATAAATAAATAAGTACAAAATAAACTTCTTCAATTATGACAACAACAAAACAAATTTTATAATAATTAATACAAAATGTGTGTGTTTATGTGTGTGGTTTGTGTGTATGTGTTCGTGTATGTAGTGTCGGAGTTTGAATCTGATGAGATTTCGAGTTGGAGTAAGTGAGTTAAGGCGATGTTAGGATGTTTTCAGATTCGTCATATGAAGGACCTAAAAGCCATTGTATGACAACTTTTTTGCACGCTTTGAGGGAAAGATCTTTTATGTCACAATAATAACAACTGCTTGCGTCGATCTTCAAGGTTCCATCAACAGCAACACTTGCTGGGGGTGTTCTGTGGTTGGCTGACCGCCTTTACATGTTAAGATTCCTCTGTGCCTCAGAACGCACTTTAAGCCGTTGAATTGTATGACAACTTTTTTGCACGCTTTGAGGGAAAGATCTTTTATGTCACAATAATAACAACTGCTTGCGTCGATCTTCAAGGTTCCATCAACAGCAACACTTGCTGGGGGTGGTCTGTGGTTGGCTGACCGTCTTTACATGTTAAGATTCCTCTGTGCCTCAGAACGCACTTTAAGCCGTTGAATTGTATGACAACTTTTTTGCACGCTTTGAGGGAAAGATCTTTTATGTCACAATAATAACAACTGCTTGCGTCGATCTTCAAGGTTCCATCAACAGCAACACTTGCTGGGGGTGGTCTGTGGTTGGCTGACCGTCTTTACATGTTAAGATTCCTCTGTGCCTCAGAACGCACTTTAAGCCGTTGAATTGTATGACAACTTTTTTGCACGCTTTGAGGGAAAGATCTTTTATGTCACAATAATAACAACTGCTTGCGTCGATCTTCAAGGTTCCATCAACAGCAACACTTGCTGGGGGTGGTCTGTGGTTGGCTGACCGTCTTTATATGTTAAGATTCCTCTGTGCCTCAGAACGCACTTTAAGCCGTTGAATTGTATGACAACTTTTTTGTACGCTTTGAGGGAAAGATCTTTTATGTCACAATAATAACAACTGCTTGCGTCGATCTTCAAGGTTCCATCAACAGCAACACTTGCTGGGGGTGGTCTGTGGTTGGCTGACCGCCTTTACATGTTAAGATTCCTCTGTGCCTCAGAACGCACTTTAAGCCGTTGAATTGTATGACAACTTTTTTGCACGCTTTGAGGGAAAGATCTTTTATGTGACAATAATAACAACTGCTTGCGTCGATCTTCAAGGTTCCATCAACAGCAACACTTGCTGGGGGTGTTCTGTGGTTGGCTGACCGCCTTTACATGTTAAGATTCCTCTGTGCCTCAGAACGCACTTTAAGCCGTTGAATTGTATGACAACTTTTTTGCACGCTTTGAGGGAAAGATCTTTTATGTCACAATAATAACAACTGCTTGCGTCGATCTTCAAGGTTCCATCAACAGCAACACTTGCTGGGGGTGGTCTGTGGTTGGCTGACCGTCTTTACATGTTAAGATTCCTCTGTGCCTCAGGACGCACTTTAAGCCGTTGAATTGTATGACAACTTTTTTGCACGCTTTGAGGGAAAGATCTTTTATGTCACAATAATAACAACTGCTTGCGTCGAGCTTCAAGGTAAAGCGGCAACACTTGCTGGGGGTGGTCTGAGGTTGGCTGACCGTCTTAACGTTAAGATTCCTCTGTGCCTCATAAAGCACGTTAGGCCGTTGAATTGTATGACAACTTTTTTGCACGCTTTGAGGGAAAGATCTTTTATGTCACAATAATAACAACTGCTTGCGTCGATCTTCAAGGTTCCATCAACAGCAACACTTGCTGGGGGTGGTCTGTGGTTGGCTGACCGCCTTTACATGTTAAGATTCCTCTGTGCCTCAGAACGCACTTTAAGCCGTTGAATTGTATGACAACTTTTTTGCACGCTTTGAGGGAAAGATCTTTTATGTCACAATAATAACAACTGCTTGCGTCGATCTTCAAGGTTCCATCAACAGCAACACTTGCTGGGGGTGTTCTGTGGTTGGCTGACCGCCTTTACATGTTAAGATTCCTCTGTGCCTCAGAACGCACTTTAAGCCGTTGAATTGTATGACAACTTTTTTGCACGCTTTGAGGGAAAGATCTTTTATGTCACAATAATAACAACTGCTTGCGTCGATCTTCAAGGTTCCATCAACAGCAACACTTGCTGGGGGTGGTCTGTGGTTGGCTGACCGTCTTTACATATTAAGATTCCTCTGTGCCTCAGGACGCACTTTAAGCCGTTGAATTGTATGACAACTTTTTTGCACGCTTTGAGGGAAAGATCTTTTATGTCACAATAATAACAACTGCTTGCGTCGAGCTTCAAGGTAAAGCGGCAACACTTGCTGGGGGTGGTCTGAGGTTGGCTGACCGTCTTAACGTTAAGATTCCTCTGTGCCTCATAAAGCACGTTAGGCCGTTGAATTGTATGACAACTTTTTTGCACGCTTTGAGGGAAAGATCTTTTATGTCACAATAATAACAACTGCTTGCGTCGATCTTCAAGGTTCCATCAACAGCAACACTTGCTGGGGGTGGTCTGTGGTTGGCTGACCGCCTTTACATGTTAAGATTCCTCTGTGCCTCAGAACGCACTTTAAGCCGTTGAATTGTATGACAACTTTTTTGCACGCTTTGAGGGAAAGATCTTTTATGTCACAATAATAACAACTGCTTGCGTCGATCTTCAAGGTTCCATCAACAGCAACACTTGCTGGGGGTGTTCTGTGGTTGGCTGACCGCCTTTACATGTTAAGATTCCTCTGTGCCTCAGAACGCACTTTAAGCCGTTGAATTGTATGACAACTTTTTTGCACGCTTTGAGGGAAAGATCTTTTATGTCACAATAATAACAACTGCTTGCGTCGATCTTCAAGGTTCCATCAACAGCAACACTTGCTGGGGGTGGTCTGTGGTTGGCTGACCGTCTTTACATGTTAAGATTCCTCTGTGCCTCAGGACGCACTTTAAGCCGTTGAATTGTATGACAACTTTTTTGCACGCTTTGAGGGAAAGATCTTTTATGTCACAATAATAACAACTGCTTGCGTCGATCTTCAAGGTTCCATCAACAGCAACACTTGCTGGGGGTGGTCTGTGGTTGGCTGACCGTCTTTACATGTTAAGATTCCTCTGTGCCTCAGGACGCACTTTAAGCCGTTGAATTGTATGACAACTTTTTTGCACGCTTTGAGGGAAAGATCTTTTATGTCACAATAATAACAACTGCTTGCGTCGAGCTTCAAGGTAAAGCGGCAACACTTGCTGGGGGTGGTCTGAGGTTGGCTGACCGTCTTAACGTTAAGATTCCTCTGTGCCTCATAAAGCACGTTAGGCCGTTGATACTGTTTGTCATTTGTATATCTTTGACAGTCAGGGTCAGAAGCCAAAAATCTACCACTAGTGTTGCCAAGAGGTATCATGTTCTAGGCAGTGGAAGTCAGATACGCAGTCATTCCATATAAAACACTAGTTTACAGCTGGATCTGGTAGACTAGAAACCGACTCCCACATAATTGAGAAAGAAGTTAAGCAGATCTACACAAAAAACTCATAATACTCATCTGCTTTCTAGCGGTAAATAAGTGTGAATTAATCCTAAATAATTTCAAGCCAAGCAAGCTATTTGTTTATTTCAAATCTAAACTAACAATCAATAGCCCACTAATTATGTCCGCAAGTGTACAATAATTCTGTATTTGGTATCAGGATTCAGGATGTGAATGAATTAAACATCAACTAATATCTTTAATACCTACATACACATACATACATTTTATACATATACCTACTCACCTTAAATATTTGTATGCCATTGTATAAATATGGCAAACATGACGACCTGTGTAAACTATCCCTTAACAACTTGCATGCTTTTCTTTTGTGTGTATACTCATGTTTGGACAAATAAAATGATCTTATCTTATCTTATCTTATCTTCATTTTTAGTTAAGTTAGCGGGCATTTTACTTGATGATACGGATGGAGCAGCGGTTGAGCGATTGGCTTCTACGCTGCATGTCACGGATTCGATTTCCACACCAGAACAAATGTTATATATATATGTGTCAAATGCCATCTACGTGTTAAAAAGGCACTCATGAATTAGGATCAATCGTGGGACGTTTCCTATAAATGGATTGTCCTTCTCATAATTAGAGTTATAATCTATTACCCTATTACTAAGACTCCGCTGTCCGTTCGCCTGTTCGTCTGTCACCAGGCTGTATCTCATGAACCGTGATAGTTAGATAGATAAAATTTTTACAGATGATGTATTTATATTGCCGCTATAATAACAAATACTAAAAAATAGAACAAAATAAATATTTAAGGGGGCTCCCATACAACAAACTTGATTTTTTTGCTCGATATTGATAACGGCAACCAGTAGACGCTTGAAATATTCACAAAATATTTAGTTATATATTCACTTTAAAAATAAATAATTAAATTAAAATGAAATTAATATGTAAGGGGGGCCCATACAACAGACATGATTGTTTTTGCCGTTTTTAAGGATAATGGTACGGAAGCCTACGTGCGCGAGTCCAACTCGCACTTGGAAGGTTTTTTTTAATTTTATTATGTATTTCCTTTTGTTTTTAGTAACCCCAGCCTAACCTATCAACACAATTTTTGAGTATCATCACCCGAAATAAAGAATTTAATTTAGAGTAAAGGAGAAAATGTAGGGTAATGTCAAAAAAAAACCTGCTAATTTGGCAATATAATATGTAAGTACTTAGATTTATAGCATGACCTGTAGTGTAAAGAATACATTGGTCTTGAACAATTCCAATAGTGCAATAGACTGCTGCGTAGCAGTCGACGTCTCGACGAATCAACATCGCCTGAGGATACTCCGTGGAGAGTTACATAAATATAAAAACGTAACCCTCCTTTTTTTACAGTCTTTATTTAACTTAATTATTTGTTATCTGAACTTTATCACGATAACGAGATAAAGTTCACGAGGGCGAACCCTCGAGGAACTGGTAGTATCCTATAATTACATAATAACCCTATAATAATTTTCCTGGACACACAAAATGTAAAATTTCAATAAAATCTCAGTCCAAAATCTTCCTACCCAGGTTCTCGCCAAAGGCCACGATATATAGCCCCCGTAGAACACCGTAATAACGTAAATCACGTTTACGGTACACTTTAATACTTAATTTGTTAATTTGCTTTATATTGTAATGAATAGAATCTGTGTTGGAGATGTTCCCTTTTTAAGATGGGTCCTAGAGGGAAAATATTCTGCGCCCTTCTTGTTTTGGGAAAGTGGGTAGGTAATAAGTGGCGTTTATACTAAGTTTTAAACGCCAGCAATTTCCTATGAAAATCTTTTACTGACGTTGTTCAAAAAATACTGTCCAACAAAGAGAAATTATTAAAAAAATGTCAAAAATCCGACTGCTCAACTGAAATGCAAGTAACAAAAATACATGCATCAATCAAGCAGGCTCCAACCCATTTAAAAAATATACATATATTCTGTTCAATTGAGGTGGAGGTGGAATGTCTTGCGGGTTCTTCTCCATAGAAAACGGCTAATTTCGAACCGTGCATAAACTTCTGACGTTTTGAGAAACATTTTGAGTTTGAATTGGGTCCCGCCTGCTTGTCTTCTTTTGCAGCCGGGTAAAAAATAGGGTGTATGTAGGTGCGTATAATAATAATAGTCCTCCTGAATGATTCCCACGGCGGCCAATATCAGGCAAGATTAGTGTAGTGTACAATACATAAATACAATACAGTACAATATATTGGGTTAGGCGAGCTGTCGCCTAACCCAATATATTGTACATACACACTTATTTAATTGTCATTATTACATGGATCATTGACCCGAACAGTACTCTTTTATTTGCACCTACGTCACTCTATTATATGGCGACCCTTGGCCAGTCTTTCTGTAAAATTCTGAAATAAGTTACTGTGAATAATGAAGATGTCTGAGAAGAGTAAGAAGAAATACAATTTGAAGACAGAAGATTAGAAGAAAGAAGGCGAAGATGTTTTCACGATTCGAGATTCTCAAGCAAGACGACATTTATCCATGAGAAGACACAGAAGATCTTTACAGAAGAATTTGAAGAACCAAGACGAGGACTAAATATTATAAGAAGAATGAAAAGGAGTATTGGTGCCGGGTGCCGGGAGAATGCTCAAGCCTAATTATGATGTAAGGGAATGCAGGGCTCTGCGAGATATTAAAGGGGTCCAATGAGGAGCAGCCGGGAGAGTTCGAGTGCAGTAAGGAGGATGTACATCAATCACGCCACTTTGGACGTCATCATGACCTACATGACCGGTTTCCGATGCATACCTACTGCGCGTTATATTATACTGTAAGTTTTTTAATACCTAAGCAATTTTGTTTTGGATTTATTCATTGTATTTTATAAAAGTAGGCCAGGCATATTTTAATATTGTGTCAAGTGTTATGTCCCAGCAACTACGAGAATTGCATTCTAGATTAATTTATTTAAAGGAATATTTAGTTAAAATTGGTCCCGAAAGACGTAAACAAGAATTAGCGTATAAAAAGTCAGAAGAGGCTCAAATTTAATATAGAACATTAGATTGTATTTTGACTCAGTTGACTTTTTAGGGTTCCGTAGCCGAATGACAAAAAACGGAACCCTTATAGTTTCGACATGTCCGTCCGTCTGTCTGTCCGTCCGTCTGTATGTCACAGCCATTTTATTCCGAATCTGTTAGGACTATGCATGTGAAACTTGGTACGTAGATGTATTCTGTGAACCGCTTTCCGATTTTATGAAAAAAATTAAAAAATATTTAAAATAAAGGGCTCTCCCATACCTGGAACTGAAACTGAAAATATTATTTTTCATGAAACCTATGCGTGTGTGGTATCTATAGACAGGTCTTTAAAAATGATATTGAGGTTTCAAAAACCACTTTTTCATAAAGAGTTAATCGTTTAAAAGATATACGCTTCTAAAGTGGTAAAATGTGTGTCCCCCCACTAACTTCTATAATTATGGAGTGAAAAATAAAAAAAAATATATGCTGTAGATCTTAATGTAATCTTTCAACCAAAATTGGTTTGAACGAGATCGGGTCAGCACTTTTTGAGATACAGCATATTTTATAAAACCGCAAATATAACTTTGTAATTCATACAAACACTATGAAAAACAAAGTTTTTTGGCGTAGTTGTGAAAATTGTAAATAAGCTAGTTTTAAGAAATTTGGAAGTTTTTTTTTTCAATTAAATTATATTTATTATAGTTACTACGGAACCCTTCATGGGCGAGTCTGACTCGCACTTGGCCAATTTTTTTTATATTAGCCATCAGCGATATTATAGTGCACAAGTTTGCTTTACTGTCAGCGTCTGATGGGAGGGCAATCGGACACGACCGGAGATAGATCAGACGCAGGACCAACAGTTTATGTGCTTTCCAAGCCACGGGGGCATTACACTGCCAACTTCCAAACTACACAAACCCAAAAAGCACTCAACACGTCAGAAATTAGTGCACGGTTCGAAATTGGTCGTTTTCTATGGAGAAGAACCGGCAAGAAAGTCCAAAGTTAGTCTTTTCAAAATATAATTCACTAGCTTTTGCCCGCGACTTCGTTCGCGTGGAAAGTTTTTCCCGCGTAAATCCCGATCCCGTGGGAATTCCGGAATATCCTATGTTCGTCTTCTGGTTCTAAGCTACCTCCTTACCAATTTTCTGCTAAATCGGTTCAGCCGTTCTTGAGTTATAAATAGTGAAACTAACACGACTTTCTTTTATATACAACGTGTAACGGAAACCCCATATCTATCCAAAAGGGCTGAAGACAACATCTGGTATGGAATCTCTATGCACAGTTTCAGCTAAAAATAAGTGACTCAAAGAATTGATACCAAATTATTGGTTTCATATGTTTCTTGAATACCAATCATAAAAAACGTGTCACAGCACTACAAGGGTCAATAACTTTCACGTCACTTGCCAATAACATGATAATTCTGTTCGTTTATTAATTTGAAAATTTCGGTCTCTGGTATCAATGTATTGAAATTTCTAATAAGTTCCACACGTGTTTTGACATAGGATTACAAAACCCTTGCTATATCGTTTGTTATCATCCAAAGAAGCCGTGCACTTGGTGTGTATATACCCTTTAAATTACACGTTGTATATATTAGATTTTACAATGTATCCATAATACAGGTTAATTGGCTACGAGAAGAGCACAAAACAAATAAAAAATTGAAAAACAAACCTAACTGTCTACACGCTAGTCTAAACGCACACTCTGAAATACCTCAATTAGAACATTATGTGATAATCATAATACATATTATACTCAGAATTTCTAATTTTACTTGTACAAACAGTATTTTAAAGAATTTTGCTTTTTTATTGATAATAGGCTCGTGTTTGACCTTTATCTCACCTAATGGTAAGTGATAATATGGTCGAAGTCGAAGATGGAGCACGCTTACCTAGAAGTATCTTAATCACTCTTGACTTAAAGACCCCTAGGTTGTAGCTGTCGGGAAACATAGACTCCGGCAGGGAATTCCATTCCTTAGCCGTCCGCACAATGAAAGTATTCCCAAAACGTTTTGGGCGTATGGGTGGGATGTCCACCAGTTTTTGGCGAAATTAACACTATATATTTTTCTGAAGTATTCGTTTGAAAAGAAATACGAGTAGTCCTACCGACCGAAGTCGGCCACGGTACGTAGAGGAAGAAAACAAATCAATGATGTATACTAAGCATTTGAAATCGGCACTGATTTAAAGAGGCAGTTGTAAATAGCGGTTTTGGTAAGTTAAAAATTAACACGGCACGTTTAATAACTAGTTCAGCAGTTAAAACTAAGCTACTGCTCAGTTTACTAAGTAAACAAAAATGAGTAATAAAATATAATGAAATGGATCAGTGAATATTATAATCGAACAGGAAAATAATTAAATGGGCGGTAAAAATTATTGAAAGAGCGGTTACGTGTGGGCAGTAATAAATCGGAATTTGTCGGTAAGAAGTCTCATTCTAACCTCATCTAACCCAAATGATTCACCAACAATAGAAGGGATCTGGCGCAGGTATATATGAGGCCATCATTTTTACCGCTCATTCAGTTATTGGACTGCTCAATTATTTTGAGAATTGACATTGTATGATAAAATAACCGACTAATTGATTTTTTATTACTGTCCATGTTTTACTGTCGCAATAATTAATCAACCGCCATTAAATTAAATAACTGCTCAATATGTTTTTCAACTGATCGTAATAACATCTCGAATATTAAATAACAGCTTAAAAAATTAGTTCTCTTTGAAATCATCATAGCGCGGTTAGCAGTCATTGCAAACCTTAATTTTTACGTGGGGAAAATCATCGAATGACTCTTCCCACCCTGGGGAATGTCAGACTACCACACTTACCTTCACAACCCCAAATACATTGCCACAATACCGCGTCAGATGGCACGTAGTCTTGTACAGTGTTTTATTTAAACAATGGAAGAAAATCATAATAAAACAGCATGGACTGCCTAACTTAATTTTTATTTACAACTAGCGATCCGGCCCGGCTTCGCTCGGGTAATAGAGTTTATATTTGCTTATATTATTTTGCTTAATTTGTCGTCCAGTAATTTTTGTTTTGCGATAACTCATAAGATATTCGTTTTATTGATATAGTGTGTAAGCAATTTTGATCTACATTAAATGTTCAACGTATCTAACGTATTTAATTGGATAAGGAATACTGTAATGTTAAAATTAGCTTCGTAAGTAACCCATTATTTTATTGTATTTTGTAAAAGAATAAAATAGTTATTGTGGGCTATCCATGGCAGATAGACACAAGTCATTGCGGACTTTTTTGTAGATCTACAAAAGAGGAACAATCCTATCATACAATGTTTTGATATACTTATCTCAAAAGGTTTTGGTAGCGTTTTCGATTAAAGCTCCCGATCGGCTTAATTTTATCCGACTTGTTGAACTAATATCGTCGTATTTCATCCTATTTATACATAATCTTAACTTATTACGTATTTACAAAAAGAATTACCACTTGTCACCATCTATGTATTATACTTTTAGTTAAGTAAATCCACCATACAAAAATTGTTTCTGGTTAGTTTTATTTTTCTTAGTACCTAAGCATGTAGTGTTTACTGCTTAATATTGTACACCTAACTAGTTTATTTTTTTTTAATTGATTATAGACTTCCGTTTGACCACCATCTCACCTGATGGTAAATGATGATGTGGTCGAAGATGGAGCACGCTTACCTAAAAGTAACCTATTCACTCTTGACTTAAAGACTCCCAGGTTATAGCGATCAGGAAACACAGACTCCGGCAGGGAATTCCACTTCTTAGTCGTACGCACAATGAAAGTATTCCCAAAATGTTTCGTGCGTATGGGTGGGATGTCCACCATGTAACGATGGCGCAACGCCGTTTGTCTTGTAGTCCGATGATGGAACGGGCTTGGCGGAATTAGATTGTGTAAATATTATGTGCTGTATTTTAATTAAGCATTGATGTAACAATTATTATTGAACCAAATAAATAAATAAAATAAAAATTACTCACCAAAACATTCCTCCGAAATCACTCTATCTGTTGGTGAAAACTGTAAGAAAATCCGTCCGGTATTTTTAAGTTTATCGCGAACAGACAGACAGAGAGACGCGGCGGGGGACTTTGTTTTATAATTATTTACAATAATAATAAAAAACTGATCCTCATCATCTGCCTTTTCCCAACATTATTGCGGTCAGTAGACTACTAGTGTTTTACATGAAGCGACTGCCTGTCTGACCTCCACAACCCAGTAACTGGGTAATACGATACCCCTTACTCCTGACTACCCGTAACCACTGTCAAAGATGTATAATCTCTATCTCTCTCTTTAATTTGTTACTATTTTTATATATCCCATCTTTTTTGTATTGTATATACATCGTGTAATTTAAAGGTTATATACATACCAAGTGACACTTGGCAAGTGCATGGCTTCTTTGGATGATAACAAACGATATGGCAAGGGTTTTGTAATCCTAAGCCTATACCCTGTTTTTTAATCTCAGAGACAGAATTTACACATGCAAATGTCAAGTTTAGAAATAATGTTGCCCGCTCTTTTGCGCAGTGTTGTACCTACGATACCGGTTTGTAGAATCGTAACTTTTTACCCGACTGCGCGACGCAAAGGAGGTTAATGTGTTTCACAGTCTGTGTATGTATGTAAGTATGTGTGTTTGTACCTATGTGGTGATGTACTGGCCAAACGCGTGGGCTGATTTGAATAATTCTCACGTTAATCAATTCGTCGTAACTATGCGAGTGTCACTAGAGAAATGATAGTTAATTATCAAAAATCGGCAAACTATATCAAGTGGCAGATATCCCAACTTGATATAGTTTGCCGATTTTTATCCTTGCTTTAGTGTTACGATTTTTCAGTCTTTTTTATATGATATTTAATTTCTATTTAGTTTTATACAAGTAAATCACATATTTATAATGTATGTTTATATAGTTTAGTTAGAGGGGTCAACAAGATTGCTAGTAATGTGAATTATACCCACATAGCAAGTTTTCTTTATAAAAAAAAAATATATGTAAAAATCGTAACACTGAAGAAAGGATAAAGTTGGAATAATTATTCCTTCTTCCTTGACTTTTAATATTGGTGTTTGATAATCGCTTGGATAATGGCCAGCTAAAGTTGGTGTACCTTCACTTGGTGAAGGTGGTGATGATTTTATTGGCTTGTCCCTGACCCTGTGATGATGCTGCCGCTTATATTGTGCTGAGCAGTAACAATACATTGGGCGTTTCTTCATTGGCCGGCCCGGCCCGGCACCGATACCGATAATGACATCGGTAGACGCTTAATTCTATAAAATTGTATGGAATAGTGTCTCATTGATCCGGCCCGACTCCAATATTAACTGCAAGGGACGACCTTAGCTGGGATGTATTTAACTTCTAATTTATTCACAATAGGTCTATATTGTATTGAGCAGAGTAAGGATACTAGAAGGCTCTATTTGTAAAGTTGATCCGAATAAACTTCTAAATACACTTACAGACCACAATTCCTAGCAAGAATTAAATAATCCGTGAAATCTTTAACATAGTTAAACTAAAAGGTAATTTAAAAAAAATCCTGACTACTCAACTGAAAGGAAAGAAACAAGCATATTTTTATTTAAAAAGTGACAAGCAGGCGTGACCCATCCCATTTTTATAAGAATATATGTTCGATTGGGTCCCGCATGCTTGCAATAAATCGGTATTTATTGTGTAAATCGGTAGTTATTGTGTGTTTTTATGTGTCATCTGGGCCATATAGTTGACGACATTACTGATAGGTTTACCATAGAAATAGGTGGTGATTCTGAAGATTCAGAATATTCCTAAGAAATGGAGTCATTATTTGAATCTGATTAACGAATACCTGTAATTAAATATGATTTTAATAACATAATTAATTACAGGTATATAGATATCTTACATTATTAATTTTTTATTTCAAGTTTTAAATTAGCATCTACACATTATTTCATGATAACGTATTATAAAAAACCGATACTTGATTTTATCAACGTTAAGTTTCGATAGTGGCACATCACTATTTAAGATTTGTAAAAAACTGGCAATCATCGTAATGTCAACTTTGTCTCTGAGATTAAAAAACAGGGTTATATGTGTGTAGAACTTATTACAAATTCCAATACACAATACCAGAGACCGAATTTTTCAAATTAAGAAGAACGAAAAGAATTATCGTGCTATTGGCAAGTGACGTGGAAAGTTATTGAGCCTCGTAGTGCTGTGACACGTTTGTCATGATTGGTATTCAAGAAATATATGAAACCAATAATTTGGTATCAATTCTTTGAGTCAGTTATTTTGTGCTGAAACTGTGCATAGAGACTCCATACCAGATGCTATCTTCAGCCCTTTTGGATAGATATGGGGTTTCCGTTACACGTTGTATATATATATGTATTGTGTAGGTGATTACTTATTATTAGTGAATAGTACACCATGCACTACCCGCGTATTTATTTTCTCCTGCTGTGTCAAATCCATCCAAAGGTTGTCTGTAAGAGATCGCTTTTAGCGATAAGACCGCCCATTGTAACACCCTTTGTAGTATTTAAGTCCTCATTTAATTCTGTTATGGTGTACAATAAAGAGTATATATATCTATCTATAAATGACAGCTAGCTTAACCTGTTTTCCGAGACACGGAAGAATCTCGGTATAATAAGATGGTAACCCATGCACAGATGAGATACTAAACAAACTGTGCGGAAATACAAGACAAAAAGTTTGTATGAAAAATCGTACGAACGAAGTCGGGGAAAATAGCCAGTTACTGATCAAAATAAAACGTCATAATCACCGCACCTTACAAACGCATTAGTGCCGGCATGGGGTTGGCTACCCCTCATATATAATGCCTTAGTCACCTTTTACAGTTGAAGAGGAAATGATGAGCTATGCGGCACCTTTGGCGCAGTGGACGAGGAAATAAAATCTACGTTGAGGCGCATCTATTCAATTCCCGATACTATCCCGATGCCTAATTTATACTGATAAATTTTCCTAGATAAGATATTCGTATGTAAATAGATTACTGACTAAAAACAGCAAAAAAAATCCGGGTTGCACTCCGGGAGTGCCGACAAAAGTGAAAACTTGAATATTAACGTTGTGCATTTTTGATATTTTGGAATGGTTAGGGAATAATTTTGCACGAATTGCTTTAGTTATCAGTATAAAAGTACTATTATTTATGTGGTAGAATACAATATTTATTTATTGCGCTATCGTACACAAACATGACAATTTATATTACATTAAAAAGTTTATCTCTGAGCAAAATCAACTTTCATGTTAACACACACGAATATTCGCGCAAGCGTCCTGCGCCGCCTAAACGAAACAGCAGGCGCAGGCATACATTTTCGCCGCGCCGTAGAAAGAGAGGGGGATACTTCCTCTCCTACGCCGCGCCGGCTGTATACTCTCTGTCCGTCTTACGAATTTTCGATCAGGTCACATGTCCTGACGCGAGTTTAACATTTTTTACCCATTACAAAAAAAAAAGTGCACAACGCCGCTAAAGAAGTTTTCACTTCAAAAAACAAATAAAAACCTTTTTTTCTGTGTGGGAGAATCATCAATAACTCCTCCCGCTGTGGGTGGAGCGGAAGGGAGTATCAGACTTCCAATAACTAAAATCCCACCTTGCTCCTTCAGTTTCCCTTGCGTTCCGGGGCTGCAGTATCTCATTAGAGCATTCCCGCAACCCCGGCAGACAATGGCCCTGTCGGGCCCCGTCAATGCTGCTGACTGGTCTTTGAAAATAAACCGTAGATTGTTCTAAAAGCCTAGATACCGACTCGTTATGTCAAACATTCTGAAGTAATTTTATAAATGACTAGTACTCACGCGGGGCTTCGCTCCCGTGGATTCTATCACGGTAAAAACATAACTCTCCTTTTTTGCGGTCGCGTAAAAAGTAGCCTATAACCTTCCTCAAGCTTCAAGCTACTTCTATACCAAATTGCAAGGGTAGGGGGTAGGGTAGGGGTAGGGTAGGGGTAGGGTAGGGGTAGGGTAGGGGTAGGGTAGGGGTAGGGTAGGGGTAGGGTAGGGGTAGGGTAGGGGTAGGGTAGGGGTAGGGTAGGGGTAGGGTAGGGGTAGGGTAGGGGTAGGGTAGGGGTAGGGTAGGGGTAGGGTAGGGGTAGGGTAGGGGTAGGGTAGGGGTAGGGTAGGGGTAGGGTAGGGGTAGGGTAGGGGTAGGGTAGGGGTAGGGTAGGGGTAGGGTAGGGGTAGGGTAGGGGTAGGGTAGGGGTAGGGTAGGGGTAGGGTAGGGGTAGGGTAGGGGTAGGGTAGGGGTAGGGTAGGGGTAGGGTAGGGGTAGGGTAGGGGTAGGGTAGGGGTAGGGTAGGGTAGGGTAGGGGTAGGGTAGGGGTAGGGTAGGGTAGGGGTAGGGTAGGGGTAGGGTAGGGTAGGGGTAGGGTAGGGGTAGGGTAGGGTTGGGGTATGGTAGGGCTAGGGTAGGGGTAGGGTAGGGGTAGGGTTGGGGTAGGGTAGGGGTAGGGTAGGGGTAGGGTAGGGGTAGGGTAGGGGTAGGGTAGGGGTAGGGTAGGGTAGGGGTAGGATAGGGGTAGGGTATCGGTTGGGTAGGGGTAGGATACCACGCGAACGAAGTCGTGGCGGGTCAGCTAGTATTATATAAAGCTAGATTACCACTCACTGACTCACTCATTGACATAATTGTTCTCCCAGATGGTGGATGGGGAGGTGGGTATATTTTGACAGATTCGTAAACAAGTAACTCTCAAACCTACGGGAAAAGTGCCAAACCTCCCCTTTTCCCCCCCCTTCTCCCCCCCCTCTATCGTATCTCGGAAACTACGAGACCCGTATTTTTTTCTTTTTACGGATTCGTATAGAGGAGGCTCGGTAAAGTAAAAACCATTTTTCAAAGTCCCCCCCCCGCCCCCCTTCTCCCCCCCCTTTAGGCGGATCTCGGAATCTAAGAGACTTGGAACATTTTTTTTTTCAGATTCATTTAGAGGGGCAATGCTTTAGTCGAAATACTTGTGCAACCCCCCCCCCATCACCCCCCCCCCTCTTTTTTTTTTTTTTTTTTTTCACAAGCTCGCGAGGTGCTTGCACCTCGCGCAACACGCAAATACTAAACCCCCCATCACCCCCCCCCCCCCCTTTTTTTTTTTTTTTTTTTTTCACAAGCACGCGAGGTGCTTGCACCTCGCGCAACACCCAAATACTTTTTTTTTTCACAAGCACGCGAGGTGCTTGCACCTCGCGCAACACGCAAATACTTGATTTAGAGGGGCAATGCTTTAGTTTTTTTCACAAGCACGCGAGGTGCTTGCACCTCGCGCAACACGCATTATACCATATAAAGCTAAATTACCACTCACTGACTCACTCATTGACATAATTGTTCTCCCAGATGGTGGATGGGGAGGTGGGTATATTTTGACAGATCCGTAAACAAGTATCTCTCAAACCTACGGGAAAAGTGCCAAACCTCCCCTAACCTCCCCTTTTCACCCCCCTTCTCCCCCCTCCCTATCGTATCTCGGAAACTACGAGACCGTATTTTTTGTTTTTTACGGATTCGTATAGAGGAGGCTCGGTAAAGTAAAAACCACTTTTCAAAGTCCCCCCCCACGCCCCCCTTCTCGCCCCTTTAGGCGGTCTCGGAATCTAAGAGACTTGGAACATTTTTTTTTTCAGATTCATTTAGAGGGGGCGATGCTTTAGTCGAAATACTTGTGCAACCCCCCCCCCCATCACCCCCCCCCCCTCTTTTTTTTTTTCACTAGCTCGCGAGGTGCTTGCACCTCGCGCAACACCCAAATACTAAACCCCCCCCATCACCCCCCCCCATTTTTTTCTTTTTTATAAAAAGCACGCGAGGTGCTTGCACCTCGCGCAACACGCAAATACTAAACCCCCCCCCATCACCCACCCCACTTTTTTTTTCTCAAGCACGCGAGGTGCTTGCACCTCGCGCAACACGCAAATACTAGTTATACTATATAAAGCTAAATTACCACTGACTGACTGACTCACTCATTGACATAATTGTTCTCCCAGATGGTGGATGGGGAGGTGGGTATATTTTGACAGATTCGTAAACAAGTAACTCTCAAACCTACGGGAAAAGTGCCAAACCTC
Source organism: Tholera decimalis (assembly GCA_943138885.2). Classification (NCBI taxonomy): domain Eukaryota; kingdom Metazoa; phylum Arthropoda; class Insecta; order Lepidoptera; family Noctuidae; genus Tholera; species Tholera decimalis. The sequence continues at coordinate 6,098,231 of OW964577.2, read as the reverse complement.
CCTTTCCCCCCCCCTTCTCCCCCCCCCCTATCGTATCTCGGAAACTACGAGACCCGTATTTTTTTCTTTTTACGGATTCGTATAGAGGAGGCTCGGTAAAGTAAAAACCATTTTTCAAAGTCCCCCCCCCGCCCCCCTTCTCCCCCCCTTTAGGCGGATCTCGGAATCTAAGAGACTTGGAACATTTTTTTTTTCAGATTCATTTAGAGGGGCAATGCTTTAGTCGAAATACTTGTGCAACCCCTCCCCCCCATCACCCACCCCCCCTCTTTTTTTTTTTTTTTTTTTTTTCACAAGCACGCGAGGTGCTTGCACCTCGCGCAACACCGCAAATACTTGATTTAGAGGGCCAATGCTTTAGTTTTTTTCACAAGCACGCGAGGTGCTTGCACCTCGCGCAACACGCAAATACTAATGCCCCCCCTCCCCCCCCCCTTTTTTTTTTTTTTCACCAAGCACGCGAGGTGCTTGCACCTCGCGCAACACGCAAATACCATTTTCTTTTTCACAAGCACGCGAGGTGCTTGTCACCTCGCGCAACACGCAAATACTAGTTATATTATATAAAGCTAGATTACCACCTCACTGACTCACTCATTGACATAATTGTTCTCCAGATGGTGGATGGGGAGGTGGGTATATTTTGACAGATTCGTAAACAAGTAACTCTCAAACCTACGGAAAAGTGCCAAACCCCCCCTTTTCCGCCCCCTTCTCCCCCCCCCTATCGTATCTCGGAAACTACGAGACCCGTATTTTTTCTTTTTACGGATTCGTATAGAGGAGGCTCGGTAAAGTAAAAACCATTTTTCAAAGGCCCCCCCCCCGCCCCCCTTCTCCCCCCCTTTAGGCAGATCTCGGAATCTAAGAGACTTGAAACATTTTTTTTTTCAGATTCATTTAGAGGGGCAATGCTTTAGTGGAAATACTTGTGCAACCCCCCCCCATCACCCCCCCCCCCCTTTTTTT